>OZ022556.1:93174352-94527116 GCA_963991005.1 Barypeithes pellucidus
TAAAAATATTTTACATTATGCAGGGTTGGCCAAAAAAGTGTGACAGCATAAAGTTATATTTTTTTAAATGGGATACCCAGTATTTTATTGCATATTACTATCGTTTATAAGTGCCTCAAATTTTATTTAATTTGGTTCTGTAGTTTCGGAGAAATAAATTAAAAACTAAAAAAAAAAGTTTTGCAGTCCTGAATAAAAAAATCAAAAAAAAACAATCCAGAGGTCTGGAGATACTATGAATGTAATTGCGTTTATTTATTTTATACAGGGTGTTCATAATAAGCTTTCAAAAACCCTACATTTTAAAATAATTTTTCCCAAGTTTTTCAAATGGAACACCCTGTATATTATTTGGCAATTTGACGTTGAATTCATAGACAATTTTTTTTTGTAATACAAGCATATAAGTTATATCCAGCCGTTTTCGAAATAATTATAAATATCATAAATTATGTTGTTTAAATAGAGCTTTTATTGGGAAATTTTGTTATAGGCGACTAGACTAATAATGCAAACTAAAGAAATTGTTCAAAATAGCTTCCTTTTACTATTAGAGTTTACCGTATTTTAGTTTTTTCGATATAAATTTTAAAAGCCTACGTTTTTGCTACTTTTATTTATTTAATTTTATTTTTTATTCTTAATCTAGTTGCCTTGATTTTTTTTTGTTTAGATTGTCACTATGACAGCCAAATAAAATTATTTACATTTGTTCAGTCGTCGAAATTAAGTACTAACTTATACAAAATGTCGAATTTTACAACTTTAGAAATGGTAAATATGATTTTTATACTGGGTAAATGTGCAAGAAATTGCCTACTCGCGAGCCGAGTGTATGCTGAAAGATATCCAGATATTGAGAAAAAGGGGAGACCAGAAACCTTCGAGAAGTTGTTGCAAAGATTTGTAGCAACGGGAAGCACTGCATACACAAAAGAATGATAATCAATAAACTCGTTATTAATGAAGAAAATGAGTTCTGTTGGCAGTAGAGGAAAATCATTAAATTAAGTAAAAGGAAGCTATTTTGAATATTTACTTTAGTTTACAATTATTAGTCTAGTCGCCTATAACAAAACTTCCCAATAAAAACTCTATTTAAACAACATAATTTATGATATTTATAATTATTTCGAAAACGGCTGGATATAACTTATATGCTTGTATTACAAAAAAAAATTGTGTATGAATTCTACGTCAAATAGCTAAATAATATACAGGGTGTTCTATTTGAAAAACTTGAGAAAAATTATTTTAAATTGCGGGGTTTTTGAAAGCTTATAAAATAAATAAACGCAATTACATTTATAGTATCTCTAGACCTCCTGTTATAAATTTCACTCAATGCCGAGGTTAAAAAAATAGTTCTGGATTGGTTTTTTTAATTTTTTTATTCAGGACTGCAAAACTTTTTTTTTTTTAGTTTTTAATTTATTTCTCCGAAACTACAGAACCAAATTAAATAAAATTTGAGACTCTTATAAACGATAGTAATACGAATCTAAATATGCAATAAAATACTGGGTGTTCCATTTAAAAAAATATAACTTTATGCTGTCACACTTTTTTGGGTCACCCTGTATAATGTAAAATATTTTTAAATAATGCCGCTTTTAATCCAATATCTCAAGCTGTTTTAGTATTGTTGATAAGTTCTTCGATAACGATTTAATCTTCCGTCCACGCTTCGTTTGCGTACCCTGTATGTATGTACAAATAAACATAAGATAACAAAATCACACTAGTTTTAGTTAGGATGTAGTACTAAAAAAATATAATAACGTAGTTTGACGTGTTTGCGTTTCATACTTGTAATCTAGAAAAGGCAATTCCAAGTCTGATAACAATTCCATTGCTGTAGAGTCACCCTATTCTTTACATACTTCCTTTACCATACTAATGGCTTGTTGATAATTGGTGACATTTGTTTGATTACTGCATTCAACTTCTTCATCAGAGTAGATGTGATTTCAGTTTGGACTACATAATCGGTAGGAATGAGGTCACTATCATCTTCTAATACATTGCTATGAATGTTAATGAACTCGTCCAAATCATTGTTATCAAATTACAAAATTCCACAACATCAATATTCTCTTTCAGGTTCAAAATTCGACATTTTTGTGCCATTCTTTACGATTTTAACCTTACAACTCACAAACAAACGGCGGGGAATCACACATACTTTCATTCGGCGAAGTCCTTTCGCGCTTGCCGGTCTGTCTTCAGAGAGTTATTGCACCGTACTTATTCGTCTCACAAATACTTTATAAAATTTTTTTGTCCGTTTAAAGGAGGGTTCTCGCACTCTTTGTATGAAAACGACCTGTCCGCGTCCGCCCACAGGAGAGTCCGCCCAAGAGAGATTGATTTTCATGGAATTTCATATACCTAGTTCCGGTCTATGGAAAAATGTCCGCTTAATAGTGATGTCCGCTTATTAGAGGTGTCCGCTTAATAGAGGTGTCGGTTATGAGAGGTTTAACTGTAATACTATATTTTATAGGAAATCTTACAATAATATATTTACTAATTTTAGGTAGTTTGTTCCTGGATCTCGGTCACTTTTGAAATGAAAATCCAGTTTTCAGTTAACGTTTCGGTTCATTTTATTTAAACCATCGTCAGAACTATTTGAACAAAAATAAAAAAGGCGTATAAACAAAAATAAAAAGAAAACAACATTTTTTTGATGATAATTTTATTACAGTTTTTTTTTCGTGTAATATATGGCTTAATAAATTATTAACTAGAATCAAAATTTAAACCTAAGTTTAAAAATAAACGTCGTATAAATTGTTACGTACACACAGGGGTTCAAACTTTGGTTTAATCTGTCCTTAATGGAAATGACGTACGGCAGACCCTTTCCCACGCCTATATAATAATTTATTTCCGCATGAATGCGTATTTCGTTTGTGCGAAATCTCAATAAAAACTAATGACGTTACACAATGCTCTCCGGCCGCTTTGGTAGTGTGCGCGAATAATCTTTCTCTAAAATGAATATTTTATTTATAGCATTTTAACACAAAAATAGAATATTGAGAATAAATAAGACTTCTATAAAGGGTGACATGGAGATGGTTTTATATACAGGGTGTTATGAAAATGACGTATTATATTTAAATGGGTGACTCCTGCGGTGTCCTAGAGAAGCGCTACATATATTTTTTTTCAAATCGAACGTTTAAAAAGTGGGGTAATTCATCCATAAACCCACACACAACTCCTCGGCACAGTCACATTAAACTGAGCAGCTGTGTAATAAATAGATGTTCTGGCGCAATGTTGCCAAATTGTTCGTGTAAAACTTTAGATTCTTATAAAAATAAATATTTAGCTACCTACTATCCAAATAGAAGTGAATCCAGGAGCCAATACACTAGCAAGTAATCCAGGGCAAATAAATCTTCAGTTTTTTTGGTTTTAGTGGGTAAAGCTTATACCCCACTAAAACCCCTTCGGCGTTTTTCTTCCAATCTCAGAACATGACCCTGTATATCGTCAGAGACACAGAACACATAGTGAAACACTGAACAAATTACCATAAATCACTTAAAGAAACACACACACATGTTTCAAATTAGTTTTTTGAAGATAGGCCCTAGTCACACAAAATCGCTACACACTAATGCATTCTTTAACAAACACACAAATAGGACACAAATTGGCACTTTATAAACTAAAACGTTCAGCAATTATTTTATCTGCTGCATCCAATATCTTATATCACAACTAATCCATATCTTCGACTTTATAAACTATTTCTGTATTCATCGTACCCCATAGAAAAAAAAATGTATGATGTAAGATCCGTTGACCTTGCGATTTCCAGTCTCTTACTAAACGAACATTTTCTAATATGCCTTCGACTTGATTTTTCTGTATGTACTAAATATTTTCACACGTATTCGCACTGTACAGTTGATTAAATATCCCGAAAAAACTCTTTCGCGCGAAGCCGCAGAGGAATATCTTGTTGTCAAGCAAATGTCAACTTCTAACCTTCTGTGGATTTATACTAGAGATGTGGCTAATCCTGCTGTGAAACGATCGATTTAATTTTTTTAAGCTTTTCGAATAAAATAGAGCGCCAGAGCAGCGATTACCAAGTTTTTTAATCTTTATTGGCATCTACAGCAGTGAAGGAAAACAATAAATAAGTGCTGTTGATTATTATAATTATTTATTTCAACCTTTTTTGGTGAATGCGCTGGAATCTACCGGAAAGCATTAGTACATTTCTAGTTTTTGACAGTTCGTGTTTTAAATGTTTCAGTTCATACAAATCTAGGCGAGACAACCCAATGTTAATAAAAACGATGTCTCCAAGTGAATTTTGTGTGTGTTTTGGCCAGTGTTCATGTGAAGTTTTGCGATGGTTATGGGTTATGTGATGTGCCGGTTTCTTTACTTACCAAACTTAATGTAAAACTGAAATTCCATATAAAATTATAAAAATTATTTTCTACCTACTTGTATTTATCCTTATACCTAAAGAACGAGGATATCCAGGCACAAACACAATAGTTTTTTTTTCTTTTTCATGGGAACACTCCTGGAAACACTTTATGTACATACAATAATAGTGAAACAGAACCGATAGTTAGCTTTTGAAAATACAATAATACAGATTATACTACAGATTATTAGATTTTATTACACGCGAGAAATTTGACGTCCAGAAGAAATGCGTCAATAAAAACAATATTCAAAGATTATTTATGGATGGGCAAGATATACGCGTAAACCGAAAAACAGAGCGGATCGCTGAGAGTGTGTTGGTGATCGACGAGACACAACGTACGTAACAGACGCATGCATGCGGCGCTATATGAAACTACTTCGCTCAGCTGATGTAAGGCGTCAATAGGTCATTGGCATTTGACCGAGTGACGTACGTGGCTATTACTATTCCATATGTTTTTTCGGGTTATTTAAAAGATAGTCCGTCGTAAATGTTCTTCAATTAATTGTACAAAATGGTATTACAGAATGGAAAAGTGTTTAAATTATTTTATTTTGTCTAAAGAGTTTAAGGTGTACATATGACAACACCGGCCAGAATTCCTTGATTGCTTACATGTATCGCAGTCCCATACAGGTGTTTTTCTGGTTTGACGTCAGGTCACTTTTACCGCTGAATGAATTGAAAGCGCCATTTATGGCTATTTTTCTTCAATTTGTCTTTATCCCAGGAATTGCCGGTTTAAATATAATACGTCATTTCCATAATACCCTGTATAAATATGGCCTAAATCATTGTATTCATTAGTTAAGGTACATATTCATTATTTTTCAAATATTTATTTTTCTTCTTCATTTAGGAATTTTCCTTGATATGAAGTTTGCAAGATATAATAAAAAAATATAAGTATCTATCTTCTTAGAATTACATGTCAAGAACCAATTACATCACTTCCTTACGTGATAAGTATGCCGTAAAGTAGAATAGTCATTACGTTGCTCCGTTTTATAGTTATTTTTATGCGACTTTTATGAAAGCGTTTCGCTTTATACAGTGAATTAGTCTTAAGGGAAAAATCCGTAAGTTAATACAAAGTATAAAGTAAAATTTCTCGGATTATTTCTGAATTTAAAAATTTCAATTAAATGGGACATACAACTATATTTGTGTTAAGAGTAATTGGGTATGAACTGCGTAACTGGTGGTCGTCAGCTAGAATCAAAGGGGGCATACAAAGTAACAGTAAAAATCGTTTCAGGGGGGGGGTGTCACATAAGGAGTTACGAGATCAGTTGTTTCACTTGCGTTGCTTGTCTGGTTTCTTGCTGGTATTGTATAATTTAAAAGAATTTGTATTGGCGATCGGCAGCTAAATATTCTTTATATACAGGGTGTTTCTTAATGACGTGCTAATATTTTATGCTGTGATTCCTTAGGTAATTTTATAAAGAAAAGTTCATATCAACATATGTCCGCAACGTGTTGAATTTTCATTTTTTAAATGGTTATTTTTCAATATCTCCGAAAGTACTTTAATATTATTTTCAATTTTGGTACGTGTTAATAGGATATAGAACCACAAAATTTGGTTAGAAAAGTTATTATATTGTTCCACCAGTGAAGTCCATGCAAACATGTCCTCTGATATTTTTTACAAAAAAGATGGTATGCCACATGACATTTTTCCATGTGGATATATTTTCTGATTAGCCTGGTCAATTCTACATGAAAACGATCTCTTGAGTTTTTCTCGTCAGACTCATCGTTCTTGATGAAAACCACTAAATTCATATTTAAACTCATTATTATTAACATTGATAAAATAATTAATGATAAATTTTGTCGCATAAAAATGGTTGGAAATGGCCACCTTCACTGAAAAGGCATGCTTCCGCCCGTCTTCGCATCGAATTGCCCACTCCAACAATTTTTATAAAACAAAATTTATCATTAATTATTTTATCAATGTTAATAATAATGGGTTTCAATATGAATTTAGTGGTTTTAATCAAGAACGACGAGAAAAACTTAAGATACTGTTTTTATGTAGAATTGACCAGACTAATCAGAAAAAATATCCACATTGTGAAATGTCAGTGGCGTACCATCTTTTTGTAAAAAATATCAGAGGACATGTTTGCAGAGACGCCACTGGCGGAACAATTGAATAACTTTTCTAACTAAAATTTGTTGTCCTATATTCTATTAACACATACCAAAATTGAAAATAGTATCTACGGTACTTTCGGAGACATTATAAAATAACAATTTAAAAATAAAAATTCAACACCCTGTAGCAAAGAATTTAAGCCGTTGCGGACATATGTTCATATGAACTTTTATTTATAAAATGACCTAAAGAATCACACCTTGAAATATTAGCACGTCATTCAGGAACACCCTATAAAAATAAAGTTATTTAAAACACAACGTATTCAGATTCCTCAGTATCCTCTGAGGAAATTGAACTCCTTAATAATCTAATAATTTTACAGCATACATTTAGTGATATTCGTTTTTTATTATTTTATATTAATTTTTAAATTATAACTAAAAAATCATCAAAATTTCTGTCAAGTTATCTGAATCCACACCTTATCGCATCAGTTTTTCTAGTATTCTAAAAATCATTGATCAAATTTAGCAAAATTTGGGCGTGGTTCTCAAAATTTCGCGCTTTTCTGCATACCGGATTAGCTCCATTTTTAAATTCGCAGGATCTCAGAACCCTGTTTGTGAGTGGTGCGTGTGCGAATAAAGCGATTCACGTTGGTTTTGAATCGTTGGAAATTATATTCGTCGGGAAACATGACCTCAGGAAGGTCGTTCCACAAAGATGACGTCCTGCAAATAAAATAACACTTAAACAATTATGTTCGAGGAGTACTAAGCTGAACAACATACGGCAGAGATTCCTCATGTATTTCTGTTATTTATCGCTTTAGGTGGAATTAAGCGGGCAAAGTCAGTCGAACATCGCCGCCGGCTTCGTTATATCTCCTCGCAAAATATAATACTCATTAAATTAATTCAAATTCATTAAATTCAAGAGAGAATTTTTAATTCCGTGGGAATTCGACCACAGAATTGAATCTCAACTATTGTGAAACAAAAGAGCCCCAATTAGAATTTTTCTAGGCCTCCTCGTTTTTTGGATGTTTTTGAAAATTTTACATTTTGGGACAATCCCAATATTTCGATTACCCTGTTACTTATCAAAATTAAATGAAATTTTTCCTCCTTGTAGTTTTTTACGTAGAATTGACTGACGTACTCAGATTTTTTTCTACGTTCAATAGCTTTCAAGAAAAAAAACAAACTCTCTTTTTCTTTAAATTGGTCACTCTACAGGGTGTCCCATAACTAATGGTACACAGGAAAACTGCAGATTCCTTGGGTAAAAATACTACGATTTGGCCATACTTAGTTTAGTTCAATAGCTGGTAATAACCAGTTCAAGTAAAATTTTAATTTTCAATTTTCCTAAATATCTTATTTCTGAATCAATATTTTTGCACAAAATTTTGTGACTAGGTTTCTTTTGGGGAAAGGAATTTGAATTTGTTAATAATTTTGATCTAGATTATAGGGGGCGCTCTCTGCGGTACTCTGGATACATAAAAAGAAATGTAACTTTTTTGTGCCTTAGTATAATTATATTTTTCTTAAAAAATATCAGTTTTTCCGTTATTTTTAAGCAATAAAGGTATACTTTGTAAATGTCGCTCCGACTAACCGTTTTCGAGATATTTTCAATTACAATTTCTAATGCGCCCGTTTAAATTTTGATTTGTAAATGTGAAATTTGTCACAGTAGGCTTTGGTAAAAACAAATACAATGAAAGCACTGATACCTCATTTGTGTCAAAGCTTATTTTCATTTGTCAGCATTGTTGGTGTTTTTAAGGAGTTTCTGAAGATACTGTTATAAAAAATTAAACTAAAAATACCGCGACATAACTGTTTTCTAACGGAGAAATGCGAGACATGGGTTTAAACGCACAAGAAAATTTTAACAGAAGGCAGCCAGATTTTAAAATTTTTAGAAGCCTATACGACAGACTGGTAGAAACAGAATCCTTCACTATTACGTTTTGGACGCAAGGATCCTGTTTCTCCCAGTCTGTCGTATAGGCTTCTAAAAATTTTAAATTCTGGATGCCTTCTATTTGGATACATTTCCAAACACCGCCGATGTGTCCCGCGTCTGTTAAAATTTTCTTGTGCGTATAAACATACCATGTCTCGCATTTCTCCGTTAGAAAACAGTTATGTCGCGGTATTTTTAGTTTAATTTTTGATAACAGTATCTTCAAAAACTCCTTAAAAACACCCACAGTGCTGAAAAATGAAAATAAATTTTGAAAAAATGAGGTTTCAAAGTGCTTTCATTGTATTTGTTTTTACCAAAGCCTACTGTGACAAATTTCACATTTACAAATTAAAATTTAAACGGGCGCATTAGAAATTGTAATTGAAAATATCTCGAAAACGGTTAGTCGGAGCCACATTTACAAAGTATACTTTTATTGCTTAAAAATTACGGAAAAACTGATATTTTTAATAAAAATATAATTATACTAAGGCACAAAAAAGTTACATTTCTTTTTATGTATCCAGAGTACCGCAGAGAGCGCCCCCTATAATCTACATGAAAATTATTAACAAATTCAAATTCCTTTCCCCAAAAAAACCCTAGTCACAAAATTTTGTGCAAAAATATTGATTCAGAAATAAGTTATTTGGGAAAATTGAAAATTAAATTTTTACTTTGACACCCTGTAACTCGGTTATTACCAGCTATTGAACTAAACTAAGTATGGCCAAATCGCAGTATTTTTATTCAAGGAATCTGTAGTTTTCCTGTGTACCATTAGTTATGGGACACCCTGTATATATTTTTTTATAATATAATTTTTTAACAATCTTCTCACGACCAAAACCCCAATAAACCCCGTAAAAACCACACAAAAATGGATACCCTGTAATCTTCAATTAGCTGACTTAAGAAATTCTTCAATATTCCCTTTATGTGTCCCAACATGGACAAACGACTAATAAGACTACATAAAACTATTAGGTTGTGAAATATCAATAAAAACAAATTTATCCAATAACGCAAGTGACAATTTTGTCCAGATCAATTAAAAATCTAAAATATTTGCAAAGAAAAACAACGATTGCTTAAGCACCAATACGTTTGAAATCGTTCAGAATAATATTATTTGCTAATTGGTGACATTCGGTCATTTTAGCAGGATTTCTGGCCGGACCATTTTGTTTCTTACCAATAATGGTCAGTAATTACTAATAAATCGGCACAAGTACGTATTGTATATGTTTTAAGATATATCTACATTTGAATATGCGCTGCGTGGTTGTAAAAACAAGAATAAATTCCCGATGATTAAACTTCCTATAAGAAACCGATTCGCCGTTGTACATCGTGTAAAGCAAGATCAATATTCTACGGCAAAAGCTGCTGGGCGTTTTGGATATCCACGTGCTGTCCTTTCCGATGTCACATTAAATATTGGGATTTCCCGCGTCAACATGCTTACGATGCGACGGACAGCTACGGTAGAATATTGCTTTTAAATCGGATTACCCATCATTACTGAAACTGTGTGTCTAGCGAAATTTGAAATTTAGAATAGCTCTGTTTTGGATAGTAAATTAAAGCAGTTTTCGGCGTTGTTTTGTTAAATGGGTCGGAATTTAAATACCTAACACAAACAAAGTCCCGTCAAAAACACTTAGAGGGTTATGTTTCCCAACACCGGGTGACTTTCACATAAATTTTAACTTCCAAATTTTAAATCCCACGAATTGACCTAAATATCCCTTTGTCCCCTCAAATATCCCACCATATGGGAAATATCATAATTTGCAACAGTGGGTGTCCTACCTCTTTAAAATATTAATTCAGATTGAATGGTACTACCAAGAAAGGGAAGCCCTGTCCATTGATAGGAAGTCACCACCTGCAGACCGGTCTCGAACTCTCATTAGTATAGGGTAGGTGTATCTAGAGATACGAAACTATCGATAGCGCTATCGATAAATATCGATAGTAGGACTATCGAATGCTATCGATAGTTTTTTCGAACTATCGGCAACAATCGATATTTTTTCGATATGACATCCCATTACCCCCTTTCGAGCAAGAGGTAGGAAAAGCAAAAAGAAGAAACATTAACCTAAAAATTTCTCTTTTAAATTTTAAACGTTGTTTAAACGGTTGAAGAATTAAAATTATGAACAAATTCATTACAGTTACTACCAAAAATAAGCGTAAAGGCAATGGTAAATAATTTGTGCTTAGAATTTTAATGTTTATAAATTTTCTATTATATGATTAAAGATTCTTTGCAATTTTAGATTTAGCATCTGATAGAGACACAGAAAGTACAGAAACTGATAAAAGTGATGATAACACTGATAAAGAATATGTAGCTGAATCTAGTTTCAGTTCTACTTCTTCAGAATTGCTAAACACTGAACGGAAAAGGCACAAAATATCCATGGTTTGGAATTACTTCAAGAGATCCAAAGATAAAAAATTTGCTAAATGTTGCACTTGTGGCAAGGAGTATAAGACAAGTGGTAATACAAGTAACCTTAGTGATCATTTAAGAAGGTTTCACCCTCGTTTAAATAGGCCATCATCAGAAACTCTTGCCTTTGGTATGAAACTATTGTTTTACCTTAAAATATATTAACTAAAAACAGTCCTATTTCTAGGTGAAAGTGCAAGCACGAGCCATGAAAGTTCGGCAAGGTCAGGTGTTCGTTCTATCAGTCCATTTTTTAGGAGAGAACAACATTACGACAACAATTCCCAGCGAAAGAAATCATTAGATGAAGCACTTATATTGATGATAGCCTCAGACTTTCAACCTTTTTCTATAGTTAAAGATAGTGGTTTTAGAAAGTTTGTGAGTTTGCTAGACCCAAGATATGTGCTTCCATGTTCAGACACTTTAAAAAACAAATTTTTACATGACATGTATAATCAGGCGCTGACAAACTTAAACATAATTCTAAATAAAATTAAATATGTAGGTATTACAACTGACATTTGGACCTCTTCAGCTAATGACTCTTATATTTGTGTGTGTTGTCATTTTATTAATGAATATTTTGAAATTAAAAGAGCCATTTTAACGACAAAACAGTTGAGTAATAATCATACAGCCGAAAATATTGCAGATTACCTTAACAACATTTTTGAAGAATTTAAAATTTCTGATAAAATAACTTGTATTGTAACTGATAATGCTGCAAATATGGTGAAATGCTGTGAGTTATTACGAAAAAAACATTTACCGTGTTTTGCTCACACATTAAATCTAGCTGTACAAGATAATTTTAAAAAACCAGCAATTACGGAAATCATTAAAAAATGTAAAGAAATTGTAACTTATTTTAAATCGAGTTGTATTGCTAACGAGAAATATAAGGAGGAGCAGATACAGATTTGGAAGGGTACAGCAAACGAGGGAAAAACGCCATACAAATTGCTGCAAGAGGTTCCCACACGATGGAACAGTTTATACTACATGGTTCAGAGATTATTACTAACAGCAGATGCAGTAAATAATACTTTACTGAAACAAAGAAATGCACCTCTGCCATTGTCAGTTAATGATATTAGCGCATTAAAAGATTTTGAGAAGGCCCTTTTTATTTTTGAGGATGCTACAGAAAAGATTTCTGGTCAAAAATATGTAACTGTTTCATTAATAATCCCTGTGGCATATGGTATCTACAATTATTTGTCGTCTGAAATAATGAATACTGAAATTGGTAGATAATTTTGTTCTGGTTTAATCGAGTCAGTGAGGAAACGTTTATTTAATTTTGAAACGAGAACAATTCCCAGAATTACCACCATATTGGATGCAAGATTTAAAAAAGAAGGATTTCGAATCCCCGAGAATGCCAATCAAGCGGCTGACATAATGGAACAGGAAATGACCAACTTTATTTTGCAAAATTCAAAAAATAATGAAGAAAATAATACACAGGATAATCCTTCCACTAGGACAGGACCAAGTTCCAGTATCATATTTGGATTTTTAAACAAAAAGATTACAGAAAAGTCGAGAAATGTTAGAGCTGATGCTATTATTTTGAAGAGGCAGTACCTTGAAAGACCAAAATATATATGGAGAGACTGATCCTTTGTTATTTTGGAAGGTTAATATTACTATTAAGTAATTAGGAAAAAATATTTTAAAGGTGTAATTCAAATTGCATGTGAATGGGAGAGAATTTGAACCAATGCAAGATTTAGTAAAAAAATACTTTTGCATCCCGGGATCTTCGGCTTAATCAGAAAGAAACTTTAGTGCAGCGGGGTTAGTGTTAAATGACCGAAGATCGAGGCTGAAATCAAAATATGTTGATCAATTAATTTTTTTAAACAAAAATTCTTGGTTGTTATCCTAATTTATGTTCTCTTTGTTTACAAACCAAAAAAATAGGAACGGGAAGGACATGCCATAGAAAATAAAATTAATCGTAAAGCATTAATGTAATTTTATTGTAAATAAAGCAATAGCAAAAGAAGTTAGGTTATGTATTCTTACTATCGATAGTTTCGTATCTCTAGGTGTATCTATCATCAGAGAAGAATACTACTTCAAGCTGTATGATCAACCTCAGTCGGGAAGACATAGCAAATAGTGCCATCTCTAGGATGAAAATTAATTTAAATTTGCAAACTCTATTTTACACCTGAACTGATAATTAAATAAAATAAATATTTTGCTCGTAGAAGATACGCAAAAGCACCATTCTTCAATGCATTTTTGAGCATCGTCTGTGCTCAAACTGTCTTTACTATGGCCCTACCATCTATATTTTCCCTAACTGTAGTTCTTAAAACGTAAACGCTTATGAATCGGGTTCTTTAAACAAACTCACATAAATAAATCAAGCGAGGTTAGGTCTGGTGATCGGGAAGGCCAATAAATAGAGCGATTTGTTCCTATCTGTTGATCTCATCAATTATTAGAAGTTGATAAGTACCTTTGTAGTTCTGGAGTATCATGCCGGACAAATATTTCAGTTCTAAGAGGTTGGCTTCAACGAAAATATTTTGATAATACTGCAATACGAGTAGTATTCATAAACGTGAAATCATTTTTCTAGATGAAACGTGGATCTATTCCAAGGGTAACGGAACATTTTCTTGGCATGTTTTGTAAGCTATTGGTTGCCTTTGTTAAGAAATATTATTATACAGTGAGTCCCAGAAGAAATGTCTAAATTCATTTAAAATTCAGCGGTAAGTTTTTTCAAAAAACGCTCGTACCCGTCGATTTTGATTTTTTAATTTATTTTTTTTTGTGGTAATTTCATGTATACAGGGTAGCTCAAAAATAAGTTACCGCCATCAACTTCATTTTTTCAAATGAAAACATATATTTTTTATTTCATTTTTGAATTTTGCATTGAATTCTAAGCATGTTTCATGTACCATGTCCTATACATAAACTCAACAGTTATTGAAAAAATTAGGATTGAACATATCTATAAGTAAGACCTGTTTATTAAAAAAAAAACACAACAAAATCAAATTAAATGTGGAAAATGTGCAAAGAGAGTTTATTGATCGTCTTGGATATTGTCAAGCCGTAAATGGCGCACATTTTCAACATTTAATTTGATTTTGTTGTGTTTTTTTTAATAAACAGGTCTTACTTATAGATATGTTCAATCCTAATTTTTTCAATAACTGTTGAGTTTATGTATAGGACATGGTACATGAAACATGCTTAGAATTCAATGCAAAATTCAAAAATGAAATAAAAAATATATGTTTTCATTTGAAAAAATGAAGTTGATGGTCGTAACTTATTTTTGAGCTACCCTGTATACATGAAATTACCACAAAAAAAAATAAATTAAAAAATCAAAATCGACGGGTACGAGCGTTTTTTGAAAAAACTTACCGCTGAATTTTAAATGAATTTAGACATTTCTTCTGGGACTCACTGTATATATATAACAATAAATCATATTTGAATTATCTATAATTAAGAGCACTTATCAGTGACCTCCATTATGTTAAACAGGAGTGACAAACTACAAGAAAACTATGGGATACAATTTGTTAAAATTTTAAATTTAGCTTCGAAATACTCTTTATCTTGGACAATGAGGGCCAGTGCAGTGATCTCGGAAACCGTAAGAGATACGTAGTCGGTTAAATGGAGGTAAAGTTGCGCATTTACGTGCCTAATAATATGCCGTTTATAAAGTTTTAAAATTACGAGTAGTTACGGAGATATCCGGAAAAACCCGAAATTCTGAAGCATCGTTTTATTGTTTTCCTCAGTTTTTTGAGCTCGAATTCTAAAGAAAATTGCACTATTGCATTGCCACTTTTTCCGCTCTATCTAATAGAGTTCAATGTTTTGTAATCCAACGAGTCGTCTTCGAAGGGCCATTATCAACTTTCTTTTTTTAAATATTGTCCTGTCTTTCTGATATTGGAATTGAATAGCTTTTTTTCTTCCGAATGCAACGATGTATGGCACATTGTGGTTTAATGACGTTTCGAGGGTTTTTTGAACAACATCAGGAAATTTTGGGATATGGTCCTGTATTTCTCCTAATTTTATAAATAGTATCTCATAAGTAAGCTCTAAATTTTCACTTATGTTGGACTATTTCAAACTTCTGTTGATTCGGGATTTAAAAGAAAAGTAGACGCTTGAAACAAAAAATTAAGATGGTGACGCGTGATTTGTTTCACAAATTGTGATCATTTGAGAGCGTTTGAAGAGGTCTTCTATTTTCCAAAAAATATGGAACATAAATTTACAAATGCTGAAAAGTTTGATATTATATCGCATGTTTTATTGTATCTCAAAGAAACTGTTATGTGGCAGTTAGAAGATGTTATTTGTGCTTAGAGAATAACCGAAATCATTTTGAACACCTGATTATGTAGTTACTTACTTTTTTCGTTGTTCGTTTCATTACTCTTTTGGAATGATTTTTGTTCAGTTATTTGTGGTTTATTATTAAATTATTTGTTATTTATTGAACTAGTCCAACATCGGAGTACAAAACAATGAACGCTGTTAGATAGATCGGAAACAGTGGCAATGCAAATGAGCAATTTTCTTTAGAATTGGATCTCAAAAACCCAGGAAAACAATTTTTCAGAATTTCGGTTTTTCCGGATATCTCCGGAGCTACTCGGACTTTTAAAAGGGCATATTATTAGGCACGTAAATGTGCAACTTTACTTCCATTTAACCGACTTCGTATCTCTTACGGTTTCCGAGATCCCTGTACTGGCTCTCCTTATCTTGGACACGTTGTATACTAACTACATGACTATATTATCTTGAACTTTCCGAAAATTTTTTAAATTTTTTTCAAAACGTAAATAACGTTTAAATTGAAAAAATATGGTTATACAGTCATTTTTAAACGTATCAATAATCCTAATTAATTTCATTGCTTAGCTTTAATGCAACAAATGTCACATTGAGATTTTCAAGAAAAATATCTACAATCGCAACTATCTAAAGTGATTTGGCAACGCTTCAGGTGATCAAAGACAGAAGAATAAGAAAAAGTCTCCTACTCCCTCGAAACAGACGACCAGCCCGCTGGCTCGTCGTGTCTTAGAATGGCGATGTTGTCTGATTGTTTAATAACAATGACTTATGTTGTTCCGCGGCGAAATCCCAAATGAGACCACGTGGTCCACTAATCAATAAAATTTAAAATACGTATAATGCATC
This sequence comes from Barypeithes pellucidus, assembly GCA_963991005.1. NCBI lineage: Eukaryota > Metazoa > Arthropoda > Insecta > Coleoptera > Curculionidae > Barypeithes > Barypeithes pellucidus. The sequence goes on from OZ022556.1 coordinate 93,190,595, forward strand.
AACTACCATTTTAACATTTAATTGTTGACTTTAGTATTGTAAATAATTTTTTATATCTACCACCGTCAAATGTTAATCACGTCAATTAGCTGCTTCCATGGTTTTGTCCTGTTTTATCTACATAATCTCGATTTTAATCATAGTGCTACAGGTGAAGACACACGTTCATTCGTTCTCCGTTTAACCTGTAAGTTTGTTTTCTATACAGGGTGGCCCATCGAAAACGAAACAGAGCAATTTACTGGCAGCTCAGTTCTTTTTTGGAAAAACGCTCAGACCCGTCGATTTCGTTTTCGAGGGGGACACAAAATCGGAATAAAATCACGTCAACAAGTGCAGCCCCCTGGGCGGGGGTGGCACCACCCCTAAAATCTTAAATGGAAAGGAGGGGGTCGAGTGATACCTTATTTTAAAGGTCTTTCAATTCCCTTTATAATGATCTAAAATTCATAATACTTCAGTTCAGTAGTTTTGGAGATTTATTGATTTTAAACTTAAATAAAACTTTAATACATCATTGGTGGAAATCAATACATTTAGTAGCAAAGTACTTTAAAAATTAAAAATGAACTGACCCGTCAGCCAAGTAAATGTTGGAAATGACCACCATGACTCTCCATGCAGTAATAAAGATTTTGCTCAAAACGTTGCCGCACATTTTGCAATATTTGAGGAGTAATTTGAAGGCACTCATTCACAATTCTTTGTCGCAAATCTTCTAACGATGTTGGTTGAGTAGCATAGATTTTGCTTTTTAAGTGACCCCACAGAAAGAAATCCAAAGGTGATAAGTCTGGCGATCTTGGGGGCCATTCAATGGCACCTCTTCTACCACTCCATCGACCTGGAAACGTCTGATCTAAATATTGTCGAACACGTAATGCGTAATGTGGTGGGGCACCATCCTGTTGGAACATCAACCTATTCGCAATGTACCGCCGATCATTCCCATTTTCAATTATGGCTGTTAATGCAGGATCTATGGCGTCTTGCAGTAATTCCAAATACATTTCACCGGTTAAATTTCTAGGCAAGAAAAAAGGACCAACTAAATGATCGCCAAAAATACCAGCCCAAACATTTAATTTTTGTGGCTGCTGTGTGTGTACCTCATGATAAACTCTGGGATTAGAATCTGACCAATATCGGCAGTTATGACGGCTTACTAGGCCATGTAAGAAAAAGAAACATTCATCGGAAAAGCAAGTGTTGAATAGAAAATGTTCATCGTTTATAATTCGTTCACTCATATCTTCACAAAATTGTAATCGCCGATCAAAATCGTCTTCATTAAGTTCTTATACAAGGTAAATTTTATACGGATGAAAACTATTGGCCTTCAGAATCCGTTGGATACTACATCGACTAACACCACACACAGTATCCAATTTGCGGGTACTTAACGTAGGATCTACATAAACTTGCCCTAAAACCCCCACTTCTATTGCTTCGTTCCTTATGGGATTTTCAATGTTGCGTTTTTTATTGGCGACTGATCCAGTATCCCGAAATTTAGCTATAAGTTCTAGGACATATTTTCGAGGCACGTTACTGTTCTCATGTCGCTCATTAAATATGTGTGCTGTTCTATTAGCGCACTGATTATTTCCGAAAAATATTTCGATAATTTCAATCATTTCTGCCGTGGAATATACCATGGTTAATTTATGAATAAAGCGGTAAAAAGTATTTTAACAACAAAGTTTGGTCGAATCAATCGCAAACTATGTACAAATTCCTATTTAAAATAAGTACGAGACATTCCCTGCTTATCTTTCTTCAATAAACCATTTTTTTCGCGACAAAAACCGCTCCAATCGCTATTTTGAACACCAAAATGATAAACAAACCATGGGCGTAGTGAAGAAAAGCATTAAATTAATAAGTAACTGCCTTTCTTCTGAAAGTAGTACAAACTAATCAGATGTACCTATTAAAGTGTACTGTAAGCTTAAAATCAATAAATCTCCAAAACTACTGAACTGAAGTATTTTGAATTTTACATCATTATAAAGGGAATTGAAAGACCTTTAAAATAAGGTATCACTCGACCCCCCTTTCCATTTAAGATTTTAGGGGTGGTGCCACCCCCGTCCAGGGGGCTGCACTTGTTGACGTGATTTTTTTCCAATTTTGTGTTCCCCTCGAAAACAAAATCGACGGGTCTGAGCGTTTTTCCAAAAATGAACTGAGCTGCCAGTAAATGTCTCTGTTTCGTTTTCGATGGGCCACCCTGTATTTTGTATTTTTATCTCTGATCCAAACCTAGTTAATTTAGTTAGTATTAGAAGGGCTAATGTATTTTTCTTCATACGCGATCATATTTGAATTCGTAGTTTCCGGTAGGTTAAGCAATTAAGTGCTAACCGAACTCATATTACCTTTAAGCAACGGTTGACCTACATAGAACATGAGTTTGCTTAGTATTACTCAATTTGTCTTCGGTAAACTTTGCTAGATGCTATATTAGATTAGAGGACCCGGTAAACTTTCCAAATATTACAGAAAATAATAAATGAGTTCATTTGTACTCGAAAAATAACACATTTTGTAAGATGTCAAGAAGATCAGAGATAACGTATATGTAGTGAGGAAGTAAAGGTCGAAAAAAAATTCAACAAAAACTATAAATTTTTTTTTCTTAGAAATGACTCTCGAGGAGGTAAATTATTAATTTTTATCACGCCTGTTTTTCTAACGTGTCCTCTGCCTTTATTTTATTGGGCTCTAGGGATCGAGTCAATAAATGTATTTTTATTTGTACACTTACGCATCTACCTACATAGGGTTACCCAAATTCAGTGTATTAAGATGCAAACAAACAAAACATAATTTACAAAAAACTGTTGACAAGATTTCTAATAAATTTAGTAAATTGAAGTAATTAGTCAAATATATTGTAAATTTTACAAAAATGTATAGTGAAAAAGTCCAGTAGTTAAATACAGTGGAACCTCTCTTTGGCGGACACCTACGGGACCGTTTAAATGTGTCCGCCCATGGCAAATTTGTTATTAAGTAATATATAAATGCAAAATTATTACTATGTATATGTATGTACAAATAAACATAACATAACAAAAATACACTAGTTTTAGTTAGGATGTAGTACTAAAAAATCTAATAACGTAGTTTGACGTGTTTGCGTTTTATACTTGCAATCTAGAGAAGGTAATTCCAAGTCTGATAACAATTCCATTGCTGTAGAGTCACCTCTATTCTTTGCATACTCTTATAATTCCTTTACCATACTAATGGCTTCTTGATAATTGGTGACATTTGTTTGATTACTGCATTCAACCTCTTCATCAGCGTCGTCAGATAGCGATGTGGTTTCAGTTTGGACTACATAATCGGTAGGAATGGGGAGTGACCCATGTGGCAATGTGCTATTAGAAGATGATAGTGTTATCTTCTAATAATACATTGCCATCAATGTTAATGACCTTACTCAAATCATTGTTATCACATTACAAACCTCCACAACATCAATGTTCTGTTTCAGACTCAAAACGCTACATCTTTGTGCGATTGTTTACGATTTTAAAGTTACAACTCACAAATAAACGGCGGACTGCTGTCGGGGAATTACACACACTTTCATTCGGCGAAGTCCTTTCGCCTGCCAGGCATACGCGGTTGGTTGCCGGTCTGTCTTCAGAGAGTTTTTGTACAGTTGTTCGTCTCCCAAATACTTTAAATTATTTTTTGTCCGTTTATAGGCCGCTTAATAGAGATGTCCGCTTATTAGATGTGTCCGTTATGAGATGTTTCACTGTATTTTAAAAGGTATTGTATATTTCACTGACTATTACTTAGGTAAGTATTATTCATTGTAAAAATGATTAAGTTAATGAAGTGTTGCAAAAATATTGCTACAACAATGAGATTTCGTTTTTCGTAACAAATATAGGTGGGGAAGTTAACAGGAAACATACCATCGATCAATGAAGTCAAGCGACACAAGGCGAGGTTACAGCTTGGATGAGGATTGGGAATACCATGGGTCAATATTTTACAAAAGATTTGAGTAAGTTTTGCAAAAGATTATAGTTAAATTTTACCAAAAGATTTTAGTAAATTTTACAAAAACTAAATGGTGTACTAAATATTTTTGTAATTTTGACTAAAAATTTAGGATAACATTTTGTTATAATCTAATGGCAGTTCTTTATAAAATTTATTCCAGTCACATATAAAGCCATAAATTATAGTTTACTATTTTTATAGTATATTTAACTAAGTTTTTCTTTTCGTGTAGTATTCTAGTGCTAGTTCTGAGCATTTCCCGCACTGGACACAATAAAGTTATCGCTAACCAAAAATAATTTCTGTAGACCTAAAATGCACATTCAGCACATCAGTGAAGTTCTACATCATAATGATGTTAACGACTCATCATTCTTTATCGTTCCATCGTAAAACTCAGTAGTTGTAAACCCAGAAAATTAACGTCATTTTTATTAAGGTGCGGCAGGATTGTCGCCAGATCTTTTGGTATAAGGGAGGGTTTTCGCAGAAACTATATTTTCTTTGTGAGAAAGAAAGTGCCCCTTATTCAATAAAGAGGTTGAAATTTAGTTATGTGGTTCCAGCGCCTCATAATTTTTTTATGCGATCCCTGAATGTCACCGTCTCCGTATTTCTTGACATTCACTATATGCCAGTAGCGGTTCTTCCACAGGAGCACATGCGCACGTGCACCCCCAAAACAAAACGAATAAAAAATATTAACCGACCCTCCCTAATATTTTATCGTACCGTCAAACTAAAACAGTCCGATCCTCCCTAATATTTTATCATCCCGTCAAATCAAACTGTATAGATCCGGCAACCGTGCCTCGGTCGAGGTAAATGACGATTATGACGAGACTTGCTCGCACGTGCGATTAAGTAGTGCAGTTTCTGTAGTTGTAGTAACAGGTGGCAGGGAGCAGCGGGGGATAGCGGGGCTATGGCGATTTAACATGGAAAAGGCGCACAGTTTTTGTGTGGACCGCGCTGTTGTTTGTTCGTGCATCTAGTTAGAAATTCGAGCGTGTATGTTTTAATATTTTAATATCATATATTTATTAAGTTAAAATGAATAGTTGACGGTGGACTATTTAAGAAATAACTTTAGCTCTTTGAGTTTGGAGCAAAATATTGAAGTGAAGAATGCGGGAACACCTAAATTTAACGCAGACCACAAAGGGTAAATCTAGGGATTTATAGAGCGTATTCCAAACTTAATGGGGCTGTTATTGATCAATTTTCTACAATTAAGAACCGAAGAATGGACTTTACGTTTAAGCATTATTGTGTATGGTCTATAAATAATGTTGTGTATTTCCATAAATGATACTCGATATGATTTTAAACCATTTTATTTAAGGATTTAAACTAAAAAACACTGAAAGTATGAAGAATGCCAACTTGTCAGTCTCGTGGCTCGATTCGTTCTCGTCATAAAACAGTTAACTATTGTTCTCGTCTTGGTTGCGCCTAATGACGTGGCCGTAGATGGCGTAGTGGTATTAGACATCATTCGGATTTCTTGATAACTCGTAGATGGCGGTAGTAGTATTAGTAGTGGACTGTATAAATATTATTACGAGGGTTGCATGCGACGACGTTAAGATCCGACAGCTATACACACTAAGAAAACCTTTCTTATTTTCCAAAAGTTCTATTTCCTTGTGTAAAATTAAAAACTAAATAAAATATGTTTTACCTTATTACTTTTTTTCTTTCTACATTTAATCAAGTAGCTGTTTTTTTTTCATGTTGACAAATTTACATCTTGTAGAAAGTAATTTTTTAAACCCTGATAAGAATATTTACCTGCCTTCAAACATAAAATGCAATTGATTGATTTAGCCGATACTTGATGGAAATCCATTATAAATTTGAACAGAAACAAAAAGTTATAAAATTTCCACAATTTTTATTTTGAAAAAACCAGTAACATGTTTCGGCACACGGTGCCTTCTTCTGACGGATTCCGTCAGATTTTATAACTTTTTGTTTCTGTTCAAATAAAATGCAATTACTGAAGAAGTTCTTACTTTTTTATTTAAAATAATAATAGCAAGCCCATAACTAGACCATGTTTTAAACGATATTATTTCCCCCTAACCAATACGTCGGAGACACAAATCCACTTATCGACCTGTACTGCACACGAATGTGTAACACCCTGTATGTAGACTATTATTTAGCATATACCCTACTGCATCAAATAACAGTCACTATGGAATTCGAGGAATTCTTTCGATTTAAATTCAAATAGCCTCAATTTAAATTTATATTGAATACTGCTCTCCGCCATCCGTCATGTTAGGTTTACAAATTTTTACCAGTTTTACCAAAAATCGGTGAACTGACTGTCAGGATTTCAAGTTTCAAGTTCATATTAAATTAATTTTTCTTTGCCCAACATGGCAAATCATGAATGTGTAGTATTGTTACCTAAATTATTAATGCTATTGTTTATGTCGATTCATATAATATTTTTGAAATCCTGTCCAATGTCTCGGGATATTAGATCCGATTTAAAACGAAATAATGGATTTATCGTCATATGTTGACCAGTTTTCGTCATATTCTTTTGATGCATTGCAATGGAGGTCTTCTTCTCCTTAAATACAGGAGCATTCTTGATACACTTATGTTTCACAGCCAACTTTGAGCAAAATCTATTAAACATTCACGGTTTTGGCATATCGCGGGTAATGTGATAAATAGATTCTTACTAATATAGGAATAGAAAAACATCTTTACTATATTCTATTGATCATCATAGAATCATAAGATATATAAGCCATACATACTTTGATTTTTTAATGCTTAACATTAAAAAATGAATTAAATGAATCGATATTTATCTATTTTATTTTTTTATTTACGAATTGTCAAAAGTGAGAAAAGTCGCATTGATTCATTACCAAACGCTTTTTCGACAATATAACGTATTTAGAAGAAACAGTAATTTTTTTGTTAGCTACAGTTAAAAAAAAATTATTAAAATTGGTAAATTATTAACGAAATAACAGCTTATGACATGCATTTTTAAATATTCGATAATTAATTGGCGTAGTGTATATAGGCAATTTGAATTTTAGAATTTTTTTCTGCGTATAGAGGGTATTATGGAAATAACTTATTAGATTTAAATGGGTGACTACTAGGGTGTCCTAGAGAAAGTCTACATACTTTTTTTTAGTCGAATATCTAAATACTAAGGTAAAACCCTTTTTATCCACATACTGTCGCGCCGTTCCATCTGGATTCAGTTAGCAACAATGTGGGTCACTGGAGTATTATACTAACAGTGTTGCTTGGATACCTGCCGCGCGCGACTATCGTTGCTTCAGTATGTTTCGAGACTCGGGCTGGTATGACGCTGTCGAGGGTTCCACGTGCCTGATGTATACGTTTTGTATAGTTGTAGCATTACCCTATTTTTTCTGTTGTGAAATAATTCATAATTAGAAACATTGTGATGTGATTTCAAATTTGCATGATATTACCTATTGTTGGTTCTGTTGCAAAACATACTTTCTGTGTTTTATTTTTTTATGGAATTTAATTATAAAACGAATTATAAGATCGAAGGTAAGAGAGTATGTACCTTAAAATTGTAATATTTTTTTTTTACAAAGTTTGAAAAAGAAGTGATAACGCGGGCCAACGGCGTCTTGTTGTCAAAAACTGTGCGTGCGTATACAATTCTGTGTTGCAATATATGACAACACCGCCTCAACAAACTATTGATTGCGAACGTCCTCTGTAGTGGCCACGTAGATTTTCAGATTTCATATAAAGTGTATATTTTGTACAATAATTCAAAGCGCCATTTAAAGTTATTTGTCTTCAATTTATTTTCATCTCAGGATTTGCCGGTTTAAATACAGTTCGACAAGCAAGTCTATAGCTACGCGGTATCGGTAAGGGGGAAGCAATATCTTTTAAAACATGGCCGAGTCATGGGTGTGCTATTATTATCTTAATAATGTAATAATATATATTTTTTCATAGCATGAATATATTTGTATCACCAGTGCAATATATTAGGCCTTTTCATTAATATTCCTCGCTTATTTTGGCATTTTCGCCAATAAAATCCATTTGATTTCAACATGCACCTCAAAGTTTCACGGGAAAATGGAAAGTTTATGTCACTTCTCAGCTGTTGCAGCAACTTTTTTAAGGTTGGAAATACTTTTAGTTCCAAATAAAACTTTTGTATTGTTCTACTAACAATGCCTAAGTCGAAGCCTTCGATTTTTTCGACAGCAGAGAGACGGTCCCTTTTTTGACAGGAGATGACAACAATTCATTCGAGTTATTTTCTTTTCACCCACGCTTACTCCCATATACATTGTGAGCCTTTCTAGCTTTCGCTTAAGTGGCAATTTAAATGTATTAATTTTTGATTCCTCTTCACACACCCTGTACACATTGGCAATCACTTCGCGGGTTTGACTATGAAGGGTTCTACGAGGGTATATTCATTCATTATCACAGTTTTAAAACAAACCCTATCACTACGCAACTGGATGAAGCATATTGGACATCGCCGAACAAGCACCCTGGCACTGTAGCCGTGTCACCAGGCGCGTGACGTCATCCTCTGACTGGGATATAACCTATCAAATTAGCTCTAGCCACCAGTTACCCATGGTTACCGTTAATATTGTACCATGTTGCCCTATTTTTAGATTAGAAGTGCTTTAATGAAAAAATATTTTATTTTGCATTTAAATATTAAAATAAATAGTATGAAAAGAAAGTTTTAAGAACATTGAAACTATAATAGAATATTAGTTTCTTATACACTTATGATAATTTACTTTAAATGGGTAAATTTAATTTTAGGATTTACTTGGTAACATGTTATTAAATTAAAATTTAATATTTGTGACAACATTGTTATCCCAAGAAATTTTTTTGCCCGCATTCCTTTTGTAGCTACAGTTAAAGTTGTCGACTTGTATAATAAGTCATTTCCATAACACCCTGTATAAGTATCTTTCAAACACTCACATAAATGCTACACTAGTTTATCTGTATGAAAAAACCGCAATATTATGATTTTTTTTGTAATTAGGGTCAAGTAAGCGACTAAAAGCGGCTAGAGCAGTTAAATCCTGAATATTCAATATTTCACTACGGCATGTTATTTAAATTTAACTTTTTAGGTCAACCGACAAAAGGGCATGAGCTGATATTTACAATCGCCATCAAAATGCGTTATAAAAGTTGGCGAATGTGGTCGACTATAAACGACCGTATTGGGTGTTAGTCTTTAGGGCACTCCCATCAATTCTATTTGCATTTAATTCCGTATCGTAAACATTATTGCGTCTTCAAAATAAAAATGCGTATTTAGTTTTACGATAAAATACAAATATTCTTATTTCAGGAATTCAAAATACAGGGTGGCAATTTGGAGATGTCCAACCTTTAATATCTCGCTTGCAGTCATTGTTTTGACACAAATATGGACCCGGTATTTCTATCTGCTTTGTATATGTCTACGTCACGCCTGTAATTTTCGAAACTAAACACAACACAGTTCTACAGCTAGGATCTATGTTCCTTTTTATCTTCAATCTGTTTCTGTTTACTTTCTGACAGCTGGGTTGATGACAAAACAAACAATCTACGGACGTCACACAATAAATTTGGATTTAAGTTATACAGTTTAAGGCAGATTTGGTACAGTCGTACCGTATTTAATTAAGAAGTACTTTTCCCACAAACAATACTTAAATTTAACACACAAACACTCAAAAACCACAACGTTTTTTTTTCAAAGGTAACGACAAATGACTGTTGTCAATCCGGTAATGTCAAAGTCAAAGCAGATATGCAAGAAGGCCGTCCCAGTAAGGGATTTATAAAAAGTACGTTCTGAATCAGCCCGGTGAGACCGCTTATGGCGGGGATCGAATCATATAAGTAGGCCGTGCAAGTGACGTCACAGCCAGGCAGGTTACTCCATACATTTATCCTTTTGTGTCGATCGTTCTGTGTCAATATCAGACTTTGGGTTTGTTCGATTTAATCTAGGCCATATTTGCCTCCCTTTATTGAATCGGAGAAGGTTGATGCAGACAGAGACAGACATAGAATGCGAGCAGCACACGTTCTTAAATTATTTCACAACCGAACATCCTTCGTCTGGAAGGGGATAAAATCAAGTAACATATGATTTATAATGTGATTGAAAATGGTGGAGGCAGCGTCATTAAATTCTAAAATAATTTTTAATAATCTATTCTTTTCACGAAAACGGACCTTCTTGTTTTATTGCAGGTAAGTAATTTATGATTGAAATATTTTTTTACTAATTTTTATTCGTTATTGTTATTTTACATTATAAAATTGTCCCATTATGTCCCAATTTGTCACGCAAACTAGCAACAAACACATTTTTAAAGAATTTTACTTAAATTTTACAATCCAGAAGTCAAAAGCTACAACATAATAATTACAGCTTAGTTATATTAACCCGTAGCCAGAATTTTGATAAGTCCGGTAATATATTATTATAATAATTCTTTCTTTTCATAGTTTAATTGAGAATCCCATAATGACTGACCATTAAAGAGGACTTCGATCACTAATGTTGCCAGGAGTATGCTACGAAACAAACAAATTGGAAGCCCATAATCATAATGATGGTGCATATATTTACTTGGTGAGTACCTGCACATATAGTATTGTATTTACCTTGATTTGTTTGAAGTTGAAGATGGTAAAATATTTTATGTAAATTATGATTTATTTCCTATTTTTTAATAAAACTAATTACAACATTCAATCTCTGAATTCTTTATTTCTAGTTTCGTTACTAGTTCAATAATAATATAAAAGTATGTAAGGACAATTTTAAAGCAATATTTACAGCTGAAAACCGATGTCAAAATCCTAATATTTAATTTTCTCTACTTAGTAAACCAAATAAAAGGGTTTTGATGTTTTCTTTGCTTGAATGTCACTTTAAAATATTGACAGTAATAAAAATTTGGACAAAAGTGACATTTGAAAAGCACGTGCGCGCCAGGCATAATGGATGTCGCCGTATCTTCCTGGTTATAAGTATTCGTTGTTCTGAATACTCGAAGGCGACTTAGCCGCAAACACACTATTATCACGTCACGTAACATCACGTGTTGTCATATCGGCAAAATAGCACATGCTATCACGGCTTAGAAACAGACTACGTACACTGCAGATCATTTTTATTACATATTTTGTATTGGTCAAGATCGCAAGTGAATCTTGTAGCCTTCTAGCGTTAAACTCTGATACAGTGTTATCACGCGTGCCGAATATGTAAATTTGCAGAAATAAAATAGCGCTGTCAAGTATGACTTGCCGTGAGCTGCATGAGGTGACTATAGTGTACTTCTAAACCTATTTATAAGCACGCATAAACCGCCTGGCATATATTTCGGGTATGCCGTGACATTGCGTGATAGCATGTGATCTCACGTGACATAATAGTGTGTTTGCAGCTTTAATGTCTTTGTCTAATTAACAAAAAATTACAAAAAAAATTATACTAATTTCCAGTCAGCAACGATTGGTTTTCTGGAAAGTTGATTACCATATAGCTAATGTGCTCCGTTACCGTGTAACCGTTACCGTGTAACCGTTACCGTATATTCCTTTGACATATGGAATATTGAGTGTTGGTTAAGCCTCTTTTGTCTCTCCTTTTTGTGTATTTTGCCGAGTCTTACGATTTTTCAAAATTTTGTCAACTAATTTCGTGGGATAGCCATTTTTGTTGAGGGCGGTCTTGATGTGATCAGTTTCTTCTTTGAGGGCTTCATTTGAGTTGCAAATGGTGATTGCTCTATCTACAAGCGTTCTTACGATCCCCTGAAGACGACTGGAGATACGTACCAGTTGAAACGTTGTGATTTATAACAAATAAAGACAATGCAAGTCCAAAACTTTTCTATCATTCAAGAAACACCATTGTCTACAACCTTCAAACAGACACATAAAGAGACAACCTATACCCACTACCTACTACCCTCTACCTCAATACGTTAGAAGCTCTTAAATTTTGTATGTAATGTATAGCTTAAAAGCATTGTTAAAGGCCTCTCTAGCCTGACTTACATGGCGAGTTTAGTCGGTCGGCAAAATCTCCTTCAGAGGATTGCCATCCCGACACTACCTTACAGCCGCGTCTGTAAAGTGTCTGTCAGCAGATTCACCTCGGCTGTCCAAAAAAAAAAAAAAGTTAAAAAGTTGCCTTAAAAAGCGTTCTACATTCGATTTATAAAATAAAACGCTGAAGGGGTCGGGCCTATTGTCAATTTGGAGTTCAAGTTGACAAGTATTGTATCCGTCAACTAAGTCCTTTATTGCAAATACATTTTTTTTGGTTATCCTTCAAATTTAAAAAGAAGAATGTGTGCTTGTTGACTTTAATAGAATTCAAACTATTTTGTAACATAAACCGCAAAGGACATTAGTAATGACGCGCTAGTGATATTGTCCCGAGCCTTTTACGCTTCATTGACGGAAGTATAATGGGATTATTATAAAGGAAGTTAATCGGATATATCGACTAATACATTAACTTAACAGCATTTTCATTTCCCAAGTATGCGATTAAAGCTTTTTAAATTGTAATTTGCAAACTATTTATGTTCAGTAATGTTTATATTACATTTTATATTCAACAATTTCAACTTCCGCCGTGTAGTGGCCATCTATTAGATAAGTGTCTAATTAGAACGCTAGTAGCGATGGCACGAAATGCTTTAAAATCAAAGATTTCGACACGAATTAATTTTAAAAATGCGATACGTATCAGAGTTGTGTGTTCGTGATCAAACTACCGATTTTTAGCTTTATTAAGCTCAGATTATTTTGCATTAAAAATTCTTTGCAGTTAATACAGTGGACCACGGTAAGCACAAAAAATAAGAATTCTTTACCGGAGTTACGCTAAAAAAATATATATTTTTTTTCAGAAAAACGCTCGAACCAGTTTTTTTATGTGTTTTATTTTTTAAAGGTAATTTCAAGTATACAGGGTGACCCATAGCAAGTTATGACAACTCTCTTAATTTTTTAAATGGTTACCTTCATTATTATTTTTTTTAATTCTACATATTTCATTATACCTAAATTGAACTGTTTGCGAGAAAATCGATATTTAAGAGTATTTATCAGTAAACCGCTTGGTCCGATTTGAGATTTCTCCGCGGAACAGCATAAGTCATTGTTATTGAACAAAGAGACAACATCGACATTTACAAATGCTGAAAAGTTTGATATTCTATCGCATGTTTTATTTTATCTCAAAAAGACTGTTATGTGACAGTTAGAAGATGTTATTTGTTCTTAGAGAATAACGGAAATCATTTTGAACACCTGATTATGTAGTTCCTTACTTTTTTCGTTGTTCGTTTTATTACTGTATTGGAATGATTTTTGTCCACTTATTTGTGGTTTATTATTAAATTATTTGTTATTTATTGAACAAGTCCAACATAAGTAAAAAATTTAGAGCTTAAGATATTATTTATAAAATTAGGAGGAATACAGGACCGTATCTCAAAATTTCCTGATGTTCAAAAAACCCTCGAAACGTCATTAAACCACAATATATCATACATCGTTGCATTCGGCAGAAAAAAACTCTTAAAGTCCAATATCAGGAAAACAGGATCGTATTTAAAAAAAGAAAGTTGATAATGGCCCTTCGAAGACGACTCGTCGGATTACGAAACAATTAACGCTGTTAGATAGAGCGGAAAAAGTGGCATGCAAAAGTGCAATTTACTTTAGAATTCGATCTCAAAAAACCCAGAAAAGCAATAAAACGATTTTTCAGAATTACGATTTTTTCCGGATATTTCCGGAACTAAACTTTCTAAATTTCCTATTATTAGGCACGTAAATGCGCAATTTTACCTCCATTTAACGACTTCATATCTCTTACGGTTTCCGAGATCCCTGTGCTGGTCCTCCTTATCTTGGACACGTTGTATAGCCATGTAGTACCATATTTCCAAGCTAAATTTAAAATTTCAACAAATTCTATCCAATAGTTTTCTTTTAGTTTGTCACACCTTTTTACCTTTGGATAAGTAGGTACTCTTAAGGATGAGACGAAAATGAGATCGATAAAATATCATACTTAATAAAGTTCTACAGGAATTTAAGAAGCATCTCGGGTACTGCCAGGAGGTGGACGCAGATCATTTCCAACATTTGCTAAAATAACTTTTATTTACTTCTTCATTTTATTATTTTTCGCGAATAAATAATATGTTTTGATGTTTTAAGTTAAAACGCAATTGTCTAACAGTTAAGTTTACATATACGATATGATATGGGATATTAATTTTATACAGAATTAAGAATAAATAAATAAAGGTATCAATTTAAAAAATATTCACCGTCAGCAAAAACCGCAACAATAATAAAAAATATACGGGCCAACGCATCATCTCTTTTAAATTAATTTGTTCCAACCTTTATGTTCTCACTGGTGGATTTGGCTGAGGAGAAGTGCAATTAAGAGATATTGTTCTTCTATTTATCGTTGTTTCCTTTGTGGTCAACACTGGATCCCGGATACTGGAACCTAGCACACTGTCTCGCACTTTGTGGGAGGTTTATTGACAAATTACGGGTATTGCCGATTCACAACAGTCATTATAATGCGTTTCCTATAGAAAATCGACCATTTTCTTGTAGATAATAGTTTCGGTTTCATTGATTCGGTATTACGAGAACAATTTCATAGTAATATGCCTAAAGACATAATTATTTGTAAGAAATAGCAATATTTATTAATGTTTCAGTCATTCCTTGTTGAAAAATAAGAATATATCTGACCTTCGTATTTAATTTTGTTCTTCGCGCTGTAAATATGAGGCAAGTGTAACATAAAAACCCTCGGTTAATAAATGTGGTTATCCCGTATAAAAAAGGACCTGCCAGCATCAAAGCATCATTAATTATAAGGAAGCATCCTATAATTAATTACAAATTAAATACCCTAAATTAGAGACTTTGGTAAATTAATAAATACTTTTGTTCTCTAAGGCCTATTCATCACCAAACACCATAGTTTTTATCCAAGAAAAATAAAGAGGCCTAATGTATTTCTTGTGTTTGCACGGCCATATCTATAAAACTATATTTATAACTTTCGTTTCAACAGAACAATAATTTGAAATAGTGATCGGCCGATACCAATATAAATATCGGTGCATTGGTATCGTATCGGCCATTCGGCAAGTTTTGCCGATAATCGGTATCGACAAAACTTTTCTTAAAATCATCCAAGTATTATCACCATTTATAATCATCATTCAATTATGAAATATCATAGATATTAAATTTTGATCTTATATTAAGCCTCAAAGCCTAAAACTTCGACTATGAAAACGTCATATTTGTATCGAAGGCTACTAGATTATTAACTTTTCATGCCATCGCTACTGACGATTTAGTTGAACACTTGTCTAATAGATGGCCACCACATGGGGGACGTTTTAAGTTAACAAAATTTTATATAGAATTATGTTACGGAATATAAAATAGCTTATTGCACCGTAAATTAATTTTCTTTGTTATTACTTGAGAAAATATTTTTTTTTTGGTTATTGCAAAAATTGTACTGGCTCTTGTATGACGTAATCAAATTCGGATAGAGATCCAGAAAACGGCAGAATAGTAGATGTATTCGTAATTTTCACCAAACAACAAATTGTTTTATGATCAAACACTAGCTGCACTGTAGGAAAGAACCTTTAAGGAAGAGTGCGAATAAAACGATTCATGCTGGTTTTGAATCGTTGAAGGTTATATTAGTTGGGAACCACTACATCAAGGAGGTTATTCCGCATGGATGACGTCCTCTAGATAAAATGGAATTCTTAAACAATGAAGTTCTAGGAGTACCGAGCTGAACAACATGTGGATGGACGGCAGTGGTTCGTCGTGTATTTTTGCTATCATCGGTATAGGTAGAATTGCGTGTTCAATCTTATATCCGTAAAACAGAGACAAATCACCAACCTGTCTTCGACGTGCTCGGCTGTCGAGGTTCAATTCGTGGTCTAAGATCAAACGACTTGCTCTACTTTGGATGGAATCCAGCAGCCAAAGGGTGTGCTTGGATTCAGAACTCCAGATATGAGAACAGTATTCTAGTGATGCTCGAAGCTTGGTTTTGAAGGTTAGGTAACAAAAGTTGAAATGTATATAACTTTTTGTCGAAAAACCCACATTATCAATCGAGATTGGAAATTAGAATAGAAATTTCAAATATTCCCGCGAGGGTTATGTAAAACATTCACATTTCGAGAGTAATCAAAAATGACCATCTATATTTTTCATTAATAGCTTGTGAACACTTAAAAGCTGATAGCGAATAGCAAAATCGATTTAATTAACACACTACCATTTAGGACATCATTTTCTGCGTCTAACTATTTTATTGATCTTTATATTTATCACTTGCACAATATCAGCACGCCCATAAAAGCAGCCATAAAATATAATATCTTTCATTTCTTGTGTCGTCCTCGGTGGCATGTAAGATTCCCATAAAATATCTATATTATATTTCAAGACTATTGCGAGGAAAATGGTTAACGATTTGAGAGATTGTAATGTAAAATAATGGAAAAAATAAAAATATATTTGAAACTTACTCGCCAGGACGCTAATAGAATTCATACCAGCAATATTTTTAAATCGAATATTTAAATACTAAGGTAAAAGCCTTTTTACCCACATACTGTCGTGCCGTTCCATCTGAATTCACTTAGCAACAATGTGGGTCATTAGAGTATACTAAGCGTGTTGTCAGATCACACCGCGTGTCTCGCCCTTGCTTGGATACCGGCCGCGCGCCACTATCGTTGCTTCAGTATGTATCGAGACTTGACGCCGACATCGTATTCAGCATCCTCGAAAACGGGGGGTACTCTTGTTCCGGCAGAAAATATTTCGATTTTTCGGGTCTTTCTCCGACTCACAGATATTGATAATCACAACTTGAAAAAAAATTGTATGAAGGTCATTGGGAGAAGAACGTTTTGAATAACCGGTACCAATTTTCTGAAACTTGTTGACGCTTTTATTGCACAAAGACACTCCTGATATAAAAATTCGTTTTTCCAACTGGTTATATAAATCATTACTGTTAAAAGGACATTAAATGTAGGGTTGAAATTTCTTGACAACAATGACGCCTGTTTAACAATAGATAACGGCGCCATAATGTATTTTGTCGTGTATTTTACACAACGATTACTCTCATAATTTCTAGAACAAAAGGCCGTAATGGGAAGAGGCAATTACTGACAATTGCGTAAAAATAAAAAGTACACGCTATTCAGTAAATTGCTGCTTGATTGACATAATGTTTGTTTTAAAAAGAAATGCAAACTTGTGAGAAGGTTCAGTGGTCGAGAAAAATTGTTAATTAACGTTAATTTATTGTTCTTTCTGTTTTTTCTCTTAAATTATTACAAATATTTAAAGTTAATTAAATACATATTTGCTGACAAAAAGTTTGCTGGTTATGGAAACATTACCACCACGTTCTCATCCTAATAAATTTGTGATTTAATTAAAACTTAGTTTTTTTAATTTAAATAGAATATTAGTACCGTAAACTAAAATAACAAGCTTTAAGAAAACGTAAAGATTTTGAATTTCAAGATATTTTTTATGGTTTATTTATGATATTTCGTAAGTTAAATTGGAACGAAATATTCATATCGCCCTTCATTTTCTTCCGCCGGCATCATTACTTAGTGACCTATCGCTGTGATGATTTAGCAGGTGGATCTCAATATGCTGACCCGGATTAATGTGCGCTGATTGATCCTCGGCCTTTCGATCGTCGTCTATCAAGCGACTGTCGGAAGTATTATTTCTATCTTGGAAAGGATTAGCACAAGTATATTTAAGCATAAGCATATTTAACAGAAGCTTAATTTCAATTAATTGTAAAATACGGTGATTTTCTACATAAATAGCTAATATTGGCCCTTCTGTAATGGATTACAACATTTATCTGAATTTTCAATTTTTTGGAACTTGCGGTGTTTTTGCTTAGGTGACAGTATACGAATATTGCAGTTACATTTTTTTACTAAGCATACATATTATGGATATCGAGAGAAATCCCTATTTACAAGGAATGAGACTACACAGTCAATCTAGGGAAATTATAGCTAATGTGTATGCGATGACGAAGCAAGAGACAGACAACATATTGAAGCTAAAGAGGAAAACTGATGGGCCTGGTTTCCCAATATATTGGAATTTCTTAGGACAGTATAAGAAGAAATTATAAAGACAATGAGAAGCGAAGAAGGGAACATGTTTCCTTTAAATTCTATTTCAAATCAGAAGTTAGTATATTATGTCAATAAATTTGTTTTATGATTATAAAAGTATAATACTTTATTTGTAGGTATATAGTATATATTATGCCAACCTTTTATTTATTTTTTACTAGTTAAAAACAAGTTCGCACGTGTCTCAGAAGTATATTTTTTGCGCATATTTCTCCAACATAGATCCGTGAGACCAACTGTATTTATGTTCCCAGTAATCAGTTACCTTTTTTTTGAGTGAGCGCTTTCAAGAAATTGTTAAGAAATCCAGAACTGCATCAAAAGACATCTGAGGATCTCTTGTTTTGACCCTAGTATTTGAAAGAGGAAATAATATTTAATAGTAATAGAGAGTTAATTTTGGCGTGAAAATGACAACAATACTTTTAAATAAGATATTATTATAGAGGGTGTTATGAAAATAACTTATTATATTTAAACCGGCAAATCCTGAGATTAATATAAATTGAAGAAAAATAACCATAAATGGCGCTTTGAATTATTAAGCGGAATATACACTTTATATGAAATCTCAAAATTTACGTGGCCGCTCCTGAGGATCTTCGCAATCAATAGTTTATTGAGGCAGTCTCGAGGTTCAAAAGAGGTTAGCGCATTATAGGCGGTGTTGTCATATTGCAACAAAGAACACGTGTTGAGTTTTTGACAACAAGACTTCTTTGACACGTGTTATCACTTCGTTTTCAAACTTTTTAGAAAAAAAAACTACAATTTTAAGGTAAATACTCTCTTACCTTCGATCTTGTTTTAAAATAATCCGTTTTATAATTAAATTCCATAAAAAAATAAAACACAAAAAGTATGCTTTTCAACAGTAGATAATATCACACAAATTTGAAATATCATCACAACATTTATTAATATGAATTATTTCACAACAGAAAAAAATCGGGTACTGTTACAACTAATAAAACGTTTAAAATTGGTATACGTCAAGCACGTGGAACCCTCGACAGCGTCACTGCACGCCCGAGCCTCGAAACATACTGAAGCAACGATAGTAGCGCGCGGCCGGTACCCAAGCAAGGACAAGACACGCGGTGTGATCTGACAGCACGGTTAGTATACTCTAGTGACCCACATTATTGCTAAGTGAATCCAGATGGAACGGCGAAACAGTATGTGGGTAAAAAGGGTTTGTCGGGTTTGTTCGGGTTTGTTGTATGTAAGCTTTCTCTAGGACACCCAAGAGGTTACCCATTTAAATATAATAAGTAATTTCCATAACACCCTGTATAACTTATATATATTAACGGTCTCCAAATTTTAAACGTAGGGTTAAAGAATGGTTTTTCATTCATTGGTGATTGATATCTGCGAAGTTGTCAGACCACTAGCTTGTCAGATATTGACACAGTGTTTTGATTTTCTTATGAAACACCATATATTTATTATAATTATTAATTAAATTTTGTAAAGGAAGCCTATACTTCGTAGCTAGAAGTCACCATTAAATTTCAAATAATTTGCGTCAGAATTCCAGTGTCGACATTGTCAGTTAACTTGACACTGACATTTTGACATGTATTATTTTAAATTTACTGGCGAGTTGAAAATATTTTAAACTGTTTTTCAAGATATGTAACACTTTAAACGACTCGCCAAGTAGAATGGCACTTTCCTACTGACTTAAAATTTATAAAGTAGGTACAGTACGAAATCCTGGAATTTAGATAAATCATAGCAGTCTTTTATTAAGTAGATAACTTGTTTAAAAATTAAAATCGCGTGATGTTCGTTGGATTGACGGCGTATAAATAATTTCAGACACAAATAGGGGCTATTTCGAAAATAATTAATCCTACTTCGTAAATATTTGATGAAAAAGTTCGTTTAGTGCATGAACAAAAGATGCGAAAAGGAAGCTAGCATTTTACCCATAAATATAGTATAGTTAATATATTTATTCATGGGGTAATGACATATAATATTTAGGAGGATGAAATGTGCCACACCAGCTACAAGCGGGAACTCATACCAATCATTCAGAGACCAAAATATTTTCAAAAATTATTCGATGCCTCTAGGTTGAGCCAGGCCACTAAGAACATTCATGTTGGGACCACATATATATAAACAGTATATTGCTTTCATTTGCTTTGATTTCAACTTTTTTAATGTAAATTTCACTGGTTAGTTAGGAAAAATATTGAAATCAAAATTTCGATTAGTTTGATTTAAGACAGCGTTCCATGCATACGATTTCTGACGATATGATGATCCGACGTTGCCCTGATTGGTGTAAACTTTTGGTGCCAAATTCCGTCCGAATATTTGTAACAATCGACACGATGAGCTTTATTTTAACTTTCATCCGACGTCGTATGTTTCTTAACCTCACTTTTTCCTAAACCAAAAATAAAGAATGAATTGGGAATTATTTTGGGAATTATTATCAGCTACTAATGCACCAAATTAAAAATACATCAATTTTAACGTTAGGTAGTGACCACCTATATATTATATTGTATACGAGTGACACTCTTCTTTTTTAGAAGCTTTTTAGTGAATTCGGTTCCGAAGATCGGATAATGTGATAAGCAAAATATTTTCGTATATATGTACCGGGTGGCCATATAAGCGAGGAAGCCGGCTATATCTCGGTAACCATCAATCGTACAGCTTTCGAAAATGTTTTTTTATAGGAAAAGTAGTCAAGAGAAATCGCTGGAAATAATTTTTAAGTTTAACAGTTGGCCGCTAGAGGGCGTAATACCAATACCCAACTAGGAAATCGAGGTTTTCTCTTTAATACGCCCACTTATGCCTTATTAAAAATATATGTGTAGTAATCCTGGGGGAAGTATGAGCAACTTCGGTTTTATACTTATTGCTTCAACTCATCAAATAAAGTGGTGGGGGAAGGACGAACATTTATTTGCAAAAAACTAAGTAACTGCGGTTAAGGTAAACGAAATTTATCGAACATAGTCTCGTTAGAAAAAGATTTTATTGCTTTATCAATTGCATTATAAATTACGCCCTTTTAGTTTTAGCGGTAACCGCTAGAGAGCGCTTTTGGGAATGTCAACGAAATTTGATGTTTTTCTTCAAAATTGTAAATGGAAGCATATGTTGGTTTTCACATAGTTAAAAGGAGAACTAAATTTTCAAGAACTCGAACTAAAGATATCAACAAAACATTGTGAAAAAAAATTATTCAGACTACTATCATGTCGGATAAAAATAATGGGTAGGCTTTGATACAAAAATATTCTAAAACTAGTAGGCTTTGAAACAAAAATATTCTAAAACAAGTAGGCTTTGAAGCAAAAATTGCGCAAAACATGCGTCACTTTTAATTAGATTGCTTTTTAAAATGTCGATTTCCAACGAAGAAGCTTTTGATATGCTTGCTGTTTTCTTTGAGTGTATACAGAATGCAACCATTGCCTCAAGAGTATATGAGTATAGCCAAAGGCTTTCATAAAATTTGGCGCAACGATTGCGCACTACAGGAAATATTCACATCGAAGACGAGGTACGAGCTGCTCGGAAGAAAATGTGATCAATGTATTAGGTTATATTGAATTCAAGCCTCGTGTCAGCAATAGAGTACCGTAAAACGGGGATATATGGAATCCACGGGGTTATATGGAATATTGTGCATATCATTCAAATTTCGCGCCCTGCGAGCATATGTTTGACATTTAGTAACTTGTCGTTCTGGTGCACTGTTGCTAACATCTCAGCCGACCAACAGGTTATCATTGTTGTGACTAAATATTTCAGGTAAGCTATAAGAGAGTTATTAATATTTGGTAGAAAATAAAAAAAATTTTCGATGTCCTGAGAGTCTCATCTGCACCTCAGAAACTATTGAAGTTACGAAATTCTCCAAGATAAATTAATTGTAGTATATAACCTCAACTATTAGGCGGGATCCTTTTTATTGTCAAATTTTTATTCTACGACCTTGATACATGCATATTTATAAAAAATCGTCATTTGTAGGGGTTATATGGAACGAAGCCTCGCAAGCAGGTAATATTCCGAGGAATTCACACGTTTAACGACAACGTCTTTTAAGTGCCATTTATGACTTTTTTAATTTTTAAATTTATTTGAAGAGATTTTTCGTTTTTTTTTTTTAATTTAAACAATTTGTTGCTTTGTTTTTAAGTTCATATTATTTTATTTTATAAAATCCTACTTTTTGCCTGTGTTTATATATTTTTATGATTAAACTTTTTATTTTTTATACATTATTTATTAACCCTCTTTTTGAATGCCTCCTGGGGCCTACAGATGCAGAAAAAATGGCGCTGCTTGTTTTTTCGATGTCCGCATGTTTCATAAACCCCCATATGCAAGCAAATATCGAAAATTGTCATTCATAACGGAGATAAAGAGGTAATTCCATATATCCCCGACTACGGGGTTATATGGAACGACAAAAAACCAAAAAAAAAAACATGATGGCGGCTCAAAAAATAATTTTACATATCGGAACTCGTTAGCCTAAACATGAAGCTACTGATAATAAAAAAGTGTAGTGCTAATATATTTCATTTAAAGAAGATATCAAAGAAAATGCGTAAAATTCGTTCCATATATCCCCGTTTTACGGTAATCTCCAAAGCATTGGTAATAGTAAGGAATACCGTTATAAATACTTTAAAAGAGCAAAGGTAAGTAAATAATGTTTGACGTCATTTATTATTGTGTTCTATTTAAAAAAGTTCGTGATTTAAAATAAAGAAGTTTATTATTATTATTAATGTAAATTCGCATAATATGCACTACTGGTCTAGAACCAACCCACATTGGATGCAAGAAATGCAGCATCAAGGTCGGTGGAGTGTGAATGTCTGGTGTGGAATACTAGGAGGGAGAATTATAGGTCCGTTTATATTTAATGAAAAACTTAATGGCCGCACATACCTAAATTTTTTAAGAAATGAATTACCACTTCTCCTAAAAAATGTCCCAATAGAAACAAGATTGAATATGATGTTTCAGCACGATGGATGTCCAGCCCATTTTTCATCATCTGTCCGAGAACACCTAGCTTTAATATTCCCTGCTAGATGGATCGGACGGGGAAGTTTATTTCCGTGGCCAGCCAGATCACCTGATCTAACATGTTTAGATTTTCATTTATGGGGAAGGTTAAAAGACATTGTTTTTCAAAGTAGACCAACTACACGAGAAACCATGATTAATAGAATTAGAAGTGCGATTCGAGGACTTTCCACCATGGCAGAAGTAGAGACGGCCGCATTTTCAACTCAGGATAGACTCAAATCCTGCATTGAAAATGATGGAAAACAATTTGTACATCCAGGGAGACATTAGTAAAACAATTTTAAAATTTGACAATACAATTTTTGCTTCAAAGCCTACTACTTTTAGAATATTTTTGTTTCAAAGCCTACTAGTTTTAGAATATTTTTGTATCAAAGCCTACCCATTATTTTTATCCGACATGATAGTAGTCTGAATAATTTTTTTTCACAATGTTTTGTTGATATCTTTAGTTCGAGAAGACATAACAACTAGCGGTTTTCACTGAGATCTTGAAAATTTACTTCTCCTTTTTACTATGTGAAAACCAACATATGCTTCCATTTACAATTTTGAAGAAAAACAGCAAATTTCGTTGACATTCCCAAAAGCGCTCTCTAGCGGTTACCGCTAAAGCTAAAAGGGCGTAATTTATAATGCAATTGATAAAGCAATAAAATCCCTTTCTAACGAGACTATGTTGGATAAATTTCGTTTACATTAACCGGAGTTACTTAGTTTTTTGCAAATAAATATTTGTCCTTCCCCCACCACTTTATTTGATGAGTTCAAGCAATAAGTATAAAACCGAAGTTGCTCATACTTCCCCCGGGATTACTACACATGTATTTTTAATAAGGCATAAGTGGGCGTATTAAAGAGAAAACCTCGATTTCCCAGTTGGGTATTGGTATTACGCCCTCTAGCGGCCTACTGGTAAACTTAAAAATTATTTCCAGCGATTTCTCTCGACCCCTTTTCCTATAAAAAAAACTTTTTTGAAAGCTATACGATTGATGGTTACCGAGATATAGCCGGCTTCCTCGCTTATATGACCACCCGGTACATACCTGAAATACTTTATATACGACTTTTGCAAAAAAGCACCATGTACTTGTGTCCTTTCACCTTAAACAATACAAGCCACTAATAACCTACCAAACAGCGAATCGAATAACCACAAATTAAAACGCCTTTACAAAAATTGTTGTTAGATAATGAAAGTTTATAAACACTAATATACTGACAACAATGTGGATGAGCCACTTTTTATTCTGTAATTTGAAAGAGCATCCAGAACCAAAGATGGCGACGAATAACAATAAACCAATAATGTCGGAGCGGCTCTGATGCGATCGATAAAATTTCCACCCTACTGCGCAAACTCAATAGGCCCGCGCCATCTCCCATAGCGAGGACACTTTTTGTATTTTGGAACGTTCGTATTTGGCAATATACTGTTTATATATGTGGTTGGGACAGGTATACCCACCGACCTACATCTATGGATAGCCAAACTCCAAAAGCAAAAGTGGCAAATTTACGGTCTCGCGCATGTAAACAACGCTGATCGTCAGATGTCATGCGCAATGCCGACTGATAAACTATTTACTTTAACTGACGAACATGACTGTACTTCGCCCCTAATGAAAATAATTACAAGGCAATATTTTGGTACATCAAGACCTTCTTTCCTGGGAAATAACAAACCCTAACATAGGTACCTATCAAACCAAATTATTAACAACAAACCCAAACTCAGATAATCGCTGTGTTGATTAAATATATATTTATATGTATGCGACAAAGATGCTTATTGCCTCATCTGATCCTCCGGTGGAATAGGCAGCAACACAACACATCGAAAGACCTGTGGATGACATCCTTCTCTTACGCATTTGCATTAAATTTGCATCTCTTTATGACAGTTCTGCATTCGAGTTTGTTTGCCTGGATGGATATATTCCATATAAATTCCAGCTAATTCACTGACCGTCATTTCAATTTTGATTTAACACTTACATTGATACACTGAATAGTAGAGAAGCAAGGCGGCACAAATTCTATGTACCACTCATGTGAGTGCAACCTCAAGTATGGACTTGGCAAGTGTAGGTACCAATAATTGTGATGCTGACTGTGCAGTACTTACCACTGACTAATAATTATAAAAGCAAACCACTCGCACGACTCAGCACGTATAAGCCATTACCAAATACACCTGTCGTCTGAGCAGAACTGGCTCTAATAATATTCTGTATTTAGATAAAAAGTTTCACAATTATGATTATTATTTTCTGAATAAAGAAGCATTTTCTATTTGCAAACATATTTTCCTTTGTTGTGTAACTAGTAAAGCGTTTTATCTCTAAAATTTTTCGGACGCATTCAAATGGAAAATAGCACAGTTGGCTCGATTACAAGCATGTTGTATTAATGAATGCTTTAGTTTAACACAAAAGCCTTTTTGTGTAGTTCATTGCCATATGTTTTGGGAAAATACGGAGTTCTTTTTAGAGGAAACTCGAACTGCCATAAATAGAATAGAATATTAAAAATGAAAATATGGTTTGGCTGTATGTTAATTTCAATTTAGTAAATCATGATACATTTAAATTAACTGGTGTGCAGATAGTGCTCAACTGCACCCGGAAAATTTAGCATCTTGAGGTGGTTAGGGACTGATTTTTCGTGCATATTTATATGATTCTACTACTTAGTGATGGGAGTAAAGGTTGTAATTCGATAACGTTACAGATTCGAATGTTATAAAAGAATATCATTCCAAAATAACGTTATATTGGAACGAGGATATTATGGTTAGTGGTTACTGCGCAAATACACTATGCCAATTAATTAACGAACATTCAAAAATTCACGTGCAAATTAATAAGCTGTTATTTCGTTAATTATAAACCAATTTTAATAAAAAAAAATTTAACTTATAAAAAATAGATTGAAGAGTTTAGGGCAGAGCAGTTTACGTCGTGATATGTCTAATTGTACGGGGTAGCGCATAAAATCTATATGCATGTAAACTTCCTTTTTAAACTAAACCAAATATAGAGATATCTATCTGGGTTAGATATTAGCCAAACGTATCGCCATACCATTCGTCGTAACAGAAAATTGCAATTACTTCTAAATATGTTATAATGTCGAAAGAAACTTTTCGAAAACAATGCGACATTTGATCTCTTTTGGCTTATGCTACATTAAAATTAAAAATCATTTCAATAAAGAAAGTCTATAATACATAGTGCTATGCAATTATCTACTCATCATTCATAGCCATATGCCAAAGGAATAAAAGTTAATAGCTTTAAAAACTTCAGGTGTTCAAGTGTTACTAAATTATTGGAATACATATCCAGGAAAAACCTGCAAACTGCGACATCCGTACTTATAATGAAAACACATTAGAACATTTTAAAAAGCTTCAAAATTAATGGCTTCCCAACTTTTAAAGTTAGTTTCACGCATCACATCATTTCCAAATTAAATAAACGCCCACTCGTCCATGTAAATACGAAAAGGTTTTATTTCCCTTGTTAGAAAGAATGATTTAGGAAAATTAATCTGCTACCAGTGTATTATTCACGATTGATAATGATACTCATTATTTACGATTACGAAAGTTGCGCAAACAATATTAGAGATATCAAAATCATATTTATTATTAAATTTTAAAAAATATGTATCCTGGATAGGATTACCTATACGAAAATGGATTTAATTTTTCATTTCTTTATATCATGTCATATTTATTTTCACATTAGAACTGTCATATTTTTGGGTTTCCTGCACCATACCTGACTACGTCATTAGTTGTAGTTATTTTATTATCGAAATTCTATTCTTACATAAGAAGAAAATTAATGTGTAATAATATTTATAGATGCCCTGGGGAAACAAGTGCAAACCCGCCCAGATACACCTTTTGGAGACGATTTCCAATTGTATTTTAATTTGAAAAAATAAAATTCGAGCGCAAATCGGCAGAAACGAAGATTCCCGGTTCAACACGAAGTGACCTCCGAGGAGTAGGGCATATGCACTTTAGGGCAGTTGTGGTTTCCTCTACCGAACCTATGCACGACTTACCGGGAAAACACGGAAGCTGTGATTCCGATTCGACTGATTTCGAGGCAGTCGGACGAGGTGGAATGCAGCATCGAATGACCATACTCGGATTAATCATCCAAATGAATTGAAGGGGTGTGAAGGGGGATGAAGCCATCCGAAGTGTGGTGGGTGCCAAAAAGGAACTATACGGTCCCAGAATCCCAGTCCCCGTATACCGCTCTCCTTACTATTAACCGCAACAGAACTTTTTTTAGGCCTTACCTGGTGGGGGCTCAAATTCAACGCAATGACCTTTTTCGACTATTAATTTTATAACTATTAACGTAATGAGTTCGAATTCCGACGCCGAATTAATTTCGCCTCAGGTGTAATTAATCCGATTCGAATTCGCATCCCATTTATATATTCGGATGCATCCGAGTATCTCAATATTCGGATTCAACGATTATTTTAATTCGAATTCTTATATCGCTAGTGTGAATAACGCGATTCACGTTGGTTTTGAATTGTTGGAAGTTATATTCGTTGGGAAACAAACACGACATCAGGAAGGCTGTTCCATAAAGGTGACGTCGTCCAAATGAAACAATTCTTAATTAGTAAAGTTCGAGGAGTACTCATCTGAACCACATACGGATTACAATCGACTTGGGTCACTCGTAGTCACCCAATTAATTGGATATAATATTATTATTATTCACACAAGCATATACATAAAGATAAGGGAATGCAGGAAAAATTAATATGTCAACCATACGGAGACAAACCCATCCAGAACCCCAATATTCCGGAAAAAATGTTTTTTTTTTCAATTCCTTTATACATACTTTGCATAAAACGCTGGGGAAAAACGCCGCCATAATAAATAACGCTTATTTGGTATTCCAAAGGCGCCGCGAAATAGAAAAGCTATAAAAGAACAAGTTTTGCAATTTCACCGGAGAACAAGTGTTGAAGTAATACCAAGAATAACTAATTTTTGTAAGTGCCATAATAGCCGCATGTTTAGTCGGAACATTAAAAAAATTATTAGATATACTTTTATCGATCAAGACAATCCCTGCCTCTCCGCCCTCATACCGCCAGGGCGGCATCGGTCCAATTATGTTGCGAGGCGGCGTCGTCTGCTTTAGATCTACTCGCAAAAATAATATACAGGGTGTTACAAATTCTGCCTTCACCATTGGGATTTCAGAAACGGTAAGAGATCCGAAGTCGGTTAAAAGTTGCGTAATTATAGGCAGAGTTATATGCCGCAAGAAAATTAAAAATATTTCCAAATATTTGTAAAAATCTAAAATATTGTTGAATATAACATTTAGTGATAATTTAATATTATATATTATTAACAACTTTTTTGTACCATAAAAATGAATCTTACTTTACATTTAGCATTTTACTACATTTTCTTCTTTTTTGACCACTATATTCTTTTTCTCAGATTATTTAAGGTAAGGATAACTTCGTAACATAATAAATAAAAAAGTAGCATTTTGTAACAATTCCACAACTTGAACAACATTTGGATGCCTTGTACACTCTTGTCCCCCCGCTAAAACCGGCCCTGGTGTTATAAAGTTGCTATTGTTTAACGAAACTTCAGTTCTATCAAAAAGTGAGAAAAAAAACTTTCCCTATCTTGCCACTAGTTTCCCCAACTTACGACGCGGACTTGGGAGAGCCATCTATCAGAAAACCGCTGCATTTAGCAGGAAAGTGCTCCCTTGCGAGCTGTAACTTTTTGCACGAACAGGACTACCGCAGTTGCAGTGCTATCATCAGATCGTCGGGTATTACAACTCGTAAATCTCACTGTTTGTTTAAAGAGAACCTTGCATTGGTGTATTATCTGTGGATTTTTTTAATAATGCCATTTTATTTAACTAACTTAAAAGCTTTTAAAATTGCTAATAAACTCAAAGTTGTCAATGATATAGCTGAACGAGGAACTAAGTTGATTTTACACAAGACGAGGAACACAAACAATAATAATGAAAATTGTTGGGGATACGTAATAAAAGCATTCCTGTAGTTTTATTATAAATATTATGTTAGTTACTAAGTTCTGAAAAATGTTGGATAATTAAATAAATGTCTTAGTGGCGCCTGTGAGTCGCACGAACATCGAAATATTTTCAGCCGGAACAAGAGTTCCCCCCGATGATGCAGTGTGGTGTTGAATATTGCGTCCGGGTTTGTAAAAAAAATCATAAAACAGACAGAGTAATTTAAAAAAAAAATTTAAACACGAAATTTTTTTTTTTATTATTGAAAGATAATGTCGTTCCATAATGCGCGTATTGGTCGGTGGAGGGGTTAGAAGGGGTCGGACGCGATATCCAACACCACCAACGTCCTCAGCATCCTCAAAATGGGGGGGAATATATATATTTGCCGCTGATACTTGAAAAAAAAATTCACCCCTTTCAGGGGCGAGTATTGGTCGGTGGAGGGGTTGGAAGGGGTCAGATGTGATATCCAACACCACCACCGTGCTCAGCATCCTCGAAAACGGGGGGTTTCTCTGCAGGTAAACCTCTCGAAGCGTGTTTAACCCCTCTTGAGGGTAGTTTTTGGCCTTTTTGAGGGGTTGAGCAACCCCAAAGAGAAATTCTAACGCCGCCATCGTGTTCAGGATCCTCGAAAACTGGGGTGGGGGGGAGGTACTCTTGTTCCGGCTGAAAATATTTCCATTTTTCGGGGTTTTTTCCGACTCACAGGCGCCACTATCTATTATGATTAGAGCTGCGAGTTGGCGTTGCTACCCATAGGCGTGCGCGTTAATAGTAATTAGAATGCTATAATTCAACAAAATTAAATTATTTACCTTCACAAAATACTATTATAGGTACTTACTATATTGGATAGGACTAATAACATTATAATTGTTATAAAAAATACAGTTAGGTACAGAGAATATTAAAATTATTTCTAATACAAGCAAAAACACACAACTTTCTACAGGGTGTTTGCTAACCTCTCTGAAAAAATGAAGGAGTTGAACCCTCACCTTATTTTAAGACGAAAATGTTGTATAAAAGTTTTTCGCGTGTCGCTTCTTTTCGAAATACAGATTGCTAAAAAAAATATTGTATTTTTCATTTTATTAATTCATGCCAAACGACATTCTAATGATATTTCTTAAACATAAGGATTAGAGCACTTTACTCGTTTGTACCTATTGAAAATGAAGAAGATCTTCGACTGCGTATTTGATAGTTTTAATACGATTCGCGGCAGTCCCGAAATATTCCCACACGTAAGAGACAATTTAGCACGTCGTGTACATGGGTATTTACTGGCTTATGGAGGACATTTGCAGCAATTTATTTGACTTTTGTTCATATGAGTTCATTATTTAATGTTTTTAAATTATAAGCATTATCATATCGTTGGCATTGATTATTAAAATGATTTATTTCAACACCCAGTATTTCGAAAACGAAGCGACATGCGATAAACTTTCATACCACATTTTCATCTTAGGATAAGGTGAGGATTCACCTCCTTCATTTCTTCAGAGAGGTTAGGAAACACCCTGTATCATTATCTTTTTAATTAAAACCGGAGACAAACTGTTCTATCGAAACAACAAAACCGCCAACGATGAATATTATGATTTACAGGTATTTAGACCATGCATTCTAGTAAGGCCGAGGGTGCGCCTCTATCGCCGTGGCGGTTCTTCCACAGGAGCACATGCGCACGTATATTATAGGCTCTCGATCCGGCAACCGTGCCTGCGGCAAGCGTGTATGTTTTAATATTTTTATATTATATATTTATTACGTTAAAATGAATAATTTGACGTGGACTATTTAAAAAATAACTTTAGCTCTTTGAGTTTGGAGCAAAAAATTGAAATGACGAATGCGGGAAGACCTAAACCCGAAATTAATTTAACGCAGACCACAAAGGGTAAATCTAGGGAATTTATTAAAAAGTGTAAAAATGAAATATATGAAAAAAAATGTATAGAGGGTATTCCAAACTTTAATGAGGCTGTTATTGATCAATTTTCTACAATTAAGAACCGAAGAACGAACTTTACGTTTAAGCACTATACACACTAAGGAAACCTTTCTTATTTTCCAAAAGTTGTATTTCCTTGTGTAAAATTAAATAATATGTTTTACCCAACGCATTTTCTTATTACTTCTTTTCTTTCTACATTTAAAACGCCTAGAAAGTAATTGTGTGGTCGTAACACAAAAATAAAATTTTAAAAATAATTTCACCATACTTGTGAACCCCCCCTATCATAGGTCACGAGACGCCACTGCTCTACCGGGTTTATTATAAATAGAGCCAATATACTAATCGATGCGAAATAAAGCCTATTAAATTGTGAAGCTTTCGGTAAAAGAAATATTGATTAGTTCCTTGCATGGAAGTTACGTGCGAGGAGTTTAAAAAGCATTGCCCGAAAATTGTCAGATTTCGGTAAATTTTCCCCAGACCTGGCAACGCTGCTATTGAAACCAAAACATTACTGATATTTTTACCATTTTATTTCCTCGGATATCCTCCTGATTACATTTTCCAAAAATCTAACATCCAATTTTCCCCGATCCTGATTCTTTTAAAAAGAATTACACGACCTCCGACAATAAAGTTAGTTATCTGTAGCTCTTAGTCGAAGCACCTTTTAGGAAACGCCGTCTTGCACAAAGGATCAAAAGTCAAGTGGGTGTAAAAGAACTTACGACAACGGTCGAGGCTTTTAAGCAAAACCCTGAAAGATATTTTATTTCAGGTTGAGTGATTGACTTTACGATAACCACCCTGTTCAAACATCGTTGTGCCTTGATATATTTTACAATAAGGCGGTAAAGTACGTTTCACGCTCGATCGTTGACCTTTTACCTACAATTCAATATTGTTTGCCCAGTTATATTTGAACTTTTCCGTATGAACAGCGAGGGGAGAAACTGGTATAAAAATAAAAGATATTATAAATTACAGATGGAAAATGTACATTTCTAGCCTACGCACCGACTGCAAACGGTCTTGCCCAGGTTTAATGTTTTTTTTTCGATAAAATAAATAATATTTGCGTATGGAACTAAAGAGCCGCAGCTTCACATCCAAAGAGCCGCATGTGGCTCGCGAGCCGCATGTTGCCGACCCCTGCACTAAGGGATTTGGCACACTTTTTTGTATGCCCTTCCTCGTTTATGTGCCTTTAATAAAGACGTATGTCGTGTCAGCCTACTGAAACGCCAATCAGCAAATTTCGGGTGGCACGCGGCGTCGCGAAGATCAGGTATCAAGTGAAAGGCGATGATTTTCGGGTTTTCGCTTGAATTTATAACTAGAGTAGTATTTCCTATCCAGCGAAAAACTGTTCGATATACGAGCAGTTTTTTAACTCGATCACACTACAGCGGTACATTTCCGTCAGCGTCAAGCGAAGCTCGGCGCGATGTCGGTTATTTTAATAATCGAGTAATCAAGCGGTTTTTCGCTCGAGCGATCACAACACTATAATAAGTACCACGTCCATTAGTTGCTGACGTGGTTTTGTCTTATTTGATCTACATAATCTCGATTTGAATCATACTGTTACATGTGATGACGCACCCTTATTCTTTCCCCGGTTCACTTTATAATGGTTTCATAATTTTTTTCTTACGGAGAAAAATCCGCTACTAGTGCTTGCTACATAGCAAACATGTGAATCGGAAGCAAAGCATAGTTTACTAGGTTAGCTACTACTTTCTATACGACATCTAGGATTTGACATGTTTTGAATTTTTAAAGTTATAACATTTAAGCCACAATCACATTTTAGTTTTTATTAGTTTTTTGTAAACACACCAGAAAGTTGACAAACAATTAAATTATATACCCAAATGTTCATACCAAGCGGGCCAATGTTTATTATGTAAATATTTGCTAACGCCATATTTGATTGGTTAAGACATAATCACGCGCATGTGTGCAAACGTTTGCAAGCGTTTCAATAATGGAAGTAATTATAATTTTTTTTACAATGTGCCAATTGCCCCTTCCCATTTAAGATTTTAAGGGTAATATCTGCCCATCCAAAGAGGTTAAATTACGATAGCTGCAAATACTCCTTAAAATTGCCCTTTTCCACAATAACATTCATCTGTCCTTCAGATTTGTAATAATATTAAGAATGATAAATTTTAAGTTTTATATTAAATAATGTAGTAATTATTAAAAAAAAATCATAATTTGTCGTTTATATATCTTATTGAAGAATTCCTAAAACTGCAGCTAAATTCCGAAATACTTCTGAAAAATTGAAAATAACGATTTAAAATGCGATATATCATTTTCATATGACCTTTTCTTCATAGAATGACTCCGAAATATCATTAAGGAAGTATGTTATACAGGGTGTCTCCGGATGGGGTTACCGATACCACAAATGGACCTAATTTTTAATTTCTCTACAAAAAATCATTCTTTATAAGAAATTTTGCTTGTAAGGAAATTAGACTTGTCATTAGAAAATTTATTTTTGGTACACAGGAAGGACAAAATCGATTGATTGATTTACCTAAGAATAAACTACCATAATTTTTCGATTTTAAGAAAAATGGCATTAGGAAATGTTCGTTAGAATTACCTTTTTCGTTTTAATTCAAGATATTAAAGATAATAGATAATTGAAGACAATTTTGTTTAAATCGATTTTCCCTCTACCTAAGCTGTTTCCTGAATGTATCCCTAGCCAAAACCACTTTATAGAAAAATCAAATTTCTTTAAATCTTGAGTTATGACGAAAAAAATATTTCCAACGAACATTTCCTAATAATATTTTTCTTAAAAACGAAAAATTAAGGTAGTTTATTCTAAAATTAATATTTTATAAGATTTTGTCCTCCCAAACAACAAACAAAAACTAATTTGTAATGACAAATCTTAATTTTTTTAGGCAAATTTTTTTAAAAAGAATGGCTTCGTGTAGAGAAATTAAAAATTAGGTCCATTTGTGGTATATTTAACCCCTTCCAGGGGTACCTACATTTTAAAATAAGAAAACTGGAAAATTAATAAATAATGTCATGAATATGAATCAGATAACGAATCAATAGCAAAATTTTAATATTCGGAATAGCACTCGACTAGCAAATTAATTTTATTTTTCTTTAGGCAGAACAGCTCCTCAATAATAATATTGCTTCTGCTTGCTTTTGTATACCAAAATTCGGTGTGTTCACAAGCAACATTCAACCACCTAACATATTTACCGATTCTACTAACAGCGTTGCAATACTAAAACTCACCCTTGATTGGGGTAGACAAATACTTTCAGTCCCTGCGACAATGGGTCCGTCACACTGCAAATTTAAAATAATATATTTTGAAATAAGCCTGGTAAATTTTGAATTGTACGCCTGACGAATATTATATTTTATCACATGTTTTTTTTCCATTTTGAAAATAAAACGTAGCATAGAGCAAGAAAATACAATTAACAAAAATAAATAATTTTCATCAATCAAGCGTCTTCTGTTCATCATTCAATTTTAGTCATAAGTTGTTGTTAAACTTAAAAAACTACTGAAATTTTTAATTATTTTAGTTGCAACCATATTTATGCAATAAGTTATCACATAACATATAACAGCCAATACAGCTGGCTGATACTCACTCCTTTATACCAAGTACCAACTCTAAACTAAAATAACAAAAGAAAAAAATTATTTTTTAAAAAGCCGCCATTTTGTTTCGGGGGTCGTAAAGTACTCGATAGGACCTTTAAAATGATCTATCGCAAAGCCTCACTTCCTTATCATTTTTTTAACAAGATGGCGCCCATCCGCCATTTTGAATTTCATCACAATGAAATATGCAAGATAGTATAACTCTGTTATTCCTACTACACTTTGTCAGGTTGTATTTACTTTTCTGACTGTAACTGAAATAAAGAATAATAAAAAACTAATAACTCTGCAGTTTATAAAACGCCGCCATATTGCTTTTAGTCCGAATCGAGAAATTATATTCTGGCATCGTAGTACTCGATATGAGCTTCAAAATTAAGTATCGCAAAACCCGTTTTCCTATTTAATTGTCTTTGCCAAGATGGCGCCTATCCGCCATTTTGAACGTAAGAACTGTCATTCATGCGTCAAAAGGCACTTTCCCCTATACCTAGGTCAAGCCCAAATTTTGTAAAAAAAAATTGTGGGTCAAAAGTTAGCATGAGCAAAATTTAAATGGTAGTGCAATGTTTTGAAAAGTGTCAATGATTTAAGTTCGCCTCATGCATTAAGGAATTAAAAAAGGCATGTCAATATATTGTAAATTTTAATATTGGTAAATTTTATAATAATTACCAAATATATTTAAATAACAAAATAAAAGTATTCATTAATTGTCCTTTAACACGCAAGAGGAAATAAAATGAACAAAATTATATTTTGGGCAATTATATTAAAATTTTAAAATATAAATATGTATTCGTGTAGAATTCATGCACAATCAATACAACACATATGCATGTACACAATTTATATAAAATTTAACTGATTATCATTTACAATATAAACGTTATTCCAAAATTTTCTGTTTATATTTTAAATATCGTATTATAAAAGTGTCGAAAACCAATTTATAATTGTTATATATAATTATATTTAATGTCTATTATTTATAGGTTTATTTTATTCTTCATTTGTTGTTTTGCTAGAGTTTTGTTATTTGTGTGCTTTTATAATAAAATTTAAAAAAATAAATTTTCTACCTTTTCTAGGAAAATATTGTTTTTTATATTTAATTAGATACACATACTTACTTCACTTCTCTCTAGAATAAATTTTCAATTTCCTAATTTCTTGACCGCCCTGTATACAGGGTGTTATGGAAATGACGTATAATATTTAAACCGGCAAATCCTTAGATGAAAATAAATGGAACAAAAATAACCATAAATGGCGCTTTGAGTTATTAAGCGAAATATACACTTTATATGAAATCTGAAAATTTACATGGCCGCTACTGACGACGTTCGCAATCAATAATTGGGGCAGAATTGTAAACGCACGTATTCAGTTTTTGACGCGCGTTATCACTTCGTTTTCAATCTTTTTAGAAGAAAAAACTACAACTTTAAGGTACATACTCTTTTACATTCGATCTTATTTTAAAATAATCCGTTTTATAATTAAATTCCAAAAAAAAAACACAAAAGTATGTTTTGTAACAGAACCGACAGTAACTAATATCACACAAATTTGAAATCACATCAGAACATTTATTATTATGATTTATTTCCTAACAGAAAAAAATTCGGGTAATGCTACAACTAACAGAACGATTAAAATCGTATCCGTCAAGCACGTGGAACCCTCGACACCCCCGAGACTAGAAACATACTGAAGCAACGACAGTCGCGCGCGGCAGGTATCCAAGCAAGGGCGAAACACGCGGTGTAATTTGACATCTGTTAGTATACTCTAGTGACCCACATTGTTGCTAAGTGAATCCAGATGGGACGGTGAGGCAGTATGTATGTAAAAGTGTTTTTACCTTAGTATTTAGATATTCGATTAAACAAAAAAGTATGTAGACTTTCTCTAGGACAGATAACATTACTGTATTCTATTACAAATTTTAATAAGGTTCGCCCAATTGAAAATAAAAGTTGTTCCAAACGTTTATAAGCGCATTGTGTACTTGCAAGAATATTAAGTATCATAAGGTAGTATCAGATCAAGAAGTTCGCCGTCCCTAGGCCCTTCAATTATTGCCGCCCGACACCGAAATAAATCGAAACATCTAAAAAAAAAGTAGTCATTACTTTGATTCGGGGCCCTACTAGATTTAGAAGGGAAAAAGTGAGAATCGACATCTAAGAAAAAAAGCATTAACGTAAATTGGTGCCCTAGGTCCGGGCTTCGTT
The DNA here is from genome assembly GCA_963991005.1 of Barypeithes pellucidus. Classification (NCBI taxonomy): domain Eukaryota; kingdom Metazoa; phylum Arthropoda; class Insecta; order Coleoptera; family Curculionidae; genus Barypeithes; species Barypeithes pellucidus. Next base: position 93,227,979 of record OZ022556.1, read on the forward strand.
GGCATAAGCGTTAATGCGGCGTAAGGCTTTTAATACTTTTTTTTAAATACCTTTGATCTTGAAAGTTTAAGGTGAGTATTAGGTACAAATATTATTGTAAGTTGCAAAATAACTTCTATTGACCAGATGCAAATTATCTTCGCCGTTCTTTGCATTTCATATATTTTCCAGCTTCTATTCCATCATCAAAGACTAGCAAACGTGAAGTAGATAAAAAAATTGTCTTTAGGAAAAACTCCCATCCACCCAACAATTACTTCGAGAAAATTCCAGGGTTACACATCAGTGAAATAATCGAGATTAACATTAAAAAGTTATTTGTCAAGGACCTAAAAAGAAAGGAGATAAAGAATTAAACAAAAAGAAATTTGGAGATAAAGGAAAAGAACGCCCCCGTTTCCTTTTTACTTTTGTAACTTAGCTTTTTACAACGTTTAACAAAGAATAAAAGGCCGATTTTTGTTCAGGTTTGTTGGTCCAATTATCTGTATTATTGAGACTAAAATACAGAAAATCCAATTTTTAAAAAACGACAAAGAAAGGTAACATAAGAGTAGACGACTTTTATGTTATATTATTAACAATATATTGAGGTAATGAGTAATAATTAATAATATATGGTTATAACTAGAGTTGGGAAGCACCGATGATTTTAATAATCGAGTACTTGTCGAGCGATTTTAATAATCAAGTAAATCGCTCGAGTGAATCGCTTGAAATTACAATTCACCAAGGGATGACGTCACCGACTGCTCCACCGGCAGCCTAGCCGTTTACATGTGATCAGGTAGAGTATGTAGCAGGCACGTAACTACGGGTGGGCACAGGTTTAGCTAAAAAATTGTAGTAGCCACCAAAAAAATTTATTTATTTGTGAATAATGAATTTTTACCACGTGTCTCGATACCAAACAAAAAAACTGCAAAAAATCACCCAAATATGTATTTATTGTTCGGGTTTATTATTGTGCGTTTTTAACCCGAACAAAAAGTATTACCAAGAGTTATTTTTCTTCACATCTTTCTCAACCTACGAGCATAAAATAAGTATATATTTAAAATACCTTGTCAAATTCTTCCACTATAAACTCAGGTGCCCACTGAGTGCACTTCAAAAATTTAGGCTTAGTTACGCGACTGGCAGAATAAGAAAATTGGTTATTATTTTTTTTAATTCATGTACTCATGTATTCATAGTTACCTAAAAGTTCCTGTTTAAATTTTAGAATGCTTAAATTTGGTTATCAAAAAACTTGTCGATACCTATGTTTTGTTAACTATTTTGCTCGTTTTCTTATTTTCCATTAACATTTACTATAATGTATGTTATTTTTAAGAAGTCTTCTTGAGTTTAATAATAAAAAGTTCCTGTTTTTTAAAAATGTTTACTATAAGATTACCAACGAATCTTTCTATATAAACTCCTGGACAAAATTATCGCAACATCATAAATTTCCCATATTTTTTATGCAATTTTTTTTCTGAATTTATGATCCGATTTGAATGATTTTTTTTTGAATTGTAGGTTGGTTCCTTGACAATCTCATAGTTTTCGCTGTTTATGATAAAAATTTAATTTTCGATTTATACTGGGTGTACTAAAAGTGTTATGTTTTTTTCCAAAAATTTGCATCACCCTGTGGAGTATATTAGCAACCGAAACATATTGCAGTTGACATTAAACGATAGGTCAATTTTTCCCCAACTTTTTCTTCTTTTGGTTTACTTCATTATCTCTGTTATTAAAGGAGATAACCCGTTTTATAGTGGAACATGTCTTGATAGACTTTAATATTCAACACATTCATTGTTAAATGTTTCCAAGTAGACTATGGACTTTTTCTGACAGTGTTGTGTTTTAAAGTTACAAAAGTAAAATAAAATTCGCCATACTGATAAAAACTGTTCGGAAACTGCTTATTAAACGTTCGTTTTGTATGCCCAGTTGCCCGACGAGTATTTTACTCTTGAAACCTTCTTGAAAACATCAAAAATTACATATCGATTATATCATTGTAAAAAAATATGACCAAAACACTACCTCTCTTGTTATTTAAATAACTATTAGGGGTATGTGATTCAAAATCGCCAGCCATATTGCAGTACAGTAAAACTTGGTTAAAATTTTCATAGGCACTTTAATTTCTCGTTCAATAGGTCTCAGTTGTGTGAGGAAGTCAATTTGGCAAGCTCGCTTTGATTTATGAGGCGGAAATTAAAATGGCCGATTTTTACTTTTTACCCCTTGTTCGCTAGTCTAAATCACGGCTTATCAAAATATGCATCCTTTTAAAACGTCACGAAAGAAAGTTTTTATTTAATGGAAAAGGAATGGTTGCTTGGAAGTACACTGCCGAAAATAAACACAGAAAGAACATATTATTTCTGCTGTTTTGTACCTGGGTGGGTACATTTCTACTGGAGCTACAGGGTACGGCGTTCTGATATAGCCCAAATTAGGACAACTGCAAAGTACAGATTTGAAATAATTGTAACATGAGTGAATCCTGAAGAAACGAGAAGAGAAAAATATTGTTTTTATACTCATTAAATATTTACTACTGTTTTATTCTTAACGAGCATTTAAAATCCATTATAAGGAATATTTCAACAAAATAATATAACAATATCAGTAAATAATATAACTGATACAACGGATCAAAGACACGTGTATAATAGATTGAGATAAGTCACAAAGGTCGGCCTCCTTCTGAACAGGGAGACCATTTCAGAAATATTGAACTACTAACATTATCTAATGTTAAAAATTAATTCTGAAATAATTTGACCAGATATTGGACCAATATCCAGCAGGTGCTGACAGTTACGTTCGCGAAGAATCGAGATTTTATTGTTGACAAATATTTCACTAATTTTAATAACCCTGCCAAAAAATACTATACGTTGAAAGCAGTGGCGTGCTGTATTTTCCTCTATAAAATTTAATTTTGTACATACGACATCTTAAACTTTATTTTTGCAATCTGAAAAATTAGAAAGTAATCAAACAGGCATAAATAAGAAAATTTGAATCATTTGGCTATCTAAACAAAATATTATTTTTTTTATGATCAAACACAAGCACTATAGGAAAAATCCTTTAGGGCAATCCGGGAGTGGTGCGTGTGCGCAAAAAGCGATTCACGTTGGTTTTGAATCATTGGAGGTTATATTCGTTGGGAAAACGATGAAGGATGAAGTCCTCCAGAAGAATGAATTCTTAAATAATGAAGTTCGAGGAGTACTAAGCTTAACCACATATGGATGGTCTTGTATTTCTGATATTCGCCGCTCTGGGCGGAATCAAGAGGGCAAGGTCAGCCGAGCACTTTCCATGAAAATATCTGTAAAAAAGAGTCAAATTCCCAACCTGTCTTTGTTGAGGCGTGATACTTCATGCTTCCTGCGAAAATGTGCTTCGGCAGCCGATGTTTCAAAGAGAAAGATGAAATAAGTGTGCTATCATCAGCAAAACTAAATATCGGATTCTTCGTTTCCACTAGAAGGTCGTTAATGTAGAGTAAGAAGAGAGTGCCAGACAATATGGACCCTTGAGGAACACCGGCATTGATGGTGAAGGTGTCTGAGAGAAATCCGCCAATCGCCACTTGCAGAGAGGGGTCCTTAAGAAAGCTAGACAACCATGCACCATACCATAGGATCGCAGTTTACTTAGAAGTCCCTCGTGCCAAACACGATCAAAGGCTTTAGAAATATCCAGTGCAACAACCCGAGGCTCCCCATGATGTTCGATTGCGTCGTTCCAAAGATGGGTGACATAGGCTAGAAGATCTCGAGTTGATCTGGACTTCCGAAAACCATATTGATGATCGCTAATAATGTTGAAGCCTTCCAGGTACTTTAGAAGATGTTATTTAATAGCTTAATGTTCACAATACAAAAATAAGTTAAAGACCGACGCCAATGCTTCTTCCTAGTGCTAGTTTATTTTAGATGAAGCAGTTAAATAGGCAATATTTTTGGTAATTAGCTTGCTTATCACGCGTATTTTAGATGTAATATTTTTAAAAAGAAATAAAAATATTGTATAACTGTATCAATTTATTGGAACTTTCTATTTGGTCATTTTAAGAGATGCCAAATCGACTTCTGATATTAGTTTTCAAATCGCTAGAAGGTACATTACTCTTTAAATTATAATATTAAAGCCCCTATAAATTCCATAGGTCATACTAGTAAAAATTTTAAGTAATAGAAAAGTGCACCTTATGATCATACCAAAATTTAACACAATCAATTCAGAAATATCGAAAATATAATTTAGTTTCCATTATAGATGGTACACCGTTTAAATGTAATTCACCACAGTACAGGAATAATAATAGTATATTTGTATATTATATTTAAACGATATTTCATGTTTTTGATATTAAAGGAACCTAAACAAAGGTCAACACAATCCCACGCATCAAACTTTTTCTTTGTAGTTGTGTTTTCCATCACAGAGCGCCCACATTATACGTATACTACTTAAAAGAAAAAGCTTTAAAAATATTGAAATGTGAGTCTTAATGCCCTCGCAAATTTTATAACCATTCATTTTAATTATTCGAAACTGGTGTGCTTTTAGCCAATTAGGCAGCCTACGTCATTAAAATTCGTTTTATTTTTCTTTACATTAACCGAAAGCTGCCATAAATAAGTTTCTTTATAACTTTTTCTTTAATACTTTTATTACGTTTATTAATAAAAAGGCGCATTAAAAACTGAGAGAATAAAATTGAAATAAGCTGATTGAAATGCAGATGGTTATAACACGAACGAAATGTGAGGTTAAGGTTGCTTGCTTATGGATTGTTCGCGTGATTGTGACTCTAGAAAAAGAAAATCACTTTATGAATTCCAATAACGATAGAGTCTTGTGGGTGACGTTGCTATATGTTTTGTTCGAGTTTAACATACACATAGAGGTATTTGATTGCGTACTTTATGCATTTTGATTTAAATAAACTATAAATATAACAGTCCAAATTTAAAACTTTAAAATATGGAATTCCTAATTACCTGTATAATGTCAAGATAAATTATTTAAAATGATCTACATTTGATCGACATTTTTATTCAACTTGATTATTGGAATCGATAAAATGAGACACTGAGAAAAGCTCAAGCTCTCAAATCTTTGCTAGCATTATTTTAGTTGAGATAGTATATTTTCTACCTGCAACAGCAAAACTGGTTTCTTGTGACCGTTATAGTGACCGTTAAATAAATCTTTAAGAACATTATTTTGTGTCATTATCTTTATACAGGGTGTTATGGAAATGACTTATTAATTTTAAATGGGTGACTCCTAGGGTGTCCTAGAGAATAGATACGTACTTTCCTGCAAGGCCTGTAATTTATTTTTACTGGCACAGCAAATATTTTGATTGGAAACCTTCCTTCGTGGCTTGTGCGATTACTCTGGGCCACTTTCGGAGACACTAAATATCCGTTACAGCAAATGCTAATTTTCTCTCATCAGTCATCATTTAAATCCAAGTGCATTGAGTAGCTGCGTCCCCACAACACAACGAGACCGTATCCATCGCGCCGGTGGCAAAGCAGAGCAGAGCAGATCACGAACTTCAAATTCATAGCTGCAGCTTGCTAAATGACTTTAATTGTTTTTCTCTTCAGTTTTGTACATCACAAATAAACTTTGTTGATAGGTGGACGTATCGATTATTGATTTTTTTATACATTGTAGAATACATTTTGAATAAAACACTTAAAGAATTACCAAACATAACCTGAAATTTATTGGCGCAAGAAAATATCTTTATTGTTCCAGCAAAGCATCCTTTTAATCGGTGGCAAGTTGCTTTGCGAGCATAACAATTTCCTTTTATTGTAACTACGAGAAAATATTTTTATAAACCGACTTACTACTCAGCAAAACAATTTTACTACCGCTACTATTTTCTTTATTGTCCCTATGTAAGTATTTATTTTTTTGCTGTCGTAGTTAAACATTATTACAAAAACTAGTATTTTGAAAAACCGATGATTTTAATAATCGAGTACTTGACACTCGAGCGATTTTAATAATCGAGTGAATCGCTCGAGTGAATCGCTAGAAATTCCAATTCACCAAGCGATGACGTCACCGACTGCTCGACCGGCAGCCTAGTCGTTTACATGTGATTAGGTAGGGCATTTAGCAGGCAAACTACGGGTGGGCCCATGTTTAGCTAAAAAATTGGAGTAGCCGCCAAAAAAATTTCAGAAATTTATTTATTTGTGAATAATTAATTTTTACCACGTGTCTCGATACCAAACAAAAAATTGCAAAAAATCACCCAAATATGTATTTATTGTTCGGGTTTATTCTTGTGCTTCTTTAAAACAAAAAGTATTACCAAGAGTCATTTTTCTTCATATCTTTCTCAATCTAGAAGCATAAAATAAGTAGATATTTAAAATGGCTTGTCAAATTCTTCCACTTTAAATTATCACGTGCCCACTGTGTGCCCTTCAAAAATGTAGGTTTAGTTACGCGACTGGCAAAATAAGAAAATAGGTGATTATTTTTTTAAATTCAGGTTTATAGTTACCTAAAAGTTCCTGTTTAAATTTAAGAATGTTGACTTTTGGTTACCAAAAAATTTGTCGATACCTATGTTTTGTTAACTATTTTGCTCGTTTTCTTATTTACCATTAACATTTTCTATAATGTATGTTTCTTTTAAGAAGTCTTCTTGAGTTTAATAATAAAAAGTTCCTATTTAGATTTAAAAATGTTTACTATAAGATTACCAACGAATTTTTCTTTATATTTTGTTAACCATTTTGTTCGTTTTGTTATTTTTCATTAACAATTCCTATTATTATGATATTTTTGAGATGTTTTCTCGAGTTTATAGTAAATAAAAATTTTAAAATTATATCCTTTAATTTTTTAATATTTACAATCGACCTAAACTACGCCGCTAGCTTCGCTAAGGGATTTGGCATACTTTTTTATATGCACCTTCTCTTTTATGTGCCTTTAAGAAAGACGTATGTCGTGTACCTGCTCAGCGTCAAACTCGAACGTCGCCAATCGGATGGCGAGGCGCGTAGACCGAATCTATCCAGTGACAAGCGATATTTTTCGGTTTTCTCCTGAATTTATAACTAGAGTATTTCCTATCGAGCGAAACACTGTTCGAATATACGAGCAGTTTTTTAACTTGATCACACTACAGCGGTTCATTTCCGCCGGCGTCAAGCGAAGCTCGGGTATCGAGTGAAAGATAGTAAGTAACGAGCGATGGTTTTCGCCTGAATAGATAACTCGAGTGATCACAACACTGGTAAACCCCTTCTCTCAGTGCATGTCCTAATACACAACCAAATTCTCCTATGTTCGATATCTACTCGAAACCTCGAGCTCAATAAAACCTTAAATCTGTTATTTATATGCATACAGCCCCACTTTGCACCCTCAACATAAATTATATCACAAGACTATTTTTAACTTTGTCGCCTGTCTCATATCGGAGCAACCTTGAATGGCTGTTTATCAGACGGTCTTTCACCCCTGTCGAAAACACAACATAAATACATTTTTAATACAATGGCTTTTAAACTTTTTATAAGACATATAATATTAAAGGTCGCGCCCCGACCTATGTTATTGCCTCTGACATCTAACAAAATATTAAATGTTGCTAGCAAAATTTTAAAGAGGTTTCATTTCTGTCTTGCTCTGGAAACATTTATTCAGATTTGTGTACAAATCTTTATTTAAGGGTAATGAATAACTTAAAAAAGTTCAATGGCATCATTGACAATATTTTCGTTGCGAAGGTTATTCGACGTCAAAGGGCACAAAAATTGTGAATATGATTGTCACCAGGTGTGCCTGGTTTCTGATTTGTGGAGGGGGGGGGGGGGGGGGTGGTTGGGGGGGGGGGTGGGGGGGGGGCGAATCAAAGTAAGTAGTGACTGATTTTTCATGCAGATGCCCTGAAGACTCAAAGTGGTGACAAGACATCGGCAACAACTAGTTGTAGAGAAAATATTGCATACAACTCGAAGATGAAATGTGTTCATCGTTTACTAATCTTGGCTTCCGCCTCGAACAATAAACTGGCATATCATACCGGATACATTTCACGCACTAGTTGAATAAATAGCTATTTTCTACTAAACGAAATGTAACAAGTTATGCTTAAAACAATAGTATCGGTTTCATGTCGTCTCATTCTGCCGATTATCAATTAAATCTTTATAGGGTCAGTCCAGCTTATTGACATTTTTACAGACTGTAATAACAATTAAATTAATGTTTTAAATTATATTGTAAAGAATACGAAGCCAATCGGCCTGGTTTTACAAAATTTAACTTATGATAAAATCCCCGTGGTCGTTATAGAGCAAGAAGTACTAATTTATGTATTGAGGAGTGATATTTCATATTGCGTGCGAAGATGTGCATCGGCAGCCGATGTTTGATAATTCAAAGTGAAATATGAGACAAGTATGGTGTCAAGAGGGAAGCTATATTAATATATTCGATTTTTGGTATTCACTGGACGTTAATGTACGGTAAGAAAAAGATGTGATACAATATGGACCCTTGAGGAACACCGCCATTGATGGTGAAGGTGTCTTAGAGAAATCCATCAATCGCCACTTGCAGAGAGAGGTCCTTAAGAAAGCTAGACAACCATGCACAGAATTGACTGGGCATACCATAGGATCGCAATTTACTTAGAAGCCCCTCATGCCAAGCACGATCAAAAGCTTTAGAAACATCTAGTGCAATAGTTACAATGGGTGACATAGGCTAGAAGATCTCCAGTTGATCTGGACTTCCGAAAACCATATTGATGATCGCTGATAATGTTGAAGCCTTCCAGTTACTTTAGAAGATGTTGGTTAATAGCTTTCTCCATTACTTTTGATATAACTGGAAGCAATAAGACTTGTTGATAGGGTTTGGCAGGGTTCTCTTACCTTCCTGTGGTATAGGCTGGACTCGCTTCCAGCAGGATGGAAATATTCCTTTTTTTGTAAGATAAGTTGAAAACTCTACGAAGTACTAAGTGCATCGGCGCATCTCTTGAGGATTATAATAGGAATTTCGTCTGGACTAGAAGCTTTTTTGACCTCGAGTCCTTTCATTCGCATGTCGGGACGTTCACGGAACACGATTTCGGTAATTTTCGATTGAACTGCGAGAATGTTGGGTAGTATTTTTCTCTGGAAGTATACATTGGAGTTCAAAGAAAATAGTTCTTCAGCGCCACTGACCATTCAGATGGCGTTGGTGAGCCTATTACAGGGTAGTAAAGAATGCTATTGTGTTCGCAAAAGACACTTCGCGGTATATTATATCACATAACGAGTGTTGAAAGTGGTAGAATTCAAACGAGGAGGTATTTAGCACGGGGCTCCAGCCGAATGCGGAGTTTGAGAAAGTCATTTTCACACAAGTAATGTACATAACTTTTCCTACGACCACAAATACATTTCCCAATTATTTGAACATCCTGGCTTACTTACCTGGTTTTAAATAAAAGTAATAGCTATTCTCCTATTTGCTTGCGATATAAGACACTCTCTAGGGAAGTTAACCGTGCTAATAGGAAAACGCATATACGTGCCGATACGAGTGACGCGATTAATACAGCTACAGGGCGCTGTCTACAAGGAGGCAAACTAATTAAATTGTTGAATTTCTGATCATAGTTTCCCACAGAAACTTAATTAATAAATAGCAACAGGGAAATAATTTTCAGTCATTTTTGCTACTCTGACACTTCGCGTGATGCTCTACGTCTGCATTCCATCGTTGCCCTTCCACTTAGTCCCTAAATACCGCAATAAGATAAGGCCAGCCAAGCGATTAGCAGACGCGGCAAATCCCAATCTGACAGCCAGGTTTGGATTGTCGGTTCTGATTTTGGATTCTGATAACCAGCAACGGAAATATCGAATTTCGAGGAATCGTGGTGGTAAAGTTTTAACGGAATTATTGCTCCTTTTGTCTAGGAAAATTTCATCAAATATTTCAAGCTATTTAGGCTTTTAGGAATTATTGTATTTTCTTAAGTTACCTGCTTTATAAATTTTGGCTAATTTAACTAATAAGGTAATGGACCTCGTGCGAATTTATTGTTTGTAAAGAGTGGTTTTACGAGGTATCTCCGTTATTAGTAAATATAGACGCATGCGGTTCTCCCAGTGCTTCTTTTTTGTGAAACAAACCTGCATTAGAATGCCTCCATGTTTTTGATATAATAATAATAATAAATAAATTTATTGACAAGAAGCAAAATGTGTCTATACAGGGTGTTATGGAAATGACGTATTATATTTAAATGGGTGACTCCTAGGGTGTCCTAGAGAAGCGCTACATATTTTTTTTTTAAATCGAACGTTTAAAAAGTGGGGTAATTCACCCCTAAACCCACACACAACTTCTCGGCACCTTCATATATGAACATATTACATTGCCCAGCTGGGTAATCAACAGATGTTCAAGCACAACGTTGCCAAAATGTTTAAAAGTGTAACACTTTTTCTTATAAAAATAAATATTTTGCTTACTTAGGAAGTAAATCCAGGACGCGATTAAGGAATCTAGGGCACAGACACTTTCAGTTCTTTTTTCTATGTGAAAAACTTTATGCTCATCACGTGTCCTGATGATAGTGTGGAAGTGCATAATAAGCTTATCACTAAACCCCAACACTAAAGTATAATTACACTTTACAATAACACACATAGAACAAGAGCACTTAATCATTTCGCAATAGAAATAATAAAAACGCTAATTTATATGGGCCATTAACCCTTTACTAAAGAAAAAATTAAACAATTATGTTAACAATAGACAGGAACTACCCTTTGAAATAATGGTCTAGTCCATTTTCGGACCAGTGGGACGTTCTTTCCGAGAACTCTCCGCTACTAGAGCCAGCGCGGTTGCCATTTCCGAGACTATAATTATACAGGAAAGTAATATTATAGAAGGAAATTCCGCAATTTATGATAGTCGATTATAAAACATCGAAAGTGGCAACGTTGTATTTTTAAATATTAGCCCGATTGTCCAAAATCAGATGTTTAAAGAAGCCGGCCGATATCGATCTAGAGAACCAACGTGTTATTTATTTTTAAAATTTTTAGATGTTAAATACATTATGTCCCAGACAATAAGGGCGTATTTTTGTCTACACAGTAGCACTTTAAAATACTAATTCAGATTGAACGGTACTTAGATGTGTTGTGACGCGAAAACTAATGTGATTTTGTGATGTGAGTACTTGGTGTTTTTTATAAATTAAGTTGGTTTTAAATAAGTCCGAAAAGGTAAATAAAATTGCATTTTTTTTTTCCTAAAGGGTAAGTGGCATTTATAAACTTTTAAGTTGTCCAGATCTGACGGGTGTCGTTCGAATTGAACAAATGAGAACATACCTGACCATTTGTAAACTCCGCGACGGTTCGTTCGAGTCACGTCAAGTTTATAAATCAGAGATTGTTTCCCAGCGAACTGAACGTAAAAGTTTATAATAATGTACCCTTAAAAAATAAACAACTTGAAATCTGTCAAACGGTTATTGACTTTCTAAAGAGTTTACCTTGAAGATATGACAACACTGTTCAAGATTCACTGCCGTTTACCACGTGGTAATTTTTGATTTGAGATAAGGTCATGTACAGGGCATATTAAATTAAAGCACCATTTTTGGATATTTTTCTTCAATTTGTTTTCATCTCACTAATTGCCGGTTTAAATATAATACGTCATTTCCATAACACCCTGTATGTACCTGAAACAAAATTAATAAAAATAGTGTTTTTACTTGTCCCTATAAATAATTTAAGAACTACAAGTCCTTAGGACTTGTATGCAGTTATAACTTGTTAACATAAGCAGAGAAAATTTGATTAAAAAATTTAATTTAAGAAAAAAAATAAATGAAATTGTTAATTTCCTATATCACCTAGAAGTACAATTCAATGCTCGAAATCACAAAGAAAATACAACTTCTATTTACTCTACGACAGAGAAAAGAAAATATACATGCCGATAACAGACATTTTATCAAGAATCACTAAAAATTAATAAACACCTATACAAACTATTAAACATTACATATCAAGAAGGCATTTGCTCCCACTATTCCATATTTATTATGGTATTAATTTTAATATTTAATTTTTTTTTAGTATTTTTAGCATAATAAGTTGTATTTATATTTGAAAAAGTCAACTACGGTTATAGTTATTTTTAAAGTCCACTAGGCTATGAATTTCCAGCCTGGGTATAGTCTTTATCCATAGTTAAATATAGCTGAGGAGTTTTTCTGTTATCAGGAAGACTGTTATATTATTTAGGGCCTAGGAAATGATGACTATGTTGTGTTACTGTCATTCCTATCCTAGGAATACTCACCAGAACATCCCTCTGGTCGGGTATTTGTGATCTGTGATCACCAATTTATGTTTATTTAAAAATTGTCGGATAATTACTGCTGTAAGCTGTCGTAAATCAAATATTTTAGTTCCTGAAAACAATAAATCGCTGGAGTAAGTTTAATCCTTTTATAAATAAGTTTCAAAATCCATTCATGGACCGTTTGTAACTGATATATGGGATGCTTTTGAAAATTTTACATTTTGAGACACCCCCATATCTCGGTTACCCTGTTGTAACTTATCAAAAAGAAATAAACTGTTCTCATTGTAGTCTTGTACTTATAATCCAGTGACATACTTAGATGTTTCCTAGGTTCAATAGTTTTCAAGAAAGAAAACCTATATATGTTTTAATAATGTGATTTAGTTATAGTTTAGTTTATTTTTAGTTTTAATAATATTTCTTTAGTATGCCATGATGGGTGGGTATTTAAAAAACAATTACTGATGCGATTAAATATTGAAAAAAGTTAGAAAAACTAATTCTACTGCTATCAAAACTTTAATTCCAGTTTTACGTCTAAACGATGTAGTTTATCGACTCGAATAAAGGGCATTTTTTTATTATGTATTATTTTTCCCTTAAAATGACATGTCTTTTTTTCCAATAATTGTCAAAACAAGAAGATATATCAAAAATTAAATTTGAATTTCAGGCAAAGTGACCTCTAGTGGCATAGTAGAGAAATAATTGTAAAACAGAATAGTAGAAGTCGTTAGGCATAGTACCGGTGTCAAAAAATTCAAAAATATGTGCCTACCAAACCTTTTTTCTCAATTTTTGCAATTTATTCCTCTGCTGCTAGGTGACCTACAGCTTAACGTGGGATCCGAACCACGATCCTTAGTCATACGCTGCGCCCCTAAAAGCTATCAACCCTTGGATTCTTGCATTGCGGTATGACCTACCGATTCCCTCGTACCCCAGGAGATATCCGATTTCATCCGGCCTGGCTACCGGCGTGATTGTGGTAGGGATGGGGGTTAATCTAGTTTTCACTCTCAGCACTCAGCAACGCCATGACTTACACCACTAAAATCCACCGAGTGCGAATCGGTTTATCGGCTCCGGGTTTCAACCTGCGCACTCTCGTCCTGGAGTTTCTAGCGACTGCCGCCTTAACGACGAAACCACCAGAGGCGTTCCTACTAATCCCATTTAAAACTATTTAATATAAACGTTGTCATTATGATTATTACTCACCCCAGCACTAAACGTTGCTCATAATAATAGAAATAATTATCTCGAGCAAACCGGTAAAGCCTGCTAAACCAAGATAAACCTAAATAGAGTTGAATTGCTTTGATTTATCTCCAAAACTGACGAACCATTTACATTTACATTATTCAGGATGTGTGCGCGTGAACCGGAATTAGCTGTTTGATTTCGTAGAAAATTGTTTGACTAACATTTGGACGGAGTTTAGAAAGTAGGAGACAAGCAAAAACTCAAACTTTCAACTTGCTAATATACTTCAGACGATATTTTTATACGTAGGTATGTACTTATGCAAGTGAATTTATGTATGTTCATCTACGAATGTTTTAGATGCCTGCTGGCATGCGAGTGTGTGTGCAAGTACTTATGCGAGTACATTTGTTATTATACTATACAAGGATGAGTAAACATTGGTTATTTTATCGATATATGTATTCTTGTCGACATTTTGCATTAAAAACTTCTCCTATGCTACAGTACCATAAAATGTGTCCGCTAAATAATGGGACATGGAAAAACCACAGACTCCTTACGTAAAAATATTAGGATTTAATTATAATTACCTATATCCGAAAGTTGATATTAACTGAGATACATGGTGTTAAAGTTAAAACTACATTTTTGTTTCTCTCTAATAACGTTTTTTTACAAAATTTGGCAATTATGGTTTTTTTAGGACGAGAAAATGATTTTTTTGTGAAATGTACAATGTAGGGGCGCTGTCTGCGGCATTTTTCGCAAGTTTATAAGATGACAACTTTTTTGTGGCTTAGTGTATTTATGTTTTTAATGACAATAATACTTTTCTCATATTTATTACGTAAAAAAAGTATACTAAGTTGAGGTTGCCCAGAGTTACCGTTTCGGAGATATTTGCATTTAAATTGTTTTGGTGTACCCTGCCCAATTACTATTAATTTGCAAACAATTTTTTTTTTCTTAAAGTAACTGATGAGAAACCAAATAAAATTTGGCAGAGATGCAGTTGCTATTGAACCTCTATGTTGTTGTTTATTTGATGATTATTGTAAGAATCAGGTTGTTGGATAGAGTTCCATCTCGTCTCTGGGCACCTCTTCTATTAAAATTTTCCTGCGCTTATACATACAACATAACCCTCATTTCTGCGTTTCAAAACGAATTGTTGCTCGGCATTGTTACTTAATTTAAGGTAAACTCAAAAATGAAACATTCTCTTACACAGCTATCTTACAATAATCAACAAACAAATAACAACATGGATGTTTGATAGCAACTGCACCTCTAAATTTAATTTGTCTCCTCATATTTTAATTTAAGAAAATAATTTTGTTTGCTAATTAATAGTAATTGGGCAGGGTACTAAACAATTCAAATGCTCCTATCTCCGAAACGGTAACTCTGGGCGACCTGAACTTAATATACCTTTTTTACGCTAAGTCACAAAAAAGTTATGACGAAAAATGCCACAGACAGCGGCACCTACATTGTACATTAAATTTTCACAAAAAAATCAATTTCTCGTCCTAAAAAAACCATAATTGTCAAATTTTGTAAAAAAACGTTAGTTTCTCTCAATGTTATTAGAGAGAAACATAAATGAAGATTAGTTAATATTAACCTTCGGATATAGGTAAATATAATTAAATCCTAATATTTTTACGTAAGGAGTCTGTGGTTTTTCCATGTACCATTAATTAGCGGACACCCTGTATATAGTACTTCATCTGGAGGACGTCATCCTTCTGGAACGACCCTCCTAAGGTCGTATTCCCAACGAATATTGCCTCTAAAGATTCAAATCCAACGCGAATCTCTTTATTTGCACACGGACCAATCCAAGATTGTCTTAAAGGATTTTCTATAGGTAGGGTTTGATCATAAAAAAAATTAGTCATTTTTAAAAATGCCTCAAGCGTAACAAAAAATAATTCAGCCGAATAAAACTTTCTTTAATAAATTAGGTAAGTTTAAACTTCTGACAAAAATCAGAGTTACAGCTCCTCTATAAATCATTATGTGCAATTTGTGTGAAACGTGACCCTATAAAGACCATTTAAGAAATTACAAAGTTTTTATACTTCAATAAAAGTAATTTGTTAAAAATAAAAAGCTTTAAAAAGAACGAGAACTTTTAATTTCTTTTTAATAATGATTAAGTATTCAGCTAACAGGAACATTTTACGTGGAAAATCGTTCTTAATTATGACTATGTCAATAAAAGTTAGGCGCGATAGACATTTTAATTGATGATTTGCTTATATGACTTTTTTTTGTATGAAATGTTTATTAAGTATCAAGAACGGCAAGTACAATTAAAATTTACTAGCCGACGGCAATATTTGAAGACTCGGTGTAAGCCCAATATTGTTTCAGAGGAGAATGAACAAAAAATATATAAACAGCGTACCACACACCTAACATGTGATCTCTTTCCGAATGTATTTTCTTTTGCATTTTAGTAAAGTATCGCTAGATGACGTTATAGCTTATCTATACTTAAAAGGAGTGAGTATGCTTAAAATATGCAAATTCTATTAGCTCCTTTATATCATTCATAGTTGCCTTATACGAACAAACCCGCACAATCCCGAACAAACCAGATAAGAATGCACCCTACAGGGATATCGTTAACTACAGGAAATACAGGAACGATCAAATTAGATAAAAGGTGCGCGTTAATGAGTTCTGCAACGTCATATTTTAAAATATTTGGAATTTTTCCGAAGAAATTTTGGGAAAAAGTGAATTTTTACGATTTCGTTATTTTTGCTTCCTGGCTCTATTTGAAAAGATATGTGAATGTAAATTTTACTTTCTCATTGCCACTTTTGCTCTATGAGATAATCTAATTCCATTTCCAATCCGACATTTCGTTTTTTCACAACCATAATTAACTTTGTTTTTTTTTAAATTGTAGTAACATTTTATGCTTTATGAACTTTATGCTTTATAATCCAACGATATATCACACCTATTATTTATTATTATTATTGTTTTGTGTTCGAAAATGTTACATTATTATTATTGTAAATAATGTAAAAAAAGTAGTTTTTAATACTAACTGGAGTAGAAATACAAAAATAAACATAAAACTATTTTCAATGAGGTGCTTAGTTGCATTGAAAATAAGTGTTTTAGTTCAAAACGTCTAATAAATAATAGATGTGATATAATATCGTTGGATTCAGAATATAAAGTGCATTTCATAAAGCATAAAATAAAATATTACTAATATTGAAAAAAAAAGTTGATGACACACCACTTTTTTAAAACAAAAGGGGCATTGAGTTTTACATTTTCGAATTATACCGAATTAAAAAAAAAGTAAATTACAGGAACGTGTTAGGGGTATTTTACTGAAGATGGTCAATTTAAGGAACAAAACGTCGGAAGCCCAGTAAGTGTTGTATAACACTGAAAATAGATTTCGGTCCTCTTTCATAACTTTAGCAAAAAGATCCCCGCCGATATTTAAAAAAATTAAGTTGATGATGGTGACCGTCGAAACGTCGCATGAAAGAACTGAATACCATCTTGTGGAAAATAAAGAGTAGCAATGAGAAAGTGAAATTTATTTTCGGACATCTCTTCGAACAAAGTCAGGAAAAAAATGAAAACCGAAACGCAAAATTTAAGATCCTTCAAAATATTTTGAAAGCCCCTTATTGGGCTTATAATTACGCAACTTCCCAATTTAATCGATTTCGTATCTCTTACCGTTTCCGAGATCCCAATGGTGAAGGCCGAAGGAATTTGTAACCCCCTGAATACAGAAAATTTAATTTCTCTTAATTAAGCAATTTTTAAAATCAACAATAATTTAACCAAAACATACAACAACTAATTTGAATTTGTTCCTACCAGAATGTGACGTTCGTCGTGGGCGAGATATTTCGGAAATATTTCAGTATTGAATTTCGGTCATTAGCGTTTCGCTTTGTTTTAGACTTTTTACGGAGATATATGCACTATTTTTCAAAAATTGTTAATTTAGTGTTAAAGTTACTTGACTTGTGTGGCTTTATGATTTGTATTTTATGTTATGTTGTTTGATTACAATTTTTAGTAAAAGAGAAAAGAAGTACGTTAGACAGGTGATGGAAGCTTATGCCGTTGCAAATAGTGTAAATATTAAGCTAAATCTGATATTGTAAATTTTGGTGTATTTTGTGACAAATTTTTTCGTCTGCGGCGCATTTTATCGACCCTATAGTATCCTTTCCTCAAATTTATTATTACAGACGTTAAAATCTTCTAAACGGAGGATATATACCTAACTTTTACGGTTTTGCTTCTTAACAATGAAAAAAGAAACTTTTACGAAACTAAACCTCCATTGTTCACTTTTTGTTGGTAACTCCCGGGGAAACCTTATATTACGCTCGTAAGTCTAAAACAAAAGCCTAACGAATGAAATTCCAATTACTTTTTTTGTTTTAAGAAAATTAAAATCTTGTAATACATAGAATGGACAACAATACTTTTTGCCGAAGTATAATTTTTAAGCTCTTGCAATATTAAATATCAATGTATGGTAATATTATTATTTTACAGACCACCCGATGATACCTTATTCAATAAGGGCGTATTTAGTCTACACAGTATCTTTTTAAAATAATATTTCAGATTAAATAGCACTACCAAGAAAAGAAAGCCCTTTCCATTTGATAGGATGTACTACCCTGTACTGACGAGAACAAAAGAGTTCGAAACCGGCCTGCAGGTGGTAACATCCTATCACTGGAGAAGGCTTCCTTTTCTACCATTCAATCTGAATTAGTATTTTAAAGTGTTACTGTGTAGACAAAAATACGCCCTTATTGTATAAGGTATCATCGGGTGGTCTGGGAAATAATAATTTTTCCATATATTTCATATTAATATCACCTGAAAGTATAGACTTTTTTTATTTTTGTCTTACAATATTGTTTTATAAAATAAGGTAAAACGAGCATATTCACACATTTGAGTTTTTAATTGTCGTTTCCAGTGGTATAGTTCCTAATAAAATTAATAGCAATTTGCAATAAAAATAGTTTTTTTGATTTTATCCCGAAAAATCATGCCATCTAATTATGATGTCATAATCGGAAACTAGATTAAATTTGCAAGAAAAAACGTAAATACCGGATGAATCTTCTTGCGTTTCAGAGTTATTGCCAGTAGAATAATTTTTAAAGTGTTATTTTAAATATAATACCCTGTATATTTGGTTAATGCGGAAATATTCGGGAAATTTAGGATTTTAATATTTACTTTTCAATTATACCCCCATGCAGCGAAATGCTTTGAAATTTTTTTCCCTGAATTTCTATTTCCGATATACAGGGTCGATACAGGGTGTTTCCTAACCTCTCTGAAAAAATTAAGGAGGTGAATCCTCACCTTATTTTAAGACGAAAATGTAGTATAAAGGTTTTTCGCATGTCGCTTGGTTTTCGAAATACAGGGTGTTAAAAAAATATTGTATTTCTTCTTTATTAATTTATGACAATGATTTGATAATGTTTATGATTAAAAACTTTGAATAATGAACTCATATGAACAAAAGTCAAATAAATTGCTGCAATGTCCTCTATGAGCCTGTAAACACCCATGTACACGACCTGATAAATTGTTTTTTATTTCGGGACTGGCGCGAATCGTATTGAAACCATCAATAATACGCAGGCCAAGTAGTAGAAACGAGTTGTTTAAGGTGACGGACGCCAGAAATAAAAATCAAATGGATTTAGATCCGGCGAACGGGGTGGTTATGGGTGAGGTCCTCCTCTACATATCCACCGAGCAGGATATTGTTGATCTGAATAGTTTCTAATACATACTTCAAAGTGAGGGGAGCGCCGTCATGCATGAACCGCATTAAAGTGCTCTAATCCTTTATGTTTAACAATAGTATATTAAGATACAAGTTTCATAAGACATTATCTTAGAGCACGCGTTTAATTTAGAAAACGACATGCGAAGCGGGGAGTTTTTGAAAGTAGAAGTGCTCTAATTGTCATATGAACCGAGTATTTTATAATACTGTTTCTATTTTGGTCTGAAAAACTTTAAAAAATATAGTAGATTTTTTCCATTTGAATTCATATTTTCTTTTTGGGTTAGCAATACTTTTACAATTTAATAAAATGTTACAAGTATCAAATATGCCATGATAGAAACAATTGAACACAACAAAGCTTCTTCCCATCCGTCATAATTAAAAATAAATATATTATTAAAGTTAATAAAAATGAGTCAGGAAGAAAGTTGTACTTTGTCAAAAATACGAGAAATTGCATAATCTAGAAAAACTTTTAATAAGAAAATGCAAAACTTTAAGTTATGGTGCGAGCAGAACAAAGTTCAAAATATTGAACAAAATACTAAATAATACTATTGAACAAAATATTGTGTCGACACAAAATCTGACAGGAATAACAATTAATGCCCAGGAAAAGTCTACAGTAACTATAAATATGTATATATTAAAAATAAAAAAGTACTTTATTGAATAAAACTTTAGAAATAGAGCATAAACTGGAAGATATTTCTATTATTTTTAGGTTATGTTGTTTTAGAGTTGTGACTAGAATTTAGTTGACGGAAACCATCAGTATGTTATATATTTCCGAGTATAGGTATTTCGGATAAATATCTAGTAAACATGATCTATTTGCAAGGTTAAAGGTTAGTATTTTAAAATTTTCTATAAAACATTTCTGTCGAATCCATCCAAGTGACAAGCTATTCAATTTTTTTGCATTTCATAATGTAGCCATTATGAAACCCAAATAGAAAAATATCATTAGAATATGGTTTGGCGTTAATTAGTAAAACGAAAAATACAATATTTTTTTTTAACATCCTGTATTTCGAAAACGAACTGACATGCGAAAAACTTTTATAATACATTTTCGTCTTAAAATAAGGCGAGGATTCACCGGTTTCAGTGCTTCAGAGAGGTTAGGAAATACCCCATAATGTTCCTATAGGGTTTTTCATTAAAAGATCGATTGTTGATTACCAGAACGACTTAAAAATGCTTATTTCTTATATTAACAGTTACCATAGTATAGTTTTAAATATTATTCCTATATTTGAATGCTGCTAACGGAATCTGAATATTTTCCATACGGGAAACGTTTAAAGCGGGACTGTGCTGACTTTGATATGTTGGAGGGCTTTAAGTAGAAAATCAGCCAGACGTAAAACTGGAGTAAAAGAATGTATACGTTCGTACGTTGCCAATATAAAGAAAAAGTTTTTCTCGAAAAGAAGTTTTAGTACAGCAGCGTGAAATTCAATTAATTATAGGTTTTTGTTCTAAAGTAGAACGCGTTGTGTAATTTGTAAATTTTGCACTGAACGAGGATTTATTTCCGGGTATTTTGTAATAACAACTTTTGCGCACAACATACAACTATTTAATTCATCACTATCGGTCTCTTTTGAACGGTAGTTCCTTCGAAGTTGGTTAAATTGGAGAAAATGTGCAGTTTCGGCGTTTCCGAATTGTTTTTGATTCATGAGATACAGTGTGATTTGTTAAAAACGTCTAAAATTAATTTTTTTTAATAACTCGAAAGGTTTTGATTTTAGAAAAACTTCCATGGAATAAAAATTTTATAAATCAAAAATAAAAAGTCTATACTTTTCAGGTGGTATTAATATCAAATATGAATGTATGGGAAAATTATTATTTCCCAGACCACTCGATGATACCTTATACAATAAGCGCGTATTTTTGTCTACACAGTAGCACTTTAAAATACTATTTCAGATTGAATGATACTAGCAAGAAAAGGAAGCTAAGGGATGGCGCTGCGCGCTGTATTTACTCGACTACCGTTGATAATACAGAGTGAAGTATTAGAGTCTTCTCCGATTATAGGTATGTACACCTACCCTGTACTGACGAGAACAAAAGAGTTCGAAACCGGTCTGCAGGTGGTTACATCCTATCAATGGAAAAGGCTTCCTTCTCTTTCTAGTACCATTCAATCTGAAATAGTATTTTAAAGTGCTACTGTGTAGACAAAAATACGCCGTTGTATAAGGTATCATCGGGTGGTCTGGGAAATAATAATTTTCCTATACATTGGTATTTAAAAATATTATATTTTTTTCTTTCCTATAAAATGGGCTTATCAGTTTTTTTATGTCATTTTTTTATAACTTAGATATCATGGTCATATTTGACCTTTTAATTATACTATCAACTTTGATATGTAATTTTCTATTATTGTTTGTGGCATTCTTTAAACTCTTCGGTAAAGATTGTTTCACGAAAAATGGATATAACTTAATGGCTGCAGTAAAAGTACCTGTGACCATCCCATTATTTATGACCGTTTGTTATTATTATGTCGAAAAGACCGGATTGTAATAATTATAATTAAATATAGGCACGTTAGGTTGCTTAATTTATATTTAAGTATCTTTTTGTGGTAAAATTTATTAGATTTTGAGGAATGGTTCAAGACTTGTCTTTTACCAAACATTCCTCAGAATAGCGTGATAGTAACGGACAATGCGAGCTATCACACTCGCCAATTAGATAAAGCTCCAAGCTCAAATAATATAAAATTGGAGATTCAGAACTACATGGCGGCGAATGATATATATTTTGAAGAAAGTTATAAAAAAAGTGATCTTTTAGAAGTTTTAAAGACATTTTGTATAAAAAAAGCATATGTTTGTGACAAATTGGCAGAAGAAATTGGACATACAGTGCTACGGCTCCCACCCTATTATTGCATTTTTAACCCCATAGAGCATATGTGGCCCCAGTTAAAATCACTGGTTAGGTCTGAAAATATTTCTCCGACTTTAAGTTCTAGTGTTGTAGAATTAATACGAAAATGCTTTAATGATATTCACCCAGGTAGTTGGAAAAATCCAGTCCGTCACGTAATAACTGTAGAAAATTGGTATATTAGTCTGGATCGTATAATTAATCCAATTATAATTAATTTTGATGAGGATAGCGATAGCGAAACAGAACTATCTATAGAATGACATTATAAATGTAAATAAATATGACTAGTAATATATTTTTTAAATGTTATTTCATTTGATTACATTAATATAATCATCATTATTACTAGTTTTCCTTAGTCTGTCCCTTCATACTTCACCTGTTTATTGCCAAGCTCTTGTGGACACAACAATGGGACCGACCCAGGAAATCATCAGTCGTATCCATTTTT
The DNA here is from genome assembly GCA_963991005.1 of Barypeithes pellucidus. NCBI lineage: Eukaryota > Metazoa > Arthropoda > Insecta > Coleoptera > Curculionidae > Barypeithes > Barypeithes pellucidus. The sequence continues at coordinate 93,250,796 of OZ022556.1, forward strand.
CGTGAAACAATATTTACCTATTTTACTGCACATTATAATAAAACCTCAGGCCTAACTTATAGTTACCGCTTCTCGTTCCACCAAAAATCACTTTAAGTCTTGACAGAAACTATTGAACTAACTTTTTTAATATAAAAAAATTATTATCCCATCCGGCGGCCGCTAGATCTGCTGGCGGCGACGTTCTTCGGGAAACTTCTGACAAAAAGTTTTTATGGCTTACTTTACATTTTGGCAAAAGATCCTGCGATAATTTTCCAGATGTTCTTTTAATTAGTTCGCCCAATACTTATATACCTGTACAATTATTATTTTTATAGTAGTTTTCCTTATATAAATGCATAGAAGAATCTATATAAACAGTTGGGAATGATGGAATATAGATTTTTAATTAACCTATCTTGTCCTTATAATTCATTGGTTATTTATTAATGGTACAATCCGTAATATTCAGAGTATTATGAAAATTATTTAGCATACACTACTGGTTTATTCGGCTAGTATGTTTAGCTGTTTTGATAACATTTCGGATAATTAGCGCGCAGCTATCATACCTCTGGAACATGCACAGGAGGATAAGAAAAATCTGGCGTGAAACGCACCAACTACACTCGCCGACACAAAATTCCGCCACCCTGAAATTTTGGTCAAGTTTGATATTTTATAACTTTTTTATTTTTTATGCGATTTTCATCATTTTGTTATCAGTTTGTAGATCCATTTATTCTGTTTTCCCTTAATTCTTTCATAAAATAATGTTTTCGATTTGTTTTTGTCTTAATTTCAAATCACCCTGTAATCTTTGATGTATGATAAACATTACGTTTTTAATTCATTCCATTATCTCATTTCTGCTGCGAGTTGCAAAATTTTAAATGAAACGATGTTATTTTTAGAAACTGTAGCTTTCGGTTGGCTAAGTAAGTGATTATTGTAACAGAATATTTGACAGTGACAATATTATTATGAATCTAGGGTAGTTTAAGGATCCGGGTAGTCCTGAGCGGATATACAGACCTAGAAATGAAAGATTATGCTGACTGCATCATATTAGAACGAATCTCATATCATGGCGGTTCACTAGTGATTTGGGCGGGTATTTCTACCGAAGCACGCACCAACCTTGTATTTATTGAAAATGAAGCTCTAACCGCCCACGTTACATTGAAGAAATCCTCCAAGAAGTTGTTGTTCCATTTGCTCCTTTCATTAGGAACCAATTTACATTAATGCATGATAATGCTAGACCTCACGTTGCACATATAGTGAGCGAATATCTGGATGAAGTTGGATTTCCAAGATTGGATTGGCCCGCATATAGCCCGGACCTCAACCCAATCGAACATCTGTGGGAACAACTTAAAAGATCCATTCGTCGTCGTCCTGTACAACCACAAATCTTGTAAGACTTACGACTGGCGCTGACCGAAGATTAACAGGCTATCCCTCAAGAAAGGATAAGTAACCTTATTCATTTCATGCCTCGCATACTGCAAGCTAGCATACGATATTAAAATTGTTGTTGTTAATTAACCTTATGATATACCTAGTATTTGTTTTTCTTAATAAAAATAGATTTCAAATCAGCGTTTCATGTAAAATTTGGCAGCTGTCAGCAGAAATGAGATAATGGAATGAATCACAAACGAAATGTTTAGAATACATCAAAGATGACAAGAGACAGTATGTAAATAAAATTATCCACCTCAATTTTCCTACGGGGTGATTTGAAATTACGAAAAAAAACAACAGTTTTATTTATTAATGTATAATATAGCATAATCGCAAAATGTTACTTTATAAAATAATTAAGGAAAAACATAATAAATGAATCTACAAACTAATAACAAAATCATGAAAATCGCATAAAAAGTAAGAAAGTTATAAAATATCAAAATTTCAGGATGGCGGAATTTTGTGCCGGCGAGTGTATAAATACTGTTTCTTACTATTTGTGTGTGCTCTTTATCAGCAACTGCTCTTGCTTCTGCTCGGTCGATGTCAGACTAAATTTTACATCCAAACATGGATAATTTATTACAAACATTAGTATTAATCGTCTATCGACGTTTTTCGGATACGGTTTTATCATTAAGACATCTACGTTAATACTCCATTAAAACTTTTGGGTTCAGAAACCTTAAAACCAACAAGGACGGGACAGTAAAAGAGCGGTGTTTTGTTACCTTAAATGAATCTAGACAAATCTAGCCTATACGAAGGGGATTCAGCTGTAAAACATTACGATAATCTATTGAAATATGTTGAATTACCTAACTCGACTACTTGAGGGCCAGAAGGAATAATATTCAGGCATTAGCTTAAGGGTTATTTTATTTTTTATTTTCTTAAAATGTTGAAATTAATATTTTCTTAAAATATTTTTGAACACAACACACAAAAAACCGATCTCGTTAAAGCTCAGCGGCAAAGCGAGTTTTCTTCTAAAAATTTTATTTTTTGAGATATTAACAAAAATAAAAAATTATCTAATTAAACATACCATGGACTTTACAAAATTGTTTAGTTGTTTATATTTATATTGAAAAATAACCTAAAAATGCCTTATTTTTAATAATTTAAGTTATTGAAAGTACTTATAAGTATTATAAAAACTTACGTAATAGGAATTTCATAAGAAATAAAATTATCAAAGATCTGTCAAGTGTTTCTAATAAATTGACCATAATGACCCATTGTTTTAAGTAACATAAATTATTAAAAATATTTTTTTTGAAAAAAAATCTTTATTTTTTTATTATGACAACAATATACATTATCTGAATATTTCTCTAATCAGTGCCTAAAAGCACTGCACTGACAAAAATGCATTTACAAATGTCGTGGGTTACAAAATTGGAGCTACCTCTACCCACCTCTCTATGTTGTTCTAACTGAGCCTACGAATTATCACAAATTATTTAAAAACGCTACAGTAATTCAGGTTCTTTTTGTTCGCCTCAACCCAGAAAGAGATTTTTTATCAACATTTTAGACATATTTGGGATCACCACAATTCCTCATCTTGTAACTATTTTATGAGTTACCTGAACTCTTACTAATTGATTATTAAGTGTCGTTTTAACCCGGACGTGCATGAAACGTGCTTCAAAACTCCATATCGAGGGTAAATCGTAAGGTCACGGAAAGTTCCGAATTCGTGCTCGTGCAGGTTTGGCGCCGTTCATTCCAGTGTTATTCGTCAATTCTCCTTCGATCGCGCGTATAGATATCTGTTGGCCGTTGCGCCGTTTGCGGGAATTTTCATCTTTGTTCTCTGTGCGTGACAATTTGTGTTTTACAAAGACAGGAGGGAGATGCATACAAATTGTTATTATTGGAATGGAGCCTTATTATTTATAACCAATCGTCATCACTTCGTCCGCATGGTTTCTTAGCCGTAGTATGATGCTCTCCTGTCTATAATTCATTCGATTATTTGTTTTTTAAATATACAACAAAAATGTCATATCTTGAAAAAACAAAAGGCAATTGAAGTCCACAATATGCAGGCGTTAAATCAAAGAAATATTTTGATTTCCGATAGTCCACAATTTAGGTACTGGTAGTCCAAAATTTGGAGTCTGGTAGCCTAAAGAGTGAGTTGCTCCAGTCACCATCGTAAGCTAGAACAACTTAAATGTCAAGTTTTGATAGCTTGAATCATGGGTTAATCTAGCCCGACTAGTAACGCATCACAATTCACATACTGGTAGCTACGGTAGCCTATCAATAATTTAAGACGGTGGGGCGTGAGCTATTCCAACGCATAAAATAACCCATCTTCTGTGCTATCATAACTTATGAATAGTGAGTTGATGAAATTTTTTGGATTTTGTTGTTGTAATTCAGAGGTCTGGACTGTCCCCTATTACCAACACGCTTCGGTCTAGGACAACTCATATTTGAGTTATATCAACTCGAAATTTCCCTCCATGTGGCCTCGAGAATAAATAGGTATTAATTTTACAGTGTTGGACGTGTTCCTAATTAAATCCCTAAATACAATTTAACTCGTTTTACAAATTGACATAATTTTCTAAGATCTCTAATCATTTGGTATTCTATTGTCTTTAGCGCTCTTAAAATTGGGTTACTCACATATCATTTTGAGATCTGGTTTCGTGACTGTGTATATTATTGGACATTGAAATGTTTATATTACACCTTTGGTTATTTTTTAAAACTTTACACACTAATTTTACCTGTTCTAATTCTAGAAGTATCTACAATTTTGGTATTTTCAACTCTCTATATAATCTCTAGTTTTTGAGCTTGTCAACCAATCATAGTTAAAGAGAATTTTTAATACTTTATTTTGGAGTACTTGGACTGCGTTAAAATTAGTTTTCCCACATGTTCCTCATATTGGCATTTGATATCTAAAGTGCGACAGGAAGAAGGTATTGTACACATTCAATTTGGTTTTATTGGTAAGATAGTTTCGACATCTGTATATTATAGGTATCATAGGTAGTATTTTGTTTGAGAGATGCTTAATGTGTTGGGACCAGTTAAGATCATTGTCAATAACCAAACCCAGATACTTTACATCCTGAACATGTAAAATTAAATAATTTATTTAAATGGTATATTTGTTTATTTTTTTGTTTAAATATCATATATGTCGTTTTGGTAATATTTATTTTTAGTTTATTATAGTATAGCCAATTAACAGTGGCGTAGCGCTACTACCGCGAACCCCCGCAGACGCGGGGGGGGGGGGGGGCGAATGCTTGGGGGGCCCGGAAGCTTCGAGTGCCGATAGATCCTATTGCTAATTATTAGCAAATCTTTCAAATAAATACCAATATTACCAATGTCCACCTGATCTAGATTTTGTCACACTGTGCCCGTAATTATATAAACTTGAAGAATGAAGCAATTGGTATATCAAGATCATGGAATATAAACCCGGAATTTGAAGATAAAAGACAATTAAAACCAAGAAAACACTTTGATGAAGCCAATACAAATTATCTATTTTCTAGTCGAGAAAACTATTTTAGGATAAATATATATTACAAAGTATTTGATATTGTAATTAACCAAATAGGTAATCGTTTTGACGGAATGGAGTTATTTGTTAATAAATTTAGATTTCTATGTCCTCAAGTTCTAGTAACTTTGCCAGAAAAAGAATTATTTTTGTCTGCAGAAATACTACAGCAAACATATTCCAGCGATCTGTCTGCGACTTTTCCTTTAGAGATAGTTGCGTTGTGTATGCCGTTAAAGGAAAAAATTGCTTCTCTTCAAAGTATTAAAGACTTTGCTGTATTTTTAATTGTGGAAAATAACACTTTATCATCAAATTTTCCAGAGGTAACAACAGCCTTATTATTATTTTTAACTCATCCAGTAAGTGTTGCTACAGCTGAGAGATCCTTTTCCAAATTAAAAACCATTAAAAATTATTTACGAAATAGTTCCTCTCAGACAAGGTTAACCAACTTGGCAATCCTGTCTATAGAGGCACAAGAGGCGGCCAAAATGGATAATAACCATTAAATAAAAAATTTTGCGGAGGCAAAAGCTAAAAAAAACAATTTACCTCCTGAAAGCAATAATATAAGAATAATTTTACAATATAAAAATAAAAAAACTCAATTAGCCAATTGCCTCGCAATAACTATTGAGATACCTATAATATTATATTCAAGATTTTGTTGCTTAATTTTAAATACTTTTGGTTTTATCTCAATGTAACTTTCAAGTACCTTACTCTACTACTACCTTAGCTCGGTACCTAAAGAATTTTTTCGTGTTTGTTCCTTTTAGTTTTAAAGAATGTTTTTTGTTTTCTTCTTGTTGTTCAATAATTTAATTTTTTGTAACGTTCTCTACATATAGGTTTGTAGTTTATATATTAAACACTATTATCTAATTTTGTTTGTTTATATATGTATATTCTTAATATAGGGTAGGGGGCCATAACTCAATTTTCGCGGGGGGCCTATAATTTGTCGCTACGCCACTGCCAATTAAGATAATATAGATCATCATTAACCATATTATTCAATGCCTTCTCCTCCTCACCTGTATACACTAATCCTGTGTCATTGGCAAATTTAAAATATCTAGCTTTGAGATTTGCATACCTTCAGTTCAACACATGAAGTGAATATCGCAATTTCAGGATATTTTTGAATATAAATATAAACAACTATACATTTTTGTAAAGCGCAAAGCATGCTTAATTAATTAAAAGAATAATATATAGCATGTCCCATTAAAAAATTTTTACATTTGTTAATATCTGAAAAATTAACTTTTTAGAGAAAACCTGACTATGCCACTGAACTTTCCGTTAAAGTCTCTAACAAGATCAGTTTTTTACCTTTTTGATAGTAACTCTAATACAGAAATAGTGGAAAATGGGACACCCTGTACGGTAATAGTTTATGCACTAGCGGTATTACTAATGATAATTATGGATAATAATGATTAATTACATTTTTTTAAACCTTTGGCCAAAAATCATCATTTCTTAAAACGGGGGTTGCAACCCCAGAAGGATCGCAATCAATTGCAGGGGAAATTGCATCTGTCCAAAAAATAAGGTATGTATACGGAAAATCCTTTTAATAAAATAAAATATTTGACTTAAACTCGTATAACTTTATAGCAAAAGACTAAATCGATTTTTTTAAATAAGAAAAAGTAATGACCCGTGTTGATGACGCCTTATAAACTAAGGAAAGCGGAAAAGATAAGGTAAATAAGTTTTTTACCCTTAACAAATATTGATGCTTACGTTTAAGCATCAATGCTTGACGTGGCCGTCAGTTAGGTAGGATTCGATTTATAGATTTACCCTTTGTACAAGCCGAGGCCTTTTAGGGGAGCCTCGAGTAAACGTTCCTACTAGAAAGCAGTAGCGACCAGTATCCGATTTGAAAAAGTGAGCAAAAAATATTGGCTTCGTTCGGATTATATACAGTGGCCGGAAAAAGTTGAGCACAAATCTAAAAAATTATTTTAACATTTGGCACGTGACTTCTGTTTGGCTGGAAAATTAGAAAAACATATTTTGTCGAAGGTAATATAAGATGAGCTAGTTTTTTGCCAATAAAATTTTTCATGTTCACGTAAAGTTTTTTTTAATGATCAAACACAAGCACTATAGGAAAAATCCTTTAGGGCACTCTGGGAGTGGTGCGTGTGCGCAAAAAGCGATTCACCTTGGTTTTGGATCTTTGAAGGTTATATTCGTTGCAAAAACGACCTCGGGAAGGTCGGTTGTTTTTTAAATGTCATTTGCTTGATTATTCTGATTAAATCTCGCGAGCGAAGCTTAAAATGATGTGCCTTTTGACTCCCATTCCTAGTTAAGATTTTAATGGTAACATCTACCCCTCCCATGCAGGAGGTTAAACCACGATTGTGGCAGATATTCTTTACAAAACACGTGTTCTTCAAATTTTAAATATTATTTAGCAAAATTTAAAAAAAAACAATATCCATTTTCATAACATGTTTTTTGGTTACCCTGTATACATGAAAGTACCTCTAAAAAAGTGCAACAAAAATAAAAAAAAATTTGGCGTAATCGGAGCATTTTTCGAAAAAAAAACAGGTGATTTTGAAATGAATATGTGCCCACCTTGTATACAGGGTGTTATGGAAATGACTTATTATATTTAAATGGGTGACTCCTAGGGTGTCCTAGAGAGAGTCTATATTCTTTTTTTTAATCGAATATCTAAATACTAAGGTAAAAACCCTTTCTACCCACATACTATCGCGCCGTTCCATCTGGATTCAGTTAGCAACCTTGTGGGTCACTAGAGTATACTAACAGTGTTGTCAGATCCCGCATGTTTCGCCCTTGCTTGGATACCTACCGCGCGTGACTATCGTTGCTTCAGTACGTTTCGAGACTCGGGGGTGGAATGACGCTGTCGAGGGTTAACGTTTTGTTAGTTGTAGCATTACCCGATTTTTTTTCTGTTGTGATTTTATTTCAAATTTGTGTGCTATTACCTCTTGTTGGTTCTGTTGCAATACATACTTTTTGTATTTTATTTTTTTATGGAATTTAATTATAACACGCATTACAAGATCGAAGGTAAGAGAGTATATAGCTTAAAATTGTATTGTTTTTTCTAAAAAGTTTGAAAAAGAAGTAAAAACGCGAGTCACAGATGTCTTCTTGTTGTCAAAAACTGAACACGTGCGTTTACAATTCTATGTTGCAACACCGCCTCAATAAACTATTGATTGTGAACGTCCTCAGTAGCGGCAACGTAAATTTTCAGATTTTATATAAAGTGTATATTTCGTACAATGATTCAAAGCGCCATTTAAGATTATTTTGCTTCAATTTATTTTCATCTCAGGATGTGCCGATTTAAATATAATAAGTCATTTCCATAACACCCTGTATGACTTTGTATATAATTTTGTATTGGAATTTATGTACCCACTATTTACTAGGTATTTATTATTTCCAATATCAAACACTCACACCCCATATACACAGTCATGTCCGTCATTAACTTCTTCACTTATTTTATGAAAATAGTTCTCGTGTCGGCTAAATTAAAGCCGTTACTTTCATTATTAATGAATATGGGTAATTCTCAGTTAATATGATATATTTGACGCGTGAATAATTTTAAAGAAACTTTAATAAAAGAAGAATTTCCTATTTTCCATTAAAATTGACAAGTTCTCGAAATATTTTCCTTCTTTCGGGCGAGTTATAATTCGTATCCTAGTAGATATGCTGACTGCATCATATCAGAACGAATCTCATATCATGGCGATTCATGATGTAGGTGGGTATTTCTACCGAAGCACGCATCAATCTTGTATTTGTTGAAAATGGAGCTCTAGCCGCCCACCGATTGAGGGAATCCTCCAAGAAGTTGCTACTCCATTTGCTCCTTTCATTGGGAACCAATTTACATTAATGCATGATAATGCTAGACCCCACGTTACACATGTAGTGAGCGAATATCTGGATGAAGTTGGACTTCCAAGATTGGAAGGCATGGATTGGCATGTAGCCCGGATCTCAATCGGGTGAGTTATAATTCGTACCCTCGGAAAACCCGAACAAACCCAATGGCTCCGCAAAATCGAACACAGATAATGATTTGATTCAACAACAAGCAAAGATTGTTTCACGAAAAATGGATACGACTTAATGATTTCCTGGGTCGGTCCCATTGTGTCGACAAGAGCTTGGCAATAAACAAGTGAAGTATGAAGGGACGGACTAAGGAAAACAAGCAATGATATGATTAAATTAATGTAATCAAATGGAATAACATTTGTTTTAAATATTACTAGTCATATTTATTTACATTTATAATGTCATTCTATAGATAGTTCTGTTTCGCTATCGCTATCCTCATCAAAATTAATTATAATTGGATTAATTATACGATCCAGACTAATATACGAATTTTCTACAGTTATTACGTGACGGACTGAATTTTTCCCACTACCTGGGGGAATATCATTAAAGCATTTTCGTAATAATTCTACAACACTAGAACTTAAAGTCGGAGAAATATTTTCAGACCTAACCAGTGATTTAAACTGGTGCCACATATGCTCTATGGGGATAAAAATGCAATAATAGGGTGGGAGCCGTAACACTGTATGTCCCATTTCTTCTGCTAATGTGTCACAAACATATACTTTTTTTATACAAAATGTCTTTAAAACTTCTAAAAGAACACTTTTTTATAACTTTCTTCAAAATATATATCTTTCGCCGCCATGTAGTTGTGAATCTCCAATTTTGTATTATTTGAGCTTGGAGCTTTATGTAATTGGCGACTGTGATAGCTCGCATTGTTCATTCTATTCTGAGGAATGTTTGGTAAAAGACAATTAACCTAACAAATTTTACCACAAAAAGATATTTAAATATAAATTAAGCAACCTGACGTGCCTATATTTAATTATAATTATTACAATCCGGTCCTTTCCACATAATAATAACAAACGGTCATAAATAATGGGATGGCCACAGGTACTTTTACTGCAGTCATTAAGTTATATCCATTTTTCGTGAAACAATCTTTACTAATCAACTATAGAAACTTAAGGGGACATATACCTCTCATATTAACTGGGAATAACTCATGAATATTAATCTTATTTCCATATTTCTCTTTATTCTATGCTTACTATTTGAAAAACCCTTAACTATTATTAAATTTCTATAGAAATAAATCACTAGTGCCAAATTTAGTGTAGTTCAAGACAAAGACACAAAATCAATATTAGCTGTACACGAAGTCATGTAAGATAACATCGAATCAATAATTCAACAACCCCGAGAAAATTTTTTAATGCCTTCGAGCTTTTAAAAACCAACACAAAAGTCTGAATATAAAGCGAAATAAAAACAAGTTCGTAGACTGAATTCGTTATTTATACCAAAGTTTTAGGGATATCAGTATACAGGGTGATACAAATGTGGATGCGAAAATTCGACCGAGGCAAAAATCTGACCGTTTTTACTCTAGGTCATTTTCTCCAAGAGGCCTGCTTACTAAATATCGGGAAAATAAACTCCAAGTCACTGTCTCACGACTTACAAATTATTATACCTTTTCAAAGTTCAAAGGTTACATGTTTCGTTATGGAAAAAAGATAAAAACACGAAAAAATTTCAACAAATTACCTTAAAATAAAATATTGTGGTGTTCATCAAAAGTAATGATTGACTAAAGAAACCAAGTTTGATATTTTTTATGCGATTTTCATGATTTTATTATCAGTTTTAGATCCATTTATTGTATTTTTCCCTAATTATTTTATAAAGTAACATTTTCGATTAGGTTATACAGGAGTAAATCAAACTGTTGTTTTCTGTCTTAAGTTCAAAACACCGTGTAGGAAAATTGAGGTGTATAATTTTATTTACATGCTGTTTCTTGTAATCATTGATGTATTCTGACCATTTCGTTGTTTGATTCATTTAATTATTTCATTTCTGCTGCTAGCAGCAAATTTTTAAATGAAACGATGTTATTTTTAGAAAATGTATGACAGTGACAATATTCTTACGAACTATTCACTGATGAATCCAGGGTTTGTTCAAGACCGCCGGATGGTCGTAAGCGGGTATACATACCTAGAAATGAAAGATATGCTGACTGCATCATATCAGAACGAATCTCATATCATGGCGGATGTAGGCGGGTATTTCTACCGGAGCACGCACCAATCTTGTATTTGTTGAAAATGAAGCTCTAACCGCCCACCGTGACATTGAGGAAATCCTCCAAGAAGTTGTTATTCCTCTTGCTCCTTTCATTGGGAACCAATTTACATTAATGCATGATAATGTTAGCCCTCACGTTGCACATGTAGTGAGAGAATATCTGGATGAAGTTGGACTTCCAAGATTGAAATGGCCCGCATGTAGCCCGGATCTCAACCCAATCGAACATCTTTGGGATCAACTTAAAAGGACCATTCGTCGTCATCCTGTACAACCACAAACCTTGCAAGACACAACTGGCGCTTACCGAAGAATATCAGGCTATCCCTTAAGAAAGGATAAGTAACCTTTCATTGGATACTACGAAGACTGCAAGCTGTAATTACTGTAAAAGGAGGAAAGACACAATATTAAAATTGTTTTTGTTAATTAACTTTATGATATACCTAGTGTGTGATTTTCTTAATAAAAATAGACTTCAAATCAGCGTTTCATTTAAAATTTTGCAGCTCGCAATGAGATAATGAAATGAATCTAAAAACGAAATGTTTAGAATACATCAAAGATTATCAGAAACGGTATGTATATAAAATTATCCACCTCAATTTTCCTACAGGGTGTTTTATTATTAAATTTTTGTTTAAATTTCGTAAAAATTTATCATTACGTTTTAGGTCGTTTATTGGTTGTGTAGTGTAATATAAAAATAAAGTTTACAGTCTGTTGATATTTTTTTACTGGAAGGTTACTACAGTTATTGAATAAGTAATTTTATTCAAAATCTCTCCCTAACCTTAAAATTGTCATAAAATGATTTTGACAAATTTTTAATCATCTATTTGCTGGTGTACTGTCAGAAATGTGTCAGGTCCGTATTTCCAGTTTATCATTTTAAAAATACATTTTGTTCAATAACTCGAAAATTACTAGGAAAATACACTTTAAATTGAACAAGGACATTATTCTTAGTGTAGTCTTGAAAAGGATTAACTACATCTTTGAGCTAAAATAAATAGGGAAACTCTCAATTTACATGGGAAATCATATGTGCCCTTACCGGCCGCAGCATCCGGTGTAGTGGTGCCACCGGAACTGGATGTGATCTTTCATAATTGTTTGTATTTGATATAATGTATTTGACACGTTAATATCTACAATTAATTATAGACAGATTATGGTGTTCAATATTAAATTTTCCTCGTTGCTTGCAGAGAGCCTATTTCTTTCCTCTTTCGTAGACATCGCCCGCCTCAGAAAAAGGTTTTTGGCTATTATATACTTCGTGCAGGAGCAGATACATATTCCTTTTTTGATAAAAATGGAAAATTTTCCTCGTGGTTTTTCACCAGTTAAATGAATTTTAATCTCATTTTAGAACATTTTGTTATAAATACATAATCCGGTTCCGGCATCCGGCATTTTCAAAAAGTAGATCCGGTGGCGTCACTACTTAAAAATATTCATAAACATATTTTAAAATTTATACCCTACGTATATTATCCATTCTAATCTAATTAAATCCAAAAATTTACTGACCTTCAAAGTTTTCTTCGCGGATATGACACTCCCTTACATAGAATAATAGGCGCAAAGTGACGAGGGTATTTTAGACGTTGATTAATGCCCTAAATAAACCGACAGAACTTTCTTTCCGTCACATCGCGTATACCATTCGGTTTTTATAAAATTTTGAGAGCACTTGTGCGGCTTGATATTTAATGCCTAATTTTTCATTAAAAGAAATTCATATTTGTTGCTATTGTTTTTACATCAATGTGGAAATATTTTTAAAATTGAATGCGATATGTGGGACACTTTTTGTTTAGCAATAGTGATCTAATTAGTGATGCCGCCGGATACGTTTTTTTAAATTCCGGATCCCGGATCGGAACCGGATCCTGTATAATTACAACAAAACTAGTGTTGTGATCGCTAGAGAGAAAAGCCGCTTGATTACTCGATTATTGAAATAACCGATATCGCTCGATTATTAAAACAACCGCTCGAGTTATCTATTCAGGCGAAAACCGTCGCTTGTTACTTATTACCATTCACTCGATACCCGAGCTTCGTCTGACGCGGACACGGAAATGTACCGCTGTAGTGTGATCGAGTTAAAAAACTGCTCGTGTATTCAAACAGTTTTTCGCTTGATAGGAAATACTCTAGTTATAAATTCAGGCGAAAAACCGAAAATCATCGCCTTTCACTTGATACCCGACCTTCGATCTACGCGTCGAGCCACCCGAGATGTGAAAATTGGCGACGCTCGAGTTTGACGCTGAGAAGGTTAACACAACATACGTCTTTGTTAAAGGTACATAAACGAGAAGGTGCATATAAAAAAGTATGCCATCAACAAGCAAATAACAACATAGAGGTTTCATAGCAACTGAATCTATAAATTTCATTTGTTTGCTCATAGGTTACTTTAAAAAAAAATTTTGTTAGAAAATTAATAATAGGCACTAAACAACATAAATGCATATATCTCCGAGACGGTAACTCTGGGCGATCTGAAATTGTACCTTTTTACGTAATAAATATGAGAAAAGTATTATTATCGTTAAAAACTTAAATACACGGAGGCACGAAAAGTTATGACCTAATAAATGTGCCAAAAATGCCGCAGGCAGCTCCCCCTACATTATAAATTAAAATTTCACCAAAAAATCAGTTCCTCATCCTAAAAAAACCATAATTGACACATTTTGTAAAAAACCGTTGGTTTCTGTCAAAGTTATTAGAGAAAAACAAAAATGAAGTTTTAACTTTAACACCCTGTATCTCAGTTAATATCAACTTTCTGATATAGGTAAGTATAATTAAATCCTAATATTTTTACGTAAGGAGTGTGTCGTTTTTCCATGTCTCATTACTTAGCGGACACCCTGTGTATAGTTTTAATATAATTCACTGGAAGTGAGATTTTAAGGGTGGGATGTTCTCAATCTCAAATTATTATTTACTATTAACAAATTTAATACAGGGTGAAGAATGGTAAGTAATACGACGCATCGCTTTCAGAGTTACCTCAATAACTCTGGGATTTCTTTTTCCAATTTTGCTACGGGACATTAACAATATAAAGATATATTTACAATTATTTAATATTATCAAATTTCCAAGTTAAATAAATACAATTTACCCTAGTCTAAAGAAAAAACTCGAACAAAACGTTTCGTATTTCTAGGCAAATTGGATCACATCAAATAAATTATGTTTTAAATTGTTTCTGTTACTTATCGCTGGAGCGTATTTATTTTCTAAAGTGGCTTCCTTTATCTTCCTTGAGCTGATGCTTTTTTCTAGTAGCCTTTTTTATAATCTACTAAGCAATAATTGTAATAAGAAAATTACAAATGCGAGACTTTAATAAGGTATAAAGAAAGAAAGTGGGTTTTCTATACAACAAGGGCTCATCAGTTCAGGTAAGTGTTCCGTTCTCCTTACTTCATGTTTCAATTAATTTATTAAACAGGATGTTACCAAAATGACTTATTATATTTAAATGGGTGACTCCTTGGAGGTTCTAGAGAAAGTCTCTATACTTTTTTTTCTAATCGAATATCTAAATACTACGGTAAAAAACCCTTTTTGCGTACATGCTGTCGCGCCGCTCCATCTGGTTTCAGATAGCAACAATATAGGTCATTAGAATTAACTACAGTGATGCCAGATCACCCCTCGTGTCTCGTCCTTGCTTGGCTAACCGCCGCGGGCGTATTTATATGTCTAACCTTCGGCATCGTTGCTTCAGTATGTTTCGATATTCGGTGTTGGGACGACGTATACGAATTTTAAACGTTTTGTTAGTTGTGACATTACCCGATTTTTTTTAAAAATAATTCATAATAATAAATGTTGTGATATGACTTCAAATTGGTGTGATATTATCTACTGTTGGTTCTGTTGCAAAATATACCTATTGTGTTTTATTTTCTTATTGAATTTAATTATAAAACGGATTATTTTAAAATACCTTAAATTTGAACTTTTTTTTCTAAAAAATTTGAAAAAGAAGTGATAAGGCGGGGCAAAGATGTCTTGTTATCACAAACTGAATACGTGCATTTATAATTATCTGTTGCAATATGGCAACACCGCCTACAATGCGCTGACCTCTTATTGATTGCGAACGTTGTCAGTAGCATATAAAGTGTATATTATTTCACTTAATAATTCAAAGCGCCATTTATGGATATTTTTCGTCAATTTATTTTCGTCTCAGGATTTGCCGGTTTAAATATAATTAGTTATTTCCATAATAACCTGTATATGTTACGGTTAAAATGTTTACTTGGCTAGGTCAGTGGCACAGCCAAGTGGAGGTTTTGGTGGTTGAAAACTCTCAAAAATTCCTTGTCATTGTAAACAAGGCTGTTACTGATCCATTTTTCAGTCCCCTGAGAGATGGACTATTGAAAAAAAAATAGTTTTATTTGTTTATAACTAGGTCGTATTTTAGCTTTAATCTTTGTTGTATGTTCGTGAAATAAATATTCCTAAATACCATGATATTATTCTTTCATTTCACACATTATTAAATTAGCAATATAAATCTCCATGAGAGATTTAAAAATCACTCACCCACCCGGTGACGTCACAAGCCGCTCCTCCATCGGCGTGGAATCATACCCTTTAATACCATTACCAAGGACAGCTTGTCAATATTGTACAGGGCGAGAACAAGTCAAATTTTTTGTTAAATTACATCAAAGAAAAAATTCGACTCGTTTTCATTTTGTTAAAAAAAAATAACGTAAAAGGAGAAGCCAAGCTTAAGTATCTCAAAACATGTTGGACAAAAAAATGATGCTTTTTTAAATTTCAAAATCAGAAAGTAGCAATCTATGCCCTTGTACAGCCATATTTATTAGTATCCTAAACATTATTCTGATTTATTATTGAATAATTTGTTTTCGAAATAACCATTCAATTGAAATATGACCAAAAAGTAGAATAGGTTCTTCATGGGAAAAACGTGCTTAATAAAAAACATTTGTATACTAAATTTAGTTGTGACATACTTTTTAAATCATATAGGGCATATTAGAAATGACATGTTTGGTATAGAACTTTCAAAAATATTGCTTAAACGTATTAATTTTTTTTTTAAATTTTAAAAACATAATTTTAAGATATCAAATTCGTTTCTGATTTTGCCCGTATAGTTCAAACGTTAATAACAGGATTAAATTTAGGTTATAATTAACTATTATTATACTTATTGTTGTAGTAAATAATTGTGGCCTATTCTTCCACGAAGAACGTATTCTGATTTAGAGTGCATATTTTCGTCATATTTTGAGACACCCGGTATCAGTTCAATGGTTATTTTTTTACTTTTAGGTGAATTTTTTTTATCAAAATTCTAACGATTAAAACTTAAGAAGTTGTTTAGAATACGAATGTGCCTGTACAAGGGAATTTGCTGGATTGCTGCTTTCTGGTTTTGAAATTTAAAAAAAGCTTATTTTTTTGTAATTTTGATATCTCCTGCCGCAACACAGTAAACAAAAAACTGCAAAACTTGTTTTCAGATATTTACCTAAGCTTTAATTGACTGTTCTACTTTTAGGTGAATTTTTTTTATCAAAATTCTAACGAGTAAAACTTAAGAAGTTGTTTAGAATACGAATGTGCCTGTACAAGGGAAAAGATTGCTGCTTTCTGGTTTTGAAATTTAAAAAAAAACTTATTTTTTTGTAATTTTCATAACTCTTGCCGCAACACAGTAAACAAATAACTGCGAAACTTGTTTTGAGATATTTACCTAGGCTTTAATAGACTGTTCCTCTTTTACGTGAATTTTTTTTATCAAAATTCTAACGAGTAAAACTTAAGAAGTGTTTTAGAATACGAATGTGCCTGTACAAGGGAAAAGATTGCTGCTTTCTGGTTTTGAAATTTAAAATAAACTTATTTTTTTGTAATTTTCATAACTCTTGCCGCAACACAGTAAACAAATCACTGCGAAACTTGTTTTCAGATATTTACCAAAGCTTTAATAGACTGTTTCTCTTTAACGTGAATTTTTTTATCAAAATTCTAACGAGAAAAACTTTTTGTTTTCTTATATCACTTTCTTCTTTACCCTGTATAATAATGAAAACCCGTGCCTAGTCAAAAGCGATACCCGCCACTCAATTCGGTTTGCCGATCTTTTGGTTGTTTAGTTTATAGGGCATGCATGTAAATCCTTGCTTCGTTTAAATGAAATTTACCATATTGTCTATTTAATTTGTCAAAGTTTTTCTGTATACTATTAAAAATTACAAATAGTACTTACCCTATGATCCTTAGGCCTGGTCTCCTGCCTCCTTGAAATGCCACTTTCCACGTCCGGATAAATCAAGTTTCTCACCGATCCCATGAAACGGGGTTCAAAAATAACACTCGGTAATGCCAGCAACGCCAACTTCTTGTTGTACCATTTGGGCATTCCCCCGATATACACGTCCGAGTTCGTCTCAAATTTCCCAAAGTTGAATTCCTTGCCCCGCGAGGTGCGCATTTGAGACACGCCATCTACCGTTAGGATGGTGCGTTCCTCGTGACGCTGTACCTGGACCTTATGCCAGTGAGCATCGTTAAGTTCTTTGCCGACGGTAATGATTTGTGCGCCACCTCCGAGATTGTACCGAAGTCGCAACGCGCCCTCGACGAGTTTTATCTCGAAGAAATCGTACGTTCCGCCGTCGTCGGTATAGAGCAAAAGTCCATTGGGCTGATCAGTCTTAAACTCAAACTCTAAAGTCCCATTCGTACCGCCGCCCCACTTTCTAAACTGCGAGTAAGAGTTAGAAGAACCGTCCAGAACGAACGCGTACACGTGACATAGAAATAAAGCCGCTAACACAAGAAACTGCATTTTGCTGATTGACGTTAAAGCGAATTTCCAAAACCGAATTGGATGAGCGTTATTGATCCGTTCAGAGAACAAGAGATACACTTCATGTTTCCCAAAGATAAAGTCGAACTATGGGTGATATGTGTTATGTCGCTGTCAAAATACGAGAGACGATTATGTTTTCCAGGGACTTCTTTAGATATAGTCGATAAGTCGAAGTTCGATCGGGTTATAAGATCATCTGAAAAAGAAAATCTATTGTTAGGATTCAAAGAGATTTCTTCAAAAATAATAAAACAAATTTTGTTCTGCATGACAATTTTTTGTTAATTTAAATATTCTGAATGAAATGTAATATTTCTTTATATCAATTTGAAAACTTCCCACCCTTAAAATCTCGCTATCATAAAAATCGTTCAAAGTTCGTCAAGTTAATTACGAAGGGGGCGGTTTTAAATAGTACTTGCTTGCATCAGCCCTCGTGGATTAACACCCTGCGAGCAGGCACGTAGCGAGGATTTCCTCTCGAGGGTGGTCCAACTCAAAAAAAAAGAGCTCATGTTCTGGTGGTGTTTATATTTTATTAAAGTAGTTAAATATGCATTTTAAAAACAAATAATCTAGTATAACAATCTCCTATTGTTTTTTGTTCCCATGATGTTGATTACTCTATTTAGGTTAACAGTAATGTGCCAGTTAATAAAAACCATGGCTAGGGCACTCAGAATTTCATTAAATTACGAGTTTTCATACTTTTCATTGTCGACACTGGCACTTGTTACCGGTAAGGTAGGCAAAATTGCCAGAAGATTGTTTATTGTTGGGTAGTAAATTTTATTACATTTTAAGGATTTCGGTACCAGGATGAATATCAGCTACTTGCGTACACCAAATTTCGTACTCGGCCTTGCAGAAATCGACATATTAACACATTCAGACAGATTTTCCAATTTTTATATTGCTTCCAACGAAGCAAAACTTGGAAGCAATATTTGAAAACTAAATAATGATATTCGAGGAGTACTAAGCTTAACCAAATGTGGATGGCCGGCAGTGGTTCGTCGTGTATTTTTACTGTTCGCCGCTCTAGGCCGAGTTAAGAGGACAAGGTCAGCCGAGCACTTTCCATGAAAATATCTGTAAAAGAGAGTCAAATTCCCAACCAGCCTTCGATGTTCTAGGCCTAGGCTGTTGAGACTCTTCGTCAGCTCGTGGTCTTCGATCAGATAAATGGCCACCTTTCGATGGAATCCAGTAGCCGAAGAGTATGTTTGGGTGCAGAGCTCCAGACATGAGAGCAGTACTCTAGTGATGGTCGAATCTGGGCTTTGTATAGTACCATATTGAGGTGTGTACAATTTTTTGGTTCGGAAGAGTGCACCAAGTTTCTGAGAAGCTATCTTGGCGATTGCCAAAACGTGGTTATGCCAATACATATTTCCTCCCAGATTGACGCCCAGCAAATTAATAGATGAATCCAGTGGCGTGTCCTGCCATGACTATAACCGGTTCTGTGATGTTAACCTTTTTAGAGTAGACTGCTGCTTGGGTTTTTTAACGTTAAATTCGACTTGGTTACTATCAGTCCAAGCCAAAATTTCTTCCAGGTCCTTGTTGAGGCGTAATACTTCATGCTGTCTGCGAGGATGTGCGTCGGCAGCCGATTTTTGTGCATTCAAAGAGAAAGATGAGACAAGTGTGCTATCGTCAGCAAAGCTAAATATCGGATTTTTAGTTTTCACTAGGTCGTTAATGCGTTGTATTTTTAAAGTAAAATCCGTATAATTAGTATTGGGGAGACTGACGACATTCGATAAGAGATCATTTATAATCTATACTACTATACTCTCGTGAGTAAAATACATTATTCTTTAACCGTAATGGAACGAAAAATGGAAGCAAAGATCTCAAAAACTGAATAAATAACATATACTGACAAACAAATAATGATTATTTCAACACTTGATAAATTGAATATGTTAACTTTCTACGAGAGAAGTTGAAAAATGTTTCGATATAAAATGGAACTGTTGTTTTATCAGGTATGATATCATAGAGATGATATGTCTACTCGAATAATACTCCTTATAGTTATAGTCTTAATCATTCTGAAGTTGTATAATGATCCAGTTCCTCGTTCAACAAGAAATTTCGACAAGTGTTCCAAGATTGAACTTTCTATCCTCATAGTTATTGGGAATAATAACGGATAAAATGTTTCCCATCGGTTTTCTATTTCCGTGATTGTTTTGCTTCCCTCGAACTTTTTTGAACAAAACACATTTTTCGTCTGAAAACTTTCAGCTTACAGATTAAAGTGACAATGACGGTTGATTTGTCGACAGAGCAATAAAACTTTATTTAATTTACAGGTAGGTACATATGAATAAGTAGTAGTATAGATAGGCAATAGTAACAATCAATTTGTGGACGTTAGGGGTGCCAATCCCGGGTTTAAGCCCTCAAATCCCGGGATAAATTATATGAAGGAGTTCTTGAAAAGTAAACTTGTTTTTTAAATATTTATTTTCAAACTAACAATTTTATTGTAAATTATAGTTTATTAATAAATCCCTAACTGGGCAACATTTTTCGATAGCCCCTAATATAGATATACAATTTACAAAATAATGTAATTTTTTGTGCCGATTTTTAGACATCGCTAAAAAAGAGAATTAATTAACATCGAACCATTTTTCCCTGGCTTTTAATAGCGCATTATCAATCTAGGGACTAAAGAGACACTTTAGTCACGTGGTTTATATACTATTTTATGCAGTTTAAGATAAGGAAAATTGAATCGAAAAATAATTGCAAAAACAATTAAATTTCATTTAACGGTTAACAAATTAAATTTCGAGGGGTTTTATTTTTTATTAATACCTCAAGGATTAGGGATTAAATGTTTTTAATCCATTATTTTGAGGCTTTACTTGCAGAAACAGAATGCTGCTTTTCGTCAGCGTCAGCAGGTTATACAGATTTAAAAAAAAAAAAAAAAATTTTTTTATTTTGTCAACAGGTGATTTCTATTTACCGTATTTATTTAGTAACACAATCTTTCTCATATTAATTTTTTTGGGATTAGTCCCGAGATACCGGGATTAGATACTCTTTATCCCGAAATCCCGGGATTAGAACAAAGCTTCGGGACTGGCACCCCTAGTGGACGTGTAATGAACGATATTTTTTTTTACTCACCTGGAAACAACATAAACAAAAAACATAGGAACTATATTAACATGTTTATTTTTTGATGAGAGAAAAAGTATTCTGGTCGGAAACCTTTTGCATATGGAACACTTTACAGGTCGACAACTTTATCTGTAGCTACAAAAGGAATGCGGGCAAGAAAATTTCTTGGGTTAACAATGTTGTCACATATATTAAATTTTAATTCAATAACATGTTACCAAGTAAACCCTAAAATTAAATTTACCCATTGAAAGTAAATTATCATAAGTATATAAGAAACTAATATTCTATTATAGTTTCAATGTTCTTAAAACTTCCTTTTAATACTATTTATTTAAATATTTAAATGCAAAATAAAATATTTTTTTTATCAAAGTACTTCTAATCTCAAAATCGGGCAATATGGTGCAATATCAACGGTAACCATGGGTAACCGGTGGCTAGAGCTAATTTGATAGGTTATATCCCAGACAGAGGATGACGACACGACACGTCTGGTGACACGCCTATTGTGACGGCGTGGTTGTTCGACGATGTCCAATATGCTTCATCCAGTTGCGTAGTGATAGGGTTTGTTTTAAAACTGTGATAATGAATGAATATTCCCTGGTAAAACCCTTCATAGTCAAACCCGTGAAGTGATTGCCTATGTGTACAGGGTGTGTGACGAGGAATCACAAATTAATACATTTAAATTGCCACTTAAGCGAAAGCTAGAAAGGGTCGCAATGTATACGGGAGTAAACGTGGGCGCAAGCGCGGATCCGGGGGGGGGGGGGGTTATAGGGGTCATGACCCGCCAAAACAAACAATTTAACACGAAAAATACCATATATAACGTGTTGACTAACGCGGCAGGATATTACTTTTCGTAACTTTTCCTTGTATGCCCCCCCTCCCCCCAAAAAAAAGGAATTTGACCCTCCCCAAACCGAAGTTCTGGATCCGCCCTTGCGTGGGTGCAGTAAAAACCATTCACAAAGAAGATATTGAAAGGAAAGAAAATAACCTGGTTCAATTGTTGTCATCTCCTGTCAAAAAAAGGGTCCGTCTCTCTGCTGTCGGAAAAATCGAAGGCTTCGACTTTGCCATTGTTAGGAGAACAATACAAAAGTTTTATTTGGAACTAAAAGTGGTTCCAACCTTACAAAAGTTGCTACAGCAGCTGAGAAGTGACATAAACTCTCCGTTTACCCGTGAAAGTTTGAAGTGCATGTTGAAATAAAAAATAAAAATATTATTACATATTAAGATAATAACGCTAATGACTCGGCCATGTTTTAAATGATATTGCTTTCCCCTAACCGATACCGCGTAGCTATAGACTCGCTTGTCGAGCTGTATATGTGTATTAACAAGATCGAAATTGTTTATAGCGAGTAGGTACAAATATTTTAAACCAATATCTTTTTTAGTTCCCGAGATCTTTTACTAGGTCACTCACTGCCTGGGCCGAGTAGCAGTCGAGCTGCTGCCGCCGCCAGCAGCGGCGCTGAACCTAAACCACATATACAAAAATTTCAGGTGAGCACTTCAGCGCGTTTGTCTACCGCCGCTGACGGCAGCCGCCAACTTATCCACCGAAACCATACCTTCATGGTGATGGTTAAATAATTATAGAAACTTCACAAATATAAGTTATTTTCAACTATCAACTACAAGATATCGTCAATAAAACTTTTCAGTCTTATCTGAGTCAGTCTTTCAGTAAGAATGTGATATTCGTGCTCATATCTCGACCTGCATTTCACTGGTAATAAATGCAGTCGCTTCTGCGATACTTGCTTTAATATATTCTCAGGAATATTGGCAATTTCCTCTAAATGTGAGTAAATTTATTAAAATTGGTATAAATTATATGTCACTAAAAAATAAATCGTTGTTATGGAAACTGTAATCGTTGCTTGTTTTTCGGGGTGGATTCATAATCAAGATCTCTGTTTTCTAATAAATAACAAGGATGCACCACAATAATAAAATTTTTCTACGATCGTTATACCCCTAAAACTATATTTATTTTTAAGTAATTGGTGATTTTTTAACCAGTTAAAAAAGTAATTTAGCATTAAAAAAAGTGTCGTAACGTGTAATTTTTTCACATTTCTCTGAATGCTTATAAGGAAGTTGTCATGAAAACAGCATGTGCGCCATTCGTTGATTGGGCGCAGCATTGTTATTATTACCTTACATATCTCAATAATATTTGAAAACATCATAAATGGAAAGAAATAATTCTGATTTCGAGGAAGAAAACTCATTGAATGTGCGACAAAATAATTAATAAACACAATGAAGCAACAAAAAATTCATTGCCTGAAAAATCGAAAGAAGCCTAAAAAAACCCAGACAGCAGTTTTCTCTAAAAACGATTACAGAACCGGATATAGTCATGGACGCACACGCAATCCCACTGGCTTCATCTATTAATTTGCTGGGCGTCAATCTGGGAGGACATAATATTATGTCTTGGCATAACCACGTTGTGGCAATCGCCAAGATAGCTTCTCATGGTGTACTCTTCCGAACCAAAAAGTTGTACACACCTCAACAACTTTTGACACTATACAAAGCCCAGATTCACTAGAGTACTGCTCTCATGTCTGGAGCCTTGCACCCAAACATACTCTTCGGCTATTGGATTGGAATTTGACTCTCTTTTACAGATATTTTCATGGAAAGTGCTCGGCTGACCTTGCCCTCTTAATTCCTCCCAGAGCGGCGAATAACAGAAATACACGACGAACCACTGCCGCCCATCCATATGTGGTTAAGCTTAGTACTCATCGAACTTCATTATCAATCATCTGGTGGACTTTATTCTTATGGAATGACCTTCCCGAGGTCGTTTTTCCCAACGAATATAACCTCCAACCAACGTAAATCGCTATTTGCGTACACGCACCACTCCCAGAGTCTCCTAAAGGATTTTTCCTATAGTGCTTGTGTTTGATCATAAAAAAAAAAGAAAGGAATGGATATTATTAAGGTATTTCAAGAAAGGTAAAACATTTCTCTTCATAGTCATAAAGCTAAAAGCAACATTAATTCTGAATAATCAAGTCGATATAAGCAAATATAACAAGCTTATTGCATTGCTAAGTGACAGTGAGTTGGCTATCCATCAATGTATATTTTTGAATTTCGAAACTTATGCATAAAATTACTTTTTTTCACGAACGTGAGAAAGGTACTACTTTACCGTATCCTGTTGTATAAATAAGTGATATTTTGCATAGAAAGTAAAGCCGCTTACGCAAGAAAATGCATCTAGCCGATTTGCGTTAAAGCGAATTTTTGACTCGTATGTATGGCCGATATTGATCGGTTCAAAGAGCACGAAATAAGCTGCATGTTCTTTAAAGATACATAGAGCCGAACAAGGGATGATATGTGTTCTGTGGCTGTCGAAAAAGCGAAAGCCGCTTATGGGCTCTAATGTTGGTATTGATAAATAGATTATGATTTGACGGAGACTTTGCAGAGAGTCGACGTCATCTGACCCAATAAATTATTTATTTTGGGCAAAAATTTCAGTGAGCCGGGGAAAGAATAAACGTGCGTCATCACCTGTAACAGTATGATTTAAATCAAGATTTTGAAGATCAAGACAAACCCCCGTCAGTTACCTGAAGTAATGGACGAGATTAACATTAGTAGCAGTAGATATAAAAACGGGAAAAACAATGTTTTATTATGGTACTTAATGCATTATACAGAGTGTTAATTAAGTATGTGCAGTAATTTTAAGAGACGATTCTTTGTGTGATTCTAATAGTGGAGTCGTTCCGGTTTACGAAAATCCCTTGACGAAATCGAGTAATTGATGAACCTGATCCCGATATCTCAATAAGTTCGTGAATTATTGCGATTTTCAACTGCAAAAAACAATAGAATTTAATTAATCGAATCAACTGGTGATACCGAGTACTTTGATGGGCCGGAGTCTGGGGTTGGTGGGGCAATTAGGAGGGGAATAATGGGGGGGGGGGGGGGGATTACATAAATGCTAATAAGTAGTTTATTAATCGAGCTACGGGGTCAGGCCGGATTCAAGTTGTTCATTTTTATCAGCTACGAGGGGGGATTGGCGAAAACTTTTTAAATGTTGTAAAAATACTTTTACAACATTTCATTTAAACTTGGTCATTTTTACAATAAGAAATACAATAATAATAGTCAATAAAATTTACCATACATATTCAAATATTTGACTACTGAAGAATAAATTTATAATATTTTACTTGATTTTACTAATTTTATTAAAAATACTAAGTATACTTTTCTATACATCATATGTATACGTGTACAAGATAAGGAGGGCCAGTACAGTGATCTCGGAAACCGTAAGATATACGAAGTCGATTAAATGGAGGTAAAGTTGCGCATTTACGTGCCTAATAATATGCCGTTTAGAAAGTTTTAAAATTCCGAATAGTTCCGGAGATATTCGAAAAAAAACGAAATTCTGAAAAATCGTCTTATTGTTTTCCTGAGTATTTTTGAGATCGAATTCTAAAGTAAATTGCACTTTTGCATTGCCACTTTTTCCGCTCTATCTAACAGCGGTGATTGTTTTGTAATCCGACGAGTCGTCTTCGAAGGGCCATTATCAACTTTCATTTTTTAAAGACGGGCCTGTTTTCCTGATATTGGAATTTGATTGCTTTTTTCTTCCGAATGCAACCATGTATGACACATTGTGGTTTAATGACGTTTCGAGGGTTTTTTGAACAACATCAGGAAATTTTGGGATACGGTCCTGTATTTCTCCTAATTTTATAAATAATATCTCATATGTAAGCTCTAAATTTTTACTTATGTTGGACTAGTTCAATAAATAACAAATAATTTAATAAGTAGGAGAAAAAATGTAATTAATACTATATTATATAGAAAATTCTACAATAAAATTTTCACTATAATAATTTTACTATAGTCTTTTTCCATGTATAATTTTTAAAATACCCTGATGTACAAGAATGTCTAGTAGTCTTGTGAAATAACAAGAACCATACCTTTCCTAAATTTTCTCAAATTTTTAAATCTTTAACAACATTAGTTACGTAGTATGGTCAAATTATCGTTGACATGTTTTTTTTATAAGAAAACTATTTAAATAATTTTATCCCAGGGACGCCTTAAGATGGGTATAGGAAATTGTTAACAAAAGTTACCTTGATTTTTAGATAGAACTGAAAAATGCCAAAATATATAGATCGACAAATTATCTTCATTAAGGAGATCGGTATCTTTTATAGCGAGTACCAATATTTCAAACATATATCTTTTTAGTTCCCGAGATCTTTTAATACGCCACTTCCATAAATGACCCTTTATATGCTTAATAATAGTAATAACAAGCTTAATTATCAGTGATAAATAACAACCTTTGACTCGCGGTTGTTATTGTTTACACGATTGCGGTAAAGCATTTGCAAGAAATTGTGACTTCAAAATAATAACCATTTGCAGACCATTTTGTCATTAGCTGATCAAAACCTGACGGACATTTTCATTCTCTAAATTAATTTTCCTACAATAGTAAGTAAAATTGCAATCAGTCATAACAGAAAGCTGAACTTTGCAGTCAATTTGTAAAAAAATTGTCTATATTTTGGCGGTGACAATATTCATAGGAAACTGTGCGCTTGGAGTTCAAGCACAAAATGTTTTTATTGCTATCGAGAAAGTTTTCCTTCAAATCCACAACAGCTCAATTTGAGCTCTTCATATAGCTATCCCGAGTGACCTATTTCAAAAAAACATGTTTGATTAAAAGAAGAAAATGCGTTTTCTTCCGTTAATTTTAAGATGTCTTTACATACAGGGTGTCCCATCGGGAACCGCTTCAATCTACATATACAGTGTGTCTACTTAAGTTCGACTCATATGGAAAACTTTTTTATTGTTGGTTTTATGAAAAAAAGTTATTCTCCATAAAAAGTTCTGCATGGTCCAAAACTTCAAATGCCATTATCAGATGTCAATTTTTTAAAACCGTATACGAGGTTTGTCAAAAAATATAAATTTTACTCAAGAGTAAAGTACCTTAATTTTTTACAATACAGATGAATGTTATAAAGTCAAGTTATTTTGAATTATAAGTTATATTCAGATATGCAATTACAGCCATTTAGCATAACAATGAAGGTTTGGTGATTATTTACTAATCATATTCTAGCTTGAAACAATTTAACGTAATCTAGGATGCACTGACATGAAATATTTGACAGTGAATGTCAGAATGAGTTGGTTTTTATAAAATTAATCAGTAAAAATGGCAAATTTACTAAATCGTGAAGAAAAAATAGAAATTGTATTAATTATTGGAGAAAATTACAAAACACATAAAGAGGCAGCAAATATTTTTAATAATCGACATCCCCATAGAAACATTGGGTATTCAAAGTTACAAGAGTAAAAATAAATTCACGACCAGTGAAAAGGTTATCATATTTTTAAAATATAAGAGAGATAAATTCAGTATTAAAATTTATAATTACAAAATAATTTATAACGTAAAACGTAAATAATCACCAAAGCTTCATTTTTATGCTAAATGGCAGTAATTGCATATTGGAATATAACGTATAATTCAAAATAACTTTACTTTATAACATTCTTCTGTATTGTAAAAAATAAAGGTACTTTACTCTCGAGTAAAATTTATATTTTTTGACAAACCTGGTATACGGTTTTAAAACATTGATATCTGATTGGGGAATTTTAAGTTTTGAACCATGCAGAACTTTTTATCAAGAATATTTTTTTTTATAAAACCTACAATAAAAAGGTTTTACATATAAGTCGAACTTAAGTATGTATATCGAAAACTAGGAAAATGTTGAAAATTGGACGCTATGCTATTATTAATAGGGCGAACTCGGCTAAAATATTGTCAGTATGGTGGCACTTCCGGTTATGCCGGAAGTCGGAGTCAACTTGCTTGTTTTAAATAGAACATCCTATATATTTATTGGACTATACGTAAAATTCTAGGCAGATTTCATATATCATTTCCTATACCTCAGTCTACTAACCATACTATATACATTTAAGGTTTTATGTCTAAAATGACGTTTGCAGACCTTAAATTAATAATTAACTTTTCCAAATAACCTTTATTATTTAATTTGGGTTGGATTTTTTGTTGAATAGGACTTGCTTTCATAGATTTTTTATAATATTTTTAAATACTATCAAAAAATAAGATTAAAAATTAAATTGAGAAAACTTCCAAAACATCTCCAAATAATAACACTCAAATTTTATAGTTACTTTGTATTTAGCATTAAAAATAAGGGTAAGTTTGTATAAGGTAATCTATTTCGAAAATTGTTAGTTTTTGAAATGGGGTCAATTTAATATTTTTTTATAAGGCTATTTTGCTGCTCATTTTACTTCTAGTTTTATATAGTGGCATTGAAAAATAGTCAAATTCTAAAAAAATGTATGAAGCTGTCACTTACCATTTGAAAATTAGTAAGAATCATTCAGAGGAGCTTAAATTATACGAACGAAGAATATTTAATCTTGTGTATTATTTATGGATAATGTTATAAAGTAAGATCAAGATCATGTGAAATATTTATTTCTTTAGCATTTGACTGTTCCCAATCAGGAGTAACTAAAATTGAAATCTGCAGGTAAATCACCACCTAAAAATATTAAATTGGCAATATTCGAAGACAACAAATGGGAAAACACAAACTCATTCTTATTTTTCATTCTAAATCGAAAATAATTATAAAATTTTCCATTTGAAATTTGTAAATTTTTTGCAGTTTAATTAAATTTTCAATTTAATTTTTGAATTTAATTGTTTAAAAATATTATAAAAAATCTATAAAGGAGGTCCTTTTCAACTGGGTATTAAACCCAAATTAAATAACAGACTTTCCTGGGACACCCTGTATAAATAAGTTAATAATTAATAGTCTATAAATGTCACAAAACTAACAACAGTAAATAGAAACCGATCAGTTTAAAAATTAATGTAATTTGTTGGAAGTAATTATGATATTGCTTCTTGTAAACACGAATAATGAATTTTCTGTAATTGAAGTAATTTTTCACGTTAATGCATTAACAGAAATAGAGTTAATGCGTGGCTATAAAAATACAATTTAATATAAAGCCAGGCTATATAAAAATACGACAGAGCATTAACCATATTTCATGTTTCGCCGATGTAATTTTTTTTGCCGCTGTAAGGGAAATAATGATCGTGGGAATATATGACACGCCGGCAAGATAGATAACGTTTAATAAATGGGTAATTATTAAATGCAGCAGCAGTGAGATTACAAATTTTTAAAAATTTATAACGAAGAAAATTTAGAAATAAAATAGGAAACCAGGTTAAATATGAAAAATTACGCATTCTAAATAATAATAAAAAAAAAACAAGAAGGAATAAGGAAAATACCGAAATAAAACATATAAAAAAGTGACAGTTACTGTGAACTCTAGAATGTGAGTTCGTAGGTTGAAACCTCACCGACTTGCACTCGGTGGATTTTAGTAGTATAAGTCATGGCGTCATGCAAAATAAGGAAGATTGTAATAGTATATTACGTACCGAGGTGGAAAGTGTTTCATTCCTATCGAGAGAGTCGGTAGGCGCGAAGCGGCGAGGTTAACTAAATCTCGAGACAGTAATGAACTTTTCACCGTATACTATTTTATTTACAATCACATCTAACATCCACTTCTTATTATTTTGATTTTAAAATTATTAATAAAAGATAAATGTCATTTTGACGTTTCCATTGAAAAATTAGACAGAAATTTCAAATAACCGCAGGTGGTAAAATAGCGTAGGTAACTAGGGGGGCATAGCCCCCCTAGGCGCTCCGCGCAGGGCTCCGCGGACCCTCTATATGCGACAGATTCGCCTATATGTGTTTTGTTATTACATAGATCTATCAACCGATTTGCGTGGATGCATCGAGAAGTTTGAATGCAGGTTGATGTTTTAATTGGTTGGCCACACTCCTGCGGACTGTGATGGGGGTACATAGCACCCAAATTCGTTCATTATAACATATGTGACCGTTTCACATTTTAAGGTACCAGCTATACCCGATTGCGAACAATCTGTTAACTATCTTACGTATCGAATAGAAAAAAATATGTAAAAAATGACAGCTGTCAAAAAATGAACAAAATTTTCGGATTCCTTGCTTTCGAATTAAATAGAATCGATACCAAACTTGTGAAATTATTTTAACCTTGCACCTATTACTGACGTAAGCACCGTCAATTTGACAGCTGTCAAAAAAATGATAAAAATTTCGGATTCCTCATACTCAAATTATATAGAAATGATACCAAACTTGTGAAAATATGTTAACAAAAAAATGCAAAAAATGACAGCTGTCAAAAAATAAATACATTTTTCGGATAACTTATACTCAAATTATATAGAATCGATACAAAATTTTTGAAATTTTGTTAACCTTGTACTTATTCTTTACTAAAGATTCATTAATTTGACAGCTGTCAAAAAATAAATTTAATTTTCGGACTCCTTGCATTTGAATTACATAGAGATGATACTAAACTTGCGATATTTTGTTCACCTTGTACATATTACTAACCTAAGAAACGTCAATTTGACAGATGTCAAAATATGTATAAAATTCTCGAATTCCTCATACTCAAATTATATAGAAGCGATACCAAACTCGTGAATTTTTGTTAACATTGTAACTATTACCAACGTAATATACGTCAATTTGACAGCTGTCAAAAAATTAATAAAATTTTCGGATTGCCTGCATTCGAGTTATACGAAATCGACACCAACTTTACGAAATTATGTTACCATTACGCCTATGATCGACAGTTAACCGAAATCAAAGAATTGTTAAAATGACAGCTGTCAAAATATGAATTAAATTTTCGGATTCCTTGCCCTCGAATTATACGAAAACGACACCAACTTTGTGAAATTCTATTAATCCTGCACTTTTTACTAACCAAGGAAACGTCAATTTGACAGGTGTCAAAAAATTTAAAATATTTTTTAAATCCTTTTACCAATATCAACATAACGTACTAGTTGAATTTGCTTCAAATTGCCATATTATCAAATTAAGCCTATTTTTCCAGACGGTGTGCATGATTTATTCAAATCTGATGAATTTAAACACTTGCCCTTGTCTAATTTTCACTAAATACTGTAAAAGCCACGCCTTTCATGCATTTTGAGCGAAAGTTGGAAATTTTGCTGTCACCGTTACGAATTTTTTTAATTTTCTTCAAGTTCGAACATCTTTATGATAACTTTATATATATCAAAATGTTCGGAAAAGATGAGGGAATCAGTTAAACCCTAAAAGAAACCTCTAAAAGAAAAGTTATAGAAGATATAGCAGAGTAAACTTGACTTTTAATAAAAAAAAATTTCGAAAAAATTTATAAAATATTTTTTTTATCCGCCAAAGGATATTTTTGGATCACATAGTCCATGTGGAACGTAAAGGTCATTTATTCCTTTAAACGATAGGCTAAAGAACCGTTGAAGAAGTTACATACACTAGCGTACAGCCGGGTTTAAGTAAGAGGATGTAAAAATTAGTGATTATTGCTTAATCGATTATAGTTATTTTTCTATAAGAAATTAAGAAACTAAGCTATGGTTTATAATCGTCTTCTAATGTGCTCTTTCCGATGACGTATATAACATTTCGATGAAATAATATTTTACCCCATAAATACCAAAAAAAAATTTTTACGAAATCATCAAGTTCAGTTTTTCGCAAATTTCTCCATTTTATAGGCCTTTTAGCATGGTATGATGTATTATGAAATATTAGTATTTGAGATGACCTATTCACCGGTTCAAACCCGGAGCCAATCTCTGCCACTCAAGTCGAATAATTCATTATCGAAAATGACCCTGCATTGCCCATGATTTACAACATTAAAAAAATCGAAAACCTGACTTCCCGACATTTTATCAAAAAACTCTCGCGACGAGTTTTTCTAAATAAGTTTCTTGATAACATACTAGAATATAAACTGAATCGCTTAAGTTTTACGAGACCGGCAAGTCGTTGAAAAAAATATTTAATTTTTTGCACATTTTCTGATTATATCGTTTAATAACTTATTAACGGGACACCCTGTATAATGACGTACATCTGCTAAGGATACGCCATATATACTAAAATATACCCAAAAACTTTCATTGCTCCAACGTGGACGGATTAGAAGAAATGAAATAAATTGTGTCAAGATGCACCGTTTTTGGACGCTCCCATAAGCCCAATGTAAATAGGTCGTTGCAGACCATTTTGGAAATCGGGAAAATGGTATGAAATTTTCCATTTTGGGCAACGATAGGGGTCATTATCGAAAGCCGAAATCCCATAGAATCTTTTCCATACCATTTCCATGCTCAAATCGTTCTATTAACTTCAGGATCTCGCTAAGAAAATGGCTATTTTGGCCCATTTCGGCCGAATTTTGACAGTCTACAAATTGGGTTAATTTTATTCCAAGGCATGCTGATTAAAATCGACGAAGTGTGCAGATTTGCAAAAATTGGCCGTCCCAGTTCGGAAAAACGTCATTTTTCTCCTGATTGAAAGGTAATTTCAAAAATTTTGAAAAATAATAATGTTGAGAGAAAAGATGGACGGAAAGAATACGCTTATAAGGAACTCTCCGAAATGATATTTGTAGGAGTTATTCGTGACTAAACAGAACTTTTAGTGAAAAATGGTTGAAAATGGATATACTTAATTTTTTTTAACCCTTTAGATCGTAATTCGAAACGCGCTCTTGGTGTTAATCTTCAAGTACCATCATTCCGCGTGACGAAAAAGCAATAAAATATGGAATATGTTAAATACGAAAGCGTATAGACGAACGTAAGTGTAGCGGTGACAAAAAAAACATTTCCAAATTTTAAAAATTCAATCGTTAATAGTAATTTCGGTATTTAAATCGAAGAAATCAAATTATACGGATCGAATGTGATTTACCTAGATCTTTCCGGTAACGTAAACTAAAATTCGAACAAAAGCCGTTTTTACCTCGAAAAAAATGAAAAACCGTCCATTTTTACCCCGAAATTTCAACTTGTTCAGTATTTTCAAATTTTTTCCATTTTCTAATAACTTTAGGTATAGATAGATGTATTGATGGCACCTAGTTTTTGAGATGGGAACGCTAAAATTTAAAATTGCGTGACGCTCGGACCCACCCAGTTCGAGCTATTAGGTACCCGAAATGACCCTTTTTTGTCAAATTTCGACTTTCAAAAATTCTTTTAAATTACTTCTAATCGTCGTACGTTACCCAGTTTCAATAGGGTTCTGTAGCGACCGGTCCACTCTACGCTCCGAAAATTTAAATCGAAAAAATTGAGTTTTGCAAGTTGAAATGGATTCCAACGGGAAACGCGGAAAATTCGACTTTGACGCTTAATAACTTCGAAACGGTTCACCCTGTATATTTCAAAAATTGAGACAACACGCGCGCACTATCCGAAATTAAAACCAAAAAGTTTCGTCGCTTCGACTCTGATAGTTTCTTCGCAAAAAATTCGCAACTGCAAAAATGTCAAAAGATACGACGACGACAACGGACGTTCAAGGTCACCCACTGGCCGTAATACATAGCACCAGAATTGGTGCTATGTAACTAGGGGGCATAGCCCCCTAGGCGCTCCGCGCGGGGCTCCGCGGACCCTCTTTTTGCGACAGATTCGCCTATATGTGTTTTGTTATTACCTAGATTTATCAACCGATTTGCGTGGATGCATCGAGAAGTTTGAATGCAGGTTGATGCTTTAATTGGTTGGCCACACTCCTGCGGACTGTGATGGGGGTACATAGCACCCAAATTCGTTAATTATAACATATGTTACCGTTTCGCATTTTAAGGAACCAGCTATAACCGATTGCGAAAAATCCGTTCACTATATTATGTATCGAATAGAGAAAAATATGTCAATAATGACAGCTCTCAAAAAATAAACAACATTTTCGGATTCCTTGCATTCGAATTACATAAAAACGATACCAAACTTGTGAAATTCCGTTGACCTTGTACCTATTACTGACTTAAGAAACGTCAATTTGACAGCTGTCAAAAAATTGATAAAAATTTCTGATTCCTCATACTCAAATTATATAGACACGATACCAAACTTATTAAAACATGTCAACAAAAAAAATGTCAAAAATGACAGCTGTCAAAAAATAAATATATTTTTCGGATAACTTATACTCAAATTATATAGAATCGATACAAAATTTTTGAAATTTTGTCAACCTTGCACTTATTCTTTACTAAAGAATCACCAATTTGACAGCTGTCAAAAAATAAATTTAATTTTTGGACTCCTTGCATTTGAATTACATAGAGACGATACTAAACTTGCGTTATTTTGTTCACCTTGCACATATTACTAACCTAAGAAACGTCAATTTGACAGCTGTCAAAAAATATATAAAATTTTCGAATTCCTCATACTCAAATTATATAGAAGCGATACCAAACTCGTGAATTTTTGTTAACATTGCAGCTATTACCAACGTAATATACGTCAATTTGACAGCTGTCAAAAAATTAATAAATTTTTTGGATTGCCTGCATTCGAGTTATACGAAATCGACACCAACTTTTCGAAATTCTGTTACGATTACGCCTATGATCGACAGTTAACCGAAATCAAAGAATTGTTAAAAATGACAGCTGTCAAAATATGAATTAAATTTTCGGATTCCTTGCCCTCGAATTATACGAAAACGACACCAACTTTGTGAAATTCTATTAATCTTGCACTTTTTACTAACCAAGGAGACGTCAATTTGACAGGTGTCAAAAAATTTAAAATATTTTTTAAATCCTTTTAGCAATATTAACATAACGTACTAGTTGAATTTTCTTCAAATTGCCAAATTATCAAATTAAGCCTATTTTTCCAGACGGCGTGCATGATGTATTCAAATCTGATGAATTTAAACACTTGCCCTTGTCTAATTTTCACTAAATACTGTAAAAGCCACGCCTTTGATGCATTTCGAGCGAAAGTTAGAAATTTTGCTGTCACCGTTACGAATTTTCTTAATTTTCTCCAAGTTCGAACATCTTTATGATAACTTTATATACATCAAAATGTTCGGAAAAGATGAGGGAATCAGATAAACCTAGAAAGAAATCTCTAAACGAAAAGTTATAGAAGATATAGCAGAGTAAACTGAACTTTTGAAAAAAAAAATTTCGAAAAAATTTATAAAATATTTTTTTTATCCGCCAAAGGATATTTTTGGATCACACAGTCGATGTGGAACGTAAAGGTTATTTATTCCTTTAAACGATAGGCTAAAGAATCGTTGAAAAAGTTACATACACTAACGTACAGCCGGCTTTAAGTAAGAGGATGTCAAAATTTGTCATTATTGCTTAATTGATTGTAGTTATTTTTGTATAAGAAATTAAGAAACTAAATTATGGTTTATAATCGTGTTTTGATGTGCTCTTTCTGATGACATATATAACATTTCGATCAAATATTATTTTACCCCATAAAAAGCAAAAAAAAAATTTGACGAAATCATCAAGTTCAGTTTTTCGCAAATTTCTCCATTTTATAGGCCTTTTAGCATGATATGATGTATTGTGAAATATTAGTATTTGAGATGACCTATCCACCGGTTCTAACCCGGAGCAAATCTATGCGACCCAAGTCGAATAATTAATTATCGAAAATGACCCTGCATTTCCATGCTTTCCAACTTTAAAAAAATCAAAAAATTGACTTCCCGACATTTTATTAAAAAAATCTCGCGACGAGTTTTTCTAAATAAGTTTCTTGATAACATACTAGAATATAAACTGAATCGCTTAAGTTTTACGAGACCGGCAAGTCGTAGAAAAAAATATTTAATTTTTTGCACATTTTCTGACTACTTCGTTTAATAACTTATGAACGGAACACCCTGTATAATGTCGTACATCGGCTAAAGATACGCCATATATACCAAAGTATACCCCAAAAGTTTCATTGCTCCAACGTGAGCCGTTTAGAAGAAATCGAATAACTGGTTTCAAGATGCACCCTGTTTCGGCTCTCCCATAAGCCCAATGTAAATAGGTCGTTGCAGACCATTTTGGAAATCGGGAAAATGGTAGGAAATTTTCCATTTTGGGCAACGGTAGGGGTCATTATCGAAAGCCGAAATCCCATAGAATCTTTTCCATACCATTTCCATCCTCAAATCGGTCAATTAACTTCAGGATTTCGCTAAGAAAATGGCTATTTTGGCCCATTTCGGCCGAATTTTGACAGTCAACAAATTGGGTTAATTTTATTCCAAGGCATGCTGGTTAAAATAGACCTAGTGTTCAGATTTGCAAAAATTGGCCGTCCCAGCTCGGTAAATTGTCGTTTTTCTCCCGATTGGAAGGAAATTTCGAAAATTTTGAAAAATAATAATGTGGTGAGAAATGATGGACGATGAAAATACGCTTATAGAGAACTCTCCGAAATAATATTTGTAGGAGTTATTCGTGACTAAACACGACTTTTAGTGAAAAAAGGGTGAAAATGGTTATATTTAATTTCGTTTAACCCTTTAGATCGTCATTCGAAGCGCGCTCTTGGTATGAATCTTCAAGTACCATCATTCCGCGTGACGAAAAAGCAATAAAATATGAAAAATGTTAAATACGAGAGCGTATAGAAGAATTTAAGTGTGGTGGTGACAAAAACACAATTTCAAAATTTTTAAAATTCAATCGTTAATAGTATTTTCGGTATTTAAATCGAAGAAACGAAAATATACGTATCGAATGTGATTTACCTCGAACTTTCCGGTAAAGTAAACTAAATTTCGATCAAAAGCCGTTTTTACCTCGAAAAAAATCAAAAACCGTCCATTTTTACCCTGAAATTTCAACTTGTTCAGTATTTTCAAATTTCTCCCATCTTCTAATAACTTTAGGTATAGATAGATGTACTGATGGCACCTAGTTTTTGAGATGGGAAATCGAAAATTTTAAGCCGCGTGTCGCTAGGACCTACCCAGTTCGAGCTATTAGGTACCAAAAATGACCCTGTTTTGTCAAATTTCGACTTTCAAAAATTCTTTTAAATTACTTCTAATCGTCGTACGTTACCCAGTTTCAATAGGGTTCTGTAGCGACCGGTCCACTCCACGTTCCGAAAATTTAAATCGAAAAAATTGAGTTTTGCGACTTGAAATGGATTTCAACGGGAATCGCGGAAAAGTCGACTTTGACGCTTAATAACTTCGAAACGGCACACCCTGTATACTCGAAAATTTGAGACAATACGCGCGCACTATCCAAAAGTAAAACCAAAAAGTTTCGTCCCTTCGACTCTGACAGTTTTTTCTCCAGAAATTCGCAACCTCGAAAATGTCGAAAAAGACGGCAACATCCGAACTCAAGGTCACTGGAAGGCTGTAATACATAGCGACCGGGACGGGCGCTATGTAATAATACACATCAAGATGGCAAATATCATTTTTTGCGTATGCTTTCCATGTCACTAAACAATATATTATTTTAAGAACAGAAAAATGCTATCAGCTGAGGAATTTGATTTTGCTGCTACTCCACCAGAAATTCGAGAAGCAGCAAAAATAGTAGAAGAAGATCTTCTGCCAACTAAAAGCCGCCCGAGATATGACAAGGCATATAACTGTTTCAAAGAATGGTGTACGGGAAACAAAGTTCAAAATCCTGGTTCTAAGTCGGCGCTACTAGCTTATTTCAGTGAAAATGCGAAGACAAAGAAGATATCAACGATTTGGTCACAATATTCAATGCTGAGGACCACTCTATCAATTAAGAAAATAGTAGACATATCGAAACACGGTTTAACAGCAAGGTTTTAACATATCGGTGATTGCCTACAATAATGCCAATGTAATATCTAATGAAAATAAGTGAAACAGAAGCCACGTTAATTTTTTAGATATGACAAGGCATATAACTGTCTCAAAGAATGGTGTACGGGAAACAAAGTTCAAAATCCTGGTTCTAAGTCGGCGCTACTAGCTTATTTCAGTGAAAATGCGAAGACAAAGAAGATATCAACGATTTGGTCACAATATTCAATGCTGAGGACCACTCTATCAATTAGGAAAATAGTAGACATATCGAAACACGGTTTAACAGCAAGGTTTTAACATATCGGTGATTGCCTACAATAATGCCAATGTAATATCTAATGAAAATAAGTGAAACGGAAGCCACGTTAATTTTTTATTTTTTATAAATATCATTAAGTTTATTTTAAAAAATAAAATAAAAATCCATTGTCTTTAAATTTGTTGAGTTGAGTTAGAGTTGTATGTTGGTGTCTTCGTTTATTATTTTGAGATATCGATTTTTTTAAAAATTACAAAAAAATAATTTACTTTCCATCCAGGTGGAAAGTGAGCACTTTCCACCCGGGTGGAAAGTAAAAGTAATAAAACGTCAACTTTCCACCTTACATGCATGGTTGTAAATAAAATGTATTATCACCTATCCCTACCCCTTTAACGATGGTAACCAGGACGGATGAAATCTGATATCTCGTGGAGTATGGAGGGACGTACTCCCCAATCGGTAGGTTATAACTCAATGCGAGAAACCAAGGGTTGATGGCCCTTGGGGAAACAGCGTATGACCGACGATCGTGATTCGGAGCCCACGTCAAGCTGTAGGGTCACGTGGGAATGGCCTTATCGCGTGAATGAAGAGGAAGAAATTGATGAAGGAACATAAATAACCGAAATCTTCGTTCACAGCAACACACTCGCGTCAGCAATCCTGCAACGAATTTATTTCCGTTTTAATTCGTTATCGTCTTCAAATGGGCTTACTCTGAAGTGATTTATGGAATTTCTGAATAATAAGAAATCGAGGCATTGGTCGATTACTCAAGTAAGGAAAAATCAAATATTTCATTTTATTAATATATTTTTTTTTGATCCTGTTTTGAATTAATTTTTTAAATTTTTAATTATTTTGTTAAATTGTACTAAATACAGGGTGATTCACGACGAGCTTGCATTAGAGCTTTATGGAGAACTACTGAATATATGTTTCTGAAATTTTGGGGATTTAGGTTTATCGATATGCTCTCTTTAACTAAAATATTGACATGTTTCTGTCATTTCCGGTTATACCGGAAGTAGCTGCCTACTTTCGTTTTTTAAATACAACATGGCAATTTTTATTACATTTTTCGATTAAGCATTAAATACTAAGCACATTTTATAGAAAATGTTTTTGTCAGACTCTAATAGTTTTTGAGATATCTGGAATTTTTGTAATTATTTGGCAAATGCATGACGATGAAATAATCCATATAATTTTTTTACCTTAGCGCTTGGACTAAACATTTTTGCTCACCGAATAGCTAGAAGATCATCAAGTCTCAAAAACATTTCAAATTCGGCATAAAATGTACAGGGTGGTCACAATTCAAGCCTCATTGTGAAAAAATTCAACCATTAAAAACTTTCTTATTTTAAATGGAACACCCTGTATATTTTTATTTAATTTGATGGCAAATTAGTTGTTCTTTATAAATAGTATTTACTGTCCTATACCTATATCAAAGCGTTTTCTCAAAAAATCCAATTTTATTCCGAAAATACTATTTGTTCAAGTGTGCTATGAAAACAATTGTACTTAGGGTACTGATGTCTATACAGAGGAAAATTAATAATGGCGGCAATATTTTCTAGTGTGCTTTGACAAGAAAAACAATTGTCTGATATTTCTTGGCGTATTTTCAAACTGTCAATTATTCTGTTACTAAAAAATGTCACGCTCCGGATTTTCAAGTGAAGATTTTTTAAATTTATTTACGGTTTACATTGAATGTGGTAAAATTAAGCTAAGAGCTTGTCGAATATATCGGGATAAATATCCGAATAGGCCTATTCCCACACCTGATATTATTAGAAGACTAAATAATAATTGTTTAAAATTTGGATCATTTGAAGCCAAAGTACGAAGAATTAAACCAATACTGGACAATGAGGTATTTGAAGTTACCATTTTAGCCTATTTTTACGCTTTCCCAAAAGACTCAATTCGTGAAGCTGCAATGCAATTAAGAGTTTCGTATTCCAGTGTACAAAGAATTTTAAAAAAATATGCCCAAGTTCAGCATCTAAAACCACAAGATTTGCCAGCTCGAGTCGAACTTTGCGAGTTTTTTCTAATCAAAACCCAAGAAAATGAGCAATTTACTAATTCTGTAATATGGAGTGATGAAGCCAAATTTACTCGTAATGGTTTTCATAACAGACACAACAGCCATTATTGGGCTCACGAAAACCCCCATATTGTCAGGATAGGACGTTACCAGGAATCATTTCAATTTAAAGTTTATTGTGCTATTAAACATGACCGTATATTTTTCTTACACATTTAAGACGAAAATTTAAATGGTCAGAATTATTTGAGAATTCTTGAGGATCAGTTAGAAGAACGTCTGGATGATTTGCCGCTCCAAGAGCGAATAAATGCATGGTACCAAAACGATGGGGCTCCAGCACACAACGTCCAAGTTGTTAAGACTGCCCTAAACAGACTTTTTCATGACCAGTGGATCGCAAACCAAGGTCCCTTCCACTGGCCAGCTCGTTCGCCAGACTTAACTCCACTGGACTTTTTCATCTGGGGAACCATTAAAGATAAAGTTTACGCGCGTCCCATCACCACGAAGGAAAATCTAATTGAAAGGGTGAAGGCAGCATTTCAATCTCTCACTGCACAAGAAATTAGGAATGCTACAAGAAATAGCATGATGAAAAGAATACATAAATGCTTGGAAGTAAATGGCAATCATTTCGAACATATTTTAAAAATATAATCAAAAGATATTAGGTATAATTCTCAAACACATTTTTAATTAAAGAATTTAAAGTTTATTAACTTGTTTCCTTGCTATTTTTAAAAAAATAATATTTAAACCATTAAATTTAAAACAATTTAAAACAATAAACTGCATTTTATTTATAAATTATTAAGAAACACTTTAGAATGTTGTATTTTCAAGCAATCAATCACTATTCCTCCGTATAGACATCAGTATACAGCCCCTAAGTACAATTGTTTTCATAACACACTTGAACAAATAGTATTTTCGGAATAAAATTGGATTTTTTGAGAAAACGCTTTGATATAGGTATAGGACAGTAAATACTATTTATAAAGAACAACTAATTTGTCATCAAATTAAATAAAAATATATAGGGTGTTCCATTTAAAATAAGAAAGTTTTTAATGGTTGAATTTTTTCACAATGAGGCTTGAATTGTGACCACCCTGTACATTTTATGCCGAATTTGAAATGTTTTTGAGACTTGATGATCTTCTAGCTATTCGGTGAGCAAAAATGTTTAGTCCAAGCGCTAAGGTAAAAAAATTATATGGATTATTTCATCGTCATGCATTTGCCAAATAATTACAAAAATTCCAGATATCTCAAAAACTATTAGAGTCTGACAAAAACATTTTTTATAAAATGTGCTTAGTATTTAATGCTTAATCGAAAAATGTAATAAAAATTACCATGTTGTATTTAAAAAACGAAAGTAGGCAGCTACTTCCGGTATAACCGGAAATGACAGAAACATGTCAATATTTTAGTTAAAGAGAGCATATCGATAAACCCAAATTCCCAAAGTTTCAGAGACATATGTTCAGTAGTTCTCCATAAAGTTCTAATGCAAGCTCGTCGTGAATCACCCTGTATTGTTATTTTCTAATGTATACAGTGTAGCAAATAGGTAAGTAAGTAAAGTAAGATCAAGAACTACATAATATGTTGCTAGTGAATTTATCATTAAGGATGTTAAAAAAGGTAATCTATACAGGGTGTTATAAATTCGGCCTTCACAATTGGGATTTCGGAAACGGTAAGAGATACGAAGTCGGTTAAATTGCGGAAAAGTTGCGTATTTATGGGCCCAATATGCCGAAAAAAAAAATACAAAAAAATACAAGGACTTTCAAAATACGTGAAAAATCTAAAATTTTGAGTTTCGGTTTCTATTTCTTCATTACTTTGTTCGAAGAGATCTTTCACTTTCTCATTGCTACTGTTTATTTTCCACAAGCTGGCATCATATCTTCCATGTGACGTTTCGTCTTTATGTCACCATCATCAACTTAATTTTTTTTAAATACGGATCTTGATTTATTTGTCTAACTTATGAAAGAGGACCGAAATCTACGTCCAGTGGTATACAACACTTACACAGAGAATTTAAGGAACAAAACGTCGGAAAACCAGTAAGTATTGTATACGACTCACAGTAGATTTCGGTTCTCTTTTCTAATTTAAACAAAAAGATTCGGGTCCGTATTTAAAAAAATTAAGTTGATGATGGTGACCCAAACGCATGAAAGATCTAATAATACTGTCTTGTGGAGAATAAAAAGTAGCAATTAGAAAGTAAAATTTATTTTCGAACATGAAATTTATTTTGAATTTACAAGGCAGCCTAAGTTAATCTATCCTCCGCGAGTGTAACTTTCACGAGCTGATTAATCCTAATTTGCCAGTCTCAGTTATATTTAGAACTTAAAAAAAATACC
Organism: Barypeithes pellucidus; assembly: GCA_963991005.1. Classification (NCBI taxonomy): domain Eukaryota; kingdom Metazoa; phylum Arthropoda; class Insecta; order Coleoptera; family Curculionidae; genus Barypeithes; species Barypeithes pellucidus. The sequence continues at coordinate 93,293,629 of OZ022556.1, forward strand.
TCACGAGACATCATTTTGCAGGTGACAACCACAGTCAAAAGGGGATATTGATTCATATTTTGCAGGAATCTGTCATCAAAGTATGCTTTATCTTGCGGTATAACCGGAATAGACAGAAATATGTTTAATAATACATGAGGATACTTGAAGAAGTGATTCTGCATGTTATAATAAACATATAATAAAAACGCAGAAACTAAATACTTTTCTTTTTGTTTCCATTTGAAAAACTGATTTTACTGTTGACGAAATCACTAATTCCAGTTTTGAGCCTAAAAAGGGTAGTTTATCGATACTTATAACAGAATTATAGCCGTTGTGCGTAATTCTTGTGCTATATACCAGCTTGATTTTAAACGCAATATGTTAAAAATAAGAAAAAAATTAAACTTTAACAACTCCAAAAATTGTATATTTTTGCAAAACGTAAATTTCGGGCATAATATTAAAACTAAAAATAAAGTATTATATATTGAACGTAGAAAAAATCTAAGTACGTCACTTGATTCTACGTAAAAGACTACAAAAATAACATTTGTATTTCTTTTTGATAAGTTACATGGTAACTCAAATATAGTGGGAGGGTTTGCTTGCCAAAATGCAAAATTCTCAAAAACATCCCGGATATCAAAAACAAGGAGGCCTTAAAAAATTGTGATTGGAGCATCTTTTGTTTCACAAAACAGTGGCCCACAGTGCTGCGAAAACCGAATCATTCTATATTTTCTAATAACGGAGATACCCCATAAAACCACCGAAAAATGGACACCCTGAAATGTCATTTTTTCTGTTTGCACGTAGCATGTTACTGGAGGTGATGCCGTGAAGCCTTGATGATGATACAATATATAGTCGAAACGTCGGCAGACTTTATTGTGCCTAAAACCGCTACATTTCAACTAAAATACTTGTAAAGGACGCTATAAGAAGTACCATAATTGCATAATGTATACTGAACTTTAAAATGTTCTCGGCCTTGACCAAAATTCAAATTGCTTGCATCGTTAAATTACCTTTCGTGTAGAGGTAACCATTGATATGTATAGTTTGAGAATTTTAAGTTAATTCTTTAAATGACCTTTATTCACAAATTATGCTAAATTACCATGAGATTATCCATTACAAATAGGTTAGAAAGCTACCATAACTCACTTAACAAAACTCACACATTCACATACGCTACGAAAGTGCTAACCATGCAAATTTCCATCATTTAATACCCATAATCCAAATCTAATGGAAAATAAATGCGCTTTCCATTAGAAAAGTGAGAATTTCGATCGCGGGCAACTTTAAAGATCTTTATAGCTTTCTTAAAGTCAGCGAGGGTTTTCCGGGTATTTGGGGTTTTATTTCGCTTTAAATGTAAAGTATTAAGTTCTACAGCTTACCATTGGAAGTGTGTTGATATTTTCACTGCACTTAGAAGTAAATTTAAGCAATATTAGTCCCCACGATTGCTGGAAAGTAAGCGATACAAGCGATGTATATCCGCGACCAAACTGTGTTGTGTGTCTGACGTCCTGCAGCAATGACGTTGCGATTCGGGTGGCAGGAGCGCGCAGGACGCCCTGCGCTATATTGAAGCAGGATTAAAAGCCAGCAAGGATAAGGGTGTTTCTCAACCTAAAGGGAAATGATTTTTTTGCATGAACTTTTTGAATTTTAATTTTTTTTTAGATATTTTTTTAAAAAGAGGGGCGCTAGAGAATTTATTTTTTAATAACGAAATCAAAAACTTCAGAAAAAAATTAGTTCTAATGGATATCAAAATAGACATGGATGTCCTATTTCAATTGGTTATGAAAAATATCACCTCTTGAGGTTATTTCTAATAAATATTAACAAGCGGAGACAAAAATATATATTATGGTGATGGAAATGCTTTTGATGACCTACAAAAACACTACATATTTTTTTTTTAAATCTATCGTCTAAAAACTTGGGTAGATCCCTAAAAACTCACCACATGCGGTATATGCCACAGGTTCACGCGCATTCAATTGCAGTGTTGGGACTTTAAAAGATTTAGTTTCAGATTGAAAAGTATAAATGAAAAATAAAATGCTTATTTAGTTAGTTGTATTTCTCTCATAGCTAAATAACAAGCACATTCTTTGGACCATCAGTTTTATTTTCAATATTAATGTACCGAAAAAAGCTCTTAAATTATTATAGTAGAGATTTCATTGTACAATTTCCTATAAAACTACATTTTTCAATTTAATATATTTTAGATTTTACAACGAATATAAGTACCGAGAACAAACTCTATGGTAAAATTATTATATTATTTTATTGTACTATTGCCTATAAAAAATATAGTATTAATTACATTTTTCATTAATAATCTATACCAAAATAATATTGTATAATTTTTAAAAAGTATAGTTAGTATTTCCAATAAATTTATTAGAGTTGTAACTGAAAATAATTTATTTATAACTCCAGTAGGTAGTTAAATATTTTAAATGTATGGTACATTACTGACTATTATTGTGCTTTAACATTACTGACTATTATTGTACTTCAAATTACTGACTATTATTGTACTTCACCATAACTGACTATTATTGTACTTTAACATTACTGACTATTATTGCACTGTAACATTACTGACTATTATTGTACTTATGCATTACTGACTATTATTGTACTTTACCATTACTGACTATTATTGTACTTTAACATTACTGACTATTATTGCACAGTAACATTACTGACTATTATTGTACTTTACCATTACTGACTATTATTGTACTTTAACATTACTGACTATTATTGTACTTTACCATTACTCACTATTATTGTACTTTAACATTACTGACTATTATTGCACTGTAACATTACTGACTATTATTGTACTGTAACATTACTCACTATTATTGTACTTTAACATTACTGACTATTATTGCACTGTAACATTACTGACTATTATTGTACTGTAACATTACTGACTATTATTGTACTTTTACATTACTGATTATTATTGTACTTTAGCATTACTGACTATTATTGTACTTTAGCATTACTGACTATTATTGCACTGTAATATTACTGACTATTATTGTACTTTACCATTACTGACTATTATTGTACTTTAACATTACTGACTATTATTGCACTGTAACATTACTGACTATTATTGTATTTTAACATTACTGACTGTTATAGGAACTTTACCATTACTGACTATTATTGCACTGTAACATTACTGACTATTATTGTACTTTAACATTACTCACTATTATAGGAACTTTAACATTACTGACTATTATTGTACTTTAACAATGCTGACCATTATTGTACTTAAACTATTTTTTATTGCAAAAATGACGTGTTGTAAAAATGCTTTATACGTGAATAAGAGGCTTAAATCAGATGCAACGGATCCTTGGAATTTCAATCTGCATAACAGATGATTGGAAGAGAACTTATATAGTGAATATACCAGCTGTCGAAGAGGCCAAGCGTGTCAAGGCGATTTCACTTAGATGGGTGAGCTCTTGGGAACCCAATGAGCAATTTTAACAAAAGATTTTACTAAATTTTACAAAATATTTTATTAAATTCTATAAAATATTGTAATAAATTTTATAAAAGATTTTAGTAAAGTTTTAGAAAATTTTTTCTTGTTTTTAGCATTAAATATTTTTGTAATTATTAATAAGTTAAAATTTTCCTATAATTTAATGACATTTCCATTTATTCCAGTCACTTATAGATGGGTTAGTTTTATTATTTTTATAGTAAATTTATTATTTATAGTAAAGTTTCTCTTTCGGTGTAAAAGTGCGACACTCAGATAGTACAATACACTCCATGATTGCTAATCATTGGCCGATACCTATATCAATATCGGCGCAACGGTATCGTATTGCCATATATAATTCATCGGTATCATATCGGCATATACGGAGTGTTTCTTAACGTCTTAACTTCTGAGATACAGGGTGTTAGATTTTCAAAAAATCTCCTTCTTTATTAATATCTGTGATACTGCTCTATATATTTTTGTGAAATTTGGTACACACTTTCTATTCATCAAGAGGCATTTTATGATGTATAAGATTTCTTATTCCGATCAGTGGTGTTCGTGCGGGAATTTCCCTCGGTATTTTTGAAGAAAGAATGGTACGCCACTTCTTTTATTTTTAATTCTCATTCCTTGCTGAGCAAATATCGTCTCGTGATTTTTTGTCGTTTGACGTACAGTTCTCGTTAAAAAAAATCAAATTCATTCATTTGCACTGTTAGGAAATTAACAAAGATTAAAACGGATCTAGCATGTAAGAAGCATATTTTGTTTTGTAAACATAAACAGTCGTGACAATTATTATCTACCCAGTCTAGTTGTCACGTATTTAAGTCATCAACCTTGACAATTCATTAAAAAAACATGAAAATCTCAAAATGGACGTCGTTTAGGACATATGTTCATACGAAGTTTCTTTTTTAAAATGGACCCAAGAATAACCTCCTTGAATATTACCTTATTATTAAGAAACACCCTGTATAATCTGTATCGGCAACATCTAGCCGAAAAATATCGACTTAATTAAAATGAAATATTTTATTAATTTGTAAGTGGAAACCTATTTATAAGAACCTCTAGCTGCTTTGGGTGTAACTTCTTTACCTTATTAATTGTGAACTAATTTATTCTTTTAATTTAAAAAATAGGAACAGATCAATTTAATATTCAATATTTGTAAAAGGAAGTCATAACAATCATCATTCTACCATTGTATCTCGGAAAGGAACAAACGAGAGCTATATAGGCCAGGAAGCACTTTTCCAAAGTACTTTATATGCAAGCATCTTTTATTAATGCAAGGCTTTAGTAAAGGATATACATGCAAATTGTAGTAAAAATAGATGTTAGGAATAGAGAAGCGGTGAATTTGGCATTTTATGTTTATTACCTTTATTAGATTGGGTTTTGTATGCAGCTTCTTTGCTTTTAAATGTAACGCTTTCAGGTATATAGTTATTGGTTTAATTTTACAAGTGGACACAACACATGGAGACAAATAATTTCACAGCATAGAACACTTTTTACGATACTTTTAAAACTAGGATTAGCATCGACGTGCAGCTGCTATGACACGGTTTTCAGCTGAATGTGTTAATAGTGGAATAATTGATTTTGCTTATTGAAATATACGGGGTGTTATGGAAATGACGTATTATATTTAAACCGGCAATTCCTGAGATATAGACAAATTGAAGAAAATTACCCATAAATGGCAGTCAATTCATTCAGCGGTAAAAGTGACCTGACGTCAAACCAGAAAAGCATCTGTGTGGCACTGCGATACATGTAAGCAATCAAGGAATTCTGGCCGGTGTTGTCATATGTACACCTTAAACTCTTTAGATAAAATAAAATAATTTAAACATTTTTCCATTCTGTAATACCTTTTTGTACAATTAATTGAAGAACATTTACAACAGATTATGTTTTAAACAACCCGAAAAAAAAAAACGGAATAGTAATAGCCACGTGCGTGACTAGGTCAAATGCTAATGACCTCTTGACGCCTTACATCGGCTGGGCGAAGTAGTTTCATATAGCGCCGCACGCTTGCGGTTTGTTAGTTGAAGACAACCAGCGAAAGGATACGTTGTGTTTCGTCGATTACCAATACACTCTCACTAATCCGCTCTGTTTTTTCGGTTTACGCGTGTATCTTGCCCGCCCATAAATAATCTTTGAATATTGTTTTTATTGACGCGTTTCTTCTGGACGTCAAATTTTGTCGCGTGTAATAATATCTAATAATCTGTAGTATAATCTGTACTATTGTATTTTCAAATGTTAACTATCGGTTCTGTTTCAATATTACTGTGTGTACATAAAGTGTTTCCAGGAGTGTTCCAATGAAAAAGAAAAAAAACTGATTGTGTTTGTGCCTGGATTTCCTCGCTCTTTGGGTATAAAGATAAATACAAGTAGTTACAATATAATTTATTTTTATAATTTTATATGGAATTGCAGTTTTACATTAAATTTGGCAACATTGCCATTGGCTCTGGGTGAAATGTTGTATAGTAGCGCGGACTGACCTGTGAGTAAGAGTGCTTGTTACCCCACTTTTAAAACGGTCGATTTAAAAAAAATAAAATATGTAGCGCTTCTCTAGGACACCCAAGGAGTCACCCATTTAAATATAATATGTAATTGCCATAACACCCTGTATATGAAATTTACGTCTACCTCTCCCAGGGGGTTAACCCACGTTGGTCGCAAATATTCTTTAGAAATATCCCCCTTTACAATAAATTTCACGTATATTTCCAATCTTTAATGTCATTTATTTACTAGAAGCATCCATATTGACACCCTGTATATTTAAAGTGATGGTTCATCGTATTCGCATATCTGAATGTACGGCCACTAAACTTCTCGAAACATTAAAGTTTTCCCATGAATATCGTTCATATATGCCACAAATTCTCTAATATTAATTTTGACTGGAGGATGACACGCAAGCTTTACAATATTACAAAATCTTTTGGGTTAAATCTTAACTTTACAAACATTATAACCAATGAGAACGAGAGAATGTTTAAACTTATTTTACAACATTTTTCATTGCCGTGTTAAAATCGGTGTTTCTAAAATTTGTTTAGTTATCATACCATTTTTTAATTAATTTTTAAAATCCTTTATTACAATTTTTTTGTTTTAAACTACAAATAATTTGAGAATGTGTTTATCCAATTGTACCAAACGCTAATTCTCAGTAGCTATTGCATTTATATTTTATTCGGAATCTAAATTAAATATAAAATTAAAACTGAAAATAAAAATTCTACCTGGACTTGACAGTTAGTAGCTTAGTTGGTGCAAGCAAATTGCCAACCGATTGCTACTTCTCTGTGCATGCGTGGCTTTTAACTGGCTTGCGAAATGATTTGATATGTTCTGCTCTGGGAACACGTACCCAGGTAGATAACTGACAGAAACCTAACCTAGTTAATAAATAATTTTTAACGAAAATTAGAAATAGGCATTTGTTGTAGTAAAAACAATAAAATCTGCAAAATTCAAGTGGGGGAAGAAGGTTAAAATTTACACTAATGGCTGATTCACACTACAGTGCAAGATAACTGCTCGGCAACGGCAGGGCACCGACTCGGCAAAATATATTTTTCATTGAATCTTTTTGCGGGTGTCACTCTTGCTTGCAGTGTAATATTAGAAATTAGAACGACAACTCAATTTTATTGTCAAGGAAGGAATGACGCTTTTAAAGAAATATTTGAAGTATTTCTGATTGCGGGTAATGATTTAGCTGATTTCAATACGATTTTTTTAAAATAAAGCGACGTTTTAGATTTTTAAGTTCAATATGTACAATAAGTGAAAAATTATTTTGAATTAAGAATGTTTGAATGAAAATTGAAAGTGGTTAGCTAAGCCACTGCTACTATGCGTTCCTGAAGTATACATACATAATATAAAACACTAGGTTTGTTCCAACACCCTATTTTTGTATCGTTCTAGAACCGTCACGAAACTGTTAGGATCTATTTTGTGCGCAGACGTTAATTTTACAACGTTTGTTGCCGATGCACAAAGGACACAAGGTTGGTACGTTTTACGACCATTCTCTGTAAAAATCTCAGCTGATCCTGATCGACTGTCTGATTAGTTCTTAGACTAGCAAAGAAGATTAGTTAATTAGCATAAATCATAACCCTACTTTTGTTGCTTAATTTCTTCGTCTGAGCTTGAGTATTATCTTTTGCCGTTCCGTTTTTTTTATATTTAATATTTATGGCCGAGAATAACGTGTTTAATGGTAAGAATATCTTGTATAGGTTTAGGAACCGGATTATACAAATTGAATAAGAAAAAATTAAATAATCAGAATATTAAACAGGGGTTAAGCAACATCTCCTACAAAACAAGGCTAAAAGAACTGCACGAATACCAGGAATACAAAAACAACTGTGAAAATTCTTACGGTGCAAGTCAGTACAAACGGTTCCTGCTCTTGTCCATGTATCGTTTTCACCGTTCAGGAACTGGTTTGCGAACGATCACAAATTTGGTTGGAACACAAACGGGATCGCACGATACACCGTTTTGTGTCGGTTGGAACGGCTTTCGACTACTACGCATGTGCGTGACCATACATTGTACGATTTTTAGGGTGGTTGGAACGAACCCACTGTCGCGTATATTTGCTTTGATCTACTGAAGTGAGAAAATGAATAGACTATAGGCAGGTCCTTTTCCACCAAATAAACAGTAACACAATCGAATAGGTGGCTGTTACCGACCCAATACACGGTTATAAAAGGGAGGAAGGAGGTCTTTCACTTTACCCAACACAATACAAGGGAAGTCTTGGTCGACTTAAACTAATTATTTTTCGCACAAAACAAGCCTAACGTTTATATAACTACTGGTTGATCCAAAATTACAAAAATTACAAAAAACTCCTAATTACGGGACAGAAGAGACATTGTCGACATCGACATGACAACTGGAACTGTCATTCTTCAAATCGATGCGGCGACGGGATAATCCGCTAGATACCCGAGCCGCACGGGGTTAAAAATTCAAGCCAATAAGAAGCCACCTGAGTCTTATCATTGCCACCTGCGAACATTTCTATTTCTTGGAATTTTGTCTGCATTTGCAGATTGCAAGTGTGACTCAAATGCGCAAAAGATAAATATTACATGTAAATAAATGAAATCTGACCAATATTCGTGCTATAGTAATGCGGAGGAGTAACAAAATCTAAGGTCGTTATGTTGACCTAGTAGTAGCTGATTTTCTTTTATCTAATTTTTCAAAAACTATTCATTTATTTAACGTGGCCATGTTAACTATTCTACAATAAACTTTCTAAGCATCTAGTCTTTATGGATTACCTTAATATAGAATATATTGTATTTCATACACAATTCCAAATTAGTATGAGCAAAGCAGAGGCATATGAATGGTATTTATGGGAAAACTTTAAAGTTGAAGAAAGTTAAATGGCTTGGAGATCGGATATGTGAGGGCACTGAAAATGTAAGTCAAATGCGCCACAATGCATTTGGTTCCGGGCAATTCTAAGTATAATGTTGACAGTGTCGTAGATAGCTTTATTTTTCTAGGGAGTAGAGGAAAATGTCCTAAAATTACATATTCGGGTAAAACGATCAGACAATTTGAAATTTCCCACAAAATTAGCGCCTCTACGAGCATTTACTCAACTGTATCTTGGGAAAGCGAGTACCTACACTGAGCGAAATCTCGAGTTGATATAACTCAAATATGAGTTGTCCTAGACCGAAGCGTGTTGCTAATAGAGGACAGCCCAGACCTCTGGATTACGGCAACCAAGTCGAAGAAATTGCATCAACTCACTATTCAAAAGTTATGATAGCACAGAAGATGGGTTATTTTATGCGTTGGAATAGCTCACGCCCCACCGTCTTAAATTATTGATAGGCTACCGTAGCTACCAGTATGTGAATTGTGATGCGTTACTAGTCGGGCTAGGTTAATTCATGATTCGAGCTATCAAAACTTGACATTTAAGTTGTTCTAGTTTACGATGGTGGCTGGAATAACTCACTCTTTGGGCTACCAGAGTCCAAATTTTGGACTACCAGTACCTAAATTGTGGACTATCGGAACTCAAAATATTTCTTTGATTTAACGCTTGCATATTGTGGACTTCAATTGTCTTTTGTTTTTTCAAGATATGACATTTTTATTGTATATTTTAAAAAAATAATCAAATGAATTATAGACAGGAGAGCATACTACAGCTAAGAAACCATGCGGACGAAGTGAGACGATTGCTTCAAAAGGCAACTTGATATAATATACTGTAAAGAAGCGCGCGATTATCACTTAAAATTATCTTAATCGTAGTATAATACTCGTGTTTGTGTATATCATTGGGAATTTAATTATTAATTTTGTAAAACATGGAAAAAATTGTCAGGTCTTAAAAAAAATTATCAAATTTATATCCACAATATGTAGAAGTATGAAGGGTACATCTGTCTATACCTGAGAAAAACATCATTTGTTTAGTGTCAATACCAATTATTAGCCAGTCCTGAGCACTGTATTTTTTTCGTTGTGTCGTTTTCTTCAGGTATATGGACGCACCCTTACAATATTACTATAGAAACTTTTTTTTCAATTTTTTGGGATTTTGTCGACGATGCCGCTATTGTTGTTCTTTTTCCTTAACATACACTATTGGTTCTGAACAAAATATAAGAACAATGGTTTAAAAAGTACTATTTATTTTTAAGATTAAAAGATGGATTTTTTAAACTTAATTCAAACCCTATTATTAGTTTAGGTAGATAAGTTTATTAATAAAATAAAATAAAAACATTTTGTAAGGGCTCCAAAAGACTAAGAACACACTTAAAAACGAAAAATAACATTTCATGTCTAACACATGTGGTGCAAATCTTGAGTAAATACGTATTAGTAATATTATAATATATATATATTATAATTATATAATATAAGTATATTATATATACTTATAAATAATAAGGCTACATTCCAATAACAATAGTTTGTATGCATCTCCCTCCTGTGCCTCCATTTTACACCAACTGACCAAAATTATGCAAAACACAAATTTTCACGCACAGAACAAAGATGAAAGATCCCGCAAAAGGCGCAACGGCAAACAGTTGCTTCTACGCGCGATCGAAGGAAAATGGACTAATAACAATGGAATGAACTGCGCCAAATCTGCATGAGCACGAATTCGGAACTTTCCGTGACCTTACGATCGGTGATTTACCCTCGATATGGGGGTTTTGTAGCACGTTTTCTGGGTTATTTTAAATGAATCCTGAATTATTCCAACTCAAAATAATTTACACATGGTAATGAGTTAAAATAATACACGTCCGGGTTAAAACGACACTTTATAATCAATTAGTAAGTTTTCCCAACCCAAAAACTGAGTTCAGGTAACTCATAAAATACTTACAAAATGAGCGATTGTGGTATTCACAAATATGTTTAAAATGTTGATAAAAAATCTCTTTCTGGGTTGAGGCGAACCAAAAGAACCTGAATTACTGTAGCGTTTTTAAATAATTTGTGATAATTCATAGGCTCAGTTAGAACAACATAGAGAGGTGCGTTAAAATAGCTCCAATTTTGTAACCCACGACATCGGTAAATGCATTTTTGTCAGTGTACCTAAGTCCTGAAGTTATTTTTTTTTATTGACAAACACAAACACTATGGGAAAATCCTTTAAGGCACTATGGGAGTAGTGCGCGTGCACAAAAAGCGATTCACGTTGGTTTTGACTCTTGGCTTTTCTTTCGATGGAATCCAGTAGCCGAAGAGTATGATGTTTGGGTGCAGAGCTCCAGACATGAGAACAATACTCTAGTGATGATACACCAAGTTTCTGTGAAGGTACCTTGGCGATTGCTACAACGTGGTTTATTGCTACATCCGAAAGGAAACTCGCGCCAATTTCTTTAGTATAACATAATGCGATCTTTAGGTAGAATTTATAGGTAACAAATATGCAAATCGAGACCATATAATATAAACAAATAAATTATAATACATCTCTGACTTGGAACCTATGGAGGCAAGCAATAAACCACCCAAATCTGCCAAATATAAAAGTTCGTTTTGTTTAGAGACCTATAAATTTTACATAAAGGAAATATCTAACTTTGACCTCATTTTAGTCTGTCTACAGTTTGTTTCAAAAGAAATTAAATGATGAAAAAATGAAACTTTGTACAATTTTTTTCTACTCTGATAACATCTAAAGTATTAAAATAAAATATTTCGTTTTTTATTTCGAACATTTTTTTTTCTATACAACGAAAATAGCGTTGAATGTTAATACAGTACACCAACCATAACAAGGGTATTGTATGCTCAGCGATTTCTGACCATCGAAATGCATGCAATAAAAAAATTTGGCTATCCTGCCGTTAGTTGTATTATAAAAATCGTTAACAGAAAATAATCATGTAATTTTCAATTAGAACAACTATACCTACCGGTAATAGTATAATAAATTTAAAAATTATGCCTAGTCAGTGGCGGTTCTTCCACAGGAGCACATGCGCACGTGCACCCCAAAACAAAACGAATAAAAAATATTAATTTATATTCATTGAATATTATTTATCATAAAAATGTCCGACCCTCCCTACTATTTTATCGTACCGTCAAACTAAAAAAGTCCGACCCTCCCTAATATTTTATCATCCCGTCAAACCAAACTGTATAGATCCGGCAACCGTGCCTCGGTCGAGATAAATGACCATTATGACGAGACTTGCTAGCACGTGCGATTAAGTAGTGCAGTTTCTCTGTAGTAACAGGTGGAGGTTGGCAGCTGGGGATACCGGGGCTATGCCGATTTAACATGAAAAAGGCGCACAATTTTTGTGTTGTCTGTTCGTGCATCTAGTTAGAAATTCGAGCGTGTATGTTTTAATATTTTAATATTATATATTCATTAAGTTTAAATGAATAGTTGACGGTGGACTATTTAAGAAATAACTTTAGCTCTTTGAGTTGGAGCAAAAAATTGAAGTGAAGAATGCGGGAACACTTAAACCCGAAATTAATTTAACGCAGACTACAAAGGGCAAATCTAGGGACTTTATTAGAAAGTTTAAAAATAAAATATATCAAAAAAAATTTATAGAGGGTATTCCAAACTTAATGAGGCTGTTATTGATCAATTTCCTACAATTAAGAACCAAAGAATGGACTTTACGTTTAAACACTATTATGTATGGTCGATAAATGTTGTGTATTTCGATAAATGATACTCGATATGATTTTAAACCATTTTACTTAAGAATTTAAATGAAAAAACACCGAAAATATGAAAAATGCCAACTTGTCAGTGTCGTGGCTCGGTTCGGTTTTATTGATAACTCGTAGATGGCGGTAGTAGTATTGGACATCATTCGGTTTTCTTGATAGCTCGTATATGGCTTTAGTAGTATTAGTAGTAGTAGTATTAGTAGTAGTATCATAGGTCACGATCCGCCACTGTGCCCTAGTGTTATCAGATGAACTTGGACAATCATAAAGATGTGTATAAATGATCATTTACACAATATTTAAATGCATAAAATAAATCTTAAGTAAAAATAAAGATAATTTGTTAAACCAACGCTAATAGGTAAAATAGGTTCCATAGAATATATCATTAAATGTGTTTTATTCAATTTGAGATACTTCACCGCACATATCCGGGACTTGGGTCGTTTCTGCACAATATTCCTTAAACTACTTATCGTTTTCAACTAAGATGTAATACGGACATGTGCTTCTATCTATAGTATGATGTATTTAACTCCGTACATTAACTTTCTAGTATAAAACTAGTTTTGACAAAAATGCACACATGTGGTTTCTGCATATGGCGATTCAATTTATTATACATTTGCTTGACATGGACAATTAAATCTTAAGAAGAAGCAGTTGCTCAAATGTTATTTATAAGAAACATTATTGTCAAAAAAAAGCACGATACCATCCTGCTGGATAACAGGATAGTGCCATCGTTCTCGGAAACAATTTACTTTTTATTATCTGCGTGATTTCTATTTAGAATAAATGAAATGGGGACCAACTTAAAATGGCGATAAAAACCAACGCAGGTCCTTTTTTGTGTTTAATATCGTAAATCATGTCTTTGTCAAGAAATATCCAGGTTTTATTTTTTACAAGAAAGTTCCTTGAATAATTGCCTACTAAGATTTATTGCGAAAATACGGCTTATTTTAAATATCAGGGATTTAGGACATTTGTAAGATCCCGTGTAAAAGAAATGTTTTTAGGAAATTAAATCTGACAGAGACGAGTAAATAGAGCCTATTAAATTTGTTAATTAGAAAGAAAAATCAGATGAAATAAAATATCCTGTCTTCAATCTGGGACGCAGGATTCAAAGGATTCAAGAGAGGGGGAGGGGAAGTTTTGACATTCTCGCGGGTAATTGCCATCTCTTAAAGGGTACATTTAAAGACGTACGTTCCAATTCGGACACTCCAGGCGGCCTTCGTGTGGTTTCTGGATAGCATCAAAATCATTTTTTGCGAGTGACTATATTCCCGACTTTCAAAATAGTTGCAAATAGGGAATCCAATCCCGCAACCAAACTTTAATCCCGCAAACCTGCGGGATTGTGACCATAGATTTCGCGGATCCGCGGGATTTGCGGGATAGCAAACAATGAACTGCGGTATCTTTGGTCGACGCGTCGGGGATTCCCCGCCATGCTGGGCTATTGAAAATACGTTAAACAGAACAGTTTTCTTGCGTATGTGCGAAAGTAAGAGCGTTGTTTTATTAGTATCTAGTGACATTTATCAAATGGTTGAATATAATACATGGAATTTAAACAGCAATCACAAAAATGAGTGTCAGTGTAGTTTACAAAAAGAATAAAGGTTCAAGTTTAGTTTGAAATTATTTTTTAAAGTCTGAAGATGGTCTTACAGCTAAATGTAAGTTATGTCCTAGCATTATCAAAATCTCTGCTCGTTCCACCAAAGGTCTTCACACCCACTTACAAAGTATATAATATTAATTTGAAAGTCCAGAGCAGCAGCGGTAGTGTTGATATTGATAAAATAACACAGGAAATGAAAGCTAGTACCAGCAGTTCGAGTAGTTCGTTTAGTTCTATTGCTAAGCGCTCAGATGTTAGCGGTTCTTCTGTGCTAACTAAGAAAATGAAAATTACAGTTTTTTTTTCATCTGAGAAAAAAGTTTCGATAGAGGAAAGAGTGTCTCGAATGGTAGCTAAAGATGGTATACCATTCGGAAAGTTTATCATATCGACCGATATGCGCCAACTATTCGAATCAGAGTGCCACAAATTGTGTAAAATCTATTCTGCCGATAAGTGTGGAAGCTGAACGTGCGTTTTCAACCGCAGGATACATGTGCAATAAAATAAGATCAAATCTAAAAGATGAAACATTATACATGTTATCTTTTCTCCGAAAATACTTTCAAAATCAATGTAACAAGAAACCGTTAAACTAGTCGTACTATTGCATTGTACCTATATGCAATAAATATTTTCCTGCTACTCTACTCTGTTTCTAATTCCATAAAACAACTTTTTATTAACATACAGCACCCACATCGAGTCCCGCAAATCCCGCGAATCCCACACGTTTAATCCCGCGAAATCACCGCGGAATCCAGCATTTGTGGGATTGGATTCCCTAGTTGCAAATCAATCTATCTAATATTTAAGACATTACCGCAAACTCAAATTCAAATTATTTTCAATACCTTGTCAAATTCTTCAAATTTTCAGAACTTCTCGTTTTGAGTGAAATGGAATTTTAGCTTCTTTGATTATGTTCCCGAATTCAAAACCGTTTGGTATCTACAGTTATATTTTAAACCTTCATATTCAACTTTAATACAACTGCATTTTGTAAAATTTGCAAAGGTAGGTTTAATAGTGCTTAAATGTATTTTGTGTTTCACCCTGAATTATATATTCTGCTGTGTAACTTGATGGCGAGCAGGATTAGCTTGCTACTTTGGTATAAGATATATACAGAGTGTCCCATTTTCAACCCTTTTTGGGGGTACTAGAGCTATTATCAAAGATAAAATGTTGTGGTTTTCACTTTAGGGTCCCCCTTTTTAACGAAACGAAAAATTCCGGAATAAAATTTGTCATGGCTATCTTGGTTGGTGGGTTGGTTAAAGGCGGGGGTCGGTTTAAAGGCCTGAACTACTATCACTGCAGCCTACAGGCTTATTGCGCACCCCGATCTTGTTAGAAGAAGTTTGTTCCTTCTATGAGGTCCAGTAACCTTCTACCAAGCTTGGCATGTGGAAGTGGAAGGTTATCACCACGTTGTATGTTCCCGAAGATGTTTTGTCTCATACTAGACAGCGCTACCCAGCGATATATTATGTGTGAGACGGTTTCATCCTCTTCGTCGTAGAGTCTGCATTCAATGGATCCGTTGTTTATACCTATCCGTTGAAGGTGTTTTCGCAGGTGGCAGTGGCCTGTTAGCAGACCCATCACTTGTTTCAGCTGGGTTAGCATCCCATTCTATAGTATTTTCGATGGTTTTCCAATTACGGCTCGTGCGTGTATTTGACCAGGTAACCCTTGCCATCGAGATAGGTGTTGTTTTTTTCGACCATCTATCTAATGTTGATTTTATTGCCTGTTTTAAAATCCCAAAGGCCACGTTCGGGGCTCTCTTAGTTTTAAATCTACAGGGTGATTTTGAAAATAATAGCTTTTTCTTATATACGTTATACGTTATATACGTTATATGTTATACGTTAACTTACCAAAAACGTGTAACTGATTGTGTTAGAGAGTTTTACGTAAAGTTCAGTGGCGTAGAAAGTTTTTCCATAAAAAGTTTATTTTTTGATATATGAGCAAAAATAAAACATTGAAGATAAATATAAACAACTATACATTTTTGCAAATACCAAAGTATGCTCAATTAATTAAAGCCACAACAAATGTGAGTACAGTCTATATGTGAATTTCGTGAAAACTAGTAGTCAAAAAATATTAAATTATGGTATTATTGAATCGAGATTTAAACGACCTATAAAATGATGTGCCGCTTGACATCTTTGCTATTTAGGATTTTAAGGGTAACATCTACTCTACACCCCCCCCCCCGGGGGGGTTAAACCACGATGGCTGCAAATATTTTTTTAAAAGCATCCCCCTTCACACTACAATTGACATGTCTTTCCGATTTTTAATATTATTTAGTAGAAGCTCGATATTAAGGGTGGGGAGTTTTCAAATTGATACTCTGGATAATAATATAATGATAATAATAACAATAATAATAATAATAAACATTTGACATTGTTAAATGGACATACACGGATCTTGAAGCGATAAACCGAAAAATCAGAACCGATCTAACAAAATTTCGAAAACACCACCCGAGATCCTCCATTGAAAGAGTCACACTGCCCAAGGAGACAGGTGGAAGAGGAATTATAGACGCTGTTAAGGCCTGCCAAACCAGATTGATATTCTCAGGAAATATTTCCGTACAAAGCGTACACAACTGCATAGTGTCATAAGCCAAGCCGACCTAGACTTTACTCCACTACATCTTAACGCTGTTCAATTCGAAGGCCACCCTGTGAAGAGTGATGAAGATAAATGTATAGTATGGGGGTCTAAACAACTGCATGGAACATTCCGAAATGATCTACAAAGGGAAGTAGTTTACCCAAAAGCATCGGTAGAATGGCTTCGAACTGGAGCGTTGTACCCCGAAACCGATGGCTTCATGTTAGGCATACAGAATCAAGTAGTCAACACTCGAAACTACCAGAAATACATTCTTAAGGATAACATGCCAACTGATAGCTGTCGAAGATGTAGCATTAACCAGGAAACAGTGGAACATATACTTTCTGCCTGTCAATCTTTGGCAAATTCGCAATATCTACAGGGACACAATAAAGTTGCTACGATAATATATCTAGAAATCCTTAAGTCCCTTCAAATAACTCCCCTAAATGACGACCCGTATTATGTAGAACCACCAGGAAGAGAAAAAAGTAAAATAAATTTTTTTTTTCAAAAAAAATGAATGAAAGGAAACACCATAGAAAAATATTTGATTAAACACCAAGCTAAACAGAGGAATATAATATCCGTTTACAATAATTGTAAAAGAATAATTAATAATAAGAGTAAAACCTATATAATAATAGAAGGAAAAATAAAAGGTTAATAATAATATGTAATATTTTTTCAATCCTTGAGAAAGGCATAATGAAGATCGAAACGTTCTAAAGCTATATCATATCTGACTTCATTAAGTTAGGTCTATATTTTTCAATTTAAATTAAAAAAAAAAATTTATCTATAAACTTTCTCTATTTCAATAAAAATAAATTCTGTATTTTTATAATTTTATATTGTTAAGAAAAAATTACATACATTTACCGTCGTAACATTATCTGGGTTAAAGAAACTATTTAACTTACTACCATTACGGTTCATATTAGATGCATCATAAACTTCACGGTCAATTATGAATAAAATATAGAGAAAAGTCCGAGTAAGATTTCCGTTTGAAATTCAAAAAGTAATAAGCCGCTTTTTATGAACTTAGCGAGCTCTATGGAACTGAAAAATTAATAAAAGTATCTTACCATAAAATATTTTTAATTATATTTTCTAAGGATACCTATACATTTTTCATTAGTTTAGAAGTGAATAATTAAAGTATTTGGAAACATGCAACTTTGACAATATAATAAAGCAATTTCATTTTTTAATTTCGAATAGCTTCCATTCATCTTAAAAATTATTTTAAAAATTCTTACAAATTACGAAAAGACCCGAACAATTTTAAGGGGTTCAGGCAATCTAGATGAAAAAATAAAATTGAAAATAAATAAATATTATTTAAAGTGTCATAAAGTGACGATGGGGTGTCGTTGAATATTGAATGGTATTCTGAGTTCCATTTAAAATTCCAGAGTTGAGCTCATTTCCGGTTAACCCGGAAATGACAAAATAGAATTCGTCATGTCATAAAATACAAAATAATATCACACACAAACCCACCAAATTTTATTTCTGTAATTTAAACAATCAAAAAGTTATAGAGGTGAGCGTTGCTCCGGAAACATCCGGTATGTAGAAATACCTAACAAAAACAACTAATTGCATTGTTCGGACAAGCAATTTCATCAATACAAGCGGTTCGTGCACGATTCTAGAGCTATTAACGCTGATAGAAGGATTTTCGTCATTTTCAATTTGCGGGCAATCTGCTCTAACGACTAACTTCACAAGTCCGATTGTCTTCGATTAGATTTTGTCCCTGTTAAATCCAAAATCCCGATAAAACACCTGACGAATCCCGTCAAATAAGTTTCGTCCTAGGTTTTACTGCAGATGTTTCATTATAAAAAGTTTCTGGACTTTTTTTCTTAAGTTTATTTGAAATCAATAGCATCTAGCTTTAAGTAGGTAGTTTAATAATAGCTATTTTTAAAAGCCTTATGTAATGCGATAGAGCACCATTTTTCGGTCAGTCAGGACGCATGAGAGCTCAAAACAACTACTCCCCTGGCATTGAACTATATGAGAATTAAGTTTTTCATTAGAATCCTTCGAGTTATTATGGAAAGAAAACCTGTATTAATTCAGTGCATTAAAAATATATAATATTATAAATTCATTAACAATATTAATTAAAGTATTTTTAACTTTTACTATTTTTCTAAAAAAATTTTTTTCTTCAATCATGACTCATTTATTCGCACGATGCGATGGGACCAAATGCCAAATAATAAAAATTTTATTGTTTAAATAGTTTCAACATGCTCCCCCCGCCCCCTTAAATTAATTTTTAAAAATACTGATTTGTTCTTTATCCTCTTATCCGCTTCCGGTATTGTAAGTAAACTGCGATCCTATGGTATGCCCAGTCGATTCTGTGCATGATTGTCTAGCTTTCTTAAGGACCGCTCTCTGCAAGTGGCGATTGACGGATTTCTCTCAGACACCTTCACCATCAATTCCGGTGTTCCTCAAGAGTTCATATTGTCTCCCACTCTCTTCGTACTCTACATTAACGACTTTCTAGTGGAAACGAAAAATCCGATATTTAGTTTTGCTGACAATAGCACACTTATCTCATCTTTCTGTTTGAATGCACAAACATCGGCTGCCGACGCACATCTGCGCAGACAGCATGAAGTATCGCGCCTCAACGAAAACCTGGAAGAAATTTTGACTTGGGGTGACAGTAACCAAGTCGAATTTAACGCTAAAAAAACCCAGGCAGCAGTTTTCTCTAAAAAGGTTAACATTGCAGAACCGGATATAGTTATGGACGGACACGCAATCCCACTTGCTTCATCTATTAATTTGGTAGCCGTCAATCTTAGAGGAAATATGTCTTGGCATAATCACGTTGTGGCAATCGCCAAGATAGCTTCTCAGAAACTTGGTGTACCCTTCCTAACCAGAAAGTTGTATACACCTCAACAACTTTTGACACTATGCAAAGCCCAGATTCGACCATCACTAGAGTACTCTGCACCCAAACATACTCTTCGGCTACTGGATTCAATCAAAAGGAGGGCCATTCGTCCATGAGCTGACGAAGAACCTCGACAGCCTAGAACATCGAAGACAGGTTGGGGATTTGACACTCTTTTACAGATATTTTCATGGAACGTGACCTTGCCCTGTTAATTCCAGGAATTATGGAACGACCTTCCCGAGATCGTTTTTCCCAACGAATATAACCTCCAACGATATAAAAAACCAACGTGAATCGCTTTTTGCGCACACGCTCCACTCCCAGAGTGCCCTAAAGGATTTTTCCTATAGTGCTTGTGTTTGATCATAAAAAAATCATTATAGGGATTCTAAACCAATTTAAATTATCAAAGTTGCTAATACTTTCTAGTAGTAGCGGCAATACTGCACACTATTTTCAAAGATATCCCTTGCCTAATTCTTCATAAAGATCTGTTAGGCCATCCACCCTCAGTCGCCCTGTGTACTCTAATGAATAAAAACACAAAAATTACTAGCAATTTAAAATAGTAATTTTGAGTAGAATGTATCATTTTTCTCTGTCAAATATAAAATTAGATATGAAAGGAAACATGTCACTAATTTCTGGTTATTAGACCTCTCCTACGTGCAATCAATACAAAACTACTTACTCGGGCAAACTATAATACCTTATAAGTAGTCGGAACTATTTTTAAAATAATAAATTCAGTGACATTTATAAAAAAAAGTCGAATCATGCTTAAATTAGAAAACGTAATAATTCAACTTCTTGCATGCAAGCCCCGACATACCACTTAACTACTTGTTTCGACACATAAATCCGAGTTACACGACTAAATATATGCAGCCAGAGTTGCATAATTTAAACTCAAATCGAGTTCTGACAGAATTGGAAGTACCGTTATAATTTTACTAATATTAAACTACTTTCAAAGTTCAGAACTGTAACGAGGAATTATTATCTCAATTGAAATTGGTGATTCATTCGATAAAACAAAAAAGTAAAGGAAGTAATGTAAAGTTTGTCAGTTATATCTTTATCGCGCTTCATCATTTACACGCCATTAAATTTATACAAAAAATATCAGAACTAGACTAATTTCATAAACATTATAATGGACGTGCCTAGCGTTCCGATTAAGGATTTTAAATCAAGGGGGATACACGGTTTTGGTTCTCAGTTTTTGAAGAATATACAATTCACATTCTTAGGTAGGTTGTAAATAGTAAAAAACTGAAAAACAATCAGGGAGTTCTGAAAATTACTATAATTTTTCCTTGTTATTTTCTGTTGATTATACAAAGACATTACAAATGTACTTTTTCTAAATCCCTTATTGGAACGGCCGCGTTACATACCTTTCACGTTTGACACTACCGGATTGACAACTGTCATAATTTGTTGTTATTGTTAAATAAAATTCTTTGTTGTTCCTCAGTGTTCGCGTGTTCGGAAAAATATTGAAATGAAAACTGATGTTCTATTGTTTATCATAAAAGTATTATAATCAAATGTCGGTCGCAATTTATTTCTCTTTCGAAATTCGATGTTTTCATAATCCACTTTAAAATCATGAATTTTTTTTATGATGTTTCAAATATAAGTATGAGTTTTTTTTTCTATGACCAAACACAAGCACTGTAGGGAAAATCCTTTAGGGCACTCTGGGAGTGGTGCGTGTGCGCAAAAAGCGAGTCGCGTTGGTTTTGAATCGTTGAAGGTTATATTCGTTTAGAAAACAACCTCGGGAAGGTCGTTCCATAAGGATGAAGTCCTCCAGATGAAAGAATTCTTAAATAATGCAGTTCGAGGAGTACTAAGCTTAACTACATATGGCTGGACGGCAGTGGTTCGTCGCGTATTTCTAGAATTAAGAGGGCAAGGTCAGCCGAGCACTTTCCATGAAAATATGTGTAAGAGAGAGTCAAAACCCTAACCTGCCTTCGATGTTCTGGGCTGTCGAGGTTCTTCGTCAGCTCGTGGTATCCAATCAGACGAATGGCCCTCCTTTCGATGGCATCCAGTAGCCGAAGAGTATGTTTGGGTGCAGAACTCCAGGCATGAGAGCAGTACTCTTGTGATGGCCGAATCTGGGTCGAAATTCAAACAGTTATGTATATTAGTAACAAATGTCATTCCAATCCATTTAATGGACTTTAGCTATAGCCCTTAAATTTTCGACATGTTATGACATGACTTTCCAAAACAAGGTTATACATATACTTTGAAAATTGAAGGTTAAAGAAAAGCGGATCAATGTAAAAATCTAACAACTTATATTGGAGACAAACGCCTGGTTTACCTCAGACATACCGCGTTGAATATCCATGCGCTATAAAACGAAACGCCCGGCTGAGGTCATGTCGATTTGGGAGTTCATCCAATTCTGAATTGGTCATATAACCGGCCCTAAAATTTTTTTTTTATGACCAAACACAAGCACTGTAGGGAAAATCCTTTAGGGCACTCTGGGAGTGGTGCGTGTGCGCAAAAAGCGATTCGCGTTGGTTTTGAATCGTTGGAGGTTATATTCGTTGGGAAAAACGACCTCGGGAAGGTCGTTCCATAAGGATGAAGTCCTCCAGAGGAAAGAGTTCTTAAATAATGAAGTTCGAGGGGTACTTAGATTAACCACATATGGATGAGCGGCAGTGGTTCGTCGTGTATTTCTGCTATTCGCCGCTCTGGGCGGAATTAAGAGGGCAATGTCAGACGAGCACTTTCCATGAAAATATCTGTAAAAGAGAGTCAAATCCCCAGCATGTCTTCGATGTTCTAGGCTATCAAGGTTCCTCGTCAGCTCGTGGTCTCCAATCAGACGAATGGCCCTCCTTTCGATGGCATCCAGTAGCCGAAGAGCATGTTTGGGTGCAGAGCTCCTGGCATGAGAGCAGTACTCTTGTGATGGTCGAATCTGGGTCGAAATTCAAAGTTATATATAACAGTTATGTATATTAGTAACAAATGTCTATAAATACTTATCGGAAACAGAAAAGTACGATGAAAAGTTGCGAGCAAATCAACATTCAACAACGATTGTAATTTTTGTCTTAGTCTAACGCGTTATTTAATGCAAAACCTATTGCGGAACTCTGAAGACGCTCTATTATGTTTTAGTTCACTTTTTAGGCGGCAATAAATGAAGTTAGGGAGTTTTAACGTACGATGGCTCTTGATCCATTAGTTTGTGATGCACCCCTAAAGATAGGCCGTGCAGACTTTAGGTATAATTACCAAAAAAAAAACAATAGTTTAAAAACATAGAAAGAATTTGAATTACGGATTGCAAATTGAATTATCTAGATATTATACAGGGTGTTATGGAAGACTTATTATATTTAAACCGGCAAATCCTAAGATGAAAATAAATTGAAGAAAAATAACCATAAATGGCGCTTTGAATTATTAAGCGAAATGTATACACTTTATATGAAATCTGAAAATTTACGTGGCCGCTACTGAGAACGTTCGCAATCAATAGTTTATTGAGGCAGTGTTGTCATATATTGCAACACAAAATTGTAAACGCACGTGTTCAGTTTTTGACAACAAGACGTCCTTCACTCGCGTTATCCCTCCTTTTTCAAACTAAAAAATAAAACACAAGAAGTATGCAAACCAACAATAGGTAATATCACACAATTTTGAAATCACATCACAATATTTCTTATTATGAATTATTTCACAACAGAAAAAATCGTGTAATGGCTATAACTAACAAAACATTTAAAATTCGTATACATCAAGCACGTGGAACCCTCGACAGCATCATTCCACGCCCGAGTCTCGAAACATACTGAAGCAACGATAGTCGCACGCGGCAGGTACTCAAGCAAGGGCGAAACATGCGGTGTGATCTAACAACACTGTTAGTATACTCTAGTGACCCACATTGTTGCTAAATGAATACAGATGAAATGGCGCGACAGTATGTGGGTAAAAAGGGGTTTTACCTTAGTATTTAAATATTCGATTTAAAAAAAAGTATGTAGACTTTCTCTAGGACACCCTAGGAGTCACCCATTTAAATATAATAAGTCATTTCCATAACACACTGTATATAGAGTGGGTGTTGAATCGCACTATTATATTTAAACCCTCAAGTAATGAGATGTAAAAAATTGCAGAAAAATAACCATATAAATGGCGTTTTTCCTTAAATTATTTATGATCAAACACTGGAACTATAGGAAAAATCCTTTAAGGCACTCTGGGTGGTGCGTGCGCGAATAAAGCTATTCACATTGATTTTGAATCGTTGGAGGTTATATTCGTTGAAAAAGACGACCTCAGGAAGGTAGTTCCACAAGAATGACATCCTTCAGATGAAATAATTCTTATATAATGAAGTTGTAGGAGTACTAAGCTGAACCACATATGGATGGGCGGTAGTGGTTCGCTGTGTATTTCTGTTATTCATATAACCGAGGATCGTGGTTCGGATGGTTTGGAGCCAAATTTCGTTCGTGCGGCGAGGAAAAAAATTCAAAAAAAAAAATTATATTAAAAAATTATTCACGGTAAAACATTTGTTTACAAGTTAAATGGTATATCACAACGAAAAAAAGTGATTACATTAAATACGATTTTATTGTCCTTTTTTCAACCGTATATTTTAAATACATTTTCAATATAGTAATAAAAATGTAACATTTGAAATCATATTATTCGTTATCGACATTGCATTGTCTGTGCAAAAATAAAATGTGAGCAATTCAATGCCAAATTCAATCCAATATTTATTGTATAAAATATTTGGAATATAACTTGTATGGTATTAAGGAAAATTGTGTTTCCGATGTATTCTACAACGCAAATTCTTTTCATACACTTCTAACATAAAACCGACGTCAAAAATATTCAGCGAAGGTGGAAAATGTTTCTTGCCGACAAGATATATCAGATATTGTATGCCCAGCAATTTCTAAACATCGGAAGGAATACGAGTAAAAAATTAAACTATGCTGCAGTTAGTTGTGTGATTGTTAAAAGGAAAGAATCATATAATTAGAACAAAAAACTTACCAGTGATCTAATAAATTTTAATAGAATGTTATGAAACCATCCATTACAATCAGACTTCACGGAAACGTACTATGCCAGCTAAAAATTAAATAATGAAAAGCAAAATTTCCCATCCTAACTTAAAACTCATAGATTTTTCCTTCCTTCCACCATCAACCAATATGACGCGATGAAGTCATATTTTATGCGCGGAGAAACAGAAATCCTGCAAGCGGCTCATGCATATCGATGCAGTGTTGCCAGGTCAAGAATTTAAAAAACATTAGTAATAATAAGGAGGTAAAGAAACTCACAGTCTTTACCTCCTTATAACTTCACTCCACTTTGAGATGGACTACTGCAAGAAAATTAATAATAATAATCTTAATAAATTAAAACGTTTCATTTACATAATAAAATAGCACAAAAATTAAAATATCCAAATAATATTGTTTATAATATAAAATCGAACAAACCTAATTTAGGTCAGTTCCTGGTTACGGCACTGATTTAGTTATTGTACATTGACAATGATTTAGTAATATTTACGGAAATTAAATTGTAAAGCAATATATTAAAATTTGAAAAAAATAAATTATATTTTGGATGTAGAAAAATCAATAGAAAAGAGTATTTTCTAAAATGATTGAAAAAAAGATAGTAGATCTAACGAAATATTACTAAGCCTGGCAACATCGTATTGATGGTTTGTCTTGAGGCCTTATTACACTTGGGAATTTTTATGGCGCCAGCAATGGCAATTATAATTCAAGGATTCAGGCGCAGTACACCGTTCTCCGTACTACAGTCAGAAATTCTACTCTTCTGACAATTAAAATGACACGGATTCATGCGCAGTACACTGTTCCCGATCAGCTGTCTCTCATTACCAGAAATGAGGCAGGCGCCATTTTAATTGCCCTTGCCGGCGCAATTGGGTAGACATGGATTATTCTGTTATTTTTAACTGTTTATTATTTGGCCGAACCAGGTATGAACAGGTAATGGCCATTTAAACCCACTGGTATTTAAATTAGCAGTTTACATTCTTTATTAAACTTATGGACTGCTAATTCAGCAACTTTTTGCACCTCCTATTTGTAAATAGCAGTAGCTGCTTTAACTGGTAATCAAAACGAACAGGTTTGCACATCTCTAATTCTGGGGATATTTTAGGGATTTCGACAGTACCCACTGCTGTTCTGACCGTTGACAATGCTCCAGCTGATCGAAAACGGTTTACTGCGCATGAATACGTGCCATTATAATTGCCGGCGCAAGAGAAAAAATTGCCTAGTCTAATACGGCCTTTGTAAAGTCTGTGAGCGCAGAGTACGAAAAACCCTCTACCGTGGTGGAAAGCAAACGAATTTGGATACCTAAAGGAAATCTCTTTAGCTGATATAATACGTTCTCTTTTCTGTCCGTAGGCATCTGATAGGAATAGTTGTTTGCCAAACGTGTATAATTTTTATTATATTTTTCCAAGGTAAAATAAATTTCTATTCTATTAATTGATTAAGTATTATACAATTTTGATGTTTTATTTTTATTAACGAAGAGCTCAGAGTAATCCTAAACAAAGGGCTCGACAGTTTGCGCTCGAGGCTAAGAAATGCACCATTTCAATTAGATCCTTCTGCTGTGAAGTCGACCAGGACATAACAACAACTATTTCCGTTTAGTCGTTTTAATATCAGCTAAAACTCTAATTAACTATCCATGATGACGCGTTACGAACTTCAACATGAGAGTGCTCTTGCTACCGAATTGCAGCAGTTAATTTGTGTTCAATTTTAATCTCATGTCGTGAAGATCCTGGGTCAAAACTTTAGCACGTATACTTGTTTTTAATTTTTTATTTAATTAAAATTTAATAAATAATTAATCAGAAGAATACCTTGTTTTTTATATGATTAGCACTATAGGGATTTAGGAGAATTAATTTTTTTATGATCAAACACTAAAATGGAGTCAAATGATTTGTTATTCCAATATAATCTTCACAAAAATGGTGGCGTGAGAATTCAGAGTATCTTTTTTTCATGATCAACCACTAGCACCTTAGGAAAAATCCTAAGCCACTCTGTCAGTGGTGCGTATGCGAATAAAGTAACTCACGTTGCTGTAGAATCGCTGGAGGTAATATTCGTTAATAAATACAACCTGAGGAAGGTTGATCCACAAGGATGATGTCCTCCAGAGGGAATTCTTAAGGCCGTGTTTCCACTGGCCACTTTTTGAAGTTGACATCGATGATCAAAAGTGGTTCGTGTGTAGTCGTCCCAACCACTGAAGTGGCCCGACCCAGCAACATTTTGTAGTTATGCCAATGTCAAGATGGGGTCGATTATATTGGCGCGGAAATTTCAGTGTAGCCAATACTTCGCAGTAGTTAACATGGATTCCGACGAAGAAGCTTTATTGCTTTTGTTACTTCAACGAAGACGTAAGCGAAGAAGAAA
Organism: Barypeithes pellucidus; assembly: GCA_963991005.1. Classification (NCBI taxonomy): domain Eukaryota; kingdom Metazoa; phylum Arthropoda; class Insecta; order Coleoptera; family Curculionidae; genus Barypeithes; species Barypeithes pellucidus. The sequence continues at coordinate 93,321,171 of OZ022556.1, forward strand.
ATCTACGAAGTTTTGAGTCCATCCCATTTCTAGGACTCGGCTTCAGTTGGGACAATTTCATAAGTTATACCACAAACTTCCTAGCTATCCCGTTAAGTTTTTCCGGTTTTTAAGAATGTCAACCCGTTCCTTATAGTCCCAAATTGCAGGTTCAGCCTGAATTTCGGCAAAACGTGTCCGTGTCAAACAATTCCTGACGACTTGACGAGTTGACATTCTTAAAAACCGGAAAAACTTATTGGGAAAGCTACGAAGTATGTGGTATAACGTATGAAATTGTCCCAACTGAAGCCGAGTCCTAGAAATGGGATGGACGCAAAACCTCGGAGATTTTCTTCTTCGCTTACGTCTTCGTTGAACCAACAAAAGCAATAAAGCTTCTTGGTCGAAACCCATGTTAACTACTGCGAAGTATAGGTTACACTGAAATTTCGGCGCCAATATCGACCACATCTTGACGTTAGCATCAGTACAAAATCTGGCTGGGTCGGGCCACTTTAGTGGTTGGGACAGCTACACACGAACCACTTTATGTCGTCGATGTCAACTTCAAAAAGTGGCCAGTGGAAACACGGCCTAACTAATGAAGTTCGCAGAGTACCTACTCGCGTGTACTACGGCCGTGTTTCCACTGGCCACTTTTTGAAGGCCTGACGACCTACTGACAACTTGACGACGACAACAACAAAGTGGTCGCCTTGCACGTGGTCCGTTGAAAAAGGACCGGATTGAAGCCGGTTAGTGGTAAGTGGACGGGCTCGACCACTCACGGCGGCAGAAGTTTAATTGTCGGCCTGACGACCTACTGACAACTTGACGACGACAACAACAAAGTGGTCGCCTTGCACGTGGTCATTGGAAAAAGGACCGGATTGAAGCCGGTTAGTGGTAAGTGGACGGGCTCGACCACTCACGGCGGCAGAAGTTTAATTGTCGGCTTGACGACCTACTGACAACTCGACGACGACAACAACAAAGTGGTCGCCTTGCACGTGGTCCGTGGAAAAAGGACCGGATTGAAGCCGGTTAGTGGTCAGTGGACGGGCTCGACCACTCACGGCGGCAGAAGTTTAATTATGATCGACAAAACGTCCGTGTAAAAAGCAATAAACTTTTTGCATTGACTTAAATAGAACTACAAGCTGGCGATAGTAGACCACAAGCGAACCACTTTTTGTTGTCCATGGCAACTTCAAAGAGTGGCCAGTGGAAACACGGCCTAAGCTGAACCAGATGTGGAATGGCGTCAGTAGGCCCTCGTAATCTTCCACTATTCATCGCTCTAGGTAGAATTAAGCTGTTAAGGTTAGTCGAACATTTGCCGTGGAAATATCTGTAAAAGAGATTCAAGTCACCAACTTGCCTTCGATAGTCTAGTCTGGTCTGGTCTAGTCGACGTTCTTGGTCAGTAGTTCGTTGTTTCCGATGGATTCAGTAGCCGAGGAATATACATGGGTGCAGAGCTCCAGGAAAGAGAGCAGTATTCTAGTGACGGTTTAATTTGGGTTTTGTAGAGTGTCAAAAGTTGTTGAGGTTGTGCAATGCAACTTCTTGTTCGGAAAAGCACACTAAGTTTCTACAAAGCTGTACTGGCGATTGTCGCGACGTGGTGATGCCAACATATATTTCCTCCCAGATGACGTTCAGCAAATTAATAGATTAAGCCAATGGAATTGCGTGTCCTGCCAGTGCTAATCCGGTTCTGCAATACCTATTAACCTTCTTAGAGGAAACTGCGGTCTAGATTTTCTTAGTATTAAATTCGACTTAGTTATTGTCACCCCAAGACAAAATTTCTTCCACGTCTTTGTTAGGCATGATAATTCATGCTGCCTGTCATATGCGTCGACTCGACAGCCGATCTTTGAGAATTGAAAGTTATGAGATAAAGACCCTTAAGGAATACCGGCATTGATGGTGAAGGTGTCAATCGCCACTTGCAGAGAACGGTCATTAAGGAAGCGAGACCACAATGAACAGAATCGTCAGGGCATACCATATGATCGCAGTTTATGTAAAAGCCCTTCATGCCAACGCAATAGTCGCGAGTCAGAAGATTCCCCGTTCCATTCACGGCGAAGACAAAACATTTTTAATTTCAAAAACAGACAGCAGAAACTAACATTCGTAAAAAGTTTTAAACGTCTCGAGAGATGAATTGTTTATTTAATATGCGAGATGATAAAACCATTGTTTCACAGGACAGAATTACAACATCTGAAGGCAAAAGCGAAATCTCAAATTCAAAGTTTTGCGTCGGGGCTCTCCGCTGCATACATTATGTGCTTCAGAGGAGCTCAAAGGATTTTGGCCAACTTCGTTTGAGTGTGAAATTTATTCATTCATATGAAAAATAAAAGTCCGTGAAAATAATAATGAATAAAATCGCATGTAAATGGAGAGGATTGCAAATAGTATTAAGAAAGGAAATAAATTTAATGGTAATATATATTTTATTAAAAAAATAAAATTATCATGACGAAAGTATTTTGGAAAACAATTAATCAGTTTAACTAGTTTGTGTATTGTTTCTGTTTATTTTTCATCTTAGACCAAGATGGTTGAAAATAGGAATAATCTTGGGTTACAAGATTGTGTTAAAAGAGATTTATCATTTAGAATTGATTGATTTAGCCGATACTTGATGGAAATCCATTATAAATTTGAACAGAAACAAAAAGTTATAAAATTTCCACAATTTTTATTTAGAAGAAACCCGTAACATGTTTCGGCACACGGTGCCTTCTTCTGACGGAATAAATATAAATGTGGTAAAATTTGATTTAAATATCTTAGTAGGTACAAGATGGAACGAACGATTTTATGGTATGGGGTTTACACTAATCTTAATAATTATACCCAACAGAAGGGTAATATTTATGCTAATGTTACAAATAGGTGTAAATTCCTAATCTTATTGTGTAGATTTATATAAATTCAATAAAGATGAATAATTAGTGTCTAATTGTTCATTCAATAATAAACCCGACCTTTTCTTTTTGTTAATCTCCATACTTTCCAAATAGTTTAATTTCTTTGATTTTTTCTCAGTATGTAAAATTTTAAAATCTTTGGAAAAATTGTGCTTCTCTGAATTTAAATGTAAGGCGTAATGTGAAAGATTATTGTTTATTAGTAAACTAGATTCGTGTTCTTTGATTCTTGTTTTGAAAGATCTGCCTGTTTATCCAATGTACATTTTAGGACATAAACCACATTCTTGTAAATATACTCCTATTTAGTTAGTTTATTTGGTTTCGATTTGTTGTTTTTAATTAGTTTACCTAGATTATTATTGGTTCTAAAAGCGGTTTTTATTTTGTTTTTGAAGAGAGTTTTGGAAATCTTTTTCGTAATATTGCCTGTGTATGTGATAGATTTAAATTTCTGGTCGAGTGTATTGTTGGTTGTTGGATATACTAAGTTTATTGCTTTCTTATATGCTTTTTTCTTAACTAAATCATCCACCATACCCGCATTATATCCGTTATTTACCGCAACCTGTTTGATGATATTTAGTTCTTTTTTGTAATTTTCTGATGATAATGGGACATTTAGAAGTCTGTGCACAAACGAATTGAAAGATGCCATTTTATGGGAATATGGGTGGTTAGATTTATTATGAATAACTCTGTCTGTATGTGAAGGTTTGTGGAAAATTGAAAATTCATGAATATCATTTTTATTGGTGATGGTTAGATCTAAGAAGTTGATAGATTTATTATCTTCTAATTCCACATTTATATTTATTCCGTCAGAAGAAGGCACCGTGTGCCGAAACATGTTACGGGTTTTTTCTAAATAAAAATTGTGGAAATTTTATAACTTTTTGTTTCTGTTCAAATTTATCATTTAGAGTTTTATAGAAGGTCTGTTTCTTAAATGCCATTACACAAGTTTTATGGTTCATATAATATGTGCTCCGTTTGATGTATTACCTACCAAAATTAGACTTTAGCGAAACGAAGTGGAGGTTTAACTGAAATATGTTCAGCATGTTTCGACTAACTAACTATAGTTCGCGACTAAAACTGATGACAGTGACGTAGCAGTCGAAACAATGGAAAACAATGCAAACCACTAATGACAACACAGCATTTTGGTAGTTTCCATGGTTTAAACTTTTGCATCACTCTCATCCATTTTTGGTCGCGAACTATAGTAGTTTTCTGTTTTAAAAATTTAGTAAATATTTTTTTCTATTTGGGTTTCATAATGGCTACATTATGAAATGCAAAAAAATTCAATAACCTGCCACTTTATGAAACTGAAATTTTATGTTGGCAGCAGTAGGGTTCGAATTTTAAGCTTACTTCGATTTCGTTGAAATTAGTTATCTAGGCATTAGGCATTATGGATTCTACAGAATTTTTTTATGGACATCTTTAAAATACTAACCTTTAACCTTGCAAATAGATCAATTTTACTAGATATTTATCTGAAATACCTATACTCGGAAATATATAACATGTTGACGGTGTCCGTCAACTAATTTCTAGTCACAACTGTAAAACAACAGAACCTAAAAATAATAGAAACATCTTCCAGTTTATGCTCTGTTTCTAAAGTTTTATTCAATAAAGTACTATTTTTATTTTTAATTCAATAGTATTATACATATTACTTTATATATACATATTTATAGTTACTGTAGACATTTCCTAGGCATTAATTTTAATTACTGTCAGATACATTTATTTTTAATTAGGACGGAATTATTGTGTTCAATTGTTTCTCTCATGGCATATTTGATACTTGTAACATTTTATTAAATTGTAAAAGTATTGAAAACCCGAAAGGAAAATATTAATTCAAATTGAAAAAATCTATTATATTTTTTAAAGTTTTCAGACTTTAAAGACCCAAATAGAAAAAGCATTATAAAATACACGGTTCATAAGACAATTAGAGCACTACTTGTACTTTAGAAAACTTATACGCGTTCTCTAAGATAATGTCTTATAAAACTTGTATCTTACAATACTATATCGTTTGTTATGTTATGAATTATGAGATCATCCAATGTTAATTAGATCTTGTTGCGTTACGAATTCATAAATGCGTTCTAATCTTTTTTGTTAAAATGAGACAAAAATAGTGTTGATCGTTAGACTATTCCTTGGATTCATCTGTAAGTTTACCACTGGAAACATGCTCAAATTTCAAAGATACAAATTTTTGTTGTAATTTCATGGTAATTTCGAGAAATGATAATTGACCAGACACACGCAGTAAATTATACACTTTCCAAATAAATATGAAGTCTTTTACTTCGTTCCTACAAAAAAATAAATGGGAACATTTTCAGCTGTGACTATAAAATAACACTAAAAAATTTAATTAGAAATTTGCGATAATGAAAATTATGGCTCTAGTATTGATATTCGGCTTCTGAAATTAAATTTGCCACTAGATGGGGCCAGAGATGCATTTATTTCGAAAGCTAAGCTACATCGATTTAAAATGGGATGCATACGTAAATGCTGGAGAGGAGACAAAAATCGTAAGCTACCTAAAATTAAAATTTTGTGACTATCAATCTCTATGGCTATCACTATCCATATAAATTTCAAAAATTCAACCCCTTCCCCTCTAAACTGTTTATGGGATTTTCAAGAAGAACCATAAACTTCCCGAGAATTAAAAAAGGAATTCTAATCTACAGAATTGACTGCTATTAGCCATGAGAGGTTGATGCTGGACAAATTTGAAACATTTACGTTAGAACAGAGATATCGTCGAAGATCTCAACCTAACTCTTTGTAGACAATTCTTCATTATGGACAGTGGACGTAAACGAAGTAATAGTAATTACACAATTATGAAAATAAAGTATATAACCGCATAGCAGCCGTGGGTACCAATGACTATGACATAAATGTAAAAATTGGTTGGTTGATATTTTAATTTTAATTATTTCGAAATAAAAATGAGGCTTTCAATGGATTAAAAAGAGAGTGCAGATTGATGCTTTCTGTGCCGATTTAAAAAAATATGTAATAATAATATACTATATTGCCTGGGCTCTACTGGCAGCTTTCTGAGCTGAATCCAGTGCTACTTGACGGACATCATCTTTGAGTTCAAGGTCCGGTTCTGTTATCCCTAACTCGGGAGTACCCCAAGGCTCACCTTTAGGGCCTCTTTTATTCAACGAACAAATCCGAAAAGTCGGTTGTGTTTTTTCCTTGTTTGATTAAGTCAAATAATGATAATAAAATCATACCTTTCAAGTATTTGCAAGTTTAAAACATTATTTTCCAGTCTTGAAACGTTAACAGTGGCGCAACTACCGTCGGTCTGGCCGGTTAGATTGTCCGGGACCCCGAGCATCAGGGGGCCCCCAAAAGTGGTGAACGAAAAAAATTTTTTTTTAAATTGCTGTGTTGACTTTTTGTAGAATTGAAACGATCAAATAAAAGTTTTTAGTGAAAAAGCTGATTTTTTAGTTTTTCATATTCGTTATCTACGTTTCATATTTTTACGTTTTATATGTTCTCAATTTCAAATTTGCGCGCCATCGCGGACATGCATATATTAGGTTTGTTCCAACACCCTATTTTTGTATCGTTCTAGAACCGTCACGAATCTCTTGGGATCGATTTTGTGCGCATGCGTTAATTTTGCACTGTTTGTTGCCGATGCGCAAGGGGAGCAAGGTTGGTACGTTTTATGACCATTCTGTGTAAAAATTTCAGCTGATCCTGATCGCCTGTCTGATTAGTGCTTAGACCAGAAAAGAAGATTAGTTACTTATTATAAATCATAACCCTATTTTTTTGCTTAATTTCTTCGTCTAAGCTTGAGCGTTATCTTTTGTCGTTCCATTTTGTTGTATTTAATAATTATGGAAGAGAATAACGTGTTTAATGTTAAGAATATCTTGTAGGTTTGGGAATCGGATTATACAAATTTAATAAGAATAAATTAAATAATCAGAATATTAACGAGGGGTTAAGCAACAACTCCTACAAAACAGGCTAAAAGAACTGCACGAATGCCAGAAATACAAAAAAACAACTGTTAAAATTCTTACGGCTCAAGTCAATACAAAAGGTTCCTGCTCTTGTCCATGTATCGTTTTCACCGTTCAGGAACTATTTTGCGGACGAACACAAATTTGGTTGGAAGATACACCGTTTTTGAACGTCTCCGTATCCATACCTCGAATCTCGTACTGCACCAAATTCCCGTGAACTTGAATACCGAAAAAATCAATGTCCCCGAAATTCCCATTCTATTCTTCGAGTCTTGTTTGGTTCCCGTAATATTGAATGGAACAAACCCGATTTTGAGACATTAGGAATAGTGTTGGAAAAAACCGATGATTTTAATAATCGAGTACTTGATACTCGAGCGATTTTAATAATCGAGTTAATCGCTCGAGTGAATCGCCTGAAATTCGTGTCTCGATACCAAACAAAAAAAAGTATTACCAAGAGTTATTTTTCTTCACATCTTTCTCAATCTACGAGCATAAAATAAGTAGATATTTAAAATGGCCGTCAAATTCTTCCACTTTAAATTATCAGGTGCCCACTGTGTGCCCTTAAAAAATTTAGGCTTAGTTACGCGACTGGCAAAATAAGAAAGTAGGTGATTATTTTTTTAAATTCATGGTTATAGTTACCTAAAAGTTCCTGTTTAAATTTAAGAATGTTTACTTTCGGTTACCAAAAAATTTCTCGATACCTATGTTTTGTTAACTATTTTGCCCGTTTTCTTATTTTCCATTAACATTTTCGATAATGTATGTTATTTTTAAGAAGTCTTGTTGAGTTTAATAATAAAAAGTTCCTGTTTAGATTTAAAAATGTTTACTATAAAATTACCAACGAATTTTTCTATATATGTTGTTAAAAATTTTGTTCGTTTTGTTATTTTTCATTAAGAATTTCTATTATTATGTTATTTTTGAGAAGTTTTCTCGAGTTTATATTAAATAAAAATTTTCAAATTATATCCCTTAATTTTTAAATATTTACAATCGCAGACCTAAACTACGCCGCTGGCTAACCAGCTTTCGGATCGCGCGACGTGTAAAGCGAAGGTCATTATAACAGTTGATATTGTTCGGTTATTCGCCTGAATTTATAACTAGAGTATTTCCTATCGAGCGAAAAACTATTTGAATATACGAGCAGTTTTTTAATTCGACCACGCTACAGCGGTACAATTCCGTCGGCGGCAAGCGAAGCGCGGGTATCGAGTGAATAGATAATTCGAGCTATTTTTTTAATAATCGAGCGATGTCGGTTATTTCAATAATCGAGTTATCAAGCGGTTTTTCGCTCGAGTGATCACAACACTAATTAGGAACCTCATGGGAAGGAAGGAGACGGGAACCCGTTTAATTCCCGTGACATTCCCGTCAAGTTCCCGCAGGAATTTAAAGGGAATTTGGAACTTGAAATATTATTGCAGCAGGGGGTGAAATAATGTAACATATTTCCCTGGTAAGGGCCCCCGTTTATATAGTTACGCCACTGAACGTTAATTATTACTATTGCTTATTGCGATTTCTATATCATAGAATCAAAAAAAACATACATCTCAATAGAGAATATTATTAGGAAAAAAAGGAGGTGGTTTTGAGAATGAACACTGCGATGGAAGAAGCGATGGAAGAAAGTTGATTTAAATAATGGATCTAAAATGTACTGTGAATATTCTTAAATATTAAAGCCTCATGACCACAGTGACCTCTGAAAGCAAAATACTAAAGATTCAAAATCCATTTCTGTCAAATCCATATCCTATATATTTATATTTATTCAAACGAAATGAAGAAACCTTCCTATTTCCGCCTCATTTGTAATTACATCTTTATCTAACATATTGTATTTTTATAATTCTCTCATTTTTCTGATCTCTAAGTTATATAGATGAAAGAATTTCTGTGGAAAAATCATTAGCATTAAGGGTTGTTTTGAGATTTCCCACTAGATAGCAACACCTTGGCTTTATGTAGGGAAATCAATATAGTTGTGGAGTGGGTTGCACATTGTCTGACTTTGTAATATTATATTAAAATAAAAATTATTTTAATTAGTATTATTATAGGTACTATTTAATATTTGAACACCCCCAGAATGGTTTAATCAATAATCGTTAAAGAAGTGATTACTGCTGTGCGCAAATATTATACAGGGTGTTCCTTAATGACGTGCTAATATTTCAGGGTATGATTCCTTGCGTCATTTTATAAAGAAAAGTGTGAAAGTGAACATATGTCCGCAACGGCTTAAATTTTTTGCTACAGGGTGTTGAATTTTTATTTTTTAAATGATTATTTCTTAATATCTCCGAAAGTACTTTAGATATTATTTTCAATTTTGGTATGTGTTAATAGAATTTATTAACATTATTCCATATGGATATTTTTTTCTGATTAGCCTGGTCAATTCTACATGAAAGCGGTCTCTTGAGTTTTTCTCGTCAGTGGTTAAAACCACTAAATTCATATTGAAGCTCATAATAACATTGATAAAATAATAAATGATAAATTATGTTTTATAAAAATTGTTGGAAATGGCCACCTTCACTTAAAAGGCATGGGGTCATCTTAAAACTCCATTAACACTTTAGAAGATTTAAAAGAGAGAATAGTTACCTCGTGTGAAACAATAAGGAATACGCTGGGAATATTTGAACAAGTGGGCAATTCGATGCGAAGACGACGGAAACAAACAAACAAACATAATTTATCATTAATTATTTTATCAATGTTAATAATTATGAGCTTCAATATGAATTTAGTGGTTTCAACCACTGATGAGAAAAACTCAAGAGACCACTTTCATGTAGAATTGACCAGGCTAATCAGAAAAAATATCCACATGGAATAATGTCAGTGGCGTACCATCTTATTTGTAAAAAATATCAGAGCATTGCAGGGACGCCACTGGTGGAACAATTGAATAACTTTTCTAACTAAAATTTGTGGTTCTATATCCTATTAACACATACCAAAATTGAAAATAGTATATAAAGTACTTTCGAAGATATTAAAAAATAACCATTTAAAAAATAAAAATTCAACACCCTGTAACAAAAAATTTAAGCCGTTGCGGACATATATGTTCATATGAACTCGTCTTTACAAAATAACCTAAGGAATCACACCCTGAAATATTAGCACGTCATTAAGGAACACCCTGTATAGGATTTCTAAAATAATCAAATATTCACAAATTCCTAATTCATATTCCAGTCACGAAAAACCCAATTTCTAAAATGTAATATTCCAAATAAACAAAAACAGAGAAATAATAATGTGAAACAAAATTTTCTTCTTTTGTTTCTCGTCGTTCGATAACTTCGTCTTTTGAACGTTTCGGTTCTCGTTCTTAAATAAGAGAGTTACTTTTGCCCTCCGAATGGATTCGATTTTCAGTTTCTTTCTAATTTCTTACAATCAATAAAACGATAAGCTCAATTTTCTTAACTGAAAACTCATCTTTTCATGTAATAAAAGAAACCTTCGAACAAATCTATTCTCTACTAAGAGTCCCAAAGAATGATATTGTACGGCCTAGGCAGATTATTTCTTTAGCTAGGATAATTGGAATAAGCGATATTTCTTTAATGCTTATTAAAGAAGACAACACACCCGAAAAATCCCGAACAAACCCTTCGAATTCGTCCGTGTATGTTCTAGATGGTATTTAAAGATTGTTAATATATTGTAGGTCAGTACTGGCAGAAAGAACACACTGATCTGCCAGTACTGACCTATGGGGCAGAGACGTTGACGCTTAGGTACTTATTATAATTCACTTCTTTGTCATTTTTTTAGAATTTTCACACCTCAACCTGACAAACAAGATGGAAAAATGGCGTCCGATTTCCCATCGATTTCTGAAATCGATTTTTTTTCTGTGCATTCAACAGATGATTACTAATCGCTTACAAATCGATGGGCTCTGCTGAAAGCACCCAATAATATGAAACGTTTGCAAATGTTCGCAATTTTATGTTTGAATTCGGCTCCACCAGCAAAATATTCGCAGACAAGTGTATGTTTGCAATATTTGTATAAAATAACTATCTTAATTCATAACCTGAGGTGCGCTCGCTGCGCTCGGTTGTCTATAGTCATAAAAATAATTTTTATATATAATGATCTTCTCCTTTCCTAGAGATAAAAATGAAATAATTATAATTAGAATGAATATAATAATATGTTTTATGAATTTTAATGCTTTAAATTTGCTGAAGACTAAATATTTTTAAATTGCTTCCACTTATTTAGAAACCGCCCCTAATTACATAACGTAAGTTTTGTTATACGTTGATTTATTTAACTAAATAGTATTTTTTAGCTTCAATCTATGTTGTATTTTTATGAAATCAATATACAGGGTGTTATGGAAATGACGTATTATATTTAAACCGCCAATTCGTGAGATAAAGACAAATTGAAGAAAATTAGCCATAAATGGCGCTTTCAATTGATTCAGCGGTAAAGTGAGCTGACGTCAAACCAGAAACACACCTGTGGCACTGCGATACATGTAAGCAATCAAGGAATTCCGGCCGGTGTTGTCATATGTACACCTTAAACTCTTTAGACAAAATAAAATAATTTAAACACTTTTCCATTCTGTAATACCTTTTTGTACAATTAATTGAAGAACATTTACGACGGACTATGTTCTAAACAACCCGAAAAAACATATGGAATAGTAATAGCCACGTACCTCACTAGGTCAAATGCCAATGACCTCTTGACGCCTTACATCGGCTGAGCGAAGTAGTTTCATATAGCGCCGCACGCTTGCGTCTGTTAGTTGAAGACCAACCAGCGGCCGGATACGTTGTGTCTCCTCGATCACCAACACACGCTCAGCAATCCGCTGTTATTTCGGTTTACGCGTGTATCTTGCCCGTCCATAAATAATCTTTGAATATTTTTTTATTGACGCGTTTCTTCTGGACGTCAAATCTCGTCGCGTGTAAGAAAATCGAATAATCTGTAGTATAATCTGTATTATTGTATTTTCAAAAGCAAACTATCGGTTCTGTTTCACTATTACTATGTGTACATAAAGTGTTTCCAGGAGTGTTCCCATGAAAAAGAAAAAAAACTGATTGTGTTTGTGCCTGGATTTCCTCGCTCTTTGGGTATAAGGATAAATACAAGTAGGTAGGAAATAATTTATTTTTATAATTTTATATGGAATTTCAGTTCCACATTAAGTTGGCTCTGGGTGAAATGTTATACAGTAGCGCGGACTGACCTGTGAGTAAGAGTGTTTGTTACCCCACTTTTAAAACGGTCGATATAAAAATAACATATGTAGCGCTTCTCTAGGACACCCAAGGAGTCACCCATTTAAATATAATACGTCATTTCCATAACACCCTGTATGTACCTAAATGGCAAGATATTATTCTTTCATTTCATCTAATATCAAATGCATAAACCCATTTAATACCTTTAAAAGCGCTAACAACAACGGTAATCTCCATAAGCAATTTGAAAATATTACACCATGACGTCACTGAGCGCGCCTAACTAAATTGGACGGCTAGAGATCGTAGATCGTATTGTGTTTATTAGGTTTGTTCGGCAGAGCAGTTAGAGATAGTTACAAATTGCCCGAAGAACACGCAGTTGGTTTAAAATATTCACCGAAGCAAAATCTGTGACCAATTAATTTAATTTATTTTATTTAGTTTTTGTATGTTTAAGTTTACTTTTCATTACTCACTAAAAGTCTATTCCAAAACGAAAGGCTAACCGGGGTTAACCTGGGTTAAGTTAAGAAGTCAATTCTCAGATTTGACTGGAATGAAATTTGCAAACCGATTGGAAAGTTCGCTCAGCGAAAACAAATTGGTTGCCGGCAATAAAATACGAGAAGAGACTCGGTCTAGCAAGATGGAAGCAAAGAACGGGAGGCGAATTGGCTTTCGACAGATTGCAACTAATCTCGAAGCTTAACACAGATTTTGGTAGAGATCGTGATTGAAATGAATCAAATGTATCGAGAAAATTAAAAATATGAACCAATATTGGTACTAAATTCCATCTTATTTAATTGCTAGTATGTGATCCCAATACAGCATGAATTTATTATACTATTAAAAATTTGTTTCTGGACGGTATTATATGGTTTCTTCATTAAAACCAAATATTTACTATTATAATTATAATATTTCAAATTAATATTTCATATTCCATATTAAATATACATTTCATTGTGATCACAGATCTCTTTTCTCCGTCATTTTAATTAGGTGCAAATAAACTCGATCTTTCTTTCTTGAAGAAGGACCATTTTAAATTTTGCAAAGTCAGCTCAGATTAAATCACGTTCATTGGGGTTACTTTTTAAAGGGAAATATGAGCTTTTATAACAGAAAATATTAATGGAGAAGTTTATGATCCATGTAATATGAAAAATTCAAAGAGTGACAACATTAAATTGGGTAGACGTAGACGGTTTCTAGTAAAATTTATAATATTGGTTAAATTTTAGTATTTTTATAGGAAGAAATTCAAAGTAAAACTTCTTCTTAAATGCCTTAAAAGTCATATGTAAAGCTTTGGCGCATAATCTCTTAGTCCAGACATAAGAAAACCCAAACCAACTACTCCTCTGGCAGGATGCCATTCTGTAGATGAATTAATGTATCTCTGCATTTACAGGCTGTGCTTACACCGTTTGGACTAGGTCAGTCACGTTTTTATATCAACATTAGCCTATCGGGGACTATACGGTTCTTTTTGCATACACATAATATCTTCGGCTCATAATTGCTAGTTAACGCCACCAAAAAGAGAAGAAGAGAGTTTAATAGACAGGGTGTTAAGGAAATGACTTATAATATTTAAACCGCCAAATCCTGAGATGCAAACAGATAGAGATATCCCACTTTATCTGAAACTCTAAAAACTACATGGCTGCTACTGGCAACACAATCAATAATTTGCATAAGTCAAGTTTCAAAAGAGATCAGCGTATATTAGACGGTGTTGTCATATTGCAACACAAAGAATTGTAAACGCGAACAAACACGTTGTGTGTCTGTCTGTATTTTGCCCGCAATTTTATGTCACCCAGTGTATCCAAGGATGTATTTTTAAAGAACTTTTGTTATCCGTGTGTCGGTGTTAAAGAATATAAAAATATTCAAATTATGTATGCTATGTTCAATTTTTGTAATGTTTTACACGATTAGAAAGAAAAACGATCAATCCAATTCCGAAAATATAAAAGCTAAAAACAAAAACAAAAAACGGAAACTTAATACATAGCTGTACTTTTCAGCTTTTCTTTTTCGGGCCTTACTAATCCATAAAAAGTGGGGCTTGCTTACGCTCCAGATCAGCGATGCTTTCTTCTTTGCGTGAAGCACCGTCTCGTAAATGGCTGAATGAGCTTATTAGAGGGCACACAGTAACTATCCTTGGAGTTCACTGTACTGCACCCCCCACACGTCAAACCTATAGATACAAACAAACTAACACAAACCACAAAAAACTAACACATTAACAACTAACCATTGAAGTAAGACGACAAATCCTATACCATCGCAGTATAGGAGAGGTAGGACGCAAAACACGCATTGTCGTGCAGAGCAGAAATACCAACGTATGTCCGGAGATTTAATACGCCGAGAGGCGCCGCACCGAAGAAACGCAGGGGGTTAGTTAGTAAGAATCTGACACTACCCTGACTACAGGGTGTCTATGAAAGATTCTCCTCGATAACAAAAACTGTTACAACAAAATACTGCTTATACATGTTGTGCATTTTAAATTCCGTTCCATTTCGAAATTCCCATTAAATATCATTTGGCAACAGCGCATCGCTGGTCTCTTCACGGCCTATAGTACAGAAGGTAGTGGCTCTGCGAACAAACCTAATAATAACATAACATTACTATATCACCTGATTCAATTTCTATGTTCTTACGACACATTATAATCATTATTGTCCCAGTAATGTTCCTATGTAATTTAATCGATGTTTGCTAAATTGCCACGTTTCTCTCATTAAATACTTCTTAAAAAACATAATAAAAAAGGTCCTGGAGTTGATGGATATTCTTTCCGGTAAATCAGTATGTGCTCAACCGTATAATGTTATTTACGGTCCATGGTTTCTAATTAAAAATGATATAAGATTCATTAAATTTAATGGATGTACACAATTAAAAAAGGTGTTTTTCGTATAACAAAATGGAGTAATTAAGTTCTAAGTGTATTACATTTTTTTTTAATTGCGTTAGTGTCTCAATAGAGCAACTTCTATATGCATGAGTGATTTATGTTTCACAATACGAGGTAGTCCTGGACATGTTTACATTTGATAGGAACTTTTATCTTTACAACTTTAAGTAATTTATAATGTATGTTTTCCGGAGACCTGAATTATTATTCAGTGCCTTTTTTTAGTAGTTCTCACTAGGTTAACACCTCGCCTCGATCAATATAATGCAGTTTCGTTCTTAAGTGGATTCCGGAGTAACTTTAAACGAGGTTTCTCCCCAAGCGTTTATTTCTGTTTTAGGAAGATAATGTTCAAGGAGAAAAAAACTTTGTAATGCAACTAAAATTGGAGGAAAGTATATATTTTTTGTTTCGGATGATTTAATTTTATATACTGTTCCATGTAGAACGAAATGGACTTTCCTCCAATTAAACATCTTTGGTTCCATAATTTTGTAGCGTTTAACCTTTTCCTGACACTTACCTGTGTTTGGTTTTGTAGAGAAGTGTACTAGATTCACCGAAAGGCCAACGATAGATTTGAAATTGTTGGTTGCCTAATGAATCCCTGATAAGATAATAAAATCGATATCGTTCGATAGCTGGAAACAATTCAAATTTGCGAGGTTGCCATATTTATCTGCACGTTTTCCTGGGCACCTTTTTACTTGGCGATGTTTACCGCCGGTTTAGAACCAATCAAATTTGAATTATACGAATCGGAATTTCCGGTACTATCTGACTGAGAGGGATTTTGGCTTCCGTCCACCATTCCGGGATGAACACGCGTGAAACTAATGCTGTTTCAAGGCAATTTTAAAGAAACTGGGATATCTTTCCCCAAAAACCCAATCGGGTAATATAGTAAATTTTCTTTAGAAGGAGCCCGTGATTACCACTGCCAAAGGGTAGATGGTTGTGTAGTTTTTTTTTTGTGTTGCAACCCTGAAAGTTCAGTTACCCAGGCACACCGGAATCATCACTAATTTTACCTTCCGCAGAACCCTTCGTAAAAGGTGAGTCGATTTTATTTAAGAGAATCAGTTTTTTTTTTATTATAATGAAAGCAACCTGTCCTTTCGATCCAGAGCGTGGATATTAACTATCCATCTTTACAGGATTATTTTTCTTCCCGTACCGATTACGGGCGGACGCTCGATGTATTGTTCTAACGCTAAGGGGAGATCCAATTCGCCTCGTGCCTACATAGCGCGAAATGAACAGGGGTCAAATCGGAGATTTCGACTGACGCTGGCATCCTCTCAAAGATGGATTTCACTTTAAGGTTTGTTTTTATTATTTTATCAAATTTAAAGAGAAATAGAAACTATTAGTTGCAGGTTAAATATACCGGGAATGAGGACATACAAACAAATTACTCAATCACAATTTCGCAACGTTTTGTTGTATTATTGAAACTCCCTCAGGGGTCAATTAGCAAAATACTTCGAGACCAAAATTTACTGAAATATTATTTTGGCGAAACACACACATTCACATTTATGAAAAGAACAGAATTATCAATACTTCTGCAACTTATTGATATATAGGTATGTTGTATATTTGATACACCGATGGATCAAAAACCGCGAACCGTGTGGGCGCAGGTATATTTGGAGAAATGCCCAGGATGGACATCAGCATTAATACGCCACAGTATAAAAAGCGGAAATTCATGCCATACAAGCACGCGTACTACAAAATCTTGAACAACCAGAAGGTAAACATTCTGTCGAACGGCCAAGCTGCTGTTAAGGCTCAGAACTCCAATCGGTTTACTTCACAACTTACACTGGAGTGCCATACCAACCTAAAAGAACTGGCGG
The DNA here is from genome assembly GCA_963991005.1 of Barypeithes pellucidus. NCBI lineage: Eukaryota > Metazoa > Arthropoda > Insecta > Coleoptera > Curculionidae > Barypeithes > Barypeithes pellucidus. The sequence continues at coordinate 93,338,220 of OZ022556.1, forward strand.
CCAGGGGGAACAAGGTGGAACTCTTGTGGGTCCCTGGTCACTCTGGGATATTAGGTAATGAGAAAGTGGATGAACTAGCGAGAGCAGGATCCGCTCAAAGTCGCAGGGGCCCCAAACTGGCCTTTGGGATATCAAAACAGGCAACAAAATCAACATTAGATAGATGATCGAAAAAACAACACCTATCTCGATGGCAAATACACGAACGGGCCGTAATTGGAAATCCGTAGAAAATACTATTCAATGGGAAGCTAACCATGACGCGGCCCCAGCTGAAACAGGTGATGGGTCTGCTAACGGGCCACTGCCACCTGGGAAAACACCTTCAACGGATAGGTATAAACAACAATTGAATGCAGACTCTGCGGCGGAGATGATGAAACCGCCTCACACATAATATACCGCTGCGTAGCACTGTCTCATAGAAGACAAAATATCTTCGGGAACTTACAACGTGGTGATAACCTCCCACATGACAAGTTAGGTAGAAGGTTACTGGACCTCATAGAAGGAACAAACATCGTCTAACAAGATCGGGGTACACAATAAGCCGGAAGGCTGCAGTGATAGAAGTTCGGGTCTTTAAACTGACCCCCGCCTTTAACCAACCAACCAGGTATGTTATATGAAAATAGCTATTGACATTCCACCAATATAAGTAGTTTTTCATCAGCCGTAGGCTAAACCGCTATTATAAACTATAAATTAATCGACATAAAATGTATTCAAAACAATTATATAAAATAATATATTAATATTTTTGACGATATCTAGTGACAATTGATAAACTGATTATAACTCGGGCATTATCCACCAGATTCCCCAAGAATCGCTAATTCAGTAAATTTAGAGTCGAACGTCTTTCATACTAGACCGACGCAATGTATTGTATATTAACCGCCCAAACCCAAATTCTACTGAACTGGTTTTTGCCCAGTAGGCCGGGCCGAAAAAGGGCAAAAAAAATTTTTTTTAGAAACCTAAAGCGGGCTAGTAAAAAAAACTTGTATATGGTCGCCCTAATACTCCATACCAAATATGGGCCGGAATAAATTATTTTTGACCGGGCCCCTGGGCCCCCAAAATTTTTTTCTTTTTTCCTATATTTTTGGGGCGGGCTAGTGCCTAAAATATTAATATCGATACTATTACCTCTAAAAAAAAATTTCATCACGATCAAAAAATTTTTAGCCGGGCCCCCAGGACCAAAAAGGTAAAAGAGGGGTAAGAAATTGCATACTACTTATATTATATTATGTGCAGCTCTTAGCTTAAATCAATATTCAGCACGAAAGATTAGTTACATTGAAATATTATTCTGTATATTATTATTTCAAATATTTATTCAATCCAGAATTCACCACGAGGAGGTAGCTGCACGTCGAGTTCCACCCACCCGCCCTCCTTCGCTTAACATTTTTTACTTACTCACTTCTTGAGGCATAGTATTGATATTTACTTTCAAATATCGGCAAATTTTTTCTGGCGTCAAGTTTAGCTCGTATGTAACCATCTCTAGATTCTTCACCACACACTTTTATTGACGCCTCAGTAATCATTTTAACGCATCTCTCGACCGCTTGAGTATGGCAAGGAAAAATGTCAAAATTTGGAACTTGCTTTACCATATCCCATAATTCCTCGTCGGCCAAATGCTGTGTCAGAGGTGGCTCTGTTACAGTACATTTCATCCAGTCTATGAGGTCTATGTAATCTTCTGCATCGAAATTTACTTCGGGTACTTTGAAAATGCGATTTTTCATGCCAGCTTTCCTAGATTTTAAAATTCTTCTAACAGCAATCTCTCTAATATGTCGACAAGGATCTGCTAACATAGAAATTAGAAGGTTTTCCGGGTGCGCAAAATAAGCATTGTCTTGGATAACTTTATTAATAATTAATCTCACATTATTCGGAAAATCCCTCGAGACCTGGATTAATTTCCATATATGCCTGGCGCCATATTCCAATTTTGGCTGTGTTTTTATCTCAAACCACATACGCGAATATACTTTTACTACAAACTCAGCTAGTATCTTTAAGTTTTCGCAAGGAACAGTTGTAGCTACGTATATTCTAAGAATGCGGTTGGCTGTCGTTAACCAACGGGAGTGTGCCATCTTTCCTGGACTTTTCTCTGCCAAATTTTGAGAACACGTTCCATCCCCAATCGCTTTAGATAATTTATACAAATACTGTTGATCTGTACTTAGATCATGTTCGTTTACAAGAGGAAGGACAGCTTCTATGGGTTTAAATTTAATGACAGGCATTTTTTCGCAGTTGGGAAGAAGGGATCCAATCGGCCCGGATGCTTCGACATTGTTTTTACCGATCGAATAAATATAATCAAAAAATATTAAAATTTCACAAAACACAAATTTTACGAAATGCTACAGCTCGCTTGTTGTGATAACCATTAACCACGAACTAATACTCTTAGCCGGACTTGCACACTTGCACAGTATGCACAGAATGCGTGTGTTAGACCGACTTGTTTTGACTCGTTAAACCTTGTAGTTTTGCAGTTCGACTAAGCGACCGCCTGCACCAAATGCATAGAAAATTCAATTTTAATAAAGGGGTCCGGCCTAATGTACAGATATATGTATAATTTTTTTTTTGCAGAGGAATAAGGCAGTTTACTAATAGTTTTTTACTAGCCCAAACATTTTTCATAAAAACAAAAAAAACAAAATTTGGGGGCCAGGGGGCCCGGTTAATTTTTTTTCAATCCGGCCCAAATTTGGTATAGGATTATTTAAATACTTGTCCCAACTTTTGGCAACTAGCCAGGTCGAGAAATTAAAAAAAAATTTTTTCGGCCCGGCCTATTGCCCAGCCATCTACAGGCGGACATGAGGATGAGTCGATCCAAAATTAATTTAGCTTACAAGTTTGTTCGTAGTCAAACATAAATACAATTACCTTGCTTAATATTCCATGAATGTCACAGTCCCACATTTCCTAAATACAAAGATTTTGCAAGGTAAGGCACAAAAAATTTTGTTTGAACAAAGCCCTCGGAATATTAAGTGATAAATTACAAACTATCGTTACTTTTTAGTTAGGATCTCTGCTAATCTAATTAATTAATAATATCATTTTGTATATACGAAATCCAATTGAACGATGTTCGATGTCTCTACAGGGTGTCCGCTAATTAATGGTACATGGAAAAACCACAGACTCCTTACTTAAAAATATTAGGATTTAATTATACTTACCTATATCCGAAAGTTGAGATACAGGGTGTTAAAGTTAAAACTTCATTTTTGTTTTTCTCTATTAACTTTGAGAGTAACTAATGTTTTTTACAATATTTGGCACTTATGTTATTTTTAGGACGAGAAATTTATTTTTTTATGAAATGATAATGTCTGCGGCATTATTTGCACATTTATTAAATCATAACTTTTTTGTGCCTTAGTGTATTTAAGTTTTTAATGAAAATAATATTTTTCTCACATTTAATACGTAAAAAACGTATACTTCAGTTCGCCCAGAGTTACCGTTTCGGAGATATTTGCATTTAAATTGTTTAGTGCAGCCGGCCCAATTATTATTAATTTGCAAACAAAATTTGTTTCTTAAAGTAACCTGTGAGAAAACAAATAAAATTTAGAAATGCAGTTGCTATGGAACAGAAAATGTTTAATTTTTGAGTTTAACGTGGAGTTAAAGTTTGTGTTTTCATTGCTGTTGGTTTCGTTCGACACGATATTTTCTAGGGTCAAAGTTATTTTAATTAAAGTAAGTTAAAGAACAATCCAATTGTTGTATTTATTATTGCCAATTACTACCATTACTAGAACATTAATTATCATGTAAAAGTTAATTGGTAAGAAGTAACAAAATATTCTTTGATTGCCTGAGCTAACGCGCTAACAATTTGAATACAAATATCTCCGAAACGGTAACTCTGGGCGACCTGAACTTAGTACCTTTTTTACGTAATAAATATGAGAAAAGTATTATTTTCATTAAAAACTTAAATACACTGAGGCACAAAAAGGTTATGACCTTATGAATGTTCGAAAAATGCCGCAGACATTGTACATTAAAATTTCAAAAGGAAAAAAATTTCTGAAATTGACTATGGTCATATTGGAATGGAAGATCCTCTAGAAACAAAAATATTAGTTCTAGCATAAACTTAAAAGCTGAAATTATAAACTACTTTAAGTTGAATATTAACTTAGTTATAAGTTTTATAATTTGCTAGAAATCACATAATAATTTCATTAAAGAAGTGCGCTGTTGTTAGTCGTAGAAACAAAATAAGACACTCGAAGAAACACGTCGCGTCGAGGACACTTAGCGCCATCTGTAGATATATATATACACAACTTCCTATGTCGATAGGACAATGGTGTACCACAGAAAAGTATATAAGTATTTTTGTACATTAATTATACAAAGTGTTCGTATAATACATCAGGAGATAGTAAAGGTGATTGGATATGTTAAAATAATAGCATATTAAAATACAAGTTCCATAAGACATTATCTTAGAGCACGCGTTTAATTTAGGAAACGACCCGCGAAGCGAGTACAAGTGCTCTAATTGTCTTATGAACCGTGTATTTTATAATACTTTTTCTATTTGGGTCTTTAAAGTCTGAAAAACTTATAATATAGTAGAATTTTTCCATTACAATTAATATTTTCTTTTTGGGTTGGATATACTTTTAGATTTAATAAAATGTTACAAGTATAAAATATGCCATGATAGAAACAATTGAACACAACACACACCATCCGTCAAAATTAAAAATATTATTAAAGTTAATAAAAATGAGTCAGGAAGAAAGTTGTACTTCGTCAGAAACACGAGAAGTTGAAGAAAATAATCTAGAAACTTTTAAAAAGAATATGCAAAACTTTGAGTTATGGTGCGAGCAGAACAAAGTTCAAAATATTGAACAAAATACTAAATAATACTATTGAACAAAATATTGTATTGACACAGAATCTGACAGGAATAACAATTAATGCCCAGGAAATGTCTACAGTAACTATAAATATGTATAAAGTAATATGTATAATACTATATTGAATTAAAAATAAAAATAGTACTTTATTGAATAAAACTTTAGAAATAGAGCATAAACTGGAAGATATTTCTATTATTTTGAGGTTATGTTGTTTTATAGTTGTGGCTAGAAATTAGTTGACGGACACCGTCAGCATGTTATATATTTCCGAGTATAGGATGACTATCCAGTAAAAATGATCTATTTTCAAGGTTAAAGGTTAGTATTTTAAAGTTTCCTATCAAAAATTTCTGTCGAATCCATAATGCCTAGAAAACTAATTTCAACGAAATCGAAGTAGGCCTAAAATTCGAACCCTACTTGTTGCCAACATGAAAAAAATAAAATTTCAGTTTCATAAAGTGGCAAGTTATTCAATTTTTTTGCGTTTCATAAAGTAGCGATTATGAAACCCAAATAGAAAATGATAGTTAAGTCATATAATAAAAAGTCGAAAACTCAACACTTTTCGAGTTACTGCCTGTCAAATTTAATTTGTTTTGTCTTATTCATAACATCTCGTGATTAGTTTTTAAACTATCAAGTTCATAGGGACTACGCTTCACGACTTCTATCATTCTGTTATAAAAATATTCCTCTATTGTGCGAACAGAGGCCAGTATACCTGAAATTCAAATTTCATTTTTGGCATATCTTTTTCGTGTCGAAAAATATTGGAAGAAGGACTTGGAATTTTAAAGATTGTGATTTGTGACTTTAGTGTTAAAATCAGTTTTTCAAATGGAAACAAAAAAAAAGTATCAGTTTTAGACTTTTTGTTACATTACTTACTACCTTTATTTGAACATGTAGAATCACCACTCGAGGTATCTTGATGCATTACAAACACCCTGTAGACAATTGAGATATTTTTTTGAATTTATTACAGTTAATTAATTATTTTCAGAATTTATTTCCTCATTTAATCCTTCTAGTAGTCCTCCTCATTGATTATTCATCTCGATGTCTAATCAAATATTCTCGATTTGATTTCTGATATAGATAAATCTACCTTTATAGTTATTTTAAGTGTAATTTTATCTGCACTATACAATGTGTACATAAAGTAAGGAACAAATTCATTATCTAGGAATCTAAAAATATTTCGGAAACATCCTCGGACACGTGTATAATAATTTTTAATGGCGCATTTTTTCCCATACAAACTTAATATACAAGGTGGCTCATGTAGTAGATATGACATTATCGACGATTTTTTTAAATGGGAACCCCTATATTTTAGTTCAGATCTGTAATCTCCAAGAACAGCTGATTTCAAAAACATAACACACTTAGGGCCTAAAATTCATAGTTTCGTTACTACAGGGTAAAACAAATAATTTTATTTAAGATATTTTTTTTTGGCTTGGGAGGCATCAATTAATTACGTGAGGCGTTTTTAGCGATTTTTCAACCCCCCTTCCCCCAATAAAAGATTTCGTGACATTTGGCTCAATCCCTTCCGCCATCACCCAATTTTACCTGAAAGCCTCACGTAATTAATGGACGCACCATCATTTGCTGTTACTTATGTTTTTTCTCAAGTAGGCTTATTTGCTGTTATGTAACTATGGTATTTAGATAATGTCATTGTCATTACATTGTATTTTTCTAGTAAGTTTATTAGAAGTAATAAATTTTATTTTAAAACATATTGAGTTACTATGCGTTTATCTTTAACAAAAAGAATAGAAATTCTTATGATGATTGGATATGGTGATAGGATCCGTACTCAACAAGAAGTTTGCATTTTCTTTAACACTAAGTATCCAGCAAGACCAATTACTAGATCAACTGTGAGTAAACTTGAAATAAAATTTCGGGAAACGGGTTCAGTGGAAGATATTCCCAGAAAATGCAACTATTCCGGATGATAAGAAATTAGATATTTTATTGGCTATGGAAGAAGATCCCCACAACAGCGTCCGCCAGATTAGCATTGATCATGGGGCGGCTGCTATGACCGTTCATAACCAATTGACGGTAGAATAATGGCACCCGTTTAAAATCCGATTGATTCATGAGTTGAATGAAGATGATCCAGATCGTAGGATGGAGTTTTGTCAAATATTAATGGAAAGATGTAACTTAGATCCTTTGTTTGTTGAAAATATCCTATTTTCGGATGAATCTACCTTTAAATTAAATGGAGAAGTGAACCGGCAAAACTGTAGATACTTGGCAAAAGAAAATCCCAGGTGGATGCGTGAGCACCATACTCAATATCCTCAAAAAATTAATGTTTGGGCTGGTATTGTGAAAAACAAAATTATTGGGCCATATTTTTTTGACAACAATGTAAACGGGCTAAATTATCTTCATTTTCTTCAGAACTTTCTTATCCCTACGCTAGTTAACTTATACCCTAGTAGAAATAATCCAGGAATTCTAGATGAAAATTTGTGGTGCCAACAAGACGGCGCACCTCCACATTATGCAGCAGTAGTGCGCCATTACATAAACCAAGTTTTTCCGAACAAGTGGATTCGAAGACGTGGGCCTGTTGAATGGCCGCCTAGGTCTCCAGACCTTACACCACTGGACTTTTTCTTGTGGGGTCACCTGAAAAATGTTGTTTATAAAGTCAGACCTGCCAATATTGAAGATTTAAAAAATCGAATAACAACAGAATGCAATAACATTTCAGAAGAAACCATAAGAAAAGTCCAACAAGAATTTATTGATCGTTTCGGTACTGTCAGGCAGCAGAAGGAGGACAATTTCAACACTTAATTAAATAGCTTATTTAATTTTTTTACATTTTTTTAAATTAAAAATATCTTAAATAAAATTATTTGTTTTACCCTCTAGTAACGAAACTATGAATTTTAGGCCCTAAGTGTGTTATGTTTTTGAAATCAGCTGTTCTTGGAGATTACAGATCTGAACTAAAATATAGGGGTTCCCATTTAAAAAAATCGTCGATAATGTCATATCTACTACATGAGCCACCTTGTATATTAAGTTTGTATGGGAAAAAATGCGCCATTAAAAATTATTATACACGTGTCCGAGGATTTTTCCGAAATATTTTTAGATTCCTAGATAATGAATTTGTTCCTTACTTTATGTACACACTGTATAAACCACTCTTTGAAGTTATTTATTTAATATTTCTATTGCTTGTATATTACTTAGCTGTTATATTCTAAATAAATGGTTTAAATATAACTTATTTCTATTTAATCAGATTCATATATAAGAATTAATTAATTATTGTTTTATAATAATTAAAATAATTGACGCCACATCAACAACATGGAAATTAGGGATCTACCTCAACGATTAGCGGCTTGACTTTTCCACGATTCTGTAAAATAAAGGTCAGTTTGCCGATTTGACAAACGCATGACTTGTCGAGGGGCGTCATCCTCCCAAAATGCTCTGTCTCAACTCTGGCTCAATCGCGAACGGTCTCTGGAAGAGCAGCAGTTTCACGTTCATTCAGTCCTACTCTGGTGCTCAGCATGTTTACGTTATGCATGTCGCGTGGCCCTCCACCCCTACAGGATAGTTGCCACAAAAACAGTAAGCTTTTATTGTTTTTTATTTTAAATACTTTATCGTTTTTTTTATTAGTCATTATTTTATTGAAATAGTTTAATATAGCTAATAAATTAATTTGGTTTTGTTGACTACAATGTATATGATATAATAATATTTTTTATTGATAGCGCTTTTCCTAAAATAAGTAGTGATACCACCGGAACCGGATCCGGTGTCCGGCCTTCTTGTTTAATATCCGGTTCGGCCGGATTTGTACCGGATCCGGCCGGAACTGAATTAAAAATAATGTGATTTAGAAATTATGAATGAAACCACAGCGACACAGTAGAGCTGTTTTATTTAACGAAACTACGATAACAACAAAACACAAACTCTGGAATAACTGTCATAATTAATAAATATGTTAAACATTAATATTCGTAATTAATAATGGGCAGATTATGGTGCATAAAAATTAAATTTTTTCCCGTTGCTTGCAGAGAGTCTACTTATTTTTTTTTTCGAAATATCGCCCCGAAAAAAATATTTCACTATAAACACTTGATGCAAAATAATGGATTATAAAAATAGAAACTTTTCTTCGTAGTTTTTCCACCAGTTAAGTGGATTTCGATCACTTTTAGAACATTTTGTTGTAAATACAGGATTCGATTTCGGTCAGTGTTAAAATACGTTTCACGAAATTTGGATACGACTTAATGATTTCCTGGGTCGGTCCCATTTTGTCGACAAGAGCTTGGCAATAAACGAGTGAAGTATGAAGGGACGGACTAAGGAAAACAAGTAATGATATGATTATATTAATGTAATCAAATGAAATAACATTCTTTTTAAATATTACTAGTCATATTTATTTACATTTATAATGTCATTCTATAGATAGTTCTGTTTCGCTATCGCTATCCTCATCAAAATTAATTATAATTGGATTAATTATACGATCCAGACTAATATACGAATTTTCTACAGTTATTACGTGACGGACTGAATTTTTCCAACTACCTGGGGAATATCATTAAAGCATATTAATTCTACAGAACTTAAAGTCGGAGAAATATTTTCAGGCCTAACCAGTGATTTTAACTAGTACCACATATGCTTTATGGGGTTAAAAATGTAATAATAGGGTGGGAGCCGTAGCACTGTATGTCCAATTTCTTCTGCCAATGTGTCACAAACATATAAATTTTTTATACAAAATGTCTTTAAAACTTCTAAAAGATCACTTTTTTATAACTTTCTTCAAAATATATATCATTAGCGGCCATGTAGTTCTGAATCTCCAATTTTGTATTATTTGAGCTTGGGGCTTTATGTAATTGGCGACTGTGATAGCTCGCATTGTCCATTACTATCACGCTATTCTGAGGAATGTTTGGTAAAAGACAACTCTTTAACAATTAATCAAAAAGTTCGGCTGTTGTATCGTCATGGTAGTCCACACAAGAGTCTTTAATGTTTTTTGCAGAAAGCCACAAGGCATTTGGAACCCAACCGTTTTCTGACCAAGCATGTAAAATGCTTATTCTTTTTCGTTTATTTGACGGAGCTTTTGTTTTACACTTATCGAAAGAATCAGACCAGCCTTTGGATGGTGTTTCAAGCGTGTCAAATCAAGTCTCGTCGAGGTAAATTATAGGACGGTTTTCAGAACGGGATTTCCTTACAGAAGTTATATACTCTTGACGCCATTTGTGTAAACGATGGGATTCCATGAGTACTTGCCTTTTTGTCAATTTTGCGGTATCTGAATCCCATTTCCGACAAAACTCTCCAAAGGCTAGTGCGGCTACAACTTATTTGGGTTTCATCATTAGTGGGCCGTTGCTTCAGAGAATCTAATGTAGGTACGCGTTGCTCTTCGTACATGGTGTAGATTTTTCGCCTTATCAAGTCCTTGTCGCTTTCGTCGAAACATTTGGCGAAACCGGCATCTTTACGCTTCTTTCTAGATTTAATGGGATTTAACGCGATTCTTTTCACTGTAGTCAGAGGTATCTTTGTCAAATCAGACGTTTTAGTCGCAGCAGCACTAGCATAAAGTCCTCTGTTGAGTAAAGAGGTATATACTGGGAGGAAATATGTCTTGGCATAACCACGTTGTGGCAATCGCCAAGATAGCTTCTCAGAAGCTTGGCGTACTCTTCCGAACCAGAAAGTTGTACACACCTCAACACCTTTTGACACTATACAAAGCCCAGATTCGACCATCACTAGAATACTGCTCTCATGTCTGGAGCTCTGCACCCAAACATACTCTTCGGCTACTGGATTCCATCGAAAGGAGGGCTATTCGTCTGATCGGAGACCACGAGCTGACGAAGAACCTCGACAGCCTAGAACATCGAAGACAGGTTGGGGATTTGACTCTCTTTTACAGATATTTTCATGGAAGGTGCTCGGCTGACCTTTCCCTCTTAATTCCGCCCATAGCGACGAATAGCAGAAATACACGACGAACCACTGCCGCCCATCCATATGTGGTTAAGCTTAGTACTCCTCGAACTTCACTATTTAAGAACTCTTTCATCTGGAGGACTTCATCCTTGTGGAACGACCTTCTCGAGGTCGTTTTTCCCAACGAATATAACCTCCAACGATTCAAAACCAACGTGAATCGCTTTTTGCACACACGCACCACTCCCAGAGTGCCCTATAGTGCTTGTGTTTGATCATAAAAAAAAAAAATACTCTTTTTACAATTTCTCGAGAGATAAATGCATTTTCTTCACTGCAACACTAGAAGAAGCACCATCATTATCATCCATGGACGCCACATACTGTTATTATACGTTTGGTAAAATAATATCGGTAATACAACTAAACTTTTCCAGTAAGAAATAAAAACTAACAAATTTTACCACAAAAATATATTTAAATATAAATTAAGCAACCTAACCTACCTGATGTGCCTATATTTAATTAAAATTATTACAATCCGGTCCTGTCCACATAATAATAACAAACGGTCATAAATAATGGGATCGCCCCAGGTACTTTTACTGCAATCATTAAGTTATATCCATTTTTCGTGGAACAATCTTTACCTATGTATACAGGGCATTAAAGTATTTTTTTGGCTTTATCAAAAATCTCAAAAACAGCTTAAAATATTATACTAACATTTAGTATTGTTGACTATTATGATATAACATCAAAAATTTTTACCTCAAAAGGTTTTTTTCTCAAGTCAGTGCCGCAGGTACAGCTGCGGCTTAATACAGTTTTAACCCAAAAATATGTTAGGTACGCCACTGTGCCAATGATATTTTCGAAACAATTATTTTACTAAAACTCACCGTTTGGAATATCATTATAATAATAATTATGTATCCCTTTTTGTTATATTTTATGGAAAAGACAATAATTATCCAAAAGTGATGAACTTCCGAGCGAAAATTTTGCCGATACAAAATAATATTCGACGAGATTATTTCACAATAAAAAGTGCTCATTTGTTTTTGAAACCAGGATGTCATTTGTCAGTATTGTTGACACGCATGAAAATTTTGCCGGTGAAAAACCATCATGTTGGGTTCGTCCAGGTAGATGCAGGAAAGAGTTTGCCATTTTTCTATTTGGGTTTCATAATGGCTACATTATGAAATTCAAAAAAATTGAATAACCTGCCACTTTATGAAACTGAAATTTTATTCTTTTTATGTTGGCAGCAAGTAGGGTTCGAATTTTAGGCTTGCTTCGATTTTGAATTTAGTTTTATAGGCATTATGGATTTGACAAACCATTTTTATAGAAAACTTTAAAATACTAACGTTTAACCTTGCAAATAGATCATTTTTACTAGATTTTTATCCGAAATACCTATACTCGGAAATATATAACATGATGACGGTGTCCGTCAACTAATTTCTAGTCACAACTAAAAACAACATAACTTAATAGAAATAACTTCCAGTTTATGTTCTATTTCTAACGTTTTATTCAATAAAGTACTATTTTTATTTTTAATATAGTATTATACATATTAGTCACTGTAGGCGTTTCCTAGGCAATATTTTGAACTTTGTGCTGCTCGCATATTCTTTTTAAAAGTATTTCTAGATTATTTTCTGCAATTTCTCGTTTAATTATGACGGATGCGAAGAAGCTTGGTTGTGTTCAATTGTTTCTATCATGGAATATTTGATACTTGTAACATTTTATCAAATTGTAAAAGTATTGGCAACCCAAAAAGAAAATATTAATTCAAATGGAAAAAAATATATTATATTTTTTAAAGTTTTTCAGACTTTAAAGACCCAAATAGAAAAGTATTATAAAATAAAATGCACGGTTCATAAGACAACTAGAGCAATTGTACTCTAGAAAACTCCCCGCATCGCGGGTCGTTTGCTGAATTAATCGCGTGCTCTAAGATAATGTCTTATGAAACTTATTTCTTAATATACTATAGTGAAATACGGCCGTCCTAAACTGAAACACTGTAAGTGTCAAAAAAATTTAATTGAATTAAATATTGTACTAGATACAGCTAGATTAGCTATTTAGGACGAAAAAATATTGTAGTTAATAGTTAATATATTTTATTTTAATTAAAATTCATTCTTCAGCTTCTGTTAAATTTGAGGCCTAAACCAAGTAAGAACACCGTTTCTTGTCAAATACTTAGGAAAATGCAAGTATTTGTCAGTAGCGAAATATATTATTATAATTGCAATAATTATTATAAACGAAATTAATTAAATAGGTAGTTAAAATGACAACTATGTTGAAAGTGTTCACCCCTTAAAACAGGATTTACACGAAAGTATAATAATCGCACTAGCTGTGTCTTTGCTTTTGATGGCAGAATAGTCGCGATAATGTTTCTGTCAGAGTCGTATCCAGGAAAAAACCAAAGTGAGAGCATTTTTGTTTTCAATTTAGGGGAGACGGAGGAGATTTGTGACAGAGTAGAGTTGTGACAAAGACGATTTCTCGGAATCTATGGCCGTTAGCGAGCTGACAACAGCGCACGATGGTTTGCTTATAGACGCGCTACTTGACGCAGTACGCGCCAATGGCCCACGACAAGCGGTTGCGTGATTACGACGCCTGCATGAAAAAACAATCGAAAAGTAAATTTTTTATAAAATGTTTGATTGTATTTATATCATGATATATTACATTCAAGTGGTTATGCTATTTTTTTCCTATATTGTGTGGGTTTGGAGTTTCAAAGCGTGGCATTGTTTGCATCTTGTTTCGAAATTACAATTTCAATGTTTTTTCTGTTTATTTCTGTTCCTATTCGTTTGCTTTGTACAATTCTTACAACCTAAGTTTGATACAATGATGCCATAGTTACTTATAAAAGATTTACTGTTACTATGTTAATGTTTCATGTTATTGTAGTTCCTACAATTATGCCTAATGATAATTAAAGTAATTTAATGCAAAAAAAAACGTGTGTTTTGTTTATAATTCATATAAAAGTAATTTTATCTATTAAAATTAGTCTAGATACACCGCCGTCATAACTTACCTTGGTATCTGTCACAATTTACCTCGGTGTTTGGAGAGTTGTGACAAAGGGAGTAGCGTCAGTTTTCGTAAATTTTCTCAGAAACCTTATAACTTTTATTGACTTTGATGACTGTTTTTAAAAGAGCAAGGATTGATATACATTGCGGCATACAATTCATAATGGTGGTATGTTTCTTTATTGAGATATGTTCTTTTAAGTAAAAATTGTCACAACGCTCCTCAGTCTCCCCTACTATAGAAAAAATAAAAACAGCTATCTAATATACGAAATAGAATTACCTATTCTTGAAGTTCTGACATTTAAACCCCTAGAAACTATTTTTTTATAAAGTCTCGCACACCAAATGTACAGGGTAAGTCAACGATAGAGTAAAGTTCATTTTTCTCTTTATGTTAAGAAGTAGATAAAAACTTGAAATACCAAAGTTGTATAGATCATTAAGATGCAGATTCTAAAATTATATTAGAGTATACAGGGTGGCCCACAACGAAGTGGTGAATATAACTTACGTTTTTTTAAACGGAACACCATGTATTCCTATCAATTTTTGGATTATGCATAAGATTCTGAATATTTTTATATATAATGTTATATATCTAAATCTTATAGTTTCTCCAATATTTCCATTTTTTCAGAAAAACGTCAGCTTTCAGCATTGGATTTAATTGTTAATACCTACACTACATCTGCAAATTAAAAGTTCATATTTGGTATGAACATTATATGAAGTTAAGGTAAATAAATTATGGAAACAAATTTACCTCACTCTTTACAGGGTGTTCAAAATAAATTTTCGAATTTAAGTAATTTTAAACAAAAGAATCTCGGTTTTTTTAAATGGTACAACCTATATTTTCTTTCTTTCTGATAGAATATGTAAATTCACTGTTATTTGATATATCATATGTTTATTTTAATACTTTTCGACATATTTTAATTTATCTCTATTTTTCATTGTTAATTTCCTATATTTATATTATAGCATCGTAGTTGCAATGAAAAAACAAAAGGTGTCAAGACTTTGACACAAGTACTTAATAATGAAATACCTAGAAACGTTTGTTATTCGATGTTAGAAGCGTTTAGGAAGAAATTAAGTATGAATTTCCCTAAAAATTAGCTGATTGACATGATTTACACACTTGGCGAATCAGAAAAAAATTGGAATATAGAATACGAAATGCTTGCAGGACAATATCACCATTTATGCTAAAGAGAGTACAGCAAAACATACTAAAACGACTAAATATATGTATTCGGGAGGGGGCATATATTTGAACATTTATTACGACACATTAAAAAATGAGAAAAATATTAATTGTAAATATTCTTGTCCACAAGTTTGTTGTTACTTATTTCCATTTCCATTTCATTATATGTTTTGCAAATTTACCTCGTTTGATTTTGTCCTGGGGACTCCACCGGTTTTTTAAATTTTTTCATTGCAACTACGATGTTATAATATAAATAAATATAGGAAATTAACAATGAAAAATAGAGAAATATTAAAATAGGTCGAAAAGTATTAAAAATAAACATATGATATATCAAATAAAAGTTAAAGAGAATTACGTATTCTATCAGAAAGAAATAAAATATACAGGGTGTACCATTTAAAAAAACCGAGATTTTTTGATTAAAGTTACTGAAATTCGAAATTTTATTTTGAACACCCTGTAAAAAGTGAGGTAAATTTGTTTCCATAGTTTATTTGCCTTAACTCCATCTAATGTCCATACCAAATATGAACTTTTAAGTTGTACAGGTAGTGTAGGTATTAACAATTAAATCCAACGCTGAAAACTGACATTTTTCTGAAAAAATGGAAATATTGGAAAAACTACAAGATTTAGATATATAACATTACATATAAAAAATATTCAGAATCTTATGCATAATCCAAAAATTGATAGATATACTGTGTATTCCATTTAAAAAAACGTAAGTTATAGTTACTACTTCTTTGTGGGCCATCCTGTATACTCCAATATAATTTTAGAATGTGCACCTTAATGATCTCTACCACTTTTGTATTTCAAGTTTTTATCTAATTCTTAACATAAAGGAGAAAATGAACTGTATTCTATCGTTGACTCACCCTGTACAATACTTTACTTCACTTCGAATCAACCACTTATTATCTTTTAAATATCTAGCATCAACTTGAGGGATTTTTGAGAAAATATATATCGTTAAAGTAATGAAAATGGGCGTATATAAAACTAGTCGCTATATTTATTTCTTGATTTCTTATTTGAAGGGCAAGGGAATAAAACAAACGATGCCCTAATAATAAAGCATTAAAAAAACACCCATACCGGTTAAAAAGACTTTGCCATTGCCCGCGCGGTGTTTGCGAAAAAAACTAAAATAAATAATTAAATTAATTATTAAACTTAATAATTTTACCTTAAAATTATTTTCTTAAGGAGTTAACGAAACAGTAATAAATTACGTTAAACATTGACGGGCATTTTTATTTTTATGACTTGTAACATAAGATTCGGTCATATAAATTCAGTTTTGTCTATAAGTCAGTTTTATGACATCGTTTATTTTTCCCCTTATCCTTCATTCGCTTAAAATCTTCAACTATTAAATTATATCTTAAACTTTACCTATAAAAATAATACTCTAAATTTATATAACTTCTAGCTTTAAATATTCTGGCTGTATAACAAGCTAAAAGCCAGCGTCAAAAAAAAATTTAGTAAAAAGGAAATTTATAGAAGGGAGTTTCCGGTTGACAGGGCATAATTCCTACCCTTTTTGACCCTTGGGATTCTTTAACCTGCGTAATTGCATCACTAATTTAAGTCTTAAAGTGGGTTAATATCAAACTTAAGTGAGGCGACGATTTACGAAAAAAAAATATTCAAATTTTATTTAACATTTCTGGGGCTGGAAATTTAACGTTGCCGTTTCGTGTCGCCACTCGCTGTGGGCCGTGCCGACTCCTAGCAGGACGAGTGTTGCCAGATAAAAAAAGAAAAATCATCAGAAATATGCAAATACATTTTTATGATCGTACCTATTAGCAAAAATATGTAAAAACATCAGAAAGCCAACTATATTTTTATAATCGTATTAGCAAAAAAAATTAGCGGAAAAATACAGTGTGTCCGCGGATGGAGGTCACAAAAGGGAAAAATCTTTATTAATGATTTCACGACGTGAACTTAAAATATTAAAATTTGATTTCGAGATTTAAGAATGAGAGTTTGAGATCAGAGCGTTAATAAAATAGGAAAGTATGAAAAATCACCAGAAATCAGACCTTTTTAAAAAGTTTTTTATCAATAACCAGATCTGGTGAATTTTCACCAGATCTAGCAACACTATTAAGACTAGCAGTTTTGTTAGTCTATTAGTCCGTCGGATTGAACGCCTTCTAGTTCTAAAGATCAGAAAACCAAGGTATAGCCAAATAAGACCGAAAATAATAGACAAAAAAGTGAAAAAATACAAATCACTAATTTTAACTTAAATCCACATAACTTTTTTACTGAAGGAGATAATAAGAAGTTTCATTTCAATTCTATCTCTAATTCCATCCTTATTCTATTGTAAATATTTGATAAATAATATAAGAAAAATAGCAATATAAAAAAAAAAGACAAAAAATTAACAATGATTTTTTAAACTCGCCTCGCCGTAACTTCCACGCAAAAATTGATTTACAATTGATTAGCTAATCAATGTTTCTTTTACTAAAAAACTGCGCAATTTAATTGGCTTTATTTTGAGTCGATTATTGTGTCTATTTTTTATAAGGGTATCATTTAACTGGTTAGCAAAAAATTCTTATTTTTGCGAACAGAAAAATGTAATCGGTCAGCCAAAATGGCTAGTTGGTCAGCAACTTATGGACAGCAAACATGTCTGAATCGGTCAGTAATTAATGTCACACTAGTGTGCTCTAAATTACTTTGGTACGCAAATTAAATATATAAGCTGCTTTGAGCGATCCACTTTTAATCAGATATTAGTAAGCAATCAGCGGGTAAGCAAAATATTTAATCTTGGTCATCAAAAAAAAAAGGCATTAAAACGTGAAATAGTGACAGTGCCCTGGGAAAACAAGTGAACAAACCCGCCCCCGCTTCACCTTTTGTAGCCGATTTCCTTCTGTATTCGGCAAAAGAAAACACAAGAAAGTTACATAAATTGACAGTGCCCTGGGAAAACAAGTGAAAACCCGCCCCCGCTACACCATTTGGGCCTTGACTGCTACACCGAATGAAAATACACGCACGCAATTATCTACTCGTATCACGCGACTGCTTTCGCTCCGCGCACTATAACTAACTTTGCCGATTATTCAAAACAAACGCAATCCAATGATTTATAATAACCGTTTTTTTAATATGCAAACCTCTTAATTAAACTGCTTCTACACATATTTTTTTCTACTGACCAATTCTAAAATCTTGCTGACCAAATAATCCATTTCGTCAGCTCGATGGAATCCAGTAGCCGAAGAGTATGTTTTGGTGTAAAGCTCCAGACATGAGAGCAGTACTCTAGTGATGATCGAATCTGCGCTTTGTATAGTATCTATAGAGCTTTGTGATCCGGAAAAGTACACCAAGTTTCTGCGAAGCTGCTTTGGCATTTGCCACAAAGTGTTTGTGCCAAGACATATTTCCTCCTAGATGGACGCCCAGCAAATTAATAGAAGTCAGTAGAATTACTTGTCCCTTGTCACTACTATACCCCGTTCTGCAACGTTAACCTTTTAGAGCAAACTGCTACTTGGACTTCCTTAGCATTAAATTTGAGTTGTTACTGACAATCCAAGACAAAATTTCTTCCAGATCTTTGTTGACGCGGGAATCTTCACGCTGCCTGTGAAGATGTGCGTTGGCAGCCGATGTTTGAGAATTTAAAATGAAAGATGGACAAGTGTGATGTCGCCACCCAAGTTATGTATGGAATTTGTACGTGTCACTCTCTGTAATTATCTATTCTAAATACAATATAGTTTTATAGTATAGGGAACGAGAGGTGAGTACAGAAGTAAGAGAAAAAATAATAATCATTATCAGAATAATTAAATAAATTTTACAAAACAGCCCCATTTCCATGTTCGTCTCGTAAACCCTTATAATTCCATATATTTTATGTCTAAAATACCAAATGTCATTGGTTAGAAAGGTCTAATATTAGCAAGAACGTTTGCTTATAGAAAACTAAAAGGGTTTTAAGCACACATTAAATATGTTGGCTAATTAAGGTTGTAAAATTATGTTTATGGGTTTCCTAATTAAATATATTCCTAAGGGATTGTGCTTGATAATATTAAAATAACCTTGGGAACGATGTAATATTTTTTTCCCTTTTGGGTATAACTTTCTATTCACGTTTAATTAAGTTATACAGATATAATTAAGCCTTTCATGATTTTATGAATATACAACGATTATAATTCGTCGGATACGATGTACATATTATTATATACCTACATCCCTTTGAATTGATAAATAAATGGTAATTAAGTGTCAATTTAAAAATAAATATTGAATTAATGTTAAACAAAGATCATAATTAAATGAATTTAGAGAATATAAGTAATAAAATAATAAGTAATATAATGGTAGTTTATTTTGTTCCTCAACTCTCAGCGCACTACCTTCATTCTGAATGAATTTGTAATTATATCTCGAGTACAAGGTGTCCCATTGCCGCCCATCCACATGTGGTTCAGCGTAGTACTTCTCGAACTTCATTCTTTAAGAATTCTTTCCTCATGAGGATGTCATCCTTATGGAACGACCTTCCTTAGGTCATGTTTCCCAACGAATATAACCTCCAGCGATCGATTCAAAACCAACGTGAATCGCTTTATTTGCACACACACCACTTCCAGAGTGTCTTAAAGGATTTTTCCCATAGAGTTTGATAAAAAAATATTGGATTAGAAAAAAATATCACGGAAACATTAATATCATATTTGTTATAATGTTAAGGCTTTCTCTTTAATATAATCTAACATCGGGTAAATATGGTTTTATAACCCAACATTCATCAGGAACATATTTACTAAATGTCGATAAAAGGTCGTTTTAATATTTTTGTCCATGAAACATTGTGTTTTCATTGGTTTCATATTACGTTAAAATTTTACGATAGATTGATCAAGTTCATTGCTTTTATAGTTAGCCATGGGCTAATGTTAATATAAGATTTTGTGCTCTTTTGGGGCATCAACATTTTTTTCAATTAATCATAGCATGATGAGGCGTAGTAGAAAAAATTATGAACTGGAATATCAGCGGTATAGTCCCGATTTGGTTCAAATGGAATTTATTCTCACACTAACGCAAAATGATCTTGGTTATCAATAATTCAACTTTTTCGATGATTTTATTATTGTTATTGGTAACAGTAACATTTGCGATGGATAAAGATAAGATTATCAGGATGCAGAAAAAAATATTGTTCTACAGGGTGTCCCATATTCGACGCTTTTATAGTGTATCTCCGTAATTGTTGGTGCTATCAAAAAAGTAATGTAGGTGTCATGTACTCTATTTAGGTCAAACTTAAAATGGTAAAATCAAAATATGAAAATTTTCGCTCGCTCAAGAGGAAAATCAAAAAATTGACAATTTCAAAATGACCCTATATTTTTTTAGTTAAAAATAGAAAAATATTTTATACACAAGTTTATTTATTGATTGTTGAATAATCTGCAGTTTTAAGAATAAGTATACGGGGTCTGGTAAGAAAGTTATCGGACCTAACCTCATTTTTTTAAATGGAACACCCTGTATATTTTAATCTAAAAAGATACTATTTTAAATTCTCCTTTCGATTATATAATGGATGCTATTGGTTTCCTAGGCGATTTATTAAAGTTTATTACTTTAAACCATAGTAGACCATGAAACAAAAGCTAATATCCTATCCTAAAGAACTATGTTGACTATTAACATTTAATGTCAATTTCGTTTTTACATATTCATTTGCGAAAATGACCTATCAACATTTTGAAAATGATATGATATCAGTTTATATTGAAAGTGGAAAAAACGAGGAAATGGCGCAAAATGTATATATTGTTCGCTATCCGGAAAGACGGTAACCATTTAGGGACATATTCCGAATATTTACTATGATTCCCGTTATTTTTCCTATCCTATCCTAAACAACTATGTTGACTATTAACATTTAACGTCAATTTCGTTTTTACATATTCATTTGCGAAAATGACCTATCAACATTTTGAAAATGATATGATATCAGTTTATATTGAAAGTGGAAAAAACGAGGAAATGGCGCAAAATGTATATATTGTTCGCTATCCGGAAAGACGGTAACCATTTAGGGACATATTCCGAATATTTACTATGATTCCCGTTATTTTTCCTATCCTATCCTAAACAACTATGTTGACTATTAACATTTAACGTCAATTTCGTTTTTACATATTCATTTGCGAAAATGACCTATCAACATTTTGAAAATGATATGATATCAGTTTATATTGAAAGTGGAAAAAACGAGGAAATGGCGCAAAATGTATATATTGTTCGCTATCCGGAAAGACGGTAACCATTTAGGGACATATTCCGAATATTTACTATGATTCCCGTTATTTTTCCTATCCTATCCTAAACAACTATGTTGACTATTAACATTTAACGTCAATTTCGTTTTTACATATTCATTTGCGAAAATGACCTATCAACATTTTGAAAATGATATGATATCAGTTTATATTGAAAGTGGAAAAAACGAGGAAATGGCGCAAAATGTATATATTGTTCGCTATCCGGAAAGACGGTAACCATTTAGGGACATATTCCGAATATTTACTATGATTCCCGTTATTTTTCCTATCCTATCCTAAACAACTATGTTGACTATTAACATTTAACGTCAATTTCGTTTTTACATATTCATTTGCGAAAATGACCTATCAACATTTTGAAAATGATATGATATCAGTTTATATTGAAAGTGGAAAAAACGAGGAAATGGCGCAAAATGTATATATTGTTCGCTATCCGGAAAGACGGTAACCATTTAGGGACATATTCCGAATATTTACTATGATTCCCGTTATTTTTTACTTTAATCTGAATCTTTTATTTCGTTTCCAAGTAATAAAGTTTAAATAAATCGCCTTCAACAATCATTCAACAATCATTATAAAGAAACTTCTGTAAAACATTTTTCTGTATCTCTTATAACTAAGAAAATATAGGGTATTTTGAAATTTTTCAATTTTTTGATTTTCCCCCGTCTAGTCTTAAGCGAGCGAAAATTTTCATATTTTGATTTTTCCATTTTAAGTTTTACCCAAAAAGAGCACATGACACCTACATTACTTTTTTTGATAGCACTAACAATTACGGAGATACACTATAAAAGCGTCGAAAATGGGAGACCCTGTACAACAATATTTTTTTCTGCATCCTGATAATCTTATCTTTATCGCTATAATCTTATTATTCTCGCGCTCATGTGTCCCCGCGCCCATGTACCCTCGCGCCCAAGTGTCCTCGCGCCCAAACGGCCGCGCTCAGATGGCCGCGTCCATGTGGCCGCGCCCAAATGTCCGTCTCCGATACCGTTGATATTCCAGTTCATAATTTTTTCTACTGCGCCTCATCATGCTATGATTAATTGAATAAAATGTTGTACAAAATCTTATATTAACATTAGCCCATGGCTAACTATAAAAGCCATGAACTTGATCAATCTATCGTAAAATTTTAACGTAATATGAAACCAATGAAAACACAACGTTTTATGGACAAAAATATTAAAACGACCTTTTATCGACATTTAGTAAATATGTTCCTGATGAATGTTGGGTTATAAAACCATATTTACCCGATGTTAGATTATATTCAAGAAAAAGCCTTAACATTATAACAAATATGATATTAATGTTTCCGTGATATTTTTTTCTAATCCAATATTTTTTGTATCAAACTCTATAGGAAAAATCATTTAAGACACTCTGGAAGTGGTGCGTGTGCAAATAAAGCGATTCACGTTGGTTTTGAATCGATCGCTGGCGGTTATATTCGTTGGGAAACATGACCTAAGGAAGGTCGTTCCATAAGGATGACATCCTCCTGATGAAAGAATTCTTAAAGAATAAAGTTCGAGGAGTACTACGCTGAACCACATGTGGATGGGCGGCAATGGTCATCGCTCTAGGTGGAATTAAGCGAGCAAGGTCAATCGAGCATTTTCCATGGAAATATCGGTAAAGAGAATCAAATCACCAACCTGTGTTTGATATTCCAGACTTTCGAGATTCTTTGTCAGCTCGTGGCCTCCGACCAGATAAATGGCTTTCATTTCAATGAAATCTGTGCGTCGGCAGCCGATGTTTGGGCATTCAAAATGAACGATGAGAGTGCTTTCGTTAGATTAGATTTTTGGGTTTCACTAGAAGGTCGCTAATGTATAGTCTGAAGAGGGTGGGAGATAATAAGATCCTTGAGGTACACCGGCATTGATGGTGAAGGTATCTTGAAAGAAATTCGTCAATGGCAATTTGCAGAGATCTGTCCTTAAGAAATCTATACAACCACTCACAGAATCGACTGGGCATGCCCTAGGATCTCACTTAGGAGCCCTTCATGATAAGCACGACCAAAGCATTTTAAAATGTCCAGTTCAATAGTCCGAGACTCCCAAATCATGTTCGAGACAGGGCATCTGGCGTGTCGTTAAAAAATGTGAGACACTAAAGTGAAAACCCGAACATTTTATCCTTGTTAATAACTCTAATACCTCCAGAAAGTGTCGAAAATAGGACACCATGTATAACGTAACCAAACTAACATTAATATATCAAATATGTAACAGTTGATTATAACTAGTTGACAAAGTTTCTTAATTTTGAGTTTTCAATGGGTTATTTGCATAAGAATAACTATAGGAAACAACATTCCATCCATCTTTCCATTGGTGGCCAAAAAGTTCAATATTTTGCTTAGTTTTTTGTAATTTGGGTCATAAATACGCCTAAAAATGGTTAGAGTTAAGCTGTAGGATACTTTTTACTAAATAATTTTATAAAGATTGTATTTTAAAGTTAATGTTGAGGTATGGCTCTAAATATAAATGACCCCAAACTTGAATAAAGTTGCATTATTTACATATTTATAAACTTTTTGTGTAAAACAGAACAATGTCTGGTGAGAAACGAATGTTTCTTCTGGGAAATGTTTGTTTATATTACGGTTGGCCCGTGGTTTCGCCTCCGACAATTTTACTCGTAACCGTAGAAACAATGCAAATTTTTTACCACCTTACTTGAAAGCTTTTCGTACAGTGACTGGCGGAAGTTTGTACCAACATGAGAATTGTTTTTAACGTTTAATTTAAGCTATAAAATATTCTGCTAATAAAGAAACTTTTCGCATGGAAAAATGTCAGTTATCCACTTTTAATGAAAAAAAAAGCAGACCCTTAGTGGTCCTTAGGGCCGATATTTCAGTCACCTTAAGATATAGAATGAGATAAGTCATCCTTAATACAAGTTTAATAGTATATGAAAGTTCTTTTTAACTCGCATCTAACGAAATAGATCTATAAGAAAGTTATAATCTTCCACTTAACGCGTCAAATTACCCCCAAATTAATTTAAAACAATTTTTTTAAGGTTTAGGTTAACGTTAAGGCTACCTTAGCTAAGCTTAGCTAACTTAAGGTAATATTCAAATATGGGCCCTAAAGGTCGTAGTCATAGTCGACACTTGAGGCGTCCTCGACAATCAAGTGCTCCTTAAGGTGACGTTGTTAGTTTGACAAAGTCGACTAAGGAATGCTTAAAGCCTGAGCACGCCTCATGTGTCGACTATGAATACGGCCCTTAAGGGTATAGAAAATGGGGATGAATCAGGTAGTTGATTTATTGCAATAAGCTGCCTAACACCTATCGAGCAGTCGCATTGCTTTCACTTATATCAGAAGTAATGGAGAAAGCTATTAAACAACAACAACTTCTGAAGTACCTGGAAGGCCTCAACATTATCAGCGGTCATCAATATGGTTTTCGGGTTTGTCCAGATCAACGGGGGACCTTCTAGCTTATGTCACCCATCTTTGGAGCAACGCAATCGAACATCATGGAGAGTCTCGGGAGATTGCACTGGATATTTCTAAAATTTTTGATCGTGTTTAGCATGAGGGGCTTCTAAGTAAACTGCGATCTTATGGTATGGCCAGTCGATTCTATCCATGGTTGTCTAGCTTTCTTAAGGACCGCTCTCTGCAAGTTGCGATTGCCGGATTTCTCTCAGATACCTTCAACATCAATGGCGATGTTCCTCAAGGGTCCATATTGTCTCCTACCCTCTTCTTACTCTACATAACGACCTTCTAGGGAAAACTAAAAATCCGATATTTAGCTTCGCTGACGATAGCTCCTTTAATCCTCTTTCTCCTTGAATGCACCAACATGAGTTGCCGACGCACATCTTCGCAGACAGCATGAAGTATCACGGGTCAACAAAGACCTGGAAAAAATGGGGTGACAGTAACCAAGTGGCATTTAACGCTAAGAAAACCCAGGCAGCAGTTTTCTCTAAATAGTTTAACATTACAGAACCGGATATTGTCATGACGGGACACGCAATTCCACTGGCTTCATCTATTAATTTGCTGGGCGTCAATCTGGCAGGAAATATGTCTTGGCATAATCACATTGTGTCAATCGCCAAGGTAGCTTCACAGAAACTTGATATATTCTTCCGGGCCAAAAAGTTGTACACACCTCAATAACTTTGACACTATACAAAGCCCAGATTCGACAATCACTAGAGTACTGCTCTCATGTCTGGAGCTCTGAACTAAAACATACCCTTCGGCTATTGGATTCCGTCCAACGGAACGTCTGATCGGCGACCACGATCTGACAAAGAGCCTCGACAGGCTGGAACTTCGAAGACAGGTTGGTACTTGACTCTCTTTTACAGATATTTCCATGGAAAATGCTCGGCTAACCTTGCCCTCTTAATTCCGCCCAGAGCGATGAATAGCAGAAATACACGACGAACCATTACCGCCCATCCACAGTGGTTCTGCGTAGTACTCCTCGAACTTCATTATTTAAGAATTCTTTCATCTGGAGGACTTCATCCTTATGGAACAACCTTCCCGAGGTCGTGTTTCCCAACTAATTCCAATAATTGAAAACCAGAGTGTCTTAAAGGGTTTTCCTATAGTGCTTGTGGTTGATTATAAAAAATAAAATAAAGATGAACGGTGAATTTTGATCACAACTATAAATTGTTTAGTCTGATCATCTCACTAATTACTACTAAAGTTGCATTGAAATATAAACAGGCGTCAATCATGGAGATCTAACTAAATCTTGGTGATATACTTTTTCCAATAAATATTTTTCGCATGTTGTTTATTCACATACATGCATGATGGATGGTCCTTCCTACATGCATCTGACAAGTTTGCTAACGATTTATAACCTTTTGCTATTTTTTTTCTATAAAACTATAGCCGCTGGACGGACATAGTATCCTTTTTGTAAACTCTTTACGATAATTAACCATTCTGGATCCAAATTTAGAAAAATGAATCCAAGTACAGGGTGTTATGGAAATGCTTATTATAATTAAATGGGTGACTACTTGGGTGTCCTAAACAAAGTCAAAATATATTTTTCTTCATTTCAAATTTGTGTAATATTATTAATGGTCAACGCATCTTTTAACGTACTTTTGAGTATCCATTTGTATACGTAGGCCTTTTATCTGGATACCCAGTAAACATCAAACAACGCATTTTTCGCGTCTTTTTTTCCTAATTTTTTAGTCTACCAGTGCTCCTCTCTGCTCTTCTCTGTCTTGCGCCTGGGTCGGTTGATACTTTGATGCATATTTGATTGAATTGAATTTTATGGTCTTAGTAATTTCCATGGTTTTGTTTAATTAATTATTAATGTCGTATTTTGGGCTATGCCACACAGGCACAGTTTTTCTGTGCCTTGTGACAACGGTTGGTATAATCGCGGTATAGTCCAATTTATCTACTAAAGGTTACATTTATTTTTTATTTTGTATTGTGTTTTTTAGATAAATAAATTGTGTTAGAATTTGAATTTGAAATGGATCAAGAAATTTTTTAATTACTTAGTAATTTAAAAACTACTGAACTGATACCAGTGATGACTGATACCTAAAGTTGCTTTAAAATGATCAGAGTCAGAAAAAATATAAAAAAATAGGGCTCTTTAAATTACATGGATACGCAGCAAAAATTCACTAAAGACATGGATACGCAGTAAAAAAATAACTAGAAGATGCCTTGCTACTGGTTGTGTTGCAAAACAGACATTTTGTGTAGTACCTATTTTCTTATGGAAATTTTTAAATGATTTGTTTTAAATAGAGACCGAAGGTAAGAGAGCATGTGTCGTAAAATTATATTTTTTTTTTATAGACTTTTAAGAGAAAATTAGCTGCCAGAACTGGTCCGACCACATGGTTGTTCGTGTTTAAAATTGTTTGTGTTGCAAAACATTTTTCGCTGTCATTGCTATGAAAATAAATGTTCAAAAATGTATGACGATGAGTATGATATAATTGAAAAGTGTTAAAATGATAGTATATTTTTGTGTTTGACGTGTAAATATGACAACAAGGGGCGAACCAGTCTGACGTCATTTGAGATTTGACCTACACTGAAAGAAAAATTTTAAATTTACTATAAAAATAATGAAAATAACCATATAATGCTCTATATGTGACTGGATTAACTTTTATTAAGAACTGCCCTAAAATTATTGCAAAATTTTAAGAAACATTTTTAGTAAAAATTACAATTTAGTAAACCATTTATATTTTTGTAAAATTTACTAAAATATTTTATAAAATTTACTAAATTCTTTTATAAAATTTACTAAAATATTTTATAAAATTCAGTAAATTCTTTTGTAAAATTTACTAAAATATTTTATAAAATTTACTAAATTCTTTTGTAAAATTTACTAAATTCTTTTGTAAAATTTACTAAAATATTTTATAAAATTTACTAAATTCTTTTGTAAAATTTACTAAAATATTTTATAAAATTTACTAAATTTTTTTGTAAAATTTACTAAATTCTTTTGTAAAATTTACTAAAATATTTTATAAAATTTACTAAATTTTTTTGTAAAATTTACTAAAATATTTTATAAAATTGACTAAATTCTTTTGTAAAATTTACTAAAATATTTTATAAAATTGACTAAATTCTTTTGTAAAATTTACTAAAATGTTTTGTAAAAATTTCGCCAAATTATATTCCCAAGCGGTCAACCATCCAAGTACTAACCGTGCCCAATGTTGCTTGACTTTGTTCGTCGATATATGGTTCATCCTAAGTTCCCCACCTGTTCTCCTTACAAATGCTCTTCATTATTGTAAGAAAGCATTTTTACAACACTATATTTAATATCTTGGGAATCCAAGATCTAGGTCAATATTCTAGCTACTGTCGATATAAATTTAGGCAGTATATTACAATACAAGTAAGGTAGGTACGTCTTTATCGCATGAGCGCGATGTTTAACAAAACGAGGCGAAGGCGAGCAAATGCGGTAAAGACACCTACCGTAAGTGTATTGTACGATATTATATCTACAAGCGTGTTTTAGGACACCAATATTAAAAAATAAAAGAGCATTGTTTTAATTTACCCTGTAGGTACCTCGTAAGTCGTTATCAACAGTGCATTAATATCAGGTTAATAAATTAGGGGAAATAAATTATAAAAATTTAATAGTTAGTTTTTATATGACATGTAATGACTTACAGCATTAGTGCGGTAAAGTGCTACTTACCGCACTCAAATCAGTGCTTCAAGTAGTTACTTACCGCACGCGAATACATAAACATTTTTACAATAAAAAATACTAGTCGTCAGTAAAATTACCATACATTTAAAAATATTTTAATTACTAGAGTTATGAATAACTTATTTTTACTTACATTCGTTGTAAAATTTGCACTACATTTTACTTGATTTTACTAAATTTATTAGAATTCCTAACTATGGTTTTTTGTATATTATGTTATATATATATTATTTTGTTTTGGATTAATAATGAAAATTGTAATTATTACAATATTTTATAGGAAATCGTAGAATAAAATTTTTACTATAATAATTTTACTATCGTGTTTGTTAAAATTTACTATATGTTTTAGTATTTACTTGATTTTACTAAATTTATTAGAAATTCTAACTATGCTCTGTTTGGGTGTGTGTAATTATGTTTACAACATTATTTTGGTAAGGATTACTAATAAAAATGTAATTAATACTATATTTTATAAGAACATTTTACAATAAAGTCTTTACTATAATAATTTTACTATAGTCTTTTTTCCGTGCACGACAATTGATTGCGTACATCTCTCGCAGTACCTTCCATGGGGTGTTTCGGGTTTGACATAAAGTGGGTTATCTCGTTTATTAATTCAAAGCGCCATTTATGATTATTTTTCTTTAATATGTTTCCATCTCAGGATTTGCGGGGTTAAATATAATAATTAATCTCCATAACACTCTGTATATAAAATATCAAGGACGTTAAATCAACGAGATAAAAAAATCTTTTTCTAGTTGGGTTTCATAATGGCTACAATATGAAATGCAAAAACATTGAATAACTTGCCACTTTATGAAACTGAAATTTTATTTTTTTTTATGTTGGCAACAAGTAGGGTTCGAATTTTAGGCCTACTTCGATTTCGTTGAAATTAGTTTTCTAGGCATTATGGATTCGACAGAAATTTTTTATAGAAAACTTTAAAATACTAACCTTTAACCTTGCAAATAGATTAATTTTACTAGATATTTATCCGGAATACCTATACTCGGAAATATATAACATGCTGACGGTGTCCGTCAACTAATTTCTAGTCACAACTATAAAACAACATAACGTAAAAATAATAGAAATATCTTCCAGTTTATGCTCTATTTATAAAGTACTATTTTTATTTTTAACTCAATGTAGTATTATACATATTACTTTTATACATATTTATAGTTAATGTAGACATTTTCCGGGCATTAATTGTTATTCCTATCAGATTCTGTGTCGACACAATATTTTGTTCAATAGTAGTATTTATTATTTTATTCAATATTTTGAACTTTGTTCTGTTCGCACCATAACTCAAAGTTTTGCATATTCTTTTTAAAAGTTTTTCTAGATTATTTTCTGCAACTTCTCGTTTTTTTTTGTGACGTACAATTTCTCCCTGACTAATTTTTATTAACTTTAATAAGATTTTTAATTTTGACGGATGGGAAGAAGCTTTGTTGTATTCAATTGTTTCTATCATGGCATATTTGATACTTGTATCATTTTATTAAATTGTAAAAATATAGCCAACCCAAAAAGAAAATATTAATTCCAATGGAAAAAATCGACTATATGTTTTAAAGTTTTTCAGACTTCAAAGACCCAAATAGATAAAGTATTATATAATACGCGGTTCATAAGACAATTAGAGCACTTGTACTTTAGAAAACTCCCCGTTTCGCGTGTCGTTTTCTACATTAAATGCGTGCTCTAGGATAATGTCTTATGAAACTTGTCTCATAATATAATATTACATAATTACTAAACAATATCGATTTTTCAGGAAAGAAGTGAATTTCCGTAAATTTACCCAATCCTGTAGATGTTTCAGTTACCGCAATAGGAGAAGGAACACCTTCTATAATTGAAATGGCAAAATGCCGCTTCCTATATTTCATTCATGCTAAAAAATTCCACGTATTTTCCGACATAAACCTTCCATTCATACCCTGGTATCGATCCGCGGAAAGTAGAACTGCGCTTCGCCTTAAATTTTTCTCTATTAGGTGTTTCCCGAGTTTTGTACAACTTACACTAAAAACAATGATTTAAAGTCGATAAGGGAAGTTTTAAGTGATTTTAAAGAACCGAAATTTTGGATTTATGATTTAATTTTCTTCCGGCGTCAATATTAAAGTGAGAGAAACACTGACAAAACATTCTCACTTTTAATGAACCCAAGTGCACAACGTTATGTTTTGAAGCAATTATCATCAACTTCATATTTTCTAATTCGTTTTGTTTTCAAGCAATTATCATCAACTTCATATTTTCTAATTGATAATGTCAAATTTTAAGAGCTTTTTTATTTTATTCACTGATGAATTACGCATTATCGTTTAATTACGTTTCGAGCCATTTTAGCCATCCTTATCAAAGCGTTTCATATTATACTGTTCAGCCTCTTTAATCTAAATCTTAATTTTTTTATATTTTAATTATGACTTTTTTTTTAAATATTAAAAGTAATATGTATTTAATATTGTGAAATATTGATTCAAAAACCATATCAACAACACACACACACCAGGGCCAATATTTCAAAGTTACCTTAAGGTACACAATGACATAAGTAACACAAGTTTGACAGCATATTACAGTTCTTTTTAACTGTTATCTACAGGAATAGATCTTTAAGGACGCGATAATCTTAGACTTAATGCGTCACTTGACCCATTAACGTTAAGGATACCTTAGCTAAGGTCTAACTTAAGGTAACACTCAAACATCGGCCCATATCCTGTAACATCCTTCCCAGCGCTCTCTCAGGATATCAGATGAAATAATTATTGTGTTTATTAACAAAACTCTGAAATAGAAGAAGAGAGGACTAATGATCAAACACAAGCACTATAGGAAATTTTTTTTAGGGCACTCTGGGAGTGGTGCGTGTGCGCAAAAAGCGATTCACGTTGGTTTTGAATCGTTGGAGGTTATATTCGTTGGGAAAAACGACCTCGGGAAGGTCGTTCCACAAGGATGTAGTCCTCCAGATAAAAGAATTCTTGAATAATGAAGTTCGAGGAGTACTAAGCTTAACCACATATGGATGGGCGGCAGTGGTTCGTCGTGTATTTCTGCTATTCGTCGCTCTGGGCGGAATTAAGAGGGCAAGGTCAGTCGAGCACACATGAAAATATCTGTAAAAGAGAGTCAAATCCCCAATCTGTCTTCGATGTTCTAGGCTGTCGAGGTTCTTCGTCAGCTCGTGGTCTCCGATCAGACGAATAGCCCTCCTTTCGATTGAATCCAGTAGCCGAAGAGTATGTTTGGGTGCAGAGCTCCAGACATGAGAGCAGTATTCTAGTGATGGTCGAATCTGGGCTTTGTATAGTGTCAAAAGTTGTTGAGGTGTGTACAACTTTCTGGTTCGGAAGAGTACACCAAGCTTCTGAGAAGCTATCTTGGCGATTGCCACAACGTGGTTATGCCAAGACATATTTCCTCCCAGATTGACGCCCAGCAAATTAATAGATGAAGCCAGTGGGATTGCGTGTCCGGCCATGACTATTTCCGGTTCTGTAATATTAACCTTTTTAGAGAAAACTGCTGCCTGGGTTATTAGCGTTAAATTCGACTTGGTTACTGTCACCCCAAGCCAAAATTTCTTCCAGGTCTTTGTTGAGGCGTGATACTTCATGCTGTCTGCGAAGATGTGCGTCGGCAGCCGATGTTTGCGCATTCAAAGAGAATGATGAGATAAGTGTGCTATCGCCAGCAAAACTAAACATCGGATTTTTAGTTTTCACTAGAAGGTCGTTAATGTAGAGTATGAAGAGAGTGGGAGACAATATGGACCCTTGAGGAACACCGGCATTGATGGCCAAGGTGTCTGAGAGAAATTCGTCAATCGCCACTTGCATAGAGCGGTCTTTAAGAAAGCTAGACAACCATGCACAGAATCGACTGGGCATACCATAGGATCGCAGTTTACTTAGAAGCCCCATGCCAAACACGATGAAACGCTTTAGAAATATCCAGTGCAACAACCCGAGACTCCCCATGATGTTCGATTGCGTTGTTCCAAATATGGGTGACATAGGCTAGAAAATCTCCAGTTGATCTGGACTTCCGAAAACCATATTGATGATCGCTGATAATGTTGAAGCCTTCCAGGTACTTTAGAAGATGTTGGTTGGTTGGATTGAAGCCTTTCATAGCGGGTCACCACAAATGCTAATTAATGTTTTAAATTATACAGTTTTAAGATGTTATTTATGTTTGGAGAATGATGAGGACCATTTCGAACACCATTTGGAAATTTAATTGAATAATTTAATGTTAATTTTACGGTGTGCCTATTTGTTGTTTAATTTTTTTATACTTACTTTTTTTATTGTTAATAAATTGTCTCGCTTTATGATTATATGTAGTTTATTAGAAAAGAATTTAAAAAATATTGGTCTTAGTACCTACTAATAAAAAATCAAGAAACAAAAGTCGGCATCACAGTACCTACTATATTGTTGTGAATGGCCCTGTATCCCCTGTATCAGTGGCGGTTCTTCCACAGGAGCACATGCGTACGCGCACCCCCAAAACGAATAAAAAAACATTAATTTATATTCATTTAATATTATTTATCGTATAAAGTCCGATCCTCCCTAATATTTTACTGTACCGTCAAACCAAACTGTATATAGGCGGCTTGTTAGATTGATGATGAGAAATGCTCGCATATGCGCTCAAATAGGAGCAGTTTCTCTTTAGTATCAGGTGACGGGGGATAGAGGGGATATGGCGATTATACATGGAAAAATCGCACAATTTTGGAGTACGCCTTTGTCTGTTTGTTCGCACATGTCGGCCAGAGCGGCGAATATCAGAAATACACGACGAACCACTGCCGCCCTTCCATATGTGGTTAAGCTTAGTACTCCTCGAACTTCATTATTTAAGAACTCTTTCATCTGGAGGACTTCATCATTGTGGAACGATCTTCCCGAGGTCGTTTTTCCCAACGAATATAACCTCCAACGATTCAAGACCAACGTGAATCGCTTTTTGCGCACACGCACCGTGCCCTAAAGGATTTTTCCTATAGTGCTTGTGTTTGATCATAAAAAAAAAAAAAAAAAAAAAATGTATGTAGTAATTCGAGCGTGGATGTTTCAATATTTTAATATTAAGTATATAATATTTATTAAGTTAAAATGAATAGTTTGACGGTGAACTATTTAAAAAATAACTGTAGCTCTTTGAGTTTAGAGCAAAAAATTGAAGTGAAGAATGCGGGAAGACCTAAACCCGAAATTAATTTAACGCAGACCACAAAGGGTAAATCTAGGGACTTTATAAGAAAGTTTTAAAATGAAATATACGAAAAAAATAACAGGATTTGTGAAACTAACCATTTGTTTTGTTTTTCCTGCTTGTTGCTTGGTATCGGTGTTGCGGAGCATGCCTGGACAAAAAATAGAATAGAAAATGATCTTCAGAGCTTTTTTTCTGCCACCTTTACAATTTTAAAAATAATTGTGATCAGACCACGGCAGGAGGTAAACGATGTTTTTCAACATTTAAACGAATAAAAACACTTTTGCGAAATTCTATTAATGAAGAAAGGCTAACAGCCCTAGCTATTAAAAAAATTAATAAAAATATGATTTACCTAACGCATTTTCTTATTTTTTTTTTCTTCCTACGTTTACAACAGACTACTACGTACAGAAAAAACATTTTTTAAATAATTTCATAATACTTGTGAACCCCTTCTATCATAGGTCACGAGCCGCCACTGAGTACCTACTATATTGTTGTGAATAACCCTATATACAGGGTGTCCCATAACTAATGGTACACAGGAAAACTGCAGATTCCTTGGGTAAAAATACTGCGATTTGGCCATACTTAGCTTAGTTCAATAGCTGGTAATAACCGAGATACAGGGTGTCCAAGTAAAAATTTAATTTTCAATTTCCCTAAATAACGTATTTCTGAATCAATATTTTTGCACAAAATTTTGTGACTAGGGTTTTTTTTAGAAAAGGAATTTGAATTTGTTAATAATTTTGATGTAGATTGGAGAGGGCGCTCTCTGCGGTACTCTGGATACATAAAAAGAAATGTAACTTTTTTTCGCCTTAGTATAATGATATTTTTATTAAAAATATCAGTTTTTCCGTCATTTCTAAGCAATAAAGATATACTTTGTAAATGGCGCTACGACTAACCGTTTTCGAGATATTTTCAATTACAATTTCTAATGCGCCCGTTTAAATTTTGATTTGTAAATGTGAAATTTGTCACAGTAGGCTTTGGTAAAAACAAATACAATGAAAGCACTTTGTAACCTCATTTCTGTCAAAGTTTATTTACATTTGTCAGCATTGTGGGTATTTTTGAGGAATTTTTGAAGATACTGTTATCAAAAATTAAACTAAAAATGCCGCTACATTTTTCGTTTTGGACGCAATGATCCTATTTCTCCCAGTCTATCGTATAGGCTTCTAAAAATTTACAAATATGGCCGCCTTCTATTTGGATTCATTTCCAAATACCGCTTGTGCGTATAAACATATCATGTCTCGCATTTCTCCGTTAGAAAACAGTTATGTCGCGGCATTTTTAGTTTAATTTTTGATAACACTATCTTCAAAAACTGCTAAAAACACCCAAAATGTTGACAAATGAAAATAAACTTCGACAGAAATGAGGTTTCAAAGTGCTTCCATTGTATTTGTTTCTGACAAAGCCTACTGTGACAAATTTTACATTTATAAATCAAAATTTAAACGGGCGCATTAGAAATTGTAATTGAAAATATCTCGAAAACGGTTAGTCAGAGCGACATTTACAAAGTATACCTTTATTGCTTAAAAATGACCGAAAAAGTGATATTTTTAATAAAAACATAATTATACTAAGGCCTAAGAAAGTTACACTTCTTTTTATGTATCCAGAGTAGCGCAGAGAGCGCCCCCTATAATCTGCATCAAAATTATTAACAAATTCAAATTCCTTTCCTCAAAAAAGCCATAGTCACAAAATTTTGTGCAAAAATATTGATTCAGAAATAAGTTATTTAGGAAAATTGAAAATTAAAGTTTTACTTGGACACACTGTATCTCGGTTATTACCAGCTATTGAACTAAACTAAGTGTGGCCAAATTGCCGTATTTTTACCCAAGGAATCTGCAGTTTTCCTGTTTACCATTAGTTATGGGACACCCTGTATAGGTTTGTTTGAAATTCTTAGTGGGTTCCGTAATTCCAGAAATAATTACAAGTATGTTTATAAAATTAACTTCTACAGAATCAGCACGAGGAGTTATTTATTTCATTAATTCAGGAAGATTTAAAACTTCTTAGTCCGTGTTTGCTTTCATTCATTCCGAAACGCGTTGGCACGAACCCAACAAAAGTTTAGAATCCCTGTTTCTTTTCAATTTGGCTTTATTACGTGTTTCTATAGCTAGTTTTTGTTAAGCTTAAGAAAAGCAGCCAAAGTCAATTAACTAATTAAGGAGCGGAGCTAAAAGCTATTTATTTTTATTTATATTGACACCATTAATTATTTTAATCGTTGTTTTCTGGGTATTTTATCATAAATTCATAAAAAAAAATATACAGCATGTTTAAGAAAATATCAAAGTGTCAATTTAAAAACTTCCAGTAAATTATATTAATGAATAGAAAATAATTATAAAATTTGGGAGTTTCAATTTGAAAATGTAGATTTTTTGCAGTTTTCTCAATTTAATTTTTAACCTTATTTTTTGAATATCCTGTATAAATAGTTATCATTAAAGCAGGTCCTTTTCAACAAGGAATCCACGCCAAATTAAAAAACAAAGGATTCCTTAGAGGAACAATTAATAATTATCTTAAGGTCAGTAAACGTCAATTGAGACATAAAACTTTAAATATGTCAAACACACTTAAAGGTCGACAACTTTATCTGTAGCTACAAAAGGAATGCGGGCAAGAAAATTTCTTTGGTTAACAATGTTGTCACATATATTAAATTTTACTTTAATAAAATGTTACCAAGTAAACACTAAAATTAAATTTATCCGTTTAAAGTAAGTTGTCATAAGTATATAAGAAACTAATATTCTATTACAGTTTCAATGTTCTTAAAACCTTCTTCTCATACTATTTATTTTAATATTTAAATGCAAAATAAAATATTTTTTATTAAAGTACTTCTAATCTAAAAATAGGGCAACATGGTGCAATATCAACGGTAACCATGGGTAACCGGTGGCTAGAGCTAATTTGATAGGTTATATCCCAAATAGAGGATGACGACACGCGTCTGGTGACACGCCTATTGTGCCGGCGTGGTTATTCGGTAATGTCCAATATGCTTCATCCAGCTGCGTAGTGATAGGGTTTGTGATAATGAATGAATATACCCTGGTAAAACCGTTCATAGTCAAACCAGTCAAGTGATTGCCAATGTGTAGAGGGTGTATGAAGAGGCATCAAAAATGAATACATTTAAATTGCCACTTAAGCGAAACCTAGAAAGGGTCGCAATGTATACGGGAGTAAGCGTGGGCACAGTAAAAATATATTCACAAAAAAGATACCGAAAGGAAAGAAAATAACCCGGATCAATTGTTGTCATCTCCTGTCTCTCTGCTGTCGGAAAAATCGAAGCCTTCGACTTTGGCATTGTTAGGAGAACAATACAAAAGTTTTATTTGGAACTAAGTGGTTCCAACCTTAAAAAAGTTGCTACAACAGCTGAGAAGTGACGTACACTCTCCGTTTTCCCGTGAAATCAAATGGAATTTATTGGCGAAAATGCCAAAATAAGCGAGAAATA
Source organism: Barypeithes pellucidus (assembly GCA_963991005.1). Taxonomy (NCBI): domain Eukaryota; kingdom Metazoa; phylum Arthropoda; class Insecta; order Coleoptera; family Curculionidae; genus Barypeithes; species Barypeithes pellucidus. Next base: position 93,375,875 of record OZ022556.1, read on the forward strand.
TTAATGGAAAGGATACAAATATATTCATGCCATGAAAATATATATATTGTTACATTATTAAGATAATAATAGCACGCCCATGACTCGGCCATGTTTTAAAAGATATTGCTTCCCCCTTACCGATACCGCGTATATACCTTATTACATGATATAAGAAATTTGTCTAGGAATCTTACGTAAAATCCAAAAATGGAATAATATATATGGTGTTCTAATTAAAATGAGAAAGTTGACCCTAGACTTCCGGTCTAACCATAAATTATAGATACGTCAAACTAAAAAGATCAGCATCATTTCTACCCAGTGCCAATATTTCAAACAAATATCTTCCTTAGTTCCCGAGATCATTTAATAAGTCATTTACCGTGAATGACCTATAGGTAATTATAAATTATTGAAAAGAATTGCTGACCTTCTTAATGCTATATGGAATGCTGCGTATGAGTTATTATATTTACTGAAAATATCTCATTAATAAGGTAAAGTTACTAAATAAGTTAATTAAACTACTGAAATTAAACGCAACGTAGATAAAAAGATTCATTCACCCGAAGTACTCCTTAAATAGATAAAAGGAAAGCTTCTGCTAAATAACCTGATTCTCGCCAATACTAAACAATAGATAAATCCCTCTTTTCAGGCGATATCAAATACCAGGGCGCTTTTCTTGAACGAGAAGGTCGTTATTAATTGATGAAAACTGTTGTCATTGTTTCGGATCAGTAGCATTTACAGCGTTTATCTTTTCAATTTTTATTATCTGATCTTCCTGAAAATTGACGTCGTATTTTAAACTGAGTGTCTTTGAAATAGGAAAGAGTATTTAATTTGTAAAAAGCAGTTTTCGTAAAGACATTGTCTCCGAATCATTCAACCATTATACAGAACTTCTCTCTTACAGAAACAATAATTACTCAAATAAAACTCCATTCTAGTACATATAAAGATAAACCACTTGTGCTTACAAATTCATTCTATGTTTAAATCATTTTTTACTGTAGACCGCTATGTCCCACTCTAGCCTGCGTTCTTACAATTATTACGAGAACGGCTGCAAATAACTTGTATGCTTCCATTACAAAAAAAGAATGCTTATAAATTCTACATCCAATACACACATAATACAGGGTGGTCCTTAAGTACATCAAGAAAATCTAGGATATGATTTCTGACATCTTTTAAGACGAAAAGTTCAAATAAACATGGGTCCGAAAATGCTAACCCTCTAAGATACAGGGTGTTAAAATATTTTTAAAAAATAATTGTTTTCTTAAAATTTCGGAACTCCTTGAAGATACGGTATTGAAAATTGATGTGGATTGATTTCGTATTAAACTGCACTTTTTGGTTAAAAAAGGGTTTGCCTAAGTCCACCAGTGGCGTGCGTGAAGGTACCATCAATATTTTTTTTGTGAAAATATGTGATACGCCACTGATTTTTTTAAACCCTGGTGCATTTTTATGCATTACTGATATAAGCGGAACAAAAGTTGTCTCTACTATCTTTTTGAAAAAAATGGTAGTTTTAGAGATAACTCGTAGTATATTATACTAAACAAAATTAATTTATTAATTAAATAATAACTAAACATAATATTATGTAACACCAAACAAACTTGATTTAAATAAATTGTTGAAAGTGGCCACCTTCTGCTAAAATACAAGCATCTAGCCGTCTTATCATTGAATTTCTAACATTTCTAAAAAGTCCTGGGGTGTTTTTAATATTTTCGCAAGCCATTATTATTCGGTTTCTAAGATCTTCCTGGTTTTCAACGGGAGTTTTGTAAACTATCGATTTTAAATGACCCCAGAAATAAAAATCCAATACATTTAAATCTGGGGACCTTGGCGGCCACGGTTGATTTTCGTAATGAACATTTAAATATTCTCTGGCTGTGGCACTAAAATGGGCGGGAGCTCCATCATGCATAAAAAACAACTGGGTTCGTTGAGCTAATGGCAAGTCTTCCAATAATGTTGGCATCTCATTTTCTAGAAAATGGCGATAGGTTTGGCCATCTAACCGCTGGGGAAGTAAGAAAGGACCTATTAGTCTGTCACCAACTATTCCTGCCCATACATTTAACGAGAATTGGTACTGAAAATATCTTTCGCTAATAGCGTGTGGATTTTCTTGACTCCAAACATGATTGTTATGAAAGTTTGTTATGGCATTCTTAGAAAAATTTGCTTCATCGGTAAAAAAAAAATTATTTAAAAATTGTGGATTTCTGGCCAACCTTTCCAAAAACCATTGACAAAAATTTACGCGTTGAGGATAATCACGTGGTAAAAGGGCCTGAACCCGTTGTATATGGTAAGGATACATTTGTTGGTCCTGAAGGATTCTCAATACGGTTTGATGACTAGCGTTTACCTCATTCGCAATTTTTCGAGTACTAGTTTCTGGATCTTCCTCAATTCTATTCAATACTGCTTCTTCTAATTGTGGTGTTCTTACTGTCCTTGGCCTGCCGAGAATATCAGAAACTCTTGCAAAACTTCCTGTTTCGGATAAACGGCGATGGAGACTTACAAAGGTCTGCGTACACGGTGCTACACGATTCGGATATCTTGCCTGGTAAATGCGTTTTGCTTCGTATGAATTTCCATCAGCAAGACCATAAACAAAATGCATATCTGCCAAATGAGCACTGTTTTGTAAATCATTCATAATTCTAAAACTTTTGGATCGACTAATAACTCACAAAAACGACGCACTAAAACTTAAATTATTTTTCGGTCATTTAATTTTTGTTATTTGCACAATATGTGACATAAGCCTACTTTGAAAAAACTAGAATCACAGTCGAGATAGTTTATCTTTTACAATTTTATATATTTCTCCATTTTCATTTAAAACTACCATTTTTTTCAAAAAGATAGTAGAGACAACTTTTGTTCCGCTTATATCAGTAATGCATAAAAATGCACCAGAGTTTAAAAAAATCAGTGGCGTATCACATATTTTCACAAAAAAAATATTGATGGTACCTTCACGCACGCCACTGGTGGAAGTAGGCAAACCCTTTTTTAACCAAAAAGTGCAGTTTAATACGAAATCAATCCACATCAATTTTCAATACCGTATCTTCAAGGAGTTCCGAAATTTTAAGAAAACAATTATTTTTTAAAAATATTTTAACACCCTGTATCTTAGAGGGTTAGCATTTTCGGACCCATGTTTATTTGAACTTTTCGTCTTAAAATGATGTCAGAAATCATATCCTAGATTTTCTTGATGTACTTAAGGACCACCCTGTATACAGGTTGTTCTATTTGAAAATCTGGAGAAAAATTATTTTGAAATGTGTCGTGTTTGAAACCTAATCATGAACACCCTGTATAAAATAGATAAACGCTACTATATTCACAGTATCTCCAGACCTCTTGTCTTAAGTTCCCCCCAATGCCTTGGTTAAAAAAATTATTTTCGGTAGTTTTTTTTTATATCTTCGGAAGACTCTTAAACTACATAACCAAATGAAATAAAACTTTATACAATTATAAAGGTCACTAATGCGAACCTAATTATGTAATAAAATAATGGGTGTCCTATTTAAAAAAAATACAGCATTATGTTAATACACCTTTTTGGGCCACACTGTATATTTAAAAATATTTTCCTGAAATGCACCCTATAATACAGTATAAACCGGCATATGAATGAAATTCCTAATTCTTAATTCGTATAGAACCTATGGAAGCCTGACATACTATTGCAGGACCCTGTATATTACGTAACAGTTCACAAATCACATTACCCGTGATATGAGAATACCGTCAAACCGGCTGTAAATTCCGTCGGGTCGCCTTGAAAACGTAAATGTCAAGAAATTTGAAAACTCAACATTATTAATTTTTGGATAAAGTATGAGTGACTACGATATTCAGATTGAGGGAACGCTACGGGAACTAACATTACAAGCTGCTTCGGCAGCAAATAATTTATTATCAAATACCAATATGGAAAGTTATTATTTCCAGACTACCCGATGATCCTTATACAATAAGGGCGTATTTTTGTCTACACAGTAGCACTTTAAAATACTATTTCAGATTGAATGGTACTACAAAGAAAAGGAAGCCCTCTCCATTGATAGGATGCAACCATCTGTAGACCGGTTTCGAACTTATTTGTTCTCGTCAGTACAGAGTAGGTGTACATACCCATCATCAGAGAGGAATTTTAACTCAACGCCGTACTATCGACGGTAGTCGACAAAATACAGCGTGCAGCGCCATCTCTTAGTAGTTCCACACAATCTGAACAGACGTTATTTCAATTTTTAAAATTCCATCTAAGAGATAAATAGTCTATGCTTGTCAGGTGGTATTAATATCAAATACCAATATGGAAAATTATTATTTCCGGACCACCCGATGATCCTTATCCTTAAGGGTGTAATTTTGTCTGCACAGTAGCACTTTAAAATACTATTTCAGATTAAATGGTACTACAAAGATGACGCTGCGCGCTGTATTTTGTTAGCGTCGATAGTACGTCGTTAAGCTAAAAGTCCTCTCTGATGATGGGTATGTACATGTACACCTACCCTATACTGACCAGAACAAATAAGTTCGAAACTGGTCTACAGGTGGTTGCATCCTATCAATGGAGAGGGCTTCCTTTTCTTGGTAGTATCATTCAATCGGAAATAGTATTTTAAAGTGCTACTGTGTAGACAAAAATACGCCCTTATTGTATAAGGATCATCGGGTGATCTGGAAATAATAATTTTCCATATTGGTATTTGATATTAATACCACCTGACAAGCATAGACTATTTATTTCTTAGATGGAATAATTTATTACTATAAAAAACCAGGGAACCAGTGGTATGAAAAAGTGTATCAGAAATCTATTGACTGATGTACTAACTGATAACCATGTGAGTACCGACTCGAAATGTTTTATTAGCATATTTCGATAATTTTACATAGTAAATATGATGTCGTCGAAAAAGTATAGTACACAGCTCGAGCGGTAAGCCTATTCCACACTCTTAAGTTTCGGAATAGTGTGTATTAGGCGTATTACCACTCTTGGTATGTAACATACTATTACGCACAGTTGTACGTAAGAATGGAGTTACTTATAGAATAAACTATATGTATATAAGATAATGTTTACTAATATAGGAGTAGAAAAAGAAAATAATATTCTTAAGCCGCGTTTCCACCGAAGGAGCAAGCAAGAGCGTGCAAGAGCAAGCACGCATTCGTTATATTTGCTCGAATGGTCGAAACCGACTTACGAGCGTGCAAACACGTGCTCTCTCGTGAACGAATGTGATCGGGACGGTGTCGGTCCTTCAAAGAGAAGTTTTGCTCGTAGATATTTTGGTTGAAACGAGTTTGCAGCAAATCAACGAACGCGCTAAAATACTTAATTTTGAAAAGTTTATGTTAATTAATTTCTGTTGTTATGGAGTGGAGTAATGAAGAAATGCTGACGAATGACGAATACCGCATAAGATCTGTGCTATGGGATCCTTATATGGGATTATTATAATTGAAGCACTTACTAACGCCAACTTTTTATTTTGTTCCATTTTTAATTCAATTTAACAATTTTATCGTCGCCTGCCGGATCATCCATGAATCTGAGCACACGTTTGCTCTCTCGTTTGATGAATTGATGAATGATGAAGCTACTTCACGAGCCTGCATGCTCGCGAGCAAATTAATAAATGAGCAAGCAAATATTTGCTCCTCTTGCTTGCTCCTTCGGTGGAAACGCACCTTTAGGGTTGCAGCTATGCTTAAAGTTCTAGAATCTGAACCTTTCAATTTTTTCCATGCCTTATTCAAATGTACCTACATTTATTTACATATTTTCAAAATAGATAAATTTAATAACCCACTGGATCTTAATTATTTTCGCCTAATCAAAATCACTTATATTAAATTTGCCGAAGTGCCTTTATTCAAATGGAGGCCTGGGGAGAATAAATAATATCCACGAGTCCCATCTCTCCCGCCTTTAAAGTGCCAGGCTTCAAAGCAATTTGAAATATCGTTAGTATTTGAAGGTATATGGTAATAAATTCCCAAGCATTTGGTCCGTTCGCAGAGCGAAATTTTCAACCGATTACAAATTTAGCTCTGCGCATGTTCGTTATCTCTGTAAACGGGTACAAATGCCACATCTTCAACCATAAAATCTGAGGATTGACTTCTTAACTTAACCTATAAGTATCCTTATTCTTGATCACTTCTGCTTTGTTTAGAGCTTGCCTTTCGTTTTGGAATGGATATTTAAAGAATTATAAGCCGCGTTGACAACGTGAATCATGAACGTGAGCCACGCTTTCGTGAACCATGTCAACTACTGGAGTCGTGAAATAGGAATCGTGAATCTTTTTCACGAACCAGAATATTTCGTTCGTGATAAAATCAAACCCGTTTGATTTTTGTTTCGTGAAGTCGCTCGTGAGCAGAGCAACAATACAATTGTGTGTCAACACACGACACAATTAAATTTATTGAATTACTCCAAAATTAGCCGGTATTGTGTACTAGAGGAGACTACAAAAAACGAAAGTCTCGTGCGGTTGCAGCAAGAAGAATTGGGTCTGCAATGGAAGTTGATGGCTTTACAGACATTCAATCATTCATGCCATTTTAAAAAAATATTAAATTACAAGTCTAGGTGTTCGTTTGACGATATTTATGACCGATTTTCCCACATCCACTTTCTTATCTACCATCCCTTGTTATTTTGCTTTTGTTGAAAGTTGAAATGCTCCTTGTTGCTATCACTTTTTTTTAACATTTACTATTTTTTATTTTAATATTTATTATTTTTTATTCTAATATTTATTATTTTGTTATTATAATTTATGTTATTTTTTATTCTGATATTTATTATTTTTTATTGTGATATTTACTATTTTTTATTTTAATATTTATTATTATTAATTTTAATATTTACTATTTTTTATTCTAATATTTATTAACCTTCTTCACGAAAGTAATCCGCATTTAATGAAATTACTAGATTCGTTGTACCACGAGCGTCTCTCACATTTGCGATTCACGACCCATATAAACTCGCCTTAATGGGAAGTAATTTTAACCAAAACTAAAGAAAATCAAACTAAAAACAAGTTAAAAGTATGATAGAAGAGTTTTGGACTTGCATTGTCTTTATTTGTTATAAATCACAACGTTTCAACTGGTAAGTATCTCCAGTCGTCTTCAGGTGAATACTAAATAAGAGAAGTAACTACAGCTCTATTTATACTAGCTATGTGCACTGAAGCATAACTGAGATGGGTGCAGTCATACGATCAGTTTTGCGCGATACTAGTAATTCTAAGCTTACATCTACTTAACAAAGGTGTCCAGACATTTCTTAAATCTAATGAAGGTTTACTAAAACAACCTAGGTTCTGGTGTATGGTAGCAGCTTCCTTGAACTTCCTCTTCCTCCAGTGTGGTTCTTTGAGCAGAATCTCGGCTTCTGTCCACCTGATGTGATGGCCGTGTGTCCAAGCATGGTCGGCTGCACCTGATTTTTCAGTCTCTCCTTTTTGAGTGTTGTTTCTGTGTTCTTTAATCCTTGTTTCCAGAGGCCGTAGTGTTTCCCCAATATACGATCGGCCACATTGGCAGCGGATCTGGTAGACACAGTTCTTCTTATTTTTTTGGCTAGTTGGTTTCGTCTTCGTTAGATGGGTTCTTAAGGTGTCTCTCGAGCTGAATACCGTTCTGATGTTGTATAGTTCTCCTAGTCTTCTATTTCTCTCGGATATTCTTTTGACATATGGAATGTTGAGGGTTGGCTGAGCCTCTTTTGTCTCTCCTTTTTGTGTATTCGGCCGAGTCTTACGATTTTTCAAAATTTTGTCAAAATATGACAGTCAAAAGATCAACGGTATATTGTAATCGTATATCAAAAGACTATAGCCATAAACTTGCTATTAAGCCTATAGAAAAAAGATATTGATGTCTATTTTACAAAATTATTTTATGTTATAAAGTTGTTGCAGCTCAATTTTTCTTCAATTTATTGAAAATAAAATTATTTTTATTTTATTGTTGAGTATAAAACTTTTCTAGTGATGAATGAAGTGTCCTTTATTTGCTTTACCCGAAGCACCAACTAATGTACAAATTTTATAAGCGGTATATCATTAAACACTGAACCAACTCCTTACGTAAAAATATTAGGATTTAATTATACTATCCAAATATCAGAAAGTTGATATTAACTGAGATACAGGGTGTTAAAGTTTAAACTTAATTTTTGTGTTTCTCTAATAACTTTGAGAGAAACTAACCCCTATATCTCTTAAGCGAACAAAAATTTTCAATTTTTGATTTTATCATTTTAAGTTTGACCCAAAAAGAGCACAAGACACCTACATTATTTTTTGATAGCACTAACAATTACGCAGATACCCTATAAGAGAGTCGAAAATGGGACACCTGTACACAGTACCTATACAGAATTTGCGCAGCATATGGTAACATTTTTCATTGTTAGATTTCAACAAAAGTTGATGGTGGCAATCGTTTTTGCATCATCGGAAATCCTAAAAACCATTAAACAGCGGGGTCCGTCTTTAGATGTCCGCCTTTGAGGGTTTGGCGTGGAAATATAAAAAAATTATGTAGTGAAATAATGAAAATATAGGATTTTTTTTAAGAATATTGTTTAGAAGTAAATTATAAAGACGTTCACAACTTTGGAACACAATTAATTTAATTAAAAATATCCAATATTGACTTGTTTTTGTCAAATTAAAAATTTATTAATTTTCATAAGGCAACTTTTGAGTAATATTTGAAAAGTTTTGTAATTAGAATAAAGTTTTATTAATAAGCATGGAAGTCTGCCTTTATAAATTAATTGGGGAATCAAGTAATGAAATACAGGTCAGAATTTAAAAAAAAATTTTCTTAATAAAAATACAAACTAAGAAGTATCATTTTAGGGAACATGATTGAAGTTAAATTATTTTAGTGCAGTGAATAGTATTTTACAGTAAATATTGCCATATGAAAACTGACAAATTTTTAATTTGGCACAAACCAGTATTTATTTGTTATTTTTTAGTCTATTGTTTCCAAAAGTTGTGAACGTCTTTATAATTTATTTCTAAACCTTTATTTATCAAAAAAAAAATTTATACCAGCTTAATTCTGCCTTATAATTTATTTTAATTTCCCACCAAGTCAAAACAAGCGCCACTGTTTAATAGTTTTTTAGATATCCAATGCAGAAACGATTGCCAAAATCGGTTTCATTGAAACCTAACAACAAAAGTTCCCATACAATTGTACCTGCCACTGTATACAGGATGTTCGCTAATTAATGGTATATGGAAAACTCACAGACTCCTTACTGAAAAATATTAGGATTTAATTATACTTACCTATATCCGAAAGTTGGTATTAACTGAGATACAGGGTGTTAAAGTTAAAACTTAATTTTTGTTCCTCTCTAATAGCTTTGCGAGAAACTAACGTTTTTTTATAAAATTTGGTAACTATGTTTTCTTTAGGACGAGAAATTGATTTATTTGTTATTAATGTACAATGCAGGGGGCGCTGTCTGCGGCATTATTTACACATTTATTAGGTCATAACTTTCTTGTGCCTCAGTGTATTTAAGTTTTAAATAAAAATAATACTTTTGTCATATTTATTACGTATTAAAGGTATACTAAGTTCAGCTAGCACAGAGTTACTGTTGCGGAGATATTTGCATTTAAATTGTTTAGTGCACCCTGCCCAATTATTATTAATTTACAAACAAAATTTTTTTCTTAAAGTAACCTATGAGAAAACAAATAAAATTTAGAAATGCAGTTGCTAAGAAACCTCCATGTTGTTATTTGTTTCTTGATTATTGTAAGATAGCTTTGTCAGAAATTGTTTAATTTTTGAGTTTATCGTAAGTCTGTGTTTTCATTGCTGTCGGTTTCTTTAGACACGATACTTTCTAGTGTCAAATTTATATTAATTAAAGTAAGTTAAAGAACAATCCAATTGTTGTATTTATTATTCCCAATTGCCATAACTAGAATATTAATTATCATGTAAAAGTTAATTGGTAAGAAGTAACAAAATATTATTTGCTTGTTATGACAAATGTCCAAATAATGCCGCAGACCCCCTATATTGTACATTAAAATTTCATAAAGAAATCGATTTCTCGTCCTAAGAAAACCATAATTGCTATATTTTGTAAAAAAATGTTAGTTTCTCGCAAAGTTACGTTAGTTTCTCGCAAAGTTATTAGAGAAAATCAAAAAGGAAGTTTAACTTTAACACCTTGTATCTCAGTTAATATCAACTTTCGGACATAGGTAAGTATACTCGTAATTAAATCCTAATATTTTTCCTTAAGGAGTATGTGGTTTTTTCATGTACCATTAATTAGCGGACACCCTGTAGAGGATATGGCCTTTTGCTGGTAAATGTATATATATTATAATATACTAAGCCAGCTTTATTTTTAATTAACAATTTTAATTATGGGCGCATGAAGCGATTACCTCATGAAAATATTTTAAGCCGTTTTTCTAAAATTAATTAAATCAACAAACCCGAAGAAACTCAAACAACTAATAATTAAGTTACATTTTCTACTGTCAAACTGTAAAAATTATGAAATAAATAAGTAAATGACTATAAAATTATAAATAAATATCGTTATTGTTCCATTGTTATTTTATCACTACAATACTTTATCTGTGATATATTTTATAAACAGGGGATAGTGAACACTTCTATGTAAATATTAATTTATTTATTATCTATTTCCTGTTCTTAGGATTTCAATAATTCGAACTATATTTTTGGACGATTTTTGATACGAAATTTAAATATAATGCAAATTTCCTCAAACATTGTGATTCAAAATGTCTCTCCTTTGTTCTTATTGGCAAATCATTTTATTCATGAGCCCTTTATGATGCTCTTTCGAAATTGCTTCGCAAAATCGATAATCTTCGTTTTATATTCATTTCGGAAAATTTGCCGTTGTCTAAATAGATAAGAAAAACGATTGAAAGTTGACGGAAATTGCTATATACAAAAAAATTTAGGAAGTATTTTGTCTACATCATACATATGTACACCAGCGTGATTCGATTGGATTATATAAGACATCTTTAAACAGTTATTTATATTTTAGATACTGTATTTTTATCATAAATAAAAGATAAAATTTTATTAAATTTCTAAAATATAGGACCATTCTGATATTATACTCGACAGGGTTATTTTGGTTTGGTCTACAATACCGTTTGAACATTGCGCCATCTATCACAGAAATCCGGCAGTTTCCTCAAACACAATATAAAAATAATTGTCCACAACTATTTCATTGATATGAGGAATAGTTCGGAAATCGCCTCTCCAAAGGTATGGTGGGTTATACAAAATGTTTTAAGTTTTTATCATACAGGGTGTCCATTTTTGGGTAGTTTTACGGGGTATCTCCGTTATTAGTAAAGATAGAAGGTTGCGGTTTTCGCAGCACTTTGCTACTTTTTTGTCAAACAGAAGATGCCGTAATCAGAATTTTTCTAGGCCGCCTTGTTTTTGATATACGGGATGTTTTTGAGAATTGTGCATTTTGGGACACCCTCCATATCTAGGTTACCCCGTAACGTATCAAAAAGAAATAAAATGTTATTTTTGTAGTTTTTTACGTAAACTATAGTGACGTACTCAGATTTTTTCTACATTCAATAGTTTTCAAGGAAAATAAAAAAATTTGCTTTTTTTAAATGGGTCACCCTATATATTTCTTAATAATATAATTTAGTTTGTAACAAGCTTCTCAAAAATATATGACATTTTATTTTTTGTCTACTAAAAAAAAATGGTATATTTTTGAAAAACGTATATTTCGGGCATAATACTAAGACTAAAAATAAAGCGTTATATATTTTTGAGAAGCTTGTTATAAACTAAATTATATTATTGAAAGATATATAGGGTGGCCCATTTAAAAAAAGGAAATTTGTTTATTTTCCTTGAAAACTATTGAATGTAGAAAAAATCTTAGTACGTCACTGGATTCTACTTAAAAAACTAGAAAAAGAACATTTTATTTCTTTTTGATACGTTACGGGGTAACCGAGATATGGGAGGTGTCCTAAAATGCACAATTCTCAAAAACATCCCGTAGATCAAAAACAAGGTGGCCTAGAACAATTCTGATTACGGCATCTTCTGTTTGACAAAAAGTAGCAAAGTGCTGCGAAAACCTAATTCTTCTATCTTTACTAATAACGGAGTTACCCCGTAAAACTACCCAAAAATGGACACCCTGTACAAGGAAAGAAGGCTATAGCACAATTATTATATTAAAGATATCATTGTCCTTTAAAATATAGTATTAATTACATTTGGTATCAAAATAATATTGCCAACATAATTTTAAAAAACTTTAGTTAGTAATTCTAATGAATTTAGTGCAATAAGTAAATACTAAAATATAATTTGAATTTTACAACAAATGTTTGTGTATCGTGAATCGAAAAACCACTATAGTAAAATTATTATATTAGATAACGTCATTCTTCCTACCTGGGACATCCTATATAGCGACGTTTTCCCTTGAAAAATGCGCAACTAAAATACTAATAAACAAGTCCGAACGTTAAAAAACAAATCTCCTCGCTTTCACATCAATTTGTGCAAGACTTTATGGACGCACTGTATATATCCATCTACATAATCTCGTTTATCGGAAAAGTGCAGCATTTTCGCTCAGCAGGAACGGAGGCCGCCGCCAGCAGCATTTTGGGTTATCAACCTTGTTAACGGATTGCGCAATGTGAAAATTTTACCTGGAGTCAATGCCGGAAATTGGGACACGCTGCATTTCCGGGGCAAATAAACCGGACTTTTACATAGTTTTCGGTAGCGGTTAGAAACTATTAACTATACAGGTTGTTACAAATTCGGCATTCACCATTGGGATTTCGGAATCGGTAAAAAATACGAAGTCAGTTAACTATGCCGCCTAAAAATGTAAAATGAATACAGGGGCTTTCAAAATATTTGGAAAAATCTAAAATTTTGCGTTTCCGTTCTTATTTTCTCATGACTTTGTTCGAAGAGATGTCCTAAAATAAATTTCCTTCCTCATTGCTACTTGTTATTCTCCATCATCAGATCTTTCATTCGACTTTTCGTCTTTAGGTCACCATCGTGAACTTCATTTATTTAAATACGGGCCTGTTTAAATTATGAAAGAGGACGGAAATCTATGTTCAGTGATATACAACACTTACTGAGGGCAGATATTTCAAAGTCACAGGTACAGAATGTCATAAGTCATCCTTAACACAAGTTTGACAGTATATTAAAGTTCTCTTTAACGTTCATTTAAAGGAATAGATCGTAAGAAACGTGGTAATTTTCTACATTGACCGTCAAATTAATTTAAATCATAGTATTTTAAGATTTACCCTAACCTTAAGGCTACCTTCGCTAAGATCTAACTTAAGGTAAAATCCAAATATCGACCCTTAGTTCTCTAGAATCTACCAAAAGCCTGGGGTATGTAAAAGAGTTATTAGAGCAACATATAACAATACAGTATGGTCTTCCTTCAAACATGAGTAGCCCTGTATGTACATAAACCTAATTATCATTTCTCTGATTTCAGATGATGCGAATAAGAAAAAACAAGTTAAAGGAGGATATCTGCTACGATATAAGAGTAAGTAAAACTTACATCCCTTAGATAAAGCAAATGCGTATACATCCAAATAATAATATAAAGCTTAACTTTGCGGACAATTTTTTGCATTTATCGGAGAAACGCCGGTAAACCGTGCTCACCAACCAATTTTTTCAGTCATAAAATATAACTTTTTACTGCTAACCCGATAAGTTGTACCTACGTATCCATGGTTATAGGTCAGTGATTTGTACTCGTTCACAGAGGTAAAGAACAGCAACTAGTATGAAACTCGGCCAAATCCGAACATGCGCAGCATGAAATTTGCCACTGGTTGAAAATCTCACTCTACGAACGAACCAATTATTATGGTATTTAAATTTCCACCTGAAATAAAATTTCCAAGCCAACTTTTGACGTAACCGATATCATATTTTTTGACAAGTAATTTACGTCTTACGAACGCAGAATAGAGATCAAGGGACTTATTAAACGGATGTCAGGAGACAATAAATCATTTGGAACTTTAAAATTACTTTTTCTCAGAAACAAGTAGGTACTCTTAAAATAATTAATTTTCGTATTATCCCCGAGTTTAAACAAGACATTTTTTCCATTAGTGGCTATTCTGTGTAAAGACTGTTTCACGAAAAATGGATATCACTTAATGACTGCAGTAAAAGTACCTGGGCCATCCCATTATTTATGACCGTTTGTTATTATTATGTGGAAAGGACCGGATTGTAATAATTATAATTAAATATAGGCACATCAGGTAGGTTAGGTTGCTTAATTTATATATAAATATCTTTTTGTGGTAAAATTTGTTAGTATTTGGGGAATGGTTCAAGAATTGTCTTTTACCAAACATTCCTCAGAATATAGTGATAGTAATGGACAATGCGAGCTATCACAGTCGCCAATTACATAAAGCTCCAAGCTCAAATAATACAAAATTTGAGATTCAGAACTACATGGCGGCGAATGATATATATTTTGAAGAAAGTTATAAAAAAAGTGATCTTTTAGAAGTTTTAAGGACATTTTGTATAAAAAAAGTATATGTTTGTGACACATTGGCAGAAGAAATTGGACATACAGTGCTACGGCTCCCACCCTATTATTGCATTTTAACCCCATAAAGCATAATATGTAGCACTAGTTAAAATCACTGGTTAGGTCTGAAAATATTTCTCCTACTTTCAGTTCTAGTGTTGTAGAATTAATACGAAAATGCTTTAATGATATTCCCCCAGGTAGTTGGAAAAATTCAGTCCGTCACGTAATAACTGTAGAAAATTCGTATATTAGTCTGGATCGTATAATTAATCCAATTATAATTAATTTTGATGAGGATAGCGATAGCGAAACAGAACTCTCTATAGAATGACATTATAAATGTAAATAAATATGACTAGTAATATTTTTAAAAATGTTATTTCATTTGATTACATTAATATAATCATATCATTGCTTGTTTTCCTTAGTCCGTCCATTCATACGTCACTTGTTTATTGCCAAGCTCTTGTCGACACAATGGGACCGACCCAGGCAATCATTAAGTCGTATCCAATTTTCGTGAAACGTACTGTATAGGAAATGTTATACATTTTTGCTTTGCTTCTACTTAATTATGATTTTTGAACTTGTTTATTAAATTTTTACTCATTACTGCGGCAGTCTTTTCATGATAACCTTAATTGGTGAATGTTATAGAATTTATATTTTGCAGAGAGATTTTCTTGAGGTCTGTAGCTATATCTTGAAAAATGTTTGGATTAAAATAATTTTTTCAAAGAAATTATAATTGGATTAAATAAAATCGCTTTCCTATAAGGGGTGTAATAAATTCGTCCGTCACCATTGGGATTTCGGAAACGGTAAGAGATACAAAATCGGTTAAATTAGGGAAAAATTGCGTAATTGTGGGCCCAATAAAATCAAAACAAATACGGTGGTTTTAAAATACTTGGAAAAATCTAAAATTTTGCGTTTCGGTTTATATTTTTTCCTGACTTTGTTCGAAGAGATGTCCAAAAATAAATGTCACTTTCTCAATGCTACTGCATCATCAGATTTTTAATGCGACGTTTCGTCTTTGGGTGACTATCATCAACTTAATTTTTTTAAATATTGGTCTGGATTTTTTGCTTAAATTATGAAAGAGGAACGAAATATACGTTCAACGGTATGCAACACTTACTGATATCCCGACGTTTTGTTCCTTAAATTGACCATCTTCAATATAATACCCCTAGTCCGTTCCTGTAATTTTTTTTTAAAAGTTTGAAGACAGTGCTGGTTTTAATCTGAAGGCTTTAAGAGTCAAATTTTATTTGTATTAATTAACTAAATTACTTTTGAACTTACACTAAATAGAACTGTTAGTTTGAAATAAGAAAAAAAAAGTAATACTAAATAATAATTGGGATACAGAAATAGTAATAATAATTTAAAAATCTTCAGTTTCGTCGAATAAACCCGAACAAATATAAATTATAGTAACCTATATATGGGTGTTTTTATGAAGATTGTTAATTTAAGGAACAAAACGTAGGAAAACCAGCAATGGTTGTATACCGATTTAGGCCCTCTTTCATAATTTAAATAAAAAAATTCATGCCCGTAAAAAAAAAATAAGTTGATGATAATGACTAAAAGATGAAACGTTGTATTAAAGATCTGATGATGACGTCTTATGGAGAATAAAAAGTACCAATGAGAAAATTTAGATTTGGACATCTATTCGAACAAAGCTAGGAAAAAATATAAACTGAAACCCAAAATTTTTGATTTTTACAAATATTTTGTAAGACCCTATATTTATTTTTGTTTTTTGCGTATGTTTACACAACTTTGCCCCAATTTACCCACCAATCCAAATTGTGAACGACAAATTGGTTACACCCTGTATACTTTAGCGGTAATATTTACTGAAGCAAAGTACATAGTTATAACTGAAAATTCTGTAGAATCGTAATGGAAGGTTCTAATTTAGGCGATTTTATAATTAGGAAATACTCATTATATGTCAGAAACTAAAAACTCTAATTACTGGACTTTGAAACTAAGCTAACGCGCGTAAGAAGTTGTTTTCTGAAAATGCTGAAAATTACTTAAACAGGAGGGTTTCTCCTTGTAGAACTTTGGTTGCATAAAAACTGTAATTGGAGTAAACTCAGTAATCAATTAAGTATGGTTAAAATTTTTAAAAAATCGAAGCAATTTTTATGTATTTAAAATAAGAATAAAATCGCATGTTAATTGACGTTATACAAATGACATAAATATTGTTGCAACAATTTATAAATAAGTTAGAAGTACAAGGAAGAACCAGGCGAGGTTTCGATGGGAAGAATAAGCCTAGTTGTATTCAATATACAGGCCCATTACGTAAAAATATTAGGATTTAATTATACTTACCTATAGTATATCCGAAAGTTGATATTAACTGAGATACAGGGTGTTAAAGCTAATATTTCATTTTTGTTCCTCTCTAATAACTTTGACAGAAACCAACGGTTTTTAAAAAATTTGGCAATTATGGATTTTTTAGGATTAGGAACTGATTTTTTGGTGAAATTGTAATGTACAATGTAGGAGGCGCTGCCTACGGCATTTTTTGCACATTTATTAGGTCATAACTTTTTGTGCCTCCGTGTATTTAAGATTTTAATGAAAATAATATTTTTCTCATATTCATTACGTTAAAAAGGTACACAAATTTCAGATCGCCCAGAGTTACCGTTTCGGATATATAAGCATTTATATTGTTTAGTGCCTATTATTAATTTGCAAACAATTTTTTTTTAAAGTAACCTATCAGAAAACTAATGGAATTTAGAGATGCAATTGCTATGAAACCTCCATGTTGTTATTTGTTTGTTGATTATTGTTACTTAACTTAGGATAAACTCAAAAATGAAACATTTTTTTACACAGCTATTTTACAATAATAAACAAGCAAATAACAACATAGAGGTTTCATAGCAACTGCATCTCTAAATTCATTTGTTTTCTCATAGGTTACTTAAAAAAAAATGCTTGCAAATTAATAATAGGCACTAAACAATATAAATGCATATATCTCCGAAATGGTAACTCTGGGCGACCTGAAATTAGTGTACCTTTTTTACGTAATAAATATGAGAAAAGTATTATTTTCATTAAAAACTTAAATACACTCAGGCACAAAAAAGTTATGACCTAATAAATTTGCAAAAAATGCAGTGTACATTAAAATTTCACAAAAAAATCAGTTCCTCATCCTAAAAAAACCATAATTTGACAAATTTTGTAAAAATCCGTTTGTTCCTGTCAAAGTTATTAGAGAAAAACAAAAATGAAATTTTAACTTTAACACCCTTTATCTCAGTCAATATCAACTTTCTGATATAGGTAAGTATAATTAAATACTAATATTTCTACTTAAGGTGTCTGTGGTTTTTCCATGTCCCATTACTTAGCGGACACCCTGTATAGCGTGTATCAGCCAAATAGAATAAGATTCAGTTATAAATTGAAAACTTGTTGCTTCTGTTTAGCGGATCGATGTTTATAGGATCTGTTTCGAACATCTTGTTATCATTTGCAAAAACAAGAATAGCGTGGGCATGAAACAAAACGTAGGTAAATATCCAATTTAAAATAAGTACCTATTTACAACATAAAAACCAAGTAAATATATCGAGGGGAAGACATACACACACACATTTGTATTCCAAGCATTTGTCTACCTGCTGATCAATTGTTTTTTGTTTCATCCAATAAAACAACAATTTCTTACCTAAATTATCCATACCACTCAAAAAAGACTATAATGTAATAAAATATTTTTATTTCTTACTACAATGTGATATAACATTTTATTTTGGTTCTTCATTTTAATCTGCTGCTATAGTGGAATTCTTAACGAATTAAGAGTGCGTGAAAACAAGTTTAATAAATTGGCTTCACGCAAGTGTTGCACAATAACTTTTTCTACGATCGTATTTTTAGCATAAAATAAAAAAAATATAAGCACTATAGGAAAAATCCTGTAGGGCACAAAGATGAGATAAGTGTGCTGTCATCAGCAAAACTAAATATCGGATTTTTCGTTTTCACTAGAGGGTCGTTAATGTAAAGTAAGAAGAGAGTGGGAGACAATATGGACCCTTGAGGAACACCGGCATTGATGGTGAAGTTGTTTGAGAGAAATCCGTCAATCGCCACTTGCGAACAAACCCAACCATGCACAGAATCGACTGGGCATACCATAGGATCGCAGTTTACTTAGAGGTTCCTCCAAACACGATCAAAGGCTTTCGAAATATCCAGTGCAACAGCCTGAGACTCCCCATGATGTTCGATTGCATTGTTCCAAAGATGGGTGACATAGGCTGGAAGATCTCCAGTTGATCTGGCCTTCCGAAAACCATATTGATGATCGCTGATAATGTTGAAGCCTTCCAGGTACTTTAGAAGATGTTGGTTAATAGCTTTCTCCATTACTTTTGATATAACTGAAAGCAATGCGACTGGTCGATAGTTGTTAGGCAGGATTCTCTTACCTTTCTTTGGTATAGGCTGGACTCGTGCCGTCTTCCAGCACGATGGAAATATTCATTGTTTGTAAGATAAGTTAAAAAGTCTAATCGGTAAGGGGAAGCAACATCGCTAAAAAAAATGGTCTAGTCATGGGCGTGCTATTAGTATTTTAAATAAAGAAATAAAAATAGGATATTCTTCAGTAATTGCATTTTCTGTTTAAAGGTACATAACTATTTTGATCAAAGTTTAAAAAATTACTTTTTACAAGATGTAAATTATTTAATATGGAAAAAAGCAGCTACATGATTAATTGATTAATGATTATTTTTCAGTTTCAGTCTAGCTTTTGCTTAAGTGGCAATAAATATATTGATTTGTGATTCCTATTCACCTACTCTATAAACATTTGTCATCACTTCACAGATCTGACTGTGAAGGTTTTTACCAGGTGAATACTCATTCATTATCGCAAAATTCAAAATTACACCTTAAAACACGACACAATGAAAAGTTATTTATAAAGCACAATATAACACAATACAATAACCATGGACCTTTTTATCACTACGCAACTGGGTGGGTACATCCTTCAAATATCGGACATCGCCGGGTGTCTCTGAGACACATGCGCTTAACTGACTGAGATATAACGAATCAAATTAGTGTTAGCTATCTGTAACCATTGACAACGCACTATGTTGCCATATATTAAAAGTACTTGAATCAAAAAAAATATATTATTTTGCATTTAAATATCAAAATGAAAGAAAGTTTTAAAAATATTGAAACTATAATAGAATATTGGTTCCTTATATACCTATTATATTATTTATTTTAAATGCGTAAATGTAATTTTAGGCTTTTCTCGATAAGGGATTATTAAATTAAAATTTTATAATAATATATGTGACAACATTGTTAACCCCAGATAAATTACTCATTCCTTTCGCAGCTACCGATAGACTTGTCGACCTGTACTTTACTCATTAGTAGTGATGCGAGAAGGTGTATTTCATGTACGGTCGCAGAAAAACACGTAAACTGTCGTTACATTGACAATTTACAAATTTACTCAAAATTTTATCGTTTGATACCCTAATTCCATTAATCAGACATAGACAAATATCTGATTATTAATCTTTATCAAGTGATTGCTGAAATGATGTTCGTGTTCTTCTGTTACCATCCTTAGGGCGTCATTTATCATCTTAATTGGTTGGTTTTTGTAATAAGTTATTATATTGGTTTTTTTCAAAAAACTGCGACCGTTATTTATCATTAAGAGGATCGAACACTGGTTGGTAGTCATTTTTTGCTCAAAATTGCAAAAAATCAGAAAAAAAATTGCGTTGTCCACCACAAACGGAAAGATTTTCATATGGGTTAGAATTATTTTTATGCGGATACAAAATCCAAGAGAAGAATATAATTAGTAGTGTTGGGGAAAACCGATGATTTTAATAATCGAGTACTTGATACTCGAGCGATTTTAATAATCGAGTGAATCGCTCGAGTGAATCGCTTGAAATTCCAATTCACCAAGCGATGATGTCACCGACTGCTCGACCGACAGCCAAGCCGTTTACATGTGATCAGGTAGGGTATTTAACAGGCACGTAACTACAAGTGGGCACAGGTTTAGCTAAAATATTGTAGTAGCCACCAAAAAAAATTCCGGAAATTTATTTATTTGTGAATAATGAATTTTTACTACGGGTCTCGATACAAAACAAAAAAACTACAAAAAATCACCCAAACATGTATTTATTATTCGGGTTTATTCTTGTGCTTTTTTAAAACAAAAAGTATTACCAAAAGGTATTTTTCTTCACTCCTTTCTCAATCTACGAGCATAACATAAGTAAATATTTAAAATGGCTTGTCAAATTCTTCTACTTTAAATTATCAGCTGCCCACTGTGTGCCCTTCAAAAATGTGGGCTTAGTTACGCTACTGGCAAAATAAGAAAATATGTGATTATTTTTTTAAATTCATGTTTATAGTTACCTAAAAATTCCTGTTTAAATTTACGAATGTTTACTTTTGGTTACCAAAAAATTTGCCGATACCTACCTATGTTTTGTTAACTATTTTGCTCGTTTTCAATTTTCCATTAACATTTTCTACAATGTATGTTATTATTAAGAAGTCTTCTTGAGTTTAATAATAAAAAGTTCTTGTTTAGATTTAAAAATGTTTACTATAAGATTATCAACGAATTTTTCTATATATTTTGTTAACCATTTTGTTCGTTTTGTTATTTTTATTTACAATTTCTATTATTATGTTATTTTAGAGAAGTTTTCTCAAGTTTATAGTAAATAAAAATTTGAAAATTATATCCTTAAATTTTTTAATATATAAAATCAGAGACCTAAACTACGCCATTAAAACAAAAGGTTTTGGCATACTTTTTTATATCGGATAGCGCGGCGCGTAGACCGAAGGTCGTGTATCAAGTGACAGGCGAAAAATAAAAAAATTATATCTAAACTTAACACAATTAAGAAATAAAAAAAAAACTTGGGGCAATAGGAAGCCAGTGCCCGAACGTGTGATCTTATGGGTTTCGGACAACCAATTAAATTCAGCGAATTATCGTAAAAAATGTGCCAAATTTCATTGCTTTATTTCCTTGTAATTATTTGCCATTGTCCTATGGTGATTGACTCTTTGCGTTTATAATAAAATACGAGGACGAAATTGTTGTCCCTTGGAAATCAAAAAAGGGGCTCTAGGGACGAGGGTAAAACAAAGAAACGAGAAACACGAGCTGAGGCAATAAGCACAGGCGCCTGGAAAAACTAGTTCGTTTCAAATAAATCCGCTTGGCGCTAGAGAACGATTGTAAAATAAACTTGCACAAAGTTGAAAGGAAATAGGAAACAATGGTGAAGCCTAGCTCTATTATACTGGGTCTGGCAAAATGTATTATCTATTATACAGGGTGTTCGCTAATTAATGGTACATGGAATTACCACAGACTCTTTACATAAAATCTATACTTACCTACATCCGAAAGTTGATATTAACTGAGATACAGGGTGTTAAAGTTAAAACTTCATTTGTGTTTTTCTCTAATAACTTTGAGAGAAATACGTTTTTCTACAAAATTTGGCAATTATGATTTTTTTAGGACGAGAAATTGATTTCTTTGTGAAATTTTAATGAACATTCGCCAGGTCATAACTTTTTTGTGCCTCAGTGTATTTAAGTTTTTAATGAAAATAGTACTTTTCTCATATTCATTACATAAAAAATGTAGTCTAAATTCAGGTCGCCCAGAGTTACCCTTTCGGAGATATTTGCATTTAAATTGTTAGCGCGTTAGCTCAGCTCAGGCAAGCAAATAATATTTTGGAAAATATCATGTCGAAGGAAACCAACAGAAATGAAAACACAAACTTACGATAACTCAAAAATGAAACATTTTCTGTTCCATAGCAACTGCGTGTCTAAATTTTATTTCTTTTGCACTGAACAATTTAAATGCAAATATTTCCGGAACGGTAACTCTGGGCGACCTGAACTTAGTATACCTTTTTTACATAATAATAGGAGAAAAGTATTATTTTCATTAAAAACTTAAATACACTGAGGCACAAAAAATTTATGACCTAATAAATATGCAAATAATGCCGTACACACAACACAATTGTACATTAAAATTTCATAAAAGAATCAATTTCTCGTCCTAAAAAAACATATTTGCCAAATTTTGTAAAAAAAACATTAGTTTCTCCCAAAGGTATTAGAGAAAACAAAAATGAAGTTTAAACTTTAACACCCTGTATCTCAGTTAATATCAATTTTCGAATATAGCTAAGTATTATTAAATCCTATTATTTTTACGTAAGGTGTCTGTGGTTTTTCCATGTGCCTTTCATTAGCGGACACCATGTATAAACTTACTCTTATTTTTAATGCCGAATAGAAAATAATTATAAAATTTAGTGGTTTCAATTTGAAAATGTAGATTTTTATTGCAGTATCCTCAATTTACATTTAATCTTACTGTTTGAATAGCATGTATTAATAGTTATCAAAAAAAATTCATCAAAGCAGGAAAAATAGGAACAACAGGAAACCAAACCCAAATTAAATAATAAATTCTTCCTTATAGAAAAGAATAATAATTATTTTAAAGTCCGCAAACGTAATTTTAGATATGAAACATTAAATATGCCAAACACGCTTAGACTTAGTTTGAAGGTTGTAGACAATGGTGTTTCTTGAATGATAGAAAAGTTTTAGCATTCACCTGAAGACGACTGGAGATACTTACCAGTTGAAACGTTGTGATATATAACAAATAAATACAATACAAGTCCAAAACTTTTCTATCATTCACGCTTAGACTTAGATATAGCTATATACAAAATATACGTTTCAAAATAAGCAAGATGACACCGACACTCCGTATAACTGCAAGTGCAAACATTTATTCAAAATATTTCCGTTAAACAATTTCTTGATTTGAATTATTTTTTTAATAAATAGCATTTCTGAAATCTCGATGAAAAATATTATTACTTTTAGCCCCAAAATTCGATTTTAATTTGAAATTCAAATAACTTAACTTTTACTTTTCCGATCCAGAAGTCCTGGCTCTATTACTAAAGCACGTGCAGTATCATAATTAGATATTTGTGAACTGACATGAATCAACTTGACGAAATGATGCGACCCGAAGTAAAAAATATGCGTAGGTATAGTCGATTTAGTCATACATAAATAAATTAATATTTACCTGTTACTTACAGTAACCTTTTACGTATCTGAATTCCTTTAAACTTTAACCTTTCTTCCAATTACTTAGCATTTTTATTTAAGCTTTAATATTAAATTTTAGCGCAAGAAGCTGTGAATTTTTCAGCCCGGTTAGCGGATTGTAAAAAATAGCTACTAAAAAAGCACAAATTTAAATTTGAACATTATTTTTGCGGAACTTAAACTTCGGTTAAGGTCGGGACTTTTATTTTGATAAAAATGCTAAAATACATTTACAATAAATTTACAACTTAGTTACACACAAACAATAAAATACACATAACAACCCGAACAAATATGAATGCACTAGTTTTCTACAATTAAGATGAGAATAACTACAAAAATAAATCACAAATTTACGTGAGGTATTGTGTATTGCCAGTCATTTTCAGAACTCAGTAAATACTTACATAATATATGCGCGAGCACACACAAACAAAGAAATACTTAGTTTAAAAATATAATACTCAAATAGAATAAATCTTACGCAAAGAAATATATTTTCAAATCAAGTATTCCCAAGTATTAATTGCGGTCGCACTTAATCTCGTCGTAAGGAATTCATTTTTCCAAATAATAATGTATATTATCTATATAGGGTGTTGAAAAAAGGTCAGTACCTCGGAATAACTCCGGTGCATCGCATTACAGCGGAAAATGTCTAGGGAAAAAGTTGTTTGGTTTTGAAGGAGGAATAGTTTGCAATTTAAACCACCTCCACCCCCTCAACCCCAGGGCGCGGGTGGGGGTAAGTTAAAATTTTCAAATGGAACTCCATATTTTTTATTGGCGTAACCAATGCCCGTGGAAAAAGTTGTTTGTATTCCACGGGCATTATTTAGTACAGGACAGAAAAAGAGTACCTATTTCCGTGGTAAAACTTGATTTTCGCACGGTTCTGATTTTGTCTTTCTCATGGTGATTATTGGTGAAGGATAGGCCCGAATCAAAAAAATTTTTCGGACAAAAGATGTTTATTTTTGGTCGGAGAACACGATACGCCAATAAAAAATATGGAGTTCCATTTGAAAATCTTAACTTAGTACCCTCACCCGCGCCCGTGGGTTGAGGGGGTGGGGGTGGTTTAAATTGCAACCTATTCCTCCTTCAAAACCTAACAAGTTTTTCCTAGACATTTTCCGCTGCAATGCGATGCACCGGAGTTATTCCGGGGTACCGACCTTTTTTCAACACCGTGTATATGATTTAAATTTCTCTAAATAATTGAACAAATATGTATATTTTCAAATTATTATAGTATTAAAGTAAGTAAATATATCTCTTAGGAAGAAATTATGGATAATCGTTTAAGAAAATGTATTTTCAAATTTATGTTGAAAAAAAGTGTTGGGATATTAGAACAAAAATTATGCATACTACATCATATCATGCATCAAGCGAATTTCAGCATGTTCACGGCTCTTGCACCATCCTAAAATATAGTTTTTTTTTATAGATTTGAAAAAAAAACCGAAAAAATGTTCAAATACAAAATTTGGTCTACTGATTCTTACAGTTGTCATTATTTTAAACCATCAACTGTCAATTTACGACTGTTTCAAATTTATAACCCATCAATGAATATTTCTATTATTATATTTACAATTAAATATTGCGAAGCGATTCTTCTCCATGCTTACAGTGAGTCGTTTTTTCTTGTATACAAATCTGTTTAACCTCACTTATGACTTTATCATCCGTACCTTCGTTCTAATAAGGAAAGCAAAAATCGCTTTTTCGATATTTCAGAAATAGAGCATATTAATCAAGATGCTACCTTGCATATAATAGTATGTACATAGATAATAAAACTACATACTAAGTACCTCATATCATATCTTCAGTCAAAGACTCTGGTAGCCATAAATATAGTTTAGGGATTAGTCTTTCTTCCCTGAATAAAATTTTTTCTCACTAAAAGTACTTTTATAAGCAACTTTACACCAAAACCCGTTAATTTTTCAATTTGTCCCATGTCCCGTCACGTTCTTTCCACTTTTTTAATTAAAAATACGTAAATCCGTAAATTCTAAAATAATAATTAATAATTTGAAAACAAACACGAAATAAGACGCGACCCATGCCGTAACTCACGCGCCAACTTTAATGCAGGTTGTGTCATTGACGTTTCCGACCGAAGCCGCCTTTGTTTTATTGGAATTCATAGCACCCTACATAAAATGTGTGCTAATGTTGTTTAGAGATTTTTCTTTGGGGTTGAAGCAATAATACAATTGGTAATTGTATTGTATTGTACATGGGTTAGCTAATAATACTGATTATTTTATTAATAAAGTGAGAAGTGGATTAATTTTGAATATACAGCGTGTCTTCGGAAGTTCTTACCAAATGGGAAACTTTTTAATTATTAACTCTACGAAAAAAAGTGCCTCTTCCTAAAAAGTCCTGCTAGTGAGAAAATAAATTTGCACAAGAATATTTGTATGTTGGACATACAGGGTGGCTTCAAAAAGTACCAAGTTTAAAATTTATAAAAGACGTCGGCTATATTTACAAAACTAATAGTCGTAAAGATTTGGTAATAAGTATTTCTGGATAAGTAGGCTTTGAACAATTGATTGTTGTTGGTAACAGAATAGGCGTTTTAGCAGTGACAGTTTGGCAATTATAATTTCTGTTTCAAAACGTGGTTTTTCCGTTTCTTACTTACTTTAAACAATAATAGTGATGATTAAACTGACTGTTAATGAAAAAATTGAAATAGTTCTTATTGTTGGCGATAATTATAAGACGCATCGCGAGGCTGCCGACATTTTTAATACTAGACACCCAAATAAACATATTAGCCACGTTACTGTCGGCAATGTCGTCAATAAATTTAAAAATACTGGCTCTGTCGAAAATAATTTCAAGTATCAATTACCAGTATTGCAAGCGATTGTGGAAAATCCAAAAATTTCATTGGAAGGAATAACGAAGACAGTTCAAGATAACGTGTCAAGAGCTTCCCTGGCCACCTAGGTCACCGGACATTACACCCCTAGATGTTTTCTTGTGGGGTCATTTGAAGCAAATTGTGTACAAGCACAGACCATTCCGTGATATTGATCACCTAGAAGAAACTATAAGGCAGTGTATCCGGCTAGTTATGTCAGAATTTTCTCATCATTTGTATGCAAAAAGACGGGGGCCATGTGGAGACCTAGATTATTTTTGGAGTCATTTAGTTTTATTTGTTATTGGGAAATTAGAATTGGCCACCTAATTTTTATCCGTCATAAAAGTAGTTCTCTTAAGTAGAGTTTTTATTGTGTAATTGTTATAGTCTATTAGCCTTTAAACATGCACTCTCCAAGTTTTTAGTTTTGTAAATATAGCCGACATCTTTTATAAAGTTTAAACCCGGTACTTTTTGAGGCCACCCTGTATGTCCAACATACAAATATTCTTGTACAAATTTATTTTCTCACCAAGCAGGACTTTTTAGGAAGAGGCACTTTTTTTCGTAGAGTTAATAATTAAAAAGTTTCCCATTTGGTAAGAACTTCCGAAGACACGCTGTATACTTATATTAAGGTACATTTATTTATATTAATAATCATAATATTATAAATGTTGTGTATGTGTGTAGTCTAACTCCTCCGTAATTTTAGTTTAGGAAATAGTATCTTTATTATTAAGTATTGATACGGCAGTTATGTTTAGTTTTAAGTTAAAGCCAGTGGCGGCTCGTGACCGTGAGGGGGTTCACAAGTATGGTGAAATTATTCTTAAAATTTCATTTTTGTGTAACGACCAAACAATTACTTTCTAGGCGTTTTAAATGTAGAAAGAAAAGAAGTAATAAGAAAATGCGTTAGGTAAAACATATTTTTATTCATTTTTTAATTTTACACAAGGAAATACAACTTTTGTATAATAAGAAAGTTTTTCTTAGTGTGTATAGTGCTTAAACGTAAAGTCCGTTCTTCGGTTCTTAATTGTAGAAAGTTTGGAATATCCTCTATACATTTTTTTTCATATATTTAATTTTTAAACTTTCTGATAAAGTCCCTAGATTTACCCTTTGTGGTCTACGTTAAATTAATTTCGGGTTTAGGTCTTCCCGCATTCTTCAATTAAATTTTTTGCTCCAAACTCAAAAAGCTAAAGTTATTTTTTAAATAGTCCACCGTCAGACTATTCATTTTAACTTAATAAATATATAATATTAAATCATACACGCTTGAATTTCTAACTAAATGCACGAACAGACAGCGGCGCGGCCCACACTAACATTGTGCGCCTTTCCCATGTTAAATCGCCATAGCCCCGCTATCCCCCCGCACGTGATCGTCATAATCGTCATTAACCTCGACCGAGGCACGATTGACGGATCGCGAGCCTATAATATACAGGGTGGCCAACTAAGCGAGGTAAGCGGCTATATCTCGGAAACCGTTCACCGTACAGCTTTCTGAAAAAAATAAGTGGCCAAGAGAAATTGCTGGAAATTATTTGCAAGTTTGTAGGCCGGTCGATAGGGGGCGTAACACGAATAGTAATTTGTTGCCAGTCGATTTCTCTACAATTGGCATAGGTAAGGTATATTGATAATACTTATAAATAAATCTCGCTTGTATCGTGAACAACTTTGCTTAAACACTTTTTTCTCTAGCCCTGCAAATAAAGTGGTGGGGGTAACGCAAACATCGATTTGCAAAAAATGCAATATCTCAGGAACGCCTTATCTGAAAATATTCAAATTGGTGTTATTTAAAAGAGCTCTTCTTGCTACACTGTAAGCGATATCTATGTCATTTTTATTGTAGTCGCTAGATGGCGCTTTCAACAGATTTAACATATTTATCGTTTTTCTCGAAAAACTTAAATGCAATGGTAAATATGTTATTACACCAGTACAGAGAGGAATGGAGGCCAGAGCAAACGGTGAAAACCGCAAGTTCCTATCTTTTTTCTAACCGGAGATATCAATGAAAAATTAATTTATATCCTACTAAATCTCCCGCCCCGGTACTTACATATGTTGCAAAAAATAAGAAGGCTATGGAAACAAAATACATATTATATATAATAGGAGTATTGGGAAGAAACATCAAATTATTCATTTTGAGATCCGTTTCTATTTAATTTTTGAATTTTAAAAATGCCGTTTACTAATTAAGAAGCAGTTGATATGATTGCTGTTTACTTCGAGTGCTTTCAAAATGCAGCAATCGCTGAAAGGAGTTATGCATTGCGATATCCAAACCGCCGCCATTACGGCAGAAGAGTTTTTCCGCGCTTGGTACAACGCTTACGTACCACTGGAAGCTTTCGCTCACTGACATTTCCGAGACGTCGTACTGGCAGAACTGAAGAAAATGATATCAATATTTTAGCATATATAGAGTTTAATCCCCATGTTAGTACTAAGACATTGTCTTCCGATTTGGGAATATCACGAACTACCATTCAAAATATTTTAAATGAGCATAGGTAAGTTTATTATATTTATATTTAATGTTTATTTAATTTTTCATTGATATCTCCGGTTAGAAAAAAGATAGGAACTTGCGGTTTTCACCGTTTGCTGTGACCTTTATTCCTCTCTGTGCTGGTGTAATAACATATTTACCATTGCATTTAAGTTTTTCGAGAAAAACGATAAATATGTTAAATCTGTTGAAAGCGCCATCTAGCGACTACAGTAAAAATGACATAGACATCGCTTGCAGTGTAGCTAATAAAGCAAGAAGAGCTCTTTTAAATAACATCAGTTTGAATATTTTCAGATAAGGCGTTCCTGAGATATTGCATTTTTTGCAAATCGATGTTTGCGTTACCCCCACCACTTTATTTGCAGGGCTAGAGAAAAAAATGTTTAAGCAAAGTTGTTCACGATACAAGTGAGATTTATTTATAAGTATTATCAATATACCTTACCTATGCCAATTGTAGAGAAATCGACTGGCAACAAATTACTATTCGTGTTACGCCCCCTAGCGTAAATAATTTCCAGCAATTTCTCTTGGCAACTTTTCCTATAAATATTTTTTTCCGAAAGCTGTACGGTTAACGGTTAGTTGGCCACCCTGTACAGTTGGTTGACGGTACGGTAAAATATTAGGGAGGGTCGTACTTTATACGATAAATAATATTCAATGAATATAAATTAATATTTTTTTATTAGTTTTGGTGGTGCACGTGCGCATGTGCACCTGTGGAAGAACCGCCACTGGTTAAAGCTACACCGACGCCAGCGTATATAAAACCTGATATAAGAAAATAGGAATTAATTATAAATAAAAAAATAAACTAAAATACATAATAAAATTATGGAAAAAAAGTTATTCTTCATAAATAGGTTGTTTAGTAAATAACACTTAAGAGTATTTATCACCGCGTGGTCCTATTTGGGATTTCGTCGCGGAACAGCATAAGTCATTGTTATTGAACAATGAGACAACATCGCCATTCCGGACACGACGAGCCAGCGCTCTGGCCGGCTGTGTCGAGCTAGTAAGAGAAGTTTTTCTTATTCTTCTGCCTTTGATCTCCGGAAGCGTTGCCAAATCACTTTAGATAGTTGCGATTTTAGATATTTTTTCTGAAAACCTCGGTGTGATATTTTTTGCATTAAAATTAAGCTATTATATTAATTGAGATTATTGATAGTGCATGCAACACTTTCAGAAATGACTGTATAACTATATTTTTTCAATTTAAACGTTGTTTACCGTTTTGAAAAAAATAAATTAAAAAATTCAAGATAAGATAGTCATATAGTACCATATTTGTATTTTTTATCCAATTTAATACAACGAATCTCTTATGGTTTAGTAGGCTCTTAATATAGAGTACCTAAATTCTTATGTGGGACACCGTGTATGCCTGAAATAGCTTAAATATAAACGTGCATCTATCCTATTTCGTCTAATTATATTTCAACAGATTTTAATTAACTAACAAAGTAATATTTCAAATACACATCAAGTTTAAGCCTTTTTAGCTCAATGAAACGAGATTTCTGAAAAGCTCTTTCGCTAAAACAAGTTATTAGTCTCCCTTTGTAATGCTATAAAGTTGATTGATATTCAAAGTACATAGTAAAGACAATAACAGGAAATATAAAAAGATTAATGGAAACAATCCTGCTGAGTTCAATAATTGACCTTTAGAATTATCAGGTTCAGATAATGTTGCCTCTTTCCATGATTATTTTGATTCCGAATCTCGAATTCTTTTGAACGGAATATATTTTTGGTCAGAAAACTTTCAGAAGGTAGATTTTGTTGACATACACTGAGCGAAATTTCGAGTTGATATAACTCAAATATGAGTTTTCCTAGACCGAAGCGTGTTGCTAATAGGAGACATCCCAGACCTCTGACTGACGGTAACTAAATCGATCAAAGAAATTGCATCAATTCACTATTCATAAGTTATGATAGCACAGAAGATGGGTTTGTTCGTTGGAATATCTCACGCCCCACCGTCTTAAATTATTGATAGGCTACCATAGCTACCAGTATGTGAATTGTGATGCGTTACTAGTCGGGCTAGATTAATTCATGATTCGAGCTATCAAAACTTGACATTTAAGTTGTTCTATCTTACGATGGTGGCTGGAATAACTCACTCTTTGGGCTACCAGACTCCAGTACCAGGTAGTAGTTACTACCAGTACCTAAATTGTGGACTATCGGAACTCAAAATATTTCTTTGATTTAACGTCTGCATATTGTGGACTTCAATTGCCTATTGTTTTTTCAAGGTATGACTTTTTGTTGTATATTTAAAAAAAATAATCAAATGAATTATAGACAGGAGAGCATACTACGGCAAAGGAACCATGCGGACGAAGTGATGACGATTGCTTATATATAATAAGGCTCCATTCCAATAATAACAATTTGTACCTATGCATGTTCCTCCATTTTACGCGAACTGACCAAAATTATGCAAAACATAAATTTTCACCTACAGAGAACAAAGATGAAAATTCCCGCAAACGGCGCAACGGCCAACGGATATCTATACTCGCGATCGAAGGAGAATTGACGAATAACAATGGAATGAACCGCGCCAAACCTGCACGGGCACGAATTCGGAACTTTCCGTGACCTTACGATATTGCGTTTTATCCTCGATATGGGCTTTTGGAGCACGTTTCCTGAATTATTCCAACTCATAATAATTTACACATGGTAATGTGAGTTAAAATAATGCACGTTCGGGTTAAAACGACACTTTATAATCAATTAGTAAGTTTTCCCAACCCAGAAACTGAGTTCAGGTAACTCATAAAATAGTTACAAGATGAGGAATTGTGGTGATCCCAAATATGTTTAAAATGTTGATAAAAAATCTCTCTCTGGGTTGAGGCGAACCAAAAGAACCTGAATTATTGTAGCGTCTTTAAATAATTTGTGATAATTCGTAGGCTCAGTTAGAACAACATAGAGAGGTAGCTCCAATTTTGACAGTATTGCGTGCACTATCAATAATCTCAATTAACACTATTGCTTTATTTTAATGCAAAAAAACGTCACACTAAATTTTTATGGAAAAATACCAAAAATCGCAACTATCTAAAGTTATTTGGCCACGCTTCCGTTGATCAAAGGCTTCCTCCCACCCGTCCGACGAGGTAAATCTGTTCGATGGGTGTTCGCGATCCTCGGTAATCTTCGATTTATTACCTAAAGCGTCCTCCAGGCCGGAATGCTAGCCTATTATAGTATTAACAAACCAACACAATATATAAAACTAGGAAGAATAATAACAATAAGAAGAATATCTGCTACGTTTTTGGCAACCCTGTATGTTACAAATAAGTTTTATATAATATACAAGTATGCAACGTGTCCAAGATAAGAAGGGCCAGTACAAGGATCTCGGAAACCGTAAGAGATACGAAGTCGGTTAAATGGAGGTAAAGTTGCGCATTTACGTGCCTAATAGCATGCCGTTTAGAAAGTTTTAAAATTCCGAGTAGTCCCGAGTAGATATCCGAAAAAAGCGAAATTCTGAAAAATCATTTTATTGTTTCCTGGGTTTCTTTCAGATCAAATTCTAAAGTAAATCGCACTTTTGCATTGCCACTTTTGCTCTATCTAACACCGATCTAATCCGACAAGTCGTCTTCGAAGGGCCATTATCAACTTTTTTTTTTAAATCTTGTGGTTTATTATTAAATTATTTGTTATTTATAGAACTAGTCCAACATAAGTAAAATCTTACTTATGAGATATTATTTATAAAATTAGGAGAAATACAGGACCGTATCCCAAAATTTCCTGACGTTGTTCAAAAACCTTCGAAACGCCATTAAACCACAATGTGTTATACATCGTTGCATTCGGAAGAAAAAAGCTATCAAATTCCAATATCAGAAAAACAGGAGCGTATTTAAAAAAAGAAAGTTGATAATGGCCCTTCGAAGACGACTCGTCGGAGTTCAAAACAAATAACGCTGTTAGATAGAGCGGAAAAAGTGGCAATGCAAAAGTGCAATTTATTTTAGAATTCGATCTCAAAAAAATCCAGGAAAACAATTAAACGATTTTCCAGAATTTCGTTTTTTTTCCGGATATTTCCGGAACTACTCGGAATTTAAAAACTTTCTAAACGGCATATTATTAGGAACGTAAATGCGTAACTTTACCTCCATTTAATCGACTTCGTATCTCTTACGGTTTCCGAGATCCCTGTACTGGCCTTCCTTATCTTGGTCACGATGTATATTACTGCTAAATACAACCTAGAAAACAATAATTTATAAAAACGGAATATTCAAGAATAAACAAAACGTTTGCTACTCCTACGGGGTCCTACGATACAGCAGCCGTCGTTGTGGCTTGGAATGGCGATGTTGTCAGATTGATCAATAACAATGGCTCATGCTCTTTCGCGGTTAAATCCCAGGTCGGACCACGCGGTTCACTGATAACTGCTCGTAATACCTATTTCATAACAGTGCAAATGAATGAATTTCATTTTTTTATACGAGAACTGTACGTCGAACGACGACAAAAAATTAAGCGACGACATTTCCTCAGCAAGGAATAAGAATTTCAAAAATAATTCTTATTTTAAAAAGGTGGCCCTTAAAGAAGGAAGCCCACACGAAGATACGTTACAAGTATTAAAAAATATATTAGCATATTATTAAGAAACACCCTGTGTATAAAGCGAAAAAAAAGTCCACGTATGTAGAAGAGTTTCAGTTATTAATACATTTCATTGCTATGGAATTTTATTTCTAAAATACATGAATAAAATAAAATTTTAGGTAATTGTGTTATTTTGCTTAAACATCGGCCCAAAATCCTTTCTCCATTAATGCGATACATCAAAGTCGTATATTTCGTATTAAAGCATCAAATGTGCTTATCCATTCCCAGCAAATTTTTGCGTACAAGTACAGCCAGCTGCTCATAAAACCAAGTTCATATAAAAACATAATTTCAGAACGGACCTAAAAGCTTCTCTATCAGAAAAACATGAGCAGTTATTTCGGGTATAAACGAGATTAAAAACTTTGTTAGCAAAAGCTTTTAAAGTGTCATTTGTAACTGGGAGTGCTTGAAAAAACGACAAGGTATAAAAGCAGTTTTAGGTCAAAATTAACCTTAGAGGATTAAAGAAAGTAAATATTTAATAAATTAAAAACAAAAAAAAAATCTACTATGAATAACAATATTATAACTAAAAAGAACTATGGTGTTTCTTGAGTAATAGATCAATTTAGAGTTCCATTATCTTTGTACTTGATCTTTTTGATTCTTTTTTTGTACTGCTTTATCCTTTTGGTTATTACTGAGTGTATGTGTTTGCTAATGCTGAGAGCGTATTCAGAACTAGAGAGGCCATATTCAGTCTTCAGACATTGGTCAAAAACTGCTAAGATCAAAGAAATTCATATGCTTCATTGACTAAGAGAAAACATTTGACAACGTTAAACACAACCTTCTAATAACATATCTCAGCGATTTGGGACTGGATGGGAAGGATATAAGACTAATTAGTAATCTATATTGGCACCAGAAAGGGGAAGTTCGAATAAGCAACACTGCAACAACTGAAGATTTTGAAATTAAGAAAGGGGTTCGCCTGGGAGGTATCCTGTCTCCAATGTTGTTCAATTTGTACGTGGAAAGGGCATTCTCCGAGGCAATCTCAGATAGCCCCATTGGTATTAGGGTTAATGGAATCCTCATTAATGATATTCGATATGCAGATAACGCTGTGATAATTGCAGAGACTGCACAGGATCTCCAAAGTTTACTGGAGCCAAAGACTGGAGTTGAAACATAACGTCAACAAAGCCAAGCTTATGATTGTTAGTAGAAATGATATTCCACAGACTCTGATTTATGTTAATGAAGAGACAGGTCAAACAGTTTAAATACTTGATATGCATGATTAATGGGGTGACAGTATCCAAGTCGAATTTAACGCAAAAAAAACCCAGGCAGCAGTTCTCTCTAAAAAGGTTAACATTACAGAACCGGATATAGTTATAGACGGGCACGCAATCACACTGGCTTCATCGTTTAATTTGCTGGGCGTCAATCTGGAAGGAAATATGTCTTGGCAATCGCCAAGATAGCCTCTCAGAAGCTTAGGGTACTCTTCCGGACCAGAAAGTTGTACACTCATTTCTGGAGCTCTGCACCCAAAAATACTCTTCGGCTACTGGATTCCATCAAAAGAAGGGCTATTCGTCTGATCGGAGGCCACGAACCGACGAAGAACCTCGACAGCCTAGAACATCGAAGACAGGTTGGGGATTTGACTCTCTTTTACAGATATTTCATGGAAGGTGCTCGGCTGCCCTTGCCCTCTTAATTCGGCCCAGAGCGACGAATAGCAGAAATACACGACGAACCACTATTTAAGAATTATTTAAGAATTCTTTCATCTGGAGGACTTCATCCTTGTGGAACGACCTTCCCGAGGTCGTTTTCCTAACGAATATAACTTCCAACGATTCAAAACTAACGTGAATCGCTTTTTGCGCACACGCACCACTCCTAGAGTGCCCTAAAGGATTTTTCCTATAGTGCTTAGAAAGTTTCTTATAGATGAACTTGAATTTTGAATCATTAACAAAATAGAAGCCTTTAAAATGTGGATCCTACGACGAATGTTGAGGGTGCCTTGGGTCGATCATGTCGGGAATGAGGACATTCTCCGAAGAGCCGGCCTAGCGGACCAAGAACTTTTCGAGAATATCACAAAGCGAAAAATAGGTTATCTCAGACACATATTGCGCGGAGATCGTTACCAGTTTCAACGCCTCATTCTTGCTATACGGAGTGGAGTCATGAGCATTCGAGATGTGGTTTTACAGAAGGATGCTAAGGGTATCTTGGACAGGGCACGTAGCTAACATTGAAATCCTGAGAAGAATGTCAAAGGGAACAGAAATCATTAGTACAATTAAAACAGGAAATCTACAATATCTGGGTCACATCATAAGAAATGAAAAAAGATATAATCTCTTGCACTGCATATTGTAAGGGAAAGTGAAAGGAAAGAGAAGCGCCGGAAGGAGAAGAATTTCATGGCTAAAAAATTTGGGAACTTGGTTCTCACTGACAACCACCGAACTATTCCCAGCAGCCGTGAACAAAGTTAGATTAGCCAATATGACAGCCAACGTCTGGAACAAATAGGCACCCGAAGAAGAATAAGATTCTTCGATGTAAAATTGAGGGAGGAAGAAAAGAAATGGTCAGAAAAAAGTTATGGCTCAATTTATTCGAAAACCATCTGACAGGTTAGGACTGTTAGGAGCCGACTAACCCAAGGATAAATTCCAAAACACGCAGTTTCAAGTTCGTGTCACTTAACCTCAAACTTTAATACTTACGTTGGTATAACACTGACATGGATAAACAGTTTAGCTCAGAGTTACAGTTTAGCTCTAAACGAAACGATCTTAACACTCCACTGATAAACCCGTCCTAACGACGTAGGTACTTCAAAGCTACAATTCGCCCTAAGGATATTCCTTGGGGCATCTGAAGTGGCATAGGAGAAATATGCACAAAAAGTATAGTTTTGAGAGTGTAGCCCAATAAAAAAATAAAGGGGTGAGATATATCTTGTGTTTCAGTAGGAACGCTCACCCATATAATTTTTTTATTGTTTAGATTACAGAAATAAAATTTGGTAGGTTTGTATGAGATATTATTTTGCACTTTATGATATGACGGAATCCATTTTGTCACTTCCGGTTTATTTTTAGCTGTATCGATTCAGCACACCATTCTAAACTCAGCGTCACTTTTTGACACTTTAAATCATTATTATTTTTATTTTTAATTTAGATTGCTATAAACTCTTTAAAACCGTTTCCTTCTAAGGGTAAGAACGCACGAGCCGCGTACCGCGGCGGTTGGCGGTCGCGCGTTTGTTAATTTATTAGAAAGTTATTGCAGATACCGCACTGGCACCCGCGTAACCGCGCGGTTTAGCGGACGCCGGCATCGGTAGCGGCGAACGCGGAGAACGCGCGGACTGGCGGTTGTCGACTTGTTTATACTTGGTAGAGAGACTACGCACGGCAACGCAACTTCGCGCGGTTTTAGGTGAGAAGAATATTGTCAAGAGTATTTCCATTAACGTGGTGTACGAGAATTACTAAAAAGAATGGATTTTGACACAGAAAAGTTCATTTATGAAATTGAAAACCGCCCACCATTGTGGAATATGAAAAGTAAAGAGTATAGTGATCGCATAATAAAAATCAGAATGTGGGAAGAAATAGTCGATATCTTCGGAGGAACAGAAATGGCAATTAATTAAAATAATACGAAAGTTCCATCTGTATTCCCCAATATCTTCGGTTGCAAACACGTTTATTTTGTTTTCTGGAAATAACGAATTTGTACAGCTGCCAAATGGCTACAGCACTTGCCGCGGACACTTTCATGACGCGACTATCACCCGCGCCAATTTCCGCAGAGTAATCCGCGCTTCCCCGCGGCACCGCTTCACCGCCAACCGCCGCGGTACGCGGCTCGTGCGTTCTTACCCTAAGCCAAGTTATAGCGGTTTTTAAATTTATAGTTATTTAATTTGACAATAGGGTGCGGGCTATAAGATTGTTGGAAAAAATCTTAATGCACGAGTGAGCCAATATGTTTCCATTTGAAAAAATTAAGTTTTCTGGGAAAATGCATTCTTACAAAGTTAAATAGTGTGCAAAAGAATTTAAAATTGCCTTGCCCAGGAATTCAGCGTAGAAGTAAGCAGTTTTAGGGAGTATATAGCAATTTAGATGAACAAATAAAAATAAAAAGAAAAATTATTTAAACTCTCAAAAAGAGACGTTGGGGTGTGGTTGAATTTGGAATGGTATTCTGAATCGATATAGCCAAAAATATAATGGGTGTTCCATTTAAAAATCCAAAGTTCAGGTTCCGGCTAAGCCAGAAATTACAAAATTGAGTCCGTCATCTCATAAAATACAAATACAAATACACATACAAACCCACTAAATTTTATTTCTGGAAATTAAACAATTAAAAAGTTATGAAGGTGAGCGTTCCTCCTGAAACACCCGGTATATACCGATAAAATATTATACTTTCATAATTATTATAATAAAATTTACTAAAATAACGAACTAAGTTCGGAATGAAATTGATTTTAAGGAAAACCGAATGGCCTATAAACAAAACCTGTGACCGGCATCAACCATATGTTATAACATATACAGGGTGTCCATTTTTGGGTAGTTTTACGGGGTATCTCCGTTATTAGTAAAGATAGAAGGATGCTGTTTTCGCAGCACTGTACTACTTTTTTGTCAAACAGAAGATGCCGTGCAGAAAGTGGCACATTTCTTAAATTGATCCAAACAATAATATAAACCTGAATCTGCAAAAAATCTGCTGATTTCTTTACAACTACATTACCTTGCTTATCAGGCAATTATATATTTAAAAATTCCATAAAAATATATAAAATAAGATACTTAATAAGAAACAGTTTGCACAATTTTGCATTCCTAACTCAATATTTTTACGGAAATAACTCTACCCAAGCATCAAACAGTTGTTACGCTTATATTTAATCTCTCCCAAGATAGAAACGGTTCCGACAGTCGCTAGATAGACGACGATCGCAAGTCAAGAATCAGTAGAAGTTAATCTGGCTCAGCGGATCGACATCCATGTGTTAAATCATCTTAGCGATAGGCAACTAAGCAATGATGCCGGTGGGCGAAAATTAAGGGTAATATGAATATTTAATTCTAACTTACCTGACGAAGTTTTAAACAGATCGTAAAATAAAATAATTGTGAAATTAAAAAACTAGATATCTACACACACACACTGGTTTTTATCTATTTTTAAATTAAATCAACTTCGACAATGCACGTTCATTTATGACCAGCGTCCATTAAAACATTTATTGAAACGACCTGAAATTTTTCATTCGTGTTTTTTATGTCCCCTTCTTAACTAAAATATTGACTTTTTGACAACTTCTGTTTATACCAGAAATTCAGAGAGAAAGTAGAATATTAGTAGATTCAAACATTTGTGTTTATTTGAGGTTTTAGCTGTTCAACCGTAATTATATCGAGAAACCGAACACGAAATTTTACCCTAAACATAAATTTAAGCAAAGCCCAGCCAATGTGTAACTGTTTCAAGGAGCAATAACTTACAAGCCAAGCGGTAAGTCGTCTTACTCAATTATTTATCTTGTAAATAAATAGTTGTTTCGCGGTTGAAGTTTTGTATTATAAATTTTGTAGTAAACTATTGCATCTATTGATCTATTTAAACAGTATATACGGTTCTCTTTTATTACAGTGTTGTAGGAACATACATAACATACAGAGTGCTCAAAAAATTAGATAATGTGTTAAAATGCTTAGAGTAAAGTAACATTAATTTACATGGTACAAAGAATCAATTTTAATGTCATATAAAATGACAGCCATCTACGAGTAAAAACTATTCTTCATAAAAAGTTTTGCTTACCTTAAAACCTCATAATCCGTGAAAAGAACTCCAAATATAACGCACAGGGTCGTCAAAAAAATAATAAAATTTGCTAAAATACTAAGAGTAAAGTAACTATTTATGCAATCCCACTGGCTTCATCTATATTTTTTTTTTGTTAAGGGGGAGGGGAAAAATCTTGCATAAGACACCCACAAGATAACTGTGGTGGGTAGTGTGAGATTCCTACTCACTAAAAAACCCCTCCTCCAATTCTGACCCTTCGTACCGGAAACCGCTTTCGCATTACTTCAATACGAGGGCCTGCAGTCTTTGCTCTCTTCTAGATATTAGGTCCTACTTTCTTTCTCTTTGGTCTCAATTATATTTCTTACTGTTCTGTAAATACCATTCCATGATTCTTCCGATTCTGTTTAACCTGTCCTAACACTGCCCACACTGAAAAGATTCCCCGTTTCCAGAGCATATTTCCTCCTAGCTTCCTCCCACCTGGGACATTTGAATAAGGTATGTTCCGAGTCATCTTCTTGCTGGCAATATATGCATTCGCTTGATTCTGACCTCCTACGGTTATATAGGTACTTTCTGAAGCAGCCATGGCCCGACAATGTTTGCGTCAAGAAATAGTCGACTTCTCCCTTAGGCCGTCCAACCCATTTCTGTATATCTGGTATCAGTTTATGGGTCCATCGTCCATATGTTCCGTCATCCCACCTTTCCTGCCATTCACGCATCAAGTTCGCCCTGGCTACTTCTTTCGTTACGCCTAGATACCTTTCGCGTCTTTCTTTAATTAATAGGTCAATAGGGGGGACTTCGGCAATAACCCCAACCCACTACATATTTTTATGGACATAGTTCGTTGGAGCCTAACAAGCTTCTTTACCTATTATTTTGCTGGGAGCCAAGGTAGCTTCTCAGAAACCTGGTGTACTCTTCCGAACCAAAAAGTTGTACACACCTCAACAGCTTTTGACACTATACAAAGCCAAAGCCGAAGAATGGACTTTACGTTTAAGCACTATTGTGTAGGGTCGATAAATGTTGTGTTTTTCGATAAATGATACTCGATATGATTTTAAACCATTTTATTTAAGGATTTAAACTAAAAAACACTGAAAATATGAAGAATGCCAACTTGTCAGTCTCGTGGCTCGAGTTGTTCTCGTCATAAAACAGTTAACTATTGTTCTCGTCTTGGTTACGCCTAATGACGTAGCCGTAGATGGCGTAGTGGTATTAGACATCATTCGGTTTTCTTGATAACTCGTAGATGGCGGTAGTAGTATTGGACATCATTCGGTTTCCTTGATAGCTCGTAGATGGCTTTAGTAGTATTAGTAGTGGACTGTATAAATATTGTTACGAGGGTTGCATACGACGACGTTAAGATCCGACAGCTATACACACTAAGAAAACCTTTCTTATTTTCCAAAAGTTGAATTTCCTTGTGTAAAATTAAAAAATAAATAAAAATATGTTTTACCTAACGCATTTTCATATTACTTTTTTTCTTCTTATATTTAAAACGCCTAGAAAGTAATTGTTTAGTCGTTTAGTCATCTACGAGTAAAAACTATTCTTCATAAAAAGTTTTGCTTACCTTAAAACCTCATAATCCGTGAAAAGAACTCCAAATATAACGCACAGGGTCGTCAAAAAAATAATAAAATTTGCTAAAATACTAAGAGTAAAGTAACTATTTATGCAATCCCACTGGCTTCATCTATATTTTTTTTTTGTTAAGGGGGAGGGGAAAAATCTTGCATAAGACACCCACAAGATAACTGTGGTGGGTAGTGTGAGATTCCTACTCACTAAAAAACCCCTCCTCCAATTCTGACCCTTCGTACCGGAAACCGCTTTCGCATTACTTCAATACGAGGGCCTGCAGTCTTTGCTCTCTTCTAGATATTAGGTCCTACTTTCTTTCTCTTTGGTCTCAATTATATTTCTTACTGTTCTGTAAATACCATTCCATGATTCTTCCGATTCTGTTTAACCTGTCCTAACACTGCCCACACTGAAAAGATTCCCCGTTTCCAGAGCATATTTCCTCCTAGCTTCCTCCCACCTGGGACATTTGAATAAGGTATGTTCCGAGTCATCTTCTTGCTGGCAATATATGCATTCGCTTGATTCTGACCTCCTACGGTTATATAGGTACTTTCTGAAGCAGCCATGGCCCGACAATGTTTGCGTCAAGAAATAGTCGACTTCTCCCTTAGGCCGTCCAACCCATTTCTGTATATCTGGTATCAGTTTATGGGTCCATCGTCCATATGTTCCGTCATCCCACCTTTCCTGCCATTCACGCATCAAGTTCGCCCTGGCTACTTCTTTCGTTACGCCTAGATACCTTTCGCGTCTTTCTTTAATTAATAGGTCAATAGGGGGGACTTCGGCAATAACCCCAACCCACTACATATTTTTATGGACATAGTTCGTTGGAGCCTAACAAGCTTCTTTACCTATTATTTTGCTGGGAGCCAAGGTAGCTTCTCAGAAACCTGGTGTACTCTTCCGAACCAAAAAGTTGTACACACCTCAACAGCTTTTGACACTATACAAAGCCAAAGCCGAAGAATGGACTTTACGTTTAAGCACTATTGTGTAGGGTCGATAAATGTTGTGTTTTTCGATAAATGATACTCGATATGATTTTAAACCATTTTATTTAAGGATTTAAACTAAAAAACACTGAAAATATGAAGAATGCCAACTTGTCAGTCTCGTGGCTCGAGTTGTTCTCGTCATAAAACAGTTAACTATTGTTCTCGTCTTGGTTACGCCTAATGACGTAGCCGTAGATGGCGTAGTGGTATTAGACATCATTCGGTTTTCTTGATAACTCGTAGATGGCGGTAGTAGTATTGGACATCATTCGGTTTCCTTGATAGCTCGTAGATGGCTTTAGTAGTATTAGTAGTGGACTGTATAAATATTGTTACGAGGGTTGCATACGACGACGTTAAGATCCGACAGCTATACACACTAAGAAAACCTTTCTTATTTTCCAAAAGTTGAATTTCCTTGTGTAAAATTAAAAAATAAATAAAAATATGTTTTACCTAACGCATTTTCATATTACTTTTTTTCTTCTTATATTTAAAACGCCTAGAAAGTAATTGTTTAGTCGTTTAGTCATCTACGAGTAAAAACTATTCTTCATAAAAAGTTTTGCTTACCTTAAAACCTCATAATCCGTGAAAAGAACTCCAAATATAACGCACAGGGTCGTCAAAAAAATAATAAAATTTGCTAAAATACTAAGAGTAAAGTAACTATTTATGCAATCCCACTGGCTTCATCTATATTTTTTTTTTGTTAAGGGGGAGGGGAAAAATCTTGCATAAGACACCCACAAGATAACTGTGGTGGGTAGTGTGAGATTCCTACTCACTAAAAAACCCCTCCTCCAATTCTGACCCTTCGTACCGGAAACCGCTTTCGCATTACTTCAATACGAGGGCCTGCAGTCTTTGCTCTCTTCTAGATATTAGGTCCTACTTTCTTTCTCTTTGGTCTCAATTATATTTCTTACTGTTCTGTAAATACCATTCCATGATTCTTCCGATTCTGTTTAACCTGTCCTAACACTGCCCACACTGAAAAGATTCCCCGTTTCCAGAGCATATTTCCTCCTAGCTTCCTCCCACCTGGGACATTTGAATAAGGTATGTTCCGAGTCATCTTCTTGCTGGCAATATATGCATTCGCTTGATTCTGACCTCCTACGGTTATATAGGTACTTTCTGAAGCAGCCATGGCCCGACAATGTTTGCGTCAAGAAATAGTCGACTTCTCCCTTAGGCCGTCCAACCCATTTCTGTATATCTGGTATCAGTTTATGGGTCCATCGTCCATATGTTCCGTCATCCCACCTTTCCTGCCATTCACGCATCAAGTTCGCCCTGGCTACTTCTTTCGTTACGCCTAGATACCTTTCGCGTCTTTCTTTAATTAATAGGTCAATAGGGGGGACTTCGGCAATAACCCCAACCCACTACATATTTTTATGGACATAGTTCGTTGGAGCCTAACAAGCTTCTTTATCTATTATTTTGCTGGGAGCCAAGGTAGCTTCTCA
The DNA here is from genome assembly GCA_963991005.1 of Barypeithes pellucidus. Classification (NCBI taxonomy): domain Eukaryota; kingdom Metazoa; phylum Arthropoda; class Insecta; order Coleoptera; family Curculionidae; genus Barypeithes; species Barypeithes pellucidus. Next base: position 93,419,862 of record OZ022556.1, read on the forward strand.
GAAACCTGGTGTACTCTTCCGAACCAAAAAGTTGTACACACCTCAACAGCTTTTGACACTATACAAAGCCAAAGCCGAAGAATGGACTTTACGTTTAAGCACTATTGTGTAGGGTCGATAAATGTTGTGTTTTTCGATAAATGATACTCGATATGATTTTAAACCATTTTATTTAAGGATTTAAACTAAAAAACACTGAAAATATGAAGAATGCCAACTTGTCAGTCTCGTGGCTCGAGTTGTTCTCGTCATAAAACAGTTAACTATTGTTCTCGTCTTGGTTACGCCTAATGACGTAGCCGTAGATGGCGTAGTGGTATTAGACATCATTCGGTTTTCTTGATAACTCGTAGATGGCGGTAGTAGTATTGGACATCATTCGGTTTCCTTGATAGCTCGTAGATGGCTTTAGTAGTATTAGTAGTGGACTGTATAAATATTGTTACGAGGGTTTCATACGACGACGTTAAGATCCGACAGCTATACACACTAAGAAAACCTTTCTTATTTTCCAAAAGTTGAATTTCCTTGTGTAAAATTAAAAAATAAATAAAAATATGTTTTACCTAACGCATTTTCATATTACTTTTTTTCTTCTTATATTTAAAACGCCTAGAAAGTAATTGTTTAGTCGTTACACAAAAATAAAATTTTAAAAATAATTTCACCATACTTGTGAACTCCCTGTGTCATAGGTCACGAGCCGCCACTGGCATAAAAATATTGGCAAAATTATGTTCCTTGATAAACGCGGAAGATGTAAATAGATTTTAAAATAACTTAGGTGGCTGAATGCTCCCTGTGGCCGAATGCTTCCTTATCTCCCCTACCATATTTCGAAGCTAAATTTAAAATTTTTACAAATTCTATCCAATAGTTTTCTTGTAGTTTGTCACACCTTTTTACCTTAATGGAGGTCACTGATAAGTGCTCTTAACAACTTTTTTTTAATATATGTTTTTGTCCCATGTAAATCGATGTTACTTTACATTAGTATTTTAGCATATTTTCTGGCCCCGTCTGTATGTTATTTTTTATGATTTTTTCAGGGATTATACGAGTTTTTAAGATTAGAAAAACATTTAATGATGAATAGTTTTTTCCTAAAATCACAGATATGGTGCCAATATTTTCACACATGCTGTATAACTGCATTCGAATTCCCTATATGAAAATACTGCCATCACACTTTTGACCTTGTAAGTAAAGTATGTAAGCCTACCAAGTTCAGCCGAGTACTTTCCATGAAAATGTCTGTAAAAGAGAGTCAAATCCACAATCTGTCTTCGATGTTCTAGGCTGTCGAGGTTCTTCGTCAGCTCGTAGTCTCCAATCAGACGAATGGCCCTCCTTTCGATAGAATCCAGTAGCTGAAGAGTATGTTTGGGTGCAGAGCTCCAGACATGAGAGCAGTACTCTAGTGATAGCCGAATCTGTGCTTTGTATAGTGTCAAAAGTTGTTGAGGTGTGTACAAGAAGAGTACACCAAGTTGCTGAGAAGCTATCTTGGCGATTGCCACAACGTGATTATGCCAAGACGTATATTTCCTCCAAGATTGATGCCCAGCAAATTAATAGATGAAGCCAGTGGGATTGCGTGTCGGTCTATGACTATATCCTTAACCTTTTTAGAGGAAACTGGGTATTGGAACCGTACATTTTTCGAGATATTTACCATCATCAATCATGTCATAATATATTAATTAGTAAAAAAATTTGAAAGTTATAACGCAAAATTAACTTAAGCTGCGCAAAGAGAGTTACATCATAAATAAATTAGAGTTAATGAGCCCAAGTTAACTTTTAGAATGTTCAGTAAAGCAAACCGAGAAACTCGAGGGAAGCAAAAAGTTAAACTTTGTGCAAAATGATGGATAGTATTTTTACTTGCCTCTGCATATCTTAGCTTATTAAAAATGATATATTTTTATTAATAAGATCGGTAATAATCACCTACTATATAAAAAAATACCTATACAGGGTGTCCGATAATTAATGATACATGGAAAAACCACAGACTCCTTACGTAAAATTATTAGGATTTAATTATACTTACCTATATCTGAAAATTGATATTAACTGAGATACAGGGTATTTGCTTCGAAAACGGTTAGGATTAGCAACATGAATGAAGAGTATTTAACTTTTATTCAATAGTTAAAGGTGTCTGTAAAAAAACATTGTCCAAAGTTCATATCATACTGGGAGTTAAAAAAAGGGGACATGAGTGTAACAGCTGTGAGTAATTTACAACTTTTTCTTGGATAGTAATTTGAAGGATCTTACCTAGTATACGTCATACTAAAATTCAAATAAGTATACCTGGTGGTTCAATAATTATGTATAAAACACTTGATTCCATTGGAGCTCTTTGGGAGCCTCCGAATAGGAGGCCTATACGAAAAAAGTTTATGTGAACTTGTAGTACACTTTTCACTTGTTTCCTTCATATCCGGGAAATTTTCCACATTCTCCGGGAAACCCTGTAGAATATACGTATTTTATTTATGTATATAATATAAGCTTTTGTTCTGTTTCTCAAAATAGTACACAATCACTCAACACAAGGGCGGATCCAGAACTTTGGTTTGGGGGGTCAAATTTCGTGGGGGGGGGGGGGGGGGGTGGCAGGGTTCAAGCATGGAAAAATTACGAAAGTACGCGTAATCAAACCGGTATATATGGTATTTTTCGTGTTAAATTGATGGTTTGGGAGGGAAGGGGAGGGGAAGGTAGGGGGGGTGGGGTTTGTCATGAACTGGATCCGCGCTTGACTGAACATTGAATTGAAATGATATACCTATCAACCGGTAAAGCAGGGTTGCTTTAATATGTAAAACTGAAGAAAAAAATAATCATTTAGCATACTGACGTAATGCCCGTGGTCCCTGTCTGCTCTGCCTCTGCATGTCACCGACGCCATCATAGATCGGATACGGCTCGTTTTGTCTTGTGCTGTTTTGTGGTGGACGGTCGCTCTTCATCCTCACAACGTATTAAGAAAATTGCTAAAGTTGATGAAACGGGTTTGTTAGGGTTTGTTCCTCCGAAAGTGGCCGAGAGTAATCGAAGGTCGTGTTTCAATCAAAATATTTACCGTGCCAGTAAAAAACATTTATAAAGAAATTTTTATAAAGTTCTTTTGTAATCACAGTATATATAGGAAAATATCTTATCTCAGTGTGTAAATATACCCGGAATCATTCATTTTACTAAAATAGGAGCCAACAAAATACTGTTCTTGTAAATAATATCTATATATATAATATAAACCTTAAGTTTCAGTGCAGGTAAGTTTCTATTTTTTAATAATATTTACTGGAAGCTTGTTGGGAAGTTCTTAAGTTGAGGCCCTGTATATTGTAATCCGTGTGATTTGGAAACCGGTCTTCTAATAGGAGTCAGTATAATTACGTAATTTTTGTGTGTGCATATCAGCTAGTCTTTTTATCATATTATTCCGTCGCTGTATAGCGTGGTAATTTCGTTATGAAATCGGACCATATAAAGAACACGGTCAGTTTTTATTGATTGCACAAAACTGCAATAAAAATTGCGTTCTAATCTGAGCTACCACAAGATAATAAAATAAAGCAATCAGCCATAATACGCCAGGATAGTAACTCTCCTGGGGGCACCGGCGTATGACTTTAATATGTCATATCGATTTTCTATAAAACCTCGGTAAAATAACGGTAATATTATTTGAATATTTCTTTCACTTTTTGTCAAATCTACAGTATCTAAAGAATTGTCGATTGAGGTATTGTTTGACACGTTATTCTAGAACAAATGAAAGGAATGCTGGCAAAAAATAAGAACCTAAAAGAGTTGTCTTACTAATTCTTTTTTCGTAAAATACCGTATTTAAATTTCCTTATAAATGAAGACTAGGATAACAATGTATATTTTATATTAATATTACTTTTTTATTGCAAAATTATTATAGATAATGAATATTTGGTAGAATTAAATTCATAACCATGATACAAGTTGTATATACCTCAACAACGTCTGATACTATACAAAGCCCAGATTCGACCATCACTAGAGTAGGTACTGCTCTCAATATCTGGAGCTCTGCACCCAAACATACTCGTCGGATACGGGATTCCATCGAAAGGAGGGCCATTCGTCTGATCGGAGACCATCAGCTGACGAAGGGAAAGGAAAGTGCTCGGCTGACCTTACCCTGTTAATTCCACCCAGAGCGGAGAACAGCAGAAATACACGACGAACCACTGCCGCCCATCCATATGTGGTCAAGCTTAGTAGTCCTCGAACTTCATTATTTAAGAATTCTTTCATCTGGAGGACTTCATCCTTATTGAACGACCTTCCCGATGTCGTTTTTCCCAACGAATATAACCTGTAACGATTCAAAACGAACGTGAATCGCTTTATTCGCACACGTGCCACTCCCAGAGTGCCTTAAAGGATTTTTCATATAGTGCTTGTGTTTGATCATAGAAAAAAAATGTCATACTTATATTTGAAACATTTTCTTCAATTATAAACCTGACACTACAGCGACAGTACAGCGTCGAAAGTGACGATACCGGTGGTCACTAGTGGCGTCGCTGCAATATGTCCGCTGATATTTTTTACAAAGACAGTGGACGCCACTGACATCTCTATATAATTATTTTTTCTTATTATCCTGGTAAATTCTACATGAAAATGGTATACTGGATATAAATGTACTATATGGATAATGGTAAAATTTGTTAAAGGAGACGTATATTTTTAAAACGTTTTCCTTACCAGCTAAATTTTCCTAACGGCAATCTTATAAACTGAAACTGTAGGTGCAGAATTACAGAAAGGTCCATGTACGTCATAAACAAAATATTCTACCTCGGGCACGCTTTCATGATGCCCTTAGGCCCTGTCACGGGTAACTTGAGAATTTGTTACGAGGAAAATGTGACGGCAGCACTGTAGAAGACAGTTAAGTGGATAAAGGATTTGAGGAAGGGAATATAATTTGTTTTTATTATGGTATATCTATACTGTGGACCAAGTTTAATTGGATCCTTTTTTTCAAGTTTACTAACTCTTTACAGGGTGTTACAAATTCGGCTTTCACCATTGGGATTTCGGAAACGGTAAGAGATACGAAGTCGGTTAAATTCGGGCAAAGTTGCATAATTATGGGTGGCCCAATAATATGTCGTAAAAAATCAAAAATAAATAAATACAGGCTCTTTCAAAGTATTAGAAAAAATCTAAAATTTTGCGTTCCGGTTTTTAGTTTTTCCTGACTGACGAAGAGATATCCAAAAACAAATTTCACTTTCTCATTGCTACTTTCTATCTTTCTATTCTCCACGAACGAACACAACCAACCAACCAACCACCATCATCAACTTAATATTTTTAAATACGGGCCTGGATTTTTTCGTTCATATTGTGAAAGAGAACCGAAATCTACGTTCAGTGGTATACAACACTTACTGGTTTTCCGACGTTTTGTTCCTTAAATTGCCCATCTTCGTTATAATATAATGTAATGTAATGTAAGTTTATCTTATCTTAAGTTCAATTAAGATTATGTGCCTATATCTTTTGTCCTGCCTTGTAGTTGGGAAATGTTCCTGTAAGGCAGGTAAAGTAAATAAATAAATAAATAAATAAATAAATAAATAATCTAAACTCTCTTCGTATAAATAAACTTCTGGACAAAATTAACGCAACATCATAAATTTCCCATATTTTTTATGCTATTTTTTTTCTGAATTTATGATCCGATTTGAATGATTTTTTTTTGCATTGTAGGTTGGTTCCTTGACAATGTCATAGTTTTCGCTGTTTATGTTAAAAATTTAATTTTCGATTTATACTGGGTGTACTAAAAACGCTATGTTTTTTTCCGAAAATTCGCATCACCCTGTGGAGTATATTAGCAACCGAAACGATTGCCGACATTAAACGGTAGGTATCTCTCTCCCCAACATTTTCTTTTTTGGTTTACTTCATTATCTCTGTTATTAAAGGAGATACACCATTTTATAGCATATCATGTTTTTATAGACTTTAATATTCAACACATTCATTGTTAAATGTTTTCAAGTAGACTATGGACTTTTTCTGACATTGCAAGCGATGTGTCAGCAGATATTGTGTTTTAAAGGTACAATGGTCAAATAAAATTCGCCATACTGATAAAAACTGTTCGGAAACTGCTTATTAAACGTTCGTTTCGTATGCCCAGTTGCCCGACGAGTATTTTAATCTTGAAACCTACTTGAAAACATTTAACAATGAATGTGTTGAATATTAAAGTCTATAAAAACATGTTACGCTATAAAACGGTGTATCTCCTTTAATAACAGAGATAATGAAGTAAACCAAAAAAGAAAATGTTGGAGAAAGATGGACCTACCGTTCAATGTCAACTGCAATATACTTCGGTTGCTAATATACTCCACAGGGTGATACGAATTTTCGGGAAAAAACATAGCATTTTTAGTAAACCCAGCATAAATCGAAAATTACATTTTTATCATAAACAGCGAAAACAATGACATTGTCAAAGAACCAACCTACAATGCAAAAAAAATCATTCAAATCGGATCATAAATTCAGAAAAAAAATAGCATAAAAAATATGGGAACTTAGAATAACTATTAAAAAATTAGAACAGGCAATTCCCCCACTAATCAGAAATTCCTTGCCAAGAATAAACAAAAATTCATTCGCCGAGCCAGATATTTCACTTCCAATATCGGCGGTTTCCTTAGATAAATCAAAGAAATTTAGGGATCAGAAGGTATTATTTTTCGTAATGAAATTTTTTTCGATACGACCTTTGAAATACACAAGGTTTTATATGATGGAAAAGATAATTTGATAATTTTTTAATGTTGGGATAGAAAGGAAATGGCAAATAAGAATTAACCTCATTTAAGATGAGAGAAAATACTCCAGAACGGCGATCAATTCTGTATCCATCCGTCTGTTGGTGACTAAAAGATTTGCTTAAACTGTCTAAATAATTTACATAAAGAAATTGAATTCATAAGAAACCGAACAAAATTATTCTGTTGACGTGACAATAAATAAAAATCAGAACAAAAAATAATTCTTCGAATTGCTATATACAGTGAGGAGAAATAGTTTTGAATAAATTCAATTAAAATTCAACATTTAATTACTATGGCTCAAACCATTGGAACAACATCAAACAGGGGATAGTTAAAATACTGATTGACAGAGCATTCATACTTTGCAATTCCCAGGAATAATACAAGAACTCAACAACATGACGAAGGACCTTGCTATGAAAGGTTATCCCACGAGACTAGTACAAGCCATCAAAAAAGTATCGAAATCACAAACATGGAACGAAGGATGACACCAACAACATACCTGATGTCAAAGGGATTTCTAAGGACTCCTTAAGAAGTCACCTGACCAATACAAAACCAACCAACCAAAAATACATAAAGAACTGACGTATATAGAATACCCTGAGAGTGAGTGTCCTATGTTGGTGAAACTCTACAACCACTTAAAACAAAGATCAGAGAACATCAGAACCACACATGGATAGGAGAATCAAGCAGATGCGCTCCAGGAAACTAAGCTTCGACCCACGGCAACCACATGCAATTAAAGAAGAACATTGGCGACACAGTAAATTGAAAGAAGCAGCCGTCATAACTCAAAATCCTGATTGTTTTAGCAAAACTTCTTTACAAATAAGACATATTTGGAAACGTCAGTTAAGCAAATTCAAACTTAGGTTAAGTATGTCATCCAGTAGGTAGTCAACTGCCACCTCGGTCATGCTCAATTAACTTTCCATCCCCCCTATTTAGTACAACTAATATTCTCGTAGTTTAGTAACTTTTTCAGTATTTACCTGAAGACGAATATAGATATTTACCAGATGAAACGTTGTTATATAAATAAACAAAGACAATGGAAGTCCAAAAAACCTCTATTATGTCATTCATGATACTACATTGCTCTCTAACCTTCAAATAAACAACAAATAATTCCTTATAGTAAAAACAATAAAAATTTAGTTAATAAATTATACATATAAATCTGGTGTATGCAAATTGAAATATGGAACATCCCATAAAGTTCATAAAATATAGATAAAACTGGTCTTATGGTCGTAACGAATACATAAACATAAAAGAAAATAAGGAGTCAAATTATTATTTTAAATAACGAAAATTATAGTTTTGATGAAAATTTTAATATATTACAGGTATAAAATAAAAGTCGTAAGCTATACTTTTTTTGAATTCATTGAAAATCAACATAAATATACCGCTCAACGAGAATTATTTATAATTAATTAATAATTGTGCTAATTACACAAACACATTACGTCGCCTTCTAGAATTCGGTATGGGCATTTTATAGTAGTATATTAAGATACAAGTTTCATAAGACATTATCTTAGAGCACGCGTTTAATTTAGAAAACAACCCGTCAAGCGGGGAGTTTTCTAAAGTACAAGTGCTCTAATTGTCTTATGAACCGTGTATTTTATAATACTTTTTCTATTTGGATCTTTAAAGTCTGAAAACTTTAAAAATATAGTAGATTTTTCCATTTGAATTAACATTTTCTTTTTGGGTTAGCAATACTTTTACAATTTCATAAAATGTTACAAGTATTACATATGCCATGATAGAAACAATTGAACACAACAAAGCTTCTACCCATCCGTCATAATTAAAAATAAATATATTATTAAAGTTAATAAAAATGAGTGAGGAAGAAAGTTGTGCGTCAGAAATACGAGAAATTGCATAAAATAATCTAGAAAAACCTTTAAAAAGAATATGCAAAACTTTGAGTTATGGTGCGAGCAGAACAAAGTTCAAAATATTGAACAAAATAATAAATAATACTTTTGAGCAAAATATTGTGTCGACACAGAATCTGACAGGAATAACAATTATTGCCCAGGAAATGTCTACAATAACTATAAATATGTATATATAAAGTAATAGTATTATATTGAATTAAGAATAAAAACAGTTCTTTATTGAATAAAACTTTAAAAATAGAGCATAAACTGGAAGATATTTATATTATTTTTAGGTTATGTTGTTTCATAGTTGTGACTAGAAATTAGTTGACTGAAACCGTCATCGTGTTATATATTTTCGAGTATAGGTATTTCAGATAAATGTCTAGTAAAAATGATTTATTTGCAAGGTTAAAGATTAGGATTTTAAAGTTTTCTATAAATTTTTTTTATCGAATCCATAATGCCTAGAAAACTAATTTCAATGAAATCAAAGTAAGCCTAAAATTCGAAGCCTACTTACTTGCTGCCAACATAAAAAAAATTTCAGTTCCGTAAAGTGGCAGGTTATTAAATTTTTTGCATTTCATAATGTAGCCATTATGAAACCCAAATAGAAAAACATACTTTGAGAGATTTTGCTTGCTTGTTGGTGCTCTTGTCTATTACAATCAAACAAAAATATGTTCTTGTGAGGGCCAAGGCGCTTAAGGAATATTCTGATTACCTTTTAACCACAAAATTCGACTTTTCCGTATAGCTTCTGTCAAACTTCGAAGTTTAAATTACTTAGAACCCTTGGATGTGAAAATCAAAACGTAATTTATTCTAGGGTCAGCCTAAACGTAATCCCTGCTTGGGTATCGTAGACCATCTGCCTGAATAAAATTAAATAGAAATGTTTAAAGCAGATTAAATCGGAGGCTGTTAATAAATCTTAGCGTATAGTTTCCATCCTATACGATTATTTTTGGTACATGGGTTACTCTAGATTTCAATTTTAAACAATATATTGTCAATTTGGTAATTGTGGAAGCAATTGAAAATGTTATCGCGAACATCCATTAGTGGATATGCACCAGAAGAAGAAGAAGAATAAAAATATATATTATTTTTAACAATAACACATAATTCAACGGGGTTCATCTAATAATTTGCTTGGCGCCAATCTGGGAGGAAATCTGTTAGCAAATCGCAATGACAGGTTCACAGTAACTTCATGTACTTTTCCCAATCAAAAAGATATAAACTTTTGACACTAAACAAGGCCCAGATTCGTCCATCATTAGAATACTGTAGTGCTCATGTCTTGAGCTCTGCACCTAAGCATACTCTTTGCTCCACGGTTCCAACGAAAGGAGAACCATTCGTCTCATCGGAGACCATAAGCTGACCAAGAATGTCGACAGCCTGTGTTCTGTTCCATCGAAAAGGTGTTTAACTCTCTGCTACTCTCATAACTAATAGTGGAAAAATCTCTCTCAAAATAAGCGCTTACCTCCTATTCATTAATATTTAGTATTATTTTCTTTTTAATTTTTAATATTCTAACTTCAGCTACAGAAACAGGGCAAGTATTGGAATAAGATAAATCGAGGATTAATTATTTGTTGAAAGGGCTTCCTTTTCTTGGTAGTACCATTCAATCTGAAATAGTATTTTAAGTGCTACTGTGTAGACTAAATACTCCCTTATTGTATAAGGTGTCATCGGGTGGTCTGGAAAATAATAATTATTCCATATTTGGTATTTGTTATTTGTTTTATGTTTTAAAGCTAACTCCGGCTAAATATTTTATAACCTGTTAGACAATTATTGTTTTAATTTTAATGCAAGAGGGGCAAGTAGTTAAAATATAGCTGTCCAGTTTAAAATCGGCTAAATAGTTCTTAACACACATTTTTCTATTCCAGGAGGTTTCTTCTGTAGTGGCTGGTGTGAGGAATGGGTCGTCCTGTACGAAGATTCTACCCTAGCATGGTTTGCCGATAAAACTCTTTCTAGACCAAGAGGATTTGTTAGAATTAGAGACGCACCGGATCTCCTAGCAGTAGGCGAATACACCCGACAAGTTCCGAAGAAACCTTTATTTCCTAGAGCCTGTCATATAGGACAACTGTTGGCTGTAGGTTGCAAGAAGATTCACGACGTTCATTGGTTAATGGGACAATCACCTGCTGAAATGAAGTAAGTTACGGCGTTTAATGTTCTAGCGTCAAAAAATTTTAGTTCGTAAGCTATTGTTTGCCCAGCTATTTGGACGTTAAAGAGTGAGGGGAGAAAAATGTATTAAAAATCATGCTAGAAAGCAGTTGTAAATATTTGCCATGATTTATTGTCCTTAACACTTTATATTTATTTCTAATTATTGTCTGATAGTGGAGTCCATCCGGTATCCCATGACGAAATTGAGTAATTTTTTTCCCAATCGATACAGTAGGATCCTCTTGACATTCTGACATGATTTGTAGTGGCCGCCGTATGGGGGGAAATTTGATAAAACACATTTAATTATACAGGGTGTCCCAGAATATGTGGGCAATCCCCCGGGTTCAGATAGAACACTTAAAAATAACAGGAGTAGTTCCTATACATTTTTCTTCCTACGACCTCCCCTACGTCCCTGGAAATCGTTGTTTTTTAAATATATTTTTTCAAGTACTAGATGTAATTTAATAATTTTTTAGTATAATGGTTACTAGTCTCCTTAAAATTCGCCCTTTTAATACATTTGGCTTATTTAGTTTGCCAGGGACAGACTAGACGTAACACAAATATGTTTTTATTTACACCCTGAATTGAAGGAACCACAATAATGTTTTTGGATACTCTAAGGCCGCAAACACACTATTATCACGTCACGTGAGATCACATGCTATCACGCAATGTCACGGGATAACCGAAATATCTGCAAGGCGGTTTATGCGTGCTTATAAATAGGTTTAGAATTACACTATAGTCACCTCATGCAGCTCACGGCAAGTCATACTTGACAGCACAATTTTATTTCTGCAAATTTACATATTCGGCACGCGTGATAACACTGTGTTAGAGTTTAACGCTAGAAGGCTACAAGATTCACTTGCGATCTTGACAAACACAAAATATGTAATAAAAATGATCTACAGTGTATGTAGTCTGTTTCTAAGCCGTGGAAGCATGTGCTATTTTGCCGATATGACAACACGTGAATTCACGTGACGTGATAATAGTGTGTTTGTGGCTTAAACCTTAAGCTGAAAAAAGGTAGTCTTGATCAGTGTCGATAAAATGAACTGTTTCCAAAAAAAAAATTTCATTCAATATGGTTTTTCGCATTGGTTGTTGTTTTATGTTCATAAAATTCCCTCATTTTTGTTTCACATGTACCGATTTAAATATGAATATTTATGCCAGTTTATGGTAGTGTCTTGACATTTGCGGGTTTTCTCCTTTGTCTTATTAGTTACTAACTTAATAATTGAATTTACGTATTCTGAATATGCCGACATGCATTTAATGAATATTATGATTAATTTTCATTATCGCCAAATAAGGGCTAATGTTGAGGCCAATGCCTGGGTTCAACAGTTTTCACTTCTTAGAGCTAGGGAATGCATAAGATTAGAAGGAGCTCATGTTGAACCAACATACAAAAGTATTTAATAAAACTCATATTGAACAAAAATATTTTTTTTTCGAAAACATTTCATTTTATCGATGTAGGTAAATTTAATAAAACCGTAATATCAGTATCATAATTTAGACGCCAGATTTTTATTACCCACTTCCAGAACATACTTTTAAGGAAATTTTGCAATATAAATTGGGCAATATTTTGCATGGAACTTTCTGTATTTTGTAGACTTCGTAAATAAAGATTTTTTTCCGAAACACAAATAAGTGTAACACAGTTGCAAAGTTTAACCTTTTAATGTTTGTATTTGCACACGTCGACGCGTAGAAATTTTATTACGAGCACACGGGAAAGGAAATTGCAAAAATAATTTAAGGCAAATATTAGCATTTTACTATAAGATGATGGAAACGAATAATATTTAAGTTAAAACACGTATTCTTTCCAGTGGCGTAGCCAGTCTTTGGGGTCAGAGGAGGGGCGGTGCGATATCCTTCGGGGGCGCTATATTTTTAAATACGTATTTTGACATATTAAGTATTATTTAAGTTTTTAAAGAGAAGTTTTTTTATTTGAAAACGCTTTTATACGCTTTTTGATTAGATTTATTTTTTGTCAGGTATTTAAGTAGTGAATGGCCGCCAGGTAAATGATGGGGGGGGGGGGGGGGAAGTGGGGCGCCCCACCTCATTTGTTTCTATTTCGAATCTTTATTTGACATGCCGGGTGTCCAAAATCTAGTGGTCATAAGTGATATACAATATACATGTTGTAGCCGCAAATCCTGGATTGAAAACAAGAAAAATAACCATAAATGGCGCTTTAAGTTAATAAGCGGTTATAGTTAGTTAATAAGTCACGTTACCCCCGAACAAACACGATACTGCGAGATATACAGGGTGTTTCCTAACCTCTCTAAAAAATGAAGGAGGCGAATGATTTAAAAACTTTGAACAATGAACTTAAACAGCAGACAAATGTCACGGAGAAAACAAATGTGATTTCCATGGAACGAAGCAAAGCCTACTCATATAATTTGACAAAAGAAATATGAAAATAACTAAAAAATTAGGGTACTCTTTTACCCAGATCCCCGCAAATGAATTATTTTTAAAATTTAAAATTCACTTAAAGTAAAGCGCTCTATAATCCTTTATGTTTAACAATAGTATATTAAGATACAAGTTTCATAAGGCATTATCTTATCATCAAGTGCTCTAATTGTCTTATGAACCGTGTATTTTATAATACTTTTTCTATTTGGGTCTTTAAAGTCTGAAAAACTTTAAAAAATATAGTAGATTTTCTCCATTTGAATTAATATTTTCTTTTTGGGTTGGCAATACTTTCACAATTTAATAAAATGTTACAAGTATTAAATATTCCATTATAGAAACAATTAAACACAACAAAGCTTCTTCCCATCTGTCATAAATAAAAATAAATATATTATTAAAGATAATAAAAATGAGTCAGGAAGAAAGTTGTACTCCGTCAGAAATACGAGAAATTGCAGAAAATAATCTAGAAAAACCTTTAAAAAGAGTATGCAAAACTTTGAGTTATGGTGCGAGCAGAACAAAGTTCAAAATATTGAACAAAATAATTCTATTGAACAAAATATTGAGTCGACACAGAATCTGACAGGAATAACAATTAATGCCCAGGAAAGTAATATGTATAATACTAAGTAAGTAAGTAAATATAAAAAAGTACTTTATTGAATAAAACTTTAGAACTAGAGCATAAACTGGAAGATATTTCTATTAATTTCAGGCTATGTTGTTTTATAGTTGTGACTAGAAATTAGTTAACGGACACCGTCAGCATGTTACATATTTCCGAGTATTCCAAGCTCAGAAACGACTAGGCATACAATACCAAAATGATAAAAAATAGCGGCGAACTTAGTTAGATAGTGTATTTTTAAACAACTGTATTTGAACAGATGACAGATGGAGTCAAGTTATCAGTAAAACTGTTTATTTAAAAAATACAAAACTTTCTCGACCCATGAAATAATTTGGGGTACCAGGTGGGGTAAAGGGGACTAGAGCAATACTACACATTAAAAGAATTACATTATTGTGGGGCTCTACCATCAATGGATAACCCATTAAACATAATAACTGCTTGGGTAAAGTAGTTGTTTTAGTAATAATTTGAATAGTGTTTTAAGCAAATTCCAGCAAATATTGAGGTAATGTTATGAGTTTTATTATTTTCTTGGAACGATGTATTTATTTAAAGTTACGATTAGTTTAATTTGTTTTTTTAGGTTCCTATTCTATTATGATTACTTACAATAATTCCTTGTGGTTATAGGAAAACTTCTGTTGTATGAAAGTAATTTTCTTAAACCACTTTCAACACTAGTTATTTAAGCATGCAGCATGGTAATCAACCAATATTTTCTGATACTAGTGGTAATAATCAACTTTTAATTACAGAAAAACAAATATGTGATACCATCGCTGCTCTGGATCATAAAAAGTGTTCCGGTCCAGATAATATTCCTGGCATATTTATTAAACAATGTAGTGCTTATCTTGTTAAGCCTCTTTTGCACATATATAACCTCTCATTAATACAGGGTATTTTTCCTACAATGTGGAAAACATCTCATATAACTCCTTTACCCAAGGGAGGTGATAAACATAACGTTAAAAACTACAGACCCATAAGTAAATTATGCATTTTTGGGAAAATATTTGAAAAAATTATTCACAACATTATATTGGAGCAAGTTAAAGATATTATTTTAAAACAACAACACGGATTTTTTCCACGTAGGTCGATTGAGAGCAATCTGATGGAATTTACAGATTTTATTTTAAGAAGTATGGATGATCGGAAGCAGATTGATGTTGTGTACACGGACTTCAGCAAGGCATTTGACAAAATTAGTCATTCCATACTGATGGAGCGTCTTGCTGATGTCGGTGTGCATAGCAGCTTATTGAGATGGATTTGGTCCTATCTTGATAGGATAGACGACAAATGGTCTCCGTTGGTGGTTTCTATTCTAAACCTTTTAACGTGCCGTCTGGTGTGCCTCAGGGCAGCCACCTTGGTCCCCTGTTTTTTATCATTTACATTAATAACATACAACAATGTTTTAAATTTTCTACATTTTTGATGTACGCGGATGACCTAAAATTTTTTTGAATAATCAGGGTGCCAGGGGATTGCCATTTGCTGCAAAATGATCTTAATGCCTTAGTAAGATTCTGTGAACGTCAGAGTTTATTTCTTAATCTAGGGAAGTGTGTATCGATTACGTTTACCAGAAATAAGAATGTACACAATTTTCGTTATACTATTAATAATAGTGATCTCGAATCAGTTAATGAAATACGCGATTTGGGTGTTATAATGGACACTAAGTTAATTTTTAGCTCTCACATTGAACAGGTTATCAATAAGTGTAATCGATTTTTAGGATTTATTATAAGAAACAGTTTAAATTTTAATAATCCTCAAACAGTTCTAAATTTGTATTATGCGTTTATATTTAGTAAACTTAGTTTTGCATCGGTTGTTTGGAACCCTCAGTACGCGGTTTACCAGCGAAGGCTGGAAAGTATTCAAAACAAATTTTTACGGTTCTTGTCACGAAAAACAGACATAGCTATAGTCAATAGCAACTATAAGCCTATAATGGAAAAATTTTCTGTAATGCCACTTACTGAGAGACGAATGGTTTCCGATGTAGTTATGATCTACAAGTTGGTGAATGGTCTTGTTGATTCGCCAACGCTGAGGTCAAAGTTAAGCTTTAATGTTCCGGTTAGGGACTTAAGGCTTCAAATTACTTTTAATATTCCACTCAGAAATACAAATTCTCGAAAAAATTCTCCTCTCTGTAGAGCGACTAGGGCATGTAATAGGCTTTCTTTAGGGATGGAAATGTTCGATATGTCTATAATTAGATTTAAAAAATGTGTAAAATCAATGCTATAAAGGTTCATAGATTTTTTAGGTTAATATAATTTAATGTATACTTAATTTAATAACTCCCACTAGCCAATACCACAACGTGGGTTCAGTGCCTGTTGTATCCCTATTTTTGTAAATAAATAAATAAATAAATAAATATACTATTGCGTTATTATGATGACGCCATTCTATGTTTCAAATAATGTAATGTTTCGATTTCCAGATGGGACCGCTGCTGGTGCATAAAATATCAAAGTTATAATAATGTGTCACTCAGATCTATTACGGGTATATCAGGGGGTATGTTTTGACATAGTACTTTGTAATACAAACCTTTTAGGCGGAGTGTATTATTAGATGGTCCTATTTATAGATCCATGGTTATCTAAAATATACAACGAATAATGTAAAAAGAAACGGAGCTCTGCACTACATTCATATCCTAGTTTTTGATGTCAACAACCGTTGATATGATGACGGCTGTTACTGTAAATAGGGTGTTATGGAAATGACGTATTATATTTAAATGGGTGACTCCTGGGGTGTCCTAGAGAAGCGCTACATATGTTTTTTTTTTTAAATCGAACGTTTAAAAAGTGGGGTAATTCACCCGTAAACCCACCCGGTTACTCCTCAGCATATTCATATATGATCATATTACATTGCCAAGCTGTGTAATCAACAGATGTTCAAGCCCAATGTTGCCAAATGTGTAGAAAATAACTATAGATTCTTATAAAAATAATATTTAGTTTACCTAGTATCCAAATAGAAGTGAATCCAGGTGCCAGTACACTAGCAAGTAATCCAGGGCACAGATACATCTTCAGGTTTTTGTTTCTTTTTCTATGGGAAAAGCTTTATGCTCATAAGCTTATACCCACTAAACCCCATTCGGCCTCTTATTTCCAATCTCTCGGAACATTTGCAATAAATCACTTAAAGAAACACACAGACACCCACGAGTTTCCAATTATTTTTTTTTGAAGATATGCACTTATTAGATTACACAAAAGCAATAAATACTAACGCATAATTACACTTTACAATAACCTACCGTACACATAAAACAACAGCACTATAGGATACAAATTATTTCGCAATAGAAATTCAGAAATAATAAAAACGTTAATTTCTAATGGCCTAATCAAATTTATTAAACCTTTACTGAAGAAGAATGATGAAATAATTATGTTGATAGACCCTTCCATACTTTCCTTTCTAGTCTAAGCTTCCAACCAACCCTTTAAAAAAAAATAGTCTCGCCCAAGCAGCGCGGGTTGCCATTACCGAGACTATCATTATAAGTGTTTCAGAAAGGAAGGATGTTTTCTAAACATCGACATTTAAAAAAGTATATTTGCGATTAGGAATAAATTAGATATAAAAAATAAAAATAAACTTGTTATTAGAAAGAATTGAAAAATTATGAAACGTCTAAAAACAAAATAACAAAAATTTAAAAAAATAATATAAACAAAAAAATAAAGCAAATATTAAAACCTAATATTTTATAACTGCATGAATTCCAGCCACTAACAACTTGTAAACTATTTTTTTTTTGTAAAACTAGATTAATGATGATTCCTTGCAAGCTATTTCGTTTTAGGGCCATAGTTTCGCCGGCTTTGGAAAAAAAAGATTTCGTTCTGGATAAGCTGGACAAATACTTCTCGCAATTGCGCCGCTAGAATGGAATCCGTATTACAGTCGGCAATTCTAGCCTTCTGGCAATTAAAATTGCACGGATTCATGCGCAGTACACCGTTCTCGATCAGCTGTCTCGCGTTGCCAGAAATTGGACACGCGCCACTTTCATTGCCATTGCCGGTGCAAGTCTGGGTAGAGATGGATTATTCTGTTACTTTTAAATGTTTATTAATTGGTCGAAGCACCTATGAACAGCTAATGGCGACTGCCATTTGTAAGTAGCAGTAGCTGCTTTAACTGACAGTCGAAACGAATAGGTTTGTCCATCTCTAATTCTGGGGGTATTTTAGAGATTTCGACACTACCCACTGCTATTCTGACTGTTAGCAAGGCGCCAGTTGATCGAGAACGGTTTACTGTGCATGAATTCGTGCAATTATAATTGCCATTGCACCGGAAATTTTTATTGTCGACTCTAATAAGGCTTTTAGCAAATGAAATCAAAAGCTTTCGCTCTTATTTTCTTGTGCTGGGAAAATTGAGTTTAAGATTACAACCTAGTTTTCTTGTTTTGTTATAACATTGAACATCGAAAGGTAAACATCGATGTCGACATCGATGTTTGACCTCTAACATCGATGTCGAAAACATCGAACATCGGTAACAGAACATCGATGTTTCAAAAACATCGATGAACATCGCCCAGCACTAATACGTTTTGCAGATCAGCTGTTAATAATAAGCCGGCCGGTTTTCTAATAATGCTGTTTGAAGTAGATTTGTGTGTTAAATTGTATGTTAATACTTAAATCGGAGTTTAAATTATTAAGTTATTTGGACGGCAGTGCCCCAGTCCAGCAGTTCAATATTGACCGACGAAACCGACGTGTTATTTAGACAATAAGGGCGTACTTTTGTCTACACAGTAGCACTTTAAAATACTAATTCAGATTGAATGGTACTTTGATGTGTTGTGACGCGAAAACTATGTGATTTTGTGTGTGAGTACTTGGTGTTTTTTATAAATTAAGTTGGTTTTAAATAAGTCCGAAAAGGTAAATAAAATAGCATTTTTTTTTAAAGGGTAAGTTGCATTTATAAACTCAGTCAGTTCAAGTTTATAAATCAGAGATTGTTTCCCAGCGAACTGAACGTAAAAGTTTATAATAATGTACCCTGAAAAATAAACAACTTGCAATCTGTCAAACGGTTATTGACTTTCTAAAGAGTTTATCCTGAAGATGTGACAACACTGTTGACATATGCTGCTTTGTTTACCTTTCTGACAGGGGCACAACGTGCTTATTTTTGGTTTGACATAAGGTCATGTACAGGGCATATTAAATTAAAGCGCCATTTTTGGATATTTTTCTTCAATTTGTTTTCATCTCAGGAATTGCCGATTTAAATATAATATGTCATTTCCATAACACCCTGTATAAAGAATATAATTGATAAGAAATATTGACATTTTTTATCACTCTTGGAAAAAAATTTTTCCTACACTTAAAGTCCATTTTGTTGCAGTTGATAGCTCATATCGAGGGTTGAAGCCATAAAACAACCGTAAACCATAGGCGTTGCCAATAGTAATTACCTTATTTAATAAGAAAATTGGCCTCTGTCCATTGTTAAGTAGGATTAGGGTTAAAGTAGGTACAACAGGGGTAATTAATTTACCTATTTTTGCCTGCTTTAGGATGTTATTACGCCATTTGATGTACGTTTGTCAAACTATGTATTTAGTTGTATTTAGATACTGCATTATCTCAAAGTTGAATTATTTCCTATACTTGTAACAATGGCTTCAAGTTTTTCGCCAACGTGTCTTCGTCAAATTAGCAAGAGTGCATATTCTCTCCGAGAAAAGACATTAATATTAAACGTGCATGATGCTCTAGTGTACCAGAAACCTGCAAGTGATGTTCGTAGCATCATTGCAGAGTGTGCCAATATGGTAGGAGTTGGAGAGGCTACTATATATAGGTTCTTGCGTGAAAGAAAATCTAAGAACCTCAGTGAGCCAAAACCACTCCCAGGAAAGAAACCGTTAGAAATTGACAATTTCATTAAAAATGGTATTAGAAGAAAAGTACATAGTTTTTATTTTGCCAAGGAAATACCAACTATAGACTAAATTTTACAAGCCATTAACTACGACGAACGAAACTATGGAAAATACTTCATGATATGAACTTTCGATGGGAGAGACTATCATGAAGAAATGACTGCTGATGTTTTCGAGGAATATTTTAAGCAAATGATAGAATACATTCCCGCTAATTCTGTAATAGTGATGGATAATGCCAGCTATCACTCTAGGCTAAAAGAGAATCTTCCCACAACTTCATGGAAAAAGGCGGAAATCGTAAACTGGTTACAACGAAAGGAATTGAGTTACGATAATACCATGGTAAAAAAAGAACTTTTGGATATTGTTAGGCTACATAAATCACAGTATAAAAAGTATGTTATTGACGAGATGGCAAGAGATCGAGGTATTATAGTGCTCCGTTTACCACCTTACCATTGTGAGCTAAATCCTATCGAATTAATATGGGCTCAAGTAAAAGGATATGTTGCTAGAAATAACAAAACTTTTAAAATGCAAGAAGTGCGACACCTCTTGCTTCATTCTTTAGCAAATGTGTCATCAGAAAATTGGCAAAACGCCATAAAACATGCTATAGTAGAGGAACAAAAAATGTGGGAACTTGACAACGTAATTGACACAACTATGGAAATTGAGCCTTTAGTAATAAGCGTAGGACATGATGACTCTTCAGATTCTTCTGAGGACTATTTTATCGAGTTATAATTATTGAAATTGTCAATATTTTTTGATCTGTAAATAAATTAGTTTTCTTGTAAATAAATTCATAAAATCATAAAATCTATTACATTTAAATAAAATAATAAGCGGTTACATTAAAAACCCAACTCCCCGACCATGATGGGCCGTTTTAATCATTATCCTTTCATTTCATTTTATGGCTCTATTATTACTTTATCTGTTACCCGGTGGAATAGGTCAAAATTTCTTCATCTTTATGCTAGATGTACGTAAAAAGACCATTTTATAGGTAAAATATTTTAGGCCACCGGGCCCTTGTTTTGAATCTTTAATGAGGGTATCGAGCTATCAACGGCAACGAAACAGACTTTAGTCGTTGCCAGGCCACAGAAAATAATCAAGGGCCGAAAAGAGGCTTTTACGCACGAGTCCGTAAAAGCCTCCGACGGCCCGAGATATGTACCGTACTTTTTTTACAAGTGCTCCGAGGCCAAATAAATAAAGAAATTCTTCAGACAGTTTTCTAAAACATCTTTTCATTTCATTTTTTCATTCAATTTATATATATATTCCGCTATTTATTATAGCTTGTATGTATGGCTCGGCGGCCTAGTGGCAGAGTGTACGCCTGGCGATCTGAGAGTCTCGGGTTCAAATCCCGCACCCGACATCTCTGGTTTTATTTATTTATTAATTAAAAAACATATGAGGAGTACATGGTGACACGAAGCGAGCGGGAAAAATCTTTCCCGCCCGCTCTCTCGGAGAGCTCTGGAAAGCGCCTCTTTCGGTGAAGAGAACAAGCATAAAAAGAGCCACTCTCGAGGCACTTGTAAAAAATATGTTATTATTATACTTTTTTTCAAGTGCCCCGAAAGTGCCTCTTTTAATGCATGTTCACTTCACCGAAAGTGGCGCTTTCCAGGCCTCTTCTTAAAGGGCGGGCGGGAAAGGCTTTTCCCGCCCGCTTCGAGTCATCATATACAAGCCCACTCCTCATAGTTTTTTAACTGATAAATAATTAAAACCAGAAATGTTGGGTGCGGGGTTTGAACCCGCGACTATCAGATCGCCAGGCGAACACTCTGCCACTAGGCCACCGAGCCATACATATCAACGATAATAAATAGATATTTACATTCTCCATGCGGGAGCGTTTTCATGTTATGTAGACAGGAGCAGACAGGATCGTATTGGAATTTCTTTATTTATTTGGCCTCAAAGACTCGGAGCACTTGTAAAAAAAATACGGTACAATTTAGGGTGGAGTGAAAATTATTTTTTTTGAATTTTAATATGCTTATGTGTGGAAAAGTTGCCTTTAATATAGACTATTTGCTGTTTCAAAACCCACTTAAATCATGTGTTATCTTCGGCTGCCAAAATGGCCCTAAATTTTTTAATTTCCACCTGTCTGTCTGGAAATCTGATGTGTTTACCACGATCCACGGCTAGGACCCTAAAACGTTATCTTTTTAAGACAACACGAGTTCGTCAATGTTCGAGCAAATTCGTCCGATCTCGCTTACAGAGACTGGTAGGCGCTACAAGCAGTAAGTCATGCAAGGTGGTTGTTTTAACTTGTTTCAGTACGAATCAGTGTTTCGAACAGAAAAATACGTTATTTTGTGTATGTTTTTTGGATAAAGTTTAAAAATGCCTAAGACACGGATAAAGTGTTTGTGTCTGGTATAATACTAAATAAATGATTTAAAAATTCTATGGGAAAAGGGTTCCATTCCTATTGAATCAGATCAACAGATACTACACAAAATAAGAGAATATCACAAAAAGTACAGTGATATTAGAAACCATTAAAACAGGATGGTAAACTGAATTCCTCAAAAAGGGTAGTTACATTTAGAAAATCTGCTGAAGGTAAATTGTTTGATATTTCGATTTGCATATGTAAGGATTTCTCGAATTGTAACTGTAAAATAAACTTAGCCTTAGCTGAGCGAAACTATTTAACGGACCAGAGAAGTACGCGAAAAATGGTGATTGGAAAGATTGATATAAAAACTACTAAAATACTTAAAAAAGATTAGAACGTAAGACTAAAACAGTAGAATGACAGATGAAGTATTTAAAAGAATATCAAGAAGAAAAAGAAGTTCAAACAACTGTAAGATCTTTAGATGATGACGAGCCAAAAAAAAAACGCGTGTCACACCTACTATAAGTGTAAATTCTCATTCTACTTCTCAAATGAGAGTAAAGCCACCAAGTTTAGCTCAGGTCTGTGATATAACTGGAATATCTGATAGATCAGCGCCAATTCTGGTAAATGCAGCTCTACAAGATATAAGAATATTGACAAAACAAGATTCTTCTAGAATAGTGGATCGTAGCAAAATAAGGGAAAGAACAAGAGCTCGGACCGATCTTAGGAGAAAAATGAGGATGCACCATTACCTATTTATGGCTTATATTTTGAAGGACGTAAAGATAGACCCTTAGTTTTCAATAGGCATGGCGAAAAAGTATCCAGGAAATCAATAAATGAGGAACACATTGTGTGACTTTCATAACCCGGCTCCACTTATCACCATCAAAGCATATATATTAAATTTCTTAATTGAAAACGTTGATATTTCTAAATTGCATGCTGTTGGATGTGATGGAACAGTTGTTAATACTGCCTACAAAAATTGTGTTTTAAGACACCAAATTTCGTTAGAACGTTTCTTGCAATGGCTTATTTGTTTACTCCATACAAACGAATTACCAATACGACACTTAATGAAATATTTGGATGGAAAAACCTCAGGCCCAAAAGGATTCTCTGGAGAAATTGGAAAACAATTAGAATCTTGCGAAAAGTTACCTATAATCAATTTTGAATAAATCATAATCATATTGCACCAAATAACATTTAATGATCTTAGCTCCTACGAAATTTGTCTTGGAATTTCACGAGGTGACATTCCTATAAATCTATCACAAAGGGACCCTCGCAAAATGGCTCACTCCAGATAGTTAACGACTGCAAACCGAATTCTAAGATTATTTGTATCATTAAGAGATCCCTCACAAAGCATGAAAATATTGACCGAGTACGTTATTAAAGTTTACGCGTTAACGTGGTCTGAAATAAAAACACGACCTTCATGCAGACACGGTAGCAACCATTTTTTTGGTATTATTAAAAAATCTTGATTTTTACCAGAAGAAGTAAAGGAAGTAATCGATCCCGTGTTACAGTCACTTCCACGTGATTAGTTCTGGGTTGTTTTTTTTTCTATAAAAAAAATAAGGGAAGAGCTGTAGAAACATTTTAAGGATATCCAAATTTATTTACATTTGAATGTCAAATGGGCAGCCGAAGATGACGTCACAGCAAACCCAGATTTTTCACAATGATTGGTACTTACAAAAGGCAACTTTCCCACATATAGGGTAAAAAATCTAAAGAAAAAATACATTTTCGATCATTTTCGCTCCACCCTACGGTACATATCTCAGGCCATCGGAGGCTTTACGGACTCGTGCGGTGGCCTCCCTCTCCGCATCTCGTCCGTAAAAACCTCTTTTCGGCCCTTGATACGTAATGTACTATTACGGACTTAGTAGGTATATTGTTTAGCAAGCACGAAATGATAGCCATTTCGAACAATTATGAAATTTGCGTACAATAAATTGGCACGTTTTTATATTATCTAATTAATTAGTAAATTTCAATTTAAAACATCCTACTTTTAAGGATTATTTATGATACACTCTATGTACAGGATGTCCTATTTTCGAGACGTTCTGGGTGGTTTAGACTTATTATCAACGATGCCATATTGCGGTTCGGTTTTCACTTTTGTTTCCACTTTTTCCCCAAACGAAAGACTCCGGAGTTATGGCTCTCTTAGTTTTTAATCTACAAGGTGATTTTGAAAATTTTTGCTTTTTAGATACACTTCGTAATTCCGTTATGCATTGACTTATCAAAAAGGTATCATGATCATGTTAGAGATATTTCCGTAAAATTCAATGGCGTAGTCAGTTTTTAGCTTTTGAGATATTAACAAAAGTAAAATTTTGAAGATAAATAGAAATAACCATACCTTCTCTCAAAGCCCAAAGTATGCTCAATTATTTATAAAAAATTATGACCCATTTAAAAAATTTTACTTTTGTTCATATCTTGAACTGAACTGAACTTTTCGTAAAAACAAGATTAGTTTTTACATTTTTTAATAAGTTAACGCATAACAGAAATATGATGGGTGTCTAAAAAGCGAAGATTAAAAATTAAGAGAACCATGGCAAATTTGAAAGCGGAATCTTTCGTTTCATTGAAAACTGGGACACTAAAGTGAAACTCTCAAAATTCTCTCTCCGATGATAACTCTAATACTCGCAGAAAGTATCGAAAATGGGCCACCCTGTACTGTAAAGTTTTTTTCTAAAATTGTTATTTTAAATATAACGAATGAATTTTTAGGCAAAGTGTTTAACTCGCAACCAGCAGTAATCTCTCGTGTGACAATTAATTAAAAATTAATACATTTCTAACGGGCGAAAAACAATTTTAATTAAAAAACGACAGAAGGAAAAAAATGTAATCTGTGGACACAAATGAAAATGAAAACACAAATTGAGCACGAGCGGACGATGATATTTGTTGATATAAAAAGATTAATTCCAATATACATACAGTAATCGTATTTTTCATACAACGTATCCACAGTACACTATAAATTTAGTTGATGCTCAACTAAAATTGGTCCACATTCAATAACCTATTGAACAAATATAATTATTTAAATTTAATATTTAATTCCATAGATTTTTCAAATAACTCTTGGGCCACTCAGTACAGTGTTACTGAGTATGGTAATGTTTCTTTTTCTATTTGGGTTTCATAATGGCTACATTATGAAATGCAAAAAAATTAAATAACCTGCTACCTTATGAAACTGAAATTTTATATTTTTTATGTTGGCAGTAGGGAGAGAATTTTAGGCTTACTTTGATTTCGTTGAAATTAGTTTTCTTGGCATTATGGATTCGACAACAATTTTTTATAGAAAACTTTAAAATACTAACCTTTAACCTTGCAAATAGATAATTTTTACTAGATATTTATCTGAAATACCTATACTCGGAAATATATATCCTGCTGACGGTGTCCGTCAACTAATTTCTAGTCACAACTATAAAACAACATAACCCAAAAATAATAGAAATATCTTCCAGTTTATGCTCTATTTCTAAAGTTTTATTCAATAAAGTACTATTTTTATTTTTAATTCAATATAGTATTATACATATTACTTTATATATACATATTTATAGTTACTGTAGACATTTCCTGGGCATTAATTGTCAGATTCTGTGTCGACACAATATTTTGATCAATAGTATTATTTACTATTTTGTTCAATATTTTGAACTTTGTTCTGCTCGCACCATAACTCAAAGTTTTGCATATTCTTTTTAAATGTTTTTCTAGATTATTTTCTGCAATTTCTCGTATTTCTGATAGAGTACAACTTTCTTCCTGACTCATTTTTATTAACTTTAATAAAATTTTTAATTATGACGTATGGGAAGAAGCTTTGTTGTGTGTAATTGTTTCTATCATGGCATATTTGATACTTGCAACATATTAAATTGTAAAAGTGTTGTGAAACAGTACGCTTAATAATTCGCTTATTATATTCAAGAACGTACAAAACATGTCCATGCAATTTATAACACGTCAGAATAGGCACGGATCGATAATAGCCAAATAATCTATCAGTTTAACCATCAACAATAACTCCGTTCATGTAATTTGCGCTATATACCCATCATAAACATACGTTCAGAGCCCAATATTTGCATAATCAAGGACTATTTAATATATAAATGCCCAAATCAACATAAAACCATATTTGCATGTTTTGACACAACTGTACATTCATACAACTTCTAACAGGCAAATTCTCTAAGTATCAAAACTACCCTCTAGTTACTTTCTTTGTTGTCTGGAAATAACTTATATATAAACACCCAAGGATTCACGGGTAAAATGACAAAATTACCTTCCGTTTTTGTCCAAACTCGCATAAACATATTATTCTAAAATCTCAAACTAGCTAAATTAAATCAATAAAGACCATAATCGCTTAACACGCTACCTACAAAACGCCAGACAAGTGTACCACATTCCTAATCCAAGTGAGACACTAACTACCCTCTTTCTCACACCCATACCGTGAAAATAATTAAATATAATATTCCGTATTTAACAACCGCAAAAATCGATATCAGCATCACCAGCATCTACCCCTTCCGTCGTAGGCAAGTCGTGTGATTGGTTGTGACATCAGGTACGTCACCGGCCTCCAAGACATTGCGAATAATCTCGCCACTGTTGATCTAGTTTTCAGACGAAATAGGTTGTCCTTTAGCGATCGGAAATTGGTGATTTCTTACGTAAAGTGGGTCGATAGTCAGTGCGGTGACAGAAAAGCCGTACTTTAGATAATACAAAACTTGACCCGGGTTCGAATTAACGGAGTTTGATACGGTGCCGCGAGCGAGTTTTCGGTATTCAGTAAGATAAGGTATTGAAATAACCTTTTCTTTCTTTAGTTACACTCAGGAGTAAAGGTATTGAAATAACCTTTGCTTCTTTAGCTACCCGTCGGAGTGAACCGAATTATTAGATGAAGTATTGCAATAACTTTGTCGTTCTTTAGTTACCCGTCGGAGTAAACCGAAGTATTAATAGACTACCAGTGCATAACAGGGTGTGTAGAGGTTATTCGTAACCTATATGTAGTGATATTAGATATGGTATTGAAATAACCATTTTATCCTTTAGTGTGACTAGACAGTGAGTCTAGTCCCCACCGTTTTATTGTTATACTACCAGAAATACTACCGTTTTGACCAGAATATGGTTATAGTTAGTGATTACAGGCAAGGCTGTGCAGAGAAGTAGTCAACCCTGTTTGTATTAACCCCCATTCTACCGAAGAAAATAGATTCAGTTTATTTTACTAACCAAAAACCTGTGTTTGACTTCTACTATCATAAAACCAACCAGCGACCCCAAACCTATGGAAACCAGTAGTACCCAAACTGAGCCGTGCATAGCAAATTGAACCTGCACGGAATTGTTCATGGTCCATCACAGCCGGATTGTGGATTGTCGGACGGGAAGCAGGAAAGTAAAATAAACAAGAATCACGAGGAGGAAATTAGTAGAACTGCAAAAATAGTTCAAGAACAAGAAAGCAAAAATATCTAAGTCAAGGAGAATAGATATTTCCAAGGAAAACTAACAGAACTCGAGGAAAATAGTAAGAAGAAATAAAGAAAGGTGATAGAACATTCCGCAGCGGAAAAACTTTCAGTATTGACAAAGGGCAGAACCAAGTGAAACAGTTAAGTGTGCCGAAAGAGACTTTCTAGTACCCAGGATCCCTAGGGTAACCCTGCAAAACGACTAGAGCGATAGTGATCAATCGAAGTGCAGCCTAGACAGCATTCCAGCCGGAGCAGTAATTGGTATAAAGTGGTAGCACAAGGTACCTAGAGTAATAGAAATAGTTTGAACAATAAATAACATTGATTAAGAAAGTTTTAGTAAAAAAGAAACTAAAAGTACAAAAAATTGATAAATTTATTTCAGGAAAATAGTAGCTATAAGCAGATTTATTTCAGGCATTGTTGATAAAACAAATATTAGTGTTTTTATAGATATATAAAAAGTAGAATCAGTGATACATTTATTTCAGGAAATTTATTAACCATTTATTGATTTTTTGGTAATATTAAAAGAGAGTAACGTTTCAGTGCATATTGTTGTTGATATTCTTTACAGCAGTCAAACAATAAAACCATTTTTTTTTTAAGCACAAGTGACAGTAGTATTTTCAATCTCAGAACTTTTAAGTTAAACTTTAAAAATGGAAGAACTAGATCAAGACAGACTCGTGCAAATGCGTGGCACGGCGAAGGGCGCAATCACGCGAATAAAAAGGTGGTATGACCTAAACAAAACAGACCAAGCTGAACTATTACAGGTCCCGCACCGGGAAGAACTGTTGAGGAAAGCGTTCCAGACGTACTCACAGATTCAAGACCAAATTGAGATTTTAAATATAGACGACGGAGACAGGGATGAGGTTGAAAGTAAATACTGTGCTATGTTGGCGGAGTTTGATAAAATTAAAGATAGTAGCGCAGCGCCAATCATAATATCACATAAAACACCCCAAATAGTGTCTAATGTCAAGTTGCCCGAGTTAAAGGTACCCTTTTTTGACGGTAGTATCGCAGAATGGCGGTCTTTTGCAGAAGTTTTTAATGCTCTGATCATTCAGAACTCGACCCTCGGAAATGTTCAAAAGTTAATTTATTTAAAATCAGCCTTAAAAGGGGAAGCCTTTAAATTGGTAGACTCGCTTGAACTCATAGCAGACAATTTTGATTTGGCATGGGATATTTTAACAAATAGATACGAGAACCTAACCTGTGTGCTTAATAGTTATTTAATGCAACTGTTGGACACCCCTGTTATGACAAGGTCAAATTCAAGTAATTTACGGGATTTTGTAGCGACAAATAAAAAGACAATTGAATCTTTCAAAAAACTAAAATTAACGGAGACACAGCTATTCGAATACATGTTAGTTTACATACTGGAAAACAAGTTAGACTTTGCGACAAAACGAGCATTTGAACAAGACAGGGACTTAAACGAACTACCCATGTTACAAGACTTGTTTGAATTTTTAGAAAAACGTTGCATAATTTTTGAAAACTTGTCAAGTACCAATAGTAGTCCAAAGTATAAAAGCGAAAAAGTTTCTTTATTTACTAGTAACCATCAAAACGCAGTTAAGTGTTATATTTGTGGCACTGTGGACCACAGATTGTTTAAATGTCAAAGATTTCTGGAATTGTCCGTTAATCAGCGCACCGATTTGATAAAAAGTAAAAATTTATGCTTAACGTGTTTCGGCAGACATTCCGGAGCTCAGTGCTTGTCAAACAGTAAATGCTTGTATTGCAACAACCCTCACAACACTTTATTACATAAGCAACAGTTTCAGTCTAATTTCAATACTCCGCGACAGAATCAAAACCCGAACTACGCAGGTGAGCATCACTCATTAACAAACAGAAATAATCAACCGTTAAGATCGCAACCGCGCGCGACCCCTCCAAATTTAAATAGACAACGCGTCCTTCCAGCTACACAGAAACAAGAACCACACTTACCACCTGGTTTAACACGTGACGTAACGACGCATCCGAGGCGTGAACGCGATGGCTCTAGTGAAAATACCGAACAGGAAGCAGTAGCTTTGTCAGCAACAGTTAATAAACAAAGTACAGTGTTATTGTCGACTGCGCAAGTAAACTTAATTAACGCAAAAACCGGAAAAATAATATCTGCCAAAGCGCTCCTCGACAACGGAAGTCAAAGTTCTTTTATAACCCAGAGATTGGTAAATAAGATAGGAAGTGACGTATACAGACATAATTTAAACATTTCAGGTATCGCTCAACACGGGTTCCCTTCAAATAAAATGACAGATGTCACTGTTCATTCAAAAACACAGGAAGAAAGTTATTCCGTGTCATGTGTGATTTTAGATCACATAACTTATAAGCTACCGCAGGTGGCAGTAGAAGTAAGCGCATTAGATATCCCCGAAGATTTAAAAAGTAATTTAGCAGACGCGACTTTCCATATACCATCACAATTAGATTTACTTATAGGTGCCGATGTGTACAGCGACATTTTACAGAACGGACTTCATTCATTAGGGAAGGGTAAACCGACATTAGTTTGTACCTCGTTAGGTTGGATAATAGGAGGAAACATTCCGAACCATAAAACAGTTAAACACTCGGAACACAAAGCATCGTTTTTTACACAAACAAACGAACTAGACGACATGTTAACAAAGTTTTGGAACATAGAAGAAACACCAGTAAAAAACATTTTGACGACTGACGAACAACTGACAGAAACAATATTTTCTAACACTACAAACATTTTACAGGACGGATCATTTCAAGTAGATATGCCTTTTAAAAATATTGACGAACACAAAAAGTTGGGTGATTCCTATAAAATGGCAGAAAAAAGGTTTATTTCTTTAGAAAAAAGATTACACGGTGATTCAAAATTATTTGCGGAATATAAAAATTTTATAAATGAATACGTAGAACTAGGCCACGCCAAGTACGTTCCTTTAACCTTGACTAACATTAATAATGACAATAAGTATTTTATTCCTCACTTATGTGTCTTACGAGAGGACAGTGTGACGACAAAATTAAGAGTAGTATTTGACGCTTCCGCGAAGTCTTCATCGGGTCATTCTCTGAATGATGTAACCTTGAAAGGGTACCAGGTGCAGCCTGAACTTTTTGACATTTTGTGTAGATTTCGTTATTATCAATTCGTTTTGACATCAGATATCCAGAAAATGTACCGACAGATCAAAATAAATCCAGATCACACGTTTTTACAGAATATACTTTGGAGAGAAAGTCCGCAGGACACTTTAAAATGCATAGAACTCCAAACGGTAACATACGGGACAAACTTCGCACCATTTGCAGCTACAAGGACGATACAAGAAATAGCTAATAACAATTTGGAAACCTATCCAGAGGCGTCTCAGGCCCTCAGCTCACAGTGCTATGTCGATGACATTTTAGCAGGTTGTAACAACATAGAACAGTTACCGCAGTTACACTCACAGCTAAATACACTGCTCAACAATTCAGGTTTTTCATTACACAAGTGGTGTTCAAATTCACAAGATTTCTTAAAGTCAATATCACAAACTCAGCTCAGTGAATTCGATTTAAATTTTGATAGCGCTCCAAATAAAGTATTAGGTCTAAAATGGCTCCCTGAAGAGGATGTTTTAAAAATCGCGATTCCAATAGACACGTCACACAAACAACCGACAAAAAGAATTATGTTGTCCACCATAGCTCAATGTTTCGACCCTTTAGGTCTCATCAACCCCGTCATAGTAAAAGGTAAAATTTTAATGCAAAAATTATGGATTATTAAAATAGGATGGGACACAGTAGTAACGAACACAGACTTACTAACCGAGTGGCACGCTTTTCTAAATACTGTTTCTTTTTTGAAATCGTTAAAAATTCCCAGAATGATTTGCGATAATAAAAATATTTCAAAAATTGAATTTCATGGATTTGCGGACGCAAGCACATTAGCGTACGGAGCTTGCATATATATCAGAGTGTTATATGAGAATAAAACAGTAGCGATGAATTTAATCTCTTCAAAATCGAGAGTAGCCCCTATAAAGACAATAACTTTACCGAGACTTGAACTCTGTGCCTTGGTAATTTTAGCGAAATTAACAAGTAGAATTTTAGACATTTTTAAAGATACTTTCACGCATGACTCAATAAACCTATGGTCAGATTCTAAAATTACTATAGCCTGGTGTAGTGACTTACCTAACAGATGGTCTACGTTTGTGTCACACCGAGTGTCTCAAATTCAAACTCTTACTCAAAATAGTAAACTGAGATATGTCAAATCTGCAGACAACCCAGCTGATCTGTTATCAAGAGGAAACTTTTCTACCGACACAACAATTTCAAATTTTTGGTTTCACGGTCCTAAGTTCTTACATAATTTCGATGTAGTTTTGGATTCCTTTGATAAGGAAGTAAAAATAGAAAACATTCCCGAACAAAAGAAAATCTCACTTATTTCAGTTCAACAACCAAAGGCGTACGAATTTTGGGGGGAATATTTTTCACATTTTTCAATATTTTCTCGACTTACACGCTCATTGGCGTACGTGTTAAGGTTTATTCATAATGCAAAAAATAAACATAATAAAATTACAGATTCAATCATTACAGTTAATGAGATAACAAAGGCTCAAACATTCATAGTGAACATTTTA
Source organism: Barypeithes pellucidus (assembly GCA_963991005.1). Taxonomy (NCBI): domain Eukaryota; kingdom Metazoa; phylum Arthropoda; class Insecta; order Coleoptera; family Curculionidae; genus Barypeithes; species Barypeithes pellucidus. The sequence continues at coordinate 93,452,543 of OZ022556.1, forward strand.
CAGACTCAATGTTTCTCAAAAGAAATCTCAGAATTAAAAAAGAATGAAATAATTTCACACCATCAGTTAAAAATGCTCAAATTATTCTTAGACGAAGACAAGTTAGTCAGAGTTGGAGGTAGGCTAGAGAACGCTGACATTTCATTCGATCAGAAACATCCTTATTTACTACCATCTCACAACGCCACTGTCAGAATCATGCTGAAGCAAGAACATTTAAGGTTAGGACACGCAGGTGCACAATCAGTGTTGTCAAATTTTAGGTTACGGTACTGGCCTTTGAACGGTTTGAAAGAAGTTAAAAACGTTATACGGAACTGCATAGTATGCAGCAGATTTCGAGCTCTTCCAGCACAACAAATTATGGCAGATTTGCCAGGAGACAGAGTTCAAATTTCACGCCCATTTCAGAAAGTAGGTATCGATTACGGAGGCCCGTTCCTAATAAAATCATCACGGTTAAAGAAAGCACCAAAAATCAAAGCTTACATTGCCATCTTTGTTTGTATGACTACAAAAGCAGTTCACATAGAATTAGTTACAAGTTTATCGTCTGAAGCTTTTATCATGACCCTGAAACGTTTCATTTCACGGAGAGGTAACCCTACAATTATTTATAGCGACAACGGTACCAATTTTCAGGGTGCTAACAACCAGCTGCACGACGTATATACTTTTTTCAAAAATTCGACAGCTTGTGAAACTTTTATAAATTATCTTTTACAAAATGAAATTCAATGGAAATTTATTCCACCGAGATCTCCACATTGGGGCGGTCTATGGGAGGCTGCAGTGAAAAGCACTAAACATCACATTTATAGAATAATCGGAAATTTAACTTTTACGTTCGAGGAATTTTACACGATCCTAACGCAAATAGAAGCAATCTTAAATTCACGACCTTTATGTCCAATGACAAACGATCCTTCAGATTTCAGTTACCTTTCCCCAGGACATTTTTTGATTGGTGAAAATTTAACGGCTTATCCGGAAAAAGATGTAAGTGAAATTTCAGATAACAGATTAAAGTTTTGGCAACAATGTACTAAGATCCAACAAATATTCTGGAAACGATGGTCTGTAGACTACTTAAGTCGTCTTCAAAATTGCCCAAAATGGTTGAAGAACACCGCGAACATTAAAATAAACGACATCGTGTTACTACTAGAAGACAACGTACCTCCGTTACAGTGGCCTTTAGCCCGAGTGTTAGAAACATATCCCGGTAAAGACGGTAAAGTTCGTGTTCTTAAATTAAAAACTCCCACTAGTACGTTCACTAGAGCTATCACTAAAGTATCCCCGATTCTATATAATGACTTAAATATAAATGTTGACTAAAAATTATGCAGCAACGAAAATTGCGTATACTTTTCTTGCGTTGAAATACAATAAATAATATTGTGTTTATATTACATTTTACTTACTACATTTGGGTTTGGTAGCGTACCCTTAAACGTTACTGGGAGATACGGCCTACCTCCCTGGGAAACCTAAACAAGTCAATGATCTTTGTTTTTTTTTGTTTGGCCCTTTGTTTCAAACTGAAACATCGTACGAGTTAATCTAAGTATAATCCTTCAACAACTCTTTTAGCCTACTGCTTGTGGAAACGTATCTCAGCTTTACGACCTGGTCTACGATTTTCATAAGTATTCCTACCCAGTATCTGCCAAGAGGGCAAAAGTATTTTTCTATGGTTCGTGCCAAGAGAGCACAAAGAAAGTTATGTAAAAGGTTAACCTGAGGTTCGGTGCGGAAGAGAATTCCCGTAGTCGGCACAGGCGTGGTATCGGTGAATCCGGTGGCCATTAGCGGATGGAATCCCGTGGCGTACAGAAGTTGTATTAATACAAGTTAATTACTACAAGTGTAACATTCAAGCAAGTTTCTTCACAATCACATTTCTAAACATTACTCAGTCATTACTTCGGTTTGGTATCGTACCTTCAAACGTTACTAGGATATGAGGCCTATGTCCTTGGGCAACCTAAACGAGTAATTGATCTTTGTCTTTTTTGTTTGGCCCTTTGTTTCATGGTGAAGCATCGTATCGAGTTGGTCTGATCGTAATCGCTCAGCAGTTCTTTCAACTCTAATTTATACGCCTACCCGTTGCCAAGGGTGCAACACAAGTTTCTACCCGTTGCCAAGTGTGCAAAAAAGTTTCTACCCGTTGCCAAGTGTGCAAAATAAGTTTCTACCCGTTGCCAAGTGTGCAAAATAAGTTTCTACCCGTTGCCAAGTGTGCAAAAAAGTTTCTACCCGTTGCCAAGTGTGCAAAAAAGTTTCTACCCGTTGCCAAGAAGGCATAAGTTTCTACCCGTTGCCAAGTGTGCAAAACAAGTTTCTACCCGTTGCCAAGTGTGCAAAATAAGTTTCTACCCGTTGCCAAGTGTGCAAAACAAGTTTCTACCCGTTGCCAAGAGGGCACAATTTTCTATTCATTACTTTCTACCTTCACTACTTGTGAAACCCATAGTTCAGCCTTACAACCTGTGCGGTGGTGTTCATGAGTACTGATGTCTACCATGGTAAGATGTTACCATTACTACGCTCGGATTGAGCTTTCTACCCTTTATTTAGTTATTATCTTGTTCGGTGAAACCTAGGTGGATTTACAACCTATCTGGAGCTTTCATTCATATTTACACTTTATCTAATAGTTATTTTCGTTAACGCCAGAGTGGCATTATTATTTATATTCTCTTCAGTCGTATTAGCTTAATAATACTGGTCCTTCGAGCATAACTTCATTTACTGCGAGCATAACTTCATTTACTGCGAGCATAACTTCATTTCCTTCGAGCATAACTTCATTTACTTCGAGCTTAACTCATCAGATCGATTTTTCATTTAAAGTTCAAAATATTGTGAGTCAGTTTAGTTGAATCGCAGGAGGATTCAACAGGGGGGAGAATGTTGTGAAACAGTACGCTTAATAATTCGCTTATTATATTCAAGAACGTACAAAACATGTCCATGCAATTTATAACACGTCAGAATAGGCACGGATCGATAATAGCCAAATAATCTATCAGTTTAACCATCAACAATAACTCCGTTCATGTAATTTGCGCTATATACCCATCATAAACATACGTTCAGAGCCCAATATTTGCATAATCAAGGACTATTTAATATATAAATGCCCAAATCAACATAAAACCATATTTGCATGTTTTGACACAACTGTACATTCATACAACTTCTAACAGGCAAATTCTCTAAGTATCAAAACTACCCTCTAGTTACTTTCTTTGTTGTCTGGAAATAACTTATATATAAACACCCAAGGATTCACGGGTAAAATGACAAAATTACCTTCCGTTTTTGTCCAAACTCGCATAAACATATTATTCTAAAATCTCAAACTAGCTAAATTAAATCAATAAAGACCATAATCGCTTAACACGCTACCTACAAAACGCCAGACAAGTGTACCACATTCCTAATCCAAGTGAGACACTAACTACCCTCTTTCTCACACCCATACCGTGAAAATAATTAAATATAATATTCCGTATTTAACAACCGCAAAAATCGATATCAGCATCACCAGCATCTACCCCTTCCGTCGTAGGCAAGTCGTGTGATTGGTTGTGACATCAGGTACGTCACCGGCCTCCAAGACATTGCGAATAATCTCGCCACTGTTGATCTAGTTTTCAGACGAAATAGGTTGTCCTTTAGCGATCGGAAATTGGTGATTTCTTACGTAAAGTGGGTCGATAGTCAGTGCGGTGACAGAAAAGCCGTACTTTAGATAATACAAAACTTGACCCGGGTTCGAATTAACGGAGTTTGATACGGTGCCGCGAGCGAGTTTTCGGTATTCAGTAAGATAAGGTATTGAAATAACCTTTTCTTTCTTTAGTTACACTCAGGAGTAAAGGTATTGAAATAACCTTTGCTTCTTTAGCTACCCGTCGGAGTGAACCGAATTATTAGATGAAGTATTGCAATAACTTTGTCGTTCTTTAGTTACCCGTCGGAGTAAACCGAAGTATTAATAGACTACCAGTGCATAACAGGGTGTGTAGAGGTTATTCGTAACCTATATGTAGTGATATTAGATATGGTATTGAAATAACCATTTTATCCTTTAGTGTGACTAGACAGTGAGTCTAGTCCCCACCGTTTTATTGTTATACTACCAGAAATACTACCGTTTTGACCAGAATATGGTTATAGTTAGTGATTACAGGCAAGGCTGTGCAGAGAAGTAGTCAACCCTGTTTGTATTAACCCCCATTCTACCGAAGAAAATAGATTCAGTTTATTTTACTAACCAAAAACCTGTGTTTGACTTCTACTATCATAAAACCAACCAGCGACCCCAAACCTATGGAAACCAGTAGTACCCAAACTGAGCCGTGCATAGCAAATTGAACCTGCACGGAATTGTTCAAAAAGTATTGCCAACCCAAAAAAAATATTAATTCAAATGGAAAAAATCTACTATATTTTTTTAAGGTTTTCAGACCTTAAAGACCCAAATAGATAAAGTATTATAAAATACACGGTTCATAAGACAATTAGAGCACTTGTACTTTAGAAAACGCGTGCTCTAAGATAAAGTTTTATGAAACTTGTATCTTAATAAATACTATTATGCAGTTAATCAAAAATTGATACAATACAAATAACTGAACCAATGATTTTAACTACGTAACTGAGCTGAATGAAAAATTAAATCTGCGTATAGAAATAGAAATGAAAAACCGCACAGATCGAAAATCATATTTATTCATACAAAGGGATTTGAGCCAATAATATCCGGTGTTATTCTGAAAACTTAAAATTCAAGCTTCCATCTGCATATTTTAAAAGCTTTTAGTCAATTCATCCGGTTATGATATGATATATTGTGATGAATTATATCGCATTTTTAAAAAATATTGATTAATTGAAACTAAACGTTTATTATCGCATTACTTGTATAACTGCAACGTTTTTATTATTAAAATTAAGCATAAGCGACTAAACTAATAATTGTAAACTATAGTAATCGTAGTAGTATCGTATTGCTCTAAGCACATAGTGGCGTCTGTGAGTCGGACGAACATCGAAATAGCCGAAACAGATGCTGAACACGATGGCGGCGTCAAAATTTCTCCTTTGGGTTGCGCAACCCCTCAAAATGCCCCTCCCCCCGAGACGTGCTTAAATAGGGTTCCCTGGTTCCCTGCAAAAAAACACACTTTCCCCCCGTTTTCGAGGATGCTGGTGGTGTTCCGGTCCAACGGAAAAAATGCGAAGGCGTGGTAAGATTATTTTTAATTTTTTTTTAAATTTAAATTTAATAAAATAAAACAGAAAGTAATTAAAAACGAAAATTTTAAACACTTGTAATTTTTTCGAATTTTTTTTTTAATTAAAAGGTAATATCGTTCCATAATGGGGGCAAGTATTGGTCGGTGGAGGGGTGGAAGGGGTAGGACGCTACATCCAACACGACCACCGTGCTCAGCCATCCTCGAAAACGGGGGGAAATATATAATACCAAAGCGCTCAAAAAGAAAGTCTAGTAAGTCGCATATGCTTAATTTTTAACAATAAAAAGTATTTAAACTTATTAGTAAAGACGAGAACTAAGAGTATTTATCAGTGGACCGCGTGGTCCGATTTGGGATTTTGCCGCGGAACAACAAGTCTTTGTTATTGAACAATGAGACAACATCGTCATTCCAAGACACGATTATCCAGCGCGCTGTACGGCTATATCGAGGGAGTAGGGGACGTTTTCCTTATTTTTCTACCTTTGATCACTCGAAGCGTTGCCAAATCGCTTTAGATAGCTGCGATTTTAGATATTCTTTCTAAAAACCTCGGTGTGACATTTTTTTGCATTAACCTAAGCTATGAAATTAATTGCGATTTTTGATAGTGCATGAATGACATGTATAACGTTTTTATAATTACTTAATAATGTTACTGCTTTAGCTTATTCATAAATAAGAATCCCAGATACCTCGATTAATACAATAATTTCACTATTCGTATAGTTATTTCTTCTTGTTTGTTACAGTGACTGGATGACTGCAATAAGTAACACAGTAAGTACATTTATTTTACTTTCAATAGCAATTACAATTTATTTGGTTGTTAATTCGAAATTAATTAATTAACATTCTTTTAGATTCTATAATTATTATTAGGTCAAATTAGTAAATAAGTAACTTAAATTTTAAATATCTTACTCTCGCAATGTTAACTCTAAGAAATCTTTCCCTAACTTGTATAGTATTAAAATTCTTGTTTTATCACTGGTATAATCCTTACAATACATACTTATTACCTCAATTTAATCGTCGTATCTCCTCTCATTGTACCAAGCGCATATTTAAGATAATACGTTGTTGGTTGGTTGGTTGGTTGGTTGGTTGGTTGGTTGGTTAAAGGCGGGGGTCGGTTTAAAGACCCGAACTTCAAATCACTGCAGCCTTTCGGCTTATTGTGTACCCCTATCTTGTTAGAAGATGTTTATTCCTCCTATGAGGTTCAGTAATGTTCTACCAAGCTTGTCATGTGGAGGTTGTCACCACGTTGTATATTCTCGAAGATATTTTGTCTTCTGCGGGACAGCGTTACGCAGCGGTAACTCTTGACATCGAGACAGATGGTGTTTTTTCGACCATCTATCTAATGTTGTTTTTGTTGCCAGTTTTGATATTCCAAAGGCCGGTTCGGGGCCCCTGAGACTTTTGGCAGATCCGGCTCTCGCTAGTTCATCCGCTTTTTCATTTCCTAATATCCCGGAGTGACCAGGGACCCACAAGAGTTCCACCTTGTTCCCCCTGGCCGCCAGTACTTTTAGGTTGGTATGGCACTCCAGTGTAAGTTTTGAAGTAAACCGATTGGAGTTCCGAGCTTCAAGAGCAGCTTGGCTCTCCGAGAGGATGTAAATCTTTTGGTCGTGATAGCCCTTTTCAAATTTTTGTAGTACACATGCTTGTATGGCATGAACTTCCGCTTGGTATATTGTCGTGTAGGTCCCCAGAAGAATGCTCATGTCCATCCTGGGCCTTTCCCCAAATATACCTGCGCCCACACCGTTGGTGGTTTTTGATCCATCGGTGTACAAAACTAGACCCTTGTCAAACGACGGGGATGCACTGTTTGTCCATTTATCAAAGTTCCAGTCTATCTTGAAAGCCTTTGTGAAATCGTATTTTGCTTTCATACGATCAGATTGCATATCCAAAAGCTCATCGTTGATTAGATCCGGCTCTTGTGTGTCCAAGTTTTACGTTGTTGGTTACTCAATTCGGACCTTATTTCCTTGTTACTTTGATCTGTTATTTCAAATTATAAGTAGTATGTCATTGGTTTCGGTCACTTTGAAAAGAAATTCAAGTATTCAGTTTTTGATACTGTTTATCGTCTCGCTCACACTAATTTTGGTTACATTTCGCTTTTTCCTTGATGTTGAGTTTTGTATATGAAGTATATTAGTTCAAAACCCAAAACTAAATTAGTTTATTTTTCACAAGTTCTGACGATGGTATAATATAATAAGCCGAAACGTAAATTTAATACTTAAATTTCATTTCACAGTGACCGAAACTGGTATTTGAAACCGTTTTTTTTTTGGATAGATCGATTATATTTTAAAACAGAGAACCGATTATTCGGATAACCGGTTATTAGATTAAAATATTCAAGTGGAACTTCTAATATATGGAATCAACTAAAAAGATAACATGCACATTGGCGCAAAATTAAGCAAAAAATTACTGAAAGGCATGAATTTTTATATTGTAATCTGTATGTGTATATTAATATCGTCAAAATATGGTATTCGAATAATCGGTTTTAATAACTATTCGGCGTTTCTACGAATCCGATGAACCGGTTTCAATTTTTTACGGGTTTTGCCAGCACTAGTAACAATCAAATAGTCCAAAAGTATTTAATTACTGTAGTAAATTATTTTCTCTTTCCGGCTCGTAATGGTTCATTTACCTTTATTTTTCTCTTTCTGTTTTTCCCCCGAGTGTTCGACTGTTATCCCTTTTTTTATGAAAGCTCTTAACTTTTTTTCACATTCACACATTATCCGAAACTCGGCGGCAAACTGATAGGGTGGTCTAACAAAAGACGTAGACAGCTCATTAATCAACAAAGTTTAACCTTTGAATTATTTCAACTAGATGGTAAAATACCTAATAAACATACAGTTAATAAGGAAATTAATACTTAATATTTATAATAAAAAATTAATGGTGGATATAGTGGATATTTTAATCTCTCACCGAATTCCAATATAAATAACTCCCTTAATATAATATATTATTTTTGCGAGCATATATAAGGAAAGGGGCCATATACCGGCTTGTCATATAAATGGTCCGATGACGCCCTCTGGTGGTAACGTCTTTATACTTTTAATGGAATTGGATCAGAGAATAAAATATGAACTATAATAATTTTATACACGAAAATAAGACAATAGTAAAATATTATAGTAAAGATTTTATTGTACGATTTCCTATATCACCGGCACAATATTCCGCCACCCTGAAAGTTTGGTCAAGTTTGATATTTTATAATTTTTTTATTTTGTATGTGATTTTCATGATTTTATCATTAGTTTGTAGATCTGTTTATTGTGTTTTTCCTTAATTATTTTATAAAGTAACATTTTTCGATTAGGCTGTATTCTACAAGAGTGAATCAAACTGTAGTTTTTTGTCTTAGTTTCAAAACACCCTGTAGGAAAATTGAGGTGGCTAATTTTATTTACATAATGTTTCTTGTAAACTTTGACGTATTCTAAACATTTCGATTTTTGATTCATTCCATTATCTCATTTCTGCTGCGAGCTGCAAAAGTTGAAATGAATCGCTGACTTGAACTCTATTTTTATTAAGAAAAACAAACTCTGATGATATACCATAAAGTTAATTAACAAAAACAATCTTGGTAGCATCGAACGAATAAGGTTACTTATCCTTTCTTGAGGGATAGCCTGATATTCTTCGGTCAGTGCAAGGTTTGTGGTTGTACAGGATGACGACGATCGGTCCTTTTAAATTGATCCCAAAGATTTTCGATTGAGTTGAGATCCGGGCTACATTCGGGCTATTCCAATCCAGTCCAACTTCATCCAGATATTCGCTCACTACATGTAAAATGTTAGGTCTAGTATTATCATGCATTAATGTAATGTAAATTAATGTAAAGCAATAAATTGAGCAAATGGAACAACAACTTCTTGGATGATTTTCTCAATGTAACGGTGGGGGATTAGAGCTCAACAAAAACAAGATTGGTGCGTGCTTCGGTAGAAATACCCATGACATACATTTTCTAAAAATAACATCGTTTCATTTAAAATTTTGCAGCTCGCAAGCAGAAATGAGATAATGGAATGAATCAAGGAGCAAAATGTATATAACTAAAATTATGCACCTCAATTTTCCTACAGGGTGTTTTTAAATTACGATAAAAAACAACAGTTTGATTTACTCCTGTATAATATAGCCTAATCGAAAAATGTTACTTTATAAAATAATTAAAGAAAAACAGAATAAATTGATCTACAAACTGATATCAAAATCCCGAAAATCGCATTAAAAATAAAAAAGTTATAAAATATCAAACTTGAACAAAATTTCAAGGTGGCGGAATTTTGTGCCGGCGAGTGTAGTATTAATTACATTTTTTTATTAATAATTCGTACCAAAATAATATTACGCATATAGTTTATAAAAAACTACTAGTTTTAAAAATTTAATAATATACAGGACTCGGGTCAGTAAGTAGCAATGATTTCGAATTTTTTGATGCTTGAAATCGTTTAATACTGATTATGCATTGAAGAGAAAGTCAAGAACCAATGGGGGAAATTCCAGAAATATTTTAAGAATGCACTTAAGGGCGTACAATGCGCAAATTTATAGGATGATTAACAACGTTTCGCTACTGCAGGATTCTGGAAAGGCTATTTGAACTACCTGACGGGACAAGTTAAATTTTAGTAAAGAAATGTTTCTATTTCTAAGGTACATGGCATATTTTTAGGCATTTTTCAAGGTTTCAAGGTTAATATCGTCGATGATAATTTTTTTTTAAAAAAAGTAGCGATGTACCTTAGAACTTTCATGTCTTAACTTTACAATTCCAAAAATTGAGAAATTACAATTTCGTTCTAAGCGAGTAATCTTGCAGCGCGCGAAGCATGTTTTAGAAAAATTTTGGTGAAATGTATTAGAAGTTGCCTATGTCCAGCATTATTTATTGTCGGTAGACGTGAAACAAGCTATCACGGTACAGGATTATGCTACACTGAGAAAAATATATAGGTTAGAAAATAGAGCTAAATTGTATGTGTTTTTTTGTATTGTCAGTGCCCACCACATAATATCTGTATTAATTTTATAAGGCGTTACTATTCGTTTTACTTTTAACTTAGATCTAAAACCACTTGCATATTAACATATACAGTATGTGTATATAGTCGAAACGGCATAATAACTTTTGAGCCGCTATTTTTTTTTTTACAAAACTTGGGTGTGGGTTATGGGGGAATGTTAACTTCATTTTGGAGGGATAATGACAGTACTAACTGTCAAAATGGCGGATGGGCGCCATTTTAGGGAAGAAAATTAAATAGGAAGGAGTGTCTTGCGGTACATCATTTTGAAGATACTATCGAGTACTTTACGATCCCAGAATATTACTTCTGTATGCAAAAAAAAAACAAAATGGCGGCATTTAAAAAATTGCATTGTTGTTATTTCTTTTTATCCTTTATTTCATTTATCGTCTAGGAAAGTAAATGCAACTTGACATAGTATAGTAGGAATTAGAGAGCTACTCTTTCTTGTATATTTCATGGTGCTCAAATTCAAAATGGCCGCGGAGTAACATCTTGATAAGAAAAATTGAATAGGAAGTGAGGTCTTGCGATACGTCGTTTTAAAGGTGCTATCGAGTACTTTACGATCCCAGAATATTGGATACCCAAAACAAAATGGCGGCTTGTTAAAAAATAACTACTATTTTTCTTTTGTTATTTAACTTTAGATTTGTTGTTGAGATTGTTAGTGGATGTCCTGTTCTTCCTGACTTTTCAGTTTTTTACATTGCCTAAAGAAATAGTACCCGTTCGTTGCTGACGGCCGAATTTTCTGACCTTGATTTTCCGTGTCGTTGGTGCGATCGCCCGATATTTAGTATGAATTGAAATCATACCTGTTAGGTTGAGCGAGTTCGTGTGCGAGAGTGTGCATGTTACTAATTGTTAGTTATACTTGGGTGTGTTATACCGGGTGTTTCAGCAGGAACGATAAGTTTTTTATTTTTTTAATTACAGAAATAAAAGTTGGTGGTTTGTATGTGATATTAATTTGCATTTTATGACATGTCGGACTAAATTTTGTCACTTCCGGTTTAATCGGAAATGACGTCAACTTTGGATTTTTAAATAGAACACCCAGTATAATTTTGGCTAAGTGCATGCTATAATGCAAATAAATTATCTCTCCTTTTTTAACTTGACACAAGGGTGTGTGTTATCAAATTGTTTGAAAAAAGTGCTCTATCTTGTTGCCGGAGTGAGCCAATAGGTTTCCATTTGAAAAAATTGAATTTTCTAAGAAAAGGCCTTCTTAAAATTTTAAAAAGTGTGTACATAATTTACAACACTATAAAACTAGAAAATTGCATTTTTATCGAGAAATTGGCTTAGAAGTAAAGTAAACCATTTTAGGGAGTCATAGCAATCTAGATGAAAAATAAAAGAAAAGTTATTTAGTGTGTGGTCGTTGATTGGAATGGTGTTCTGAATCGATATAGCCAAAAATATACTGGGTGTTCTATTAACAAAATAAAAGTTAATTAAGTCATTTCCGGTTAAACCGGCAGTTACAAAATGGAGTCAGTCATTTCGTAAAATGCGAACAAATAACCCATCAAATTTTATTTCAGTAATTTAAACAACAAAAAACTTACAGGATCGTTGCTCCTGAAACAGCCGGTATGTGTTTATATGCGTATATTTACTATGAATGTTTTTTATGCTTACGGGTATGCGATTGTGTGTGCAAATACTTTTGCGAGTGCGCGTGAAAGTACTTATGCGAGTACATTTATTATTATCCTATATAAGCATGAGTAAACATTGATTATTTCGATATTATTGTATTTCTTGTAGAAATTTTGGATTTTTGCAAACTGCTCCCATGCTACAGTACTATAAAGTATGACGCACTGGAGTTAGGTTGAAGACCTCTCCGCAGCGAACCAATTACAGGTGGATTCCGTAATATTATGCCACATTTGGCAGATATTTTCATAGCAATCTGATCTACCACTCGTCTAAAACCACCTTTTAAAAAAAACCAACAATCCTTTATCATTTTTAGTGCGATTTTAATAAATTTTCTATTTTTGTGTAGTTTGTGTATAATTTCTTGGCAAAATTAATTTTTTTTAAATTCAAACAGAAAATATCGACTTTCTAAACTCATCGACGGACGCAGAAAATCATAAATATTTTTTATTTTAAATTTTTTAAATAGTTATATTATGCGCTTGAAGAGTCCTATAAAAGCCTATATCTATTGTTCTCTGATGTCGCGAACGCGAGGTGGTAGCTTTCCGTAGAAGTACCGGCATATATTTTCCAGCAAATCGCCTTTTGTTTGGCCATTTTTGCAGCGTCATTCTTTTTATTTGAATTTATAATAATTTTAATAATTATTGATCGTTTGTGTAATATTGTGTATTTGGATTGTTTTAATTTAAACATATTTAGTGTTCTTGAGCATATATATATATGTATAATAATGTTATTATGTACTTTCCATTGTTGTGATATGATAAGAGCTATTTCTCATTATGTTACGTAGGTAACGCGAAAACTCTCACTGACCTTCCTTGAGTATTCAAGAAAGGGCTAAATAGAAGAAATTATATTTTATTCGAACTGCCGTGCCGGGCGGTGAGGTAGGGGGAAGACTATGACTACTGCGAGCATTAAAATAACATTGTCTTTGAAATATGCCGAGACGGAAGATTCACCGATTGGCCCAAATTCGATGGTTGTTGTATTTCAGTGTGGAGCCGCTGTTCAAGGAGTATTTTGCACCACGTCGTGATATCGCTAGTATGTCCAGCTCGCGGGAGTTTCAGTCGCTAATAAATTTCTTTCTCTACAAAGTACGGCCTTAAAGGGATTTGAACGAAACACCAAAAAAGTTTGTCAAAGGTAATATATCACGAGTTCGCTTTCTAGCGACAAAATTTTTCATGTTCACGATAAGTTTTGTGTTGGAAACTTTACAAAATGTCGTCGTCATCTTTATTATGATTAAATCCTGAGAGCGATGCTCGAGTTATTTAATCGATGAATAAATATGCACAAACGCTCATTGAGTAAAATTTAAAAATAGAAACAATTCTGAGCGTTGCATTGCAGAACATAAATTAAATATTATAATAATTCCAGAAATCGTTTTAATATATATACAGGGTATTCCTTAATGACGTGCTAACATTTCAGGGTGTGATTCCTTAGGTTATTATTTTATAAAGTAAAGTTCATATGAACATATGTCCGCAACGGCTTAAATTTTTTGCTACAGGGTGTTGAATTTTTATTTTTTAAATGGTTATTTTTTAATATCTCCGAAAGTACTTTAGATATTATTTTCAATTTTGGTATGTGTTAATAGGATATAGACCCACGCCGTTTAGTTAGAAAAGTTATTCAATTGTTCCACCAGTGGCGTCTCTACAAACTGTTCTCTGATATTTAAACGCCACTGACATTTTTCCATGTGGATATTTTTCTGATTAGCCTGATCAATTCTACATGAAAACGTCTCTTGAGTTTCTCTCGTCAGACGCACCGTTCTTGAAAACCACTAAATTCATGTTGAAACTTATTATTAACATTGATAAAATAATTAATGATAAATTATGTTTTATAAAAATTGTTAGAAATTTAAAAGGCATGCAACCATCTTCGCATCGAATTGCCCACTCCAACAATTTTTATAAAACAAAATTTATCATTAATTATTTTCTCAATGTTAATAATAATGAGTTTCAATATGAATCTAGTGGTTTTAATCAAGAACGAACGAAGAATTTATATGTCGCATCATGTGCTTCTTTAAATGACCATTTTGTAAAGTCCGATAGTCGCAGTCATTACATTTGAACTTTTTAACATCTTCTGAATTTATATGTCTTATCATATGAGTCTTTAAATTACTTTTTTATAAAGTCCTATAGTCACAGTCGATGCATTTGAACTTCTTGACGTCTTCTGATTTTACATGCCTGAGAAAATGAGTCTTAAAATTGTAACTATAAATCGTTTCAAATTTACATTGGCCGCATCTAAATTTTCTAACTTCCGTTGAATCCCTAAAATAAATTTGGCAACTTAAAAAGTCAGGTTGGTGTTGTTGGATTTTCCCGGGAAAAAATTAAAAATATTCAAGTTACCGGTTCTACCTCTTATCAGGGTTGTTATTGTTTACTACATGGTCTGACGAGAAAAACTCAAGAAGCCGTTTTCATGTAGAATTGATCAGGCTAATCAGAAAAAATATCCACATGGAAAAAGTCAGTGGCGTACCATCTTTCTTGTAAAAAAATATCAGAGGACATGTTTGCAGGGACGCCACTGGTGAAACAATTCAATAACTTTTCTAAATAAAATTGGTGGTTCTATATCCTATTAACACATACCAAAATTGAAAATAATATCTAAAGTACTTTCGGAGATATTAAAAAATAACCATTTAAAAAATAAAAATTCAACACCCTGTAGCAAAAAATTTAAGCCGTGTGGACATATGTTCATATGAACTTTTCTTTATAAAATGACCTAAATAATCACGCCCTGAAATAGTAGCACGTCATTGAGGAACACCCTGTATATAATACCGACAGTCGTTCATATCGATACTAGCTGATGCTCTCTAATCTAGATTTTCGTAAGTTTAAGGTTATGTGACTAAAATAAAAAAAAAACTCAAATAGGAAAATACATTGTATATAAAACGTAAATACATAGTTTTTACTTAAATCCTAACTTTAAAATAGTTTTCCGATTGTCTTGGGTAAATTATAATGAAAATATAAAAAAATCTGCATATAGTAAAAGAGAAAGTCATTCAAACTTGATAACTCATTCTCTAATACTCGATCTACATAGAAACACTTTTTAAAAATTTTGTTGGCCATGAGACAGTTTTGTCACCTATAAGGAACATGCAAATTTTATCAGAGTAAGTACATATGATTGGTGTCAATGAAACAATTTGATTGGCCGAAAGAGTATATTTGACAGGTGATGGAAATAATTTATGATTAAATTCATCTAAATAAGACCGACTTTGGTTATCTGATATTTAAAATATCGAAATAATAAATAACAGAAAATATTCTTAAAGTTTCAACTAACCACAGAACGCAAACAAATCCAACTATTCCTTAACTCAAGTAGATTTACATTAAATCTTTTTTTTTTGTTGCATTTAAAATCAATGGTATTCAGCCAATACAACTTTCAAACTTTCTTGCAAAACACTAAAACGACATTTCGTCTTCCCAACAAACTTTGAATTAACTTACCTTCATAAAATGCAAAAGTTTTGGTCGAAGAATTTGATAAATTTGGGTTGAATAGAGGAATTTTGAGAGTCGCTTCATAAAATTTCTAATTTGATTTACGTGTACCTCAAAGTTTAAATTATATTAAGCCATTATTTAATAAAGGACATTTTTAATGAATGGAATAGATAATGAAGCTTTTCGAAATTAGAGACGGGTATGATGATCATCGAGAAAAAATTTGGTTTCCACAAGAATTTTGAAGAATTATTTTGTGAGAAGTTGTTTTGTAATTTTACATCGGACTTTAAAAGTCGAGCAAGTTTAGATTAACATTGTTAGATTTACTATACATTAGGTAATATATGCTTTAATACACATAGATTCAAAAGTTTTGCATCACTCTGATTCTCGAATAAGTAATTACGTCATCGCGAAAATAGATTAAATATGAGTTCATTGATAAGTTTAAAATAAAAATCAATGACTTTTAAAAAATTTTATTTTACAACATTTTAAACCTTCCAAACAAAAAAACTTAACAAAAGTAAAATTTATTTATATTGTATAATTTGTGAAATTAAAAAAAATATAGCTTCTAATAAAGTGTATTTCCTCCTATGGCCTCAATGCAAGCTTGAGGACGACGCCGCATGCCTAGGTAACAGCGACGATAAGCTCCTGGAGAGTTCTAGGGGGGTTGCTTCTAACGCGAACTGCCCTAGAAAGCATATCCCAAGCATGTTCTATCGGGTCAGGGGACAAAGTAGGCCACTCCAAGCGATTGATTCCATCACTTTCTAGGTATTCATCCACAGCTCTAGTACGATGGGGCCGGGCATCGTCGCCCATAAACACAAAATTGTTACTAACAGCCACTCTCTACGTCCTAACATAAGGATGTAGAATATCCCTAATGTACCTGTGACCAGTCATTGTGCCTTGAACGTGGACTAACTCAGTACGCCCGTCAGACATAATACCAGCCAAAACATGGCGCTTCCTCCCGCGAATGGAGACAAGGGGCGAGCATGGGCAAGTTGGGCGGCTCTTGTTGGTTCTCTTCAAACACGAATCCGGCGACTATCGTTTACCAGACAAATCCTGGTCTCGTCGGAAAATAGGACATAATTCCAAAATTCTTCGGGTAAGCGAAAGTTCGTTTCACCCCACTGCAGTCGACGAACTCGGTGGTTATATTGTAGTTGGGGAACTCTTACTGGCCGCCGACATCTTAAACCGGATTCAAGAATGCGTCTTCTTAGTGTAGAGACGGATACGCGAACTCCAATTGCATGCGTAACATCTTTCTGAAGTTGTGGGACTGGCATAGTACGATTTCTCCGAATTGTTAACGTAATATAGCGGTTTTGCTGATCTTCAGTAACACGCCTTCTACCGCATCCTGGTCTGTCTCATACAGGATTGGTGTCTAGATAGCGATTCCAAATGCGAGATGCATCACTTTGAAAAACCCCTATTCTTTCAGCAACAAATCTTTAAAAATGACCTTCCTCAACTAAAGCTACTATTCTTGCACGATCAATTTCAGATATTACTCGGCGATTCATTTTTACACACTGAACCGAAAAATTTATCTGGCCAGCGCCAACAAAATACAACACTGAAAATGTTATCTTAAACAAATGTCTTGATAATATTTTTTTTGCTACAAGAAATTGTATCGTTTTAACTGATAAACATAAATAAACATTTAGAAAAAAAATTCATTCCTGAAATTATCTTAACATGCCAAAATCAGAGTGATGCAAAACTTTTGAATCTATGTGTATTTGGTACTAAAGTTAAATTTAAATAATAATAATAATAAATCGTCTTTATTACACGGTCATAGTAGCAGTGTCAGTGACAGTTCCTATAGCTTTGATGCTAGTTGCGGATATTCTTAAGGAGGTGAGGACAACAAGAGGAAGCGTTTCGTCGATCGCTGAAGTCAAGCGACGTTGGGAACGCTTAGTACTTGGATGGGTGACCGCTTGGGAATATCATGTGACGAAATTTCTACAAAATATTTTAGTAAATTTGACAAGAAATGAATGGTTTATAATTTTTATCAGAAATTTTTGTGAAAATTTTGCTATAATTTTATGTCAGTTCTTAATAAAAGCTATTACAGTCACATATAGAGCCATAAATTATGGTTAGTTTTACTATATTTACAGTAAATTTACCTTGTTTTCTGTGTAGTATGCAAGTTAAGTTCTAAGTTTTAATTTTTTTATTTAGAAATAAATAAGAACATTATTTCAAATTGCACTTAGTTCTGAAAATGGAAAACGCTGTCAAATAACTCCTGCTTTTGAGCTTTCATCCAAAATATCGATTCTTAATTTAAAGATGGCGCTTCGTGAAAGCCGGTTTGCTCGAGTAGTAGCAAGGAGAGAATTTGTTAAACGGGACGCGTTTTTCAAAATTATATTAATGAGAGTTTGAAATGAAAAAATAGCTGGTAAAATTGATAATAGCATCGTTGAGCCACTGATGTCTCTGGGAGCGTAACTAACTTGCAATTTTTTTGAAAAAATATTGAAATAATAAAAGAACATGATTTACGGCTGTATACTGCGGTATAAGCTGTAAAGTTGTACACACCTCAACAACTTTTAACACTATACAAAGCCCAGATTCGACCATCACTAAAGTACTGCTCTCATGTCTGGAGATCTGCACCCAAACATACTCTTCGGCTACTGGATTCCATCGAAAGGAGGGCCATTCGTCTGATTGGAGACCACGAGCTGACGAAGAACCTCGACAGCCTAGAACATCGAAGACAGGTTGGGGATTTGACTTCCTTTTACAGATATTTTCATGGAAAGTGCTCGTCTGACCTTGGCCTCTTAGTTTCGCCCAGAGCGGCGGATAGCAGAAATACACGACGAACCACTACCGCCCATCCATATCTGGTTAAGCTTAATACTCCTCGAACTTCATTATTAAAGAATTCTTTCATCTGAAGGACTTCATCCTTATGGAACTACCTTCCTGAGCTTGTGTTTCCCAACGAATATAACCTCCAACGATTCAAAACCAACGCGAATCGCTTTATCCGCACACGCACCACTCCCAGAATATCCTAAAGGATTTTTCCTATAGTGCTTGTGTTTGATCATAAAAAACTACATAATTAGAACAACTTTATTACAATATTTAAATTATTATATAATTACACAAATTTTGTAAAATATACTAAATAAGTTTTTGTAAAATTTACTAAAACCTTTTGTAATAATTGAGATTGTACGTCATATTCCTGCTACATAATAGTTCTTAGAATATTTGATCTTGCCACGACACATTTCATATTCTTACCAGAAGATATGTAAATGAAATACGAAATCACAAATTTTAAGTTTTAGACACGAACAACATAATTATTTCATAGTTTCTACGTAGCCTGTCA
The DNA here is from genome assembly GCA_963991005.1 of Barypeithes pellucidus. NCBI lineage: Eukaryota > Metazoa > Arthropoda > Insecta > Coleoptera > Curculionidae > Barypeithes > Barypeithes pellucidus. The sequence goes on from OZ022556.1 coordinate 93,471,546, forward strand.
TGTGGAACTTTTCACCGTTTCACTTTAGCAACAGTTAGTCGCATACCCCATTATTTACGAGTCTAAAATTTTATATATATTCATTGTGCAATTGAAAGCAAACTTATTTACATAAAAGATGCATGTTATTTTATGACGTATTTGTTCGTTGATAAGAAATCTTGCTGACATGTTCTGTATTATAAATACCACTTTAATAGCTGAATTTCAGTCCACTAATAATATGTAGCAGACGGCTATGTCATAAAAATTCAACGCAATAAAAATCCGATGTGAAAGCTATTTGCCTCAATAGAATTATATTGTAATTTTTATTGCTATAAAAATAACAGCTCTACACTGTGTGACAAATATTAAATTCGTAATTCAAGATCGATTAGATGAAAATGAAAATCAGAAAATAATCACACAGGCATAAATGCGAAAATTTGAATTAGTTGGCCATATAAACAAAATATTATTTACACGTCCACGAGAAATTTTTCGAATTGCAAGAAAAAATTATTAGATGTGCTTTGTAGAAAATATAATTTTAAACACGAAACGAAAAATTTAGGTAACTTTACTATAAAAATAGTAAAATTAACCGTAATTTATGACTCTATATGTGACTGGAATAACTTTGAGTAAGAATTGCCATAAAATTATAGCAACATTTGTAGTAACAATTAGTGAAATATTTACTAATCCATTTATATTTTTGTTAAATTTACTGAAATCTGTTTTAACATTTGATAAACTTTTTTGTAAAATCTACTATAGTCTGCAATTTATGGCGTTTGTGACTCGAATAACTTTCAGTAAGAATTGCTATAAAATTATAGCAAACTTTTTAGTAAAAATTAGCGAATTATTTACTAAGCCATTTATATTTTTGTTAAATTTACTAAAATCTTTTGTAAAAATAATTTTTTTTTGTAAAATCTACTATGTTCTGTAATTTTTGGCGCTTGTGACTGGAATAACTTTGAGTAAGAATTGCCTTAAAATTATAGCAAACTGTTTAGTAAAACTTAGCGAAATATTTACTAAGCCATTTATATTTTTGTTAAATTTACTAAAATCTTTTGTAAAATTAAATATTTTTTTTTTGTAAAATCTACTATATTCTGTAATTTCTGGCGCTTGTGACTGGAATAACTTTGAGTAAGAATTGCCATAAAATTATAGCAAACTTTTTAGTAAAAATTAGCGAAATATTTACTAATCCATTTATATTTTTGTTAAATTTACTAAAATCTTTTATAAAATTTAATAAAATTTTTTGTAAAGTCTACTATATTCTTTTATAAAATTTACAATAATTTTTTGTAAACTTTACTAAAATATTGTGTAAAAATTTCGACACATGGAATTCCAAGCGGTCACCCATCCAAGTACTAAACGTGTCCAACGTTGCTTGACTTCAGTGATCGACGAATTGCTTCCTCTTGTTGTCCTCACCTGTTCTCCTTAAGAATATCCCCACATAGCATTAAAGATATAGAAACTGTGACTGATTGACACTGCTACTATGACTTGGTAAAAACATGGTATTTAGCACCAAATTAATTACCATTACTGGACCAAAACCTTAAAGAAAAAGGATAATGTCGCTGTTACTACAGAAATATAACTTGTAAGTAGACGCGACTACATAGTAATGTTTAAGGTACCCACTACTACAGAGTGACTATAAAAATTACCATACAGTAGCCGATTGGTAAGCTTACTATGTCATCTTACGAACGGACGGAGGAGTTCTTGCCGCGATACGCCATATTTTATAGAGATCTGTCGCGACGCCATTTTAGAAAAAGCTTTAACTTTAGTAAAATACGAATATTCGCTTTTTGATAATAAAAGACTTTTTTTGTTATTTTTAAGCAACGTGAATCGTTGAGTAGTTCTTCATAAATGTCTAATAGGTCATCCACCATGTATACTATATTTATAAACTAAACACCCTGTATATAAAATCAATCGGAAGCTTTTTATAACAGTTACATTTAAAAATCTAATTCGCATTGTATTTAAAAAAAGGGAAAATTCTTTATAAGCCCTAAATTCCCGAAGCGAAATAAATTTATTATTTTTTTTTTTGTATAAAATATAAACGGAGACTTTTTTGCTTGCCTGGCACAAATCCTGTTTCTGCCTTAATCGTAAAAATAAAAAATGTGATTATATAAAATTCCGATTAACTTTCTTGGACCGCAAAAGCAAATAATAAAATACATTTTCCGATTGTGTGCTGTTAGGCTTACTTTTTCTTTTATAACGGTCGTATTTTTTCCAACAACCATACGCCATATAATACGGCATAAGAGTTTAAGGATATGGTGAAATGAACGTAGTTGTGAGACATTATTTTTCGAGTCTATTCATGCATTTCCGTCGAACCTTATTAAATTTTCACGTTCCGGCAGAGCAGTAAATTGGAGCAGGAAATGCTTTTTGACTATTCATTCTCAATGGGTCATTCCTTTACAACTCGCACACTTTTTAACCTTGATATTTTAGAATCGGCCAAAATATTTCTTACATTTTATACAGGGTGTTATGGAAATTACGTATTATATTTAAATGGGTGACTCCTGGGGTGTCCTAGAGAAGCGCTACATACTTTTTTTTTAATCGAACGTTTAAAAAGTGGGGTAATTCACCCCTAAACTCACCTGGTTACTCCTCGACACATATATGATCCTATTACATTGCCAAGCTGTGTAATCAGCAGATCTTCAAGCCCAATGTTGCCAACTGTGTAAAAAATGTAAAACTTTAGATTCTTATAAAAATAATATTTAGTTTACCTAGTATCCAAATAGAAGTAAATCCAGGTGCCAGTATACTAGCAAGTAATCCTGGGCATAGACATCTTCAGGTTTTTTTTTTTTATGGGAAAAGCTTTATGCTCATCACGTACCCTGATGATAATGTGAAACTGCATAATAAGCTTATACCCACTAAACCCCATTCGGCCTCTTATTTCCAATCTCTCGGAACATTTGTACTAAACCACTTAAAGAAACACACAGGCACCCACGAGTTTTCAATTATTTATTTTGAAGATATGCACTTATTATTAGATTACACAAAAGCAATAAATACTAACGCATAATTACACTTTACAATAACCTACCGTACATATAAAACAACAGCACTATAGGATACAAATTATTTCGCAATAGAAATTCAGAAATAATAAAAACGCTAATTTCTAATGATCTAATAAAATTTATTAATCCTTTATTGAAGAAGAATGATGAAATAATTATGTTGATAGACCCTTCCATCCTTTTAAAATAAATAGTCTCATCTAACTAGCGCGGTTGCCATTTCCGAGATTATAATGAAAAGTATTACAGAAGAAAATTTATGAATATAACCTTATAAAACATTGAAAGTGGCAACGATGTAATTTTAAGTGTTAACCCCAGTTGCTGCAGTCGCGTAAAGAATATGCAACCCGTTTCTCCAAGATCAGCTGTTTAAAATTAGCCGGCCGTTTTCCTACTGTTTTTTTAAGCAGATTTGTGTGTTAAATTGTATGTTAATACTTAAACCCGAGTTTAAATTATTAAGTTATTTGTTCTTTTCGCGAAGGCAGTTCAATATCGGTCGACGGAACCAACGTGTTATTTAGACAATAAGGGCGTACTTTTGTCTGCACAGTAGCACTTCAAAATACTAATTCAGATTGAACGGTACTTAGATGTGTTGTGACGCGAAAACTAATGTGATTTTGTGATGTGAGTACTTTGTGTTTTTTATAAATTAAGTTGGTTTTAAATAAGGTAAATAAAATTGCATTTTTTTTCTAAAGGGTAATGGCATTTATAAACTTTTAAGTTGTCCAGATCTGACGGGTGTCGTTCGAATTGAACAAATGAGAACATACCTGACCTTATAAACTCCGCGGCGGTTCATTCCAGTCAGTTAAAGTTTATAAATCAGAGATTGTTTCCAAGCGAACTGAACTGAACGTAAAAGTTTATAATAATGTACCCTGAAAAATAAACAACTTGCAATCTGTCAAACGGTTATTGACTTCCTAAAGAGTTTACCCTGAAGATATGACAACACTGTTGACATATGTTGCTTTCTTTATCTTCCTGACAGGGCACCACGTGGTCATTTTTGGTTTGACATAAGGTCATGTACAGGGCATATTAAATTAAAGCTTCATTTTTGGATATATTTCTTCAATTTGTTTTCATCTCAGGAATTGCCGATTTAAATATAATACGTCATTTCCATTACACCCTGTATACATAAAATTAGTCGACATGTATTTCAGGATTTTTTATAAAACATAAATTTTTGATAATTTCCTGGATTTTTCCAAACTTCTCATGTTTGAAATTTAATATCTCCAGTTGTACTGATCGGATCAATAGTGGTCTTTTTTTTATTTTCAACTTTATTTCGTTGTCTTTCAAAGTGTATTAAAAAAAAATTGTCATTTGTTTGTTCACAAATGAAAAATAATAACAAATTAATTGTTTAAATAGTTTTAGCCTTTAGCCCATCTTAAATTAATTTTAAAAAATACTGATTTGTTCTTTATCCTCTACAAATTCCATTTTATGAGAAAGTGGCGTCAATTATTTTTACGGTATTATTAATGAGAATGTATGTTTGATACAAATATAAAATAATTTTGCTTTAGCTACGCAAGCCGTTTTTAATAATACAAGTTAAGACTGACAAATAATTTAACATTGAATGATATTTAGTAATGGAACATTTAAGAATCGTACTTCAGACTTTAATGTTTGCAAGCACATTTCCTCTACAATAATGTCATATAACTTTGGTTATATAAAGCTCTTATTATTATTTTTTATTTTTCGAGTGTAGGCTGTATTTCAGCAGTAGGTTTATTAAATTTTCACGATTTCAGACAAAGAAATAAATTTGAGTTGAACTGCTTTCTAAGGCAGAGCGGAGGTTAATGAAAAGGGGACAAAATTTTGCGGCAATTAGGGTGAATGAATAACTTAACCTGGTTGAATGAATTTGTAAATTCTGTTGTTTAATTTCTTAATTCTCTGTGCTTCCAATTAAACTATTAGTTGACCTGGATTTTTGTTCCGGGGTTTGTGTTTAATTCAGGAAGATGACATTTAGTCATGTATTATGACAAATTTACAAAAATTAACTCAAAGATGGAAATGTGAACAGTTAAAATTTCAAATTTTGATCTTTTCACATAAAACAGTTTAGATGTCGCAACTATCAGAGAGATATTTTTATAAAACTTAGTTTTGTGTTTTAAAGGTCTAATAGCTATTGTATACCCAGCCGTTTCTGAACATCAGACAAAAATGGAGCAAAAAATTAGGTAATACTGCCTTTAGATGTGTTGTAAAAATCTTTAACACAAAACAGTTATGTAATTTCCAATTAGAACAACTAAACTTAACCGAATTTTAATGAATTTTAATACAATCGTATGCATAGCGTTATCAAATAAATCTATAGAATCGTGTAAAAATGATCATCTTTCACAATATTTAAATGAGTAAAATATATCTACAGGGTGTTATGGAAATGACGTATTATATTTAAACCGGCAATTCCTGAGATGAAATCAAATTGAAGAAAAATAACCGTAAATGGCGCTTTAATTTAATATGCTCTGTACATAACATGTCAAACCAAAAATATGCACACCGTGACACTGCGAGAAGAAATAAACAAACTACAGATGTTCAAAAAGTCAGTTAATTTTCAGCAGTGTTGTCATATTTCCAAAGTAAACTCGTCAGAATGATCTTTTGATTAAAACGAAGTTCTTTATAAAAAAAAGGAATTTTATTTAGGCCCCATGCTCTCTTACCTTTAACAAAGTTTCTTGCGTAGATTTCTATGCACTTTTGTCACATTACACAGAAAACACATATCAAAAGTCAATGTTCAGTCAACCTTTTGATTGATTCGGCTGGGAAAAGAGGAGTTTTCTCTAAAACACATGCTCTATTACCTTGTTATTTAAAAACTAGTTCCATAATTTGTATAAAATAATTATTTATACACTAAATAATATGTTTTAGTATACCGGCGCACGTAACCTTAAAATAAACACGCATGAAATTCATACACGGAAAACGTTTTTAACACAACGAACAAACCCGTAAAAATTTGTGGGTACTTCTGTTTTCGACACACATATTAATTTGACGGCATTTAAAAACCACTGCAATAATAAACATTTCAGCTATGCTTTGTTTGTTGTGTTTGATTTGACATTCCATTGTGCCGGGTGACGGGGTGAGTCGACCTGTCAATTTCGGAGCGGTGTTGCCAAACTACCAAGTACTAATAGACTCTCTCCGTTTCCGTTCTCCGTTTCCGTTCTATCTCACCTAGCTATGCCTCATTTCAACTAGCTACGTTCGACTCTCGACGAAATCCAGCTTGTCGACAAAGAGTTTTTGCTATTTTATAAGTTTAAATTCATACGCTCAGTAATTTCATTTTATAATATTACTTTTCCATATTATTTTGTTTCTCTGTTGCAGTACAAAATTCATATTTTTTAAATTTAGTTTTAAATTTTAAGTTTTGCCGCTCAAATTTTGAAGTCTGGTAAATGACAACCTCGATTTTAGCTGATTTTAGAACGTGTATGAACGTTTTATTTACCGCGTTTATATTGTTTTCTAATAAAATTTTGTGAAAGTGTCAAGCCTTCCTGCAAAACGACCTTACAGAACTTTTAGAAAATGTTCTTTTAGCTCTGATAAGGGTCATGCGACTTCTGCAAGCACAGTTTACGGATTGTTACTGAATATTTGGACATCCTATGTGCGTTTATTCTATGCATATGGTAGTGTTTAGTGATTTTGTGTAATCTGATAATAAGTGCCTATCTTCAAAGAAACTAATTTGAAACACGTGGGTGTCTGTCTGTTTCTTTAAGCGATTTATGCTAATTTGTTCACTATGTGTTTCTTCTCTCGACGATATGCCGGCCATGTTCCGAGCTGGAAAGAAGAGACCGAAGGGGTTTTAGTGGGTATAAACAAGCGAGGAGTAGACTGTGACTTTAAGTTTACTTCTTAATAGCTATTAGGCAGTCCCACGCTATTCTCAGGGCATGTAATGAGCATAAAGTGTGAGGATGATGTGATGAGCATAGAGTGTCCTCCATTTACTTCCTATTTGTATACTTAAGGTAAGCTAAATAATTATTTTTATAAGAAACTAAAGTTCTACATTTTTACACATTTTGACAACATTGCGCGGAACAGATGTTTGTAATACACACACCGTGGAGTCACCTGTGAGTAAGAGGGTTTGTTACCCCACTTTAAAAACGTTCGATTTGAAAAAAAAATATGCTTCTCTAGGACACCCCAGGAGTCACCCATTTAAATATAATACGTCATTTCCATAACACCCTGTATATTCATCTTCAGACATATGGCAACGCTGTGTATATTTTTTGCTAAAGGGCGAACCCATGGAAGTTTTTTCCATATCTTTTCATTAAGCTGACAGGAAATAATTATGTCAAGATTGACTCAAATGTAAACAAATTCAAGATCATTTTTTTTATTCCAACTCAATATAGGTTTCATAAAATATATCATTACATGTGTTTTATCAAGTTTTACGTCCTGCACAATGTTTTCTAAATGCAATGCAACATAATTCTTATATAATGAATCTGAATTTTTTCCATTTATACATCTCGTTTTAGTAGTTTTTAAGTTCTCAGGGAAATAAATTGTGGTTGAATTTCTATTTTCTGTATAAAAAGAATTCACCCAAATATATTTCACAAAACCCACAAATTTCAATCGGTTTATAAAATACTCACTATTTCGTTTATTTTTTTTTGTAATTTGGGCCAAGGAACGGCTCATTTTTAGTGGAGTTGAACCCTCTTAATTTAATTAAAATAATTTTCGAACCCCTCGCGATTCAAAAAATCAAATATCACTAATCTAATTTGAATACATTAAAATCTGATTTAAATAAATAATTTACTTAAGAGGAAAGATTGAATAAACGAAAATTTAAATTCCACGAAAACAAAAAACGTATTATAAACGATTTCAATGACATTATGTTAAGCGACGCTCATTTATTTCGACTGTACAGTATTTATGTTGGGGATATAATAAGATTTGACAAGAATGGAATTCTTTTTCGTTCTTTCTTGGCTTTGCAGGGATAAAAAAATCTTTAGCGGATTGAGGATATTTATGTCACAAGTCGAAAATAAATGTTTGGTAATTTACTATTCAAATATGCCGTATTGCTGAGATATACAGGGTGTCCGGGAACATGTGGGAAATCTCCCGGATATGAAGAAAACACGTGAAAAGAATACTATAGGTTCATATAAACTTCTTTCGTATCGGCCTCCTCTTCGGAGATATGGGCTCCCAAAGAGCACTAATGGAATCAAGTTTTGAACCACCTGGTATATTTCAATTATTTTTTAATATGATGTATACCAGGTAAGACCCGTCAAATTACTACCCAAGAAACTGTTGTGAATTACTCACAGCTGCAGGGACGGACTAGCTGTAACACTCATAGGCCCATTTTTTTTACGCCCTGTATGATGAGAACTTTGGACAATGTTTTTTACATAACTTTAACTATTGGCTAAAAATTAAGTACTCTTCATTCATGTCGCTAATCCTAACTGTTTTCGAGAAAACGTCATTTTATTTACACTGAGTCCCCTAACTGCTCATGGGCTAAATATGAAAAAGCGGAATCTTGAAAGTTGAACATTGGATCGGAACAAAGATGTATCTTTTATTGAAATACCCGAAGCACATGATGTATATGAAATGCCGTTTTTTCGGAAACGGGTAGGATTAGCGACACGAATGAAGAGTACTTAATTTTTAGCCAATAGTTAAAGGTATGTAAAAAACATTGTCCAAACTTCTCATCATATAGGGCGTAAAAAAAATGGGCCCATGAGTGTTACAGCTAGTCCGTCCCTGCAGCTGTGAGTAATTCACAACAGTTTCTTGGATAGTAATTTGACGGGTCTTACCTGGTATACATCACATTAAAAAATAATTGAAATATACCAGGTGGTTCAATAATTATGTGTAAAAAACTTTATGCCATTGGTGCTCTTTGGGAGCCCATATCTCCGAAGAGGAGGCCGATACGAATGAAGTTTATATGAACTTATAGTATTCTTTTCACGTGTTTTCTTCATATCCGGGAGATTTCCCACATGTTCCCGGACACCCTGTATACAGATGGTTATGTAATTGCCTTACCATGTATAAGTCCACAAATACTGAAATGAAAATAAATTGTAAAAAACGTTAATTACCTCTTGTCACCCTTTGAATTTTCCTATCTACGGGAAGCTGTCATTTTACCCGTTATATTTCCCTCTCCATTCAATAACTCTATAAAATATCCTATATTGTCCGAAAAAACTTTTACTTTATAGATACAACTAGTTGATACGTATTTCAGCATTTTGTTGAAAGAAAAAAATTATCTTCCAAAATATCCACACATGAATTTATAATAATTTGATGCAAACAATTTAATTGTTTCAATAGTTTTAGCATGCTCGCCCCCCACCTTAAATTAATTGTAAAAATACCGTTCTGTTCTTTATCCTCTTATCTGCAAAACCCATTTAACGGATTAGATCGGAAGTTATTAAATAGGTATGTTAATTTCACAGAGAAAATGCGCGCAAGACAACCAATGATTTGGTAGGTATACGAGCCACGAAGTACTACCCCCGTGGACGATTGGGCTACCGTCGGTCGATGTCGATCAACTAAAAATCATGGTATAAATAACATCATATATTATTCCACGAAGGGAGACGAGGCTTATAACTCTCGCCGTGACGTAACAGACGGCAAACGGCGGCAAACAGCTCAAACACTTCCTTATAGTACGGCAGCCCATTACCAGGATTTCAGACTGATCACGACCTAAGTTTCTTGGTGATTTAATAACGACTTGAGAAGGAAATTAACAAGAACGGACATTGGCAACGTTGCGAAATCATTGAGAATCATCTTTACATATGTAAAAAACAAATGGTCGTAATAGTTATCGTGCCGCGTTCGTTCTTTTTATTTTTTGACTGAGAGTGATGTTTTTGATGTGATGAAAATAGTAACTGACATTTTCCGCGCGGTAAATAGTTTTGGTTTGAGAAAAATCGAAATTTGCTTACAGCGGAAAATTCAACTTATCACGCCTCGCCCGTTTTACTTGTCGGATGTTATTTTTCGATATTCGTGACCGGGAAAAAATGAGATCGGACATTTTCATCGACGCGCAACCGCAGTGTTGGATCTTAGATATGTAATTTTTTTAACGCTGTTCGAGTTATCGCGCCTCGTCCGTTTTCAAACAGAAATCGTGTATTGTGGCACGGAAAATGGGGGAAAAATATGAACTGACATTTTTACATACGCATTTTTTAGGAAAACAGTTTTCAGTCAAAAAAAAATGTGTATCAATAACAATGCAATATTGGAACATAACTGATGCCGAGTTGTTATAGACAACCAAGCCACACAGCAAGCCGTACCATGCGCGTGCCGTGTACCGCGATCATGAATTATACAGATACGAGATCCAACTCCGCTGACCTCCCTGCAGCTGCGCAACACGGAAAATGTCCGTTCGACTCGATTTACTATTTTTTAGTGTGTTATCAACAATTTAAAAAAAAATTGACCCGGGCGCAGTAACTTTTTTATATCCCTTTTCTTTACATCTTTTATTTAAACACAGTAAGCTCTTGCTACATAGTTTAATTTTTAAAAAAATTATTGTTTTTTATTAACAAATAAACAGTTAAATAAATATTAAAAACTTACTACTCTATTTTATAGTAAGTCGACTTACTAGGTTCTTGTATTGCACGGCAGATTACGTTCTCAACTAATGTTGTAAAAGTTTGCTCGTGGTATTTTAGCTGTAATGTGTTGCGCGTTGATATTAACGCTCGTGTGTAAAGGAACTCAAAAAGAAAGAAAAATGCTAGCAGTTGTGTAAATCTCCATAAGCAATTTAAAAATCACTCTCGTCCTTAAATAAATATAATATTAATTTACAATATTAATTTTGTTTCTTAGTTCCCCTCCAGCGTCCTTATTTCACCAGATCTCACATTTTTAATGGCCCTCGGGGTGCATTTCCTCTTGGTATTTCCATGGCATTATTTGTTAAAAAAGGTGCATGTATAATTACGCAGCCGCGTGATGTACCTACGTCTTACTGCACTCAATAGTTAATAAGATCTCGTTCTAAAATTTATATGCATTTTTTAACTGTGTACCGTACATCATTATTATTAGATTCAATTTCACATTTCATTCCTGTACATTCCTGTCATACCTGAACTGTACCGCCTCATCGCTGATAACTCAAATAATCCGAATCGATACCAGGACACTATATCAAACATGTCATGTACAGATGGGATGACAAACATCTACGCTAGAGATAATACACGGATTGCTAACAAATTATGGTTTACCAGCATGGAGATTGAAATACGACTATTATGATCTGCAAATGTATGTATTCATGTTCGATATTTATTTTATTGAATTACTAATTAAAATTTATTAATTGAAATTGTTAAACTCGCACCACACACATCAACACTTATTATTTCCCTTCCAAATATGCATGAATATCATCTTATAATTAGCAATTGTCTGTTAAATGACATACTCAGAAGGGTTTTTAATGAAATTTATGAGTAATAATAAATCAAACGGGGTCAAATCTGGACTATACATACATCGGGTGATCGACCTTTAGAGCTCAACACAAGACTCTCCAATTTAAGTACAATATCCAAGGTGTTATGGAAATGACTTATTATATCTAAACCTGCAAGTCCTAAGATGAAATCTAAGAAAAAAAATACCATAAATGGAGCCTTGAATTAATAAGCACCTTATGTCAAACTCTAAAAATCACGTGGAAAATATTGCGAGAGATGTACGCAATCAATTGTCGTAGGTCTTACTGGGACCTTTTTGGACAATTATTTTCATAACAATAACAGCGAAAAATGTTTTGCAATACAACAAATTGTAATCGCGAACAAGAACGTGGTGATTTGTTGCCAACGTTGTCAGTTGTTTTTCAAACTCTTTAGAATAAAAAGCTATAATTTTAAAACACATGGCATACTTACCTTCGGCCGTTCTTAAAAACAATTCGTTTAACAATCTCCAAAAAAAATAGCACGATATGTAGTTTTTATACCACACAAATTTGAAATTACATGTAAGCATTATAAACTATTTGATACAAAAAGTAAAATCTGGTAAATTTAACACAATTTAATATTATTTTCTTATTTAATAATAAAAGACCAAGTATATACTAATTAGTTATGATAGCTTAAAGAAGATTGCATTCATACGATATTATATTGTGATATAAATTGTAATGGCCAGTCGTAACTTAGTTAATTGTAAATTAATTTTTCGATATTACCTCTACTTCCCGAGATGGAGTAAAATATTAAGTACAATTTCTACCTCCTTAATATGACTTACTTAAGAAAATGTTATTTCCGTATACCAAATTTCATTAAGAGTTCTGTCGATCTCTTTGTAAGCTGTATGGAAGAGGGTTGTGTTATTTGTTTCTTTGACAAATCAAATTATCGATTATCTTAACAATAATAAAGTAACAAGTAGAATCTAATAAATTTTGATAGAAGATTGCATTCGTACCTTATTATATTGTAATATAAAATATTAAATGCCAGTCGTAGCAGGACATATTAAATTAACGTAAATTTAAAAAAAAAGTTCGACTTGGCTAGACATAATAATTGAACTAGAAAACCTTAACATTGACATCAAATGACTTTCACAAATTTTTAATTATTTATTTGCTGGTCTACTGTCAGAAATGTGTTAGGTGCGTATTTCCTAGCTTCTCATTTTAAAAATACATTTTGTTCAATAATTTCTAAATTACTAGGAATATACACTTTAAATTGGCCAAGGACATTATTTTTATTCACCACCAAGTATAAAAAGAAACTAAAATATACTTCGTTATTTGTAACTAATTTATTAAAAATTTTGGCGTTACGGCCGTTTCGTAGTATAACTAGAAGGTCAAAATGATCACATGAGAATGACATCATTTCTATTCAGTAGTTGTTTCCAAGAAATCGTGTTCCGGAATTTGATTTAGATATTTAACGAGTGACAGGTGATATATCGCAAATTACAGGTGTCAGGCGCCTATTTTTTCAAACTGACTTACGACGTAATTCTAAACATCGAATTTTAATTTAATTTGGGTTACTCAAAGACCATTTTTTTGTTCCAGCTTCCACCGCCGCCTCATTTGCCGCTTGACGATAAAATACTTTCTTTGACACAACATAAAGGCATAGCTAATGGCCATGGTAAGTAAATCCGTCTAAACACATTGACATAAATTACTTCTTTTTTTTTAATTTAATTTTTCGACATAATAATAATATTGGCGCCGAGGGTTTTAAAACACGAAGGCAAACTAGCTTTCTAAAACATGGTTAATATAATATTTCTTCCATTACTTATCTATTTGCAAAATCTAGCTGCAGTTAGGCCGGTATTAGACTATCAAATATATTTGACAAAGATCTTTTATAAAATATTTTTTAGCATTTCTTTGATAATATTTCTTTTATAAAAGTTTTTACTAGTATTACACTATCAAAGAATTTTGACAATTTTTGAAGGAACTTGTCACGTTTTTACAATTAAAAATTAACGATAGACGTGCATTAGCTTGTCTAACGTTAAGTGCTGCCGTGATTACAAAGTGTTTAGTATTAAAAAACAAAAAAAAGAGCCAGGCGCCTTTGGGTAAGGCCCTGGGTGGCAAGACGTAATTTAAGGGGTGTCCACCACAATATCCTTCGGAAGTTACGAGTTGAAGGTATTAGGAGTTATAAAAACTATTTAAGAATGGACGAGGACACATTTAACTTTATTGTTATAAAGATATCACCATTAATATCCCGACAGAATACACATTTAAGTACTTGTATCAGCGTTGAGGAACGCCTTATGGTTACCCTTCGGTTTATGGCAACAGGAGAGAGTTATGCTAGTTTACAATACAGCAGTCGCATACCTCAATGTACTCTTTCAGGCATAATCCCAGAAACCTGCAAGGCAAAAAATGAAAATAAATAAATAAATAAATATATCCAGTCTTTTATTTCGGTTTTTGTAATCCGGGTGTTGATGGTTGTACAATATTTCGAACCTTTTATATTCCAAAATTAGCAATTTTGTTGTTGAAATGCACCAGACAAACTTATTTTCCGCCATGGTATTATATACCAATACCAGTCGCAGTCAATGTCAAATTTATGCCTTATTGTCAGAAAATGAGGTTACTACCGTTACCAATCAACTATAAAATCTTTTATCAAAGATAATCGTCTGTTGTTATCTTTTATAAAATATCTTTTATAAAATAAATATTTTATAAAAGAACTGATATTACACTTCAAATATTTTATAAAATTTCTTTTATAAAATATTTTTGTCAAATATATTTGATATATAAAATATATTGGTCAAAGATCTTTTATAAAATATTTTGTAGCTATTTCTTTAATAATATTTCGTTTATAAAAGTGTATGGCCAGTATAAGTAGTATTACACTGTCAAAGAACTTTGTCAATTATTGGAACTTGCCACATGTTAACAATTACAAATGAATGAAAGACCTGGCATTCGCTTACGCAGCGATGAGCGCTGCCGTGATTACAACAAAAAAAGAACCGGGCGAGTTTGGGTAAGGCCCTGGGTGGCCAAGATGTAATTTAAGAAGTGTCCACTACAAACTTCTTCGGAAGTTACAATCTGAAAATATTAGGAGTTATAAAAACTATTTAAGAATGGATGCGGAAACTTTTAAGTTTATTGTTTTAAAGATAGCACCATTAATATCCCGAAAGAATACATTTGAGGAATTCAGCGCTGAGGAACGCCTTGTTCGACCTTCGATTTCTGGCAACAGGAGAGAGTTATGCTTGTATATCCTCCATTGCTTGCATCCACTTTTGAATCCCGCTATAACTTCGCAAATTCTTGTATATATATAATTTTTGTTGATAATTTCGTACTTTCATACTCCGAAATTAACAATTTTATTGTTGAAATGCATGCAACTATTTTCCGCCATGGTATTTTAATGCCAGTCGCAGTCAATGTTAAATATATGCCTTACTATCAGAAAATAAGGTTACTACCAATCAACTATAAAATCTTTTATCAAAGATAATCGTCTCTTGTTACCTTTTTTTTATAAAATACCTTTTTTTTAAATAAATATTTTATAAAAAAACTGATATTACGCTGTCAAACATTTTATAAAATATCTTTGTCAAATATCTTTATAGTCTAATGCCGGCCTTATTAATTTATTAATTTAACTCACGTAGTGTACAATTAATCATTTCACTCAAGTTACCTTTGATTTGAAGTTTCACAGAATATTGCTGTTTTTGTTTCTGTCATATTATTATATGTTGCAATCGGGTTGCCTGCTTTCAAAAGTTTGATTGTGCCTCTATTATTGACCGAGGTAAATAAATGATTTCTGACAGGAGGTTAAGCAAAAAGAAAAGATTTCTCAAGCTGAAAATTGATTAATAATATTTGATTAAATGGGTAGTAGTGTAAAAAGGAAATTTATTATTACTAGAAATGGCAATCTCCCTTAACTTCAAGATACTTACTGGGCTGCAATTTCAGAAAAGAATAGTTTCTATCCTGACCTATAAAATGGCTATAAATATCCAAGCTATTTCAATTGATTATCGTTTGCATTTTAAAGTCCCCTGAGGTGCCTATTTAAATTTCTGAAGTAGAAATCCGAGGGTTTGATCGTGAAATAGTCTTAAACGCTTCAGCTGATGATAATAATCAATTTAAAGGAGATATTGATGCCTTTTTAAACGGAGAAGGGAGATTATGTTTTAAAAAATCAAATTTGCAAAGAAATCTACGTCTTTTGTTCCATTGTTATGAATGTGAACCTTGTAGCTACAGGGCGTTAAGGATATAATATATTATAATTAATTGTGTGACTCCTTGGGTGTCCTAGAGCAAAACTCCACACTATTTTCTTTAAATCGATCGTTATGCGCCGGTGATACAATAAACACTAGGTATGATATGTAGCAGTTCCAATTTGATTTGGCACGTGTACTTGCGTTATGTTGCGTTATTTTTAAATTGCTGTTATGGAGATTCGCGTTGTTGTTGTTAGCGTTTTTAATTCTCTTTTAAAGGCATTAAAAGGCTTTAAAAATACGTGAAATAAGAGAATAACACCATGATATTTAAGTAAATTTATTTAATATAAATATTGCATAGATTAAAGCTAAAATACTAACTAATTAAACAAATAAAATTATGTGAAAACTTACATTGTATAATACGGGACTGTTTCCATATAAGCGAGATCAATTTTTAAGTGCTTAGTCTTGAGCGAACTTAAAGCATAAACGTTAATACAACATATATCCATTCAATCTATCATCTATTCTATCTTGTTTTTTCTATCACTAGAAAGGAGAAAAACTATATACTGGGTGGTACGTTCGAACAGGACACATGGGATTTACCATGTAAATTTCGAGGTGGTCAAATATTCATTCGCTTCCGCATTAATTTTAATGGAAATTTTTATTTAGACTTGTAACTCCGCCAAGGTTGAACTTTTTGACACATTTTACAAATATACCGTTAATAAGATATTAAGATAATTCTGTCCTCAAACTAGCTTAAATCTGGAGTACGATGCTTTTTAATTTTAATTCAGGTTAAAATGAAAATATCAATAATCATCTTTATAATTAGTTTTACAATCAATATTTGAAGGTTTTTTATTTTTTCAAATTATTTTCACTTTGAATATTTCTAATCATCATGAGCTATTTAATTAAAGGAAAACGTTACAATGATTAACTAACTACGGAGGAAATAGTATCTATAATATAAAATAATATTAAAATTGGTATAAAATGACTTTGGCAAATTTTTAAACATTTATTTGTGCTGTACTGACAAAAATGTGTTGGGTCCGTATTTCCTATTATATTATTTTAAAAATATATCTTGTTAAATAAGTCTTAAATGACTAGAAGAAAATATTAAAACGTATTGAACAAGGATATTTAAAAAGTTTAAGTACAGTTTTGGGTTAAAATAAATAATGAGGTAATATTTCTGCATCTTACAGTTTACGTGGGATATCGTAGGCGTCCGGCATATTAAAATTATTTTTCTGGTTATCCACACTACAACCGAACACAAAGTAAATAGTAATACAAACCTACCTGAGCAAATACCATTAAAATAAAAAAAACGGTAATCTTTCAAATCATCAGTTGAAATCATAATATGCATTTTCAAAAATTATTTTTTCTGAAATTTGTTTTCATATCAGAATGTGCATGTTTAAATATAGGGTGTCCGATAATTAATGGTACATGGAGAAACCACAGACTGCTTACGTAAAATTATTAGGATTTAATTATACTTACCTATATCCGAAAGTTGATATTAACAGAGATACAGAATGTTAAAATTAAAACTTCATTTTTGTTTTTCTCTAACAACTTTGAGAGAAACTAACGTTGTTTTTTTTTAAATTCAGGTCGCCCAGAGTTACCGTTTCGGAGATGTTTGCATTTAAATTGTTTAGTGCAAAATGCCCAATTATTATTAATTTGTAAACAAAATATGTTTCTTAAAGTAACCAATGAGAAATCAAATGAAATTTAAAGATACAGTTGCTATGAAACCTCCATTTGTTATTTGTTTCTTGATTATTGTAAAATAGTTTTGTCAGAAAATGTTCATTTTTTAGTTTATCGTAAGTCTGTGTTTTCATTGCTGTTTCGACACGATATTTTCTAGGGACAAAGATATTTTAATTAACGTAAGTTAAAGAACAATCCAATTGTTGTATTTATTATTCCCAATTACCATTACTAGAACATTAATTATCATGTAAAAATTAATTGGTAAATTGACAAAATATTATTTGATTGCCTGAGCTAACACACTAAACAATTTAAATGCAAATATCTCCGAAACAGTAACCCTGGGCGACCTGAACTTAGTATATCTTTATTACGTAGTAAATTTGAGAAAATGTTTATTTTTATCAAAAACTTAAATACACCTAGGCACAAAGAAGTTATAACCTAATAAATGTGCGAAAAATGCCACACACAGCGCTCCCTACATTGTACATTAAAATTTCACAAAGAAATCAATTTCTCGTCCTAGGAAAACCATAATTGTCAAATTTTATAAAAAAACATTAGTTTCTGTCAAAGTTATTAGAGAAAAACAAAAATGAAGTTTTAAATTTAACACCCTGTATCTCAGTAAATATCAACTTTCGGATATAGGTAAGTACAATTAAATCCTAATATTTTTAAGTAAGAAGTCTGTGGTTTTTCCATGTACCCTTAATTAGAGGAAACCCTGAATAATTAACAAATTCCATAACAGCTTGAATCACTAAATTTTTAGAATTGCGATCCTGCTGAAATTCGTTTCTTACCGATTAAAAATTGCCAGACGCATCTATTTGGCTGGTTAATGTTTTTTTTTATGGGAAAAGCCGTAAAACGACTTTTGCAGTGTGGTCGTCATTTAATAACCTTTTATCGAAAATGGTAATTAATTTATTGAAACCCGCCACCTTTTGCGCGTAGGAACGTGAAGGCACATTAATTTTACCACCGACTTGGCTGTTCAATGAAATTACGTTATAAATCAAACAAGCACTTTAGAGTAAATTTAATTACCACAAGTTCTGGAACTAATCAGTACTAATTTGCGTCCCATAATGCCAAGAATCTGGAGCAATTAGGAACTTGCTGCCGTCCCGCTATAAAGAATGCTGACAAGAATGAAAGTGGAAATAACATTACTATATGGTCGATACCAGCCAAAATATTTTATATTTGACAAAGCAGCTCAGATATTTTTTTGATTGAAGGCGATAAATTTATTCATTTCCTCATCCTTTGAAGCCTATTGGCTGCAAAAACTAATATGAAAATAATAATATTTTTTATTGGCCTATTTTCTCATGATAGACCTATCCAAATCCAAGTACAGATTGACTCCTGTAAAGCTAAATATGACCGATGAAACGTTCACCCGCGTAAATCACCTCTCGTTTATTTTTAGGTATCATTTAACTGGTTAGCAAAATATTCTTATTTTTGCAAACAGAAAAATGTAATCGGTCAGCCAAAATGGCTAGTTGGTCAGCAATTTATGGACAGTAAGCATTTCTGAATCGGTCAGTAATTAATGTCATAGTAGAGTGCTCTAAATTATTTTGGTACGCAAATTAAATATACAGGTTTCCCCATAATAGACTACCTATTTTATATTATTAATAAATTCCCTACGAGATAACTAAATAGGTTGTTCTCTGTGGGATTATCTTCTGTAGTCTTTGGGATTTAAGTAAATTATTAATCAAGTAGGCGCCTGTCACAAATAAATTTTAAATTAATAATTTCGTGGAACGTCATTTTTCCGCGAGAAGTTTGTTAGTTTTCATCAATAATTATTTAAGTTTTTTGCTTTGAGACATTATTTCAACATCCGTTTTAACTTTCATGGATTACTCAGTCCAACAACGTGTGTTTTGTGTAGAAACTTACATAAGAAGCAATTCGATAGAAGAAGTTAGGCGTGCATTCCGGCGTCAGTTTAATAACAACAATAGGGGCCACGCGCCAAATCGTAAAACTGTTAAGTTATGGGTTCGTCATTGGCGTGAAAAGGGTTCTGTATAAAATTTGAAGAAGCCTGGACGTCGAAGAACAACACCAGAAAATATTGAACGAGTTAGAATGGCGTTTACGAGAAGTCCTAAAAGGTCTGCTAATCGACAAACCCTTATCCTAGAAGTATCTAAGGGAATCTTAGATCGAATTCTTCAAAGGGATTTAAAATTTCATCCCTATAAATACCAAATGGCACAGCACCTTATCAATCAAGATAAAGAAGCAAGGTTAGCATTTTGTAAAGAATTTTTACATCAAGGAGCGATTCACAGTCTCCTAATGACCGACGAAGCAAATTTTTATTTGAACGGCATTGTCAATAAACAGAATTTTAGATACTGGTCAAAGGAAAATCCTCTTTACACAGAACCTCCATAATCCAAAAGTTGTTGTGTGCTGTGGAGTAGGATCTTTTGGTATTATTGGCCCTTATTTTTTTGAGGATGAAAATAACCGCGCTGTAACAGTAACATCCGAGCGCTACGTTAATATGCTAGAGACATTTCTCATTCCAGAATTAAATAGACGAGGATTACTAAACAATGCCTTACTATTCCAACAAGATGGGGCAACAGCTCATACCGCCAGAAACTCAATGAGGGTCCTACCAGAAATGTTTAATGGCCGATTCATTTTCCGATTCGGAGATTTGCCTTGGCCTTCGTGGTCCCCCGACTTAACCGGACCCGATTTTTTCCTGTGGGGATATTTAAAAGCCAAAGTGTTTGCGAGTCATCCAGGTACTATCGAGGAAGTGAAAGTCAAAATTCGTGAAGAACTTGAAGGAATAGACGAAGGTTTGCTACGCCGTGTAATGAACCGCTTTTTATCCAATATTGAAAAATGTGTTGAAGTTGGTGGAGGTCATTTAGAAGACGTGATTTTTAAAAGTTAGAATTAAATTAGCCAAATATTTATAAGTTATCATAAATCCCAAAGAGTTAGCTGTAATTTTGGTAAGATAAAAAGAGATAAAAAGTTTGTTTTGTTAACTAAAAAAATTTTAATTCAACTATTAAAATGGGTAGTCTATTATGGGGAACCCTGTATAAGCTGCTATGAGCGATCCACTTTTAATCAGATATTAGTAAGTAATCAGCGGGTAAGCAAAATATTTAATCTTAGTCATCAAAAAAAAAGCAATAAAACGTGAAATAGTGACAGTGCCGCGGGAAAACAAGTGAAAACCCGCCCCCGCTACACCTTTTGTTTCCGATTTCTTTCTGTATTCGGCAAAAGAGAACACAAGAAAGTTACATAAATTGACAGTGCACTGGGAAAACAAGTGAAAACCCCCCCGGCTACACCTTTTAGGCCTTGACTGCTACACCGAATGAAAACACACGCGGCACAATTGCAAACCATTTAATTACTTCTCATTTATTTTATTGCTGTTTATCGCAAATGATTGATCTTGCAGATTTTGCGCGAATAAATATCATAAAATACTTTTTATAACTTTGTTTATCGACTATAAACCTACCTAATCGCATACTGTCAGGTTCCTCATTTTTCTGACTGCAATAAAACATAGAGCTTTCCAAGATTTTTTTCCGATTCATATAATACAGGAGGTAGATGTTCCAATCCCGGGACTCTCGTTATGAAAATAATCTAATCCTGGGATCCCGGGACTAATCCCAAAAAAAAATTAATATGAGAAAGATTGTAAATAAAAATAGAACGTAATAAAGTCAGTTCATCCAGTGTGTCGTCTCCTAAGCTTGATCCTAACTTATTGCAAATATAAGCTGCTGACGAGAAGCAGGGTTCTGTTCCTACAATTAAAAACTCAAAATAAGGGACTAAAAAACATTTAATCCCTAAGGGATATAAATTTAATCCTTGAGGAATTAAAAAAAGTGAATCCCTCAAAAGTAAATTTGTTCATCTTTAAATGAAATTAAATTTTAATCCCTGGATTTTCGACATTGATTTTTCCTCTCATCCTTATCGCTGCTTATGCTATTTTTTGCACTAAAGGAATAAAATTCATTAGAAAATAGTCAGTTTTATTTAAGAATTAATATCTTGAAATGATCAATAATTAATGGATCGATGTGATCCTAGAATTGCTTTAAAATTATTGTGACAAGATTATACAACGTGTCCAAGATAAGGAGAGCCAGTACAGGGATCTCGGAAACCGTAAGAGATACGAAGTCGGTTAAATAGAGGTAAAGTTGCGCATTTACATGCCTAATAATATGCGGTTTAGAAGTTTAGAAAGTTTTAAAATGCCGAGTAGTTCCGGAGATATCCGGAAAAAAACCAAATTCTGAAAAATCATTTTATTGTTTTCCTGGGTTTTTTTTTCAGATCGAGTTCTAAAGTAAATTGCACTTTTACATTGCCACTTTTTCCGCTCTATCTGACAGCGTTAATTATTTTGTAATTCGACTAGTGGTCTTCGAAGGGCCATTATCAACTTTCTTTTTTTAAATACGGTCCTGTTTTCCTGATATTGGAATTTGAGAGCTTTTTTTCTTCCGAATGCAACGATGTATCACACATTGTGGTTTAATGACGTTTCGAGGGTTTTTTTAACAACATCAGGAAATTTTGGGATACGGTCCTGTATTTCTCCTAATTTTATAAATAATATCTTATAAGTAAGCTCTAAATTTTTTACTTATGTTGGACTAGTTCAATAAATTTTTCTGGAAAATAGAAAACCTCTTAAAACGCTTTCAAACGATCACAATGGGAATGTTAAGTGAAACAAATCACGCGTCACCATCTTAATTTTTTTGTTTCAAACGCTTACTTTCCTTTTAAACAACAGAAGTTTGAAATAATGTTTCTGTATTTTGTTCACTTATTTGTAGTTTATTATTAAATTATTTGTTATTTATTGAACTAGGCCAACATAAATAAAAATTTAGGGCTTACTTATGAGATATTATTTATAAAATTAGGAAAATACATGACCGTATCACAAAATTTCCTGATGTTGTTCAAAAAATCCTCGAAACGTCATTAAACCACAATGTGTCATACATCGTTGCATTCGGAAGAAAAAAAGCTATCAAATTCCAGAATTAGGAAAACAGGACCGTATTTAAAAAAAGAAAGTTGACAATGGCCCTTCGAAGACGACTCATCGGATTACAAAACAATTAACGCTTTTAGATAGAGCGGAAAAAGAGGCAATGCAAAAGTGCAATTTACTTTAGAATTCGATCTCAAAAAAATCCAGGAAAACAATAAAATGATTTTTCAGAATTTCGGCTATCTCTGTAACTACTCCTAATTTTAAAGCTTTCTAAGCAGCATATTATTAGGCACGTAAATCCGCAACTTTACCTCCATTTAACCGACTTCGTATCTCTTACGGTTTCCTAGATCCCTGTACTGGTTTCGTACCTATTTTACCTGAAATATTCTTGCTTGGTACACCGGATTAAGTAATCCATTTTCGGCTTCGCGTTTCATACACCGACCATTAAGATAACCCAAAGGGTGTGAGTACCAAGTAATATAGGTAAAACATAGCCTTTTATGCACACGTTTCTTTCACGCGGCGTTTTTTAAACATAGTTCTAAATGTTCGCATTTAAGCAGGATCGCGTTCATGATGTGTTTAGAAAACGCCGCGATTTTTTACGCCGAGCGCCAGGCATCAAAATAGTATATTTGAACTCTTCAAGGTGATTACAGAAGAAATGCATTACTACGATATTATACAGCAGTGATGTGACCTAAAGTGGGTACGCTATATGAAGTCCGCTAAGCAATAAAACCTCTTGAGCAGGGTAGTATCTCAAACAATACATTATATTTTGAGTATTTTCTAAATAAAATAATTTAAAGTAAATAAAAAATTAGTTTAGATAAAGAAAAATAATTCTTCCTTTTTCCAGCTGCTTGTAGGAAATTTCTCTTCAAGTCTCGTATGGTAAGAGGCATTGTCTAAAACAATTAAGGAAGGGTTTTCTACACTTTTTAAAAGTCTTTCCTCGAACCAATACTCAAAAATTTCAGCATCCATATTGCCGTGATAATCATCAGTTTTTTTTTGTTGATGAAAATATGACATTGGCATTTGAAACAAACCTTTGTTTTCTTCATTGCCAGCATATATTATTATACACCTTTTTCCATTACTTGCACGGGTACTGGAATTGCAATGTTTGGAATCATCCTGCCGAGACGATTTTGTTGTTTTATTTCTTAAATAATCCCTTAAAAATTGCCATCTTTTTGAAACATTATTAGACAGCTCGCAAAACACTTTTCTGTTGTTTGTTTTTTATATTTGAAGCCTGTATCTTTTAAAGTGAAGGACAAACTGGTAGTTCCAATATCGCAAAGTTCTTTCTTCTTTATCTTTTCAAGAATAGCTTTGAGGGTAACATATTCCTTGGCTTTATACATACCATAAACAATATTCCTAGTAGATAGTTTTACCCTTGGGATAAATCTACGGTTTTAGAATAGAGTCGAACCCTTTTATATGGTCTGTCCAATTCATCTTCACTCTCTTTTCGAAGTCGTCTTAAGGTCTTATCTGAAATGCTGCAAGCATCAGATGTTCGTTTTGACACTGCCAAAAACAGAGACTAAAAGTGAACCAGTGGAATGTTCGGTACGATCAAGTATAGCGAAGGTATTGTTAACTTAACCGTCTTACTGTTGCGATAACATCATTTAATGATTTAATCCGATATCAGACTTAATAAAACGAACCGACTTTACATATCTCTACACCGAAACGTTTTAAAAAATACACTGTTTTGGACTGCTGGTTAAGAAAATATTGAGCGAATATGTACCATCGTGCCGATAACACATTAGGACAGCAACATTTCTTATTTTCCCCTTGACTATTAGGAATTTTTTACTTGTCTAGTACCAGTAAAATGTCATTTACAAATTTAACATGTCAACATAGATTGTCACTTTATCATTAACTTGTCAAGTAAATTTTTCTTTAAAAAATATGCCACAATTAACCCCGCCAACAAAAGGCTAAAACAGTCGGTTGCGAGATGGTGCTTTTATTAGGGATATTGCAGGCGAACTGAGAGTAAACAGAAATACCATGTTGTTGGCAAAACAAGAAATAGCAAGGCATGGGACTATTCTTAGGAAAGCAGGTTCAGGTCCCCCTAGAATTTCTACTGAAGATGAAGATAGAAGACTAGTTAATTATCTAAGGGATCATCCATTCGCAAGTGCAATAAAGGCGAAAGAATAGACGAACTTTCCACGTTCTGCAAATACTGCTAGAGACGGTTCGAATTTCCGATATATCTACGAATTCGTTATGCTAGTAATAAAATATTTTTAATGGAAAGAAATAAACAAGGCAGGTTAGAATTTGCACATGAATATTTAAATCGAAATATTTTCTGGGAAACAGTTATATTTTCTGACGAGAAAACTTCCGGCATGCGGTATGATGAGATATACACTCACAAAACAAACCAAAGCGGGCGTTTCTCTATAAATGTCTGTGGTTGGATTAGCGCTAGAAGTCCAGGAATTTGCCAAATCGTGGAAGGTAGACTAACTGCACCTGAATACGTAAATATCCGAAATGCATTGATGATACCATCGATAAACGCTGTATATGGTCAAAATTTTACATTTCAGCATTATCATGCATCCAATACACACAGCACGCATTGTGCAAAATTTTCTCCTAGAAAATAATATAGCAGTTCTTCCCTGGCCTTCGACGAGTCCCGATTTGAACCCGATCGAAAACATTTGGGGTAAAATGGTGAAATCACTGTATAAACATGATTTTCGGCCACGAAACAGAGCTGAATTACGCTACAGGATAAATGAAGCTTGGGATGAAGTAACAGGCGAATTACGCAGAAACCTAGTTTTAAGTAGACCGCAAAGCTATGACTAAATATTAAAAATGTTTTACTGCTTCGACAAATTTTCCGTTTGCATTTTTGTAACCTTCTATTAAATTTCTTTTATTATTTAGTTCCGTTTTCATTTTTAGGCGACGTTATACAGTGAGGACGTAAAGTAAGGAATAACGCTCGGACCCTTCGATTTTGTTTTTCGAACGCGCATATTCTGACATAAAATGTAGATATACAGGGTGTTGAAAATAAGAGTGACACAAAAATTTTTTTTTCTTAAATAGAACCCACTGTATATTATTGCATGTACGGATTCTTAGGAAAATCCTAAACATTTTTCATATAGCATGTGCTATACCTTAGCCCAAGCGTTTTGGAGATATTCTCATTCAAAATTTGGAAAGTGGAAAAAGTCATGGAGAAAACAAAGAATAAAATTATTTTAAAAATATCTTATTTATCGAAAAAACTGTTAGGTGAACTTAAAAATAATTTTTCTAAAGTAAATGTTCGAAGTGTCTTCCGTTGGTCAACTGACAATAGCCTAACCGATCTACAAATTCTCGCTGAACATTTCGAACCATTTGGGGTGTAATTTGCCGAATTTCTTGCCGGATGCGATCTTTTAAATCATCTAAATTTGCAGGCTGGCTTTTGAATACTTTTCCCTTAAGGTATCCCCATAAAAAAAAGTTCACCTAACTGTTTTTTCGATAAATAAGACATTTTAAAAATAATTTTATTCTTTGTTTTCTCCATGACTTTTTCCACTTTTCAAATTTTGAATGAGAATAACTCCAAAACGCTTGGGCTAAGGTATAGCACATGCTACATGAAAAATGTTTAGGATTTTCCGAAGAATCCGTACATGCAATAATATACAGTGGGTTCTATTTAAGAAAAAACAAAAAAATGAAAGTTGTTGAGAAAAATGACAAGTGTCAGGCTACGTCGACTAAGTTTTGCACTGACGTAATTTTTTGTCAATGCAAATTTCATTTAAGTCAACATTACGTTTCCCTATTGTATTTTCAAAATATGAAGTGTTTCGGTAAAATAAATTAAAATTAAATTCAGACGCACTCATTAGCGCCTAAATTCTAAATTGTACAACGTATAGATATTAATTTTAACACCGACTTGGAAATAAACTTAATTATATTTTAAATTAGACAAGCACTGCGAAGCAAATTTAATAACCTCAAGCAATAACAGTTTAATATGAGGATATGAAAATCTAATGCGTTTATACACAGCGTCCCACATCAGAATCCTACAGGGTTATTACTAAACCATAAAAATAAGATGTGGGTTAATAAAGTCGCGTATAATATTTATGTTTGATCTTTGATTATCAAAGGTTACAAAAAAAGCGGATCAATGTAAAAATCTGACCACTTATGTTTGGAGGCGAAACGCCTGGTCTACATGGATTACGCTATATCTCAGAGCGTTGGATATTCGTACGCTACACACCGAAACACCCGCTGAAGTCATATCAATTTGGAATGAAACGCATTGTGAATTGGACATATACAGGGTGTTATGGAAATGACTTATTATATTTAAATGGGTGACTCCTTGAGTGTCCTAGAGAAAGTCTACATACTTTATTTTTTTAAATCGAATATCTAAATACTAAGGTAAAAACCCTTTTTACCCACATACTGTCGCGCCGTTCCATCTGGATTCACTTAGCAACAATAAGGGTCACTAGAGTATACTAACAGTGTTGTCAGATCACACCGCGTGTCTCGACGTAGCTTGCATACCGGCCGCGCGCCGCTTCATGTTTTAGGATGTTTCGAGACTCGGGAGTGGAATGACATTGGTTCCACGACGTCGAGGGTGCCACGTGCTTGATGTATACGAATTTTAAACGTTTTGTTAGTCGTATTGCCCGATTTCTTTTTGTTGTGAGATAATTCATAATAATAAATGTTGTGATGTGATTTCAAATTTGTGTGATATTATCTACTGTTGGTTCTGTTGAAAAACATACTTTTTGTGTTTTATTTTTTTATGGAATTTAATTATAAAACGGATTATTTTAAAATGTACCTTAAAATTGTAGTTTTCTTTGTCTAAAAAGTTTGAAAAAGAAGTGATAGCGCCCGTCAAAGACGTGTTGTTGTCAAAAACTGAACACGTGCATTTAGAATTATGTGTTGCAATATGACAACATCGCATATAATGCGCTAAACTCTTTTGAACCTGCAGACTGCCACAATAAAATATTGATTGCGAAGGGCCTCAGAAGCGGCCACGTAAATTTTCAGATTTCATATAAAGTGTATATTTCGCTTAATAATTCAAAGCGTCATTTATGGTTATTTTTCTTCAGTTTATTTTCATCTCGGGATTTGCCGGTTAAAATATAATAGATACGTCATTTCCATAACACCCTATATACAGGGTGTCTCTAAAAGATCTGTACAAAGTCTGAGCACATATTCCTGAGGCCAAAATAAGGCGATTTAAAGCAACTTACCTTAGTCCGAAATTGCTCCGTTTCCGAGATACAGGGTGGTAAAGTTAAAAAAAAAATAAAAAATAAAAATAAAAAAATATAAGGTTTTTGTATGCGACACTCCAAAAAATGATCTAAAATAAAAAAACTTGCTGTAAAAGTGAATCATTTTTTCCTGTCGAAAATTTACTAACAGCGGAATGTTTAATCCAAAATAATTTAATTATTCCGGTTCGGCATCGAACACTAAAAACCGAAATAACTAAAAAAAACGGCTTACTTTAGCGGATTTTCACAAGAGTACCTTTTTTGTTTCAAAATGTACAGAAAATTATTTCCTTTACAAAAAAAGGAAAAACCTGCACTGATAAAAAAATTATGGCCATTCTAAACCATAGGAAGAGCATTGTGAAGCGCCCTCTAATGGCCACAGTGAAAAGGTATCCGTATTCGGGTTTTGCATCCCAAAAAAACCCCAGGTATCAAGTTTTAAAAAATGTTCATTAATTTTAAAAAATTCGATTTTTCTTTTTGAATTTTACCACCCTGTATCTCGGAAACGGAGATACAAGGTGGTAAAATTCGGACTAAGGTAAGTTGCTTTAAATCGCCTTATTTTGGCCTCAGGAATATGTGCTCAGATCTTGTACAGACCTTTTAGAGATACCCTGTATATCCCTTCTATAATAGAAACTAGCTTATTTGTTATTTCTGAATTGATTGTTTCCCATTTTGGGTAAGGCGCACTTTTCTATTATTTAAAAACTCATTGGCGTACGAATTTACAGGGGTTTTGAAATAATAATTTAAGAATTAAACTACCTTCAGCGATTATTTTAGTTGAAAACTAATATCAGAAGTCGATTTGGCATCGCTCAAAACGACGAAATACAAAATTTTAATAAATTAACACAACCAGTGGCGTGCGTATAATCAATTTTAGTTCTCTTAAAAATAGTGTATTTTCTGCTATAAAATTAAATTTTGTACATAGCACATCTAACGATATATTCTTGCAATATGAAAAATTTCTCGCTGATGTGTAAATAATGTTTGTTTACATTGTCAATTGATTAAAATGTTTATTTATGCCTGTTGGACTCTTTCAGGGGTTTGAAATAAAATAACCGCTAAAAGTACTTTACTCTTTAAATTTTCAAAACCCCTATAAATTCGTAGGTACGCCAATGACTTAACTTAAAGCAATATGTGCGCCATGGGATCATACGTAACCATACCAAAATGCAAAACAATCAATTCAGAAATATCGATAATATAAGCTTGTTTTCATTTCTTTCTTAAGGCCGCATTACAGTGCAATACTATTGCAATTTTGTAGCTGCACGTTAATTTTTGGCATGAAAGTCGTTTTACGGTCGGCAATTCTATTGCAGTTATCGTTTGAATGGCGAGGGCTGCCAACCCAGCAAGAAAAAAGTACCGTGAAACTATCAAAATACAACGCTTAAACTCCGCATAACACAACTAAACACTGAATAAGAATATAAATAAACACGAATACACGGTCAACAATAAACACGAATACACGGTCAATACACAAGACGTATTTTAAGGTTAATATTTGTTTTTGTTTGATAATGTAAAAATCATTATGTTTTCCACCAGACTTGCAGCAGGAACTGCAACAAAAATCGAACAGACCCACTTTTTAGCAAGTCTTGCAAGTTGCAAGAATGTTGCAAAAAGAAATCAGCTGGTCCCTTAATGCACATGCCTTCCTTCAAGTTTATTGCAATTACAGAAAGACTTGCCGACTGTAGCGCGACCTTTAGCGTTCGAAATTCCAGGCTCTAATCAAATAGTGTAGAAAAATGTGAGACAGTAAATTGTTACTGGAAATGGTTCTTATCTTTTTCAAACTTTATATAAAGATACAGGGTGTTATGGAAAGACTTATTATATCCAAATGTTCGGGTTGACTCCTTTTCGACCATCTAAATACTTGGGTAAAAATTTATTTATTTATCACATGAAACAAGATGAGGCCATGAGAAACTTTAGCAATTAAGTTTCAGATAGGCGGATTAGTTAGAAGCTGTTCGTATATACACTTAGTTATAAGTGTAATTACAAGATACACAACTAAACTGAACTCGCTAAAGTTATTTGTGTCGAGTAATTTAAGATATATTATATAATATTAAGGTACGACAGTTAGGTAAATTGTTTAGGTTGAGAGGTGCCAAATAACCATGGACTAATAAAAATGATAAATATTGTCGATGTTACGAGAACAAATGGCACAGTGTTACTTATCGTTGAAAAGTGAACCGAGAGTATTGTATTCGATGTTCTTATAGGATTTGTAATCTCATTTGTTAGAGGAAATGAAGGGATGGTTGATTAGATATTAAAATTTAACCCTTAACTACTGACATCTAAATTTCGATCACTTAAACTGACACGGAGTCTATGAATCTAATAGAACAAAAGTGCACATTTTGTCATTGTTTCCTAAAATTAAAAATTTTGTCGTATCAAACCAAGAACTTATGCTACTTTACAAATCGTTTATTATATTATACCTAAAATTCCATTTTTTTTTCTATAAACGTGTAAAATATTACAAATTTAAATAATTGGCAGTGTCGTGATCGCTCGAGCGAAAAACCGCTTGATTACTCGATTATTGAAAAAACCGTCACTCGTCACTTATTATCTTTCACTCGACACCCGCGCTTCGCTTGACGCCGACGGAAATGTACCGCTGTAGTGTGATCGAGTTAAAAACTGCTCTTATATTCGAACAGTTTTTCGCTCGATAGGAAATACTCTAGTTATGAATTCAGGCGTAAAACTGAAAAACATCGCCTGTGACTTGATAACCGTCCTTCGTTATACGCTGCGCGCCATCCGATTTGCGACGTTCGAGTTTGACGTTGAGCAGGTAATACGACATACGTCTTTCTTAAAGTCACATAAACGAGAAGGTGCATATAAAAAAGTATGCCAAATCCCTTAGCGGAGTCATCGCGACATGAGTTTGGTAAAGTTTTGTTTTAACTGGCTAGCCATCGGAGTAGTTTAGTTCTCCGATTGTAAATATTAAACAATTAAAGGATATAATTTTAAAATTTTTATTTACTATAAACTCGAGAAAACTTCTCAAAAATAACATAATAATAGAAATTATTAATGAAAAATAGCAAAACGAACAAAATGGTTAACAAAATATATAGAAAAATTCGTTTGTAATCTTATAGTAAACATTTTCAAATCTAAACAGTAACTTTCTATTCTTAACCTCAAGAAGACTTCTTAAAAATAACATACATTATAGAAAATGTTAATACAAAATAAGGAAACGAGCAAAATAGCCAATCTGCCAATTTGCCAATCGCGTAACTAAGCCTAAATTTTTGGAGGGCACACAGTGGGGCACAAGAATTTGACAAGCCATTTTAAATATCCACTTATTTAATGCTCGTAGATTGAGAAAGATGTGAAGAAAAATAACTCTTGGTAATACTTTTTGTTCGGGTTAATAAAACACAATAATAAACCCGAACAATAAATACATATTTGGGTGATTTTTTGCAGTTTTTTTGTTTGGTATCGAGACACGTGGTAAAAATTCATTATTCACAAATAAATAAATTTGTTTGGTGGCTACTACAATTTTTTAGCTAAACCTGTACCCACCCGTAGTTACGTGCCTACTAAATACCCTACCTGATCACATGTAAACGGCTAAGCTGCCGGTGGAGCAGTCGGTGACGTCATCGCTTGGTGAATTTCAAGCGACTCACTCGATTATTAAAATCGCTCGAGTATCAAGTACTCGATTATTAAAATCGTCGGTTTTTCCCAACACTAATAATTGGTTGAAAAAAAAGATATACTGAAAAAACCTACGATCTAGGTGAAAAATAGAAGCCAAAGTAGTGTTTTTCTTTGCAACTAAAACACAGAAAGTAGGTTTTCCTATTAATTTTTGCTGGGCATATGTAACAGGAATTTAAAGTTTTTCTTCTGGATGTGCAGGAATATTCTGGATACGATAGATGATACACCGTAGCTTTTTACATAGATTTTCCATATTTAGCCGTCTAGTTATATGACTAGTCTGCTAACTTTTCTGCAAAGACAAATCTAGAATCTAGTGTCATTGTTTTGAGGATTAGTAGAAGAAGAATAATAAAAGAATTCGCTTTACCAATATCCAAAACTTTATAATATTCTACGTCCACGTGTATTACCTACGTTACACATTTCTCATTGATTGAACCTACTCCGACTTTTGTACGATTATACCAAGCAATACTTTTGAGTGTTTCAGTAGCTGGAGCTTTTCTGTATTGCATTGTGCAGTGAGAAAACTAGTAAAATGGTTATGATCACTGGCTATAAAGTTATCTACACCATCTTTAACATCGCTTATATTACTATTTACCTCATCTTACCACTTGATATAATATAAGCCTTCAAAATCTGGATCGACAATATTAGCGGATTTTCGAAAACCGGCCATGGCACAAATAATTAGTTTAGTTTCATACAAGCAGACATGAAGTCTAAGAGATTCCATGGTACTTATAGTTCGAAAACAAAAAAACCCCTAAATATTCTCTCTTTAACAGATACAACTGGACTAACATCCCAAGATATAAGTACGGTGCGCGGGAGGTTCGCCACGAAATAGGAGTGAGAGTTAAAGACGGAGTCATAAAGACTCCATGTCAGCAGTTAATGTGTAATAGATGTTGAAGGTTCGTAATAAAGCATCAGCGGACATTAGCCATGCTAAACATATATTTTAAGAACTACATCTTAGCTCAATATCAATAATGTACTCAAAACGGTTTGATTATTAATTTATCTCTCTCCTGTTACAATCATACTTATATTATCCTATTATAACCTTAACTACTTAACCTACAACCTTAACCCATAAGGTTCATGTCATTGTTATTGTTATATTATTATACATTTAATTACAACATTAGCACGTCTGACCATCGATCGTGATATTGAAATTAGAACCAATGTCAAATAATACTATAACAATAATAAACAAAACTGTTTTACAAGAAATGAGTAAAAATAGAATATGCCTCTATTTTTACCTCACAAATGGTTAACATATGTTGATTGTTACGAAATCAACCATGTGTTGACCGGATCGTTATTTTATTTTCTGTATAGGTAAAATGTTTCTTCTTCAAAAAAATTTATTAAGAAAATTTGGTCAGAATTCATAACAATTTAGGCGTCCCAAATTTAATAATAATAACCCTACATTTTTTCTATTTCGTACAATATTTTCCCTAGTTAGGAATTCCTAATTTCTTCAAGTTCCTCGTCGTTGGTCATATTAGCCCAGGAAATAAAATTTTGTCATCAAATTCCGAAATGATCTTTTCTAATAAATGCCCTGAACAACATTTTTCTGTTCAGGGGTTTAAACAAATGCTCACATTAAATGCATTAACTAATTGGCTGAGTTGTTAATTGAGGTAGATTCCAAATGACATTTTCTTCATACTAAATCGTAGCAACTTCGTATTTTGCAACAGCCTCGATTCTACCACCTGCCAGTTCGTCTAATGAATAAATGGCCTTCCTTCTCGTAGTATTACCAATTTATTTTACTTTACTTCTTTGACATGATGACAGAATAAAAATAGTGAAATACGTTATCCATGAAAGGGTATTGGAATCTGTTCTTAAAAGAGTATTAAGGTACGCGAAATATTTTTATGAACGTTGGATGTCACCAAAGTAGTAAATAATCTAGATAGCAAAATCAGTTAATCTAAGGTATGAACCAGGTTTTCAATCAGATCCAAAATCATTTCCATCTGATATGCTGCAACTTAATCTATGTTAATAGTAACATAAATTTTCGTTAAATCGTATAAAATAGGTATTTTTGAATCATGCTGACGTTAGTTGTGTTGCAAAAATAACAATAAAGCATCATGTAATTTCCAATTGAAACAACTAAATTGATCAGTAACATAATAAATATTAATATAATGTTATGCCTAGTATTATCATACAGGGTGGCCCATCGAAAACGAAACAGAGACATTTACTGGCAGCCCAGTTCTTTTTTGGAAAAACGCTCAGACCCGTCGATTTTGTTTTCGAGGGGGACACAAAATCGGAATAAAATCACGTCAACAAGTGCAGCCCCCTGGGCGGGGGTGGGACCTCCCCTAAAATCTTAAATGGAAAGGGGGGTCGAGTGATACCTTATTTTAAAGGTCTTTCAATTCCCTTTATAATGATCTAGAATTCATAATACTTCAGTTCAGTAGTTTTGGAGATTTATTGATTTTAAACTTAAATAAAACTTTAATAAATCATTAGTAGAAATGACCACCATGACTCTCCATGCAGTAATAAAGATTTTGCTCAAAACGTTGCCGCACATTTTGCAATATTTGAGGAGTAATTTGAAGGCACTCATTCACAATTCTTTGTCGCAAATCTTCTAACGATGTTGGTTGAGTAGCATAGATTTTGCTTTTTAAGTGACCCCACAGAAAGAAATCCAAAGGTGATAAGTCTGGCGATCTTGGGGGCCATCGACCTGGAAACGTCTGATCTAAATATTGTCGAACACGTAATGCGTAATGTGGTGGGGCACCATCCTGTTGGAACATCAACCTATTCGCAATGTACCGCCGATCATTCCCATTTTCAATTATGGCTGTTAATGCAGGATCTATGGCGTCTTGCAGTAATTCCAAACACATTTCACCGGTTAAATTTCCAGGCAAGAAAAAAGGACCAACTAAATTATCGCCAAAAATACCAGCCCAAACATTTAATTTTTGTGGCTGCTGTGTGTGTACCTCATGATAAACTCTGGGATTAGAATCTGATCAATATCGGCAGTTATGACGGTTTACTAGTACCATGTAAGAAAAAGGAACATTCGTCGGAAAAGCAAGTGTTGAATAGAAAATGTTCATCGTTTATAATTCGTTCACTCAGATCTTCACAAAATTGTAATCGCCGGTCAAAATCGTCTTCATTAAGTTCTTGTACAAGGTGAATTTTATACGGATGAAAACTATGGGCCTTCAGAATCCGTTGGATACTACATCGACTAACACCACACACAGTATCCAATTTGCGGGTACTTAACGTAGGATCTACATAAACTTGCCCTAAAACCCCCACTTCTATTGCTTCGTTCCTTATGGGATTTTCAATGTTGCGTTTTTTATTGGCGACTGATCCAGTGTCCCGAAATTTAGCTATAAGTTCTAGAACATATTTTCGATGCACGTTACTGTTCTCATGTCGCTCATTAAATATGTGTGCTGTTCTATTAGCGCACTGATTATTTCCGAAAAATATTTCGATAATTTTAATCCTTTCTGCCGTGGAATATACCATGGTTAATTTATGAATAAAGCGGTAAAAGGTATTTTAACAATAAAGTTTGGTCGAATCAATCGTAAACTATGTACAAATTCCTATTTAAAATAAGTACGAGACATTCCCTGCTTATCTTTCTTCAATAAACCACTTTTTTCGCGACAAAAACCGCTCCAATCGCTATTTTGAACACCAAAATGATAAACAAACCATGGGCGTAGTGAAGAAAAGCATTAAATTAATAAGTAACTGCCTTTACTCAAATTTCTTCTGAAAGTAGTACAAACTAATCAGATGTACCTATTAAAGTGTACTGTAAGCTTAAAATCAATAAATCTCCAAAATTACTGAACTGAAGTATTGTGAATTTTACATCATTATAAAGGGAATTGAAAGACCTTTAAAATACCTAAAATACGACCCCCCCTTTCCATTTAAGATTTTAGGGGTGGTGCCACCCCCGTCCAGGGGGCTGCACTTGTTGACGTGATTTTTTTCCAATTTTGTGTCCCCCTCGAAAACAAAATCGACGGGTCCTGAGCGTTTTTCCAAAAATGAACTGAGCTGCCAGTAAATGTCTCTGTTTCGTTTTCGATGGGCCACCCTGTATATATCGTGACAAACGATGGGTAAAAATGATCATTGTCCACCATAGTTAAATTAATAAAATAATTATCTGTTCAATGTCTTCAGTTATATGGCAACGCTGTAACCGCGATCTGTTTTTTGCTAAGGGGCGAAACAAGACAAGATTTTTTACATAGGCTTTAATTAATCTAACAAGAAATATCAAATACCTATTTACAAAATTATTATTTCCAAGACCACCCGATGATACCTTATACAATAAGGGCGTATTTAGTCTACACAGTAGCACTTAAAATACTATTTCCGATTGAATGGTATTACCAAGAAATGGAAGCCTTTTCCATTGATAGGATGTAACCACCTGCAGACCGATTTCGAACTCTTTTGTTGGTGCAAGGTGCAACTAATAATTAAAAAAAAATTCGCCTTAACATTACATTCTTTCATTCAGAAGCCTATGGTATCACGCTTACAAGCATGCTTTTATACATTTTTACTCCTCATCCGTAAACGTTCAGAATTCGTTGGGAGAACGATAGTTGAATAAATAGTAAATAATATGAAATTATATCGTACAAAATACCTAGTACAGAAAGTAAATTGCGACGGAAAAAGATATTCCATAGAAAAAAATTGTTATAATTGTACAAAGAGAATTGCGGATCCCTTAATGCTCCTAAAATACAACCAAAGAATAATGAAATGTCTGATGGATAGTAGGCCTGCCGGGTTTTTGTGACAAACACAGAGAGACTCGACGGGGATCGTTTTATTCCTTTAGGAATTTGAAAAAAAATTGGAAATTTGAATCTTTGATTTATATATTTGTTATTTGCATTTTTTTTTGAGTAAATAAACCATCTTTAGGTTTATTTACAATGTACTTATGCATCAAAAAAATTTGGAACTTTTTTGATCTTATTTTATTGATACAGCCGGGCTCAGGCAAATATGTGTTATTGCCACTTCGTGCGAAATCTTTACTTGTATAATACTTGCCAATTCTACCATTCATACGACACTTGGCAAATACAAATATTGACCAAGTACATCAGTCGTGCTGGAAAACGGCGCGAGTCCAGCCTATACCAATGAAAGGTAAGAGAACCCTGCTTAACAACTATCGAGAAGGTCGCATTGCTTTCAGTTATATCAAAAGTAATGGAGAAAGCCATTAACCAACATCTTCTAAAGTACCTGGAAGGCTTCAACATTATCAGCGGAATTCCAGATCAACTGGAGATCTTCTAGCGTATGTCACCCATCTTTGGAACAACGCAATCGAACATCATGAGGAGTCTCGGACTGTTGCACTGGATATTTCTAAAGCCTTGGATCGTGTTTGGCATGAGGGACTTCTAAGTAAACTGCGATCCTATGGTATGCCCAGTCGATTTTGTGCATAGCTTTCTTAAGGACCGCTCTCTGCAAGTGGCGATTGACGGATTTCTCTCATACACCTTCACCATCAATGCCGGTGTTCCTCAAGGGTCCTTATTGTCTCCCACTCTCTTCTTAACGACCTTTTAGTGGAAACGAAAAATCCGATATTTAGTTTTGCTGACGATAGCACACTTATCTCAACTTTCTCTTTAAATGCACAAACATCGGCTGCCGACGCATAAATTCGCAGACAGCATGAAGTATCACGCCTCAACAAAGACCTGAAAGAAATTTTGGCTTGGGGTGGCAGTAACCAAGTCGAATTTAACGATAAAAACCCTGACAGCAGTTTTCTCTAAAAAGGTTAACATTAAAGAACCGGATATAGTCATGGACGGAGACGCAATCCCACTGGCTTCACCTATTGATTTGCTGGGCGTCAATCTGGGAGGAAATATGTCTTGGCATAATCACGTTGAGGCAATCGTCAAGATAGCTTCCCAGAAACTTGGTGTACTCTTCCGAACCAGAAAGTTGTATACATCTCAACAACTTTTAACAATATACAAAGCCCAGATTCGCCCATCACTAGAGTAGTGCTCTCATGTCTGGAGCACTGCACCCAAACATACTCTTCGGCACAGGATTCCATCGAAAGAAGGGCCAGATTCATCTGACTGGAGACCACGAGCTGACGAAGAATCTCGACAGCCTATAACATCGAAGACAGGTTGTTGATTTGACTCTCTTTTACAGATATTTTCATGGAAACTGCTCGGCTGACATTGCCCTCTTAATTCCGCCCAGTGCGGCGGGTGTTTAATAAAGGAATTTCAAGGGGATTAAAAGTAGTAACTCCTTTAGGGGGTCAGTTTATTCCAAATACACGATGAAGAAACCAATCCATATGTGGTTAAGCTTAGTACTCCTCGAACTTCATTATTTAAGAATTCTTCTATCTGCAGGACTTCACCCTTATGGAACGACCTTCCCGAGGTCGTTTTTCCCAACAAATATAACCTCCAACGATCCAAAACAAACGTGAATCGCTTTTTGCGCACACGCACCGCTCCCAGAGTGCCCTAAATGATTTTTCCTATAGTCCTTGTGTTTGATAATAATTAAAAAAAAGTAGTGTGTAAATCAATCAAGTTGCGGCGATCGAATCAGTAACTGACCGTTTTAAAAATGATCGAATCTTTTCAATTAATCATTTAATAGATCTTTTGTATTATGCATATAACACACCAGTCTTAATATTTATCGATCTGTTCATCGCTTCCGTTTAGCGAGCGATTGTATTCAGCCGGAATAAGAGTACTTCCCCCCCCCCCCCGCCATTTTCGAGAATGCTGACCACGATGGCGGCGTCAGAATTTCTCATTTGGGTTGCGCAACCCCTCAAAACGGCAAAAAAACCCTCTGGGGGGCAATCGTGTTCAGTATCCTCGAAAACGGGGGATGGGGGGAAGTACTCTAGTTCCGGCTGAAAATATTTCGATTTTTCGGAGTTTTTTCCTACTCACAGATGCCACTAATATGTTTATTACGATTGAAATTAATGATTGATTGATGTTAACTAGCAAGAATTCGGTTATTCAATACTTTCTACTCATACAATCTTTGTGATCAAATCATTCACAATTAACACACCTCTACACCAGTCCGACTTAACGCTAGCACCAACTTTCGTCAAGACTAAAATCTTCTGAGAAACCAATAATAGAGAAGTTATCCAGACTTTTTGTAGAAAAACAAAGGGGTTACCCATTTAAATATAATATACCATTTCTATAACATAACACCCTGTATATAAACCCTTTCCATTACACTGAGGGGCAGTCCCTGATAATGATTTTTTAATAATTTTGTTATCAAACATAATCACCTTTAACTTTAATTCACTTGCCCCATCTCTGATGCAACGAATTTATTACATCAAAAGCAATCAATATGATCTTTCAAATGGTCTGAAAATTAAGTCCCCCCCCCCCCTCCCTGAAGTGCTTTACAAATTTCTAAAAAAACAGAAGTAATGTACAGTAAATGAAAAGAGTAAAATCCAGATATTTTGGACTATACTTAGGTTGGTCCAGCTCAAGAAAGTGTGGGGAAACATGACAGCAATTTTATTTGGTTCGATCCCTTATAATTCAAGCATTCAAAAAAGGGTGCGACTGGCCGAATGGCAGATCTGCTAAAGTCAAAAATGGAAAGGAGCATTTTTTTGCATGACGAATCTGCTTCCCGATAGTTATATGTTTTATGACAAAATGCTACTCAGCATATTATTTACAAATAAGAGATTAAATTTATGGGGCAGAAATAAAAAGAAACGATCGCTGAATAAAAACATTATGAAGAAATCTCGACAATATTATATATTATAATATGTTGTTGTTTTTGCCTTTCTAGCAATATATAAAATCTCCCTAGAATAAAAAAACTTAACCCAATTGGACAGAATTTTTGATTGATAATAATAACACTTTATCTCAAGAGACATACATTTGTTTTATAGTCTAGGGAGTGCCCGAATTAAATAATAACTTCTTGGGCTGTGACTTGGTATAATATTGCTGGAAAAAAACATTTTTTACATTGTTTTTATTAGCAAAGTTATATCGTGTCATGCCGTTAGATGACAAAATATTTATGAACTCTATTAAATTTTTAACGTGATCATTTCTATTCTATATACGAAAGGTTTATGGATATTTTGCTCCTGGACTTTTCGTCAAAACCGAATAGCTTTTTCTATTTTGGTTTCATATCCAAGCAATTTCAATCGTTTTCAGTATCGTAATAAGGTTTTTATGAAACTGTTTTTATTTCTTTTATTAAGGTTGCTCATGAATGTTTAGTTGCAGAAACAATAATTACTGACCTGACACCTCTCAAGTTTACTTTCTTTTTAAAGCTGAACAGTGAACACAGCACTATAATTTGACAAATACATCGATTTAAAGCTTTAAAATTTTCCTGAACTGAGGAGAAATTAAACTAAAATAATTATTTGTTCATATTGTTTAATTTTTAAGCAGGTTTTTGAATTTTCGTGATAAAATGGCAGACACGGGCGTATAATTTATCAGGCTTCTTTAATATTAATAAGTTATAAAACAAAAAAATTTACAAAATTTATAAGGCATATTGTTTTTAAATATAGACTTTTTATTAAAAAATACGTACAGAAAAATTGTATAAAGTAAATGTTTCATAAAGCTACATTATAGCAATTATCCCCTTAGAAAACTCACTTGCTAAAATACGATGTTTTTTAAAACTTGTACTTTAATAAACTCTACTCTATCCACATGAACGAGCAAATGTGCACACATTTCAAATCAGAAGTACACATTAAAAACAAATCGATAGTCGTTACATTTCATACTTTTATGTTCCTTCACCACATGCAGCTAAAATTTTGTATCTGGGTTAATAAACTATGAGAAGTAATTAAATGGTTTGCCGTTATTAAAATTGGTTCGCAACAATCAGGCTGCAACACTTGTTCTGCAAAAATGCTACAAACTGTCAACAATTTAGCCGATATCAGTCCGCTTGTAATATCATGTGTTCGCTTAATTAATAGTCGAGCTGCGAAATGATTACTTGGTCAGCAAAATTTTACAAGGCCGAAAAGGTGTAGCGGGGGTGGGTTTTCCCAGGGCACTGTCAATTTATGTAACTTTCTTGTGTTTTCTTTGCCGAATACAGAAGGAAATCGGCTACAAAAGGTGTAGCGGGGGCGGGTTTGCACTTGTTATCCCAGGGCACTGTCACTATTTCACGTTTTATTTCTTTTTTTTGGTGACAAAGATTAAATATTTCGCTTACCCAATGATTGCTTACTAATATCTGATTAAAAATGGATCGCTCATAGCACCTTATATATTTAATTTGCGTACCAAAATAATTTAGAGCACTCTAGTATGACATTACTTACTGACCGATTCAGAAGTTGCTGACCAACTAGCCATTTTGGCTGACCGATTACATTTTTCTGTTCGCAAAAATAAGAATATTTTGCTAACCAGTTAAATGATACCCATAAAATAATACCAACCGGTCAATCCTGTAGCAAAAAATGAACTTCTTTTCATGCAATGACATAGGAAATTACGGTTTGAAATATTAGCACGTCATTAACAGATACCCTGTATTAGTGAACACGTGTTTCCAAGGGCGTGTTCCGAATGTGTTCTGATTATAGGAGCTTTATCCAAGTTTTAGTGCGTGCTATTTAAAAAAGAAGAATGTATGTGTATGTACCCATTTAAATCATTTCAATAACACTGTATATTTTTGTACGTTCGAGATTAATGATCTGTAAACATTTAAAATCGTAAACGATTTTTAAGGAAACTTACTTGCTCAAGTCTCTTTCCATTTCTTAAATGAAAATTCTATCCGAAGTAAGCCATCTGGCTGAAAATTCGAAGTAGATTTTCTTTTAGGCCTTTGCAAATTGTATTCCCTTTATCCCTGATATCTCTTGAGATACATTATTAAGGATATTGCTAAGGACCCTCAGCAGATAAAAATTCAAAGACTGAATATTTTATGTTAAATTTTGTTTTCCGTCAGTGACAGTTTGACATGTTGACTATTTACTTTATTGTATTATTTGCTGTCTTAAGGAATTTTACAATTTGTTTTTAAAAATATCTTTCTCAAATCGCAAATAGGATTTTTCCAAAAAAGTCAGATAACAAAACGAATGGTATAAAAAAATTATTTTCTGCGTTTACGAAATAATTTTTCTTCTAGGACTGATGGGGCAATACGAGGGAAGATAGGGTACTTAGGTTTCATTAATTTACTATTAATAATTTTAATTTAATCTGAATTTTGATTTATTTTAACTGCGGGTGCCAGAGAATGTTGGCCATTAAATTTGTGCCCGCGTAAACTGTGTTTACACGTGATACATTGACTTGCTGTCGAAAGTACGCATATATCAGTTGAAAAGAGAATCTCGTCTTTTTCCCTCAACAAATCTATATACAGTTCATTATAGCTATTTTTTTATACACTGTGTTGATTCCGCGTTTTGTTTCTTAATGAAACATTTTTTTAATATTTAGAATTAAAACACTTATTGGTTTTTAATGTTTCAAGTTATATTAGAGTTATCTCTACATATATGTTTCGCCTTATTAGGGCTTTTTCAAGAGTATTATTCGTATACTAAAATTTGCAATTCATTTACAATATTTATAATTTGTAAAACTGTTTTTATTACCTACTCTATTATAAACCTTATCTTTACAGCCCGGACTTCCCAATCCTTTACCATAATATAAATTTAAATAAGGTTTATAATAGACTTCTTCTTCTTCTTATGGTGCCGTACGCTTAACTTAGCGCGTTGGCGTTCACGTGTTCACTGGAGAATCTGGAGCGTGCCTTCTTCGGCTCTTCTAAAAATTGTTGCTGCATCTGCGATGTTACACCAGTTTCGAATATTGCGAAGCCATGAATGTTGTTTTTGACTAGGTAATAAAAACAGACATTATAAATATTGTAAATGAAATGCAAACTTTAGTGTACAAATAATACTCTTGAAAAGCCCTAATAAGGCGAAACATATAAATATGTAGAGATAACCCTAATATAACTTAAAAAGCAATAAGTGTTGTAATTCTAAATCTTTTTTATCTTAAACACATGGGTTTCTCAATTTAGAAATTCGCTCCTAAGTATGGCAACTATTAGTGCTACGGCAAATAAAACTGTAATGAAACTTATGTCTTCGACGTACACGAAGAAATATAAGCGAGGGGTTTGGATCACCTCGAATAAAAGAATGTAGAACGATCGATACTTGTTTTGTATCCGCATCCATGATACAATAAACACAAGGTATGATGTCGCACAGGTAGAGGCATGGTTTACTGACGTTATTCTCTCCACACTTCTTCAGTTTCCATTTGACTTCAACGAATGTTTCGAAAGCTTAGGTACCGGTAGCTTTTCTTATTTTAGTAGTATTTGTATATTTACTAAAATAAACATCCTAATATTCATTATATGAGATGCGTTGTATTTTTAAGAGTACAAAAAACAATTAGAATTAATATAACTGTTTTATAAACTTTCATGCTTTATATAAAATATTAGCTCAATATCTATAAATGGCTCTCACTTATTTAAAAATGACCCAGTATTACACGATGTAAGGTTTGTCATACTTTTATTTGTTTAACTAGCTGTGTATTTTTGCATTAATCTATATAAATCTAAATACCATGAATGTTATTCTTTCATTTCACCTACTATCAAAGGTTCAAAAACACAAAACCGTTGAATTGATTTAAAAGGAATTAGAAATGTTAACAACAACGTAAATCTCCATCAGCAATTTAAAACCATGACGTTACTGCGTGCGCCTAACGGCTAGATTTCTTACCTTGTGTTTATTGTATCATGGGAAAAGGTATGGGTAAGGTACGAGGGACGGTGCAATTTTAAAGGAATTGCAGGTAGTAAGTAGATCAAATAAGCATGTAGAATACCGAAAAACTGTAACTAAAAACCGCGTAATAAATGCATACATATTGACTTAACATAATCAAGGTGGCGTAAACACAGCCCTGGCACGATGGTAAAAATCTGAAGATAGAAGTTTTTAGGCCAAACCTGAGAAATATTTTACAAATCCGATAATTTGACTAAATCCAAACGTATATATACAGGGTGTTCCATTTAAAAAAATGAGGTTAGGTCCGATAACTTTTTTACCTGACTCCGTATACTTATTCTGAAAACGGCAGATTATAATTATTCAACAATCAATATAAAGAGACTTCTGTATAAAACTTTTTCTGTATCTCTGTTAACTAAGAAAAGATGAGGTAATTTTCAAATTGTCAAATTTTTGATTTTCCCCCGTATCTCTTAAGCGAGCGAAAATTTTCAAATTTTGATTTTACCATTATAAGTTTGACTCAATAAGAGTACATGACACCTACATTACTTTTTTGATAGCACTAACAATTACGTAGATATCCTATAAAAGTGTCGAAAATGTACATTAGTACATTTTTTTAAAATTTAGTATATTGCTAATTTACATTATAACTCACCCACTGGTTCATTTAGTGGGACTATCACGGACCTACAACCCTCCTCCCAACTCCGAAAAACATAACTAAATAACTCTCTGCCAGGCTCCA
This sequence comes from Barypeithes pellucidus, assembly GCA_963991005.1. NCBI lineage: Eukaryota > Metazoa > Arthropoda > Insecta > Coleoptera > Curculionidae > Barypeithes > Barypeithes pellucidus. Next base: position 93,516,172 of record OZ022556.1, read on the forward strand.
AGTTCTAAAAATAGTGAACTTGTATAAACATTTTATTGCACACTACATAATCAATAGCACTTGGATTTGGACAAAGTACATTTATTGTAGGTTCATTTGGTAAGAGCGGTTTTAAACCAAATCTATTAGAAATATCACGTAGATATTTCTTATTTTCCCAGTTAACCAAACTGTCCATATTCAAGTCGCCACACAAAAATATTACCTGATATTTAACTGAAATAAATCCGAACTCACTCAGCATCACAATGAAATAAAACGTCTACAATTTTTTTAATTAATATTAAAAATTACCTAACGGTGACATCAGTTGAGATAAAAGCCATAGATGGCAGACAATAATTATGTTCCATAATTATTATTTTTATTTTTCATCTAGAGAAGTCTTAAATTAACCTATAAATTTTACATCGCGTGATTAATATTAACTTTACTAGATACACAACCAACGCAATATGTAGTTAATCAAACTTTAGAATACAAAATAAACTATAGAAAAACGATGGAAATACGATATAAAACTTCTTAGCACCAATTAAAGTTTAACATTAAAACACGTGGGCTTAATACAGCCCACTAGTAAACGAGAATTTTATTGAATTTCCCATTCGATGACATATTGCTCGTGGCCACTGCCGAAAAAAGTGAGGGTTCGCTCGAATCTCTATAACACCAGAATGGGGACTCTTAAAAGAAAAAGTGTATGCCCAGAAACTTTACGACATCACAGGCCAATTAGGCTGGTTTCACACACATACTGCAAGTTTTCTTACAATATTCGGTTTTAACCGAATTAAGAGCGGAATGTTCATACGATACATTTACATTCCTTTAACCACAGTGTTCATCCCGCTATTATACAGTGAAGACGTAAAGTAAGGAATAAATTCATTATCTCTCAAACTACAATTTTTTTAAAAAATCGCTCGGACCCTTCGAAATGTAGATATACAGAGTGTTGCAAATAAGAGTGACACAAAAATTTTTTTTTTTAAATAGAACCCACTGTATATTATTGCATGTACGGATTCTTCGGAAAACCCTAAACATTTTTCATGTAGCATGTGCTATACCTTAGCCCAAGCGTTTTGGAGTTATTCTCATTCAAAATTTGAAAAGTGGAAAAAGTCATGGAGAAAACAAAGAATAAAATTATTTTAAAAATGTCTTATTTATCGAAAAAACAGTTAGGTTAACTTTTTTTATGGGGATACCTTAAGGGAAAAGTATTCAAAAGCCAGCCTGCAAATTTAGATGATTTAAAAGATCGCATCCGGCAAGAAATTCGGCAAATTACACCCCAAATGGTTCGAAATGTTCAGCGAGAATTTGTAGATCGGTTAGGCTATTGTCAGTTGACCAACGGAAGACACTTCGAACATTTACTTTAAAAAAATTATTTTTAAGTTCACCTAACTGTTTTTTCGATAAATAAGACATTGTTAAAATAATTTTATTCTTTGTTTTCTCCATGACTTTTTCCACTTCTCAAATTTTGAATGAGAATAACTCCAAAACGCTTGGGCTAAGGTATAGCACATGCTACATGAAAAATGTTTAGGATTTTCCGAAGAATCCGTACATGCAATAATATACAGTGAGTTCTATTTAAGAAAAAAAAATTTGTGTCACTCTTATTTGCAACACCCTGTATATCTACATTTTATGTCAGAATATGCGCGTTCGAAAAACAAAATCGAAGGGTCCGAGCGATTTATTTAAAAAAATTGTAGTTTGCGAGATAATGAATTTATTCCTTACTTTACGTCCTCACTGTATATCTGGAGTAGACGTAGACGATTGATTAATGCGTTTTGTACTTATATATTGATATAAGTAATTTTTAATTTAGCCAAAGCCAAAAGTGATAAAACATCATTTGCGAAACGTTTTTTGTACAATATTTGGGAGAAATGGTAATTTATTTGTTGTCTCGAGTGGCATGGCGATACTTTTGGGTCAGTATCTAACCCTGATATCGTTGACCTAATATGAAAATTTCACAATTCCGAAATGAGCAATTTTACAGGAGGAGCAGACAACTGATATACGGTTTAAAATACTTAAATATACATAAATAAAAACGAATTAGTGGTTTTTACTGCTTTAATTAGAAGGGTGTAATGATGTTTAGGTGATTAACGTCCATAATAAATAGTGGACTTATGTAATATTCATTCCCTAATTTAATATCAAATGGGACTTGTTCAAAATTCATGAACATAAAGCTTGTTTTAATCACGTTTATTTCATTAAATTTAAACTAGTAAAGATTGTTTCACGAAAAATGGATATAACTTAATGACTGCAGTAAAAGTACCTGGGGCCATCCCATTATTTATAACCGTTTGTTATTATTATGTGGAAAGGACCGGATTGTAATAATTATAATTAAATATAGGCACATCAGGTAGGTTAGGTTGCTCAATTTATATTTAAATATCTTTTTGTGGTAAAATTTGTTAGTTTTTGAGGAATGGTTCAAGAATTGTCTTTTACCAAACATTCCTCAGAATAGCGTGATAGTAATGGACAATGCGAGCTATCACAGTCGCCAATTACATAAAGCTCCAAGCTCAAATAATACAAAATTGGAGATTCAGAACTACATGGCGGCGAATGATATATATTTTGAAGAAAGTTATAAAAAAAGTGATCGTTTAGAAGTTTTAAAGACATTTTGTATAAAAAAAGTATATGTTTGTGACACATTGGCAGAAGAAATTGGACATACAGTGCTACGGCTCCCACCCTATTATTGCATTTTTAACCCCATAGAGCATATGTGGCACCAGTTAAAATCTCTGGTTAGGTCTGAAAATATTTCTCCGACTTTAAGTTCTAGTATTGTAGACTTAATACGAAAATGCTTTATTGATATTCCCCCAGGTAGTTGGAAAAATTCAGTCAGTCACGTAATAACTACAGAAAATAGTCTGAATCGTATAATTATTCCAATTATAATTAATTTTGATGAGGATAGCGATACCGAAACAGAACTATCTATAGAATGACATTATAAATGTAAATAAACATGACTAGTAATATTTAAAAAAAATGTTATTTCATTTGATTACATTAATTTAATCATATCATTACTTGTTTTCCTTAGTCCGTCCCTTCATACTTCACTTGTTTATTGCCAAGCTCTTATCGACACAATGGGACCGACCCAGGAAATCATTAAGTCGTATCCAAATTTCGTGAAACGTACTGTTACAATATTTTAGTATCTAACTAATATAAAAGGAACTTCTTCTGATTAATAGCAAAACTGTTTTGAAATATGCACAATTCCATTCGAAATGTACACGCGATTCATGGAGCAATTTAATATAACTATGAGTCCCTTTTAGGCTTATATTTGCATTATTTTTAACAAATCTTTACAAAACACCACCAATTACTTTTAAAACTAATAGCCCGGAAGCCCGTTATCAAAATGTCCTCTTATCACGCCTTCATCTAGTCAATGACTAATCGCTAAATTATCAAAAAATAACAAAGTTTTACTCGAGCGAAAAAGTTCGGCAATGCTGCGCTTACCCGTCAGAGTGATTTCCCGCCTTGTCCGTTCTTGATGAAATCATATTAAAAATATAAAAATTATTAAATAAAAGATGTAAAGAAAAGGGGTATAAAAAAGTTACAGCGCCCAGGTCAAATTTTTTTTAAATAGTTGATAACACTCTAAAAAATAATAAATCGAGTCGAACGGACATTTTCCGTGTTGCGCAGCTGCAGGGAGGGCAGCGAAGTCGGATCTCGTATCTGTATATTTCATGCTAGCGGTACACGGCACGCGCATGGGACGGCTTGCTGTGTGGCTTGGTTGTCTATAACAATTCAGCATCTATGTCTCCATGTAGCATTATTATTACACGTGCTTTGTTGACTGAAAACGGCTTTGCTAAAAAATACATGTGCAAGAATGTCAGTTCATATTTTTCCACCATTTTCCGAGTCACAATACACGATTTCTGCTTGAAAACAGATGAGACGCGATAACTCGAACAGCGTTAAAAAAATGACATACCTAAGATCCAACACTTCGGTTTCTGTTAAGTTTAATTCTCCGCTGTAAACCAATTTAGATTTTTCTCGGACCAAAACTATTCACCGCACGGAAAATGTCAGTTACTATTATCATCTCATCAAAAACATCACTCTCAGTCAAGAAATAAAAAGAACGGACTAGGCGCGATAAATATTACGACCACTTTTTTTTACATATGTAAAGATGATTCTCAATGATTTCGCAACGTTGCCAATGTCCGTTCTTGTTAATTTCCTTCTCAAGTCCTTATTAAATCAGCAAAAAACTCAAAAAACTTTAGGTCGTGATCAGTCTGAAATCCTGGTAACGGGCTGCCGTACTATAAGCGAAGTTGTGAGACCGCATTTGGCGCCATGTTGATCAATAGGAATTATGCAATATTCATGTTTCATGTACTTTTTAAATTTGTGGGATTTCATATTAATTTTTTGGTGATATCTATTGGCCATTTCATAAACTCAAAATATTAACTGGTAGCTTCGACCACTGTCTACCAGATTCCATAAAACTCGCAAATTTGATAGATTTGGACTTATGTATTTTTCATATTAGACCGACGATATATCTCTAATTTTTTTAGTTCATAAAATAAATTAAATACAATTTTTATGTAAGATATGTCAAATTTAAATTTTAGGAAATGTATATGCATCTAGAATTTAAGCGCAACTCTATACAATTAGACGTGTGTATGTAAACCACTCTGGATAAACTCTAGAGCCTGTATCCTAATTAATTATTAAAACTGATTCATTTCTGACGAAATTAAAGCTTACTAATTGAAGATGTATTGGAACAATAACATTTTGTTTACGAATAAATACCATTTTCCTATTGAAATATTCTTTTTCAGATTCACATGAAAAATTTACTTTTTATAACAACTGTACGTTTTATTCTCAGCGTTAAAAGCTACATTTTGAGGATTTCAAATCCTTTTATCACATGTTTCACACATTATCCATTTTGAAGCACGTTAGTGCACTATGTAGGTAACAGATGCGAGTTACATTTGCCGGGGAAAAGTTTATCTTTACTCTTTAAATTCGAAATGAAAAGTCTCCCACGCCAGTACGTTATAAAAGACATATAAAAGGTATAAAAGTCAGTTACGCTTTATGCGGTCTAATTCAATTTCAAAAAGAAAATTTCCGTCAGTAATCTATCTCGGCTTGGAGAATAAAATTCGTAATATGAAGAGATTTATATTTAATAAAATAATCCTTTTAAGCTTAATGTGATAAAGCTTTTTTTATTTTTACCTACTTTTACCTACATCTAAAATAGTATGATTTCTCTTAAGTTCTCCACGAGACGTCTGACGAGAAAAACTCAAGAGACCGTTTTCATGGAGAATTGAACAGGCGAATAAGGAAAAATATCCACATGGAAGAATATCAGTGGTGTAACACCTTTTTTGTAAAAAATATCAAAGGACATGTTTGCAGCGACGCCACTGGTGGAACAATTGAATAACTTTTCTAACAAAAATTTGAGGTTCTATATCCTATTAACTCATACCAAAATTAAACATAATATCTAAAGTATTTTGGGAGATGGCCATTTCTTCTATGCCGCGCCTTGCGCGCATTTGGGAAAATTTTTCGCCAATCCCACCTCGTAGCTGATAAAAAAATTAACAAATTGAATCCGGCCTGATCCCCGTAGCTCGATTAATAAACTAGTTATAAGCATTTATGTAAAAAAATTTCCCCCACCAACCCCAGCCTCCGGCCCATCAAATTAATCGGTATCACCCGTTGATTCGAGAAAAAATGATGCCCCAACTGCGCCCCTTCTCGAGATATGATTAATTCAATTTTATTGTTTTTGCAGTTGAAAATCGCGTTAATTTGCGAAAACTCATTGAGATATCGGGATCGGGTTTGTTCGAGCTTGCGCGCTCTGTCAAGCTCTTCAATTTTGCTTTTTTGTAGCATCAAAACAAACCGGCTGAGTTATTTTCCATTTCCCATTGTAGGTTATATTTACGGGGCGTGCCCCACCCCCCCCCTGCTGCGCCCTACACAAATCATTTCAGAATGTCGAGGGGATCCTACTGTATCGATTGGGGGAAAAAAATTACTCGATTTCGTCAAGGGAATTTCGAATACCGGAACGACTCCACTGTAGAAATCCTAATAATTTTGTATAAATTATGTTTACAATATTATTTTCGTGCGGATTACTAATAATGTAATTAAATACTATATTTTATAGGAAATTTTACAATACTCTCATTATACATAATAATTATTTGGAAACCTTTTTAATAATAAAAGATACTGACAGTCTAAATTTCATCTGAATATCTTGAAAAGTAATGTTTTCGCGATTACAATTTCTCCATCTCGCGCGGAAAATGTAAACAACTAATAAGTTCCAAAAACGTACCTATTTATTTCTTTTAAATCATAATAATATTCTCATTTTTATTTCCCCTGAGGAGGAAATTAAAAGATAATTTCCTAAAAGTCCTTGCCCTACTTCTCTTCCCAGTAAAAAATTATCTTACGGAGATAAAACATTTGGGGGTTTAAAAACATCGGCTAAGAAGGCATTTTGTCTTTTTAATGTTACACTTTTTTTCGTGAAAGTAAAAATGCTCAAGGTATTTTTTAAGCCGGGTTCAGATGACTGCGTATGCGTAAAGGTTATGAAACGTATGCCCAGATTTGGTTACCAAATGGAAAACTTTTTTAATTTTGCTTTTACAAGAAATAGTACAGACCTGAAGATTGCCCATAGCGGCGCGGGCAGAGACTGGGCCAGTGTTCCCAGCGTCATAATAAATTGGATTCAAATTTCTTAATAGATTAAGGTTCTTCATAGTAAATATTTTTTTTTTAAGATCAACAATACATACTTATAGTATCGTATTCAGCATAAAATGAATGATGAATTTTTTTTAGAAGTCGACTAAAATATGCGATGAACTCCCAAATCGACATGATATAGACCGAAATCCGTGTAAACCAGGGATTTGTCTACCAATATAAGGTGTTATATTTTTATATTGATTCGTTTTTCTTTAAACTTCGATATTCAAAGTCTTCCGTAACAAATCTATTATGAATGTATTGACACTGGCAACGCTCACTGAAGCAATACTCAATAGTCAATACGAAGTAGGGATACGGTCCGATACACAAAGTATTTACCAAGTATCTATCGTATACGTGCGTATGTGCCTCTTAACACATAATTTTTTGCACAATAATTTTAAAATAAAAATTTTAAAATAAAAATTTTAAAATAAAAATTATTGTGCATTCAACAATTTCCAAGTAAGATCATGCTCAAAATATAGTTTTTGTTCGGGTTTATTTGTTGTTCGGTTTGCCAGACAAACATATAACAAAATAATTATACACGTAAATCGTTTGTGTTATATATTTAAAATAAACCTGTTTTGTAATAGACCGGTACTTCCAAATCGATACATATCGATCCACAAATACTGGTACTTTTGGGAGTATACAGGGTGTTATAGAAATGAGGCATTATATTTAAATGGGTGACTCCTTGGGTGTCCTACAGCAGAGCTAAATAGTTTATTTTTTTTTAATCGGCCGTTTTAAAAGTGGGGTAATAAACACTCTTACTCACAGGTCAGTCTGCGCTACTGTACAACATTTCACCCAGAGCCAATGGCAATGTTGCCAAGCTTAACGTAAAACTGAAATTCCATATAAAATTATAAAAATAAATTATTTTCTACCTACTTGTATTTATCCTTATACCTAAAGAGTGAGGAAATCCAAGCACAAACACAATCAGTTTTTTTCTTTTTCATGGGAACACTCCTGGAAACACTTTATGTACACACAGTAATAGTGAAACAGAACCGATAGTTAGCTCTTGAAAATACAATAAAAACAATATTCAAAGATTATTTATGGACGGGCAAGATTCACGCGTAAACCGAAAAAACAGAGCGGATTGCTGAGAATGTGTTGGTGATCGACGAGACACAACGTATCTTCATTTTGTCTTTATCTCAGGAATTGCCAGTTTAAATATAATACGTCATTTCCATAACACCCTGTATACGGAGTTCGTTACTCATCCAACTACTAACCGTACCAACCGAACAAACACCGCGAGCCGCTTGAGGTTGATCGGACGAGAACTGGTATACCAATACCATACCAATAAATGGCCGTGGCCGTTCAAATTTTTATCGTCAAATCTGACATTACACTTTTTCCAAATTAAATGAGTTAAGCACTCATTGAATGGCTTTAGTGTCTGTCTGTACGTCTGTATATAAAAAACACTACTGAAAATTCAAGGTATATAAAAATCACGGCTACAAGAAAGGCAACGACATTTTTTTGTAAAAAGAATAATGAAATTTATATTTTTAATCCAAATCTATGATACTGTAACAACAGTTCAAATTTTTAATAAAACTTTAATAATCTTGTTTCCACAACAATAATTTTTAGCTTGGACGAATGTTTTCAGATTTGTTGGATGTCTGGAATCCACCACAAATGTATTTCTTCTTTGTTGAACATCGGTCCTAATTTTTTTTATCGGACATTTTTAAATAATGCACATTTATTTACCGTTCCGCCGCTGGCGACTTGTGCCTTGAGCTAAAATGTTAGCATAAAACAAGCCCTCTTATTTCCTCATTAGAGTCCCAAAATACTGCCGAATGGGATAAATTTCAACTATGCCAATATTTGAATAATGTACCAGAGTTTGATCAGTTTTTCCCATCTGGGGATTATAATATTGGGCCGACAGCTGTTTATCCATCCGTTATTAAATCTCTTAAGAGAGGTTGCTAAAATAAGGGGTAGATAACATAAAATAGCCGAGAGGATAAGTGTTGAAAATAAAATGAATTGTTTAATTTATTAAAATAAAAAAATTTATTCAATCTAGAAAACAGTTTTACTTAGATATATAATATATGAAAAATCAAATATATACAGGGTGTTATGGAAATAACTTATTATATTTAAACCGGCAAATTAGGAGATGAAAATAAATTGAAGAAAAATAACCATAAATGGCGCTTTGAATTATTAAGCGAAATATACACTTCATATGAAATCTCAAAATTAACGTGGCCGCACCTGAGGACTTTCGGAATCAATAGTTTATTGAGGCAGTCTCGAGGTTCAAAAGAGGTTAGCGCATTATAGGCGGTGTTGTCATATTGCAACACAGAACACGTGTTCAGTTTTTGACAACAAGACGTCTTTGACACGTGTCTTCACTTCTTTTTCAAACTTTTTAGAAAAAAAAAACTACAATTTTAAGGTAGTACTTACTCTCTTACCTTCGATCTTGTTTTAAAATAATCCGTTTTATAATTAAATTCCATAAAAAAAAAAACACAAAAAGTATGTTTTCCAACAGCTCTACAGTAGATAATATCACACAAATTTGAAATCACATCACATCAGCATTTATTATTATGAATTATTTCACAACAGAATAAAAATCGAGTATGCGTCAAGCACGTAGAACCCTCGAGAGCGTCAGTCCAACCCCGAGTCTCGAAACATACTCAAGCAACGATAGTGGCGCGCGGCCGGTATACAAGCAAGGGCGAGACACGCGGTGTGATCTGACAACACGGTTAGTATACTCTAGTGCACCACATTGTTGCTAAGTGAGTCCTAATGGAACGGCGCGACAATACGTGGGTAAAAGGGTTTCTACCTTAGTATTTAGATATTCGTTTAAAAAAAAAAGGACACCCAAGGAGTCACCCATTTAAATGTAATAAGTTATTTCCGTAACACCCTACATATTCAAAAATTTACATAATATAATTCGATAATCATAATATAACATATTATAGATATTTATTCCATCAAGTAAAATTGATTTCATCGATAAGTTACTTTTAATTTGTTTTATTTTTAAATGGTCAATATTTTTGCTATTGATGGTGCAGTTGATTTTACAAATTTTATACAAGATTTTTTATTTTGATTTAATTCCATGAATTAGTATACTAATTTTTTATTTGTTAAGTTATATAATTACGATTTATTTTTAATTCAGCTAATCCGGTGCCAAATGGTTGCGCCACCATAATACCCAATGGAAGATGTTCATCAGCACCACCTATTGTAAACAAGACTACGTCTTGCAATTCGAAGAATTGCAACCAGACTTCAAATTATAAACTGGAGAAAACCTACCGTTACCAGAATACCACTAGGAAAGGAAAATATGATAATGACCACACTGTATTAGCAGGTATTATTGGCGGTAAATATATATTTTTTAGAAATTCCGAATATTTAAAGGTTTTGATGAAATTTGTTATATTATACAGGGTTGGGCAAATGTTTCGGAACGCATTAATTACAGGAGAACGAAAAGTGATATCAGATCCGGGTTTTCGGCAATCGATAGTACTAAAATTTTACTATTTGACTCTGCATTCCCTATGCCAGAACGTCATCAACTGGAGCGACATTACATTTAATTTTTTTTAAATGAAATACCCTGTATATTATTACTTATTTAAAATTTTCAATAAATTTAAAACATAATTTTCTCTATAATGTACTATGTCTAAATTCAATTGTTTCGGAAATATGGACAAATAAGTGAAGAAACCAAAGATATTACAAACTACAGGTAGAAAAATGTACATTCCTAGGCTACGCAACAATTACAAACAGCATTTCCCACCTCTTTCGGTCATTATTGCAGCATAACCAGATTGACATATTAATCGGCAATTGCTCTTAAAATAAATTTATTTCCCAATAATTTTACTATAAACTGTGAAAAGGCTATGAGAGATTCTTTAAAAAAATATTATTAAATTTAATTATTATATTATATATTATTATTATTATTAATTAATTAATTAAATAACTTTTTTTTTACATTTTCGTTTGTGTAAAAATTGTTACTAATGTTTTAAAATATAATGTATTGGGTTTTCTTCATTTATTTTGGAAACAATCGAATTTAAATATAGGGTATGTTATAGAAACAATGTTTTAAATATTTTGAGAATTCAGAATAACTAATAATATACAGGGTGTTCCATTTAAAAAAAATAAATGTAACGTCATCCCTTGACAGTTGATGATGATTTTGACGTATGGAACCTGTATTTTCTTATACTTGATGTTTTTCGAAATATATAAAATAAATAATCACTTACTGGAGGACTAGGAGGACAATTCTCTTATTATACATACAAAAATCGTCAAAATTTTCAAATATTTATTTTTATAATTTTAGCACTTATGGTTGTGTGGGACGATTATACTTACTAAATTTAAAATTACGACGTAACAAGGATAATTTTAATTATCAATCAAACTATCAATCAATTTTTTTAAAACAGGTCCTATTAAAATAGGGGAGGAGGGGTTGTAAAATACAGGGTATTAATTTGATAATTTCCCATCCTTTCTTACTTCTACTAAATAATATTAAAAATCGGAAAAACACATCAATTTTATTGTGAAGGGTGACGCTCTTTAAGAATATTTGAACCCTTGTTGGTTTTACCCCCTGAGAGGAGTAGATGTGACCCTTTCAAATCTTCAATGGGAATGAAAGTCAAGTGGCACATCATGTTAAAAGTCGTTTAAATTTATTTATCTTTTATCTTCTATTTGTTTCCATTAGATTATCCAGATTATTTTTATTAATTTTTGCCTGTAGCGAAAATATACGAAAGTTCTTCTGTTGCTGATCGGTTTGATATTTCTCGAAAAATAAACAATCGACGTAGGGGAGACCGAGGAGAATTGTGACAGAGTAGAGTTGTGACAACGACGATTTCTCGGAATCTATGGCCGTTAGCGAGCTGGCAACAGCGCACGATTGTTTGTTTATAGACGCGCTACTTGATGCAGTACGCGCCAATGGCCCACGATAAGCGCTTGCGTGATTACGACGTCTGCATGGAAAAACAACCGAAAACTAAATTTTTATCAATTTTTTTATTATACGTCTTGTATAATGATATATTACATTCACGTGGTTATGCTATTTTTTCTTATATTGTGTGGGTTTGGAGTTTCAAAGCGTGACATTCTCTTGCTGTGTTTTCATCTTGTTTCGAAATTAGGAATTATTATTCTGACCAGATAGCGATTTTTGGCACCTAGGAGAGTTGTGACACGCTATCACAACTCTCCTATTAAAGGTTATTTTCTGGTCTAGCTTATTTTACAGGCTTTTTGCAATGTTTTTTCTGTTTATTTCTGTTTTTTGTTCGTTTGCTTTGTTCTTACAACCTAAGTTTGATATAATGATGCCATAATTACTTATAAAAGATTTAATACTCTTATGTTAATGTTTCATGTTAATGTACTTCCTACAATTATGCCAAATGATAATTAAAGTAATTTTATACGAAAAACATGTGTTTTGTTTATAATTCATATAAAAGTAATTTTATCTATTAAATATAGTCTAGATACACAGCTGTCACAACTTACCTTGCTACCTGTCACAATTTACCTCGGTGTTAGGAGAGTTGTGACAAAGGGAGCAGTTTCAGTTTTCGTGGATTTCCTCAGAAACCTTATAATTTTTATTGACTTTGATGACTGTTTTTAAAAGAGTAAGGATTGAGCTACATTGCGGCTTACAATTCATAATGGTGGTATATTTCTTTATTGAGTAAAAATTGTCACAACCCTCCTCGGTTACCCCTACGTGACTCAAAAGTCAGAAACAAACCCAGTTTACTCCAGACTTGGCACAGGCTTACCATATCAGTGAAAACTGAATGAACTGAAAGAAAACAAATAATTCAATTTAACAATAACGACAAATATGACATTTGTTAATCTAGTAGTGTCAAAGGTAGGTATGAAAGACAGCCGTTCTAATACGGGATTTATAAAAATACGTTCCGAACGTTTGAATGCAACGTAATGTCTTTGTCTAATTAACAGAAACCGACAAAGAAAAATTATACTAAATTCCAGAGCACCCCGATTGTTGTTCTGGGAAGTTGTTTACAACCCAAGAATGTGAATTGTTTATTCTTCAAAAGACTGTGTGTTAATCAAACCCGTAGCCTCCTTGATTTAAAATCATTGGTTCTGTACAACTTTTAAAGCATAAGTAAATATTCGGTTCGTCACTTGCTTGCGGGTGAGTGTATTATTTAGTGGAAACTAGATATTAGTGTTGGAAGTTTTTAAATTGACAACCTGTAAAACAATAATTGCACCAATCAAATTAAAAATAGCCCCGTTGCTTGGCAGGTTAGATGAGGAACGATCGGCTGATATTTACTGAGTCAAATTTTATAATTTTTTTGATATTTATGTTTCATTTGGTCATTCCCTCTTCCGAAACTTATTTTAAGAATCCATGTTCAGACTACAGATAAATTAAGTATATACAATGTGTCTACGGATAGAGTTCAGAAGAGGAAAAACTTGTTTATTTGTAGATTTAGAAGAAAAAGTCATTCTTCATAAAAATGTTTGCTTGTGTCGAAACTACAATTTCTAATACCAAATTTACGATTACTATACAGGGTTAGTCAGAAATAACATTTTTAATTTGTTTGATTTTGTTTAAAACAGATTTACGTAAAACAAAACAACTATTGTTGCTTCCTTATTAAAATATAATTTTATATCTGGCCGAATAACGATTTTGTTGTAAGAAAACTATTTTTTATTTGAATTTTTATTATTACATGTCATATTTCTTTAATTCATTCAATTATAAATTATAAAATATTAAAATAAATAAAGTTCTATTCAAACGTGGTACCACGCATAGTTCAAGTCGATATCTGAATTCCCGATAACAGTTCCTAATTTGCTGTATTGGGATATTTACAATTACTTCTCTTATTTTTTCTTTCAAGAGATCCAAGTTATTATTGAAATTGGTTTTATACACATGTTGCTTCAGATATCTCCACAAATGAAAGTCGGTAATTGTGAGATCGGGACTCCTAGGTGGACATTCATTTAGACCATACCTTCCCATCCATTTATTCCCAAACTGATGATTTAGCCAATCACGAACAATTATCGCGGAATGACCGGAATAGCCGTCTTCTTGAAAGTGTAATTTTATTCGATCAGCTAAAGGTATATCTTGCAAATGATCATAAAAAAAGTGTTCAGAAGATGGAAATAAGTGTGTTGATTTAAATTGTTTTCAATAAAATATGGTCCAACTATTCCATTGTAAGAAATAGCTCAACACACGTTAACTTTTTTTTGAATACTGTCTTCTAGAGCGAATACGAAAATTAGGGTTGTCACGGCTCCAATAGCGACAGTTTTGCGAACTGACTACCCCGCTTGTGTTAAAAGTGGCCTCGTCCGAGAAAATAATATTAATAACAAAACTTCTTTGTATATGGATATTTTCCTCTATCCACAAACAAATATCCAATCGCTTCATGTCGTCATTTTCTTCCAGAAGATGAATAAATTTAGGTTTGTACGGACGAATTTTATTGAATTTTAATATCTCTTCTACTAGAGATTTACTAACATTACCAATTTGAGAAGATTTTTTTCTTAAAAACAGTTTGGGAACATTTCTAACCGAATCCATTATCATTACAGTTACAGCATCATCTTCATCATACTTTTTCTTCTCCCTTTTTTATTCAAAACACTACCAGTTCTCATGAATTTCATTACAATTTTTTTTAATCCCACGTCCGTGATAGGAACATCAGGCCAAATCTCATGGAATTGTCGGAGAACTGCCATATAGCTTTTTTCATGTCCTAAACCATAACTTCGGACAACATAAATTCTTTGTTCTAACGTAAGCATTTTCTGTTTTCACTATTGTGCAGATTTATGAGAAAGTATGACACAGCTGTCAATAATTTTAAACATACAAAGAAACTAAACATTTCAGTTATTTGGAACAGGCTACTTGATATATTATTATTTTAGTATTAGCTGTGAAATTAACCACTTTGAAAAAATGTTTATTAGTTTTTTTGCACAATTGGTGAAATAAATCACGGGTTTGAAAATATTTTCATAAAATTAAAAAAAAAATCGAATTCGAAAAAACTGAAAATTTTATTTCTGACTAACGCTTTATCGTAATCGTAAATTTGGTATTAGAAATTGTAGTTTCGACACAAGCAGACGCTTTTATGACTTTTTCTTCTAAATCTACAAATAAAATAGTTTTTCCTCTTCCGAACTCTATCCGTGGACACATTGTATGAATTAACCAAGTGCCTGTTTAATCTTCCTCTTAAACATATAACTTTAAGGGGTCATCATCATATTATTTAAATTGTTAGGTGTTTGTGTCGACTGGGGCCATGGATGGGGATGGGCCCATGAAGCTGCCACCATAGCTCCACAGATTACTTTCACTGCAGACACAGCGCTCAGCTCAGCTGTTTACTGTCATACAGAAGACTATAGCATGACAGGATACGATGATGTAGATTGGAGTGCTTTTGGTGATTTTTGTTTCTAAATGCAGTTATTTTTACATGTATGTATGCATCGCTAAGGTTGAGTTAACCCCCGATCTGAAAAAAACATTGCTATAACAAATATGCAAGAAAAAATCAGAATCAGACCATTAACCATAAAGACATATTTTATCATATAAATAAATCATCAATCATTATCGGCAAATAAAACATTTTTCCTAGCGATGCATTTTCGTTTGATCGAATGATGTACTGACTGATTTTCTAAACTCGCTGGGCGCACAATAAATAAATGTTTGTCAATGTTTGGTGGAAGAGTTGGTTGATCAGTGATCAATAATCATTAAATATGGTATAAGGTGTCCCAATTTCGAAACTTTTATAGGGTATCTCCATAACTGTTAGTGCTATCAAAAAAGTAATGTTCTTTTTTGGTTCAAACCTAAAATGGTAAAATCAAAATTTGAAAATTTTGGCTCGCTTCAGATACGGGGGAAAATCAAAAAAATTACAATTTCAAAATTATCCTATATTTTCTTAGTTCATAGAGATACAGAAAAATGTTATATACAGAAGTTTCTTTATAATGATTTGTGAATAATCTTGCGTATTTTGAATAAGTATACGCGGTAAGGTAAAAAAGTTATCGGACCTAACCCTATTTTTTTAAATGGAGCACCCTGTATATTTGAATCTAAGAAGATTGCATTTTAAATCCTATTTTCAAGTATATAACACACCTTGGATAATATTGGTTTCCTAGGCGATTTATTTAAACTTTATTACTTTAAACGACAGTAGGCCATGAAACAAAAGCTAATATCCTAGAGACAACTATGTTGACATTCCAGTTGTTATTAACATTTAACGTCAATGTAATTTTTACATATTCATTTATTTGTGAAAATTACTTATCAACATTTTGAAAAATTTGATTTGATCTCTATCATCCATGGTGTGTTATAAATTTGAAAAGAGAGTTTAAAATGCTATATTTTAGATTAAAATATACAGGGTGTTCCATGAGGTTAGGTCCGACAACTTTCTTACCTGACCCCGTATACTTATTCTAAAAACGGCAGATTATTCAACAATCATTATAAATAAACTTATGTATGAAACATTGTTCTGTATCTCTTTTAACTAAGAAAATATAGGGTAATTTATATATACTTTGGATTTTCCCCGTATCTCTTAAGCGAGCGATAATTTTCAAATTTTGATTTTATCATTTTAAGTTTGACCCAAAAAAGTACATGACACCTCCATTAATTTTTTGATAGGACTAACAATAACGGAGATATCCTATAAAAGTGTTGAAAATGTACTGTACTTGCTAAGAGTAAGTAGGTATCTAATTTATATAACTAATATTTTTCTAAAGAAAATGCCTGCCATTTAATGAAAAATTAATGATGCTGAAAAAATCCTTAGATTTTTGAAATTTTTTTTTTGTTTTAACGCATTTCTTTTTAGTCGTTGGTAAATATTTATTAATCGTTATTGAAAAATATTAAATGGAAAATACCACGAATCCGTGCTGTTACCGGCATTCCTTTACCGGCACGTGTACTCTCCAATTAATTTTTATTATTAAAGTTACTTAGGGTAAAATCTTTCTAACTCAAAATTTAGCAAATTGGGCTGAATTCGATAAGTTTGTTACATTTAATTAAGTGGTCCCAAGTTCAAAGGATCGCATAGCGTTTAAATTACTTTTGTTTTCGAGGAATTCGGATCGATAAAGCTTTAAATCGTATTTTCCAGGCAAAGAGAACTATTTTCGGAGAACGGATATCAGTTAGAGATGGTATTAGCTAAAAGTGTATTTTCTACAGCTTGTGTGGTAGAAAGTGTAACAAATGGGTAACTTTGTATCCTTCAATTTATCGAAAAAAGTTGCTAACAAGTTTAGCTTAGTTGTAAACCTCCTTAGCCATAGTCGAGTATCCGAAATATTGTACAGAGTAGCCAAAAAATATGAAAATGAATTAAGAATAAAATACCTTTAGCTTTAAAAATTCTGCAAAATGCCGTTTTTAAGCTCTTTCTAGAATTATCTTCCCTGTATAAAGTGTGTTATGGAAATGACTTATTATATTTAAACCGGCAAATCCTGAGATGAACATAAATTGAAGAAAAATAACCTTAAATGGCGCTTTGAATTATTGTACGAAATATACACTTTATATGAAATCTGAAAATTTACGTGACCGCTACTGAAGACGTTCGTAATCAATAGTTTATTGAGGCGGTGTTGTCATATCTTGCAACATAGAATTGTAAACGCACGTGTTCAGTTTTTGACAACAAGACGTCTTTGACCCGCGTTATCACTTCTTCTTCACACTTTTTAGAAAAAAATATTTCAATTTTACGGTACATACTCTCTTACCTTCGATCTTATAATTCATTTTATAATTAAATTCCATAAAAAAATAAAAGACAAACAGTATGTTGTGCAACAGAACTAACAATCGGTAATATAATACAAATTAGAAATCACATCACAATATTTCTTATTATGAATTATTTCACAACAGAAAAAAATCGGGTAATATTACAACTAACGAAACGTTTAAAATTCGTATACATCAAGCACGTGAAACCCTCGACACCGTCCTCTTCCATCCCCGAGTCTCGAAACATACTGAAGCAACGATAGTCCCGCGCGGCAAGGGCGAAGCATGCAGTGTGATCTGACAAAACTGTTAGTATACTCTAATGACCCCACATTGTTGCTAACTGAATCCAGATGGAATGACGCGACAGTATGTGGGTAAAAAGGGTTTTTACCTTAGTATTTAGATATTCGATTTAAAAAAAAAAGTACATAGATTTTCTCTAGGACACCCTAGGAGTCACCCATTTAAATATATTAAGTCATTTCCATAACACCATGTATACGTGCTGACGAGAAACAGACATCTTTGAGACATAATTAGGTCATTATATTTTATTATTATTATTTTATTCATTCGGTTTTTTCTCATTGACTGAAAACTCATTTTCCGACTAGATGGATAGGACGTGGTACGCACAGAGACAGGTTTGATGCTCCTAGAGTCTAATAAATAATAGTCTAGGACCTAGACTATTTATGGGATAGATTAAAATAAATTGTCTACCGAGATGGAGATGGAGATGGAGAGGCTATGGAGGTGTTTAACCAAGCAAAACTTTTTAGCAAAATTGACTTTTTTCGATAAAATCAAGGATAAAAAAGTTTCCCTTCTGTTACACTTTCTACCATACACGCTGTATATGAGACACAGATAAAAGTTGTAAACGATTCAGAAGATTGATTTTGATTTATATTTTAACAACTTCATTCAACTCCAACATGCATTAGGGCGCTGGTCCTCCGAATTGCTTTTGTCAGAAATCGGTTGACGAACGCCGTCAGATATCGCATTAAGTGTTTCGGGTTTGTTCGTGGCATTTCCCATTAACTGGTTCGTCTACTAGATAAGTTGTTGCATGCACGAAATCAAACAATCCTCCTAGTGCGATTGATAAAATTGAAACAATGGATGGTTATTATCTTTTGGAAAACACGTATCTTGTTTGATGGAATTCGTTTAAAATAATTCAGAAGAAAATATCGTTAATGATATAATAGTAAAATGAAAAGAATTTGGTGAACATCATCATTTATTTGATAATTTTAAAAAGGGAGGAGAAAAAGTTTATTAGAATCGCGTGAAGCTGGATACAACTAGAACTATATCACTATATCTTAAATATCATAAGAGAATCAATTGAAAAAGGTTACAATATCATCAGAATAACTTCAAAATGGTCAAATATTGTTCCAGATAGTTATCAAATCGCACGTTTTCTAAATATGATTATTCGCAAATATGGATAAGTACAACTTATAGGGGCGCCGTAAAAAGTTAAATTTTATTAGTGAAACAATGGGTTGGTGCGCACGGTTTACCGGTCATATTTTGAAAGATTGCTCGTCGGTTGTCTTGCGTACAATGTTGTCGTCATATAGACAACTCCGCTGTATTGGTGCAGCCAACAACGTCGTGAACTAACGATGACCGTCTAAAACCGACCGGACGAACGTGCTTCATCACGTGTAACAGTATGATTCAAATCGAGATTATGTAGATCACATAACACAGAACCACTTCAGCAGCTAATCGAAATGATTATCAAGATCGTAGCTATAAAAGCTTCTTTTACTAAAGTTAAAAATTAATTTTTAAAATAGTAGTTGATGCATCAATTCAAATATGAATTATTGTTTAAAATATAATAATATTTCTTGACAAAGGTTATTGCTTATTATGACAAAGGTTATTATTGCTTACAAAACATGACAAGAAAATGTTTCTTTACTTATAATTTTGCGATTTTCCAAATATTTTCATAGGAACCAAGCTCTTAGAGAACTGTCGTTACCGATGGGACATAATATTCGCAAAATAAAAATTTTTATAACTTATATATACAATATTTAACACTACTTATAAAAAAAGAAACCACTTTGTAACTAATGATTCTTATAAGAACTGATTATGATGATTTAATTATACAGGGTGTCCGTTAATTAATGGGACATGGAAAAACCACAGACTGCTTACGTAAAAATATTAGGATTTAATTATACTTACTTATTCCTAAAGTTGATATTAACTGAGATACAGGGTGTTCAAGTTAAAACTTCATTTTTGTTTTTCTCTAATAGCTTTGACATAAACCAATGGTTATTTACAAAATTTGGCAATTATGGCTTTTTATGTTGAGAAACCTGGTGAAATTTTAATATACAATGTCTGTGGCATTTTTTGAACATTTATTAGGTCATAACTTTTTTGTGCCTTAGTGTATATAGGGTTTTAATGAATTATTACATAAAAAAAGATATACTAATTTCAGGTCGCCCAGAGTTACCGTTTCGGAGATATTTGCATTTCAATAGCTCAGGCAAGTAAATAATATTTTGTTACTTCTTACCAATTAACTTTTACATAATAATTAATGTTTTAGTAATGGTAATTGGGAATAATAAATATATCAATTGGATTGCTCTTTAACTTACTTTAATTAAAATAACTTTGACCCTAGAAAATATCGTGTCGAAAGAAACCAACAGCAATGAAAACACAAACTTACGATAAAGTAAAAAATGAAACATTTTCTGACAAAGCTATCTTACAATAATCAACAAACACATAACAACATCGAGGTTTCATAGCAACTACATCTCTAAATTTTATTTGTTTTCTCATAGGTTACTTTGAGAAAAAAAATTTTGTTTGCAAATTAATAGTAATTGGGCAGGGTGCACTAAACAATTTAAATGCAAATATCTCCGAAACGGTAACTCTAGGCGACCTGAAATAAGTGTACCTTTTTTACGTAATAAATATGATGAAAGTATTATTTTCATTAAAAACTGAAATACACTGAGGCACAAAAAAGTTATGGCCGAATAAATATGAAAAAAATGCCGCAGAGAGTGCCCCCTACATTATACATTAAAATTTTACCAAAAAATCAATTTATCATTCTAAAAAAACCATAATTGCAGAATTTTGTAAATGGTTTCTGTCTAAGTTATTAGAGAAAAACAGAAATGAAGTTTTAACTTTAACACCCTGTATTTCAGTTAATATCAACATTCGGATATAGGTAAGTATAATTAAATCCTAATATTTTTACGTAAGGAGTCTGTGGGTTTTTCCATGTCCCATTAATTAGAGTACACCATGTATAATTGCAAAGAAGTTTCGTTTAGTATCTTGAACAATTGGCGAACCATATGAAATATTAAATATACATGTCAATTTTAATTTTACAATTTCCATCTAATACACTGGAATTGTATTTCTTTTCCAAGAAAAAGTCTGTTTTATCCCTTTTCATTAACTTTCATGAAACAGAAAGACACTAAAAATAACATGCCATTGATATTGTTGTAAAGTTCTGATTTACTTCCATTCTTTCGCCGGCGCACCTGAAATTCATTCCTGTAATTCCTTTTCGTAGTATACAAGAAACTTTAGAAAACAAGGGTCTTGAAATTTACCCTGGCTAATTACAACCCTTAAATTTGGCTTTGCTAGATAACTAATAGAAATTCGATAAGTTTGTTACATTTAATTAAATACTCCCAAGTTCAAAAGATCGCAAACTTTAAATTACTTTTGTTTTAGAGATACATAAAATGGATCAATACAGCTTTTTTCGGCTTTACAATGTATTGGGAACAAAAAGATTTTTGTAAAAATCTATAAGAAATGTTGAAATTTTTGAACGAAAAAGTATACACAGGCTGTTATGGAAATGACTTATTATATTTAAATGGGTGACTCCTTGGGTGTCCTAGAGAAAGTCTACATCTTTTTTTTAATCGAATATCTAAATACTAAGGTAAAAACCCTTTTTACTCACATACTGTCGCCCCGTTCCATGTGGATTCACTTAGCAACAATGTGGGTCACTAGAGTATACTAACGGTGTTGTCAGATCACACCGCGTGTCTCGCCGTAGCTTGAATACCGGCCGCGCGCCGCTTCATACTTCAGTATGTTTCGAGACTCGGAACTGAAACGACGTTGGTTCCACGACGTCGAGGATGCCACGTACTTGACGTATACAAATTTTAAACGTTTTGTTAGTTGTATTGCCTGATTTTTCTTTTGTTGTGAAATAATTCATAATAATAAATGTTTTGATGAGATTTCACATTTGTGTGATATTATCTACTGTTAGTTCTGTTGAAAAACATATTTTTTGTGTTTTATTTTTTTATGGAATTTAATTATAAAACGGAATATTTTAAAATACGATCGAAGGTAAGAGAGTATGTACCTTAAAATTGTAGTTTTCTTTGTCTAAAAGGTCTGAAAAAGAAGTGATAGCGCGCGTCAAGGACGTCTTGTTGTCAAAAACTGAACATTTGCGTTTAGAATTATGTGTTGCAATATGACAACATCGTATATAATGCGCTAACCTCTTTTGAACCTGGAGACTGCCACAATAAAATATTGATTGCGAAGGTCCTCAGAAGCGTAAATTTTAAGATTTCATATAAAGTGTATATTTCGCTTAATAATTCAAAGCGCCATCTATGGTTATTTTTCTACAATTTATTTTCATCTCGGGATTTGCCGGTTTAAATATAATACGTCATTTCCATAAGACCCTGTATTTTAATTTAGGAAAAAAAATGTTTATCGATATTTTAAATTTAGCTGATCAAGCAACTCAAATAATATTAATTAGCAACTTAATCAAGAGCCGACGTTTCGACCCGATTCAGGACAGCATTGGCATTTGTACTGGAGTATATAATCTGACCCTGAAGATGGCCCAGATGCGGGTAGACACGTAGGCTTTCGATTAAGCGGCTAATTAGTAAAAAGAAGTGTTCAAGTAAGCTGAAATTCCTTTTTAATTATCTTCGCCAAATACTGGAAGAAATGTTTGAGCCAAATGTTAGAAAGATTGATTGAAACTATTTTTTGTGAGTGTAGAATCTTCCAATTTTTAGATTACTGTAACATTACGTGTAAGAAATTATTGTAAACATTGTCATAAATAAATTAGTAAAAAATATTATTATATCAGGTAAGAAACGTTCAACTGAATTTTCCTAATGACTAAGTTCCTAAATTAAAGTGGCATCTGTGTCTCCAATTTCATTGTTAGGGAGAAAAATTTTGAAATATCTGTCATATATTATCAACGAACAAGCCCGAACAAATATCACACATCCATTCAATTTTTTAAAACAGTTGCCTTTCCCCCAGCTCCACGATCTGCAGGCGAACTTCCAGTAGGTGGGAAAAGGTACAGTTCTTTTTTAATATATCCAAGTATTTTTTATGTAAGTAAGAGTATTTTTTGATTGAGATGAGATTGCACACGTCAGTTGACCAATTAGGGCACACACAAATGAGCGACTTTTGTAGTTCGACAGTTTTGTGGTCGAAAATGGAATTCATTATTATTAGCTATGCTTAGATATTGGCGATTTTCACCGGACCACGTCAACGAAACTTGGAAATTCTTTTGGCTAATATAATATTTAAAACGGGCTGTAAAATAATTCCGCATCATTTTCTGGAGGTCCCCACGTCTAGGTGGTGACTCTACGTTTACTTATTTCTATGGTATACAGTCGTGAATACGATATACTATTGATTCGCGCTAAATATTAGTTCATTGATAAGTTTAAAATAAAAATCAATGAGTTTTAAAAAATTTTATTTTACCACAACATTTTAAACCTTCCAAAAAAAACTTAACAAAAGTAAAATTTATTTATTTTGTATAATTTGTGAAATTAAAAAAATATATAGCTTCTAATAAAGTGTATTTCCTCTTCTGGACTCAATACAAGCTTGAAGACGACGCCGTATTCTGTGCGTAAGGTTAGCAATCCATTCTTGTGGAATAGCCTGCCATTCCTCGGTAGCAGCGACGACACGCTCCTGGAGAGTTCTAGGGGGGATTTATTCTAACGCGAACTGCCCTAGAGAGCATATCCCAAGCATGTTCTATCGGGTTCTAGGTATTCATCCACAGCTCTAGTACGATGGGGCCGGGCACATTGTTACCGACAGCCCCTCTCCACGTCCTAACATAAGGATGTCGAATATTCCTAATGTACCTGTCACCAGTCATTGTGCCTTGAACGTGGAGTAACTCAGTACGCCCGTCAGACAATACCTGCCCAAAACATGGCGCCTCCTCCATGGCGCCTCCTCCTGTGAATGGAGGCAAGGGGCGAGCATGGGCAAGGTGGGCGGTTCTTGTTGGTTCTCTCCAAACACCAATCCGGTGACTATCGTTTACCAGACAAATCCTGGTCTCGTCGGAAAATAGGACAGAATAATTCCAAAATTCTTCGGGTAAGCGAACGTGCGTTTCAGCCCACTGCACTCGACGAACTCGGTGGTCATATTGTAGTTGGGGAACTCTTACTGGCCGACGACATCTTAAACCGGATTCAAGAATGCTTCTTAGTGTAGAGACGGATACGCGAACTACAATTGCATGCGTATCATCTCTCTGAAGTTGTGGGACTGGCATAGTATGATTTCTCCGAATTGTTAACGTAATATAGCGGTTCTGCTGTTCGTTAGTAACAAGCCTTCTACCACTTCGTGGTTTGTCGGGCACAGAATTGATCTCTAGATAGCGATTCCATATACGAGATACATCACTTTGAAAAAACCCTATTCTTTCAGCAACAAATCTTTGGGAATGACCGTCCTCAACTAAAGCTACTTACTATTCTTGCACGATCAATTTTAGATATTACTCGGGGCGATTCATTTTTACACACTGAACCGAAAAATTTAACTGGCCAGCGCCAACAAAATACAACATTGAAAATGTTATCTTAAACAAATGTTTTGATAATATTTTTTTTGCTACAAAAAATGTTAAACATTTTAACTGATAAACCATAAATAAATATTTAGAAAAAAAAATTCATTCCTGAAATCATGCCAAAATCAGAGTGATGCAAACCTTTTGAATCTATGTGTATTTTGTAGTCGCTATCATCTACAGTGGGCGTTGTTCAATTTTTAGAGTCAGAGGCAGCGCATAAAAGATGGCAGTGAGACAGGTCTTAACAACTCCTAGCAGACGGGGGATAATATTGTGATAGCGTGCGACGCATTTATTTATATAATTTCATTACATCACACATTCATTTCTTGTTAGGGAAATAATTTTTGGACCTACTAACTTCAAAAACTCACCATTTGTTGTTTAGAAAGTAATTTTTGGACTTGTTCAACAACTCGCCATAGGAGCGCTTATTTTTTAGTATCATTTCCTGGATAAATTGTGTGACATTGTCCTTTTAGTAACCGTTGGCTTATTAAGAGATGGACCCAACATCACTTTCGTTTCCTTCGATGTCGTACGAGGACAAGTGCATGCTAACTGTACCAAATCTATTTTCTACTGGCATTAGTGTTGATTTTGTAATAAAAGATTACAAAATTGTGGTTCGTCTGCACAAAACAACTCTAATCGCCAGTTGCTGCATCGCTTTTGCATTTCAATTTTATTTTTTCTTGATCATTTCCTCATTTTATTCCGCAACCAATAATATATACAGTTCACTTGCTCTTTTTTCTCCCAAACCCGAGCATACATTTTACCAATAATTTAGGAAATAATTAAAATATCATAGAACTTACGTTGTTCAAATTGGACCTCTTTGCTCATAACATCTCCAATAGTATTTTCTCAAGGAGGACAAAAAATTAGAAAAAGTGTTTTTGTGGAACATGTTCATGAAGAACGTTTTTTACCTTATATGAACAGAATAATTATGTAACCTAAATGTTAGGAAAGTGAACTGTAAATGTAAAAATACATATATAAACTAGAGACTACAAAAACTGATACTTTAGAAAGTAGATTTAACTCTTAAAGCATGTTAGACTGAATAAATATAAATGTTTTTAGAGATATTGTTAGAATTTAACGAGTGGTTCAAAATAAATTATTTTGAATTATAATTTTTTTGAACCACTCTGGTATATGTTAGTTCTAGATAAGTAAAAACTTTGTTGTACGTTTATAAATGTCGTAATACACTGCCAAATAATATAGATTTCCCAATACGGACACGAGTATGAAAAATTTAAATCTGCAAACTGAGAAAAACTGTGACTAAAAATAAAATTTATGGAAAACAGTAATTAATAATAAAATTGATAATCTAATAATTTTTAGTTCCTGTATTTTATGTTTACGAAGAAAGAAAATCACGTATTAAAACCAAACATAATAAATACATAGTACAGGGTGTCCATTTTTCGATGGTTTCATGTTGCATCTCCGTTATTAGTAATGATACAAGAATGCGATTTTCGCAGCACTGTGGCACTTTCTTGACAAGACAATAGTTGGTGTAAACAGAATTCTATTAGTCCTCCTTATTTTTGATTTGTGGGATGTTTTTGAGAATGTACCTTTTAGGACACCACAGAGTTTATAACATTTTTTGCTTGTAATAAAAATAAGAATGGCGTCGACTAATTTGGGTTTCAACACACAGGGTGTACAAAAAAGAAAAAACCCAAAAATTGCCAAAATAAACATAGGTAGGTATACTGGAAACAAAAAATATCTTTTATTTAATACATAATTAACAATTTAAAATTATTCGACAAGATCGCTATTAATTTCTATACCGTTTTCCTCTAAATATCTCTTAGATATCCTGCATGAAACTTAAATTAGTCGGCAACATTCCTGTTTTTAGCAAGCAAAAAATATTATCAAGAGTACCTAATCCACATTTTCTCGCAACATAAAAAAGCTTTTCCTTTTTGCGGTGCCTTGTATGTTGAAACTCAAATTGGTTGGCGCCATTCCTATTTTTATTACAAGCAAATGTAGACCATCAGTTTATCGAAAAATGCACAATAAAAAAGCCTTTTCTTTTTTCGGGACACCCTGTATATTGAAACAAAAATTAATCGATGCCATTCCTATTTTTATTACAAGCAAAAAAATATTATGAAGAAGAATATGTTCTCGAAAAATGCAAAATAAAGAACTTGTACAGAACGACCGTAGTTGAAATTAAAATAAGTATTTTAAGTTCCATTTAAATACGCACACGTCATAAACCATTAATAGTTCAGAAATACGCTTTTTATATAGGAGGAAATCATAATTTTCAATGTAACTTTAAAGATTAGGTAACAATACAGATATCTCCATCGAAATATAGTGTGGAGCATCTCTGAAAGTACATATTTTTGTCGCCCCTACAAGCATGTCCTTTGATTTTTTTTACAAAAAAAAATGTACTCCAATGACATTTTTCCATGTGGATTATTTTTCTAATTAGCCTTGTCAATTCTACATGGAAAATTTTTCCCGCAAGACCTTCCTTGATTGAAACAATTAAATTCAAATTGAAACTCCATATTATTAACATTAATGTGTGTGTGAAAAACTTATACAGTGTCTCTAGCATATAAGGTAATATTTTTTCGAAATGTTAATGTCAATTCCTACCTGCTTAATGTGAATATCAACTCAAAATAAGGTTACTTTTTGCTTATTCTTCTTGTAGAGGGTGTCCCATTTTCCACACTTTATAGGGGGTATTAAAGTTATTATTAAAGATAGATTGTTGTCTTTAGTGTCCCACTTTTCAATGAATTGAAAGATTCCGGTGTCAAATTTGTCATGGCTCTCTTGGTTTTTAATCTATAGGGTGATTTTGAAAATCTTCGCTTTTCAGACACCCCTCGTACTTCGAGTATTTCCCTAAAGAGTTTCCTTTTTGAGGTACTGACAAAAATAAAATACTTTAAATCAAAATATTTTTTAAATTAATTAAAGATATTTTGGGATTTAGACAAATGAGTAAGTTGTTTACATTTATATTCAAAAATAACCTAAAAGGAGATATTTTTTATAATTTAATTACTTATAGAGGCCATGGTCAATTTATTAGAAACAAATGCAAATTGGCAAAACTTGACATATCTCTCATAATTTTATTATTTATCAAATACTGATTCCTTAATAGTTTACAAAATATGCTTTCTATTTAATTATTCTTAACCATGGCAATTTATGATGATAATTATGAAAAGTATATTTTTTATACAATCCAATTTAATATTTAGAATAGCTGTCAAAATTTTGAATTTGATTCTAATAAATTGACTGTGGCCATTTAAATTTTTTTTTTAAAGAAAAAACTTGCTGTCACGTGAAAATCTCTAATAAGATCAGTTTTTACCTTCTTAATAAGTTAACTCGTATCGGAAATACGAGAGCTGTCTAAATATTTTCAAAATCACCCTGTAGATTAAAAACTAAAACTGTTATGTCAAATTTGACACCGGAGTTAAAAAGTGGGACGCTAAGTGAATTCCGCAACATGCTATCTTCGATAATAACTCTAATACCGCCCTCCCGCAGAAAGTATCGAAAATGGGACACCCGGTACCTATAATTATTAAGCACGACGCGTTCTTTGGAACTCGTTTAATAGGTATAGGTTGTTTTTTTTTACAGAAACGACGCAATTTTCACCACAAGATGTTCTTGACATAATGGCGAATGATTTTATTGATTTTTATTATAAAACATGGAAGCTTATATAATATTTATCTCAAATACTTTTTTAATTTCTATGATCCTGGTGTTTTTTCCAACCCTACATTTTTTATACGACCTTTTGATACTTATTTACTTTCCATACCAGATTTTATAACGAACGATAAATACGAAGAAACAAACACTGTATATAGCGATAGCGAACAAACCTAAACAAAAATATTTAAAGCTATACTGAAAATATCAGTAATTATACGACAAACTAAAGATAATATTCTAAATTAAAGTAGACCCTAGATTTACTGGTAAATTTTTGTAAAATTAATTGTAAAAAATTTTGTGGTGGTTTAGATTGTGAAACGAGTCTAACCCTTGAACGTGGTATACAGGTTATCTGTAACGAATTTCTTTTATGTATTTTGCCTCTATGTAAAAGTATATATTATGTGAAGCATCATACCGGAAATGTAGTTGTTCCTTTTGTTACCTCAAAATTTTGGCTTTAGATATTCAAAAAAATTTATATAGTAAATGCAATTAGAAAAAGGAGCTAATGTGTATGTACTCCATTTTGTATTAAAGTATGTAATTATCCATATGTAAGGTAGTCCATATACATTGACCCGATAGCCGTTATCCCATTTTCCTAATTTTATTAATCGCAAATCAAAAATTATATAAATTAGTATTTTAGAGAGTTTTTGAATATCCGCTGTTGCCTTTTTTCAATGCGATTTTCTCTAACACTTCTGGCTTACACTGAGAGAAGTTTTACTACCGTTACAAAAATTTTAACTACATTCATAAAATTGGCAAGACCTTCTCTCAGTGTATGAAAGATGATTTTTCAGTAGTAGGGAAACGACGTTTAAAAAATCCAATAGCGTATCACTGAAATCACTGGTTAAATTAGAAAGATCTTCACTACTGAACATCTACATGTTATTCAATAAACAGTGTAAAATTTTCACAGCACATCTTATTCATAATCCAATATTATTCAGTTTGGTTTTCTGAAATTATTAGTCCATAAGGTAATTTTCTTTTCAGCTATTTTTGTATAGGAAAAAATAACTAAATACAAAGGGTGTTTATGAAGAGTGCCAATTTTTATAACTATATAAAAAAATCCTAAGAAATATAGAATATCTACAATTTTATAAGTACCTACATTTTTGTCCATGTAATTCCTTTAATTAATTCCTTTATTGTAAAAGTTGGATTTTATACTTTGATCGAATTTAAATAGGAACAAAAATGTTAGAAAACAATCTTGTTGTAAGGAATAAATCCGCCGGCACCCAGCCATTTAGGTGCACACTTGCTTGACCTATGTAGGTCCGGAATTAAGTCAAAAAGTTTCAAAAAACACAGCATAGGTTTAAAGTTAATTTCAAGGAAAGTTTTATATTTCTACCACCCTTAAGTCACTTGTCACATTCAGTTACGTATTATTTAATATGCCCTCTAGTATAGTTTCTTTAAACTTCGTTAAAAATAAAATAATAGTAAATATTCACCAACTCTAAGATAGTCGAAAGTCCCTTGACGAAATCGAGTAGTTTTCTTTTCCCAATCGATACAGTAGCATCCCCTCGACATTCTGACATGATTTGAAGGGTGCGCCGCATGCGGGGGAGGGGGGCACGCCCCGTTAATCTAACCTGCTTTAGGAAATTGAAAATAACTCAGCCGGTTTTGATGCTACAAAAAAAATATGAAGGGCAAAATGAAAGAGCTCGACAGAACGCGTAAGCTCGAACAAACCTGATCCCGATATCTCAATGAGTTCGCGAATTATCGCGATTTTCAACTGCAAAAAATAATAAAAGTTAATTAATTATATCTCGAGAAGGGGTGGAGTTGGGGCATCAATTTCTCGCGAATCAACGGGTGACACCGAGTACTTTGATGGACCGGAGGCTGGGGTTAGTGAAAAAAAGATATTACATAAATGCTAATAAGTAGTTTATTAATCGAGCTACGGGGATCAGGCTGGATTCATTTTGTTAATTTTTTTATCAGCTACGATGGGGTATTGGCGAAAAAATGTTATTTTCTCAAATGCGCGCTTGGCGCGGCATACAAGAAATGGCCACTTTTTAATATCTCCGAAAATACTTTAGATATTATATTCAATTTTGGTATGTGTTAATAGAATATAGAACCACATATTTTAGGTACAAAAGTTATTCAATTGTTCCACCAGTGGCGTCCCTGCAAACATGTCCTCTGATATTTTTTACTAGGAAGATGGTACACCACTGATATTTTTCCATGTGGATATTCTTTATGATAGCCTGGTCAATTCTATATGAAAACGGTCTCTTGAGTTTTTCTCGGCCCATCAAAGTACTCGGTGTCACCCGTTGATTCGCGATAAATTGATGCCCTAACTCCGCCACTTCTCGAGATATAATGAATTAAATTTTATTGTTTTTTTGCAGTTGAAAATCGCAATAATTCGCGAACTCATTGAGATATCGGGATCAGGTTTGTTCGAGATTACGCGCTCTGTCAAGCTCTTCATTTTTTTTGTAGCATCAAAACCGGCTGAGTTATTTTTCATGTCCCGTTGTCGGTTAGATTTATGGGGCGTGCCCCCCTCCCCCAGCATGCGGCGCCACCTACAAATCATGTCAGAACGTCGAGGCGGATCCTACTGTATCGATTGGGGAAAAAAAATTACTCGATTTCAAGCTTACTTATGAGATATTATTTATAAAATTAGGATAAATACAGGACCGTATCCCAAAATTTCCTGATGTTGTTCAAAAAACCCTCGAAACGTCAATAAATCACAATGTGTCATACATCGTTTTATTCGGAAGAAAAAAAGGTCTCAAATTAAAATATCAGAAAAACAGGACCGTATTTAAAAAAAGAAAGTTGATAATGGCCCTTCGAAGACGACTCGTGATAGAGGGGAAGAAGTGGCAATGTAAAAGGGCAATTTACTTTAGAATTCGATCTCAAAATAACCCAGGAAAACAATAAAACGATTTTTCAGAATTTCCGTTTTTTCTTTATATTTCCGGAACTACTCGGGTTTGTTCGGGTTTAGGCACGTAAATGCGCAACTTTACCTCCATTTAACCGACTTCGCATCTCTTACGGTTTCCGAGATCCCTGTACTGGCCTTCATTATCTTGGACACGTTGTATATGCTTGATTCCATTTCAAGTGGGACACCTTGTATATTTAAAAATAATTATTTTGAGAGAGAATTTTTATTTCATTTTAAATTCGATCAAAGGGTGAGAATCTTAGGTATTAAGAATTATTTCCAACTATTAAATCATTTGTTTTTAAATTATTAGGTAAACTATGTTAAGTACAATATTGTTATATTTATCCCTATCTATTGTATATTGTTACGTTTACAATATTGTTTTTGTTGATTTTTTGTTATCATATCTATAAAAATATATTTGTATCTGTCTAATGTTAGAGATAGATATAAATGTTAGCATTTTTGTATAGAATAATATGCTCCATAAATCGATGTGTCTTAGCATGATATTATCAATGGAATTTAGTAGAGCAGTTCTAAATAAAATAAATGATACAAAAAAGCTTTTTATTAATCATCAGACCCCATCTTTCAGCGATATTTTAATATCATAGTACGTCAGCCCGTTACCAGGATTTCAAACTGATCTCGACCTAAAGTTTTTTGAGAGGACTTGAGAAGGAAATTAATAAGAACGGAGATTGGCAATGTTGCGAAATCATTGAGAATCATCTTTACATATGTAAAAAAAAAGTGGTCGTAAAAGTTATCGCGCCTCGTCCGTTCTTTTTATTTTTCGACTCAGAGTGATGTTTTTGAGGAGATGAAAGAATAGTTTTGGTTTTAGAAAAATCGAAATTTGTTTACAGCAGAGCATTAAACTTATCAGGCCTCGTCCGTTTTACTTGTCGGGTATTATTTTTCGTTATTCCTGAACATTTTAGGTATGCCATCTTTTTAACGCTGTTCGAGTTATCGCGCCTCGTCCGTTTTCAAGCAGAAATCGTGTATTGTGGCTCGGAAAATGGGGGGAAAATATGAACTGAGATTTTTGCACACGCATTTTTTAGCAAAACCGTTTTCAGTCAAAACATCACGTGTATCAATAATAATGCATATGGGGACATAGTTGATGCTGAGTTGTTATAAACAACCAAGCCACACAGCAAGCCGTCCCATGCACGCGCCGTGTACCGCGATCATGAATTATACAGACAAGAGATCCGACTCCGCTGCCCTCCCTGTAGTTGTGCAACACGAAAAATATTCATTCGACTCGATTTACTATTTTTTAGAGTGTTATAAACAATTAAAAAAAATTTACACGGGCGCTGTACCTTTTTATACCCCTTTTCTTTACATCTTTTATTTAAACTATGGAATTTTTGCAACACTGAAAACGTCCGTTGTCGATGAATTCACGTTTTTTTTTTTATATTTTTAATATGAATTCATCAAGAACGGACAAGGTGTAGTAACAAAAAAAAGATCTGCTTTCTTACGGAGTGAAATCATTCTGGCGGGTAAGCGCAGCGTTGCCGAACTTTTCGCTCGAGTAAAACATTCTTATTTTTTATTAATCTAGCGATTAGTCATTGACTAGATGGCATTTTGGTAACGGGCTGCCGTACTATTATTTGAAGCAAGTTTTGTTAAAAAATCTATTGAGAAATTAGATCAGATTATTTTCCTCATTGTGAAATGAACCAATCAGACACCACCATTTTTTCAATAAATTTTGTTTAGATAAGTCATTAATTCTCAGGACCTATATAATCGCGAATTTCGAAATGTCAAAAATGTCAATTTTATTACTAATAAAATTCTTCGTTGTTGGCTACCACTCGACCGATAAATTTAAATGGATTAAACTATCCAAACAGCT
The DNA here is from genome assembly GCA_963991005.1 of Barypeithes pellucidus. Taxonomy (NCBI): domain Eukaryota; kingdom Metazoa; phylum Arthropoda; class Insecta; order Coleoptera; family Curculionidae; genus Barypeithes; species Barypeithes pellucidus. The sequence goes on from OZ022556.1 coordinate 93,549,605, forward strand.
TTTGCATGATTGTGCTTCTTGGCAAATAGTTGCGCACACGCACCACTCCCAGAGTGCCCTAAAGGATTTTTCCTATAGTGCATGTGTTTGATCATATAAAAAAAATATAAAAAAAACATAATAATTTTAAAATAAAAATCTTCGACCGCTTCTTCGCGATTTCGTATTTTTATTGAATTATTTTGTCTTCAACTACTTTCCAAGTAATATCATGCTCAAAATATTTTGGATAGTTTAATCGATTAAATTTATAGGTATTGTGATATAATATATGATTAATTACTGAGTGATCTCGTAAGCTGGGTTCCCTTAGCAACACAACGCACATTTTTTGCAGGATTTTCAAAGCAAACCGAATTTGACAGATAGTTATGCCAGTGAAATTAAATGAGCTACGCTTCACAGGTAAGTACTGTATCTTCTATATACAGGGTGTTACTTAATGATATGTACATATTTTGATTGGTGATTCCTGGATTGGATGGATTTTGAGTCGAAAAGTTCATATATATTTTTTTTTTTATTATCAAACACAAGCACTATAGGAAATATCCTTTAGGGCACTCTGGGAGGAGTGGTGCGTATGTGCAAAAGCGATTCACGCTGGTTTTGAATCCTTGGAGGTTATAGTCATTGGGAAAAACGACCTCGGGAAGGCGTTCCATAAGGATGAAGTCCTCCAGATGAAAAAAATCTTAAATAATGAAGTTCATATCATATGGATGGGCGGCAGTGGTTCATCGTGTATTTCTGCTATTCGACGTTCTGGACGGAATTAAGAGGGCAAGGTCAGCCGAGCACTTTCCATGAAAATATCTGTAAAAGAAAGTCAAATCCCGAACCTGTCTTCGATGTTCTAGGCTGTCGAGGTTCTTCGTCAGCTCGTGGTCTCCGATCAGACGAATAGCCCTCCTTTCGATGGAATCCAGTAGCCGAAGAGTATGTTTGGGTGCAGAGCTCCAGACATGAGAGCACTACTCTAATGATGGTCGAATCTGGGCTTTGTATAGTGTCAAAAGTTGTTGAGGTGTGTACAACTTTCTGGTTCGGAAGAGTACACCGAGTTTCTGAGAAGCTATCTTGGCCATTGCCACAACGTGGTTATGCCAAGAAATATTTCCTCCCAGATTGACGCCCAGCAAATTAATAGATGAAGCCAGTGGGATTGCGTGTCCGTCCATGACTATATCCGGTTCTGTCATGTTAAGCTTTTTAGAGAAAACTACTGCCTGGGTTTTTTTAACGTTAAATTCGACTTGGTTACTGTCACCAATTTCTTCCAGGTCTTTGCGTGATACTTCATGCTATCTGCGAAGACATATGTCCACACATATGTCCTAAAATGCTTTGTTTTCTATATGCATGGTGTAAAAGATTTTTTTTTTTTTGGTTTTTAATCAAAAATCTTGAGATTTTCATTTGATTGGAGTTTGAGATATTACACTAAATTTTCTTATAGACTATAATGATATAAGACCATACACTTTTACTCTCAAAAAGGTTTTTCCTCAAGCCAGAGGCGCAGGTATAGCCTCAATACAATTTTAACCAAAAAATATGTTACCCCAATGCTATCTTCGAAATAATTATTTTATTATTAATTGTATTCAATTTTAAACAAAAAAGATATATTTCATCTTTCTTCTAAAAATTACCGTTTGGAAGAAAATAACATGAAAATAATAATCATTTTTGTTATAATATTTTATGGAAACAAGGATCGTTTAAATAAAATCAAGTTGGCATTGATTCTTTTTTTTTAATGAACGCTTCTTGTTATCTAGTTTTTAGAACCAAAAAACATAAAAACGTTAATACCCTGTATTTACTATCATAAAGATCAATTACTTAGATTAGCATCGCAACATATGGTTTGGGTTGCAGATCGGTGAAAGAACCTTGGCAACAAAAACGCCTTAACCAGGTCATGTGTATGATCTTGAAATCTAAAAAAACTAACTTGTAAGGACAGTGTTTGTTTACCTTTTTTGGAGCCACAAAAGTAGGTTTTATTATGCTCGCCTTTCAAAAAAGAAAAAAAAATCGATGAATAAGTTTGTATTAAATGAAAGCAATTAAAAACCTATATATAACTTATAAAACAACTTATATAACTTCACACACTTCACATCTCCGAATCTTTGGGTAAAGTTGGATTATTATTTGTACGACGATAGAGATTTTACACATGAATTGAACATTAAAAAAAGAAAACAAATAATTTCGTTTCGGGAGTGAAAAGTATTAAAGTAAATATACGTATTTCTGAAACGAAAATTTTCACATTTTGAGAATATACATATGTTTCCCTTTTGATTCTGTTAATTAAAATAATTTTTGGTCTGTAATATCACAGAACTAATAACACTGACCAAGTTTTTATGTACTCAAAATAAAAATATTGGTTTAAAAATAAAAAAATTTGGATTTTAAATATTACTGTTAAAAAAATAGCTTTATTCAAATGGAATCTATTTAGCAAAAGATTCTGAGAGGAATAAAATATATAAGTGAATATTTCCTTTTTGTGTGTGTACATAGAAGAGAAATAGAAATATTTAGGAAATAATAAATTTCAGAACATTAGTTGGCAAAGTGTGAAGAAAATAATATCATTAAAAATCTGCAGACATGAGAAAATGCAAATGTTATTATGGTCAGATGTCCAATTCGTTATAACCTACATTAATGACCGATAACGTAGGTTATAACGAATTGGACGTCTGGCCACCATTGGCGTAACTAGAATGATTTTGTAGGGGGGGCCTGGCCCCTAGTCTAGTAGGATTTTAATAGCAAGTGTCACTATGACCTATGTATGGCTTTGAACTTCGGAAACTTTGGGGTGGGCACCACACCAATCTGGGGTGGGCACGGCCCACCTGGCCCCCCTCTAGTTACGCCTATGCTGGCCACCAACATTTTAATAAGTCGTTATAAGTAGGATTTTGCATATTATTAATCATCCAATCCGTTACGTACCTATAACCTCAGGTGATACCATGAGCGCCGGTAGTTATTATATATACTAACTGAAATTACGTCGTACTTGCCTTGTTTTCATAATGATGTTTTGCACCCCTAACTCACCATTACCGGTGTTGTGATCGCTCGAGTGCAAAACCGCTCGAGTAGTCGGTTATTGAAATAACCGACATCGCTCGATTATTGGACAGACTGGTTGGTTGGTTGGTTAAAGGCATTCTATCCGTTGAAGGTGTTTTCGCAAGTGGCAGTGGCCTGTTAGCAGACTAGTGGCGTCTGTGAGTCGGAAAAAATCCCGAATTTCACCCGGAACAAGTAGTAGAAACCACCCCCCAGAGGGGTTAAACGCGCTTCAAGAGGTTTCCCTGCAGAGAAACACACTTTCCCCCCATTTTCGAAGATGCTGAGCACGGTGGTGATGTTGGATATCACGTCCGACTCCTTCCACCCCTCCACCGACCAATACTCGACCACATTATGGAACGATATTAGCTTTTAATAAAAAAAAAAATACGAAACAATTCGGACGCGTTTTCCAACACCACCAACGTGCTCAGCATCCTCGAAAACGGGGGGGGGGGGGGATATATATTTACCGCTGATACTTGAACAAAAAAAATTCACCTCTTTCAGGGGCGAGTATTGGCCGGTGGAGGAGTTGGAAGGGGTGGGACGCGATATCCACCACCACCACCACCGTGCTCAGCATCCTCAAAAACGGGGGAAAAGTGTATTTCTCTGCAGTGAAACCTCTTGAAGCGCGTTTAACCCCTCTGGGGGGTGGTTTCTGGCCGTTTTGAGGGTTTGGAAACCCAAAAGAGAAATTCTGACGCCGCCATCGTGTTCAGCATCCTCGAAAACGGGGGTGCCTCTTGTTCCGGGCGGAAAATATTTCGATGTTCGTCCGACTCACAGGCGCCACTAGACCCGTCACTTGTTTCAACTGGGACCGCGTCAGGGTTAGCATCCCATTCGATAGTATTTTCGATGGTTTTCCAATTACGGCCCGTGCGTGTATTTGACCAGGTAACCCTCGTCATCGAGGGTTCGGGGCCACTGGACAGACTACTCGAGTTCAAATTCAAGCGAAAATAATCACTTCTCCCTCCATACTCGATATACGCCGCCGCCATACCGCTGCCGGTCGAGCGCTCGGTGACATCATCGCTTGATGAGTCGGAATTTCGAATAATTAACCGCTCTAGCGGTCACCCCATTATTGAAAGTACTACTCGAGTACGAGTACCCGCTCATCACTTTTCACTCGATATCCGATCTTCGCTGCCGAAGATGCCCGACACCTATTTATCATTGTTAAGAATTATATAGTTTGAAATGGTTTAAAACATTTTTTTTAATAGAAAATTTCCAAATCATCACATGAAATTCAGGACACTCTACAGTGAATGTACTGACTAAAACTATTATTTCGGTTTTCTTAATTTATGTAAAATACCCGATTTAGAAGACCTGAAGATCTATTGATACTTAGATTATTCAGCTGTCAGTACATTTTGTCATCTGAAGAAGCTACCGTATAGCGAGACATGTCATGAATTTCATATAATTAATAAATGGAAATTTTCAAGTAAGTGCAGGCCTGACCTGAGTGTCGGTTATGCAATTACATTTCACGTTAAGGTGCGTTTAAGTTTAAGTTTCGATAAATGAAAAGAGAGTCGATGTACGGCGGCGGGTTTGAAACAGTCTAAATCAGGTCAACTATAAAGAAAGTAAAAAAGAATTTTTTAAACTGAGTTTTAAAATGTTTTTCATCTTTTATATTTCGTATTTCCAATGGTATCTTGTTGTATAATTTAGGACCCAGATATGATATAAAGTGTTGACCCAAACTGTTGTTACAAAGGGTTGTGTTCAAAAGTTTATTTTCAACTCCTCTTGTACAATACATATGCACTCTATATCTCGAGTCATACTTTTCATTGTTATGTATAAAGCTATAATATATAAACGTTGCAAGTTATTTATTTCATTCAATTTGATAACAATAATTTCGGCGAGTTCATTAACATTGATAGAAATGTGCTATTAGAAGATGATAGTGACCCCATTCCTACCGATTATGTAGTCCAAACTGAAACCACATCACTATCAAACGACTCTGATGAAGAAGTTGAATGCAGTAATCAAACATATGTCACCAATTATCAACAAGCCATTAGTATGGTAAAGGAATTATAAGAGTATGCAAAGAATAGAGGTGATTTTACAGCAATGCAATTGTTATCAGACTTGGAATTACATTTTATAGGTTGCAAGTATAAAACGCAAACACGTGAAACTAAGTTATTAGAGAGTACTACATCCTAACTAAAACTAGTGTATTTTTGTTATGTTATGTTTATTTGTACATACATATACATAGTAATAATTTTGCATTTACATATTACCTAATAACAAATTTCCCATGGGCGGACACCTCTATTAGGCGGACACATTTAGACGGTCCCGTAGGTGTCTGCCGAAGAGAGGTTTCACTGTAATTTATTTTGCGGAGATCTGGGTAAAACAGTAACTTAATTTTTTAGTTATTTTCATATTTTTATCGTCAAATTATAGGAGTAGGCTTTGCTTCGTTCCATGGCTCATGGAGGACATTTGCACCAATTTATTTGACTTTTGTTCATATGAATTCATTATTCAAAGTTTTTATATCATATGCATTATCAAATCATTGAAATTAATTAATAAAATGAAAAATACAATATATTTTTTAATACCCTGTATTTCGAAAACGAAGCGACATGCGAAAATCTTTTATACCACATTTTCGTCTTAAAATAAGGTGAGGATCCATCTACTTCATTTTTTCACAGAGGTTAGGAAACCCCCTGTATAGCATTTTGGCGATCATTGGAAAGAATTGAAGAAAATCCATTCAGGCCATTTCAGTAATATTTTGACTTAAGAAATCATCTATGGAAACCGTATAATGAATTTAGAAATAATTTTACTTCCATTAGCTCTTGTCCTATTTCACATAAATAAATTCTGGAATTCAAAACAATATTCAGAACGTCTGGGCACAGCCAAGCCCCGAATAATAATGGTAAAAACTATTTTCCTGCAAAAACTAAACCTGCGCCTATGTCTGCAGGATAAGCGACGTCAGAGGTAGAACGAAGTTAACCTCAACAAGTTTCGTTTCAGTTGCATGTTGCGGTTCCTTCAGTTCGGCATTAACGGCGGAAATTTTTTCTACATTTTGTCGTGAAACGAATACAATTCGGTCGGAATAATCGGTCATTTACATCAGGTATTAGTGGGTAAGTTTATTCATATTATTTAATATAAATAATAAATATTTGATCAAATATGGCATATCAAACATAGCGCATTGAAAAAGAAATCTTGAAATGTCGTCGGTTTAAGGTTTTATTTTATTTTATTTTTTATAAAAATGTGTGTAATTTGCTTATTTTTGCACTGTTTTGGTTTGGGTTCATGGCTCTGGATAAACTAAATTGTCAACATCTTCCCTTGTCTAGGGTAGCCAGTTGGACAGTATGTAAAGTAGGACAATTGTATAAAAAAGCCTGATTTTTTATAATTAAGCTGGACATTTTTTCACAAATTCACAAATATGTTATACGGTGTTGAAAAAAAGTCGATACCCCGGAATAATTCCGGTGCATCGCATTGCAGCGGAAAATGTCTGGGGCAAAAGTTGTTTGGTTTTGAAGGAGGAATAGTTTGCAATTTAAACCACCCCCTCAACCCCCGGGCGCGGGTGGGGTAAGTTAAGATTTTCAAATGGAACCCCATATTTTTTTATTGGCGTATCGTGTTCTCCGACCAAAAATAAACATCTTTTTTCCGAAAAATTTCTTTATTCGGACCCATCCTGCACCAATAATCACCATGAGAAAGACAAAATCAAAACCGTGCGAAAATCAAGTTTTATCCCCGAAATACTATTTTTCTCTGTCTTGTACTAAAAAAATGCCCGCGATTATTGGTGAACTGTGAGCCCAAATAAAAAAAAATTTCGGACAAAAGATGTTTATTATTGGTCGGCGAACACGATACGCCAATAAAAAAATATGGGGTTCGATTTGAAAATCTTAACTTACCCCCACCCGCACGCAAATTGCAAACTATTCCTCCTTCAAAACCAAACAACTTTTTCCCTCGACATTTTCCGCTGCAATGTGATGCACCGGAGTTACACCGTATATAATGTTCTGAATTTTTGAGAAGGTCAGTCCAATCAGTATTAATCAAAAAAAGCGCAAAAATAAAAATCTACTCTCTATCACGACTAGGCATGGTAAATTTTTATGGTGATCGGTTGGCCCGGTTGCTAGAAAAAATCCGGACTGAGTTAGCAAATTACCAAAAAAGGAGGACACGTTCCCTTTTTGTAAAACAGTTTTCTGAGATATTGGTTTCTACTTGACTTTCATTCACCTCTTATACATCATAGTTATTGATATTTTAAAACTAAATTAAATTTGACTTATTTTTTTTAAATATTTGTTATTAATTAATAGTTTTTCAGAATATATTTTCTTAATTTTCCCTCCATGCTGTAAAATAAAAGGCACGAAGTATAATTACTTTAATATGAACAAGATACTATTATTTTTAGCGACTTCCTTATTTAGGTTCCTAGCTTTATGTTTATACCGATAAAAATGATGTAATTCCTAAATAGGAAGCAAAATAAACGACGATAAATGGTGCCCAAATACAAAACCACAATTTTAAATAATTAAATAAAGCATACACAAACAGCGATTAAGCAAATAGAAATGACGATTTAAGATCCCGTCATATTAAAACTTGTTATTCAAGAGGCAAAACGTCCATTAATTTTAATTTAACCAATTCTAATAGCTTCTTTTAATGAATGATTAAAACTTATCCTTATGGAGATGCAGTAATAAAATACACCGAAAAAAATAGATATTATGCGCATCAGAGAAATTAGTTTTTACTGAAGGATTTGAGTGTAGCTGTTAGGGTTATTAGGGTAAATGAATCCCAAAGTCTTCTCCACAAAACAATATAATCTTACGAGGGTGTGTTAAATGGAGTACATGTTTTGAAGACAAGTCTTCATCATCAAAAAAGTTAAGGGTCAGGATTGAAGAGCCCTGCCGCCACCTTTCAGTAATATTGTCAAGAATAACTAGTACTAATTTGTCAGTAATATAATTTTTAAAGATTTTAAATTAATTGCAAAATGTTTGAAAAAAATCTAAAATTTTGTGTTTTGGTTGTTTGTTTTTTTAACTGTGTTCGAATATAGGTTCAAAAATAAATTTCGCTTCCTCATTATTATCCACAAGATAACATCATCAGATCTTTAATGCGACGTTTCGCAATGGGGTTACCATCATCAACTTAATTATTTTAAATACTGGGCCTGGATTTTTTTGTTTAAATTAAGAAAGAGGATCTAAATCTACGTCCAGCAGTATATGACAATTACTGTTTTTTCGACGTTTTGTTCTTTAAATCGATAATCTTCATTAAATTACCCCAGTATGTTCCTATTGGGGAATCCACTCCCGCAAATGCTGGATCCCGCGGTGATTTCGCGGGTTTGACATTGCGGGATTCGCGGGATTTGCGGGACTGGATGTGGGTGCTGTATGTTAATAAAAAGTTGTTTTATGCCATTTAAAACAGAGTAGAGTAGCAGGAACATATTTAGTGCATATTATAGGTACAATACAATAGTACGACTAGTTTAACGGTTACATGTTACATTGATGTTGAAAGTATTTTCGGGGAATAGATAACATGTTTAATGTTTCATCTTTTAGATTTGATCTTATTTTATTGCACATGTATCCTGCGGCTGGAACCGCACGTTCAGCTTCGACACTTGTCAGCGGAATAGATTTTACACAGTTATATGCAGCTTCCAACTACATTCCTCTATTCCCTCCTCATTCAAAAAGTGTCATCTCATGTTTTAGTAACTGGTCAAGTAACGCTCGGGCGGGCACAGCTACAGGCGAAGACTCTGACACCCATGCAGTACAAAGGCTCCAAGTTCTTGGATTGTTTTCTTTTTAATTGATTCTCCGTAGGCCATTACCATACCATGACTTGTACTGACAGAAGATGGCAATTTGTGTCCCTCTGAATCGAATAGTTTGTTCGCATCGCATATCGATCGATGTGTTAAACTTTCCAAAGGGTATAGCATCTTTAGCTACTTCTATTTATCATCCTCTATCGAAACTTTTTCTCAGATGAAAAAATCTGTAATTTTCATTTTCTTAGGTAGGACAGTAGAACCACTAACATCTGAGCGCTTAGCAATAGAACTAAACGAACTACTCGAGCTGCTGGTACTAGCTTTAATTTCCTGTGTTATTTTATTAATATCAACACTACCGCTGCTGCTCTAGACTTTCAAATTAATATTATATGCTTTGTTTGTAAGTGGGTGTGAAGACCTTTGGTGGAACGAGCAGACATTTTGATAATTCTATAAGGCATAACTTACATTTAGCTGTAAAACCATCTTCAGACATTAAAAAATAATTCCAAACTAAACTTGAACCTTTATTCTCTTTGTAAACTACACTGATACTCATTTTTGTGATAGCTGTTTAAATTCCATGTATTATATTCAACAACTTGATAAATGTCACTAGATACTAGTTGAATAACGCTTTTACTTTCGCACATACTCTTCTGTTTAACGTATTTTCAATAGCCCAGCAGGACGGGAGATCCCCGACGCGTCAACCAAAAATACCCCAGTTCATTGTTTGCTATCCCGCAAATCCCGCGGATCTGCGGATCGATGGACTCAATCCCGCAGGCTTGCGGGATTACAATTTGGGTGCGGGATAGGATGCCCTAGTTACTATAATATAATTTTTTTAAAGAAATTGTGCAAGTTCTGGCTTTAGAGCCCAGCTTTATTTGTATTAATAATATAAATTACTTGTAGTAATTATATTAAGTAGAAATTTGTTAAAACTATTAGTTTTAAATAAAAAAAAAATAGTAGTAGTATGTAATAATAATTAAGGACAGAAATGGCAGTAATAATGTTTAAATCTTCAGTTTCTTCGAAATTTAAGTAAATTGCAGGGACATACTAGGGGTATTCTAATGAAGATGGTCAATCTAATAAACAAGACGTCCGTAATATACTGCTGAATGTGAATTTAGGTCCACTTTCATAATTTAAACAAAAAATCCAAGCCAGTATTTAAAAAAATTAAGTTGGTGTTGGTGACCCAAAGACACAACGTCACATTAAAGATGTGTAAATAATAATAATAAAAATAAGTAGAACCTGTTATGAATATACCATTTTTCCTAAATTAAAAAAAAGTCTCCCATTTGTTAAAATGTATTCTGGAAACATTTTATAGCCCGTTTTTTTATTATCAAAATATTAAATATCTATCTCTCGACCACATTTTTTATAAAATTGATTTTTTAGTGTAAAAGTAAAACAAGTAAGTATTAATCGTTATATTTTAACCTCCTGGTAATAGCTTATATTCCACATTATTATTGATATTAAGGACAAACGTATAGACACTGTCCTAATGACCCAAAACCCAGTTTAATTTATTATTGATGTATAAATTTGTGGATAGCATGAAAACTTTTCTATTATAATATTTAATAAAGAACTATTATGATTCTTTATACGAAACATAAAATACTAAATGTAGACAATAAATAGCTGCTGCTTAGCCCCATCTGAATGATCAGTGTAACTCGGACAGATTATAAGTAAGAAGTTTTGATGTTGACTAGGTGTCGCGTCAATTGGACGTGGAAAATTGGACGCACGACTATTGGTCGCAGTCAACTGGACGCGCGACAATTAGACGCGTGCGACAATTGGACGTCGGACAATTGGACGCATGTGACAATTGGATGCATGCAAAAATAAAATAGTATATAATTTGAATAAGGGTGTGTATTTGTGTAAAGGTGTAGCGGGGGCGGGTTTTCACTTGTTTTCCCAGGGCACTGTCACTATTTCACGTTTTATTGCTTTTTTTCTTTGATGACCAGGATTAAATATTTTGCTTACCCGCTGATTGCTTACTAATATCTGATTAAAAGTGGATCGCTCATAGCAGCTTATATATTTAATTTGCGTACCAAAATAATTTAGAGCACTGTAGTATGGCATTAATTACTGACCGATTCAGAAATGTTTGGTGTCCATAAGTTGCTGAGCAACTAGCCATTTTGGCTGACCGATTACATACTTTGCGACCAGTTGTCCCAGCGTTCAATAGTGGCCGCGTCCAACTGTCGCCGCGTCCAACTGTCACCGCGTCAAATTGTCGTAACGTCCAATTCTCCGCGTCCAATTGGCGCGCGCCCAATTGACTGCGCCCGATTGTCGGTAATCCTGTTGACTAAGACACGATATATGATATCTAGCGGTTCAAATTTCGTGCTCGCACTATGGCGCTAAAGTACTTATGGAGATTCACGTTGTTGTTAGCGTTTTAAATTCTTTTTTAAAGGTACAGTGAAACCTCTCATAACGGACACCTCTAATAAGCGGACATCTCTATTAAGCAGACATTTTTTCATAGTCCGGAACTAGGTATATGCAATTCCATGAAAATCAACCTCTCTTGGGCGGACGCGGACAGGCTGTTTTCATACAAGAGTGCTCCTTTAAACGAACAAAAAATGTTTTAAAGTATTTGGGAGACGAATAAGTACGGTACAAAAACTCTCTGAAGACAGACCGAAAACCAATTGCGTATGGGTGGCAGCGCGAAAGGACTTCGCCGAATGAAAGTATATGTGATTCCCCGACAGCAGTCCGCCGTTTATTTGTGAGTTGTAAGGTTAAAATCGTAAACAATGGCACAAGAATGTCGCGTTTTAAATCTGAAAGAGAATATTGATGTTGTGGAAGTAATTTGATAAGGGCGAGTTCATTATCATTGATAGCAATGTGCTATTAGAAGATGATAGTGACCCCATTCCTACCGATTATGTAGTCCAAACTGAAACGATATCACTATTTGACGACTCTGATGAAGAAGTTGAATGCAGTAATCAAACAAATGTCGCCAATTATCAACAAGCCATTAGTATGGTAAAGGAATTATAAGAGTTTGCAAAGAATAGAGCTGACTCTACAGCAATGGAATTGTTATCAGACTTGGAATTACATTTTCTAGATTGCAAGTATAAAACCCAAACACGTCAAACTACGTTATTAGAATTTTTAGTACTACATCCTAACTAAAACTAGTGTATTTTTGTTATGTTATGTTTATTTGTACATACATATACATAGTAATAATTTTGCATTTACATATTATCTAATAACAGATTTCCCATTGGCGGACATCTCTATTAGGCGGACACATTTAGACCGTAGGTGCCTAAGGGAGGTTTCACTGTATATCATACAGTGTGTACCAAAATTAGAGAACAAATGACAAAAAACTTTCGAATTGAAATGGCCATATGTGGGATCTAAGCATGCTTGATTGGAAAATAAAATTTCACATATTTTGATTTTTATGAAATCGAGCAGGCCTTGACCGGAACATTAATTTTATTTTCCGTCTAGGTAAAGTGCCTTTTTTCACAAAATATCGACCAATTGTATTAAGAAAATTTGCTCGGGATTCAAAATCATGCATGTGCACCGAATTTAGTAACCATCAGCCTACATCGGCTTTCTTCATTTCATACAATATTTTTCCCAGTTAGAAATCTCTAATTTCTACCATTTCCTTATCGTTTGTCATATTATTTTGAAAATAGTTGTCCAAATTGGAATTTGAATATTCTGGCATTGTCACGTCCAAGTCTATTGCAGTCCTTGACTTTGCAACGTTGCCACTATTGCATATTTTTACTTATATCAACGTATATTGAATAGTTACAGATCTTTTACGAAGGTGGGTCGATAACGGTTTTCTGAAATATCGGCATCGGCTGATTCTCGGTATTGGGAAAAAAATTCGTATAGGCCAATCACAACTAAAAATTCATATTCACATACATAGTTAACAACAAACAATCCCGAACGAACATTTTCACCTTAATTGACAGAAATGCTTTTAAATTAACCCCTTTGAAACATTGACAGTGTACCTGTAAATGTAATTTGGTCGAAATAAAAACCATTGTCATATTATGACCGATATTCCCCTATTGTTCCAAATAACTACATTTATTACTGCTGACCTATATAGTGGACAACAAAAATCGAAAATTTTAATAAATTATTAAAATCTATAGTTCGTGTCTATTTGTGACATCGGCATTCGCAGCTCTGTCGTGTCGTTCACCCTTTTTATTCAGGTGTCCCAGATAACGGAATGGGAGTGATAATGGGGTAATTAGGTATTACTCTACTAAATGGTATCAGAAAAAATTATTTTGCACGAAAGTCATTAGAGAAACATGCATAAATACCGGCGAATACGAGATATCATCAAATAGTAGCACGATACCCATAGATTATGAAAATAATTAGAAAATTTGTCCGAATTTCTCCTTCTATTCTACCTTAATGTGATATTATTAGATAATAATTTATAAGAACCTTTATAGCCCATCTATACAGGGTATTACAAATTCGGCCTTCACCATTGGGATTTCGGAAACGGTACGAGATACGAAGTCGGTTAAATTCGTGCGACGTTTCGTCTTTGGGTCACCATCATCAACTTAACTTTTGTAAATACGTGCCTGGATTTTTTTGTTTAAATTATGAATGAGGACCGAAATCTACGTTCAGTGGTATACAATACTTATTGATTTTCCGACGTTTTGTTCCTTAAATTAACCATCTTTATTAAAATATTCCTAGTACGTTCCTGTAATTTAATTTTCTTCTTAAATTCGGTATAATTCGAAAATCAATGCCTGTTTTAAAAGTCTTAAGAAAGGGCTGCTTAAAGAGTTAAATTTTATTTGAGAAGTAATTAAATGGTTTGCAGTTATTTAAATTGGTTCTAGCAAAAAATAGCCATTAAATCATTTGATCCGCATAAAAAGATATTGCTTGCAAAAAATAAAAATTAGGCTGAAACACTTGTTCTGCAAAAAATACTACAAACTGTCAACAATTTAACCGATATCAGTCCTCTTGTAATATCATGTGTTCGCTTAATTAACAGTTGAATGCGAAATGATTACTTGGTCAGCAAGATTTTACAATTGGTCAGTAGAAAAAAAAAACAGAACTAGAAGCAGTTTACTTCAGAGGTTTGCATATTAAAGAATGGTTATCAATATAAATCATTGGATTGCGTTTGTTTTGAATAATCGGCAAGGTTCGTTAATGTGGGCGGAGCGAAAGCAGCTAATTGCGTGCGTGTGTTTTCATTCGGTGTAGCAGTCAAGGCCCAAAAGGTGTAGCGGGGGCGGGTTTTCACTTGTTTTCCCAGGGTACTGTCAATTTATATAACTTTCTTGTGGTTTCTTTTGCCGAATACACAAGGAAATCGGCTACAAAAGGTGTAGCGGGGGCGGGTTGTCAATTGTTTCCCAGGGCACTGTTTCACGTTTTATTGCTTTTTTTTTGATGACCAAGATTAAATATTTTGTTTACCTGCTGATTGCTTACTAATATCTGATTAAAAGTGGATCGCTCATAGCAGCTTATATATTTAATTTGCGTACCAAAATAATTTAGAGCACTCTAGCATGACATTAATTAACCGACCGATTCAGAAATGTTTGCTGTCCATAAGTTGCTGACCAACTAGCCATTTTGGCTGACCGATTACATTTTTCTGTTGGCAAATATAGGAATATTTTGCTAACCAGTTAAAGGATACCCATTTTATTTGTATTAATATAATAAATTATTTGTACTTCCGCTAAATGGAAACTTGATACAACTATTACTGAAATAAAAGAAATCCAGTAGTATACGTAATAACAATAGCAATTAAAGGCAGAAATAGCAATATTAATTTAAAAATCTTCAGTGTCTTCGAAACAAAAGTAAATTACACGAACTTACTAGAGGTATTGTAATGAAGATGGTCAATTTAAGGAACAAAACGCCAGAAGTAAGTAAGTATTGTATATCACTGAACATAGATTCCGGTTCTCTTTCATAATTAAAACAAAAAAATCCAGGCCCGTATTTAAAAAAATTAAGTTGACGAAACGTCGCATGAAAGATCTGATGATGCCACCTTGTGGAAAATAGAAAGTAGCAATAAGAAAGTGAAATTTATTTTTGGACATCTCTTCGAGCAAAGTCAGGAAAAAATAAAAACCGGAAGGCAAAATTTTAGATTTTTCCAAATATTTTGAAAACCCTTGTTATTATTTGGGTCATATTATGGGCCTATAATTACCGACAATGTGTAACCGACTTTGTATCTCTTACCGTTTCGGAAATCCAAATGGTGAAGACAAAATCTGTATATGTATTAATTTATTATTTATGACTATTTTTTTGAAATTGGATGGGATATTCTTTAAAAGCGTCCCCTTTCACACGAAAATTGATGTGTCTTTCCAATATTTAATATTATTTATTTTCAGCAAGATATTAAGTGCGGGGAGTTCTTAAATTGACACCGTGTATAATAAACCGTTTCACACGGTATATAAAAAACATAAAATGAAGGGTTTCTTTTAGAAATTTTATTTAATTAATGCCTGATTATGATACGAGTAAAGGATATTGGTACAACTAAAACAAAGTTCTAATAAGCCCTAATGGAAGTTAACACGCTAACACACCATCATTGGAAGTAAAGGATATGCCTCGCCTATTTTTTAGGGTGCGTAGCTGTTTAGAGTGCGGGGTCTTGTGGTCTTGTGGTGTGGGTGTACGTCATAACGCTCATAGTTTTTTTAAGCAGAGGCGGAACGTACACACAAAAAAGAGTTAGTTATTTTAAAAGTAAAATACTTAGCCTGAATAAATTCTAGCTTTGTATATACGCAAAGAAATATGTTTTATAAATGAATATTTTAAATTATTACAGCAGAGGACCAAAAAATTCCAAATAATCCATTAATTTTCAAAACCAAGAATTTCATATTTTAAAAATATGTATATACTATATAGCAATGATAACTCTGACCAGATTTTTATATTTAACGCGATAGATATTGATTAAATAGAGCTTAATTGCATTAAAACATGAAATAAAAATTAGCTTTTAAAACACTTCTTTTTAATATACACTTCTTGAGACGAACATGAAAGAAGCAGCGGCCGCCGAGTCGTCTGGGCGAACCTCTGCTGGGTACGGTGGTCTGATACATGCAAATCAGGCCAAATCTTCATCGAAACTGCAAGTTTCCATTATAAAATAGTTTTAACATTCATACATAATAAGTATTGTCGTCATTTCCGGCCGTTTATCGCGGGCGATCGCCTTCGGCGCATTTATCGAATGTGAAAGAATCATTATCACACACGCTTTGCTCGCGTAGCTCGTCGTTGTTACCAATTCTTTACTCTTGCTGAGTTTCCGAACTACTGTGAGTTTCTTTTTTAATTAATATCCCGGTCGGCTTCCTCCAGCGAGCTCAGACCTCATCTAGAGATTTTTACTGACGTTTTAGCCTTAAAAAGAAGAGTAGCTCAAGAATTCTTTAATTTCCAAAAAAGTTCGTATTTGGGGAAGTCCCTAAAATATTACCATTCTGACATATTTCTAAATGACTACTGCCATTATTCGATTGTCAGGGATGCCAGGCATGATTGCCGCTGCCGAACGCACATGCACTTGTCAGTCGGTCCCATTCCTTGAGACCGAAGGAGGAAAATTCCATCGAAACAACGTGGAACCGCGCAGTTTTACCGCGATGAAATCGACAGGTTCGACTAACTGCTGAAAAACGTACCGCTTAGAAATGTCGTTCCTTTTTCGCTTATGCTGCGACCGGGGTGACGAAATATAGGAGCGGCCGTCAGCGTATTTTAATCATTTGTTTGATAATACAGTATTTCAACGTTTTTTCTTAAATAAAATATAATTTTTCTGTAATATTATTTTCGTGAAAAATTGAATTTCACGACAGTGAGTGAATACCGAAAGAAAAGTACATAAAACAAATATTATTATTACAGTTAATATACAGGGTGTTATGGAAATGACGTATTATATTTAAACCGGCAAATCCCGAGATGAAAATAAATTGAAGAAAAATAACCATAAATGGCGCTTTGAATTATTTAGCGAAATATACACTTTATATGAAATCTCAAAATTTACGTGGCCGCTCCTGAGGCCCTTCGCAATCGATATTTTATTGAGGCAGTCTCGAGGTTCAAAAGAGGTTAGCGCATTATATGCGATGTTGTCATATTGCAACACATAATTCTAAACGCACGTGTTCAGTTTTTGACAACAAGACGTCTTTGACGCGCGCTATCATTTTTTTAAAAACTTTTTAGACAAAGAAAACTACAATTTTATGGTACATACTCTCTTACCTTCGATCTTATTTTAAAATAATCCGTTTTATAATTAAATTCCATAAAAAAATAAAACACAAAAAATATGTTTTTCAACAGAACCAACAGTAGACAGTATCACACAAATTTGACATCACATCACAACATTTATTATTATGAAATATTTCACAATAAAAAAAAATCGGGCAATACAACTAACAAAACGTTTAAAATTCGTATACGTCAAGCACGTGGCACCCTCGACGTCGTGGAACCAACGTCGTTCCACTCCCGAGTCTTGAAACATACTGAAGTATGAAGCGGCGCGCGGCCGGTATTCAAGCTACGGCGAGACACGCGGTGTGATCTGACAACACTGTTAGTATACTCTAGCGACCCACATTGTTGCTAAGTGAATCCACATGGAACGGGGCGACAGTATGTGGGTAAAAAGGATTTTTACCTTAGTATTTAGATGTTTGATTTAAAAAAAAGTATGTAGACTTTCTCTTGGACACCCAAGGAGTCACCCATTTAAATATAACAAGTCATTTCCATAACACCCTATATATGTACTAGTGTGCGTTTTATTCATAATGAGCCTATAAAGCCAATTACAAGGAAAATTACAAAAGACGTAAAAGAATGTTGCAAGTGAAGGAATGGTCTTGAAATTAACCCTAACGGGAAGCGTTACGCCCTGTATATCAATAGGTCATGAAATTAGCCATCTAATAGATAGATTTTCTTTTAGAAAAGCAACATTCGTGACTAAGAAGGCAATTTCTAAAACACTAATCATAAAGAATAATAAAGGTAATATTATATTAGGTTAGTTAGTATTCATAATGTCTATATTTAGTTATTCATAATCATATCATAACCATAATATTATAACGTTTAACACTCTGAGGTGAGTGCTGCATAAACAATAGCAAGAAAATCAAATTTTATTATGTTTACCATGACATTTATGAGTAATGTAAATTTATTGATTGATTTCAAAAACATTTAATTAATAAATAGACAGAATTGTTTTTATTCTGTCAGAATCATATAAAGTTTGACACAATAATCAATAATGCCAAGTCTGTACCGAGGGTACTAAATCTATCGCCTGCGTATGAAACCGAAAAGTATAATATTAATTATATTGAATGCATTTGGCATGTGTACCTATTAAGTAAAAATATTGTAGTGAATATTAGTGTATTTTCTAAATTTTCTACTCGTAAGAGTTTCCGAACTTAAAATTCACAGCAATATGGTCATATCAAAAAAAAAATTTCATTATCAATATTTCGAAAAGGACAAATTTCTGCAATAGACAACCTTATATAAACTTACCCTTATTTTTAATGCTAAATAGAAAATACAGTGAAACCTCTCTTAGACGGACACCTACGGGACCGTCTAAATGTGTGTGCCGAATAGAGGTTATGTATATGTATGTACAAATACATATAACATAACTAAAATACACTAGTTTTAGTTAGGATGTAGTACTAAAAAAATTTAATAACTTAGTTTGACGTGTTTGCGTTTTATACTTGCAATCTAGAAATTGTAATTCCAAGTCTGATAACAATTTCATTGCTGTAGAGTCACCTCTATTCTTTGCATACTCTTATAACTCCTTTACCATACTAATGGCTTGTTGATAATTGGTGACATTTGTTTGATTACTGCATTCAACTTATTCATAAGAGTCGTCAGATAGTGATGTGGTTTCAGTTTGGACTACATAATCGGTAGAAATACGGTCACTATCATCTTCTAATAGCACATTGCTATAAATGTTAATGAACTCGCCCAAATCATTGTTATCAAATTACAAACTTCCACACCATCAATATTCTCTTTCAGACTCAAAGCGCGATAATTTTGTGCCATTGTTTACGATTTTAACCTTACAACTCACAAATGCATAGCGGATTGCTGTCGGGGAATCACACATACTTTCATTCGGCGAAGCCCTTTCGCTCTGCCACGCATACGCGATTGGTTGCCGGTCTGTCTTCAGAGAGTTCTTGCACCGTACTTATTCGTCTCCCAAATAGTTTTAAAAAAATTTTGTCCGTTTAAACGAGGGTTTTCGCACTCTGTGCATGAGAACAGTCTGTCCGCGTCCGCCCAAAGGAGAGTCCGCCCAAGAGATGTTGATTGTCATGGAATTTCATATACCTAGTTCCGGATTATGAAAAAATGTCCGCTTAATAGAGATGTCCGCTTATTAGAGGTGTCCGTTAGGAGAGTTTTCACTGTAATTATAAAATTTGGGAGATTCCATTTGAAGATGTAGATTTTTTTAAATTGTCTCAATTTCATTTTTAATCTTATTTTTTTAACATCCTGTATAAATAGTTATCCAAATATTATAAAAAATGTATAATGCAGGTCCTCTTCAACAAGGAATCCAAACCAAATTAAATAATAAATATTTTCTATAGAAAAATTAATAATTATTTTATGGTTTTCAAACGTCAGTTTAGAGACATAAAACCTTAAATATGTCAAACACACTTAGACTTAGGTATATGACATGATGTACGAAATCTGTTTAGAATCTTGCGTAAAATGCAAAAATGGAATAATATACAGCCTGTACCAAGTTAAGTGCGCACTATTGCTAACTTTTTTATTATTGTAGATACAAAGTCGGTTAAATTAGCAAAGTAGTAGCATTTTTTCTGCCGATTAAGGTGGTGAGAACAAAAAAACAATTGAACATAGGGTTTTCAAATAAATGAGAAAAATGCCATTTTTTTAAACGGAACACCCTGTATATTTTTGACTAAAAGGTTTGTAAATTATTTACAGTACAAAAAAGTTCATATGCATTATTGGCCTAAAACTGAAAATAACCGAATTATTACCATATTTATTTTTTAGACAAGTTGGCTGTGTCTTCTTGAAATAAAACTCAAATATCTCCTTATTATTTTATTTAAATGAAATAAATGAAAACACACAACCTACATTAAATGTGCAAAGACATTTCCGTTCTGTTCGATACATTTTCTGGCATTATTTAATACACGTTTTGTGGCTTTTAAAACTGTTCTGCCATCGAGGGATGCTATAATGCGTCTGATGTCATCTTGAAGTTCGTCCAGGTTCGCATATTTCTTTTTATAGACGTTGTCTTTGACATAACCCTAAAAGTAACAGTCTAATGGACTTATGTCAGGAGATCTTGGGGGCCAACGTGTAAGACCATTTGTTGCTATCCACCTATCTTGGAAAAGCTTTTCTAACAACATTCTCACCTCGTGGAACTGATGGGGAGGAGCTCCATCTTGTTGAAAGTAGATTCGGTTTCGTGCCTCTAAGTTGACATGATGTAAATATTATTCCAGTAATTCTGACAGCATATCAACATATCTTCGGCCTGTTAAAACGCCATCATAAAAAATTGGGCCAATTATTTGGCGGCCTATTAGACCACACCAAACATTAATACTAAATCTTACTTGCGGATTTCTGGGATGAGCAATAAATAGATTTTCTCTAGACCAATAGTGCATGTTTTTATGATTAAACATACCCCTGTTTGAAATATTCGCTTCATCGCTCCACAATATGTGCGTTAAAAAGTTGAAAGTGAAGCTGATTCTTTCAGTGTCGCCAGGTAATAATGGTTGCACTAGTCGGTACTTATACGGTACAACCTTATTTTTTTTTTAAATTCTTCAAATTGTAAATAAACTTAAACCACTGTCCCTTGCCAAATCTCTGGACGAATTATTTTTGTACACTTCAAAATACACATTTACTTCTACCTGTTCACTTATTATAAACTGTTTTCCAGTTCTACCCTTTCCAAGAACGTCTTCATTATTTCTGAATTTTCTATAAAGATTTAAAAAATACCTTCTGATTGGTTGATCACGTTCAGGATACGTTTGACCATATTGTTCTAGTGCTCGGAAACTATTTTTTTTGCAAACAAGATATGCTTCTAACATATCGCATTTTTCTAAATGCGTGAACGCCATTTTATATTATTTTTATAACTAGAGAACATTACATTACAACAATTACCAAAAATGCTTGGCTCTTATTGACAGCAGAATAATCTAATGACACATCGAATAAAGCTTTTATTTTGAAAATACACAGCCAACTTGTCTAAAAAATAAATATGCTAATAATTCGGTTATTTTCAGTTTTAGGCCAATAATGCATATGAATTTTTTGTTCTGTAAATAATTTACAAACCTTGCAGTCAAAAATATACAGGGTGTTCCGTTTAAAAAAATGGCATTTTTCTCATTTATTTGAAAACCCTATGTTCAATTGTTTTTCTGTTCTCACCATCTTAATCAGCAGAAAAAATGCTACTACTTTGCTAATTTAACTGACTTTGTATCTACAATAATAAAAAAGTTAGCAATAGTGCGCACTTAACTTGGTACAGGCTGTATATGATGTTCCATTTAAAATAAGCAAGTTTACCCCTACTTCCGATATAACCGGATACATCAAAGTGTCTTCACAAAAAGATCAGCATCTTATGTAGCGCGTGCCAAATATCTTTTTTTGTTCCCGAGATCTTTTAATGGGCCACTCACCGTAAATGACACTGTATAAAAATCATTTTTACCCTAAGGTCACAATTTAATTCGAAAGATTTATCTACAATATCAATTTAATTTATTTCGATGTTTCTGTTATAGTCTTTAATTAATCAATATTTATTTTTCAGGATGTGTTAATTAAACAAGAGCTTTCAACATTGTCAAAGAACTGTTAAGAATTCAAAATGTCGAAACTAGCACAAATGCAGGTAAGCAAATTTCATACACAGCTTACAATAAAGTCGTCTAATTTGATCATTAATAGAATATACGCTATACAGGGTGTGCAATCCGATACATTGAACCATTTTAAAATCATTATTTTCCAATATAAACTTTGACTTTCAACACCCTGTATTACTGACACATTTCTTGCAAAAATGTAATCTAAATCTATAGATATAAAAAAGAGTTCTCCGCCATGTCCTATGTTTCGCCCAATCCATCGCATAGGATCCCTCTTGGACTGAATTTTAAATTTAAATGCTATTTGCTCTGTCGAGGGAAAATGTACTGGTGGAAGCAGGTGCCATAATAATTAAGTGCTCACATTCTGTTTTTATTTTTAATTTGTTTATAAATAAATTTTTTTGCCGTCTGGAAGAAATAAGTTATTTTCTCTACAATAAATCGGGCTGGGACGAACGAAATATTATACACTCGTCGGCACAAAATTCCGCCACCCTGATATTTTGGTAAAGTTTGATATTTTTTAACTTTTTATTTTTTATGCGATTTTGATTATTTTGTTATCACTTTGTAGATCCGTTTATCGTGTTTTTCTTTAATTATTTCATAAAGTAACATTTTTCAATTAGGCTATATTATGCACGAACGAAATATTATACACTCGTCGGTACAAAATTCCGCCACCCTGATATTTTGGTAAAGTTTGATATTTTTTAACTTTTTATTTTTTATGCGATTTTGATTATTTTGTTATCAGTTTGTAGATCCGTTTATTGTGTTTTTCTTTAATTATTTCATAAAGTAACATTTTTCAATTAAAGTAAATCGAGTAAATCAAACTGTTATTTTTTGTCGTAATTTCAAAACACCCTGTAGCAAAATTGAGGTGTATAATTTTATTTACATACTGTTTCTGGTAATCTTTGATGTATTCTAAATATTTCGTTCTTTGATTCATTCCGTTATCTCATTTCTGCTGCGAGCTGCAAAATTTTATATGAAACTATGTATGTCAGGGGTATTTCTACCTAAGCACGCACCCATCTTGTATTTGTTGAAAATGGATCTCTAACCGCCCACCGTTACATTGAGGAAATCCTCTAAGAAGTTGTTGTTCCATTTGTTCGTTTCATTGGGAACCAATTTATATTAATGCATGATAATGCTAGACCTCACGTTGTACATGTATTGAGCGAATATCTGGATGAAGTTGGACTTCCAAGATTGGAATTACTCGCATGTAGCCCGGATCTCAACCCAATCGAGCAACTTTGGGATCAACTTAAAAAGGCGGTTCGTCGTCGTCCTGTACAACCACAAACCTTGTAAGACTTACAACTGGCGCTGACCGAAGAATATCAGGCCATTCCTCAAGAAAGGTTAAGTAACCTTATTCATTCGATGCCGCGACGGATGCAAGCTGTCATTACTGTGAGAGGAGGAAAGACAGGAAATAAAGCCCAGACTCGACCATCACTAAAGGTACTGCTCTCATGTCTGGAGCTCTGTACCCCAACATACTCTTCGGCTACTGGATTCCATCGAATGGAGGGCTATTCGTCTGATCGGAGACCACGAGGTGACGGAGAACCTCGACTGCCTAGAACATCGAAGATAGGTTGGGGATTTGGCTCTCTTTTACAGATATTTTCATGGAAAGTGCTCGGCTGACCTTGCCCTCTTAATTCCGCCCAGAGCGACGAATAGCAGAAATACACGACGAACCACTGCCGCCCATCCATATGTGGTTAAGCTTAGTACTCCTCGAACTTCATTATTTAAGAATTTTTTCATCTGGACGACTTCATCCTTGTGGAACGACCTTCCCGAGGTCGTTTTTCCCAGCGAATATAACTACCAACGATTCAAAACCAACGTGAATCGCTTTTGCGCACACGCAACACTCCCAGAGTGCCCTAAAGGATTTTTCCTATAGTGCTTGTGTTTGATAATAAAAAAAAAATTCTTTTGTTAATTAACTATATGATGTACCTAGTGTTTGTTTTGCTTAATAAAAATAGGCTTCGAATCAACGTTACATTTAAAATGTTGCAGCTCGCAGCAGAAATGAGATAACGGAATGAATCAAAGAACGAAATATTTAGAATACATCAAAGATTACCAGGAAAACAGTATGTAAATAAAATTATACACCTCAATTTTCCTACAAGGTGTTTTGTAATTTCGACAAAAAACAACAGTTTGATTTACTCCTATATAATATTGTCTAATCGAAAAATGTTAGCTTATAAAATAATTAAGGAAAAACACAATAAACAGATCTACAAACTGATAACAAAATCATGAAAATCGCAAAGAAAATAAAAAAGTTATAAAATATCAAACTAGACCAAAATATCAGGGTGGCGGAATTTTGTATTGTATGAGTATCAATATTTTGTTGCTGAAATGAATAATTTGTTTTATGAAGGTTAATTTTTTTAAGAAAATAATTTAATAATAATTTAAAATAATTATTCAACAATTCTACATAATTTATACATTAAAGAAAGCAAGCAACTTATTCATTACAAGAAAAACGTTGTTAACATAATATGTCGATCGAAATTTAAATAAGATTCCTATGGCGTAAAACACATAAAAAGTAAAAGTAATAAAAAAATTGTAGAAAATCACTTTATAATTGACAGTCAAGGAAAATAGTGGGTATTCGCTTAAGAGCGAAAACCCCACACAAAAAAGATTAATCTTATTTTTCTAATAAAAACGTTGTTAAAAAAAATAAAACTACAGTTATAGATCTGATAGATAATAGAGGTTGTTGATTTTTAACTCCAATTATCTTGGTCCCACGCATATGTTGTTAAAGTCAAGATTCGAATTGTTTTGACATAATCTATCCCAATTATTGCAAAAAATATGTTAGTCATTAATTAAGTCTTAATATTTGTGAAATCCGAGACGTATGATATGACGAAAAATATTTAAAAATATACAGGGTGGCCCATCGAAAACAGTCCAGCAATGTTTACGGCTGTGCACGTGAAAATTTAAAAAAAACTCGGACCCGTAAACTTGTGTTTTCGGGGGGACACGTTTCACTATTAATTTCATCCCTGTAACCTCAACCCCCCTACCGGGGGCGGCTACTGCCCTTGTTTTTTCAAATGGGAATGGGTATGTTGTGATACATCTTTTTAAAGGGTACTAAATTCTCTTTAAAATGGCGCTTCGTTTTGTAAATTTGAGCTATGCGCCGCCGAGAAATTGCGTTTTAAAAAATGTAATTTTATCCATTTTTTATCACGATCAAATCAAAAGAAAATAATAGCGCAGAAATAACGTATGTAGATCTGGATCACTTTATTGAAGATAAAGTTGAATTGACTAATACTTATTACTTAAAAAAAAATTGTTTACGCACAAACCTGTGTAGTTGATAAGAGTTGCAGTGAAATGTTTCAAATTCCGTTGCTCGGCGGCGCGTAGCTCAAATTTACAAAACGAAGCGCCATTTTAAAGAGAATTTAATGCCCTTTAAAAAGATGTATCACAACATACCCATTCCCATTTGAAAAAACAATGGAAGTAGCCGCCCCCACTAGGGGGTTGAGGTTACAGGGATGAAAATAATGAAACGTGTCCCCCTGAAAACACAAGTTTACGGGTCCGAGGTTTTTTTTTAATTTTCACGTACACAGCCGTAAACCTTGCTGGACTGTTTTCGATGGGCCACCCTTTATATTAGATATACAGTTGAGCCAGGGAAAGAATGAATGTGCGTCATCAGCAGCAATAGTATGATTCAAATCGAGATTATGTAGATCACATAACACAGAATCACTTCAGCAGCTAATCGACATGGCTAATATTATCAAGGTCGTAGCTATAAAAGCTTCCTTATTGTACTAACGACGTCAAGAAAGCTTCTGCGCCAGACGAAATTCGTGTTATAGTTCTCAAGGGATGGGCCGATGAACTAACAGCAGTATTTTGTAGACTCTTCAACTTATGGAAAAGGAATATTTCCATCCAGCTGGAAGACGGCAGCCAATTCGCATTGCTTTCAGTTATATCCAAATGGAGAAAGCTATAAACCAACAACTTCTAAAGTACCTGGAAGGCTTCAATATTACTAGCGTACATCAATATTGTTTTCGTAAGTCCAGATCAACTGGAGATCTTCTAGCCTATGTCACCCATCTTTGGAAAAACGCAATCGAACTTAATGTGAAGTCTCGGGCTGTTGAACTGGATATTTCTAAAGCCGTGTTTGGCATGAGGGGCTTCTAAGTAAACTGCGATCCTATGGTATGTCCAGTCGATTCTGTGCATGGTTGTCTAGCCTTCTTAAGGACCGCTCTCTGCAAGTGGCGATTGACGAATTTCTCTCAGACACCTTCACCATCAATGTCGGTGTTCCTCAAGGGTCCCTATTGTCTCCCACTCCTCTTCTTACTCTACATTAACGACCTTCTGGTGAAAACTAAAAATCCGATATTTAGCTTTGCTGACGATAGCACATTTATATCATCTTTCTCTTTGAATGCACAAACATCGGCTGCCGACGCACATCTTCGCAGGCAGCATGAAGTATCACGCCTTAACAAAGACCTAGAAGAAATTTTGGCTTGGGGTGACAGTAACCAAGTGGAATTTAATGCTAAAAACCCCAGGCAGCAGTTTTCTCTAAAAAGGTTAACATTTTTTCTGGAGGACTTCATCCTTATGTTTTTCCCAACGAATATAATCTCCAACGATTCAAAACCAACGTGAATCGCTTTATTCGCACACGAACCACTCCCAGAGTGCCCTAAAGGATTTTTCCTATAATGCTTGCGTTTGATCAATGACACAAAAATTACATTCTAATATTCTTTGTTTAATTTGCAAAAACTTTTATATACAACATTTTTTTCTTAATCGATTAATAAACCCGTGGGAAGAAATCCCGTTTTAAAGGAGTACGGAGTCCACTTAACTGAGTCATTTTGGAATACTGTGCTTGTATGTATGCATGTATGAAATTAAAATTCAGTAGACATGGAAGGCGCCTTACTAAATTCGTTCGCAATAAATAACAATTACACATCGAATTGCGTATTCATATTATCTTCAAGAACTAAATCGTAATTTAATTTTCCATTTAACAATACCTGCCTACAATGCATGAAATTACTTAACAGGTAGGCACGAACTTGCAAAAGAAAAAATTATAAATAATGAGTATGAGTCACTGTTGTTATTGGAGAAAACCTTTTTGCTGTAGTTGATTGATGTTTTCATTGTTTTCAAAAATAATTTTATTTGCAAATCATGGGGAGTGGGTATGGCAGAAAAACATATGCTGATTAAATTGGTAGCATCACTTTTTGTCCAAAAAATTATAAAAAAAATAATGAGTGGGTCTAATCCGTAAAATACTGCGATGGCAATTAAGCAAGGGGTATACCTACATTTATTTGTCTTGAAACTTTTCTTCTCCTTATTTGACCTTTCTCCCAAGACCTAAGTGGGCGCCAGAAAAACAATATAAGAATAGTTATTTATGTAACATATAAAATATTACTTGTTTCACAAATGGTAAATTTGAGCAAACGAGCCGAAGGCGACTAGGTGAAAAAAGAACAAGCCCGCTAATTAATGGTACATGAAAAAACCACAGACTCCTTATGTAAAATATTGGGATTTAATTATACTTACCTATATCCGAAAGTTGATACAGGGTGTTAAAGATTAAATTTCATTTCTCTAATAACTTTGCAGGAAACCAACGTTTTTTTACAAAATTTGGCAATTATGGATTTTTTAGGAAGAGGAATTGATTTTTTTATGAAATTTTAATGTACAATGTAGGGGGCGCTGTCTGCGGTATTATTTACACATTTATTAGTCATAACTTTTTTGTGCCTCAGTGTATTTAAGTTTTTAATGAAAATAATACTAATTCCAGATCGCCCAAAGTTACCGTTTCGAAGATGTTTGCATTTAAATTGTTTAGTGCACCCTGTCCAATTATTATTAATTTGCAAACAAAATTTTTAAAGTAACCTATGAGAAAACAAATAAAATTTAGAGATGCAGTTGGTATGGAACAGAAAATGTTTCATTTTTGAGTTTATCGTAAGTTTGTGTGTTCATTGCTGTTGGTTTCTTTCGACACGATATTTTCTAGAGTCAAAGTTATTTTAATTAAAGTAAGTTGAAGAACAATCCAATTGTATTTTATTATTCCCAATTACCATGACTAGAACACTAATTATCTTGCAAAAGTTAATTGGTAAGAAGTAACAAAATATTATTTGCTTGCCTGAGCTAAATCACTAAACAATTTAAATGTAAATATCTCCGAAACGGTAACTCTGGGCGACCTGAACTTAGTATACCTTTTTTACGAGATAATTATGAGAAAAGTATTATTTTTATTAAAAACTTAAATATACTGAGACACAAAAAAGTTATGATCGTATGAATGTGAGAAAAATGACGCAGACAGCGCCCATTATACATTAAAATATCACAAAGAAATTAATTTCTCGTCGTAAAAAAAACTTAATTGCCAAATTTTGTAAAAAAACGTTAGTTTTTTAACTTAAAATATAACCCACTTTATGCATTCATTTGCTTAAAAAAAATATAATTTTTATAATATCTTATTACATATTATGTACATATATTGGAAAACAATTCAGAAATACCGAAAATATAAGCTTGTTTCCATTATAAATAGGAGACCCTGTATATAAAAACAATTGATGCTGCACCTAAAACAAATTGTCATTTTTCTAATATCTGTTATTGACCTGTTTTATCAATAAATTTATCCATTTACGTTTAATAACATGGACGATTATCGTAAATGCCAATTTAAATTTATTTCTGTGATAAAGAAACCATTTTAAACATCCCACGCCATTAAAATAAACTAAGTATTATGGACAATGAAATTACCCTATTAAATTTTATTCAGGCAATATTTTTATTGGTAGCCATCATTTCAGCTGTGCATTAATGGCATTTCTTTGAATGTATGGATTATGTAGTTGCTGAGTGAACGGGTGCAATTATTGCGTGACAAAATAGTTACATGTTTGTAAAAATGTGTCGGAGGTGGCACAAAGGCTAGCAGAAACTAGTAATTAACTAACCATAACTTGGATGTAACATTAATGACAATGGCACAAGTGATTTTCTCACAATCACAGTTTCTACAGCCCGACATTGTGACTTGTGGCATGCGTGATATGGAATACTGAGTAACTGAGTCAAACCCATAAACATATAATATTGGTCAAACCAGTCAAAAATCGAAAAATATGCCATGTCGCAGCCGTCCTAGATTATATATTCTTCGAATGTGCAAAATACATCAACTGCTTATATAGTATCAAATACCAATGTATGGAAAAATTATTATTTCCCAGACCACCCGATGATACCTTATACAATAAGGGCGTATTTAGTCTACACAGTAGCACTTAAAATACTATTTCCGATTGAATGGTACTACCACGAAAAGAAAGCTTTTCCATTGATAGGATGTCACCACCTGTATGCGCTGTATCTTCTCAACTACCGAGGATAATACAGCGTTAACTATTAGAAGCTTCTCTGGTGATAGGTATGTACCTACCCTGTACTGACGAGAACAAATGAGTTCGAAACCGGTCTAAAGGTGGTGACATCCTATCAATAGAGAAGCTTTCTTTTCTTGGTAGTACCATTCAATCTGAAATAGTATTTTAAGTGCTACTGTGTAGACTAAATACGCCCTTATTGTATAAGGTATCATCGGGTGGTCTTGGAAATAATAATTTTTCCATACATTGGTATTTGATATTAACACCACCTGAAAAGTATAGACTTTTTACTTTTGCTTATATAGTTTTACAAAACTTTATAATATTTAGAAAAAAGTTCTCGTAAAATGAATTAAAAGTCATACAGGGCAGGCAGTTCTTTCTCTTTTTCAAATAATTGGGACATACATGTTAAAGCCTCTTATATTCGCATCAAAAAATATTGTTTGAGATTGTTGATATTTCAGTCGGTAAAGCATATACAGACTAATTTTCTGACCAAATGTTTCTAAGCAGTTAATAACTGAATATCACTGTTTTTAGTCAGTTGGTCATGGAATTAATTTTATAAAATGAAATCGAATTGATATTTGGATGAGAGAAATGTATTTCATCTTTAATGTGTTAAAAAATATGTGAAAATCATCATTAACATCAAAAGAATAGCTTACTAGTAATAATAATCAACAATAGTACATTGTTTACCGAGTAGGAAATGCCTAACATTCCTGGACGACTGTGAAGATTGTATTGCTCCAGGAATGTGGCAGGTAAACATACTATTTTTCCGAAAATATTGTTTAAAAATCGATAGATATTGATTAATTTTGAAAAAATCGCGAATAATTTTATACCCAAATAAATGGTGCTTTGAAATTCGTAATAAAATTGGTTGCGTTACTATCGAAACGTATTAATGTTGAATTGTCAAACTTTACATTTATGTAGAACACTAACAACTGTAAGGAAATATCATTTCCTTACCGTAAGGAAATGAATATTCCCTAACAGTTATTTTCCGTTTCATAGCAACGACTAAGTGTAGGGAAATATTGACTTTTTCTTTCAAAAATGTTATCAAAAATTACAATATTTCCGAACGATTTTCGGAAAAAGAAATTGTTCAATAGCTCAACTAATCAATGGAAAACGACGTTTACAGAAATGCATTGAACAAACCGGAGGTTATATTGAACAATTTTTAAAATGCTTTTTTTTGTATGTTTATAATGTTTTTCACATATTTTTTAACACAAATTTATGTGAATAAATCCATTTTTGGAAAGTGAAAATTTATGGTATTATTGGAAAGAGCTTTTAACGGACGTTAAAATGAGGTACTTTATACCACCTAGATAGATCGACATTGACCCGCGAAAGTTGACATTGAAAACGGTTGATTCACCTAGGTTGGCCGGCCAGGCGATTCTGGCGACCGGCACGGCACCGGCTCGGTTCCCACGGTTTTCCTGCCTGCTGACTCACCTGAACACGAATCTTCCTTACTTGGTTTTATTGCATAATAATATCACTGATGTAAGACATCATCAGCGGCGTGCCACACATGGACTTTTTCACGGAATCCAGACAAGGGCATGGGTAGTATCGATACCCAATACCGAATTAGTATATTTCTCGCAGTATCTATTCCTACTAATTATCGATATATAAATATCGATTCTACTTGGTACTCCTCGAACATTGTTTAAGAATTTTTCAAGGTGGAGGACGTCATCCCTATGGAACGACATTTCTGAGGTCATGTTTCCCAACGAATATAACCTCCAACGATTCAAAACCAACGTAAAAGAAACACAAATGTATCGATATTCTATGACACATGTAGTATATATTACATAACAGTTTCACAAATCGATGCTCTAAAACCGTAAGTTTTTCCAATAGATTTTGAACAAAGTTGGCTATGCAATGCATCGCGTCGCCTTGACAACCTAAATGTCATATACAGTGAAACCTCTCATAACGGACAC
Source organism: Barypeithes pellucidus (assembly GCA_963991005.1). Taxonomy (NCBI): domain Eukaryota; kingdom Metazoa; phylum Arthropoda; class Insecta; order Coleoptera; family Curculionidae; genus Barypeithes; species Barypeithes pellucidus. Next base: position 93,581,268 of record OZ022556.1, read on the forward strand.
CTCTGATAAGCGGACATCTCTATAAAGCGGACATTTTTTTTCATAGTCCGGAACTAGGTATATGAAATTTGGGAGACGAATACGGTGGAAAAAAAAACAATCGCGTATGCGCGGCAGCGCGAAAGGGCTTCGCCGAATGAAAGTATGTGTGATTCCCTACAGCAGTCCGCCGTTTATTTGTGAGTTGTAAGTTAAAATCGTAAACAATGGCACAAAAATATCGCGTTTTGAGTCTGAAAGAGAATATTGATGTTGTGGAAATTTGTAATTTGATAACAATGATTTGGGCGAGTTGCAATGTGCTATTAGAAGATGATAGTGACCCCATTCCTACCGATTATGTAGTCCAAACTGAAACCACATCACTATCTGACGACTCTGATGAAGAAGTTGAATGCAGTAATCAATCAAATGTCACCAATTATCAACAAGCCATTAGTATGGTAAAGGAATTATAAGAGTATGCAAAGAATAGAGGTGACTCTACAGCAATGAAATTGTTATCAGACTTGGAATTACAATTTCTAGATTGCAAGTATAAAACGCAAGCATGTCAAACTACCCTATTGGATTTTTTTAGTACTACATCCTAACTAAAACTAGTGTATTTTTGTGATGTTATATTTATTCGTACATACATATACATAGTAATAATTTTGCATTTACATATTAACTAAACAAATTTCCCATGGGCGGACACCTCTATTAGGCGGACACATTTAGACGGTACCGTAGGCGTCCGCCTATGAGAGGTTTCACTGTATTAACAATGGAAATTTTAAACGTTATTAATTTGGATATTATTATTGGGTTAATGTATGAGCGACGATGATATTCAGATCGCCACCGGAAATTACATTACAAGCTGCTACCGCAGCAAATAATTTATTGCTACAAAAATCCAAGGAGAGGTGTGAAAAATAAGTATATTAAAAAGTGTATCGATTAGTTTACTGATGTGAATACTTGTTCAGAAAATGTTTTATTGACATTTCGATAATTTGATTAGAAAAAATATGAACCCGCATAAAAAGTATAGTACAGTAATTGCCACTCCTGTATGTAATATAATTTAAATACAAACATAGCGCTTAATTCGCATTGTAGTATTGGAGGTTCCTTAAATAGTAGGCGAGAAAACGTCAAACATGACAATCTTGACGTGACTTATGCTAATTATAAGCGGATCATCAATGGTAGTAAATGATAGTAAAGTAGCAGTTATAAACTTTGTCGCTATAGTTCAGTTCAGTTCAGTTTCGTGCAATTGAGTCTAGTTCCGCCGGCTGTGGTTCGATTTGAAAAAAAACATACCATCACGTCTATTCTCGTACTTAGGAGAACAATCATATCGAGAGAACTGATTAATCCTTCTATAAGGAACACAAAGAAACAGAGGGACTGGGATTCTCACTTTTCTCGATATGATCGTTCTCCCACGTCGAGAATACGGGTGCTGATCATTTATAAACTTCTCGACGGTTCGTTCGAGTCAGTTCAAGTTTATAAATCAGAAATTGTTTCCCAGCGAACTGCAATTGCGAGCGCAGCGCAACCGAACTGGACCTTTATGACCGTAGTTATGATTTAAATTATCATTATTATTATAATGAAAATTTTATTTAACTTTTACAGCTTTTTCTTGTGGGATAATAATTTAAATATCTATTTTTGCATTTTTACTAGCTGATGCGTTATACAAGGTATCAATCTGAAAACGTCGAAACCGTTAATAAATATCGGAGAGACATGTCAATTTTATTTTGAATGGGGTAGCCTTTAAAGAATATTTGCAGCTTTCGTTCATTAACCCCCTGCAAGTAGGAGACCCTTAAAATCTTATATGGAAATGGTTTTCAAGTGGTACATCATTTTCAAGGTCGTTTAAATTTAGTGTAAATACTAGATAAATAGATAAGTTTATCGCCTCAATCTTCTTTAAAAAGTTAAATAGAACGTCCTTCCTAAAAGTATCATCATTAATGTCGATCAATATTTTAAATCAAATATCAATCCTTTGTGTGTATCGTCTATATCCGTAGAAGCGTAATACCGGAATCTAGGGCACTCGAAGTATACCACGTATACTAGTGAACTATATCTGCGATAATAATAGGCTTTTCTATTAAAGGTAAAAGTCGATGGAAACAACAATAGTTATTTTTCTATTATATATAAGATATCTACCTACTCTTCCTCATTAAATAATTTTTTTTTAATTTCTCGATAAAACCTTGAAACTATAATAAAACGTTTTTGTTTTAAAGAAGAACATTTGGGAAAAAACAACTGTTTAATGAATAATAGATCAATTCTTTAATATACTTCCAAATTATAATCCAGGGTTTCTTGGCAACCTACTGAAGGTAGGTTTACACTACACGTTTTTTTTGCAGGATTATTCATACCAATTATGTAGTGGCCCATATTGACATAGAACCGTTAACACATCGTTTGCACAGCAACTAAACGCATACGGTTGAAGATGAATACACAACGAACAAACCTGAACCACATCACCATCTCTTCCGCACGGCGCGATGTCACACGTATTTTAACGAATAGCAACCGACAAATAAATAATCTCTGGTACATATATTTATATAAACTTTTGGTAAACTTGACTTCTTCTGACGATTTAATGAATTTCCATGTTTCCATGGACTCTTCCCGTTTAAATTTTCAAATATTTTACTAAATCCGTATTAAAGTCGGCAATGTTCCTTCCGGCAATTAAAATTGCACCGAATCATGCGTAGTAAACCGTTCTCGATCAGCTGGCACAATACTTCTTGCATTGCGAGCGCAATGCGAGAATGGAATCCGTATTAAGGCCGTATTACAGTCGGGAATTTTTATGGCGCCAGCAATGGCAATTATAATTCAAGGATTGAGGCGCAGTACACCATTCTCCGTACTACAGTCAGAAATTCTACTCTTCTGACAATTAAAATGACACGAATTCATGCGCAGTACACTGTTCCCGATCAGCTGTCTCTCATTACCAGAAATGGGACAGGCGCCATTTTAATTGCCCTTGCCGGCGCAATTGGGTAGACATGGATTATTCTGTTATTTTTAACTGTTTATTATTTGGCCGAACCAGGTATGAACAGGTAATGGCCATTTAAACCCACTGGTACTTAAATTAGCAGTTTACATTCTTTATTAAACTTATGGACTGCTAATTCAGCAACTTTTTGCACCTCCTATTTGTAAATAGCAGTAGCTGCTTTAACTGGTAATCAAAACGAACAGGTTTGCACATCTCTAATTCTGGGGATATTTTAGGGATTTCGACAGTACCCACTGCTGTTCTGACCGTTGACAATGCTCCAGCTGATCGAAAACGGTTTACTGCGCATGAATACGTGCCATTATAATTGCCGGCGCAAGAGAAAAAATTGCCTAGTCTAATACGGCCTTTACAGTCGGCAATTCTACTCGACTTGCGGCAATTAAAATTGCACGGATGCATGCGCAGTACACCATTCTCGATCAGCTGATTTGAGCAATTAGTCTTGCATTGCCAGAAATGGGTCTTGCGCCATTGCCGCTGCAAGTCTGGAATGGAATATTCTGTTATTTTTAACTGTTTATTATTCGGTCGAAGCAGCTATGAACAGCTAATGGCTATTTAAACTAACTGGTACTTAAATTAGCTGTTCACATTTTTTATTAAGCATATATACTGCTAAGTTGTCGCAACTTTTTTGAATTGCTATGTTGCAGTAGCTGCTTTAACTGCTAATCAAAATGAACCAGGTTTGCCCATCTCTAATTCTGGGGGTATATTAGGTTAGGTGTTTCTACCAACTGCTGTTCTGAGTGTTGACAATTAATCAGCTGATCGAAAACGATTTACTGCGCATGTCTACGTGCAATGATAATTGCCATTGCAGGCGCAAGAGAAGAATTGCCGACTCTAATACGGCTTTTACGTAGCGCTCCTTGATTTATTGGATAATTCTAAAATCTTCGCTTATACCAGCGGCGAAATCGCGCCGACGTCTTCGATATCAATATAATAATATGTACCTATAAGTAGGCAGTGACGGATCTAAAATTAGATATAGAAATAGATGGGAAAGTCCGCCCAATGTTGATAAATAATTTATAGTAAATAGTACTAGAAAAGCTGATACGTTAAGGTGTGAATTTAGATAATTAACAGAAATGTTGATGACTTTTACATTATTTCAAGTAACTACTTAATTACAGTGGCGACTCGTTGTCGAAAATGTAGAGGAAGAGCCAAGCAAAAACATTCTTAAACTTCCAGACTATCGTTAAGCGGCAATATAATTCACGCCAACGGCGACGAAGTGGTACTACTTCCTCTGAATAGCCGCCGCTGCTTAATTAATAATTTTTGGAAAATAGTCCGTATTTCTTTTTTTTGAAAAACAATCTTTATTTTAAAACAATAATGTACATTCACCTGAATACTATACTCCAATCAGTGCCTGATAGCACTGGCCTCGAGCATCAATAAGTAATAAATTCACAATGCTATCAATCCGTTTTTCAAAAAAAAATAAAAAAATAAAAAAATTAAAATAAAAATTGTTAGTATTTTAAGTATTTTAAGAGATAATCTTAAAAAAAGCCGAATAATGTAAAAAACGTGCAATATATTGTCAGGTGGATCCAGCCTAACCAGAAAAATAAATTTGGCTTATATTTCGGTTTATGATTTTTTCTGTATGAAAGTAAATATTCTGTCTCAATCCGTTTAAGACAAAATGCAATATTTTAGTTGGTATTTCTGTAATTTTCAATGGCTATAACCAGCAATTGAATATAAAAACATTTAAGATCTTATTTTTCTTCATCCCTTAAACGTATTTAATTGTACCAACCTCGCGACAGAAAATAAATTATCTATTATCCAGTCAAAGCCTCAACCTTGACCTTTGCAGATAAACAACCAAATATAGGAAAAATACCGTTAGATGATGATGTCACACAAAATAGACAATGTCCACAATTGATCAGCGCAGGCCCCAATTACTAACTCTCGGCAAGATTTCATGAGTATGTTTAGAGTTATATATTTACACACGTGGTGTTCGTGCTAAGCTCTATTATTGCGGTCAAGTGCGAAGTGAACTATTGTGAGAAGTGCTATTATTGGAGTGCGGTCTTATTCCGCCCTTCTTACACTTTAACTTTTTTGGCCAATAGTCCATATAATTAATTAGTTTCACTTTCTTTCTCTTAACTTTTTTCGACTCGTTGGTTTCGTTGACCTCAATAACCTTCAAAACGAAATTTCACAGTTTGCTGCACGACTATAATGCGAGTCCATCCCCTTGTACAGGGTGTCCCATTTTCGAAACTTTCATAGGGTATCTCCGTAATTGTTAGTGCTATCAAAAAAGTAATGTATGTGTCATGTGCTCTTCTTGGATCAAACTTAAAATAGTAAAATCAAAATTTGAAAATTTTCGCTCGATTAAGAGATACGGTGGAAAATCAAAAAATTTACAATTTCAAATTTACCTACCGTATATTTTCTTAGTTAAAAGAGATACAGAAAAATGTGTTATAGGGAAGTTTCTTTATATTGATTGTTGAATAATCTGCCGTTTTCAGAACATTTATACGGGGTCAGGTAAAAAAGTTATGAGACCTAATCTCATTTTTTAAAATTTAACACCTTGTATATTTAATCTAAAAAGATACTATTTTAAATTCTCCTTTCAACTATATAACACACCTTGGATGATATTGGTTTCCCGAGCGATTTATTGAAACTTTATTACTTTGAAACGAAATTAAAGATTCAGATTAAGGTACAAAATAACGGGAAACATCGCAAATGTTCGGAATATGTCCTTAAATGGTTACCGTCTTTCCGGATAGCGAACAAAATATACATTTTGCGAAATTTCTTCGTTTTTTCCACTTTCAGTATAAACTGATATCATATATTTTCAAAATGGAGATATGTCATTTTCGCAATGGAATATGTAAAAATGAAATTGACGTTAAATGTTAATAGTCAACATAGTTGTTTATAGGATATTAGATTTTGTTTCATGGTCTACTGCGGTTTAAAGTAATAAAGTTGAATAAATCGCCTAGGATACATGGTGTGTTATGGATTTGAAAGGAGAATTTAAAATAGTATCTTTTGAGATTAAAATATACAGGGTGTTCGATTTGAAAAAATGAGGTTAGGTACGATAACTTTTTTACCCGACCCCGTATACTTATTCTGAAAACGGCAAATTATTCAGCAATCAATATAAAGAAACTTCTGTATAAAACATTTTTCTGTATCCCTTTTAACTAAGAAAATATAGGGTAATTTTGAAATTTTCAATTTTATTGATTTTCCCCCGTATTTCTTAAGCGAGCGAAAATTTTCAATTTTTGATTTCACCATTTTAAGCTTGACCCAAAAAGAGCAAGACACCTACATTACTTTTTTGATAGCACTAACAATAACGGAGATACCCTATAAAAGTGTCGAAAATAGGACACCGTGTACTAATAAATTCAACTTTTTTTTTAATTTGTGAGAAAGTTGACTTTATCGGCGTCAAAATCCTTGATATAAATACGACTTTTTCTCTTATACTCTTTCCCCCTAAATTTCCATTCAAAAGGATTAGCAAAATATTTTAAGCCAGGGGAAGTTAGGCGCTAACAAACTATAAAAGATGGTCCTATACTACTCGAATCGATAACGTTTTGTCGGTCCGTTAAAAATTATAATTGAAAATATGTAAAACTTTGGTGCAATAGTCGAATTAAGAACTGAAGTTGTAAATATTCTAGTTATATCCAACGAAGGCATGAAGCAATATTTATCTTCTAGTCTCAACAATATCGTATCTGTAGATCTTGAGACTTCGTGGGTTGCTAAAAGTTGGTATGATACTTCTAATTTAAACTATTACACTGTAAGTATTTAAAATACTATACAGGGTCCGCAAACGAAGCTTGGACGGAAGATTAAATCGTTATCGAAGAACTTATCAACAATACTAAAACAGCTTGAGATATTGGATTAAAAGCGGCATGTTTTAAAAATATTTTACATTATACAGGGTGGCCCAAAAAAGTGTGACAGCATAAAGTTATATTTTTTTAAATGGGACACCCAGTATTTTATTGCATATTTAGGTTCGTACTACTATCGTTTATAAGTGCCTAAAATTTTATTTAATTTGGTTCTGTAGTTTCGGAGAAATAAAATAAAAACTAAAAAAAAAAGTTTTGCAGTCCTGAATAAAAAAATCAAAAAAAAAATCCAGAACAATTTTTCTAACCTCGGCATTGAGTGAAATTTATGACAAGAGGTCTAGAGATACTATGAAAGTAATTGCGTTTATTTATTTTATACAGGGTGTTCATAATAAGCTTTCAAAAACCCCACATTTTAAAATAGTTTTTCTCAAGTTTTTCAAATGGAACACCCTGTATATTATTTGGCTATTTGACGTATAATTCATAGACAATTTTTTTTTGTAATACAAGCATATAAGTTATATCCAGCCGTTTTCGAAATAATTGTAAATATTATAAATTATGTTGTTTAAATAGAGTTTTTATTGGGAAATTTTGTTATAGGCGACTAGACTAATAATTGTAAACTAAAGTTAATGTTCAAAATAGCTTCCTTTTACTTAATTTAATGATTTTCCTCTACTGCCAACAGAACTCTTAATTCATTTTCTTCATTAATAACGGGTTTATTGATTATCATCCTTTTTGTGTACGCAGTGCTTCCTGTTGCTACAAATCTTTGCAACAACTTCTCGAAAGTTTTTGGTCTCGGCTTTCTCTCAATATCTGGATATCTTTCAGCATACACTCGGCTCGCGAGGAGGCAATTTCGTGCACATTCACCCAGTATAAAAATCATATTTACCATTTCTAAAATTCGACATTTTGTGTAAGTTAGTACTTAATTTCGACGACTGAACAAATGTAAATAATTTTATTTAACTGTCATAGTGACAATCTAAACAAAAAGAAATCATGGCAACTCGATTAAGAATAAAAAATAAAATTAAATAATAAAAGTAGCAAAAATGTATGCTTTTAAAATTTATATCGAAATAACTAAAATACGGTAAACTCTAAGAGTAAAAGGAAGCTATTTTGAACTTTTACTTTAGTTTACAATTATTAGTCTAGTCGCCTATAACAAAATTTCCCAATAAAAACTCTATTTAAATAACATAATTTATAATATTTACAATTATTTCGAAAACGGCTGGATATAACTTATATGCTTGTATTACAAAAAAAAATTGTGTATGAATTCTACGTCAAATAGCCAAATAATATACAGGGTGTTCAATTTGAAAAACTTGAGAAAAATTGTTTTAAAATGTGGGGTTTTTGAAAGCTTATTATGAACACCCTGTATAAAATAAATAAACGCAATTACATTCATAGTATCTCTAGACCTCTTGTCATAAATTTCACTCAATGCCGAGGTTAGAAAAATGGTTCTGGATTGTTTTTTTTGATTTTTTTATTCAGGACTGCAAAACTTTTTTTTTTAGTTTTTAATTTATTTCTCCGAAACTACAGAACCAAATTAAATAAAATTTGAGGCACTTATAAACGATAGTAATACGAACCTAAATATGCGATAAAATACTGGGTGTCCCATTTAAAAAAATATAATTTTATGCTGTCACACTTTTTTGGGCCACCCTGTATAATGTAAAATATTTTTAAAACATGCCGCTTTTAATCCAATATCTCAAGCTGTTTTAGTATTGTTGATAAGTTCTTCGATAACGATTTAATCTTCCGTCCACGCTTCGTTTGCGGACCCTGTATATTGGACAGATTTATGCATTTTAAGTTAGCGTACCTACTCGTAAAACTAAGATAGTTGACAGAAGAAAAAATGTTGTACTACTAGCGTACTACGAAAAGCGTTTTTTTATACTCGTGAAGTAAGATAAAGTTAGATTTTATTCTTTGAATGAATTTAAAATTTTAAAATTCTCTCTTAAAATTATTCTTTTTACATATTAACATATACTTTTTTGCAACGAACATGAAAGAAGAAATGTCCGCTATAGGATTTGAATGAACCTCTCTGCTCTGGATAGAGCTGTCTTTGTACAGTCCAATTTAGGCCAAATTTTCAGCAATAATCTGTACGTACAGATTTGAAATAATTTTGACAATAATATTTTTATATAAGTTATTGCTGAAGAAAAGGTAACGAAAAAAATTATGTTTACATATTGTATGCGATTAAATATTTATTCTTATTTTGTGTTTTTAATAGTATAGAGTATAGAGAGGTTATAGAGTAACCAAAGGTATTGTAAACTACAGATCCCATAATCCATTTATAAAACTCGTGGAAAGCGAAGCTGTGATTGTATGAATTGAAAATCAGTAATGGGTGGAAGAGAGAACTACATGTTGGTTTGCTGAATGGGAACAATGCTGAAGTATGGTTATATCAGATGGTTAAATATTAAATCATAACCATACTTACGAATGAAAAGATAAATCCTTATTAATATTACAAACTACACATGAATGAATGCAGCATGTTTGTTTATAATAATAATAAAGATGATTTTTCACCAATAATCACAAAAAACACAAGTCAGCCAAAATATATAAACAATCCGTTATATCACATCGCCAACGTTGTAATGTTCACGAGATTAGTATTCATTCGTAGTAACATAGAAATAGAGGTTGCCAGAGTACAGATTTCAAGATTCGTTTGATACTATTAAGTATAATAATATTTTTTAAAGAATCTCTCATCGCCTTTTCACAATTTATAGTAAAATTATTGGGAAATAAATGTATTTTAAGAGCAATTGCCGAGTAACCTTAAGCCTGTTGTAATTGTCAAACTAACAAATTTTTTAATTGGGATATTGCAAGATACCTTTGCGATTAATATGTCAATTTGGCTATGCTGCAATAATGAACGAAAGAGGTGGAAAACATTGTTTGTATTCGTTGCGTAGACTAGAAAATTAGAGTAACCGTTAATGATAGTAGTCAACTGTAACTATACTGTGTTTTTGGTTTATTTAAATGATAATGAATGTAATGCTAATGATTCTATCGTTAAAAGGGTTCTATATTTTTATTTAAATTCGATTAAAGATAAAATCTAACTTTATTTTGTCAATAATAATATATAAACTATTTTAGTTTCGATAAAAAAATATTTATTTCGTTTTCAATTTAAAAAATAGAGGTTTGGAAAAGGATTGTTTTAGAATCATCATTAGTAATTAAATATTAATTGGCTTGAATACTTGCAATAGATGGTCGTTGCACTTAGTTGTTGTTTAGTAGTCCGAAGTAAATACTAATAATTGTAATAAGGTTGAATTCTGAGTGAGAAGAGGATTTCAATCATAAGTTTTAGAGGACAGGAAGTAAAAATAAGAAATTATTAGCCTTTATTTCGAAATATTAATTCAAATAAAAGAAAAACGATATTCTGGTTTCCCGCATAAGCCGGGTAACATTTTTTTCCAAAAATCGATACGAAATATTGACATTTTTCATACTATTTTTGAAAGAAAAAGTCAACAGTTCCTTACACTTAGTCGTGGCCAGGCAACAGAAAATAACTATTAGGAAACAGTTTACTTACTTTAGAGCATACTTAATTGTGAGAAAATCGTGAAGAAAAGTATTACTTTTATGGTTAGCAACACTTTTGTACTTAGCTACAGTTTATTTACTCGTCGTTATATTTTGTTATAGACGGTGACAATAGGGGGTCCGTGAAGTGGAATATCAGTAATTTGGTTTTTCGTGGAGTTTAGGTATATATTATATTATAATATAATGGAAATTTACAAGTTCAACTTCGTTTTACTTCTTCCCATAATATTATACAATAAACACCCTGAAATTATTAATTGTATCTATTTTAAACAAAGCATCGGCAGACCCATGTTGATAGGACTTTTCTATCTTATTTTTGGGTAAGGGAACACCGCACGAGCGATGGAACATGTTTTTTGAAACATCCTGTATATCATACTATTTATAGAAATATGTTTTTGTATTAATTATGTTTTCTGTTTGTTACAGGCGCGGTTTCAACAGAAACAAATGCAAGAAAAAGAAGAGAAACTTCTAAAATTATACGAAAATCAACAACAAAGAGCATTTGATAGAGTCGGGCGAGGAAGCGCCGGAAGTAATACAAGCGTAGGATCAACCGGGGGAGGAAAAGTAAGCAATAGGGCAACATATTGTGAAATGGCTATTTGTATTACAAAGAAGGATAGTGAATTATTTCCTCCCGGATAGTTTCATATCCGAAACGAAGCGGAGTTCATCAAAATCTAATGGCGAAAATGGATTTTTTCTCCACAAGAATGCATATGACACTTTTCTCCCTCCTAATACAAATACGTATTTTACAATAGCAATTCATATTTTTATAGGCAACAACCCACATGTAAGGTTTTTGTTCCTTGCATTTCAAAATACAAAATTAAATTTTTACACACAACAATTTTATTGTACAAAATTGTACAAATTTGTATAAAATTGTCCAAAACTTGAACAAGACTGTATCATTTTTTTTTGAGGTGCGGCAAATGTTTGACGAGCGCCGTCAAAAAGCAGGTGTTGACAGAAGCTACCCCCTGGAACCTTTAAAAACCAAAACTACCGCTCGCGCACCGGGCTTGGATAGGAACATAAACGGTACAAGTCGTACGATAGTCAAAACTACAGTCAACAAGAGTGTAAGTCAAGTTAGAAATGGAAAACCAGTACTCAATGAAAGAGAATCGGTACAAAAGTCGTATAACAATAATTACAGAAATGGCAATTACGAAGAACATAGTCGCATCGAAGAAAGCTACGACAATATTGATTCTCATAATTTAATCGATATGATGAATAATCACAATTTGAATGATGAATTAGATAATGAGGATATGCCGCATATAGGTATTATATTTTACATAATTTTACTAATATTTTTATTCATAAAGAAGTTTTGAAAAATCATCAGTAAATCCGGACTGCATGGCCAAATTAATAAGCTGTTATTTCGCTAATAGTGAACCAATTTTAATATACGGAGTGTAACAGAAAGGTTGGGAGTAAATTTAGCAGTGATTACCTTGGTAAAATAAAATATTTTTTTCCTATAAATTTTTGATCTGCTGATTTCTGTTTCCAAACTACAGGGTGTTAAAAGACTGATAAAAGTTTGTAATAAAATTCTAATAATTAATTAATTAACAATAATAAATATATCAACTACTAACTTACAAACTTAAATTAATTATTAATTAATAATATTTAACAAAATATAAAGAATATTACAAAAGTTGCTGAAAATGTTGTCCCCTCGCTTCAGTGCAATTTTCAATGCGTTTCCTCATGGATTCTCTTAAGGTGGATTCATAGTTGCCGTAACGTATGCCGTAAGACGTAAGCAGTAGTCGATAAGACGTAAGACGTAAGACGTAAGGATTTGCCCATTTATATTCGTTAAGAATTTTGACGTTACGAGTTTGTAGGTTATGGTTTTTCACATGTGTGTTTATTTAAAAGTGAAAATATGACTCCAAGCGATGACGACCTCGTTATAATAACGGGATCAATATTGTTCTGGTATTTATTAGCAATTTATTTATCACCTATTTATTAGAAAAATGTCAAATTTGGGGATGTCAACATGGCGGTTATGCACGAGTATGACCGATCCGAACCGATTCCGTAAGACGTAACGTAAGAAATGAAATTGAACCATTTCTTACTTCTTACTGCTTACGGCTTACGGCTTAACTCGGACTATAACTCGTCCAAAATTACCAGGCATCTCTCTAATTTGGCGACACCTCATTTCAACTCTCACCCCACATCAACCTCTCTCTCAACTCTCTCTCTCTCCCTCTACCTCAACTCTCACCCCATTACAACTCGAATTTTTTAACACCTTTTAGTTTGGAAACAAGAATCAGCAGAGCAAAAATTTATAGAAAAAAAATATTATTTTTTGCCAAGGAACTTAAAAATTTGATTTAATTTATTTTTTGAACCTAACGTACTAGAGATCTGGGTTATGCACCGGCCTGAAACTATTGCCATGCCATGGAGAGAATAAAAAAATTACCATTTTTTCTAAATACGTTATATTGTCGAAAAAGCGTTACAGAAACAATCAATGTAAGATTTTATCATTTTTATCTTCTGCTAAATTAAAAATGGTAATCATTTCAATAAATAAACTCTAAAATTCAGAGTGCTACGTAATTATTTTATCCATAACTTTATATTTGTATCGTTATTTTCAATGAGAAAATTAAATTAATTAAAGTTTATACTTGACCTTTAACCTATCCGCGCTTTAGGATCGTAATAATTTTTGTTTTTTATATTATTTCCTTCTTGTTTTAGTTTTTGGGAATTGAGAAACTAAAAACCTAAAACCCGAAGATAAAGCTGTACGTGCACTAATACCTATTACGTACTAACGAAAAATTTTTTTTAGGTTTTAATTCAGACTTTCATGAAAAACCTCTGTATATGACAGGAAAACTAGCAAATGTCGGGGGGAAATTGCCCAGCCAATTAATAGAAACTAAGCCACTGTCAAATGGAATTAGTGAACGAAATGGTCTAAATAAACCACAGATAAAGGTAACAATTAATATAAATATTATATTATTTTTAAATAAGTCATCAATCAGTTTTCTTTTTTTGAAATTAAAAAAAATATATATTGGTGTATAACCACTGTCAAAAAAAAATATATTGGTGTATATCACTGTCACTTAGGAATGCAATAAGTTTGGAATATTCGCTCATATCTACTTGATTATTTAGAATTAAAGTCGATTTTAGCTTGGAATAGTATGACCATAAAGTCGAAGATTTAAAAACGTTTTCTTTCTGCTTTCGATTTTTCAGGCAATAAATTTTGTGTTGCTTCATTGACTTTATTCATTATTATTTCGTCTGGAGTGCATTGAAACGAGTTTTCTTCTTCGGAATCGGAATTATTTCCTTTTTTAACTTGTTAAAAATAATCAATTTTGTACATTCATTTGCACAAAAAAATATAATTTTTATAACGGTCGTAGAAAATAATATTTTAAAGACGAGCAGGAATAATTGTTTCTGTCATGGAAAAAATTTCTAAAGGGGTCTTGAACTTTTGAAATAAAATAACTGTACTTTGCACATACACGCGATACATTAACAGATTTCGCGGAAATAAACCTTATAATGAGTTTTAAGGTCTAGCCAAGGCCAAGGTCAAAATAAAGCACTTTGGCGAATAAAATGATTGTTTCCTGAAAATCGATGGAACTATGAACGAAAATTTCCAAGAACAATGACATGACACATGACAATGAAGTTTCGAGAATTACTGTTAATCGTGCTAGTATTTTCAACAATCAGGAAGAAAGCTTTCGATACTGCTTTTTTCTGGTGCGTTAAAAAACAGTAGCACTAATTAAAGGCGTAGATAGAAAGTGTGACAAATGAATTTTTTTATAGTTTTCTGCGCACGCGGAAAAGAAATTTAAAAAAGACTAAGAAATGCCCTGCCATCTCTTCGAAATTACTTTATGAGTAAAGTACCTTAATTATTAAGAATACAGCAAAATTTTATATGGAAATGTTGCTGCAAATTACAAACTTAGTCCAAATTCGAAATCTGAGTTATGTATCTCAATTTTTAACTCTTTTTTTCCTAAATGGTAGGGCTCAAGTCGATTTTGTTTACGCAATTTTAAAGCATTTATCAAATAACTTAAACATTGGTTTATAACGAGAATATATTAAATAGTTGCAAACATATTAAAAATTTTCAATGATACGAGTTGGTTTAGATTTTAGCGGCTTGCATGAATATTTGCACACATTTGACCAAAGTTGTGGTCTAATCAAAATTATTAATTCAGGTCTATTCATATTCATACTAACTGACATAACTAATATATAATTAGTAATTTTCACCCATTACGCTCAAGTCCAAAACCCTACTTTAAAAAATACCTATCTCAAATAATAATTATTTATTTCCCCATAGTATGAATCTCAATTTTTCATTTGGATTTCAACTAAGAATAACGTGAATTAAGGTAATACACCCAATTATTGACATTCAACCCATAATTGAGGTGTTTTGTAGCTTGCCATAATTTAACAGATCATTATATCTGACCTAAAAATTAAAAGGACCAACCCTTTGAGACTATAATCTGGCAACCTCGTCCATGCTCACATTTTTTAACAATATGGCGGAATGACTGTTAAAACTATTCTTGAATCTTAGTTCATTAAGTACTATCTATCTGATTCCTAAGTTTTAAATAATATACACTTAGCAGCAAAAATAACGCACAACCAAAAATTATACCCAATTTCAAACTTAATTTTCTGGCGAAACGATTAATCGATTTCGCAAATAATTTTTTTTGGACTAACTTTTTTCTTTGGTAATTTGCACTGTGGTAAAATTTTTTATTCAGATTTCAGTTTTAGGCTTATACAGGGTGTAAAAATGTGAATAGTTTTTTTACGTTAAATTTGAGACACCCTTTAGGGAGCATTAGCAACAACAACGAGTTTTCATGTTTTCTAAACATTTCTAACAAGTTTGAAACTGAACATAATTTTTGTCTGTGCATTATTTTTGCTGCTAAGTGTATTATACTACCAATATTCACCCTTTTTCTTTGGTCTTATAGTATTCTAGTTCTATATATCTTGTAAATTACGAATAAATTTAAAAAAAAAACAATAAATTGTCTTCATTATAGGGGTGTCAAATTTTGAGATAACCTTTTTCGGCTCGTCAAATTAATGATTTTAGAAAACTACAACTAAATTCTTTATAAAAAAGAAACATTCTCAGGATGATGAATTTGGTAATAAATGTTTTTAGAACCTATCAATTATTGGGTGTTTTACCTTATGTTGTCAGCAATAAAGTTACATTTTTTCTAAATAGTTACAAAAGGGAGTAAGAAATAATAATTGGAACAAATATAATAAATTATCTTGAAACTTTTTTTTAAATTACTTCTCATCGATTTTAAGTCATATAAATATCAGTTGATACCTTATTTTTTTTACTATAGATACTAAGAGGCAGAACCGTATTAAGGACTTTTATAAGTAAAAATATTGATGACGTATGTACTCCTCGAAACATCAGAAAATATACTTCTGTGAAATATCTCTACCATTGAATTGGAATTGAAATATGGAAATAAAATTCCAGGTCCTTATTAACAATAACTGAGTTGTAGCAATAACTTAAACCTAAATCGTAATTTTAAGGAAACGTTTAGTGCATTTTATAGACAATGAAAACCATAACTCTTTGTATCAAACAATTTTTGATCAAATCAGTAATTTTCGAGGTACAAAAATTTTGTTAGGAATTTTAACATTCTCTTTAATATCTCTAAATCTAAAACCCATTATTCAACAATGTAAGCAAATTTTAAATGATTAAAAAAGGAAATAATTGTTCTCTGATTTAAACAACCTCTCAACTCTTACGTTTCAAATATATAGCAATAGCGGCCAACGATATTTTGGATACCCTGTAATCCCTTGTATATCGAGAGAATACAGTATCGAGGTCAATGTGTTTTATAATCATATCTTAAACTTTTTACGCGCCTCGTGTATGTCGCCTACTGAAGTCTTTCTACATAATTGTCAGATATTTGACAGTTAAAATCAAAATCAATATGAGTTTTCTCTAGTTTATAATATCCAAATTCTCCCTACACACTCACTGTCCGTGTACTCTAAAATGTTATTACCTTTTTAGACGGTACCGAAGAAACCAGTAGCTAAATATACACCTCCTCCAAGAACAAGTTCTACTACATCGTCTGCTTCTAGCCAATCTTCACGAAGTTCCCCAGCAAGATCTGTAAATAATATGTCTGGCAAACAGGTAAAGAGCTATTTTATGATCCTTATTTACTATTTCATTATACAATTTGGTTCGTTCCAGTTGTTGTGTTCATCTTGTTTTTACGTTCTATATTAGAACGCTTTACTTCGACTTCCCATTTGTATAAAACTGCAACGAACTGTATCTAGCTGGAGTAACTGGCTTTAAATAATGATAAACTCTTTCCAGAATTCTTTTTGAGTGGTCCTTCAACACTGAAATTTATTCGCGAGCAAGCCCGTATACATATTTTGTAAAGGTGAATACAGACTATGCGTCTATTTGCTATTCGTGATTCGCAATGCGCGGCTCGTCCCGTTCGTAGTAGTTCGCCAATGAAAGTCTACAGACTATGCTTATAAACGCGATGCGCGAATCGCCCAGTTCGTGAATAGTTTGCAAAATTCGTGAATGACCGCATACTATGTGTATATGCAATAAATCCAACAGCTTTGTAAATATTGTTAGTTCCGACGCCCGACAACATACTGCTTTTTTATTTTCCGGCGAAGGGTTCTGTAGGATTTATTTCTTCATTACCTAGTCACTCCGAACTTCTCTGTCATACATTTAAAAGCAGCGTGATTCTTTTATTTCTATTTTTATTTCTATGTTTATCCCTTAAATCCCACAAATAACGCAACGATACAATTTTGAAAATTTGATCCAGAATCAAGAACCAGCCCATTGTGACTCTTGTTCGGACTCGAAGTATTTTTCCATCGTAATGTCTTTTTATCCTGAGAAAACAGTGGATTTATGCTAGAAAGGCCACATTTTAATAACTATAATTAATTACTATTCTCCTAAATTAATTAAGTTTTCAGGTTAAACGTTATATAGTTTATTTAAAAATACACTAGATCACTAAGGCTTGTTATTGTATTTAGTAGTAGAGTAGCATCCAATAGAAATATAGACGAACAACGAACTAATAGCGAGGTTTGACAATTTTGCGGTTTGTGTCATAGCGAATCACTGTGATCCAGGCTATCGCACTGTTTACGAATCGTATTGTAAATGCAGTCCCTAGAGGGAGAACCACAACTGCCCTAACATGCATATGTCCTACTCCCGAACGTCATTTCGTGTTGAACCGGGAATCTTTGTTTCTCCAATTGCCCTACTCTCGCCCCACCCACCCTTACGACGCGGAGGGAGCGGAAGTCCACAAACAAGGATGGAATATGCATACTTTCTTTGTTGTTTGTGTGTGTTTCGTGGAAAAATTATTTGGTATAGTGTCCCACACAGCACATCTCATTTCAGAAATATCTCTGAAATATTTCAAATGGTGCAAAAACATAACATTTCATATCAATATTGCTGAAATATTTCTGAAATCTAACTTCTAATGTTTCATCCAGAATATTTATGAAATAATTCAGATTCATTTAATTTATTTATTCAAATAACGTCTGTTCAGATTGTGTGGCACAGCTAAGAGATAGCACTACTCGTTATTATTCTTCCTTCTTTCTCGACTACCGTTGATAATACAGCGTGAAGTATAGATACGAGAACAAAAGAGTTCTAAACCGGTCTGCAGGTAGTGACTTCCTATCAATGGGAAAGGCTTCCTCTTCTTGGTAGTAAGTACCATTCAATCTGAATTAGTATTTTAAAGTGCTACTGACGGTTAGACAAGAATACGACCTTATTGTATGTATAATTTGTGCGTATTTTTTTTATTTATTTATTTTTTTAATAAAAATATGTTCTTGATTGCTATATTATTCCATTTTATAATTCAGAAATCTTACAAGAAAATATTTCAGAAATCTTACAAGAAAATATTTCAGAAATGTAATTATGAAATATTACTTTTGTGTGACATTTTTAGATTTCTGAAACATTTAATCAATATATCATCAATATTTCAAAATATTTCTGCAATATTTAAAATCTTTCAGATAAACGTATATGAAATATTTCTGAAACATGATTGTGCTGTGTGGGGTGTAAGTTTCGGGTTCGAGCATGATTCGAAATTTGTTCTTTGGAATAGACATGTTGGCCAATGAGATCGTGTAGGACAGATGAACATTAGGATAGAAATAATAAATACTTGTTATAGTTCTCTAATTTATTTATATGTAGAGTAGCTGTCGTCGGCCGGTTTTATGCTCGAATTTTGTTTTTTCAAATTAAAATACAATAAGAAATCGTCTCCAAAAGATGTATCGGGGCGGGTTTGCACTTGTTTCTCCAGGGCATCTATAAATATTATACAATACAATTTCGATAATAAAATAACTACTACTAATGGCGTAGTCGGGTAGGGTGCAGGAAATCCCAAAAATATTACAGTTCTAATATGAAATGCATGTAAACAGGGGAAAAGGCGTTCCCAACAGATTAGGTCATACGAACTTAAGCGAACATCACCCGAATACACTCGGGTTGTAGGACAGATGAACATTAGGGTAGTTGAACAGTAGAACAGATGAAGCCATCTCGTCCCTAGACACTATTCACGAAACGCCGTCGAACCACGCATCGCGAATAACGAAGGGCTAACAGACGCATAGTCTGCCACTTTTACACATTGTACAATGTTTCTCGTTGCAAAGTGCGTTTCAGACTTTCCAGATTTTGTTCAAAAGATTGCGCCATACAGCGACATACACTCTAAATTCGTTGCGCAACAGCCCTCGTTGCGCAATTTGCTCGCAAATGTCCCTTTTGGTAAAAACGCATTGATCTGTTCAGGTTTATATATTTTGTAAGTACAAATATACGAGTAAATACGATTTTAGGCTTCTACAACACGGGCGCCAGCAAATAATCGTCCATCTGCCAAACAAACTGCCAAATCGCCGGTGGTACGAGACGATTTGGCAGAATGCAGGTATTGCGGCAGAAGGTTCGCGACGGACCGACTTGGTACACACGAGGATATTTGTGGAAAGACTGGCAAGAAGAAGAGGAAAGCTTTCGACTCGACTAAACATAGGGTGCAAGGAACGGAGTTGGAGGGATATGTATTGAAGGGTGGTAGAAAAGGAGCTAGTTCAAAGGTTAGTAGACTTTTTTCCGTATACGTCATATTTTTGAAATTTTTGAAATTGTCAATGGACAACGTAATTTTTAATCACTATTTCTTTTCTAATAGAAAAACAAAGAAACAACAATCAATAAGGACCCAATGAAGGTACTTAGCGAAAACACTTTCGTACAGGCTTGGCACTATCATAACAAAGCTTTAGTTATTTGTATAGACGCCTTTTGAACTTCCATTGTGTTTATTTTTATTACAACGTTCCAACTATTGAACATCGTCAGTCAGACTTCAAGTGAATACTGTACTATATGTGAAACAAAACTATAACACAGCCCAATAAAAAAAAGTTTGCCTTGTTGCTAAAGAAAAAACAACTAAATTTAGTTATTTTGAATGCGGTGATTCCAAAAAGACTTAGCTTTTCTTCGTATCAGCCATAGTTCTTGAGATAGAGCCTAGTCATAATAAATTGTCATATTAATATAAACTGCTGGCCATTTGCTTCCGAGCAAGAAAAATTTCGCCTAAATTTAAAAGTTAATATTTTCTGAACCGATATGACCTCGATCTCCGGTTTTTAGTGGTTGATAGATTTGTCCCTTAGGAAACAATTGCCAAAGTTGGATTGTCTTAAACTGCCAGAAAATTTTATATACAGGGTGTTAAAAGAGGACGATGATTTTTGCACCAATTTCAATAGCATGTAACTTTCACAATAATATTTTTAAATTTTATCACTGTACGTCAATTGAATCACTGGTTCATAGCAAAGAAAGTAATCTGGCAAATTTTTGATATCTGCTATATTTTAAGAGATACCGATTTTTTTCAAAAACTTTGCTTTTTTTCAACTTTTTGTTAACTAGATCCCACTGTGCGTTGTATCGTGCAAACTTTGCAAGTGATTATTATACCTTATGAAAAGCTTGTTTATGTTCAGTAACAACAATTGTACCTAAATGTTGTGATGTGCAGTGGCGTACTTATAATCACTTATATGTCTATGAGTATCTCATAATTTTTTTGTATTGGAAAGTACTCGCGCCCCTAGATTAGGCAAGTTTATTAGGTATATTATACAGTGTTTACAAAATTTTAAAAAAGATAATTTTTTTATTTAATTGTTTAAAAAAAATTATTTAGTTTAATTTTAGGAATAGTGTCGTGTTAGAAAATTAGAAATTAATAAATAAATTTCTTCAAACAATTAAATAAAAAAATTATCTTTTTTAAAATTTTGTAGACACTGTATAATATACCTGTAGCGCGATATGAAAAACTAAAAAAATAAGGAAAAACTTGCGTAATCTAGGGGCGAGTACTTTCCAATACAAAAAAATTGTGAGATACTCATAAAGCATAGACATATAAGTGAATATAAGTACGCCACTGCACATCACAACATTTAGGTACAATTGTTGTTACTGAACATAAACAAGCTTTTCATAAGGTATAATAATCACTTGCAAAGTTTGCACGATACAACGCACAGTGGGATCTAGCTAACAAAAAGTTGAAAAAAGGCAAAGTTTTTCAAAAAAATCGGTATCTCTTAAAATATAGCAGATATCAAAAATTTTACAGATCACTTTCTTTGCTATGAACCAGTGATTCAATTGACGTACAGTGATAAAATTTAAAAATATTATTGTGAAAGTTACATGCTATTGAATTTGGTGCAAAAATCATCGTCCTCTTTAACACCATGTATATAAAATTTTCTGACAGTTTAAGACAATCCAACTTTGGTAATTGTTTCCTAAGGGACAAATCTATCAACCATTAAAAACCGGAGATCGAGGTCATATCTGGTTCAAAAAATATTAACTTTTAAATTTAGGCGAAATTTTTCTTGCTCGAAAGCAAATGGCCAGCAGTTTATTTGACAATTATAATGGTCATAAATTTTATTAAAAATTTTACTAATTCTAAGACTAATGCCTTTTGAATTATACCTATTTATTCATAAATCACCGGAAATACCTAATCTTATATATAATTATTACAGATAAGAAATAATTTTTTTTCCCTGAATTTTTTTGCACCTGCAGATTTCTTATTTTCGTATTTGTAATTAGCACAAAATATACATTAGAAGGCAATAAAGGAGATTGAAATTATATCCGTAAGCCTCATAAATTAATTTGTTAACTTGGCTTGTGTCCTAGTGTATTAGTACCTATATAATCCCCATATGCAGAATATAAATCTTGAATTTCATTGCGAGCGTGTGTTTTTTGAAAAATCGTATGTAAACATGGCATCTACAAGTAGGCGTAGTTATGTAAACCATCCGGACGTTTTTGCTACATAATATGTATGTTACGAGTATATTTTAAAAGAAAGTAGAAGAGTGATTTGTGACTTTGTGAAAGAATTTTTGTCTTCTGAAGATAAAGTATACCTTACAACTTTTGTACTTACGGTATGGAAATTTGTTGGCCGCCCATATCATAATAATAAGTTAGGCGAGTAAAAATATTAAGTGACGCAAAGCAAATAGAATAGGAAGATTATGTTTCCCCACTCCACCGTATCGCATCTCGCTCATGGCACGCGTCCCTATGGAATTCAATTAACATTAAATAAATATTAATTCTTTCGTACGTTCCCGCCTGAGAACGTTAATTATTTTACAGAATATGATTTTTATTTCTTTCAGGCGACAAAAGAATTTACTTACGAACTAAAATCAAAAAGCCCTGAGTTCCTACGTGATTTTTATAGGACCTGTTCCCGAGATAGAACCTACCTGCATTACCCTTCGACAGTGTAAATAGCAGTAAAATTTGAAATTCAGTCGAATGGGGAGATAGCACATCGAGCGGGATCCGATGAAGTCGGGGAACCATAATCTATCTGCCTCTGTTTGTTTTGGGATAGTTCTTAATATTTTTATTATTCTTGTTATTAGGTTACTATGGGCACAATAAATTGTGCCATACCATACCTGTATTAAGGTATTCAAGTTACAGTATTTATAAAAAAAAATGTACGATTATTATCAGATTTTAAAAAATTTGCTTTATGACAACTGAAAAAAGTAGAAATGGAGCACAAAAACTCTAACGATACAGTGAAGTACGTGAGAATCTTACAAATATGGAATAGAAGAAAGTCTAAAATTGGTGCAGGGTCAGCTGATAATGAAAGCATTTGTTTCTATTAGAACGCAAGTCAAAAATAAAAGAACATAAATATGCGCAGGAAAAATGATTGCCAAGGATTGTAGTAATGAAATTTAAAAAAATGCTTTATGGCTTTATGACTTTGTTCAATTATTATTGTAATACCTGAAATGACAATGGCCGCCCGGTATATTTCGTAAAGCCCTTTGTCGTGATCACTCTCGTCCCCACTAGACCCGACCCTGACGCCATTACCCGATTAAAAGCACATTTCGTTAGTTTTACTTCAAAAACCATTGAATGCATGGGCGGGAAGAAACGATAAACGAGTATCGAGCTGGGACAGCTTTGATAGATTAATGCGATTTGTTTTGTAATTACCAATACTGATATCTAAGTCTAATACTTTAAACTTTTAGGGATCGAAACTATCTGGTCCCAAGGCCAACTGGAGAAAAACCCACGAGGAATTCATAGCAGCGATTAGAGCAGCCAAACAAGCGCAAGCCTATGTTGCAAAAGGAGGAAAATTGTCAGATTTACCACCTCCTCCGCCGTCCAGTAATCCTGATTATGTTCAGTGTCCACATTGCGGCAGAAGGTAATAATATAAGTCTGAAATTTTTTTAAAAACGGGCTTGAATTTCTTTATTTGAATTATGAAATAGGAAGCGGTATACAAAACTCTGGTTTCCGACATATTGTTCATTAAAATATCCCTGTACGTTCCTGTAATTTACTTTTGTTTCAAAAAAGTCGGTTTAAATCGATACTGTAAAACCCAATGCCTTTTTTTTTAAGTTTTGGTAATGGTTACGTCTGGCTTTAAGAGTCACATTTTAGCTGTATCAATAAAATAATTTTTGTAGGTACTTATAGTTAGAGAGACGGTGACAAAAAGAGTCCGTGAAGTGGAATATCAGTAATTTGGTTTTTCGTGGAGTTTATATCTGATGAAATGCCGTAGAGCGTCAGAAAATGTGTTTCCCGTGACTTTGGGGTCACTCAGATGCTGTAAATTCATTTTCAGACATGGCTCGATATAATTTTGAATTTATTGAGAATTTCGTATCTAACGCGGTACAGCGCCTCTCAGCAACGCTCTTCCGGCATTTCATCAGATATAAAAGTTGTAGAGGGGGGCCTAAACTCCACGAAAAACCAAATTACTGATATTCCACTTCACGGACCCCCTATTGTCACCGTCTCTCTAACTATAATATTTAAGGACAGAAACAGCAATTATAATTTAACAATTTTCAGTTTCTTCGAAACAGACGTAAATTATCTATTCCATTCATCCATCCATTTAATAAAACTAATCAGACGTTATAAATTATTAACTGATAAACTATTTTAGATTTAATGAATCAGCAGCCCAACGACATATTCCAAAATGTGCCCAGTTCGAATTCAACAAACCAAAAGGAGGTACTCCGGCGCAGAAAGGACGGCCAGGAAAACGTTAACAAAAAAATAAACTATGAAATCCTACACTACTAAAATATAAGTGCCTCTATTTACCCTTTTATACGAATAAATGTTTTTACTTAAAAAGGTTGTGAAACTTAAAATAATTTTTGTTAGTATTACGAAAATATGTCATTGTGTCACTAGACAGTTTTGTTGCAAACAGGCCAATGGAAATGTATGTAAACGTTTAACTATCTACGGAAGTTATTCTCGAGAATTAAAAAATACTGAGAATATGAGGCATAGGTATGGGAGATCGAGGAGGGTTGTGACAATTCTTACTTAAAATAACATATCTCAATAAAGAAACATACAGCTCGACAAGCGCGTCTATAGCTACGCAGTATCAGTAGGGGGGAATATCTTTTAAAACATGGCCGAGTCATGGACGTGCTATTATTATCTTAATAATGTAATAATATATATTTTTTCATGGCATGAATATATTTGTATCACCAGTGATGATGAGGCCTTTCCCCATTAATATTTTTCGTTTATTTTGGCATTTTCGCCAAAAAATCCATTTGATTTCAGCATGCACTTCAAAGTTTCACAGGAAAACGGATAGTTTATGTCACTTCTCAGCTGTTGTAGCAACTTTTTTAAGGTTGGAACCCCTTTTAGGTCCAAATAAAACTTTTGTATTGTTCTCCTAACAATGTTGTGTCGTCATCCTCTGTCTGGGATATAACCTATCAAATTAGCTCTAACCACCGGTTACCCATGGTTACCGTTGATATTGCACCATGTTGCCCATTTTTAAATTAGAAATACTTTAATAAAAATATTTTATTTTGCATTTAAAAATTAAAATAGATAGTATGGAAACAAAGTTTTAAGAACATTGAAACTATAATAGAATATTAGTTTCTTATATACTTATGACAATTTATTTTAAATAGGTAAATTAAATTTTAGGGTTTACTGGGTAACATATTATTAAATTAAAATTTAATATATGTGACAACATTATTAACCCAAGATATTTTCTTGCCCGCATTCCTTTTGTAGCTACAGATAAAGTTGTCGACCTGTACCACGATTATGAATTGTAAGCCGCAATGTAGCTCAATCCTTACTCTTTTAAAAACAGTCATCAAAGTCAATAAAAGTTCTGCGGTTTCTGAGAAAATCCACGAAAACTGAAACTACTCCCTTTGTCACAACTCTCCTAACACCGAGGTAAATTGTGACAGGTACCAAGGTAAGTTGTGACAGCTGTGTATCTAGATTATATTTAATAGATAAAATTAGTTTTATATGAATTATAAACAAAACACACGTCTTTTTCCATAAAATTACTTTAATTATCATCTGGGAACTACAATAACATGAAACATTAACATAACAGTATTAAATCTTTTATAAGTAATTATGGCATCATTATATCAAACTTAGGTTATAAGAACAAGACAAACGAACAAAAAACGGAAAAAAACATTGCAGGAAGCGTGTAAAATAAGCTAACCAGAAAATAACCTTTAATAGGAGAGTTGTGACAGCGTGTCACAACTCTCCTAGGTGCCAAAAATCCCGATCTGGTCAGAATAATAATTCGTAATTTCGAAACAAGATGCAAACACAGCAAGATAATGCCACGCTTTGAAACTCCAATACCCACACGATATAAGAAAAAGTAACATAACCACGTGAATGTAATATATCATAATATAAATACAATCAAAAATTTTATAAAAAATTTACTTCTCGGTTGTTTTTCCATGCAGACGTCGTAATCACGCAACCGCTTGTCGTGGGCCATTGACGCGTACTGCGTCAAGTAGCGCGTCCATAAACAAACAATCGTGCGTTGTTGCCAGCTCGCTAACGGCCATAGATTCCGAGAAATCGTCGTTGTCACAACTCTACTCTGTCACAATTCTCCTCGGTCTCTCCTACAGTCGATTTTATTAGTTGAATCCAGGAAAAATATACACGAGAGAACTTCCCACAATTAATATCCCGTTTCCAGTAAAACTGCCCTGTGATCATGTATGTTTTACAAAATCATCCCCATCAGCGATGTCCCTATGCGGGTATACTTAGACAGCATCCGCTGGAGCCTATCCCCGAGCATTGTTTGCTTATTTCTTAATGTGTAAGGCAATAGGTGGTTAGAAAACGATTTTCCACGCATATCTATACCGGGTATCCCATAACTTATCGGCAATAGAGCCACTGGAGATACTACACTCAGACTAGACAGATGAAGGCATATAAGTTTTTTCGAAATGTTTCTCATTCTAGAAAGTTTATTTTCGAAAATAAGCCGTAATTTTTAAATCGTTCGTTTTCTTTACCTGTAATTAAGTATTTTTAATCCAAGATTCGCAAAGAAGGGAAATTTCTGAACTAAAAAGTCATAATTGCTCGATCTTAAATCTCTAATCGTTTTCGAGATATTTCCATTTTTATTTTGATTTTGCATTGTGATGTGCAAATGGAAATATCTCGAAAACGGTTAAAGATATTAAGGTCGAGCCAAGTATCTTCTTAGTTTACACATTGGCCTTCTTTGAGAATCTTGGATTACAAATACTTAATAACAGGTAAGAAAAAAATCATTGATTTATTGAACCCAACGAATGCACCCTCTAATATGAAACCTAAAAAACTACAAACCTTAAAACCTGCAAACTCTTATATCTTACTGATAAAAACATCATTCCGCCAACATTCAATTCAATTCATTCAACCGTTTTCAAATTATGGCTAATTTTCGAATATAAACTTTCAACACCCTATATAATATATACTCCTGGACCAAATTAACGAAACATCATAAATTTGCCATATTTTTGATGCTATTTTTTTTCTTCTGAATTTATGATCCGATTTGAATGATTTTTTTTTGCATTGTAGGTTAGTTCCTTGACAATGTCATAGTCTTCGCTGCTTATGATAAAAATTTAATTTTCGATTTATACTGGGTGTACTAAAAATGCTATATTTTTTTCCGAAAATTTGCATCAGCCTGTGGAGTATATTAGCAACCGAAACATATTACAGTTAACATTAAACGGTAGGTCCATCTTTCCCCAACATTTTCTTTTTTGGTTTACTTCATTATCTCTGTTATTAAAGGAGATACCCCGTTTTATAGAGTAACATATTTTTATAGACTTTAATATTCAACACATTCATTGTTAAATGTTTTCAAGTAGACTATGGACTTTTTCTGACATTGCAAGCGATGTGTCAGCAGATGTGGTGTTTTAAAATTACCAAGGTCAAATAAAATTCGCCATACTGATAAAAACTGTTCGGAAACTGCATATTAAACGTTCGTTTCGTATGCCCAGTTGTTCGACGAGTATTATTATCTTGAAATCTACTTGCAAACATTTAACAATGAATGTGTTGAATATTAAAGTCTATAAAAACATGTTACGCTATAAAACGGTGTATTACCACCTGATAAGCAAGAAGTAGACTTCTATGTCCCTATAAGGAAATATAATTTTTAAAACGGCTTTTTAAGGCTTGTAAAGACTGCCGCAATTAATAGAAAAAATTTATTATGTGTTAACATTGATGTAGAATAAATGTGGGTTATATTTTGATAAATTAATCTAGGAAATATTTTTATACAAAACTAATTTCTTAATCTTAATTTTAAAGCCTCTTTTTACATCGAAAAATTAACTAAAATAACGATTATTATTGTTCCTTAAATGTTTGTGTTATTAAATAATTTAAATATTACACTTCTTTAGTTAATTTATAGTAATATACATTTTACACTTTTATATATTTTGTCTTATTTGTTGATCTTTAAACAATCAATCAATGATTATCTGGTTATTCGATTGGATCCATTTTTAAAGATCAATAACTCGTTAATTTTTTATTAAAATTGAATAATTTTTTAATGTAGTGTAGTGGGAAAGAATTTTGTTGATTATACAGGGTAGACAAAAAATTTAAGCCCTGAGATATCATTAGCCCAGGCTCAAAGTTGATGTTACCAGTGAAAGTGATTATCCAGGTGCTTTTTATAAACCAGCAAATTTTGTTTAACAAACGTCAGATTATAAATCTACGTTTTGGTGGGTAATCATAGAATCTATTCATACGACTATATTAACATGGCTGAGGATGAAAAAAGTTACCCCAATTTTAAAAATAACCCAAAGATAAACTCCAGAACAAGCGCTTTCAAGTTGGTATTAATTAACCTCATACTTTAACATTTACCTTGATATAACACGGACATGGATAGAAGGGTTTAGCTCTCGAGAGTTAAAAGACCCCTGGGCAAGAAGCGTGTGTCCCTGTCTAGTTTCCTCCTCCATCACATTAACAATTTTTGTATTAATATTTTAAAAGGCCTCGGCCATAATATTACCTTATTGAAAAATACACTACTCTATCTTAAATTACCACATTATAAACAATTAAAAGTTCGTGGCCAATACACTAGCTTGTAAGGCCAACTACACGAGGGAAAAAAAAAGCTCTCGAGAGTTATAGTTTAGCTCTAAGTTAAATGAACTTAACACTCCACTGATAAATCCGTCCTTATAGTGGATCGATAGAATAAATAAATATCTTCCCTAACTAAAATATCGTCGGCCTAATATGAGAAATGTTTAAGTCCAAATTTAAAAAATTTACTATTTTTGGCTGGATATCGCCAAAAATAATAATAAGAAAATAAGTTTTTTTAGTTTTTTTGTGATTTAATAAGGACTTGAGAAGGAAATTAACAAGAACGGACATTGGCAACGTTATGAAATCATCTTTACGTGCGTATCGTAGCTCAAATTTACAAATCAAAGAGCCATTTTAAAGAGAATTTAATGCCCGTTAAATAGATGTATCACAACGTACCCACTCCCATTTGAAAAAATAAGGGCAGTAGCCGCCCCCGCTAGGGGGGTTGAAGTTACAGGGATGAAATTAATAGTGAAACGTGTCCCCCTGAAAACACAAGTTTACGGGTCCGAGGTTTTTTTAATTTTCACGTACACAGCCGTATACCTTGCTGGACTGTTTTCTATGGGCCACCCTGTATATGAAACATACTAAAAACTAAACTGAATGAGCATCCATGTACATCGTCAGAAAGGCGACGCTCCCCCAGAAACGAGCAACAAAAGCAGAAGGAGTTGCTTTTGTTGCTA
The DNA here is from genome assembly GCA_963991005.1 of Barypeithes pellucidus. NCBI lineage: Eukaryota > Metazoa > Arthropoda > Insecta > Coleoptera > Curculionidae > Barypeithes > Barypeithes pellucidus. The sequence goes on from OZ022556.1 coordinate 93,610,923, forward strand.
TTTATTTAACTATATTTTTATTTTAAGCAGTAAATTAGTTTTTTGTTCCTCCCGTAAAATTCTTCGTTTCGGACTTGTGCAAATTTCATATTACGCCAACGATATGTGCTTCTATATTCTATTAAGGCATAAAATTGAAAATAATGTACTTACGAGATATTATAAAAATAACAATCTAAGAAAAAATTTCGCAGCCTGTAGCAAAAAAATCGAGCCTTTACAGCATATGAATTTTTCTTTATAAAATGGCCTCATCAATCTCAAATATTAGTATCAATGGAAACATCCTGTATTGTATTAAAATTAAATTGAGCCGATACGAAAAAAAAAGTAAATTTCAAATACTATTTTATTACAAGTTTTTACAAATCTTATTTTACAAATATTTAACTCTTACAAATATTATTGGGTAATATATTTTTAACGAATTATTTCGAAGCCAGTCTGTTTCGATTTTACTGGATTATCTGCTACTTCCGAATGTTTTTCATCCCTGAGAGTATGGTTGTAGTTGTATCCAATATCATGGGATCTCACCGGATAAGTCAGCTGATTTCCTTTGTCCCAGGAATAAAGTTCCTAAAATTATAATTCACAATATTATTTTTGGTTTAAAGTTGACCGTTGCGGACTTTCATACATTACGTGAAGAAGTCGGTGCCAAAAAGATGAATTGAAAATCTTTTACAGATAAAAATTACTCATTTTCAAAGTTTCACAACTTTATTACTGGTTTATTTGAGCAATATATTTTCGCATTTGAATGACTTGAATAATAGTATATACAAGATCATAATTAAAACATTGGACGCATAACAGGAAAAGTCGATGATAGTAGAAGGAGGCGGTTTTAGCAGCACTGTGCTATTTTGTTGTGAAACTAAAGATGCCCTAGTTAGAATTTTTCTAGGCCTCCTCGTTTCTGATATACGGAATTTTTTTGAGAATTTTACATTTATGGAAACCAATTTTAGGTTATCCTCTGTAATTTATAAAAAAAATTAAATATTCTTTTTGTAGCTTTCTACGTAGAATCCAGTGACATATTCAGATTCTTTCTACGTTCGACAGTTTTCAAGTAATTTAAATGGGTCAACCTATATATTTTCTAATAATTAATTCAGTTTTTAACAAACTTCTTAGAAATATGTAATACTTTATTTTTAGTGTTAATATTATTCCCGAAATTTACGTCTTTAAAAAGATATACAATTTTTTTTACAGGCCATGACGGATATTTAAAAAAAAACAATTGTTGGTGCAATTAAATATAAGGAACAAAAATTGAACGTTTATGGAACTTCCTCATAAATATGTCTCAAATTGTTCTCCAAAACAACTTAGGGAACCTAAATACTCTAACAGAAACAGAATAATTTGTCATTATGACACAGCTGACAGTGTTTTTTGTTTTAAATATCCGCCATGGCCTACCTACTCAAAAAATTGTATATCTTTTAAAAAACGTAAATTTAGGAAATAATATTAAGATTAAAAATAAAGTCATATACAGGGTTCCCCATAATAGACTACCCATTTTATATTATTAATAAATTCCCTACGAGATAACTAAATAGGTTGTTCTCTGTGGGATTATCTTCTGTAGTCTTTGGGATTTAAGTAAATTATTAATCAAGTAGGCGCCTGTCACAAATAAATTTTAAATTAATAATTTCGTGGAACGTCATTTTTCCGCGAGAAGTTTGTTAGTTTTCATCAATAATTAGTTAAGTTTTTTGCTTTGAGACATTATTTCAATATCCGTTTTAATTTTCATGGATTACTCAGTCCAACAACGTGTGTTTTGTGTAGAAACTTACATAAGAAGCAATTCGATAGAAGAAGTTAGGCGTGCATTCCGGCGTCAGTTTAATAACAACAATAGGGGCCACGCGCCAAATCGTAAAACTGTTAAGTTATGGGTTCGTCATTGGCGTGAAAAGGGTTCTGTACAAAATTTGAAGAAGCCTGGACGTCGAAGAACAACACCAGAAAATATTGAACGAGTTAGAATGGCGTTTACGAGAAGTCCTAAAAGGTCTGCTAATCGACAAACCCTTATCCTAGGAGTATCTAAGGGGAGCTTAGATCGAATTCTTCAAAGGGATTTAAAATTGCATCCATATAAATACAAAATGGCACAGCACCTTAGCAATCAAGATAAAGAAGCAAGGTTAGCATTTTGTCAAGAATTTTTGGATTTACATCAAGGAGCGATTCACAGTCTCCTAATGACCGACGAAGCAAATTTTTATTTGAACGGCTTGGTCAATAAACAGAACTTTAGATACTGGTCAAATGAAAATCCTCTTTACACAGAACCTCCATAATCCAAAAGTTGTTGTGTGGTGTGGAGTAGGATCTTTTGGTATTATTGGCCCTTATTTTTTTGAGGATGAAAATAACCGCGCTGTAACAGTAACATCCGAGCGCTACGTTAATATGCTAGAGACATTTCTCATTCCAGAATTAAATAGACGAGGATTACTAAACAATGCCTTATTATTCCAACAAGATAGGGCAACAGCTCATACCGCCAGAAACTCAATAAGGGTCCTGCGAGAAATGTTTAATGGCCGACTCATTTCTCGATTTGGAGATTTGCCTTGGCCTTCGAGGTCCCCCGACTTAACGGCACCCGATTTTTTCCTGTGGGGATATTTAAAAGCCAAAGTGTTTGCGAGTCATCCAGGTACTATCGAGGAAGTGAAAGTCAAAATTCGTGAAGAACTTGAAGGAATAGACGAAGGTTTGCTACTCCGTGTAATGAACCACTTTTTATCCAATATTGAAAAATGTGTTGAAGTTGGTGGAGGTCATTTAGAAGACGTGATTTTTAAAAGTTAGAATTAAATTAGCCAAATATTTATAAGTTATCATAAATCCCAAAGAGTTAGCTGTAATTTAGTAAGATAAAAAGTTTGTTTTGTTAACTAAAAAAATTTTAATTCAACTATTAAAATGGGTAGTCTATTATGGGGAACACTGTATTTCTGAGAAGCTTGTTAAAAACTGAATTATATTATTAAAAATATAAATTCTAATTGGGGTATCTCTTGTTTCACAGAAAGGTAGCACAGTGCTGCAAAAGCCGCATCCTTCTATCTTTACTAATAACGGAAATACTCCGTAAAGCCACTGAAAAATAAACACTCTATATATGGTTTACCTTGGATTTGTGACTGTAACTCAACATAGTCGTCCTTCTAAACGGATTAGTAAACTGCAAACTTACATCAAGTAATACATTTTTATACAAATCGAGGGCAAATCGAATCTTACTAGTTCGCTCGGTAACACTGTCCACTGCGTAGAGGACGCCGCATACTATAAACATTTCACCGACTTTGTGATGATCTATGCTGATGTTCCAAATGTACTGAGGCACCATTAAGTCATAATCAACCTAAAAATTTAATACTGATATCGACAACATATTTTATACTGAAACCGAAATTTCAATATTTTGTCTAATTTTAAGAGAAATTAATATTTCATCTCACATCAGAAGCGGAATTGCTAGAAATGAGATATTAAGCACTCCCGGTTCCCTGGTTGTTATGGGTTATTCACACAAAATATAATTGTTTATAAATAAATATGCAATATTTAACATTACTTACAGAAAAGGAAATAAATTGGTAACTAATGGTTCTTATAAACTGATTTTAATGATTAAATTCTATATAGCACAGTACTTTCCTCCCATTTGTGAACCACACGAAACACAAAATGTCAATAATGACACATTGTCTAATATACAATGGAATTGTATTTCGTTTTCAAAGAAAAACGGTTCCTGTTTTATCCTTTTTTATTTGGTGATAAAATAAAAAGACTTTTAACATAACAGATCTATAACTATAAATTTATAGCAAACACCAGTTGTGCAACTTAATTATAATCATTATTTGTCAATTTTGTTAATGACGATTTTGGTGTACTTTATGAGTTTTGATTTTGCTATTTTATTTAAATAAGGTAAATACATGGAGTGTGGCACAGACCTTCGCGCCATTTTTCTAGTAAGCCCGTGTATCAAAGAGCTTCAAATTTTAGACTTAGGGATAAAAAATGGTCCTGCATTCACTGGTGATATCTACGATGTCGTCAGACCTACTGCTTGTCAGATATTGACACAGTATTTTGATTTCCTTATGAACCATGTAGTATTTTTTCGGATTCCTTGAGCAATTAACAGTATATTACGTACCGCGGTGTATTTCATTCCTGTCGAGAGAGTCGGTAGTTAACCGAGGCGCAAAGCTAACTAAATCTCGAGACAGTAATGAAACTTTTCACCGAGGTTTGTATACTTCTTGTTATTTTGAATCAAAATTATTAATAAAAGATAAATGTCATTTTGACGTTTCCATTGAGAAATTAGACCGAAATTTCAAATAACCGCAGGTGGTAAAATAACGTAGGTAATAATGATGGCAAATATCATTTTTTTAATATGGTTTCATGTCACAAAACAATATATTATTTTAACAACAGCAAAATGCAGATGAGGAATTTGATTTTGCTGCTACTCCACTAGAAATTCGAGAAGCACCAAAAATACTAGAAGAAGATCTTGCCAACTAAAAGCCGAGATATGACAAGGCATATAACTGTTTTAAAGAATGGTGTACGGAAAACAAAGTTCAAAATCCTGGTTCTGAGTCGGCGCTACTAGCTTATTTCATTGAAAATGCCAAGACAAAAAAGATATCAACGATTTGGTTACAATATTCAATGCTGAGGACCACTCTATCAATTAGGGAAAAAGTAGACATATCTAAACACGCAAAGCTATTAGCATTTTTAAAAAGCAAAACAAAAGATATAAGGCGAAAAAATCTAACACATTGTATGTTGGTGTGTTCGTATATTATTTTGAGGTATCGATTTTTAAAAAAATTATAAAAAAATAATTTACTTTCCACCCGGGGGGAAAGTGAGCACTTTCCACCTGGGTGGAACGTAAAAGTAAAAAAAGTCAACTTTCCACCTTTCGAAGATATATGAAATGTTATTATTACATGCATGGTTGTAAATAAAAGGATGCTCTGATGAACAAATAATATTTTGAACCCAGCAGGGTCCCAGGAAAAGCTAATTAAAATTTATAAACGAAGCCTCTACCTGTGTATACCTTCCTAGAAATCACCAGTAAATTTTAAATAATACATGTCAAATAATACAGCTATAGCTAGCTCTAGCTAGACATCCGAAAAAAAATAAAAAATATATGGTGTTACAAAAAAAAATCAATGTATCAATGTATGTATCAATGTCTGATAAGTTATAGGTCTGACAACGTCGCATATATCACCAACGAATGCAAAACCATTTTTTATCCCTATATCTAAAATTTGAACCACTTTGATACAGAGCTTAGGACAAAACTGGCTGTTGCCACACTGTATTATGACGCTTCTGATTCTGGAAATATTCTAATGAATTATATTCATGCATGAAAATAACCAGATAATATCCCCCCGAATATTCATGACATGAAGCAGTTGAATATTTATAAATACAAACCTTCATAACGGCTGTGTTGTTTGAATCAGGGACAGAGAAAATAAGCCATAAGCCGTTTTCATCCACACAAAAATCAACGTAATTATATTGTCCAGAATACAGTTTGGAAGCTTGATCCATAGTGCCTGGTAGGTCAAGAGATACTGTATTTTTGTTTAATAAATTGTATTTAAGAATTCTTCTCGTGCCTTTGACATTGTAAAAAAAGGAACCATTAAATACCACATGGGCGTTACCACTGTATGGATGATCTAGTCGATATACTCTAAAAGATGAGAAACTTACAGTTCCATTCTTATAAAAAATAGATAATAAAAATTGTATAAATAATAAAATATATTAGTGCTCTGGTGAACATATTATTAATTGTTTTTCGTACATTTGTTGTAAATGAACATATTATTTTACAGTGACGAATATACAATTTTTATACAACCATAAATTGATTTTATAGTGGCACAATACGTATCATTATTGCTCCTAAAAAATCATATTGAAGCTTCGATTTTATAGGCAAAGATTTTCTACACTTCATTTGTTCCATCCGTTATTTCTTGAGATGTCACGCTACCACTATCAGAAATCATCATAATGAATTTTTTTAATTTCATCTGCAATATCTCTCACACAGCACACGAAAATATAAACCTCACATTCGATAACTTTATACATATTAATTTCCATACTAACGAAAAGAATGCCATACCATAGTTAATTATGTAAAATGTTTCAAAATAAATGTAGTAAACAACTTATAGTCAGGCAGCCCGTTATCAGCTAGATTATTAAAAAATAAGAAAGTTTGACTCTAGCGAAAAAGTTTGGCAACGCTGCGCTTACCCGTCAGAGTGATTTCAGTCAGTAAGAAAGCAGATCGTCGTCTTTTTGTTACTACACCTTGACCGTTCTTGATGAAATCATATTAAAAATATAAAAAAAAAACGTGAATTCATCCACAACGGACGTTTTGAGTGTTTGATCCATAGTTTAAATAAAAGATGTAAAGACAAGGGGTATCAAAGAGTTACAGCGCCCGGGTCAATTTTTTTTAAATTGTTGATAACACTCTAAAAAATAGTAATTCGAGTCGAACGGACATTTTCCGTGTTGCGCAGCTTCAGGGAGGACAGCGAAGTCGGATCTTGTATCTATATAATTCATGATCGCGGCACACGGCGCGCGCATGGGACGGCTTTCTGTGTGGCTTGGTTGTCTATAACAACTCAGCATCAGCTAGGTATGTCCCCATATTGAATTATTGTGACTGAAAACAGTTTTGCCCAAAAATACGCGTGTAAAAATATCAGTTTATATTTTTCACCCATTTTCCTAGCCACAATACACGATTTGTGCTTGAAAACGGACGAGGCGCGATAACTGTACAATAAAAACAAAATATTAAGGAAAGGAAATATATCTTATGTTGTTTTTCAATTTATTCAATTTCTACTACTTACTCTGGCTTCTCATTTTTTCTATATGCACTCTTGTTCTTGTATTCGAGAAGTTCGTTAGAACTTGTTTCATTAGTTACCCAGATAAAAGTGAGTTTGGCATCAGAGTGTGAGTCTGTCATCCAGCAGCCATATGTATAATCGGAAAATCTATTATACACCGGCTTCCCGACTGCATAAAGTACACAATCTGAAAAGTAAAAAATGCTTCAGTATTATGCAATTAATGAGAAGAATAGACCAAGGAAGAAATTGCACATGGAAAAGTCGAATCGTCAATAAACTACGTGGATTTTTCGTTGGTCCGTTATCTCTGTTACCTCGTAAAAGGGCGACAATCATCCATTTCTTTTTTATATCGATACACAATGTATCGATAAGTGAACCTATAGGTGTAAATGACAAAATAATTTCGAATTGTAATTTGATCATTGAGATCTAGGCTTGCTTGATTAGAAAATAAAATTTAACATATTTTGATTTTTATGAAATCAAGTTGAACATAGATTGATTACGTTGCCATAGATAGCGTAGACGACTTAACTACTTTCGATCTTTCTTCAAGGTATACCAGGACAATATTTTCGGATACTTTTATCACGTTTTTTTTTCAAACACCATGTTTTAAATTGCTCATAATATCCTTCATACTGCCGTCTGGATTCTTCCGGTAGAAGATTTAGTATAACAAGTTTGGCATGCATCTGATATTGCTGACGGGGTACATGATAAATCATGTTCACTTTCTAGACTCATTATTATCTTATGTAATATTTTACTTTAAAAAACTCACAATATTCAACGCTCACAATATCGAAAACATAAGATAACTAAGTGTTGTCAAACATATTGGTTTCCATATTTAAACCTGAGACAGATTCGACTACTACGTTTTAAAAAAGTAATTTGCATTAAATATTATAATACCAAATACCATTTTATGGTTTTAGCTTAATGAAATTGAAGTCATAGAAAAAATATTGCTTGCAACTGGTGATCGAGAACGACAATCGTTCGAGTAGAATTTCGCACCTTAGATACAATAACAACTATTGCCGAGCCGATGCATTGTCGTTGCCGAGCACGATAGTGAGGATCAGCCTTAACTCCCATGACGAAAAAACAAAAGAGGACCTATAGAAAAGAATACTAGAAATTTCAAAACGATTTAATTTTGGATTTCTCGTCAACTAACTAGCGAATTCATATTATCATCTATCTCTCGATAATAAAATCATTACCGACAGTCCTTACCTGTTGATCTTGTTAGATTTACAGTGGAGTATTTAGTATCACCATAAGGCCTTATCTCCCACCTACTGATTAAATCTATAAGGGATACCCCACTAGGGCTACATTTAACCTCCTTAACTTCACACACAGGACATATAACTGGAGGTTCACATATGTCTTCCATTGCCACTTTATCTGGAGGTTCAAAGCCGAATATTGTTGGTTTGAATGAGGTTCTTGTTGCTTGTGATTCTTTGGGATCAATTTCTAAACATATAGATAAAGGATTATTTTTTTATGTTAATTAAAGTTGGCTACCTATACTACCTAATAAATGCGAAGCTTGCTACTTTTATTTCATTCAAACAATAATTGACATGTTTTAAAATTTGCCATAATTTAAGAAATCTATCTGATCTAAAAATTAAATGCACCAACTCTTTGGGACTGCATTCTGGCAACTTCGTGCTTTCTTTGGTTGCTAGAATTAGTATTCTAGTTCTCTATATTTTGTAAATTAGGAATAAATTTATAAAAAAAAAAGCAATAAATTGTATAAATTATTGGGGGTATCAAATTTTGGGACAATCCTTTTGTAGGCCTGTCAATTTAAGGATTTTAGGCAACAACCACTAAATACCTTCTGTGATTGGCGTTGTTAAATACTTTATAAAATAAGACTTTCTCAAGATGAGCAATTTGTTAAGAAGTGTTTCTAGAACCTGTCAATCATTGGGTGCTTTGCGTTAACTGTATTTTATTTAAAAACGTAACTATTTCTGTTAGTACCTATATTACTTTAGAAATCAGAATTAATATTCCTATGAATTAAATTTTATTTCACTGTTTAAACGAATTCCAGCAGTCAAAATACTAGATGAGGTTTGTTTCCTCTAACGTTATAGGTATAATGATATTAATAAGAATGGGAATCTCGATATCTATTTCATATACGAAGTGCCAATACCTACAGAGTCTATATATCTAACTGTACCATCAGTAAAAATATGACAGTTGCTATATCAAAGCACACCTAGCAATATTTACCAGTATAGTATAATTAGTAACAACAAATGAGAGTATAAAATTGAGCAGAAACAAACGATGGATTTCTAAATGAAATATAAACTCGCCTTTCGAAAAGTGGATGTTAAAACATTTGCCGGGCGGTCTACCCATTCGTATCTTTGGTGCCATTGTTATATCTTTAAAACCCAAAGAACATTTAAGAAAGTTGGAAAGGTATGTCATATTATTATAAATTTATTAATAAACATTAATTTTTTTTATTATACAGGGTGCTGATAAAGTCTGGAATAATCGATTTTTCTTGAAAACGCAAAACGTTTTCGAAAAACGCTCGTACCCGTCGATTTTATTTTATTCTTTGAAATTTTTTGGCGTTCTTCAATATTATACCGGATGCGCCAAAAACGCTAGGCAAGTGTCAACTTCACTTTTTCAAATAGAACACCCCTTTTTTTCTCCAATATTCAGATTCCTCTCTAAACTCTAGACAAGTTTCATATAACATATTGTATGGCTAAAGTCAACAGTAATTGAAATACAGGGCCCACAATAAAAATCAAGGTATAATTTTAAGGTCTAGGTATTTACCTTCTTACCGGTTTCTACATAATAACTTAGTTACGTAAATGTCAAAACATTTAATATTTACTCCAAAGTTGTCACTTTTACCCATAAAAATGTTTCTAACGGAAGCTGAGAGAATCGAAATATTAATAATAGTAGGATGTGGAGATCGAAAGAGAACACAAATAGAAGTTTGTGAGTATTTTAATGATAAATATCCAAATAGAGAACACATAAATCAGGCAACTGTTTCCAAAATTGTTAAGAAGTATAATGAAGTTGGTCACGTTAAGGATAAACCTAGAAGTGGACGACCTAAAATTTCCGACGATGTCAAACTTGATATTCTAGTTTCGTTGGAAGAGAGACCACATTCGAGCACAAGAAGCATTTCTCAAAATGTTCAAAATATCCACGATTCAACGGTGGCAAAGTTCCTGAAAAAGGAAAAATGGCATGCATATAAATGTCAAGGAGTATAGGAACTTTTGGAAGGCGACCCTGACAGAAGGAATGAGTTCTGCGAAATTCTCATGGATAATTACTTGATTAACGATGCATTATTTCCGAGTAACATAATTTTTTCCGATGAGGCTACTTTTTTCTTGGATGGCATGGTAAATCGTCAAAATTGCCGGTATTGGTCCAGCGAAAATCCCCATTGGTTCCGAGAAATTCATACCCATTAATGTATGGGCAGGAATAATTCGGGATACTGTTATAGGACCCTATTTTTTTGAGGAAAATTTGACTGGCCGAAGATATTTGCAGTTTCTTGAAGAAGACCTCGCTCCAGCGTTGATTGCCCTATTTCCCGATCGGAACATTCCTGACTCACATGATACAACTATGTGGTTTCAGCAGGATGGTGCACCAGCCCACTATTCGGTCGAAGTCCGTAGATACCTGAATGAGTTATTTCATCATCATTGGATAGGTCGACGGGGTGAAATAGAGTGGCCTGCGAGGTCCCCCGACTTAACGCCATTGGACTTCTTTCTGTGGGGCTATATTAAGGAAAGGGTTTACAAAAATAAACCAGAAGATATTGATGTTCTCAAAACGCGTATAACAACAACCATAAGACAAATTACCCCAGAAATTGTACATAATGTACAGTTAGAATTTGTTGAGAGATTGGGACCTTGTAGAGCCGTAAATGGACACCATTTTCAACACTTACTCAAATAATTTTTTAGATTGTTCACTGTATTACCAATTTCCTGTTAGAATTTTTTTTCTAGCCTAAGTATTTGTCATGGAAAACAAGCTTTAAAATTATACCTTGATTTTTATTGTGGGCCCTGTATTTCAATTACTGTTGACTTTAGCCATACAATATGTTATATGAAACTTGTCTAGAGTTTAGAGAGGAATCTGAATATTGGAGAAAAAAAGGGGTGTTCTATTTGAAAAAGTGAAGTTGACACTTGCCTAGCGTTTTTGGCGCATCCGGTATAATATTGAAGAACGCCAAAAAATTTCAAAGAATAAAATAAAATCGACGGGTACGAGCGTTTTTCGAAAAAGTTTTGCGTTTTCAAGAAAAATCGATTATTCCAGACTTTATCAGCACCCTGTATATTATATTTAGGTAACAATTTCCTGCTCTAAAATGAAAATTAGGATTTTTAAATTTGGGTCTCGAAATTGTTCTTGCCACTAAAAACCGATAATTTTCACCATAGTTTTTCACAAAGAAAAATTTTTTTTATAAGAATAACTTTCCTTTTTTATATTAAAAGGTATGTTTATATTAAAAAGATGCTTATCAAACATCTAAAATGAAAAATTACATGTTTAAAGTTATATTACTTTTGCTCAAAGAATACACAACGTGTACAAGATAAGGAGGGGCCAGTACAGAAATCTCGGAAACCGTAAGAGATACGAAGTCGGTTAATGTAGGAAACGTTGCGCATTTACGTGTCTATAATATGCCGTTTAGAAAGTTTAAAATTCCGAGTAGTTCCGGAGATATCCGGAAAAAAAAGAAATTCTGCAAAATCGTTTTATTGTTTTCCTGTTTTTTTTTTTAGATCGAATTCTAAAGTAAATTACACTTTTACATTGCCACTTTTTCCGCTCTATCTAACAGCGTTAATTGTTTTGTAATCCGACGAGTCGTCTTCGAAAGGCCCTTAGCGACTTTCTTTTTTTAAATACTTTTCTTATATTGGAATTTGATAGCATTTTTTCTTCCGAATGCAACGATTTATGAGACATTGTGGTTTAATGACGTTTCGAGGGTTTCTTGAACAACATCAGGAAATTTTGGGATACGGTTCTGTATTTCTCCTAATTTTATAAATAATATAAGTAAGCTCTAAATTTTTTACTTATGTTGAACTAGTTCAAATAAATAACAAATAATTTAATAATAAACCACAAATAAGTGAACAAAAATCATACCAAAACAGTAAAAAAAGGAGCAACGAAAAAAGTAAGGAACTACATAATCAGGTGTTCAAAATGATTTCCGTTATTCTCTAAGCACAAATATCATCTTCTAACTGCCACATAACAGGTTTTTTTTTAGATCAAATAAAACATGATAGAATATCAAACATTAAGTAAAAATTTAGAACTTACTAATGAGATATTATTTATAAAATTAGGAGAAATACCCGTATCCCAAAAGTTCCTGATGTTGTTCAACAAACCCTCGAAACATCATTAAACCACAATGTGTCATACATCGTTGCATTCTGAAGAAAAATAGCTCTCAAATTCCAATATCATAAAAACAGGACCGTATTTAAAAAAAGAAAGTTGATAATAGCCCTTCGAAGACGACTCGTCGGATTACAAAACAATTAACGCTGTTAGATAGAGCGGAAAAGTGGCAATGTAGAATTCGACCTCAAAATAACCCAGGAGAACAATAAAACGATTTTTCAGAATTTCGGTTTTACTGCATTTACGGCATATTATTAGGCACGTAAATGCGCAACTTTACCTTAATTTAACCGACTTCGTATCTCTTACGGTTTTCGAGATCCCTGTACTGGCTCTCCTTATCTTGGACACGTTGTGTGCTTAGCGGATTGACCTCCTTTTTCCGGTCACCCTGTATATTATTCTAGTTTTATAATGGATCTTGGATCAGCTAATGGCTACTTTAACCACATACCAATCAAATTTTCTATAATTGATGGTTTCCCCAGTTCTAATAAGAACTTACCATAAAGTTTAAATTCTCCCCTTGTCATCTGCAGCTCATTCTTGCTGATACAGTAGTACAAATACTGCATGTCATAATGTGTGACTTTGGAGATGTTCAGTTGCATCCGTGATTTGTAACCGAATTTCACTTTCGAGTTATCTATTCGGTATTTATCTCCACTGTCCAATAGCCTGCCGTCTGATCGCTCCCAATACCTTGAAAGAATAGTTATTTTCATTGGGAATAATCAGTTTCTTCGTATCAAGAAGCTGCAGCGACTTTCCGCAAGGCAGTACCAGTCTCATAAAATGATCGTGACCAAACAGTTTTTAAAGAATTTCAATTTTGGCTCTTTATATTTGATTATCATTATGTTTCGTTCGGAAGTGTGTCCTTTTCTTAATACAATGTTTTTTGGTTTACGTCATTATCTGCTTTTTAAGAGAAGGTGCAAATATTTAAAGTAAGTATTGCAGTTCTTCAATTTTATTCACAATGCCGAACATTTTATCGTAGGTATGGGTAGCATAAACAAATATCGAAAAATTAATCTCCCGTATTGCATTGAAAGCATGCCACGTCACATGGCAGAAGTTATAAGAACACGAAGTGGCAATACGTGCTATTAATTTTTGAATACTTGTTTATGATACTCGATAAAATAATGTAATAAATAAAAAATTGCGAATAAAATTGAAAAACTGCAATAATTTTTTTAAAAATTGGTAACTTCTTTTAAAAATAATATAATAAGGTGAATCAAAAAACATTGTGTTACGAAAAGGTCAGTGATACTTCAAAATAGAACATAATGAAGCCAGATTCTACTGCTCAATTTTTCCACACTTTTTAAATATACTTATCAGATCTAGTTTTTTACACTGGAAATTTACGTGAGAAAAATTCACAATATTATTGTGGTAATTTTAGACCGTAATAGTAAATTACATAGCCTCTGGTTAAACTTCTGCATTCTTGCTGTGATATTCAAATATCTAAACAAATCTAAGTTGTTAAGGTGAAAATCACTTGAGTTTTTAAAAATCAGATTATTTTACAAAACCTCGCGAATTTACCAACTGCTAATAAATTGTCCATAAGTATACTAAAAAATTGGTAATTTTACTAGATGATTGTACGGCAGTGGCGGTTCTTCCACAGGAGCACATGCGCACGTTCGTCGTTCACCCCCAAAACGAATAAAAAAAGATTAATTTATATTCATTGAATATTATTTATCGTATAAACTCTGACCCTCGCTAATATTTTATCGTACTATCAATTATCGTATAAAGTCCAACAATCCATAATATTTTATCGTAGCGTCAACCAAACTGTATATTATATGCTCTCGATCCGGCAACCGTGCCTCGGTCGAGGATAATGACGAGACTTGCTTGCATGTGCGATAAGTAGGCGGGGCATAATGCAGTTTCTCTGTAGTAACAGGTTACGGAAGACAGCGGGGGATAGCGAGGCTATAGCGATTTAACATGGGAAAGGCGCACAATTTTAGTGTGCGCCGCGCCGTTGTCTGTTCGTGCATCTAGTTAGATATTCGAGCATGTATGTTTTAATATTTTCGTATTATATATTTATTAAGTTAAAATGAATAGTTTGACGGTGGACTACTTAAAAAATAACTTTAGCTCTTGAAGTGAAGAGTGCGAGAAGACCTAAACCCGAAATTATTTTAATGCAGACCACAAAGGGTAAATCTAGGGACTTTATTAGAAAGTTTAAAAATTAAATATATGAAAAAAAATTTATAGATGGTATTCCAAACTTTAATCAGGCTGTTATTGATCAATTTTCTACAATTAAGAACCGAAGAACGGACTTTATGTTTAAGCACTATACCCACTAAGAAAACCTTACTTATTTTCCAAAAGTTGTATTTCCTTGTGTAAAATTTAAAAATAAATAAAAATATAAATTACCTAACGCACTTTCTTATTACTTCTCTTCTTTCTACATTTAAACGCCTATAGGAAGTAAAAAAATAAAATTTTAAAAACAATTTCACCATACTTGTGAACCCCCTCTATCATAGGTCACGAGCCGCCACTGTTGTACAGTGTAGTTACACTTCCTATAGACAAACATCTTGTTGTAAAAAGACATTTTAAAACTTCGATCAATTTTAAAATGTATCCCTTAGTGTAATATTACAAATAATATGTTATTTATCCAAGGGATTTTCGCATGAGCCACGAACATTGTCTGCTAAGGTAAATACATTCCTAAATAGGAAGTTTTCCAGCACGAGAGAAACGGGATGTCAATCCCAGTTGATCCGTGGAAATAATGAACGTGTCTCACCTGCATTAGTATGATTCAAATTAGATCATGTTGATAAAATAAGATAAAATCACGTCAGCACCTGATGTACGGGATTAACATTATGTAGATCGTAGATATAAAAAATTTCTTTATTGTACTGAAGTCAAAAATATTATTTTTATTTATTTAGCAAATCAAAAATGATTTATAGTTTAAAATGGATCAAAATTTTCAATAAATCAGAATTTAAAAATAAATAATCTCAAAAACACTGTGTGTGCGCGCAAAAGATCATCGTCACATAGTTCTTGGTCTATTTTTGTATAGCTTCGATTTTTTAATAATCTAACGCCCGTCACATGGCTAGTTTTACTCTTCTGAATCATATAACGCCAATATTTGAAACTGAGTTATTTTAATCAGTCACTATAACCATTTTCCTGTTATTTATAACAGCTTGTGTTATATTGGCTTAAAGTTTTGGAATGTTCCTTATAAAATGTTAAAATACTAAGAAAATTAGTCATATTTTTTACCTAGGTGTAAACGAAACTTGTACATAAAATATATTTTTTCTTAATGGTTTATAAATGGTTAATAGAAAAATATTGTATATAGCTTCGGATAACAAACCGTCACATCACTGTATCCGGTGTCAATGACCGGAGATACAAAAATGCACAAATTCGTGGATAATAGCTAATACAAGATCTGTACTCAAGAGAATGAGTTCGTGTAGTATTTTTACCTTAATTAAGACTACTAAGTCTGAGTTAACGTTGGGTAAAAAGTAGGCATATGTATATGTTATAGCTTATACTTAAATAAACATAATTAGGAACTTACGTAAACAGGAGCTTGCTTTACACAAATTCAAACACATACCGTCATATTTGGAAAACTATTTGGCCTACCTCTAGTGTCGTTATTTAAAGCAATTTCTGCTGTGACCGGCGATACATGCAGCTGCGGGACGGAACTTCTGGTTAATAATTGCGTTAGAGAAACTATACTGTTGATCTTTGAACATTATTTTTTCAATACAAATTATAGTAGGAATGTAAATTATTTATATATAAAAGTAACTTTAGTAAAATGACATGAAATATAAAAGGATAAAGTACGAAATTATTGACTGAAGACACGTGACCTGTATCTGGATTTTATTTCTCAATTGTAAAATTTTATATATTCCTCTACTTCCAATGCCTTTAGACTCTTTGTTTCTTTGAATTCTTCATAAGTGTAATTTCAAATATTATTCAATTATTAAAGAAAACACTATTTGATGTTTTTGATTTTCACTATATTTTGTCAACATGATACGTGTTTCACCGTCACAGCGACTTCATCAGATGTAAGGTTTACCTTAAATAATTTTATTATGGATTTTCATCTAGTTAAGGCTGAAAATATAAGATTTAAAAAAATATATTATTCAATTCGTTTTCGAGCTCCATTATTTGAAACAATTTATTAAAAATGTAGGTAATTTTCTAAATTTAATTTTGTACTTCATGAATTTATCAATGAGCTAATTTATTTTCTATCATGTTTGAGATATTCGTGTTTTTTAAGCTAATTTTGTCGTCTGTCTTTGAGCTAGTTTTTGACTAGCTTTTTAACTAGTTTATATGTTTTTTCCTAGATTCGGGGGATGCCATTTTAATCTATTTTACACTAATTTTTCCTCCGTAGCCTAGTGGGCCAGAACTGCTATTTTGCCTAATACAACTTTTTTTACAATAAAATAAAAACTGTATTATACTACATAGTAGGTTTGTATTATATATTGTATTTGATAACCCGAAGTATTTAATAGCTCGAATTTTCTTCTTTGCCTGCCTGAAGGACAGTGCTCTTTAGTAATCATTTCCTTAGTTGATGCCAACAAAAACTAAAACTTTTCTTTACTCATTCCCAAGTAATTAAAAAATTTCCTGTCATCTCACAGTAAGTCTGGAAATGAATGAGCTTATTCGCCGTGAACGTGCTCTTTTTCATTTATTAAAATGTTCTTCTTCTTCCAAACCCGCGATAAATTCTTCCTCTGTGGAACTCATGGCACTGACAAGCTAAATACTGACAGTGCCGACAATGCCGACGTATGTGCGCTAACCGTATTACACTGGAATTGAATTTCGTTTCCATAGAAAAACGTTGTGTTTTTTATCCGTTTTCGTTTACTGATAAAACAAAAAGACATTAAAAGTAAAAGGTCTTTCATATTACTGCATAAAGTAATAACGCACGTGCATTCTTTCCCTCGCGAAACTGTAAGTAACTTAATGCGCAAGTTTCGTACAAAATGCAGGATACAAGTAATGTGCGAAGGCGATGGCACTAAACTACAGGGTGTTATGGAAATGACGTATTATATTTAAACCGGCAATTCTTGAGATAAAGACAAATTGAACAAAAATACCCATAAATGGCGCTTTCAATTTATTCAGCGACCTGACGTGAAACCAGAAAAACACCTGTGGGGTACTGCGGTACATGTAAACAAGAAGCGAATTTTAACCGGTGTTGTCATATTATGTACACCTTAAAATCCTTAGACAAAAAAATAATTTAAACATATCCCATTCTGTAATACCTTATTGTAAAATTAATTTAAGAAACTTTACGACAAAAAATGTTTTAAACAACCAGAACAAATATAAAGAATAGTATTAAATACGTTTGAAATAGGCACGTATGTCACTAGGTCAAATGCCAATGACCTCTTGTCGGCTTACAACGGCTGAGCCAAAGTGTTCGTATAGCGCCGTACGCTTGCGGGCTGTTAGTTGAAGACCAACCAGCGGACGAATACGTCGAATTTCGTCGATAATCAACACAGTCGCAGCAATCCGCTATGTTATTTCGGTTTACGCGTGTATCTTGCCAGTCCATAAATATTCTTTGACTATTGTTTTTATTGACGAAACTAATTTGCTCAGTTTAAGACCGGTTATTTCTTCTGGATGTCAAATTTCGTCACGTGTAATAAAATCTAATAATCTGTATTATAATCTGTAACTATCGGTTCTGTTTCACTATTACTGTGTGTACATAAAGTGATTCCAGGAGTTTTCCCATGGAAAAGAAGAAAAACTGATTGTGTTTGTGCCTGGATTTCCTCGCTCTTTAGGTATAAAGATAAATACAAGAAGTAGGTAGATAAATAATTTATTTTTATAATTTTATATGGAATTTCAGTTTTAATTAAGGTCGATACAAAAAAAATAAAATATGTAGCGCTTCTCTAGGACACCCAAGGAGCCACTTATTTAAATATAATACGTCATTTCCATAACACCCTGTATGCAGTGTGGTGGAACAAATCGGATTTCTTAAAATTTATAATCGAACTTTCCATAAGAAGTTAACATATATTAAATATAATGTTTCGGCCTTAAAAGGTTTAAATTTAATCAAAATGATTTTATGCATATTTATTATTATGCGTGCTTGATATCTCCACATAGGTAAATATAATTTACCGTATTTGCATATATTTCTAATAATATATTTAATCAAAGATAAATATTTAAGTAATTATTATAATCCAAATGCGGTTAGTATTTGCAACACTAAAAATATATAAAATATCCCTTTATTTAGTTTCAAAACCGAGGCTTTTATAAGCGTGTGTGAGTGTATTTGTTGAATAAACATGTCTTTTTGGGAATCGCTTTTTGGACCATCTCCAGATCAGGTAAATTTTTACTATTACTAAACTTGTGAGCTTTGTAAATTATTAGTTAACATGACACTACAATCGATATCTACTCTTCGCTCAGAAGTTGATAGTCCCAGGTTCCTTAAAAAACTTGATATCGGTTACGTCAAAAAGGGATTCTTTTATATCATTTCGACAGGAATACCTTGTGATTAAGTGAACCTTTAAAACAAGATTTCTTCCCACGGGATTATTAATCGATTAAGAAAAAAATGTTGTAAAATATAAAAGTTCTTAGAAATTAAACAAAGAATATTGGAAAGTACTTTTTATGTCATAGTATATGTGTACAGGGTGTCCAAGATAAGGACGGCCTGTATTGGGATCTCGTTAATGGTAAGATAGATGCAACGTCGATTAAATGAGGAAAAAGTATCGCAATTAAAGCATTAACAATAAGCCACACAAAAATTTTGGATTTTTGTTTCAATTTTTTTCCGGCGTTAATGTTAAAGGTAGAGCAAAACTGACAACAAAACATTCTAATAACACCTTATAATGAACCCAAACGTTACACATCATTTTTTTTATACGACGTTCCATTTTCAATCAATCGTCATCAACTTCATTTATTCTGATACGGCCCTGGTTTTATAAAGCCAAAATTTTTAGTACCTTTTAAAAATAAACAACAATAAATAAACTAAAACTAACACTTAATTATCAGAAATGACTTTTCCCAAAGGTGTTCGAAATGATTTCTCTCATTTTCCAAACATAAATAACATCTTGATATGTATAATTTAAAACATTCATAAGCATTTGTGGCCTTACGCTTTCTCGATCTGCTATACTATATCCAACGAACGAACGAAGGGTGTCACAACAAAATCACATAACCTATAAAAGTTAGAATGTTTGTGCAGAGTTGCATTAAGGGTATTTTTGAAAATGAATAAACTGCAAAATTGTTGTTATATATAACATTTATGACTTTTTATAAAAATAAGAACATAGACGACATGAAAGTATGTAAAAATTAATGAAAATTTGACTCACGAATAAGCAAACAAACGATTTTTACGTCGTACTGTAGAGAAGAGTCGCGCCGCACATCTTCTGTGCATTACAGGGGCGGCATTTAGACCGACGTAAAAGTCGTTTGTTTTCTTATTCGAGACTAAAATTTTCATTAATTTTTACATTCTATATTTATAAAAAGGCATAAAAGTAGTTATATAATCGACAATTATGCAGTATAAGAAAGTTCGGGACGACCCTTAATGCAACTCTGTGCAAACATTTTAACTTTTATAGCTCACGTGATATTTGTTTGGACCCCCCCCCGTTTTTCGTTGGATTTAGTATAGTGACAATATCTTCATTGTTCAGCTCTACGTCATTCTTTTGCAATGGCGTCATAGAAATTATTTGCTTCTCTGTGTTCTTACATTAAGATATCCTGCAATTCCTATTACTGCTGTTTTTAAATAGCAGGGCGAGCAAAATTTCTACTTTTGATGGAGTAAAAATCAAGTGGAAATTTAAAACATAAGTTGTTTTGTTTGTTTTGTTAAAAATTCGCCGAGGATATTTCTCCACTGAAGAAGAAGTAGATGTGTTGACAAAATTGCATTTATAGTTTCAGGGATTTTTATTTTTTTATAAAAATATATTTTTTTAATATCTTGTTGTAATCATTTGTTATCCAAAAAAAAACAACTTCTATTTATTGAAAAACATTCCCAGCTCACTTGCGTGAGCCAATATAGCAGATTTCATTCTTGCTCCGTCCCTTTTCCCATCATTCCGGTAAAGCAATCCATCTAATGTTAACCCTTATATATAATATCTTGACCGCCATTATAAGGGATAACGAGAAAATATAATTTTATGTGTTCAAGATTAAGTCGGTAGTTTATATAATTTGTTGAGGATACAACCCCAATGAATAAATAAAATACATTTTTAAAAATTATTATGAGAAATAATCCTTGTCCTGTGGTAAGAGTGACGAATTCTATGTTTGGAACCCGAATTCCTGCAGGTTTATTCTACACTGCGGGTCAAATTCAATTGTACCATTTTTAAATAAACTAATTAAATTAAACTTTAGAATATGGCACAGTAGAGAAACATTTTTTTTAGTAGTCCGTGTGCCAAATATCAACTTGATAGTTTAAATACTAACCGCTGGATTTTAATAATAAGAAAAATGCCTTTAACTTGCCAGGCTGTAACTCTATTTGAATATCTAGAATCACGCCTCTAAGTATCCTGATATATTATCAGTATACCCTGCATATGTTTTAAATTCGATTGAATGAAACTTATATCTAAACATGAATAACAATATAAATAATATACAGGGTGTCCGCTAATTAATGGTAGATGGAAAAACCACAGACTCCTTACATAAAAATATTAGGATTTAATTATACTTACCTATATCCGAAGGTTGATATTAACTGAGATACAGGGTGTTACAATAATTAAAACTTCATTTTTGATTTTCTCTAATCACTTTGGAGGAAACCAATGTTTTGTTACAAAACTTGACAATTATGGTTTATCTAGGACGCAAAATTGATTTTTTTTATGAAATTTTAATGTACAATGCTGTCTGCGGCATTTTTCGCACGTTTATTAGGTCATAATTTTTTTGTGCCTCAGTGTATTCAAGTTTTTAATGAAAATAATACTTAACTATCTTATAT
Organism: Barypeithes pellucidus; assembly: GCA_963991005.1. Taxonomy (NCBI): domain Eukaryota; kingdom Metazoa; phylum Arthropoda; class Insecta; order Coleoptera; family Curculionidae; genus Barypeithes; species Barypeithes pellucidus. The sequence continues at coordinate 93,632,568 of OZ022556.1, forward strand.
TTATTACGTAAAAAAGGTATACTAAGTCTTAATTTTTTTGGGCCTCAGTGTATTTAAGTTTTTAATGAAAATAATACTTATCTTATATTTATTACGTAAAAAAGGTATACTAAGTCATAATTTTTTTGTGCCTCAGTGTATTTAAGTTTTTAATGAAAATAATACTTATCTTATATTTATTACGTAAAAAAGGTATACTAAGTTCAGGTCGCCCAGAGTTACCGTTTCGGAGATATGTGCATTTAAATTGTTTAATGTACCCTGCCGAATTATTATTAATTTGCAAACAAAATTTTTTACTTATAGTAACTTATGAGAAAACAAATAAAATTTAGAGATTCAATTGTTATGGGACAGAAAATGTTTAATTTTTGAGTTTATCATAAGTTTGTGTTCATTGATGTTGGTTTTTTTCGACACGATAATTTCTAGGGTCAACGATATTTTAATTAAAGTAAGTTAAAGAACAATCCAATTGTTGTATTATTCCCAATTACCATTACTAGAACATTAATTATCATGTAAAAGTGAATTGGTAAGAAGTACCAAAATATTACGATACATGCATCGAATAACATTGTAAGTGACATTTTGACCAGTTCAAAATAAATTTTAAAGTTTAAAACCTAAAATTTGGTTTTTTAGCTTAATTTTTCTTTTAAATGCCTCTTTCATCCCAGTTGTATCTGATTATTTTGGTATTTTGCCGGTAGTATCATGTAAAAATAATATACCAAAACTTTTATGTCTTCTCCTCTAAGAATACGATTTGTCACTACAATGTTATTCGATGCATGTATCGATTAATTGATTGCCTAAGCTAACGCACTAAATAATTTAAATGTAAATAATCTCCGAAACGGTAACTCTGGGCGACCTGAACTTAGTATACCTTTTTTACATAATAAATATGAGAAAAGTATTATTTTTATTAAAAACATAAATACACCGAGGCACAAAAAGTTATGATCGTATGAATGTGTGAAAAATGCCGCAGACAGCGCCCCCCCGCCCCCTACATCGTACATTCAAATTTCACAAAGAAATCAATTTCTCGTCCTAAAAAAACCATATTTGCCAAATTTTGTAAAAAAACGTTAGTTTCTCTCAAAGTTATTAGAGAATAACAAAAATAAAGTTTTAACTTAGCTCAGTTAATATCAACTTTCTGATACTTATAGGTAAGTATAATTAAATCCTAATACTTTTACGTAAGGAGTCTGTGATTTTTCCATGTACCATTAATTGGCGGACACCCTGTATAAAAAAATGATTGTATTTAGGTCGCATTCAATAAATAATTATTTGTCACCAATTATATTTCTAAAATAGCAATTATAGCCCAGCTGTTAGCTATAATGAGATGATAAAGAAGCTGTAGGAGGTCCCTTATATTTCTATTTTCGCATTTAAACTCACCTTATAGGCTCGGGAAAAGCTTCAGTTTCGCACTCAAGAACAGCTGTGGATCCGTTTGCGACCCCGACCATTTGACTTTGGATGCTTATTAAGGGCGGAACTAAACATATAAAATAAAAAAAATATACTTCAGTATTTAGAAACGGCAGTTTCAACCTAAATCGGCAATAATTTCCAAAATTTTTTAAAATTTGGACAAACCCGAACCACGAATATACATTTTAGAAACTTTCTCAAATTTCAAATGTGAATATTTTTATACTTTTATTTAACAGAGATTGCAAAACAGATACGTTTTAAGTATTTTTTGTACGTGAAATTTTATAAGTAGATACACTTTTTATTAGTGGCGTGTAAATCAATCATTTAGGCGCAATCGAATCGGTCACTGACCGATTTAAAAAATGATAGAATCTTTTTTTATCAATCATTCAAACATAGCATAGCACTCACCAGTCTTAATACTTATTTGCCCATTCACAGCTTCAATTTAGTGCCTATCGATTGATTACGCATTCTATTCTGATATTTTTATAATATATAAATCGATTGGCATCATTTTATTAAATACACAAACTTATGCATCAGTCGCTCTCCGTCAAACAATAATCGGTTTGCAGCTCTCGATTCTGAGTCTCGTCAATCGTGAGCCTGGATATGTGTATTACGATTGAAATAAATGATTGATTGATACTAACCGGTAAAGATTCATTCAACACTTTCTACTGATGCTGCATCATCACATTTTATTGCAAATTGAAACAACTATTCCTTATATTTTTATCGTTTTTACTGGATACAATTTTAACAATAAAGGACTTTCAAAGTTACGATTAAATACTTACAGTAAACTTCCAGATTAAACGTCTGATTAGCTGATGGCGGAATCCCATTGTCGGCAATGCAGAGATACTTTCCCATGTGGTCTCTGTTTACGCGAGTTATGTTCAAAGTTGCCCCGGAGATTTGAACGTCTGCAAGAAGATATAGATGAACTAAGATTACGACGGAGAAATACAGGGTGTTAAAAAAATTTCTGTATTTTTAACATATTTCCGAAAGGATTTTAGTGAAAATTTGATTATGAAAATAGCTAAGATGGCATAAGGTAATTCTGGGAGACATGGCCAACTGGGAGAGATGCTGTGTCCTGTGTCTAGTTCACGAACTGTATGCAGGATTGCACTACGCGGTGGTTCAGTAAGTTCACTAGATGTTCATAAATGTCCGAACTTATTGTTTTGTTAGAACGTAATTAAATGTTTACAAACAATTTAAGTTTCTCTACAAACATCTCAAATTATAAGAATGCATGTATTTTACTGTGTGTCTGGGGGTAACCTTTTTAATATACAATTGCATATTTGACTAATTATTAGGATAAAAATAGCTTCCTGTAGATACGTGATCTGAAAATGTTTATATTCTGCAATCACTGTGCTATCAAAATGGCGAATGGCGCATATATACAGGGTGTCCCAGAATATGTTGGTATTCTCCCGGGTTCAGATAGAACACTTAAAAATTACAGGAGAAGTTCATACGGAGATACGGGCGTCCCTGGAAATAGTTGATTTTTAAATAATTTTTTAAGTATTAGGTATAATTTAATAATTTTTTAGTATAATATTTACTAGATGAGTCCCCTTGAAATTCTCCTTTTTAAACACATTTGGCTTATTTAGTTTGATAAGGACGGACTAGACGTAACACAAAAATGCTTTTTTTTATACCCTGTACGATGAAGGAACGACAATAATATTTTTTTTGGATACTCTAAACCTTAAGCTGAAAAAAGGTACTCTTGATCAATGTCGATAAAATGAACTGTTTTCGAAAAAAAAATTTTTGTTCATACATTAAATGCATGTCGGCATATTCAGTATACGTACATTCCATTACCAAGTTAGTAACTAATAAGACAAAGGAGAAAAACCGCAAATTTCAAGATACTACCATAAACTGACACTGGCATAAATATTCTTATTTCAATCGGTACATGTGAAAATACCATAGCAACAATGAGGGAATTATATGAACATAAAACAACAACCAATGCAAAAACCCATATTGAACAAAAATTTTTTTTTTGAAAATAGTTCATTTTATTGACATTGATCAAGAGTACCTTTTTTTCAGCTTCAGGATTAGAGTATCCAAAAAAAATATTATTGGCATCATACAAGGTGTAAAAAAAGGCGTCCGTTATGGGAAGAAAAATTTATATGAACTTTATATGTTCTGCGGTTTTGTTTTCATTTACCTCAGACAAGCACTAATCCAGGCCTAAACGCTCCTATATTTAGACTCAGCTCTTTGTTTAATATGTATTGTCAAGATATTGACTCCCCCTTTCTTTAGATCAGTTTAAAAACTACTTAAAACGTAATTTCTTAGTATAGTATTTAAGTAAAGTAGTAAAATATTATGACCAGGTACTCTATACATTGTATGTATACGTACCAGTAGCTCTCAACTATAATTTTTAGATATAAAATACAGTAGTAAATAGTGGATACCGTTTCTGAGAACTTGTATTTTGTACCTGTTTGTATTGTTAAATAAATACCGAAAAATAGGAGAGATTGCCCTGAGGCGTCTATACCGAATAAAAAACAGATGCGCTGGGAGAGTATCTTTATCAAAAATATATATATTTTTTTTTATTTTATTGTTTTCCTGGGTTCTTTTGAGAGCGAATTCTAAAGTAAATTGCACTTGGGCATTGCCACTTCTAACAGTGTTAATTGATTTGTAATCCGACAAGTCATCTTCGAAGGGCCATTATCAACTTTATTTTTTTTAATACGGTCCTGTTTTTCTGAGATTGGAATTTAGCTTTTTTTCTTCCGAATGCAACGATGTATGACACATTGTGATTTAATGACGTTTCGAGGGTTTTTTGAACAACATCAGGAAATTTTGGGATACGGTCCTATATGTCTCCTAATTTTATAAATAATATCTCATAACTAAGCTCTGAATGTTTTACTTATGTTGAACTAGTTCAATAAATAACCAATAATGTAATAATAAACCACAAATAAGTGAACAAAATTCATTCCAAAACAGTAATAAAACGAACAACGAAAAAAGTAAGGAACTATATAATCAGGTGTTCAAAATAATTTCCGTTATTCTCTAAGCACAAATAACATCTTCTAACTGCCAGATAACAGTTTTTTTTGAGATAAAATAAAACATGCGGTAGAATAATATCAAACTTTTCAGCATTTGTAAATTTATGTTCCATATTTTCTGGAAAATAGGAACCTCTTAAAACGCTCTCAAACGATCACAATGGGAATCTCACGTGAAACAAATCGCGCTTCACCATTTTAATTTTTTTGTTTCAAGCGCCCATTTTTTTTTAAAATTCCGAATCAACAGAATTTCTGTATTTTGTTCAATTATTTGTGGTTTATTATTAACTTATTGGTTATTTATTGAACTAATCCAACATAAGTAAAAATTTAGAGCTTACTTATGAGATATTATTTATAAAATTAGGAGAAATACAGGCCCGTATCCCAAAATTTCCTGATGTTGTTCAAAAAACCCTCGAAACGCCATTAAACCACAATGTGTCATACTCGTTTCGTTCGTTGCATTCGGAAGAAAAAAACCTATTAAATTTCAATATCAGAAAAACAGGACCGTCTTTAAAAAAAGTTGATAATGGCCCTTCGAAGACGACTCGTCGGATTACAACAACAGGAGTTTTTAAAAAGAATAACTTTGTTCATAAACCCACAAATAAAAAAGTTTTCCCTCTTCGGGATGCAATCCGTGAACATACTGTATATTTAAGCATATAAATTCGAATTCTAAGACTACATGAACTCTGGATAATATTCTGTGGTTCAACTAAGAACAAACCCGAACTTTACCATTTCGTCGGCTGATTAGGCCCATCAGTATGAGGCAGACTTTCAAAATTAGGAACTTTCCGGCCAACTATTGAAGAAAATAAGAAAAAACAAAACAATTTAGAGAGCGGGAACGGCGCTAGAAACCAATTTTCCCCATTGTCAAAATTCCCTTGTTGTCGAAAGCTTCGATCACTCGTGTAATGATTATTTGCACAAAACTTAGTTGGACCAAATGGATTTTATTTGACGGGCTTAACACGCTGAGAGTGGAAACGTTTTGTTTAGCATAAAACTTCCGAATCTGATGTTTGTTGCTGAAAGTTTAGTTTACTAAGCAGCAATTAAAAGTTCAATTTGTTTAATGAAGTAGGTATACGCGAAAATGTGTGAATTTCCTAGTTTACATATAACTTTGACGTTTCATTTTGTATATAATAAAACACATTTCATACAGGGTGTTTCAAAAATACAGCAGCCATCACTCGTGACCTGATTTCTTACCCAAAAATAAAAGAAATTACAGTGAAACCTCTCATAACGAACACCTCTAATAAACAGACATCTCTATTAAGAAGACATTTTTTTAATAGTCCGGAACTAGGTATATGAAATTCCATGAAAATAAACCTCTCTTGGGCGGACTCTCCTTTGGGCGGACGCGGACAGGCTGTTTTCATACAAAGAATGCGAAAACCCTCCTTTAAACGGACAAAAAATTTTTAAAAGTATTTGGAAGACGAATAAGTACGGTGCAAAAACTCTCTGAATACAGACCGGCAACCAATCGCGTATGAGCGGCAGCGCGAAAGGACCTCGCCGAATGAAAGTATGTGTGATTCCCCGACAGCAGTCCACCGTTTATTTGTGAATTGTAAGGTTAAAATCGTAAACAATGGCAGAAAAATGTCGCGTTTTGAGTCTGAAAGAGAATATTGATGTTGTGGAAGTTTGTAATTTGATAACAATGATTTCGGCGAGTTCACTAACATTGATAGCAATTTGCTATTAGAAGATGATAGTGACCCCATTCCTACCGATTATGTAGCCCAAACTGGAACCACATCACTATCTCACGACTCTGATGAAGAAGATGAATGCAGTAATCAAACAAATGTCACCAATTATCAACAAGCCATTAGTATGGTATAAGAGTATGCAAAGAATAGAGGTGACTCTACAGCAATGGAATTATTATCAGACTTGGAATTACATTTTCTAGATTGCAAGTATAAAACGCAAACACGTCAAACTACGTTATTAGATTTTTTTAGTACTACATCCTAACTAAAACTAGTGTATTTTTGTTACGTTATGTTTATTTGTACATACATATACATAGTAATAATTTTGCATTTACATATTACCTAATAACAAATTTTCCAAGGACGGACACCTCTATTAGGCGGACACATTTAGACGGCTCCGTAGGTGTCCGTCCAAGAGAGGTTTCACTGTATTTGTATGAACATGGTTCCACAGATGCTTTGTTTGAAAGTAAACTTTTTCAGTGTTTTCAAGATATTTCCGAAACGGTTTTCGTCATTTTAGTATAATAAATTTTGGGTTATAAGAAGTACAAACTTACCCCTGTATCAGATTTCGCAACTCTCCCCTACCGCTAGATACGCGCTTTAAATTTTGAATTTAAATATCGCAAATTTTAACTTACAGCCGACCTCACAGGAATAAACCCCGTTAATGAACGAAAATGCACAGAAATAAATTTCAATAGGGAATAGTGTTATAGAGAAGTGTGGTTAACCGATGTAGGTTATAGCACAGTAAAACTTTCAAGCTTCGTAATAAAGGGTTTGCAGTTCCCATTACATTATATATTCCATTTTCGCATAAATACAGGGTGTCCCACCTGGAACCGCATCGATCTACATATGAAAAAGTATACATAGGAGAATTTTGAAAATATGGTGGCACTGTTATACCGGAAGTCGGTGTCAACTTGCTTATTTTAAATAGAACACCCTATACAGGGTTTAACACATTCGCCCTCCACCATTGGGATTTCGGGAACGAAGAAGAGATACGAAGTCGGTTAAATTGGGACAAAGTTACGTAATTATGGGCCCAATAATTTGTCGTAAGAACAATCAAAAATAAATACAGGGGCTTTCAGAATATTGGGAAACATCTAAAATTTTGCGTTTCGGTTTTTATTTTTTCCTGACTTTGTTCGAAGAGATGTCCAAAAATAAATTTCACTTTCTCATGGCTGCTGGCTACTTTTTATTCTCCACAAAATGGCATATTCAGATCATTTATTGCGACGTTTCGTTTCTGGATCACCATCATCAACTGAATTATTTTAAGTACGGGCCTGGTTCTTTTTGTTTAAATTGTGAAAGAGGAACTAAATCTACGTTCAGCGGTATACAACACTAGCTTTCCGACGATTTGTTCCTTAAATTAACACGAGGTGGCAATACGCGCTATTAATTTTTGGATATTTGTACCTGATAAAACAATGTAATGCCCTGAATTGTGAATACAACGTGTCCAAGATAAGGATGGCCAGTACAGGGATGTCGGAAACCGTAAGAGATACGAAGTCGGTTAAATAGAGGTAAAGTTGCGCATTTACGTGCCTAATAATATGCCGTTTAGAAAGTTTTAAAATTCCGAGTAGTTCCGGAGATATCCGGAAAATCCGAAATTCTGAAAAATCGTTTCATTGTTTTCCTGGGTTTTTTTGAGATCGAATTCTAAAGTAAATTGTACTTTTACATTGCCTCTTTTTCCGCTCTATCTAATAGCGTTAATTGTTTTGTAATCCGACGAGTCGTCTTCGAAGGGCCATTATCAACTTTCTTTTTTTAAATACGGTTATTTCTGATATTGGAATTTGAGAGCTTCTTTCTTCCGAGTGCAACGATGTATGACACATTGTGGTGTAATGACGTTTCGAGGGGTTTTTGAACAACATCAGGACATTTTAGGATATGGTCCTGTATTTCTTCTAATTTTATAAATAATATCTCATAAGCAAGCTCTAATTTTTTTACTTATGTTGAACTAGTTTAATAAATAACAAATAATTTAATAATAAACCACAAATAAGTAAACAAAGATCATTCCAAAATAGTAATAAAACGAACAACGAAAAAAGTAAGGCGATAGAATATCAAACTTTTCAGCATTTCTAAATTTATGTTCCATATTTTCTGGAAAATAGAAAACCTCTTAAAACGCTCTCAAACGATCACAATGGGAATTCCAGTAAAACAAATCACGCGTCACCATTTTAATTTTTTTGTTTCAAGCGCCTACTTTTCCTTTAAATCCCGAATCGACAGAAGTTTGAAACCCAGGAAAACAATAAAACGATTTTGCAGAATTTCGGTTTTTCCGTATATTTCCGGAACTAGTCGGAATTTTAAAACTTTCTAAACTGCATATTATTAGGCACGTAAATGCGCAACTTTACCTCCATTTAACCGACTTCGTATCTCTTACGGTTTCCGAGATCCCTGTACTGGCCCTCCTTATCTTGGACACGTTGTATAAGACATCAATATTTTTTTAAACCTAAAATTCAGGCTGATATTCTGAGACACATCTACGTCTACACTTTGTTAAAAAAATTCACCAAGATCAGAAAACAATTTTAAAAGTTACAGGACTATAAACTTAATATTATCTTTGTTCGGAATTTAATGTCTGCGAGTACCTATACAGGGTGTTTCAGAAGGAACGCTCACCCCTATAACTTTCTTATTGTTTATATTACACAAATAAAATTCGGTGGGTTTATTGATATTATTTTTGCATTTTGTGACAGAACGGATTCCAGTTCTCACTTCCGGTTTAACCAGAAATTGCCTTAGATTTGGATTTTTAAATTGAACACCTAGTATATTCTTGGCTATATCGATTCAGAATACCACTCAAAATTTAAGTTCCCATGCGTCACTTTTTGACACTTTAAATCATTTTCTGTGTTATTTTTTCATCTAGATTGCTATGAACTGAATTTACTTCTTAGTCAAATTATGACGGATTTTAAATTTTTAATAATGTTCATTTATTTGTTCGGGTTTATGGCGTCATGGGTACCTAAAAAAATGCAAAGCAGTTTGGACTTCTTGTTGCATTTTTTGTGCATGAATTGCTATTTTTAATAAATTATCTCTCCTTTTTTAACTTGACATAAGGATGTGCGATATGAAATTGTTGGAAAAAAGTTTACTCTTACCCGGGCAAAGTAAGCCAATATGTTTCCATTTGAAAAAATTGAGTTTCCTCGGAAAAAGCCTTCTTAAAAAGTTAAAGAGCTTACAAAAAATTTAAAACACAATAAAACTTGAGAATTGTATTTTTATAAAGAATTTGGCTTAAAATTAACCATTTTAGGGAGTTCACAGCAATCTAGATGAAAAAATAAAGATAAAAAGAAAAATTGTGTGTGTGTATGTCAAAAGTTACGTATAGGGTGTCATTGAATTTGGAATGGTATTTTGAATCGATATGACCAAAAATATTCTGGGTGTTCCATTTAAGAATCCAAAGTTGAGGTATTTGCCGGTTAAACCGGAAGTGATAAAATGCAATCCGTTATGCCATAGAAGGCAAAATAATGGTATTTCAGGTATGTACCTACATATATACGAAAATATTTTGCTTATCACATTATCCATCTTCAGAACCGAATTTCACTAAAAAGCTTGTAAAAAAAGAAGAGAGTGTCACTCGTATACAATATATGTGGTCACTAGCTAACATTAAAATTGATGTATTTTTAATTTGGTTCATTAGTAGCTGATAATAATTCCCAAAATAGTTAATATAGTCATTTATTCTTAATTTTTGGTATAGAAACAAGTGAGGTTAGCAAACATACGACGTCGGATGAAAGTTAAAATAAAGCTCATCATGTCGAATTGTTACAAATATTTGGACGGAATTTGGTACCAAAAGTTTACACCAAGCAGGGCATCGTCGGATCATCATATCGTCAGAAATGGTATGCATGGAACGCTGTCTTAAATCGAACTAATCGATATTTTGAATGCAATATTAGCTAACCAGTGAAATTTACATTAAAAAAGTTGAAATCCGGTCCTGTCAAATGTTAACTTTCATAAGGAAATTTCCGAACTCCGCAAACTCACAACGCCCCTTCGATGCCCATAGCGGGGACATAATTGCAGATGGTATTAGCAATATACTGTTTATATATATATATATGTGTGTCCAATTCGTAAACATAAATTTCTACTGTAATTTATATCTTACCTTGCCAGGCACCCCTATTAATGGGGCGGTTGTCTTGTTTTTTCCACGTGATCCTCGGCGTGGGAGTACCTGCGGCTGAACAATGTAAACGAACGTTTTCCCTCTCATGAACGACGATCGGTCCCATAGGACCCTTGGCTGCTCCTATAACAAGTTTATGAGCAATATATGAGTTAAGTATCTTTAAAGGAAAATTAAATTCTGAATATTGTATTAGGTTGGGGATTGTTTATTGCTGAAAATGTGTCCCTTGTTTCTCCGAAATGGTAATATGATTTACTTTTACCAAACGATGGTTTATAGGTTGTTGCGCTTTTAATAAATGATATTATCTGGGATACTCCAGAATAAGGTCGCCGGAGTCCGGCTTTAGCCGGACATGTTCCCCTTTCTTCAGAATTTGCTAACTCCGTCCCGCTTTTTCTAGCAATTGAACCAACCGCGGTCAACCATAAAAATTTACCATTACCATACGAAATCGCTCGTTATTTTAAATTTTTTATCGTAATACCAGATTCCTATTCCCGGTCGGAATTGGTAGAATAGATTTTTATTGTCTGGGGAAATAAATTTTGTTATTTTCGTTGGTTTTTGTCGTTTCATTAATAATCAGGGTTTTATTTGGTAAATACTCATTGGACTGACCTTCGCAAAACTAAAAACACAAAAATGTTATTTCTATTTTATATACAGGGTGTTATGGAAATGACGTATTATATTTAAACCGGCAAATCCCGAGATGAAAATAAATTGAAGAAAAATAACCATAAATGGCGCTTTGAATTATTAAGCGAAATATACACTTTATATGAAATCTCAAAATTTAGGTGGCCGCTCCTGAGGCCCTTCGCAATCAATATTCTATCGAGGCAGCCTCGAGGTTCAAAAGAGGTTAGCGCGTTATAGGCGATGTTGTCATATTGCAACACAGAATTCTAAACGCACGTGTTCAGTTTTTGACAACAAGACGTCTTTGACGCGCGTTATCACTTCTTTTTCAAACTTTTTAGACAAAGAAAACTACAATTTTAAGGTACATACTCTCTTACCTTCGATCTTATTTTAAAATAATCCGTTTTATAATTAAATTCCATAAAAAAAAACACAAAAAGTATATTTTTCAACAGAACCAACAGTAGATAATATCACACAAATTTGAAATCACATCACAACATTTATTATTATGAATTATTTCACAATAAAAAAAAAATCGGGCAATACAACTAACAAAACGTTTAAAATTCGTATATGTCAAGCACGGGGAACCCTCGACAACGTCGTTCCACTCCCGCGTCTCGGCGCGCGGCCGGTATTCAACAAAGGGCGAGACACGCGGTGTGATCTGACAATACTATTAGTATACTCTAGTGGCCCACATTGTTGCTAAGTAAATCCAGATGAAACGGCGCGACAGTATGTGGGTAAAAAGGGTTTTTACATTAGTATTTAGATATTCGATTTTAAAAAAAAAGTATGTAGACTTTCTCTAGGACATCCAAGGAGTCACCCATTTAAATATAATAAGTCATTTCCATAACACCCTGTATGTGTTTAATCGCAGTTGTGAAAAAATGTTCGGCATCTTTATAAAAAAGCTTCTGTTATACAATTGTCCTACTTTTATACATTGTCCATCTGACAACCATACTCCAGAATAATTTTAAATTCTATACAAGGTGTTACAAATTGGGCGATCCATTCCAAAATTTTTCAATTAGGCCTGGGAACATCTACAAAATTTCACTAAAACATAGATATGATAAATTGAAAAATTTTTCATATTTAATAGTTTCCGTAAAATATTATTCTTTTCTTCATTGCCTATTATTTAGACTAAAATTCTTCTTATTGAACAAGATTCTTCAATTATGGCATCACTGATTCCACCAACAACCGTTGCTGCAAAGGATTCATGCTTATTGAGGCAATGTTGCCAGGTCAATAATGTTTAAAAAATCACTAGCAAAAGATAGTGCTTCAAGAATTCGCTAATATTTTACTAAATTTAAAACTAAAGATAAAATTAATAAAATCCTATTAAATATCATTTTATTTCCTTAAAAAAAATAACCAACCAACCAAAAAGAACCAAAACCTAAAGTAAAAAAAATTCGAAAAATATTGTTCAATTTAGATCAGTTTCTGGTTAACCCACTGATTATTCACGTATTGTATATTGAATACTTTTAGCAACACAAAGATATTTAAAGAAATTAAACGGTAAGGCAATAGATTCAAATTTTAAAATAATAATTACATTTTACATGTGAATAAAAAAATAGAAATAGAAAATAGCGTTTCAGTTTTCAGTAAATTACTAGACAGAAAAAAATATTAGATTTATTGAAATTTTACTAAACCTGCCAACACTTTATCCACTGCGCGCCTTGTAAAGTATGCGAGAGGAGAGTACTACCACGGCAGAGGGGGGATAGAAAGCGAATTAGGATACAAGGATACAAGGAAATCTGTTCCATCTTTATTTAATGTATACCAGGTATATTATGTTCTCTTTTGTGTTCGTTAGACTTCTGATTATAATAGTTGTTTGCCAAACCTGTATACAGTGGTTTACCTTTGACTTTAACTATTGTACAGACTTCAATGAAGTGATATGTATAATGACAACTTTTTAAATTTCACACGAGTGAGACCTTTATTGTCCTGAACCGTTCGCAAATGTTTTCACACGAAGTGGGTACAAATATTTCTACACGCTGTTTGAAGACATTGATTTTCAATTGAAGTGTGTTTTTAGATATTTTCGGAGCAGCAAAATAAATATTAAATTTCTCCAAACACCAGCACTGATTTCCATAAGAATAGAGAAAGTTTTTCTTTGAGTTTCGCCTTATTGAGGTTGGATTCAAGAAAATCACTAAACTAAAATATTTACCATCACTTTGTGTTTATCCACCAGAGCAGAAGGGTATAATCTATGCATAAGATTTTCCCCTTTTTAATACACACTTGGGACTCATTTCTATCCAGACTGGAGAAAGTGTTTGACTAAATCATTTGGATGGTTGCACGTGGAAAACAATTTGCTATTTTCATTTTATGGATCGCAAAAAACTTTTAATAGGATAGTAAAAGAATAATTTTTCTATTTGGGTTGCACAAAATCTATTTTATGCAACGACAAATTTATAATAATCAGATATAACAATAGAGAAATCGCACAATATAACCTAATAAGCAGTGGCGGCAGAGGGGGTTCAGAAGTAAGGACAAATTATTATTTTAGTGTAAGGACCAAACAATTACTTGCTAGGCTTTTTAAATGTAGAAGGAAAAGAAGTAATAAGAACAAACCCAACTTTTGGAAAATAAGAACGGTTTTCTTAGTGTGTATAGTGTTTAAACGTCCATTCTTCGGTTCTTAATTGTAGAAAATTGATCAATAACGGCCTCATTAAAGTTTGAAATACCCTCTATAAATTTTTTTTCATATATTTAATTTTTAAACTTTCTAATAAAGTCCCTAGATTTACCCTTTGTGGTCTGCGTTAAATTAATTTCGGGTTTAGGTCTTCGCGCATTGTTCACTTCAATTTTTTGCTCCAAACTCAAAGAGCTAAAGTTATTTTTTAAATAGTCCACCGTCAAACTATTCATTTTAACTTAATAAATATATAATATTAAAATAATAAAACATACACGCTTGAATTTCTAACTAGATGCACGAACAGACAACGGCGCGGCGCACACTACAATTGTGCGCCTTTCCCATGTTCCCATGTTAAATCGCCATAGCATCGCTATCCCCCGCTGTCTCACGCCACCTGTTACTACAGAGAAACTGCATTATGCCCCGCCTACTTAATCGCACATGCGGGCAAGTCTCATAATCGTCATTAACCTCGACCGAGGCACGGTTGCCGGATCGAGAGCCTATAATATACAGTTTGGTTGACGGTACGATAAAATATTAGGGAGGCTCGGACTTCATACGATAAATAATATTCAATGAATATAAATTAATATTTTTTTATTCGTTTTGGGGGTGCACGTGCGCATGTGCTCCTGTGGAAGAATCGCCACTGCTAATAAGGTTATTAAAACGAAACAGCCGTTTCTTTCAGGAACCAGAAAGTTATCGATCGATTTCGATGCAGGTCCACAAAATTACAAGGGAAGAAAATTATTTGAAATATCTTTTTTTATTTTCTAAAAATAATAATTTTGGTTTTAAATCCTGGGTTTGTTCAATGTGAAACCTTTTTACATAAAGTACAGTGGCATAGCCAATTTTTCACTAAAAAGTTTATCTTTTGAGATATTAACAAAAGTAAAAATTTTTACATGTACCCTAAAAATGTTTTCAATTAATTAAGAATACTTTGGGCTGTACAAAAATGTATACAGTTGTTTACTGTACAGGGTGTTCCTTAATGACGTGCTAATATTTCAGGGTGTGATTCCTTAGGTCATTTTATAAAGAAAAGTTCATAAGAACATATGTCCGCAACGGCTTAAATTTTTTGCTACAGGGTGTTGAATTTTTATTTTTTAAATGGTTATTTTTTAATATCTCCGAAAGCACTTTAGATATTCGATTGCTCGACCAGTGGCATCTCTGCAAAATTGTTCTGTGATATTTTGTACAAAAAAGATGACATGACCAGTGACATTTTTCCATGTGGATATTTTTCTAATTAGCCTGGTAAATTCTACATGAAAACTGTATCTTGAGTTTTTCTCGTCCTTGATTAAAACCACTCAATTCATATTGAATGAAACTCATTGTTATGAACATTGATAAAATAATTAATGATAAATCTTGTTTTATAAAAATGGAATGGAGTGGGCAATTCGATGCGAAGACATGCGGAAGTATACCTTTTAGGTGAAGTCGACCATTTCCAACAATTTTGATAAAACAAAATTTATCATTAATTATTTTATCAATGTTAATAATAATCAGTTTCAATATGAATTTAGTGGTTTTGATCAAAAACGGTGCGTCTGACGAGAAAAACTCCAGAGACCGGTTTCATGTAGAATTGATCAGGCTTATCAGAAAAGGTATCCACATGGAAAAATGTCAGTAGTGTACCATCCTTTTTGTAAAAAATATCAGAGGACCTGTTTGCAGGGACGCCACTGGTGGAACAATTGAATAACTTTTCTAAAATTTGTGGTTCTATATTCTATTAACACATACCAAAAGTCAAGTTAATATCTAAAGTACTTTCGGAGATATTAAAAAATAACCATTTAGAAAATAAAAATTCAACACCCTGTAGTAAACCGTTGCGGACATATGTTCATATGAACTTTTCTTTATAAAATGACCTAAGGAATCACACCCTGAAATATTAGCACGTCATTAAGGAACACCCTGTATTTGTATTCAAAAAGAACCTAACAATGCGATATTTCTATTAATTTACATAACTTATAACAGTAGGCCATAGTCAATTTATTAGGAACAAATTCAAAATTTTGACAGCTCTCCTAAATATTAAATTGAATAATATTAAACGTGGCAACATATCATACTTTTAATAATTCTTAGCATAAGCGCCCATTGTTAAGAATAATTAAATTAAAATCATATTATACGAACTAGTTACGCCACTGGACTTTACGTGAAAATCTCTAACAAGATCACCTTTTACCATTTTGCCTGTTAACGCATAACGGAAATAAGAAGGGGTGACTAAAAAGCGACGATTTTCAAAATCACCCTGTAGATTGAAAACTAAAAGAGCCACGACATATTTGACACCGGAATTTTCCAATTCGTTAAAAAGTGAGAAACTGAAGTGAATACCGCAATATTATCTCTTTAATAATAACTCTAGTACCCCCGGCAGAAAGTGTCGAAAATGGCACACTCTGTACAGGGTTATCAATTTAGTTTGTCCCACTTTTAAGAGCCTGTAACTTTTTGTATTTAGTTAGCGCGTTCATTCAAAAAACAAGATGTAGCATTTTTAGCCAAGTTTTTATGAGTGCTGTCAAAAATGACAGTAGGTGTCATATGTCACACCGAAAAGCAATTATTATTTTTTTTTAAATGGGACACTCTATATATTAGAAAAGCATTAGATGGCGCCTTTTCTTCCCATCTCAAAAATATAACACACATATGGATTCTTTTCTTCAAGTGAGTAGTAGAAAAACAATTTTATTAATATTGGTACCTATACTAGAAAATAACAAAAGTTTATAACATCAATTTAATAACTAGAATTATATAATAATTATTTCATAATCTATATTGCTCTACATGACCACCTCCATTATCGATACATTTATGAAACACTTTTACAATGTGACTATTAATTTTTAATAAAACTTATCTATTAGTTTGAATCTGAAGGATGGCGTTTTCAATTCTAATATACAGTTCATTCAACGAAAAACACGGTATATTATATATTTTTAATATAACCCCAAAAGAAAAAATCACAAAGTGTTAGGTCTGTCATAGTACCGGCTTTTCCAATCCATTGGACATATATTATACAATATCAAACATAAAACACCTTTCCCCCACTGAATAATAATATCTCATTGCGGTTGGTTTTTACATACAATATAACTTTTCTGCAAAATTCTGAGAATGACAGACTGAAATATAAATAAAGATAAAATCCATAGCAACCAAAACAATTGCATAGCTATCTTGATGCTTCTTAACAATAATATATTTTTACATATTTTTGGCAATGTTTAATGGAATGAAGAAAAGATGTGTGTTATATTTTTGAGATCGGAAGAAAAGGCGCCATCGAATGCGCTTCTGATATATAGTGTCCCATTTAAAAAAAAATAATTATTGCTGACAACACTCATAAAAACCTGGCTAAAAATGCTACATCTTGTTTTTTGAATGAACGCGCTAAATCAAAATAAAAAAAAGTTACAGGCTCTTAAAAGTGAGACAAACTAAATTGATAACCCTGTACGTCTTTTGATGTAATAAAATAAGCATATAAAATCAAAATATTTATTATGAATTTAAATATCAAAGAGGATAGAATTACGTATGCTCGATCAATAACAATCAGACAGAGATATCACCACCACGATGAGCTCTTCCACGACAAAATTTATGTTTAGGTTTCGTTTTTATTTCCATTATTGTTATGCAACATATACGTATAGTACCACGATATATTCAGGCACGGAAACTGACACCAAATATTTTGTGGAATTATCCTGAAATATGTTTGGCAATTTCCGAACTATCTTTTATGATTTTCTATGGGCAGGACCGGGCTTACATCTTCTCCGCCTTTAGACTGAAAAAAATTAGCCGCGTTTTAGAAAGTGAAATTTTATGATGTATAACAATTTTTTTTTATTCCGACCAGTGGCGTTCGTGCGGGAATTTGAACAAAAGAATGGTACCTTTTTTAAACAAAAAATATTTTTGAAATTCTCATTCCTTGCTGAGCAAATGTCGTCTCTTGATTTTTTGTCGTTTGACGTACAGTTTTCGTATAAAAAAATTAAACTAATTTATTTTCACTGTGTTATGAAATTAGCTACAAAAACAAAGATTAAAAAGGATCTAGTAGGTAAGAACCAGATTTTGTTTTGTAAACAGTTTTGACAGTTGTCCACCTAGTCTAGTTGTCACGTATTTAAGTCATTAACCTTAACAAATTATTTAAAAAACATGAAAATCACCCTGTATCTCAAAAGTTAAGCCGTTTAGGACATATGCTTATATGAAGTTTTCTTCGGAAAATGGACCCAAGAATAACCTCCTTAAATATTAGCATGTTATTAACCATCACCCTGTATATCACGAACAATTAGTTCCATTAAAATTTTACCCATTTAAAACCTTTCTCCATCGTCTAAAGGCGTACAAAAAATAAATTGTTTTTACATCCACGTTCGGCAAGCATTTCCGCCATTCCGAAAAGCCAAGTGTGTTTTAAAAAGAGGAAAAATCGTATGCCTGGATGATCTGGTATGTAAATTGCCACAATAATAAATATTTTAGTTCAATGATATTCTTGAATTTAACATTAATAAGCTGCATATCAATACCAATGTTTTAAAACTTATATTGTAAACAACTGCCTCATTGTGAAAACAAAGGAAAAAGGCTGTATCTGTAAGAACAATTGAAGCAGTGCCATATCTACCGGTATTCCATGTGTGCAAAAACAATATTCTATTTAAAAAATAAGAAGTCTTTTCAGGTGGTATTAATATCAAAAACCAATGTATGGGAAAATTATTATTTCCCAGACCACCCGATGATACCTTATACAATAAGGGCGTAGTTAGTCTACATAGTAGCACTTTAAAATACTATTTCAGATTGAATGGTACTATCAAGAAAATGAAGCCTTTTCCATTGATAGGATGTAACCACCTGCAGACCGGTTTCGAACTCTTTTGTTCTCGTCAGTACAGGGTAGGTGTACATACCTATCATCAGAGAGGACTCTAACTTAACGCCGTATTATCGACAGTAGTCGACAAAAAAAACCGCGCACCGCCATCTCTTAGCGGTCCCACACAATCTGAACAGACGTTATTTGAATAAATCAAAAATAAGAAGTCTATACATTGGTATTTAATATTCTATTTACTTATTTATTTTTTGAAATAGTACATCTCTCAGGCGTGTGAAATTATGAAGAGGAAAGGAAACTCTGCTCCAGTAGTTCAATAAAAGTTCAGTTTTTAATTTCCATACATGTTTCCACGGCACATACCCTCATCTACATTGAAAAAATTATACATAAGAAGAATAGTTTGACATTATTAAGGCAAACCTGTAAAAGAGGAAAAACATGTTTAAGCATTTTTTATGTAAACAAGAAAATTATGATTTTGGAAACATTATAAAGTTCAGAAAATTATGGTAGAAGAAAGAAGTGTAAAATATTTTACCTTTTGTAGTAGAAAAAGAAAGAAAAAAATTTATATATGAATGGATATCCTCCATTTTGTTTCTTCATGTCTGTTTAATTTTGCCTTTTTTGAAAATTATTTTTGGCTATTTTCCAAAAAGCGAGTTAAAACCTATAATATTTTCCTTAGATTCTTCTTTCAGTAATTTATTATTGTAACTTTTCCTTCTTTTTCTGCTATAAAAGGTAAGATATTCAAAATATTTTTTTTTCGTTTCTTTGAACTTTCAGTAAACCTTCTGCTTATGTATAATTGGTCCACTAATGATGAGGGTATGTGCTTTCGAATCATATATGGAAATTAAAAACTCACCTCTTCTTATACTAGTGGAGCAGACTGTGTGTTTATTTTCCTCTTAATATTCTATTTGATTTGGGGCCCGCCACTGAACTGGAAATTAAAAAATTATCTTATTGCGTGCACCAATGACCAACGAAATTTCCATAACACCCCAATTATTGATAAATATTTAGAATATTTATAGTCTGGATATCCCAAACCTTTGTTAACGTATACAGGGTGTCCGCTAAGTAATGGGACATGGAAAAAACATAGACTCTTTACGTAAAAATATTAGGATTTCATTATACTTACCTATATCCGAAAGTTGGTATTAACTGAGATTCAGGGTGTTAAAGTTAAAACTTTATTTTTGTTTTTCTCTAATAACTTTGACAGAAAACAACATTTTTTTACAAAATTTGGCAATTATGGTTTTTGTAGGATGAGAAACTGATTTTTTGGTGAAATTCTAATTTACAATATAGGGGGCGCTGCCTGCGTCATTTTTTGCATAGTTATTAGGTCATAACTTTTTGTGCCTACGTGTATTTATTATTAGAAATATATTTTGTTACGTAAAAAAGTTCAGGTCGCCCAGAGTTACCGTTTCGGAGATATATGCATTTATATTGTTTAGTGCCTATTGTTAATTTGCAAACCAATATTTTTTTTTTAAAGTAACCTATGAGAAAACAAATGAAATTTAGAGATACAGTTGCTATGAAACCTCCATGTTCCATTCATCAAAGGAATATTAGATATAGGAACAGGTTTACCTTGCCTCATGATAAAACCTCTTTGTTTCAAAGAAGTTTTACTTATAATGCTATAAAATTATATAACTCTATTCCTGACGAATTTAAGACATATAATATTCACACATTCAAGCACAAGATTCGTTCTTATCTTTTTAGTAACCAGTGAAGCTGCTGGTAGATGTTGCTTTTGTTTACTGATGTTGTTTTGTATTTATTTTATGTTGATTAATATTTGAGGCAGATCAAACTCAGAATGTGGTTGAGTAAGAGTAGCCTTTTTGACTAGACTTCGCCACTTATGGGTTTATCTCGTCCTCAGTTACTATTTTCTACAGTTTTTGTTAATTAATCTTGTTTCATATTTGTAACGCTGTAACTATACTAATAAAAGTCTTTATTATTATTACTATTATTATTATTACTGTGTTTCGGCATTGTTACTTAACGTAGGATAAACTCAAAAATGAACCTTTTTTATACAGCTATTTGTATAATCAACAAGCAAATAACAACATAGAGGTTTCATAGCAACTGCATATCTAAATTTCATTTGTTTTATCATAGGTTACTTTAAAAAAAAAATTTTGTTTGTAAATGCATATATCTCCTAAACAATATAAATGCATATATCTCCGAACCGGTAACTCTGGGAGATCTGAAATTAGTGGACCTTTTTTACGTAATAAATATGAGAAAAGTATTATTTTCATTAAAAACTTAAATACACGGAGGCACAAAAAGTTATGACCTAATAAATGTGCAAAAAATTTTCACCAAAAAATTAGTTCCTTATCCTAAAAAAAACATAATAGCCAAATTTTCTAAAAAACCGTTGGTTCTTGTCAAAGTTATTAGAGAAAAACAAAAATTGAGTTTTAACTTTAACTGTATCTCAGTTAATATCGAACATAGGTAAGTTTAATTAAATCCCAATATTTTTACGTAAGAAGTCTGTGGTCTTTCCATGTCCCATTACTTAGCGGACACCCTGTATATCCAAACAATAATACTCTTGAAAAACCTTAAGAAGGTGAAACATATGTAGAGGTAACTCTAATAAACTTGAAGCATTAAAAAGCCATAAGTGTTTTAATTTTAAATATACTATATTTCTATTAATGGCAATATCACATTTAGAAATATTTATCTCTTTATAAATCTGTACTAAAAAATTTAATTAATACATTACTGGGTTGTCATTTATTTCATTGTTAGGGATAATTTAATTATCTATCCATGTTGGAAGAATAAAAAAATAAACAGGCCCCCCACTGCTTATTTATCATAATAATTAATGAAATCCATTCCCTAGTAAATCCGAATTGTTCTGACAATACGAATCGTATATTCCAACAGCTTTTATGCATAAATGCCAAAACGAATATGATTGTGTACGCTTGATCAATAAAAATCAGACAGAGATGTCACCACCACGGCGGGCATTTCCTCTACAAAATTTATGTTTCATTGCTCGTTTTTGTTTTCATCTTTGTCGTTTGATATTTATTACATTATTCAGAAAGGAATGTTTTTCTTCCAACGAATTATGCAAATGTATTATAGAGGGTAAGTCGGAAAAACACTATAATAAAACTATTATAGTAGAGAGTGTATTGTAAAATTTCCTAAAAAATATTGTATTGATTACATTTTGTATTAATAATATTGTACACATAATTTATAAAAAACTATAGTTAGTAATTCTAATCAATTTAGTACAATCAAGTAAATACTAAAACATATTTTAAATTTTACAATGAATGTAAGTCACATACATATAAACAGTATATTACCAATACGAACGTTCCACAATACAAAAAGTGTCTCCGGGGAGATGGCGCGGGTCTATTGAGTTTGCGCAGTAGGGTGGAAATTTTATCGATCGCGTCAGAGCCGGACGACATTATTTGTTTGTTGTTTTCCCACATTGTTGTCGGCATATTAGTGCTTATAAACTTTCATTACCTAACAACAATTTTTGTAAAGGAGTTTTTAATTTGTGGTGATTCGATTCGCTGTTTGGTAGGTTAGTGGCTTGTTTTGTTTAAGACGAAAGGACACAAGTGCATGGTGCTTTTTTGCAAAAGTCGTGGATCAATACTAGATATAAAGTATTTCAGGTATGTACATACAGTGTGTACATAAAGTAAGGAACAAATTCATTATCTAGGAATCTAAAAATATTTCGGAAAAATCCTCGGTCACGTGTATAATAATTTTTAATGGCGCATTTTTTCCCATACAAACTTAATATACAAGGTGGCTCATGTAGTAGATATGACATTATCGACGATTTTTTTAAATGGGAACCCCTCTATTTTAGTTCAGATCTGTAATCTCCCAGAACAGCTGATTTCAAAAACATAACATACTTAGGGCCTAAAATTCATAGTTTCGTTACTACAGGGTAAAACAAATAATTTTATTTAAGATATTTTTTTTTGGCTTGGGAGGCATCAATTAATTGCGTGAGGCGTTTTTAGCGATTTTTCAACCCCCCTTCCCCCAATAAAAGATTTCGTGACATTTGGCTCAATCCCTTCCGCCATCACCCAATTTTATCTGAAAGCCTTACATAATTAATGGACGCACCATCATTTGCTGTTACTTATGTTTTTTCTAAAGTAGGGTTATTTGCTGTTATGTAACTATGGTATTTAGATAATGTCATTGTCATTACATTTTATTTTTCTAGTAAGTTAATTAGAAGTAATACATTTTATTTTAAAACATATTGAGTTACTATGCGTTTATCTTTAACACAAAGAATAGAAATTCTTATGATGATTGGATATGGTGATAGGATCCGTACTCAACAAGAAGTTTGCATTTTGTTTAACACTAAGTATCCAGCAAGACCAATTACTAGATCAACTGTGAGTAAACTTGAAATAAAATTTCGGGAAACGGGTTCAGTGGAAGATATTCCCAGAAAAGGCCGTTCAACTATTCCGGATGATAAGAAATTAGATATTTTATTGGCTATGGAAGAAGATCCCCACAACAGCGTCCGCCAGATTAGCATTGATCATGGGGCGGCTGCTATGACCGTTTATAACCTATTGACGGTAGAAAAATGGCACCCGTTTAAAATCCGATTGGTTCATGAGTTGAATGAAGATGATCAAGATTATAGGATGGAGTTTTGTCAAATATTAATGGAAAGATGTAACTTAGATCCTTTGTTTGTTGAAAATATCCTATTTTCGGATGAATCTACCTTTAAATTAAATGGAGAAGTGAACCGGCAAAACTGTAGATACTGGGCAAAAGAAAATCCCAGGTGGATGCGTGAGCACCATACTCAATATCCTCAAAAAATTAATGTTTGGGCTGGTATTGTGAAAAACAAAATTATTGGGCCATATTTTTTTGACAACAATGTAAACGGACTAAAT
Source organism: Barypeithes pellucidus (assembly GCA_963991005.1). Classification (NCBI taxonomy): domain Eukaryota; kingdom Metazoa; phylum Arthropoda; class Insecta; order Coleoptera; family Curculionidae; genus Barypeithes; species Barypeithes pellucidus. The sequence continues at coordinate 93,656,436 of OZ022556.1, forward strand.
TATCTTCATTTTCTTCAGAACTTTCTTATCCCTACGCTAGTTAACTTATACCCTAGTAGAAATAATCCAGGCATTCTAAATGAAAATTTGTGGTACCAACAAGACGGCGCACCTCCACATTATGCAGCAGTAGTGCGCCATTACATAAACCAAGTTTTTCCGAACAAGTGGATTGGAAGACGTGGGCCTGTTGAATGGCCGCCTAGGTCTCTAGACCTTACACCACTGGACTTTTTCTTGTGGGGTCATCTGAAAAATGTTGTTTATAAAGTCAGACCTGCCAATATTGAAGATTTAAAAAATCGAATAACAACAGAATGCAGGAACATTTCAGAAGAAACCATAAGAAAAGTCCAACAAGAATTTATTGATCGTTTGGGGTACTGTCAGGCAGCAGAAGGAGGACAATTTCAACACTTAATTAAATAGCTTATTTAATTTTTTTACATCTTTTTAAATTAAAAATATCTTAAATAAAATTATTTGTTTTACCCTGTAGTAACGAAACTATGAATTTTAGGCCCTAAGTGTGTTATGTTTTTGAAATCAGCTGTTCTTGGAGATTACAGATCTGAACTAAAATATAGGGGTTCCCATTTAAAAAAAATCGTCGATAATGTCATATCTACTACATGAGCCACCTTGTATATTAAGTTTGTATGGGAAAAAATGCGCCATTAAAAATTATTATACACGTGTCCGAGGATTTTTCCGAAATATTTTTAGATTCCTAGATAATGAATTTGTTCCTTACTTTATGTACAAACTGTATATACGAAAATATTTTGCTTATCACATTATCCGATCTTCGGAACCGAATTTCACTAAAAAGCTTGTAAAGAAAGAAGAGAGTGTGACCTATATGTGGTCACCACCTAACCTTAAAATTAATGTATTTTTAATTTGGTGCATTAGTAGCTGATAATAGATCCCAAAATAGTCAATATAGTCATTCATTCTTAATTTTTGGTTAAAAAAAAGTGAGCTTACGACGTCGGATGAAAGTTAAACTAAAGCTCATCATGTCGATTGTTACAAATATTCGGACGGACTTTGGCACCAAAAGTTTATACCAATCAGGGCACCGTCGCATCATCATATCGTCAGAAATCGTATGCATGGAACGCTGTCTTAAATCGAACTAATCGAAATTTTGATTGCAATATTTTTCCTAACTAACCAGTGAAATTTAGATTATAAAAGTTGAAATCCGGTCCTGTCGAATGTTTACTTTCACTAGGAAATTTCGGAACTGCGCAAACGTCCCCTTCGATGCCCATAGCGGAGACATTATTGCAGATGGTATTAGCAATATACTAATAAATTTAGTACAATCAAATAAATTTAAAATACATTTTGAATTTTACAACTAATGTAAATGAAAATAATTTATTTATACTATTAAAAAATATTTATACTTATTATAAAATGTATGGTACATTCATTACTGACAATTATTGCTTAATCCAAGTATTATTATTGTTAAAATGACCTAGTTTGAATGAAGTGTGAATAGAAGGCTTAAATCGGATGCAACGGATCACTGGAATTTCCACTTTCATAACAGATGATTAGTAGAGAACTTATCTAGCGAATATACCATCGCCCGAAGAACTCAAGCGAGACAAGGCGAAGTTACCACTTGGATGGGTGACCGCTTGGGAATACAACGTATAATTTTTACAAAAGTTTATAGTAAATTTTACAAATGAATTTAGTAAATTTTACAAAAGAATTTCAGTAACAGCCAAAAAATATTCTTTAAATTACTACTGTTAAATGTAACCCAAATAACCAACAAAATTTACTATATTATGTATATCATATTTTTTACAGAAAAAAATATTATATAGCTATTTATTGATGTATCTAATAAGTCTGCCTCCTACGCATTAAGGTCTATAGACGCCCTATCCTATTTCAAGCTGTCTGGGTTCATTAGCCTGCGTCAGTTGCTCTATTGTGCTCTAGTCAGAACGCCTAAATCGTATTTTGGGCTTTATCGATAAAAAGGGATGTCACTGCCACAACGGAAAGCTAGGATCTATACGTCTTTTAGGATGGACGAAATTAAAGTCCAGTATTTTTAATCTCAAATCAGGTAGTATATCTTCACATTACCAATTCAGCAGATTAAACAAACATCAGCGCTCGATGCTCGGTGCATAAACTTATTGCTATTGGTCAATCCGCGATAAAACTTCCGATGTCAGCGAGATGCATTTCTAACAGGGTCGTGGTCCAGTGTTGGCTATTATTTAAGGTCTATCCATGCGTGGGTCGAGATTGTACTGTTATATTGTTCTTAATGCGACCCTGAATTGGAAAATGAATATACATATTGAGGTCCTAGTCGACTACATGTGTTGCAGAGCAGATAAAAGGTACGAGAACTAGTCCATTCACTCAGTGTATGATATGTGAAAATAAATTTAACATTTTCATAGTTTAGTTCAATAGCTGGTAATAACCGAGATATAGGGATATCAAGTAAAAATTTAATTTTCGATTTTCCTAAGTAACTTATTTCTGAATCAATATTTTTACACGAAACATTGTGACTAGGGTTTTTTTGGTGCAAGGAATTTGAATTTGTTAATAATTTTAATGTAAATTGTAGAGGGCGCTCTCTGCGGTAGGTACTCTGGATACATAAAAAGAAGTGTAACTTTTTTGGGCCTAAGTATAATTATGTTTATCTTAAAAATATCAGTTTTCCCATAATTTTTACGCAAGAAAGGTATACTTTGTAAATGTCGCTTCGACTAACCGTTTTCGAGATATTTTGAATTACAATTTCTAATGGGCCTGTTTAAATTTTGACTTGTAAATGCGAAAATGGCGAAATCGCAGTATATATATAGGGTGTTTCTTCATAACATGTTAAAGGATCTAAAGGATTTTTCCTATAGTGCTTGTGTTTGATCATAAAAAAAAATATTTAGGAAAATTATTATTGGTTCTATTTTCAGAAAAAAACTTCATATAAACATATGTCCTACACATCTTACCTTTTGAGATACAGGGTCTTAAAGATTTTCAAAAAAATCTCTTTTTAATTAATATCTATGGTACTGCTTGCTCTAGACATTTTTGTGAAATTTGGTACACACCTCAAGAAGCATTTTATGATGTATGACATGTTTTTTTTATTCCGACCAGCGGCGTTCCTGCGGGAATTGTCCTCGGTACTTTTGAAGAAAAAATGGTACGTCACTTCTTTTTTTTTTTAAATAAAAATTATTATTGAATGGCAAATGTAGTCTCTTGATCTATTGTCGTTTGACGTACAGATTTCCTATAAAAAAATTAAATTCATTCATTTCCACTCTGTTATGAAATTAGGTATTAACAAAATTAAAAAGGATCTAGTAGGTAAGAAGCAGATTTTATTCTGTAAACGTAAACAGGTTTGACAGTTGTCTACCTGGTCTAGTTTTCACGTATTTAAGTCATGAACAAATTATTCAAAAAACATGAAAATCTTTAACACCCTGTATCTCAAAAGTTAAGACATTTAGGACCTATGTTCATATGAAGTTGGCACAATCCCGATGTGTCCTAGTAACATTATGCATAAGTTTCATCCAATATTTTTTCTGCAATCTTATCAGTTTTCTTTTTCGAAATTAAGAAATATATATTGGTGTATAACCAACTCATTGTCACTTAGGAATGCAATAAGTTTGGTATATCGACTTGATTATTCAGAATTAATGTTAATTTTAGCTTGGAATACTATGACCATAAAGTCGAAGATTTAAAAATGTTTTACCTTTCTTGAAATTACGTTACATTCCTTTTTGTAAGCTTCCTTCGATTTTTTAGACAATAAATTGTGAGTTGCATTATTAATTATTTCGTCTGGATCGCATTGCTTCTTCGGAATCGGAATTATTTCTTTCAATTTTAGATGTTTTTTCAAATATTATTGACATTTGTAATGCTAGTGTTTGGTCATTAAAAAAGTAGAGGAAATCATATATTATAGAATAAATAACAAATCAGTCGATGCCGTGCAAAATCCATAATATATTATCCTTCACTTCCACGCGTACATTTTTTGTTTGTTGTGACATTTGAAAATTTACCAATTTTCCCGGTAATAACTCAAGTGTTTGCAAACGTGATTAATTAAGTTTGTGTACTTTACGTGTTGATTGATAGCAATTGTTGCCGTTCAATCGAGGTTAAAAGAATAAAACTACAAAATGCGCATCTGGTAAATGTTGCAGGACTGCTAATAAAAGTTTGGATTGCAATGAGGAATTAACTTTTCTCGAGGTATAGTTAGAAATTTTGGAAGTTAAGCACAATAAAAAAAATAGCAAGAAAGTTCATATGCATATACAGGATGGTGCTTATATTGGCTCTGGGAATAAGATTTCTCAAAAGTCCAAAAATACGTACTCACAGGCATCGCCTTTGTCATGTAAAAAAATTCACGACCCCGAACGGGTTATTTTCAAATTGGAAGACACCACTTGTGACAACTTTTTGGAAAGCTTATCGAAAAAGGAATTTGTCCATATTTTGTTTCTTTAGATCTGTCAAACCATGTAAGAAATTTAATAAAAACTAATTTCTAACGAACAATTAAGCTGGATTTCTAATTGGACAATTGGAGTAACGTACGTCGTAAGACATAAGCCGTAGACGATAAGACGTAAGAAAAATATGTCAACATGACAGTAATGCACCGATTCCGTAAGCCGTAACGTAAGAAATGAAACTGAACCATTTCTTACTTCTTACTGCTTAATTTTTATGCACTATGAATAATTGTTCTGTTGCAAACCACATTTTGTGCACATTTTTTTCTTAAATAGTTACTTTTTCACATCTCCGCCAGTACATTAGATATTATTTTCAATTTTGACATGTGTTAATAGGGTATTATGCTACATAACATCAGTAAATTTTGTATGGTTTCATTGGCTTTATTAAATATTTCGTCTGTAGCGCATTGAAATGAGTTTTCTTCTTGATGTTTTCTAATATTATTACATTTGTAAGGTAACAAAAACAATGCTGCACCCAGGCAACGAACGATGCTGATGTTGTTTCCCTGGCAACTTGATATTATAAGCATTCAGAGAAGTAAAAAAAATGACATGTTATGGCTATTTTTTACGGCTGCCGACGCACATCTTCGCAGACAGCATGAAGTATAACGCCTTAACAAAGACCTGGAAGAAATTTTGGCTTGAAGTGACAATCACCAAGTCGAATTTAAAGTTTTTTCTAAAAAGATTAACTTTACAGAACCGGATTTAGTCATGGCAGGACTGGCCATCCCACTAGCTTCATCTATTAATTTGCTGGGCGTCAATCTGGGAGGACATATGTCTTGGTATAACCACGTTGTAGCAATCGCCAAGATAGCTTCTCAGAAACTTGGTGTAGGTACTCTTCCGAACCAAAAAGTTGTACACACCACAACAACTTTTGACACTATACAAAGCCCAGATTCGACCATCACTAGAGTACTGCTCTCATGTCTGGAGCTCTGGACCCAAACATACACTTCAGCTACTGGATTCCATCGAAAGGAGGGTCATTTGTCTGATCGGAGACCACGGGCTGACGAAGAGCCTCGACAGCCTAGAACATCGAAGACAGGTTGGGGATTTGACTCTCTTTTACAGATATTTTCATGAAAAGTGCTCGGCTGACCTTGCCCACTTGATTCCGCCCAGAGCGGCGAATAGCAGAAATACACGACGAAGCACTACCGCCCATCCATATGTGGTTAAGTTTAGTACTCCTCGAACTTCATTATTTAAGAATTCTTTCATCTGGAGGACTTCATCCTTATGGAACGACCTTCTCGAGGTCGTTTTTCCCACCGAATATATCCTCCAAAGATTAAAAATCAACGTGATTTTCGCTTCTTGAGCACACGCACCACTAACAGAGTGCCCTAAAGGAATTTTCCTATAGTGCTTGTGTTTGATCATAAAAGAAAAGAATTCATTTGCGTAAAAAAATAAAGTTTTTATAACGATCAGTTCATAAATTGTAAGAAAAATAAAATTTAATTTTTTGGTCTCTCCACTGCTTAATAGCGGTAGTTTTTATCCGCCAACGAAGATATAACTAGATAGATAAGTTTTAAAGTACACAGCTGGGAAATTTACTAAAATTGCAGGCAGGTAGTAGTTTCGATGACAAATGTGTCTCGCGGTAAGACAGTCAGTTATAAAGTGAAATTCTTAGCTCCAGGTTTAATGATACTGAGTACTAAAGTTATTTATTAGATACATTAAAACCTGATATGGTTTTATAAGTTAAAAGTATGAGTTACGTAGAGAAAATACCCGCTAGCTGGTAGCCTGGCATGACATTAACTGAAATGTTAGGATTTTACGAACTCGGTAAAGAATATAATCCAGAGATTCACAATTTTTTTCTAATATTAAACGTTTCTGAAAACATACCTGCAATTGATGGAGGAATAAGAAGTTCACTGACGGTTTTATTTCCGAACATATACGTAGAAACTCCAGGTAAACCGGGAGTACCATTTGTTCCTGGTCGGCCAGCCTTTCCTCTAGGGCCTGCAATTCCTATAGTAAAACAGATCAAATATTTTATATCACATACTAACATTATATTTAAAGCACTGCAGATGCACCGCGAGATGTCGCGACGAGTTTTACGATGTTCTACCACTGCACTTGATAGTGCTTTCGCTTTCTCAGACTCACCACATGGTATATAAACAGTATATTGCCAATACGAAGGTTCCAAAATGCAATAAGTGTCACCGCTATGGGAGATGGCGCGGTCCTATTGAGTTTGCGCAGTATGGTGGAAATTTTATCGATCGCGTCAGAGCCGGCCCGACATTATTTGTTTGTTGTTATTCGCCATCTTTGGTTCTGGATGCTTTTTCAAATTACAGAATAAAAAGTGGTTCATCCACATTATTGTCAGTATATTAGTGCTTATAAACTTTCATTACCTAACAACAATTTTTTTAAAGGAGTTTTTTATTTGTGGTGATTCGATTCGCTGTTTGGTAGATTAGTGGCTTGTTTTGTTTAAGATGAAAGACACAAGTGCATGGTGCTTTTTTGCAAAAGTCGTGGATCAATACCAGGAATAAACCGAATTTCACTAAAAAGATTGTTAAAAAAGAACAGAGTGTCACTCGTATACAATATAACATATATGTGGTCACTACCTAACCTTAAAATTAATGTATTTTTAATTTGGTGCATTAGTAGCTGATAATAATTTTCAAAATAGTCAATATAGTCATTCATTCAGGAAAAAGTGAGGTTAAGAAATATACGACGTCGGATGAAAGTTAAAATAAAGCTCATCGTGTCGACTGTTACAAATATTCGGAAGGAATTTGGTACCAAAAGTTTACACCAATCCGGGCAAATCGAACTAATCGAAATTTTGATTGCAATATTTTTCCTAACTAACCAGTGAAATTTACATTAAAAAAGTTGAAATCCGGCCCTGTCGAATGTTTACTTCACAAGGAAATTTCCGAACTGCGCAAACTCACAACGCCAGCTTCGATGCTCATAGCGGGGACATAATTGCAGATGGTATTATCAATATACTGTTTATATATATGTGGACCCGACTAACTCGAGCCTTACTAATTAAAAGTAATAACGGCGAACCGCGTCTAAGGATGAGTCTGACAAAGGGAAAAAAGGGAACGTATTCTATTCATTTATGTCTAATATGGACTTACCTGGCGTAAACATTGATTATTTATTAATATTGTAATGGTAAATTAAAATATCTAGAGGGTGTCTAAATTTTCTCAAATTTCCAAATCTTTAGCTTCATTAGTTAGTGAAAGATACGTCACAATATCTTTATTAAATAGATCGCCATCTTTTATAGCGAGCCATATATTTCGAAGTTATTTATAAAAATTACTTCCGATTCCATTGAACTAAGTCAAATTGGGTAACTTTAAAATATATCCTTAGTTCCGATCCTAAACACACTGAATCCCTTAAGAACTTTATTATTTTTACCTTATTTTCATCATCACCAGGTGCATAAAAGTTCTTAGGGAGAAAGTTTAAAAAGTTTTTAAATTGAAGTGAATAAATTTTTAGGATTCTATTGCAAATTTCAACTCAAATATTAGGCCATAATTGCGACAGTTTCTTGCGTACCTAGTTTTAAGAGATTACAAAAATTAAGTGTAGATTTATAGCACTGATGATTGATCCAATTTTCTTCTCAAAATAGAGATGCAAAACGAGAGTAAAAAATTATTCAAACTGTCAATAATTGGCAAAATCGAAAGTTTATTTTTTTTAAGTAAAGATGCTTCGTCTATTAATTTGCTGGGCATCAATCTGGGAGGAAATAAGTCTTGATATAACCAAGTTGTGGCAATCACCCAGGCGGCTTCGCAGCAACTTGCCGTCTTTTCCTGTCCAAAACGTTGTAAACACCTACAGTTGTGTTTCCCAACGAATAGAGCATGTCCCAATTTCATATTTTTATTTTTCTATAGTTTCGAAAATAATTAGTGAAAACCTTGCCATTAGCCCGATAATCAGAAGGCAGGAGACCATATGAGTGGATCAGTGCTATCCTTGCCTAACCCACAATTTATTATTTATGAAATAATGAGAGACAAAGTAAAGTCGTAACAGAAAAATAAACAATGTTGTTAAGAATCCTTTAAATATTTATTTAAATAAAAAACATATGATTCTAAAATAATATTGTAAAATAAAAAATTTAACATTTTAGAATAGTATGATACTTTGATACTTAACAGATAGGCACATTTGGCGCTAAACTAAAAGTTGGAACGACATAAGGTGGAATAATTAGGCAACATGAAAAATAAAGAAAAAAACGAATATTAATAATTATTTAATCGTTTTCTTCATAGTCGGATGCTTCATTTTGCTCAACCTCAACAATTCCGACTGAAAGCGACTTATAAAAGTCATGATGTTCTGGAGGCACAAATTTTAAAAGAGAGAGTAGGTCTTTTTTCTTCTCTTTAGTTATAGCTCGTCCATTTGGATACAGGAGAGGCAGTTGTAACGTAAACTGAAGCGCAGGACGACCTGGACCAGATTTTTTAGTAAGATCTACAGTGTTGAAAAGTAAGTCGTTTTCAGCATAGTTGTACTTATAAAACATTTTCTTCGGATCTTCTTTTCGTAACTGAATCCATCTAATTTTTAACCACTCCACTTTGGATTTATCTGTAGATATTTTTCGGTTTGTAATGGATTCTTCCAAAGGCTTTGTACTGAAAAACATATCTTTAGTCATATTATGAACAGAAAATTTAGGTTTCTTCTTCTTTGCTGATCTAATGACGTTCAACCAGTCGCTTGGATGAAAGATATGAGGATGATGCTTCTTTTCTCTTTCTATTACGCCAAAATCTTGATCACAAGTTGAAAAACTATGGCCGGGTATGAAAAATTTTAAATTGATTTTTTCAATTTGTGAATGTTGTATAATGTAAGACAGGGCCAACACTACCTTAATGTTACGGTTTTGGCCTCCGCAACTGTCACTGTAAAGAGTCATTTCTTTTGTACTTGATGACAGACAGTTTTTTACGTGATATAAAAGACAAGATGAGATTTCTTGTGCCCCTCTTGATGCAATACTTTCGTCCCAAACGTGCATGTGTCCTACGTTATTCACTTCGTCGTGGATACCCAGGTTGTATACCCAGAGCTGTCGTATGTAGTATACAACACCGGTAGTCAAAGCTGGAGTAGGTAAAGTTTTTTGAAGGTCAAAAACCAATACTTGTCTTGTATTATCAGAAGATCTGGCTGCAATCGCATCTCGTTGTTTCATGTCTCGGACGGCGTCCACTTGTCGCAGGTGAAGGTCGTGTTGCAATTTAGCGCTCCGCTTTTCCGCCTCACTCTCTAAGGTATTTATGTTTGTCTTGAACTCATCACAAGTTTGACAGGTATCTTTCTGAGGTTGGTGAAAATGTAGATTAAATTTTGTATTAAAAATGTTTCTAAAAATGAACAAAGAAACTACGTGGTTCCCACTGTCATTGCATTGACTTTTATACAAATCATACATAATTTGCATATTGAGATCAGGATTTAAATATTTTCTATTGCTGTCTCTTCTGCAGTAATGACTCTCGTAGGATGGAAATTTTTGTATGAATTCACAAACTCTTGTCTCGTCGGTTAAACTAGTCTTATTATGCGGCGTATGCTTTCCTCTCTGGTCAGCTCTTGGAGTTCCAGATGTTTGTTTTCTCTTTAAAGCATTTGTAATAGTTCCATCACAAATAGACAGTGTCCCTTTAAAAAATTTCTTGCAAACAATTTTATCGTCACCTCTTTCATCCTGAAGCCTGTAGGTTCTTGTTTTTCCCCTTCGACTATTCTGTTTTTTGGTATATTTTCTTTTAATAGTATCAATTTCTATTTGGCCTGCAAGAAATGAATGCTTCATATCCCAATCCATATTATAGAAGCCATCAAAAATTTCTTTCCTTCTTGCTTCAGAGATATTTTCAGCACAGCGAAGTCTGCATCCACATTCTGACAAGTCACAACGCTTTCCTGGAACCACTCTTCCCGTTGTGGACAGATATTCGTCACCACGTGAACGCTTTAATTTCCTAATATTTTTCTTATGTGTGTTAGGCTGTCTGATACGTTTTCGTCTATTCTTATTGTCTAGTAAAGGCTTATCATTCTCTTCACTTTGGCTCTCACCTAAAAAAATAGATACGCATGTTAGTTTTATAAGTACCGTAAACGCGGCAATTGCATAATCTGTATATTATTCCACATAGTAAAGCATTTAAAGTCATGCCACTAAATCCAGACATGTCTATCCCACAAAGATATTAAGTTCACTTGACGCTGTAAGTGAGAGCCAAAAATGCCTAACACTCACACATGTTTACATGCAATAAACCATATTAAACTAACAATATCAACAATCATTAAATTATTTAAAAACTAGAACTTACCTGAAGCTTCCTCATCAGGTACATAGTCCTTATCTTTATCACTATCGTCACCCGATAAATCGGATAATGAAAATTGCTCGACGTTCGACGCCGCCATATTGTGATGGATAGGCAAGACTGGCGTAAGTAACTTTGAAGTTGTTTTGATTACCAAAGTTGCTCATGGATGGCAGCACCGTATAGTTTGAAATAGAGGGTTGGGCAACTTTGGCATGGACAGATTTAGGTATTTTTAAGAAGATGCGCACAATATTGGCAAATTGAAAAAATGGTGGGTTAGGCAAGGATGGCACTGAGCCACTCATATATGAAGTTCTAATCTTGTTTTGGCCCAATATAACATAATGCCTAATTATTGACCATATATTTTAAGACATCCTTTATATAAAATGTCAACTTTCTGAATCTCTTTTTCGATTTTTGTCACACAAAAGAAAATCAATTTTCAACTAAAATTTTAACATTAAATGAACGTTAAGACAGGCAAGTTCGAGTGGATAAAAACTTTTAGCGCTTGAGTTTGCTTCTTACGGATTAAATATTTAAATTTAATTAATTATTTAATTTTATAGTAAGATCCTATACAGACTGTCTCAGAATATAGGAATCTTGTTAACCATTGGACATACAAAAACTTTTGTTATTTTTCCCCATTTTCCGAGCCACAATACACGATTTCTGCTTGAAAACGGACGAGGCGCGATAACTCGAACAGCGTTAAAAAAATGACATACCTAAGATCCAACACTGCGCTTGGGCGTCGATGAAAATGTCCGTTCTAATTTTTTTCCGGTCACGAATAACGAAATCTAACATCCGACAAGTAAAACAGACGAGGCGTGATAAGTTGAATTCTCCGCTGTAAACAAATTCCGATTTTTCTCAAACCAAAACTATTCACCGCACGGAAAATGTCAGTCACTATTTTCATCTCCTCAAAAACATCACTCTGAGTCAAGAAATAAAAAGAACGGACGAGGCGCGATAACTATTACGACCACTTTTTTACATATGTAAACATGATTCTCAACGATTTCGGAACATTGCCAATGTTCGTTCTTGTTAATTTCCTTCTCAAGTCCTAATTAAATCACCAAAAAACTCAAAAAAAATTAGGTCGTGATCAGTCTGAAATCCTGGTAACGGGCTGCCGTACTATAAGATTTAATATAAATTATTCTTATGCAGAAATGCTTCCAGCTATTTCGTAGAAATAGTCGCTGAAATTCCTAGCTTATTTCACAAATGGGAAAACTTTAGTTGGGATTTAAATTATGTACCTGTACAGGCTTGGTTGCAAAATATCCTACTTAAATCGCAGTCTAAATTCAGATTGAGCCGGTTCTTTATGGTAAAGTTCCTTATACTGTCCCTTAGATGGAACTTTCTTTACACGCACCAGTACAACATGATTAAACTAACTACAGTGTGAGTGTTTCATTAAACAAATTGTTTTTTTTACATAATCATCACTTAATTTCGTGTGATCACGGTATTCCAAAGTGACAATAACCTCACAATTTATTTCGATGCGACCTGATAATTGCTATTCAGTGTGTTTCAAAAAACATGTGCCAATGTGGGTGTTGGGATTCCTTTCCAAAAAATAAGATAAATAGTTCCTATCAACATGGATCCGCAGACTGTTTAAAAAATGCAGGGTTTAAAATTTTAAAATTTTTTTGCTGTTTTCAAGATATTTTCAAAACAGCTTTAGTACTTTTAGTGAAATTTGACTGGTAATTCTCATTACCTTCTTCCTTGATGATAAAAAATTTGAAAAATACAGGGTGTAATGAAAATGACTTATTATATTTAAACCGGCAAATCCTGAGATGAAAAAAAATTGAAGAAAAATAACCTTAAATGGCGCTTTGAATTATTGTACGAAATATACACTTTATATAAAATCTGATTTATTTACTACAATTTTAAGGTATATACCTACTCGTCTTCGATCTTATAATCCGTTAATAATTAAATTCCATGAAAAAATAAAACACAAAAAGTATGATTTGCAACAGAACCGACAATAGGTAATATCACACAATTGAAATCACATCACAATATTTCTTATTAAGAATTATTTCATAACAGAAAAAAAATCGGGTAATGCTACAACTAACAAAACGTTTAAAATTCGTTTACATCAATCACGTGGAACCCTCGATGGCATCATCCCATTCCCGAGTCTCGAAAAATACTAAGCAACGATAGTCGCGCGCGGCAGGTATCCAAGCAAGGGCGAGACATGCGGTGTAATCTGACAACACTGTTAGTATACTCTAGTGACCCACATTGTTGCTAACTGAATCCAGATGGAGCGGTGCGACAGAATGTGGGTAAAATGGTTTTTTACCTTAGTATTTAGATATTCGATTAAAAAGAAGTATGTAGACTTTCTTTAGGATACCTAAGGAGTCACCCATTTAAATATAATAAGTCATTTCCATAACATCCTGTATATAGAAATTTGGGTTAAAATATAACATTTTAAAAATGTTTGAATAGGTTTAATAGATACGTGCGATCAAGCGCTCTAATAATTTTTAACAAAAAATAGATACGATACTGACTCTTCCACAATTTAGTAGAAATTTAAATCACTAAAAAAAACTTCACTTAATATTTATTGGGTGTCAGCTTCGGTTACAAGATAAATAATGTAATTTTATTAGATAGCGTATCCAAATATCACGTGATGTAAGTCAGAATGTTTGTGCAGAGTTGCATTAAGGGTCGCCCGGAACTTTGTCAAATTTTTTAAAATGTATAAACCGCAAAATTGTTGATTATATAACCTTTATGCATTGTTATAGGAATATAAACGATATATGTACAAATTAATGAAAATTTAAGTCACCAAAAGAAAAGCTAACGAATTTTATGTCGGTAGCTTTGAAATGTGTCTAAATGATGCCGCTTCTGTAATGCACAGAAGATATGCGGCGCGGCTCTGCTCTACGGTACAAGAGCGGTATTTAGACACGGTTAAATGCTGCCAACGTAAAAGTCGTTTGATTTCTTATTCGTGACTCAAATTTTCATTAATTTTTACATACTTGCATGTCGTTTATGTTCTTCTTTTTATGAAAACGCATACAAAGTTACATATATAATCAACAATTATGCCGTTTATACATTTTCAAATATTTAATAGAACTCTGCACAAACATTCTAAGTTTTATAGGTTATGCCATATTATTGTGACGCCATCCGTTCGTTCGTTAGATATAGTATAAGTAAAATTATAGTAAATATTGAAAATAGCCACCATCAGCAGTGCTGCCAGATCGAAAATGACAAAGAAAATTTAACACACAACACAACGACATTTAAAAAACGGTAGATTACGGTAGACGGTGCACGGTACCATATAAAATAGATTTTTTAAAACAAAATACTAAGAAAAAAGGTAAAATTAAACATGAATAGAAAACGGTAGGCGGTAGACATAAAGAACTTTGTTTAGCAAATTACTAGAAGAAAAAAAATATATTCTAATGATAATTTTGAAAGGGAAAACCTACTAAATTCAATTTTAATTTCAGTCGTTTTGCTTTTGCTTCTCATTTTTACGACTCTCAAAAAGCGGTAGACTACCGTATTTTCATTTTTTATGACTTAAAGCGGTAGATCTACCGTAAAAGCGGTAGATCTGGCAGCACTGACCATCAGCTTCATTACAAGCATTCAATCTTCAATCTACATAAATATATTCTTCTCTGATACAAATAAGGGGATTTTGCCGTCGTATTTTTGAGTTAGAAATCACCACACAAGCGATGGCACATGTTTTTGGAATCAGCCTGTTAATATGAATTTATAGTTATTTTTCTTTTGTGTTTACCTCTTTGTCCTGGAGGGCCTTGAGGTCCTGGTAGTCCCCGTTCTCCTTTCAGACCTGAAAAAAAAATTTAATAAATGAATAATTTTATAATAAAATGAATAGGTATTCCAAAATCGCGGGATCGCTTACAAAAATCGTTAAGGTACAAGTAGCAAATAATAAACGGTGGCAACAATTTTATGTTATTTGAAGGTGAATTTGGGTAAACTAAAACTAAGTAAGTTTGTAGATGATCAATTAATATAATTAGAGCCGCCAAATAGAACTAATTTTGACCGGGTGTTTCAGGAGGAATGCTCACCTCTATAACTTTTTTATTGTTTAAATTACAGAAACAAAATTTTGGTGGGTTTGTATGTGCTATTATTTTCCAATTTATGACATGACGGACTTCGTTTTGTCAGTTCTGGTTTAACCGGAAATAACTTCAACTTTGAATTTTTAAATAGAACAACACCCACTATATTTTTGGCCATATTGATTCAGAACACCATTTCAAATTTAACGACACCCAAATGTGGGACAACATGGGAAGCAGGTGCGATCTATACCAGTTTCGGACTTTCTTGCCAGCATAACTTAGAACCTTTCTTACCATATTTTGTAAGAAACTTCATAATTACATTTTAAGAAAATATCGAGCTCATTAGCAACATCTGCTGGATAATTAGATTAGAAACTTAAAGTTTATAGAATTATAGTTGGTGCATAAGTTTTGTAATGCAAGGCGTATACGTAGTTGAAAAATGTAGTTTTAGTAATAAGTAATTTAATAAACACTTTTCGTCGTCGCATTTTGACCGTTTTTTCAACAGCTACTTACAAAAATATATTTTAATCAGTGGTCAATAAATAAAGCATACTTTAATCACATATCAACACTAAAAACAAAAATATTTTCAATAACATGCTAATTATTTGTATTGAAGATAAGTGTCTTGGTTCGAAACGCCTTATAAAATAAAATGTTACTTCTATTCAAAAGAAACAAAATCTATGAAGGTTGCGAAAAAACGAAACGTCGGATTTAAAATTCAATTAAATTAAAATGTATTTTCACATATCTCTTCAAATAGAATTAGCTGTAGGAGCAAATTTAATCATATTTTCCCCTTTACCCCCTCTCCCTGTTTTCAGAGGGGAGGAGGCTACTTTTTTTTAGTCGAATCTATGCAGGAAGCGTATGTGGACAGCAATTCTTTTTATCCTTTAACTCCATCAATTGTAATAAAGACTTCACAATATTTACCGTTAATTCCATCTTTACCGTCTCGACCAGGAATACCATCCTGTCCAGGAATACCATCATGACCATTCCTTCCGGACAAACCGTCTAAGCCTGGTGTTCCTGGTATTCCAATTCTACCGTCGAGGCCAAGTCGTCCAGGTTCCCCCTTGTAATAAAATGAAAAGGAAAATCATATACTACAAGATAATGATGTGATCAAAGAAACGGATATCATATTTTTAAAAATTGAGTTTTCGGGGCTAATAGTGATTAAGATTTTTTTTGGATTGTGTTTTGTATTTTTGCTGAAGAACTAAGGGAAATCAATATAGCATAGTTCTCTTAAGACGTATAGATTTGTATACACAATTTTTTTTTTAAATAAGTAATAATAATCTAAAAAAATGTAATAAAAATAATCGATTGGAACGAACCTTCTCTCCTGGAAAACCTGGCATCCCTGGCATTCCTGCCAAACCTGGATCGCCTTTTGGGCCTGGAAATCCGGGCAAACCTGTTTTACCAGTTTGACCTGAATTACCCGTGTCTCCCTTTGGTCCTGGTGGCCCAACAACACCTGTAAATAAAATATTTTAATTATTAAAATTCTTTTATACCCAAGTAAATATATGGTAATTTTATTCGGTTTTAGGTCATAAAACTAAAACCATGACGTCTAAATCTTTTGAAATTAGTTTTGACTGAATGATTTCTATTTTTGAAATATTTCCGGCCTTGTAGCGTAAAAATCATTTGCAGGATTCAAAATAATAACATAACAATGAATATGGGGGAATTAATTGTTTAAAATATAAATTTCAGTTCGGATTACATTATTATAGAGTCTATGGAGAAAGAAAAGTAAAAATATAAGTAGATTATTTTTTTCCCGCTCTATAATATCGCACAGCGAACATACCTAGAAAAATATAATTTGTTTCCTAAAGTGAACTTATACAGCAGACTGTACCCACCTAATTAAAAACTAAAATTAATTTTTACCCTGAGATATAATAAATAATTCAGTGATTTCTAAAAGCTTTTTACTAATGTAAACCACCCGCGGTCTCGCTAAAGTATAGTTTTGTTTATAACAAATCTACCCAAATGCAACTAATGTTTGTAGTTTTGTGTATTTATGCTTCCAGGGTAGGATAAACTTATATTATCATAAAAAATGTGGCGAAAGTACTTGGATATGAGATTATTTATATTTTAATACATAGATATATGTAGTTTTTATTAATTTTTATATTCATACTAATTTTACGCTAGAGTCATCTAGCTTGTGATAATTTAAATTAAGAGATTTTGATTTAGCTATGTGATCAAGTACGGTACAAGCGATGCTTCAGTATTATTGGGTTCAGGCGGGTAATTTCTCGTAACCGATTGGAAGTTTTATTTGGTTTTAGTGTAGTGATTTATTTTTTGAAGTAGTTAATATAAGGGCTTTGTTTAGGAATTTTTAACAATAGGCTTATCAATAATTTTCAATTTTTAATATGAGAAGGAAAAATTACTTATTTAGAAATAGAAACGGCTCTAGTAATTTTAGTGAAATGTGGGTTATAAAGGTCGCATTAGAGTCTACCTATGTTTCCACATGCAGTCCGGCTCTTGCTCATAAACAACATTACACGATCTTCTGTTTATGAACAAGGGCCGGACTGCATGTGGAAATATAACACAATAATTTTAATGTATATTCTGACGTATTTTCAAAAATATGAAAACATGTCTTATTTGTAGAAATGAGTAAAATAATACCTGGCAGTCCCGGTATACCTCGATCGCCTTTCACTCCCGGCTTCTGTGGACAAAATTCTTGTACTTTCTTACAGTATCCTTCCAATGCTTTTTCCTGAAAAAGAATTGTTGGTAAAAACAAACGCTATATTGAATATTGAATTATACTGAGATCGTATTTGGAGATTTTTTGGGTGTGCCAAATATGTAAAAAAAGTAAAAATGTTTAAATAAAAGTACGCATGAATCTGATATGACGACTTTTGGGTCAAAATAAATAATTTTAAAAAAAATATAAAAAATCAGGTTAAAAATATGTGCAAGAATTGCAGTTATCTTGCGGAAATAAAAAGAATTTTGCAATTTCTATATACAGTGAAACGTCTCTTGGACACCTACGGAACCGTCTAAATATGTCCGCATAATAGAGGTGTCCGACCATGGAAAATTTGTTATTAGGTAATATGTAAAAGCAAAATTATTACTATGTACAAATAAACATAACATAACAAAAATACACTAGTTTTAGTTAGGATGCATTACTAAAAAATCTAATAACGCAGTTTGACGTGTTTGCGTTTTAAACTTGCAATCTAGAAAATGTAATTCCAAGTCTGACAACAATTCCATTGCTTTAGAGTCACCTCTATTCTTTGAATACTCTTATAATTCCTTTACCATACTAATGGCTTGTTGATAATTGATGACATTTGTTTGATTACTGCATTCAACTTCTTCATCAGAGTCGTCGGATAGTGATGTTGTTTCAGTTTGGACTACATAATCGGTAGGAATGTGGTCACTATCATCTTCTAATAGAACATTGCTATCAATGGTAATGAACTCGCCCAAATCATTGTTATCAAATTAAAAAGTTCCACAACATCAATATTCTCTTTCAGACTCAAAACCCCACACTGCTGTCGGGGAATCACACATATTTTCATTCGGTCCTTTCGCGCTGCCACGCAAACTTGCCGGTCTGTCTTCAGAGAATTTTTGCACCGTACTTATTCGTCTCCCAAATACTTTTAAAAAAATTTTGTCCGTTTAGAGGAGGGTTTTCGCACTCTTGTATGAAAACAGCCTGGCCGCGTCCGCCCAAAGGAGAGTCCGCCCAAGAGAGGTTAATTTTCATGAAATTTCATATACCTAGTTCGAGACTATGAAAAAATGTCCGCTTAATAGAGATGCCGTCTTATTAGAGGTGTCCGTTATGAGAGGTTTCACTGTAATTAAGTCGGGTGGTATATTATATTTTCCTGCGGCTACGTTCGAAAATGAGAAAAAATGCATGGTTAACTTGCTTAGAAAATGTCTTAAAAAATAACAAACTTAACTTAAACAAACTGGGGTGCTGCACTTTGCACTGCACATTAAGAAAAATTACACATATTTTTCTTCTTTTTTAATTGTTGGAATGTGGGAAATTTTATTATGACAAATATAGTTAGGCAACCCACTAAACATAATAACTGCTTGGGTAAACTAGTAATGGGATAAGTACCGATTGATTTTTTCATACAGTGTAATTAAACGTGATTTATGTAATTATATTTATTTCAATAAGAATTTGAATACTGTTTTAAGCAATTCCCATGTAAAACTGTCATGATTAACAGATTAACTATATCTTGCTCCACCTTTATAAATATTGACGTTAGATTATCAATTTTATTATTTTTTTGGAACGATGTATTTATTTAAAGTTAAGATTAGTTAAATTTTTTTTAGGTATTAGCATAATTTAAAACATCAGAAACTATAAAGTTTCATATACAGTACACAATAATTAGCTTAAGTAAATAGGAAAAAGCTATTATTTTTATTTACCACCAGGTAAGTAAAGTTCAAATAATTGATCACTGATTTGTGGTTCATAGGAAAAATGTGTATATTACTTATAGGAAAGTGATTTTCACAAACTCGGCGGATTTCCGTGCTAACTACCTCCTTGTTTGAAATCTACAACTCAAATACTAAGGTAAAACACCCAATGATTGACAGATTTTAGAAACATTTTTGACCAAATTGATCATTTGAGAAAGCTTTTATAAAGCGATACGATAGCACATTTATCTCATCTTCCTCTTTGAATGCACAAACATCAGCTGCCGACTCACATCTTCGCAGACAGCATGAAGTACCATGCCTGAACAAAGACCTGGAAGAAATTCTGGCTTGTGGTGACAGTAACCAAGTCGAATTAAACGCTAAGAAAACCCAGGTAGCAGTTTTCTCTAAAAAGGTTAGCATTACAGAACCGGATATAGTCATGACAGGACACGCAATCCCACTGGCTTCATCTATTAATTTGCTGGGCGTCAATCTGGGAGGAGGTATGTCTTGGTATCACCACGTTGTGGTGGTAGCCTTGGCAGAAACTTGGTGTACTCTTCCGGACCAAAAAGTTGTACTCACCTCAACAACTTTTGATACCATACAAAGCCCAGATTCGACCATCACTAGAGTACTGCTCTCATGTCTGGAGCTCTGCACTCAAACATACTCTTCGGCTTCTGGATTCCATCGAAAGGAGGGCCATTCGTCTGATCGGAGACCACGAGCTGACGAATAGCCTCGACAGCCTAGAACATCGAAGACATATTGGGGATTTGACTCTCTTTTACAGATATTTTCATGGAAAGTGCTCGGCTGACATTGCCCTCTTAATTCCGCCCAGAGCGGCGAATAGCAGAAATACACGACGAACCACTGCCACCCATTCATATGTGGTAAAACTTAGTACTCCTCGAACTTCATTTTTTAGGAATTCTTTCATCTGGAGGACTTCATCCTTATGAATGACCTTCCAGAGGTCGCTTTTACTAACGAATATAACCTCCAAAGATTCAAAACCAACGTGAATCGCTTTATTCGCACACGCACCACTCCCAGGGTGCCCTAAATGATTTTTCCTATAGTGCTCATGTTCGAGCATAAAAAAAAATTAACAACGTTATCCCAATCATAGAAGGTATTAAAATCGTCGAATGTTGAAAAAAGGTTAAAAAATATTAAATTAAAGGAAAAGGATAAGTTGTTGTTTTCTAGAATCCTTAAATTGACAGGCCGAAAAAAAGATTGTCTCAAAATTTTAAACAATTTATTTCTTTTTTTTACAAATTTATTCGTAATTTACTAAATATAGTATAGAACTAGAATACTAAAGCTAGTAACCAAAGAAAAAAGGTGAATATTGGTAGTATAGTATATTATCTAAAATTATATATACTAAAAATTACTGGTCAGCTCTAGTATATTTTCAACGTTAGAAATTCAACATCTATTAATTAAGACGGGTTTGTTCGGGTTTGTTCCAGGTCGGATGCCCTTAATAAAAATATTTATTTTACGTATAAATAAAACATAGATTGACCATTGCTCGACTGCTGGAATATCAATGTCATGATCTGCCAATAAATAATGGATTAATTTGAAATACAACAAATTCAATAAAGCGTTCATATATTCACAGTTTAGACATCGAGCGTTTATAGAATTAATTATTGCCGGTTGTGTTTGTTCTATCGGGATGGATTATCGGTATGGTGTGTCTTTAATTTTAGCATTATCATCATATAATAGCATTTTAGGTACATACAAGACGATTTAGTGTGGCAACATTCAATAGCTGAGTTGATAAGAGTATATTGTTCACAAAGTAGTATACGAGTAAATAATAATCAATGTAGTATTATTCAAATACACTGCGCAATTATTTTAAAGCAAAACCAAAAATTTGCCTCGACTTTGACTATGTATTTTCGAAGTTTGTCGGTCGTTTTGATTGATTGTTTTTTCCAATTGTAGGTTTTTCTTAACAATATAACCTTTATTGATTCGGCGAAAAAAGTAACTATAGAATTATATCAGGTGTTATATCACTGTTGTGTTTGTTTACGAAAATTCAAAACATCCTGTTGAGTAGTAGTGGATTCTGTGAGTCGGGCGAGAGGCCGAAATACACACGGATTTTCTACAGTAACCAGACTACTTCCCCCTCCGTTTTCGAGGATGCTGAACACGATGGTGCAGTTAAAAATTGTTTTTGGGTTAGCCCACCCCCTCAAATGGGCAAAAACCACCCCCAAGCGGGAAAAATGAAAATATTTGGGCAATATCGTCTGACCGAACGTTTTCGATGTCGCTGAAGACGATCGCGGCCTCGAAAACGGTCTTCGGTGCCAAACCACCGCCCCAGAGCGATGAAACTACCCTCCAAGGGGGTGAATTGCCTGCGAGCGACTTTAAACGGGAAACATTGTGTGATTTTGCCTGACGGGGGGGAGGGTGGTTTTGCACCAGAGACTGGTTTCGATGCCGCGATCGTCTTCAGCGACCTCGAGAACGGGCGGTCACACAATGTTTCCCGTTAAAAGTCGCCCGCAGGCGATTCACTCCCTTGGAGGGTAGTTTCATCGCTCTGGGGGGGGGGGGGGGGCATTTGATGCAATATTGAGGGTGCGAGAGTACTCCGTGACCCCGAAAATGGAAGGAAATCGAGATCGGGCAGCTTCAAGCAAATATTTTCAATTTTCCCGCTTGGGGGTGGTTTTTGGCCCATTTGAGGGGGTGGGCCAACCCAAAAACATTTTTTAACTGCACCATCGTGTTCAGCATTCTCGAAAACGGTGGGAGGGGGGAGTAGTCTGGTTACTGTAGAAAAACCGTGTTGTTCGCCCGACTCACAGAATCCACTATAGGTATACTAAGCATTATAAGCTATTGCAGACAACCAATTTGTTTATCTCTGTTACTTTCTGAAATACACAATTTTTTTTACATGAGCTTACATTTTTAGCAACACCGAAAAGGAACCAATTGCTTTAATTATCGCAACAACAATAAATAAGATTAAAAAAATACCCATACTTTACCCAAAAATATACAAATTAAAAATGTTGACGTATAAAATATCTTTACATTTACGTTGTCAATGCGACCCCGACGGACTAGACGTAACACAAAAATGCTTTTTTTTGTACACCTTGTACGATGAAGGAACGACAATAATATTTTTGGATACTCTAAACCTTAAGCTTAAAGGTACTCTTGATCAATGTCGATAAAGATTTCCAGGGACGTCCGTTATGGGCCCGTATCTCCGTAGGGGAGGCCGTAGGAAGAAAAATTTATAAGAACTTCTCCTATTATTTTTAAGTGTTTTATCTTAACCCGGGAGATTGCCCACATATTCTGGAACACCCTGTATATTGCGTAACAGTCATTATGTACGTAGGTTCTTGCTAATGTAGGAGTACATAAACATTGTAACAACATTTTTGTCGAATTCACCAGAAACAAAAAAAAAATTTCCACATAACATCCGTTTGTTGAGTTTGCCCTTTCTCTTCTGAGCGTATCGAATACAGTAGTTCTTATTTGTCTCAAACACCAACCAAGTCGTTGCATCTCAGATCGCGTAAGGCCATGAAAGTTAAGGGATGTTGTGTCTTTTGGCCGCCCCTTGTACTTTTTATTAAATGCGGATGCATATGTTTAAAATGTCCCGCATAGATCCTTTCCTAATTTAACTGTCAAATACAGGAAAACCCTTTTACGCAGCATATCCTAGTCTCGCGTACGGCGGGGATATGTGTTGTACAAGTTTATCCGTTCCGAAATAAATGGGTTTTGTAATCGTATTAGGTTTTTCATAATTTTGGTTGACAAAAATTTAGGGTGCAGGATAATTTGAAACTTTTCAGAGAATCCAATTCGTGGTTCACACCGGAATAAAGCTTGTATATTGGTATTATAAATTTTAAAGTTTTTACTATAAGAGTGCCTTTAAGTATTGTTTCTTTTTCATGATCAAAACTAGCACTATAGGAAAATCCGTTTCTACGACAGTTAAAAAATAGTAGACTGATCTACTGAGCGGAAATATCTTGATTCACGAGCGACCCTCGTTTAATCAAATTTCCACGAGATAGAAAAGTCACTTTTCTTACATGATACAATAACTAAAGGTAAGATATTTAAGCGTTCCAATATCGTCTGGCGCGCGCAGTGACGCCACTGGGAGAGGGATTTTTACATTTCTTAGGGAGCATTTAAAGGTATTACGCATTTAATGGTATGTGAAATGAAAGAATAATGAAACGAAAAAACCCGAACAAACCTTAATTTCATAAAAATATAACACAAATTACAGCTCACCCCACTAAAATAAGAGCATCCAACAAACTTTTAAAACAACCGCCGCGCCATCGGAACCGGTTGACGATAACCGAAGCTGCTCGGCGACCCCTGCTCGTTCCCACCAGCGTTGTCAATCTTTTACAATTGTAATATATCCATTATTATTTTAACAAGTTTTTAGATGTTCATTCTTATTGTGGGTTGTGAGGCTTTCCATATGAACTTTATGTTCAATCTGGAGGTAGCGCCCATAACATATGAAAGTAACGACCTATCCTTCGTACTCTTCGTGGCCTGACACCGTTTTTTACTATTCTAGGTTTAGGTTTCGAACCGTCAACCTATTACTTTTGATCAAAGATTTCTGGCAACACTGGTCGCCACGTAGTGCCGTTTGCCATAGTTTTCCATGGACATTTTGAAAGTTCACCAGAATTTTCTCTTATTTAGTCGTGTGTGTTTATTACTGAATTTTCATAAAATGAGGTGTGCTGTGTTCAGTTGTGATATGGATAATCAGGCAATTTATTTTATTTACATTTACTTCTTAAGTATTTTCCACTGAAGCTGATGAGGGTATATGCCTTTGAAACATGTATGGAAATTACAATATTGTTTAATTTACTATTGAAGCAGACTATGAGTTTCTTTACCTCTTCAGTGAGAGATGGACTATTTAAGAAAAATAGTTTAATTTGTTTATAAGTACTTAGTTCGTATTTTAGCTTTAATCTTTGTTGTATGTTCATGAAATAAATATACCTAAATACCATGATATTATTCTTTCATTTCACATACTATTAAGTGCGTAAAACCTTTTAATGAGAGTTTAAATCGCTGAAAGCAATATAAATATCTTTCTAAGATCTTGCATAAAAACGAAGATATAACAGATATTAGAAACTACCGACCGATCAGCCTGTTCATCTGTATAAGCTCTTTATGAGAATAATTACTAATCGACTGGGATATAAGTTAAATTCTCACCAGACAATAGAACAAGCTGGATTTAGAAGTGGCTTTGGAACAAACGACAACGACCACCTACAAGCAATAAAGTCTTTGATAGAGAAAGTTACAGAATACAACAAGCCATTGATACTAATATATTGATCATAGATACACAACCCTTCTACAGAATATATATAAGAGTGCAACAGCTGCCGTCAGAATGTATTATGGTAACACCAGCAACCCCTTGGAGAAGGGTATTAGACAAGGAGACACCATATCTCCTAAACTATATTCACCGCTGTGCTACAGAGCGCCATGAAAAACAACAATTGGGACAATATTGGAGTCAACATCAATGGAGTGAGGTTTGCAGATGATATAGTCATTACCTTACAGACCGGGTGGATCATGCATGTACGCTTCTCCAGGACCTCCAAAGTTCTTGTGCACGAGTTGGACTTAAAATTAACTTTTCTACAACCCAATATATGACCAACCTTGTGCCAGCTAAAAATATATCAACGAATGGTATGCAAATAGAACAAGTGTACAGCTATAAATACTTAGGCCATGAGATTAGATTGGGAAGAGACAATCCGACCACAGGATTGAGCAGGAGAATAGGATTGACATGGGCAACTTACAGAAAACTGAGGGATGTTTTTAAATCAAATATTTCCATGTGCTTAAAGAGGAAGGTATTTGATCAGTGCGTGCTTCCGGTTCTAACATATGGAGCAGAAACACTGACTCTTACCAGAAAGGTAGACAGGATCCAAGTGGCACAGAGAGCAATGGAGAGATCAATGCTGAATATATCCCTCAGAGATAGAGTTCCAAACCATACAATCAGGGAAGAAACCGGTATTACGGACGCAGTTGAAAGAATTACAACCCTGAAATGGAACTAGGCAGATTATGTTGCTAGAGTAAGATATGGAAGATAGAACAAGAAAATCCTAGAATGGAGACCTAGACAAGAAGCGTATCGTAACCGAGGATAGATACAGAGTGTTCAGGACCGGGAGAAATGAAATGATTTACGGGAGGCCTATGTCCAGCGGTGGACGCAAAATGGCTATTGATTATGATGATGATGAATATAGATCTTCATAACGCTTCTATCGGCGTGAAATCATACCTCTTAGTTATTTATATCATGCTTTTCTTACGCGTTGAGCACGTTGTTTTTGCGTATTTTTATTGGTAGTTGAGGTGATTTGGGGAGAAGACTACGTAAAAAGGTCGCCTCAACTACGCATCACTCACCGGTTTTTAAATTTATGACAATAAACGATATTGTAACTGCCTGGTTAATTATAATATGTTCAGATCACTGACATTTATGTTCTCATATTGTAAATTAAATAAATAAAGCCGTCGTTGTGCATGTCACTGCATGTCATAACAACCAACAAGCTTATTACAGTCACTCGTTAAAAATTGCAATACATAAATCCCAAACCCTTTAAAATTAATTCTAATTGGAGGAAAATATACAAAACCCCAACAAGTTCAAATACATTTAGCTGATATTTATTCTTAATTATATATTAAAATGTAAAATATTACTTAACTGTGACGATTACATATTATCTTTCGCGAGAGAGCATTTTAACGACCGCAAATAAAAGCTTCTAAATCCCCTTAAGAGCATCAAACCAAAAATTTTCCTTCTTCCCCAACGCTTCGTAAAATAAGCCGCTATGCAAGGAGATATAGTGCTTCCTATGGGTTTAATAGACCAAATATTTGTTAGGTACGGTTTATCCCACCAATTTTTGATAGCTTATGATCGTCTATATAAAATTGATGAAATATAGTTGCCGATAGTTGTGAAATATACATTTTTGAAATTATAAACGGGTATTACAAACAATATGTGACATCGCACGTGTGGTATTCATTATACAAAAATAAGACGAATAGTTCCCATCAACATGGGTCGCAGATGCTTTGTTTCAAAGATACAAGTTGTTAAAATTTTGTAATTTTTTCGGTAATTTCAAGACATTTCTGAAACAGCTTTAATACTTTTAGTGAAATTTTGGTGATGAAATAATCTCACTACCTTCTATCAATTGATGAAAAAAAATGGAATTTTTTTCAGTTTTACTCCATGGCAAGTGTTCGAATGACATTGCCCGCTAATTTCACCTAGAGCGACGAATAGCAGAAATGCACGCCGAACCGCTATCGCCCATCTCTATGTGGTTCAGTTTAGCACTCCTGAAACGTCATTGCTTAAGAATTCTTTTATCTGGAGTACGTCATCCTTTTGGAACGACCTTCCTGAGATCGTGTTTTCCTCCGAATATAACCTCCAACGATTCAAACCCAATTTGAATCGCTTTAATCGCACACGCACCACCCCCACAGTGCACGAAACAAAAATCTGGGTAAAAAACCGCTGAAAACATCGGACATTCTTAAAATATAAAGCAGAAAATGTACTTAAGAATCGGCACACCTGTCTGGCTGGTTTTACTTTCCTGCGCTACAAAAGTAAAAAACCTTTTGATATCCAGAACAGAATATACAGCTTTTGATCCGTTAATTCGACTTCGCAAAAAAAAAATAGAACTGAAAGTAAACAAACTTTTTATATTTTTTCTGTTCGTGTTTCGTAATAATAAAGTTCACAAGGGGAGAAATGAGGTTATGAGTTCTGTTATTAATTATGAAGCTTTTATTTGTAATTTGCTTTCCATTCTTACCGATTTCCGTGGGCGTACAGACAGGCAAAGGAAATAAATTAAATAGTTAATTATATGTTTTAGCTAGCGAAATTGGTGGAGAAAGTTTATTTTTTATTTTTGAGAGTTCTGAAGGACCAGGGGCCCAAGCAGAAAAACGTACCGATACAATAGCTTCTAAAATATTTCAGTTTAAGAATTAAAATTATGGAAGCCACCTTGATTGAATTCAGATTTCATGTCGTATAATTTCCAAATATTCGTGCAATCCCGTACAGCCGTACAGTATCAACACCGTATCCGTGGCGTACAGTAACTACAGCAGCGTACCTCGCTTAAGGTACGGTTCCCTCCACGTAACCAACTGCTGGTCTGGTTTCATGTTTATTTAAAGTCGATTCGTTTTATGAAGTCCGATATCGGATTAAATCATTAAAGGTTGTTAAACAGTACGACGGTTAAGTTAACAATATCTTCGCTATACTTGATCGTACCGAACATTCGACTGGTTCACTGTAGTCGGCCGTGCAAAATCAGCGGTTCCAAAACAAAATTATCTTAGAATTATGTACCGCGATAAATATTTTTATCTTTTATTTTTCACTAATAGTTTTTTTTATTTATCAAATGAAAAACATTTTGCGTCAATAAGTTAAAGATGTTCTCAGTTACTTTTTCCTAGAATTTAGTTATTTTGGGATCATTATAGTTAAATCTATATAATAATCACTATTTTCCCAGAAATAATTAAAAGATGTTCAAGTGCAGGATGGTATGTTCTATTTTACATAAGTAGTTATGCTTTTAGTTTGTTTCTCATTGTGTGTGAATTAAAAGCAGTTATAAAGCAAACTTATGGAAAATGTTCACAATGCCTAGAAGGTGTTTATCTTCAGGTGAACGCCGTTTGGTATTACAAGTGGAACGTTAGTTTACTTAGAAAAAGATAACTCGGGCCCGTTAGTGTCTATTTTGGCAGTGCAAAAACGAACGTCTGATGCTTGAGCATTTCAGAGATAAGACATTAAGAAGACTTCGAAAAAAGAGTGAAGAGGAATTGAACAGACCATATAAAAGGGTTTGACTCCATTTTCAAACCTTTGATTTATCCCATGGGATAAAACTATCGATTAGGCATATTGTTTATGATATGTATAAAGCCAAGGAATATGTTACCCTCAAAGCTATTCTTGAAAAGATAAAGAAGAAAGAACTTTGCGATATTGGAACTACCAGTTTGTCCATCATTTAAAAAAAAAAACGAACAACAGAAAAGTACTTTGCGAGCTATCCAATAATGTTTCAAAAAGATGGCGACGTCGGTTCTTTTTAGAATCAAAACTTCATAAAAAAATAATTCGTTAAACTAATTTGCCTAAATACTATAAAAGCTAAAAAAATAATTATTTTTCTTTGCCTTAAATAATTTTTTATTTACTGTAAATTATTTTATTTAGAAAATACCTAAAATATAATTTATTGTTTGAGAGCCACTGACTACCCTGCTCGAGCGGTTTTATTGCTTAGTGGACTTTATACACCGTATCGACTTTAGTATCTTTATGTATCCGTTTCCCTCCATGATACAAATAACTAAAGGTAAGATATCTGACCGTTCCAATTTCATCTGCCGCGCGCAGTGACGTCACGAGAAGAGAAATTTGAGAAATTTTTAAATTTCTTAAAAGCCGTATTACAGTCGGGAATTTTTGTGGCGCCAGCAATGGCCATTATAATTGCAAGCATTCATGCGCAGTACACCGTTCTCCGTATTATAGTCGCAAATTCTACTCTTCTGACAATTAAAATGACACGGATTCATGCGCAGTACACCGTTCCCAATCAGCTGTCTCTCATTACCAGAAATGGGGAACGCGCCATTTTAATGGCCATTGCCGGCGCCATTGGGTAGACATGGAGTATTTTTAACTGTTTATTATTTGGTCGAAGCAGGTATGAACAGCTAATGGCCATTTAAACCCACTGGTAGTTAAATTAGCAGTTCACATTCTTTATTAAGCTTATGGACTGCTAATTCGTAGCAACTTTTTTGACCTGCTATTTGTAAATAGCAGTAGCTGCTTTAACTGGTAATCGAAACGAAGAGGTTTGCCCATCTCTAATTCTGGGGGTATTTTAGGGATTTCGACAGTACCAACTGCTGTTCTGACCATTGACAATTCTCCAGCCGATCGAGAACGGTTTACTGCGCATGAATACGTGCCATTATAATTGCGGCGCAAGAGAAAAAATTTGCGACTCTAAAGGCCGTATTACAGTCGGGAATTTTTATGGCGCCAGCAATGGCAATTATAATTCAAGGATTCAGGCGCAGTACACCGTTCTCCGTACTACAGTCAGAAATTCTACTCTTCTGACAATTAAAATGACACGGATTCATGCGCAGTACACTGTTCCCGATCAGCTGTCTCTCATTACCAGAAATGGGGCAGGCTCCATTTTAATTGCCCTTGCCGGCGCAATTGGGTAGACATGGATTATTCTGTTATTTTTAACCGTTTATTATTTGTCCGAACCAGGTATGAACAGGTAATGGCCATTTAAACCCACTGGTACTTAAATTAGCAGTTTACATTCTTTATTAAACTTATGGACTGCTAATTCAGCAACTTTTTGCACCTCCTATTTGTAAATAGCAGTAGCTGCTTTAACTGGTAATCAAAACGAACAGGTTTGCACATCTCTAATTCTGGGGATATTTTAGGGATTTCGACAGTACCCACTGCTGTTCTGACCGTTGACAATGCTCCAGCTGATCGAAAACGGTTTACTGCGCATGAATACGTGCCATTATAATTGCCGGCGCAAGACAAAAAATTGCCTAGTCTAATACGGCCTTAAAAGGAGATTTATACGATGCGTGTGTGGTTTGTAAAAGAATGGCCCATATGTATATTTCGAATTGGTTTAGTTTAACAAATAAATTAAATTCAATTTTACGGAATTACATGCATCTAGATTCTATCAGTTAAAAAACATAAAAAAATTGGTATTAATCAGGACGTCAATTTTTAAATATTCGATAATTAATTGTGGCGTAAAGTATAATTGAATTAAACTTTCTTTCTCCTAAATTCGTAACGCTAAGATAATATTTTACATTTTTAACTCATTTCGTTTGTTCGAGTACTGCAGTAATTTTAAATATAAAAAATATTTTTCTGTATAATAAATTACCTTTTGTGACATCGCATTTTAACGACAGCAGGAAAAAAAGTATTAAATCTGCTCAAAATATAAAGCAAAAACGTGTACGTAAGAATTCGCGCACCTGCTTTGCGGGTTTGTATTTTTCTTCGTCGCAAAGACAAAAAGTTTTGATTTATAGCTTTATTCGTTAATTCAACTTTATCGAAAAATAGGACAAGAAGTAAACAAACTTTTTATATTTTCCCTTGTCATCGTGCTCCGTAATAAAGTTCACGAGGGCGGAGATGATGTTATGAGTTCTATTATTAGCTAAAACGGTTTTAATTGTATCATTGCTGACTCATTATTGGAAGGTATTCGGAATATCAATATACAGGTTGTTCTTTAATGACGCGCTAATATTTCAAAGGGTGTTGGAGGGAGGTCATTTTATGAAAAAAAAATTGTTGTTACAGTGTGTTGAAATGTTTTTTTAATAGTTATTTCTTAACATTCCCGAAGGTGCTTTCGTTTGTTTTTTTTATGATCAAACACAAGCACTACAGGAGGAAAAGTCCTTCAGGGCACTCTGGGAGCGGTGCGTGTGAAAATAAAGCGATTCAAGTTGGTTTTGAATCGTCGGAAGTTATATTCGTTGAGAAAAACTACCTCGGGAAGATCGTTCCATAAGGATGAAGTCCTGCAGATGGAAGAATTCGTAAATAATGAAGTTCGAGGAGTACTAAGCTGAACCACATATGAATGGGCGACAGTAGTTCGTCGTGTATTTCTGCTATTCGCCGCTCTGGGCGGAATTAAGAGGGCAAGGTCAGCCGAGCACTTTCCATGAAAATATCGGTAAAAGGGAGTCAAATCCCCAACCTGTGTTCGATGTTCTAGGCTGTCGAGGCTCTTCGTCAGCTCGTGGTCTCCGATCAGATGTTTTAGTTATTATTTTCCATTTTTGTATGTGTTAATATGATTTTGAACCTTATATTTTAGTTGTTGTTCCTATTTTATTAATTTAAATCAAAAACCGTAATCACATCACAATATTTCTTATTATGAATTATTTCACAACAGAAAAAAAACGGGTAACGCTACAACTAACAAAACGTTTAAAATTCGTATACATCAAGCACGTGGAACCCTCGACAGCGTCATTCCATCCCCGAGTCTCGGAACATACTGAAGCGATGATAGTCGCGCGCGGCAGTTATCCAAGCAAGGACGAGACATGCGGCGTGATCTGACAACACTGTTAGTATACTCTAGTGACCCACATTAAAAAAAAAAAGGTAGGTAGACTTTCTCTAGGACATCCCTAGGAGTCATCCATTTAAATATAATAAGTCATTTGCATAACACCCAGTATTTATCCTAATTTTAAAGAATATTTGCAGCCTTCATGGTTTAACCCACTGGGTGTGAGTTACCCTTAAAATCTCAAATGGGAATGGGATCAAGTGTCATATGATTTTAAAGATAGTTATAAATCTCTTTTCAATAATACCTTAATTTATTATAATTTGAGTAGCCCATAGTAGTAGTTCCAAGAACCCGCATTCCAGAAATCGAAGTGATTAGAACTATTTTTAAGCGATGACTTTGTCCCTGATAAAGAATTGGTAAGGTATCATCTGCAGTAACTACCTACAAACCCCGAATCACTCTACTAAATCTACTCAATAATTTTTTCTAACTAATAACCAAAAATCTATAAATCTCCGTGCAGAAGTTCTAATCACATCTATTTCACCAAATTACTAAGTAATTATGATCTTATTGAAAAGAGATGCAAACGATCGTTAAATTAATGTGCCACTCTCCTTCCTATTTAAGATTTTAAGGGTAATATCTACCCCTCCCAGGGGGTTAAACTACGTAGGCTTCAAATATTCTTTAAAAATATCCACTTCACAATAAAATTGACGTGGTTTCTTTTTGACCCTGTATTTTTTACACCCTGTAGGTTTATCTCAGTGTAGTTCAGTACAAATGCTATTTACCACAAGAAATTAATCTATGTCCAAGATAAATTTGAAAACTTTTTATTCCCATTGTATGTTTTAACAAACAAACTGAATAAAAATGGGCAACTCGGAGAGAAAAATATAAATGAAAACCTTGGCCTTCCAACTAATCCGGAAAAAACTCTCTAAACTAGAAAATTGCTTCACCAGTTGTACATAGGAGAGGTAAGCTTTCTCTCTAACAATTAACAATGAAACGAACGCGGCCTTAGAAAAAATGTATGTGTATTCTCTTTTAGTTTATTATCGTCTACACCGAATAAATACTATAGTAAAATTATTATAGTACGTAGTATTTATTGTACGATTTCCTGTGAAATATAGAATTAATTACATTTTACATTAATAATTCATATCAAAATAATATTGCAAATACCATTTACTTCTAACAATCATTTAAAATCCTTAATAGATACATATAATTTATAAAAAAGTATAGTTAGTATTTCTAATAAATTTAGTAAAGTCAAGTAGATATTAAAATATATTTTAAACTTTACAACGAATGTAAATGAAAATTATTTATTTATAACTCCACTAGGTAGTTAAATATTTTAAAATGTATGGTACAGTTTACTGCCGACTATTTATTGTACTTTAAATATTTTATATTGTAAAAATAATAATGTTAAATGATGTGTAAAATTTTTTTACAAAAATAAACGGCTCAAATCAAGTGCAACGGATTCCTGGGATTTCGATCTTCGTAAGAAAAGATGTTTGGAGAACTTATACATGGAACATACCATGGATCAACGAGGTCAATCGATACAACGTGAGGTTACCAGTTGGATGGGTTACCGCTTGGGAGACCGCTTGACACACGCGGTTTTTACAGAAGATTTTAGTAAATTTAACAAAATTTTTTAGTAAATTTTGCAAATGCTTTTGTAATTATTACTAAAAATTTAATTTCAAACTTTGCTATAATTTACTGGTGTTTCTTAATAAAAGTTATTCCAGTCATATATAGAGCCATAAATTATGGTTAGTTTTATTATTTGTATAGTAAATTGGAGTTTTTCATTCCATGAACAAGATAACAGGCCCTGAGTTGCTTGTCAAATTTCTCATTAAAGAATATCGGACTAGCCAGACAATTTCGTGGGGTTGCACTTTTCCTTGGTATAATCATGGGCGGCATTTATAAGGGACCCCCCCCCCTGGAATTTGATAACTTAATAACACATCAAAAAACTAAAAACTTTCGCGTTCAGTGTGTCTACTTAAGTTGGATCCATAAGGAAAACTTTTTTATTATTGGTTTTGTGAAAAAAAGTTATTCTTCATAAAAAGTTCTGCATGGTCTAAGGCTCAAAATGGAACCTTCAGTTATCAAAATTTCCCAGTCATCTACGAGGTATATCAGAAATTACGAATTTTGCTCAAGAGTAAAATACCTTTATTTTTGACAATACAGAAGAATGTTATGAAGAAAAGTTATTTTGAATTAAAAGTTATATTCAAATATGCAATTACAGTTATTTAGCATGAAAATTTCGGTTTTGTGATTATTTACTAATCATTCCGTATCAATTATTCTGGCTTGATACAATTTAACGTAATCTAGGATGCACTGACAATAAATATTTGACACGGAATGTCATAGTGCTTGGTATTTATAAAATACATTAGAAATGGCAGCTTTACTAAGTTGTGAGGAAAACATAGAAATTGTTTTAATAATGATTAGTAAATAATCACAAAACCAAAATTTTCAGGCTAAATAACTGTAATTGCATATTTGAATATAACTTTTAATTCAAAATAACTTTTCTTCATAACATTCTTTTGTATTGTCAAAAATAAAAATAAAGGTACTTTACTCTTGAGCAAGATTCGTAATTTCTGATATACCTCGTATATGACTAGGCAATTTTGAGAACTGAAGATTGCATTTCGAGTTTTAGACAATGCAGAACTTTCTATGAAGAATAACTTTTTTTCATAAAACCAATAATAAAAAAGATTTCCATGTGGTTCCAACTTAAGCAGACACACTATAAACAAATTTATAAAGACATTTTTGGCACCGTTATTATTTTAATTAAATTTAGATTTTCGGAAATCTGTGGATTAAATTTTTTCGAGTTATTGACCAAAAATAATTTTTAATCCTATTCACATTTGTTTCCGCAAGAACTATTTGATATTGAAGCAATTTACGATGAAATTATTGCATATTTGACATTACCACCGTAGAATACCACTAAAATACAAATAAGCATACTAATCAATGTTACTTAACATAAATAGGTATGGAGTTATTTTTTGGTTTGTCTTCCGCTGTCTCTTTTTGTATATAGCTCGGGAAATCGGGATCATTTTAAAAATACTGAAAAATCCTCAGAAAAAGAAAAAATTTTCTTGAAAAAAAATTACTTTTGTTCGTCTTCTGCAACTTAAGCAAAAATGTCACGCTTTTTAAATTGAGTATAATAATTTCGCCTGCGGCGCTTTCGTTCGCAGCGAGCTTTTTCCCCTTGTTGCTACCGCTGGTGTCCTGGTTTTTAAGTTTACAAAATTACTCATTTTATCATTCCCCTTGAAAACTGCTTATAAATATATTTTAACAAATTAATTATTATTATTTATACCTATTAACACGATTGACTAACTTTCCTGATAGAAGAAAATAATTGCTGCAAAATCGGAGTTATTACCTTGCTCTCTACGGAAAAATGTCAACTCTCTTATTTTATACCTGGCTTGCGATTTATATTTACAAAACTGTACGACAAAAAGTTTTGATTTACTACTTTTTAACCGGAAATTCAACTTCACCAACGTGAAATAAGGAACAAAGTTTTTACATTTTCCTTTTTGTCACAACATTTGTTGATAAACTTTCCGAGGCATGCAATGAAATTTATATCAGCTGTTTAAGTTTGTTATATAATTTACTTTTCCGGAACTAACTTCTGGAGTTGATTTTCGAGTTTAAAATTTATATTTTTCCATTTCTTTTATTCGACGGCTAATGGAAAAAAGTGGAAAAAAGTCAAGAAAAGTCTCTACTTGTATAGTTATTTATGTTTACATTGCACAAGTCCAGGAAGTGATTTGTTACAGTGTGAGTTAGTATAGAGATAACTATTTTAAGGGCGGATATCATGAGAGGATAAAATGTACGAAATATGCTTAAAAATGCACCATATAATTTTTTAAATGCACTCGTATGTTTAAAATATATAAAATCTATCGAATATCTTGGTTGAGTAAATGGAATCATTTTATAGATTACATTAACAGGATTCCGAAGTACTTGTAAACGAGTTTTCTTCCCAAGCGTTTATTCCTGTTTAAGGAAAAAAATGTCAAAGGAAAAAAACTTTGTAATAGAACTAGAACTCGTGGAAAGTCTATATTTTTTTTGTTTCGGGTTTGTTCGATTTAGATTTAATTTTTTTTACTGCTACATATAGAAAAAAATTATGGACTTTCCTCGAGTTGTTAACAAAATTTAGACATCCCTCGTTAAAATTTTTTTTTTAAATGTACCGCTTTCATAGGAAGCGAAAACTTCGTTTTTTCAGCGTATAAAGTTGAAGTATAGACCCCGATCATGTGCAGTCTCTTTCTTCGGATTATCGTTGTTTCTGTGCGGCGTACCGATTAGGGGCGGACGCTCGACGCATTCTTCTAACTGCAAGGGAAGATTCAATTCGCCTCGTGCCTTCAAAGCGTGAAACGAACAGGGATCAAATCAAGGTTGAAAATGTTATTATAGTGTTTCTAGTTGTTAATTCTGAAAGTTAGTGGTTGCAAGCAACTTTTTAATGATAGCTGAGGTGTAAAAATGCAAGAAAAACACAAGTCGACATCATAAATAGGAAAATACATTGCAAATAAACCGTAGTTGCATATTTTCTTTACCTAAATCCTACCTTTAAAGTAGTTTTCTGATTGTCTTAGGTAAATAATAAGGAAAATCTAAAAACTTGACATATTTATTAAAAATCATTCTCTAGTACTCGGCTTATTTAGCAATGACTTTTTAAAATGTTGTGGACAAATTATTAATGATTTTTTTGTAAGATTGTTAGCAATTGCTATTAACAATAAATTATTATTATTATTATAATGAGGGAAGAAAACTTTAGTATAATATGGATTAAAATTTCTGTCAACTTGACAGAAAACGCATAGGGAATTGCAATGCAAATGCAAATTTTTCCGAAAATATCAAAAAATTAAATTTGCATATTATCCACCAGATGAATCTGACTGAGACGTCCTACAATTAATTATTGTATTGATTTACGAATAGTAATAACATATTTTGTCTACTGTATATTTAATGACGAAATCCGCACATTGTGTAACGTTAACAGACTTTTTAAATTTTAGTAGACATACTGAAAAGAGTAAAAATCGACCAATTCTTTATTGCTGTATAAAAATGTTAACTGACGGAGACCACGCCTTACATCTTACGGCTCTAAAGAAAAATCCCATTTTCGCGATCAATTTAGGCAGCTTTCATTAATCTTTATGCTTTTAACTCTAAGCTAGGTAAATGATAAAGATTACTTACCTACCAGGGTAAATATTTTAAAGGTTAAAGAGCTCCTTGCGAAATTGAATTTATGTTCCAGGATTTTTTGATGGTAGAATATTTTCTCCAGTTTAGCGATATACAGGGTGTCCCACATAATGGAAACATGTTTATATTTTAAAGTACCTTTAGCGATCATTTTATTTCAAAACTAATATCAGAATTATTATTTCATAATACTATGGAAGTAGGTCGCTTTGTCATATTATAAAGAAAGGAAGGTACTCCTATGGGCAACAGTCCAAAAAAACCCTTAACTCTGCGTCAGAATAACGTTGGAAGAAATTTTAATTTAACTCATAAGTTGATTTTAAAAGTAAAATGAAAACTAGAATTTTACAACTCGTCATGTTCTAACGGCGATGAAGTAATAAAATCGTTATCCACTTTTCATACAGGGTGACAAATTAAAAACTTGAAATGGCCATATATTAGAAACGAAAAACTGAAGAAAAAAACGCAAAAAACAGTTTCTATAAAACGAAGGGGGAACAAAAACAAGCGTATTAGCCCACCCCTATCTGCAACTGTCGAGTGATACATCATTTTGAAGCTCTTGAAAAATGCTTTCCAATGGTACCATAGAAAGGTACATTTCAGGAAATTCTTCTCTGTTTATTAAGGA
Source organism: Barypeithes pellucidus (assembly GCA_963991005.1). Lineage (NCBI taxonomy): Eukaryota > Metazoa > Arthropoda > Insecta > Coleoptera > Curculionidae > Barypeithes > Barypeithes pellucidus. The sequence goes on from OZ022556.1 coordinate 93,694,401, forward strand.
AAACAATAAATGAAAAGACAATTTTGAAATTTTTTATTATTAGTTAATTAAATGTTCAAAATGATTTCCGTTGTTTTGAAGACAATAATAAAGCCTACTTTCAAATTCTTCACGTACATTTGCAAAGATTTCTCTGGATATAGCACGGCTTTCCTGAACTATTCTATGCTGAAGTTGCTCTAGTGACTCAGGTTGCGTTTTAAAAACCACAGATTTTAGGTGACCCCACAAAAAGAAGTTAAGAGGTGTTAGGTCCGGGGATCTAGGTGGCCATTCAACAGGACCTCTTCTTCCAATCCACTGGTTGGGATAATTATCATCCAACCACTGCCTAACGGGAACTACATAATGCGGAGGTGCTCCATCCTGTTGGAAATGTAGTAAGCGTTCTTCTAAAGATAAATTTCCGAGTATGTCCTCTGATTTTCTAATTCTCGCACTATTAGTGGTTCGATATACCTCTGTAGCATTTCAGCATACCTGTCGCCATTTAAATTTCCTTGTATAAATATTGGGCTGATAATACCATCTCCCAATATACCAGCCCAAACATTAATTTTCTGGGGGTACTGGGTATGCCCTTCTCTAAATACGTGGGGGGTTTCGTCATTGCAGTAACGACAGTTTTGCTTATTAATATGCCCATTTAAATAAAAGGTACACTCATCACTGAAGCAAATATTTTTAACTAGTCGAGGTTCTGCCGTAATTCTATCTGTCATTATTTCACAAAACTGTATTCTTCTGTCAGGGTCGTCGTCACCAAGTTCTTGCAGTATGTGCAGTTTATAGGGATAAAACTTATGAATTTTAAGTACCTTTCTTATTGATTCACGAGATAATCCAGTTGCTACAGCTGCTTGACGAGTTGATAAAGTTGAATTCATTGCAAACTGCCCCAGAATTTCAATTTGCGCTGCTTCGTCGGCTAGTCTAGGTTGATTTCTCTTTATATTCGCGACAGAACCAGTTTCTTTAAATTTGGCTACTAGTTGGCGAACATACTCCGGGCTTACATTTTGACCTGGATGCCTTTCGTTAAAACGTTGAGCTATTCTTAAAAAACATTGATCCTGGGAACCATAAATGAAAATAATTTCTACCCATTCAGCTGTGCTGTACACCATTGTAAAAGATAAGAAGTGCTGCTTTTCGTTTAAACTGAACCGAAAGTTAACTGTTCTTAAAATAATAATACTAGTAGAAGTTACCTTTAAGGTAAATTCTGTGATAATAAAATGCGAATATTTATAAACAAATTTTTTTTTTCGACAAAAAAAAATAGCAAATAAACCAAAACGAAATACCGAGGCTTAAACTGTTTAGAATTCTTAAGAGATATCTCTTAATATGCCAGGATATTGGTAGCAATCATTTTGAACATTTAATTAACTAATAATAAAAGATTTCAAAATTGTCTTTTTATTTATTGTTTTCCTTAATAAACAGAGAAGAATTTCCTGAAATGTTTCTATGGTACCATTGGAAAGAATTTTTCAGGAGCTTTAAAATGATGTATCACTCGACCCCCTTTCTATTTAAGATTTTAAGGGTTTATCTCACCCTGTCCAAGGGGTTGCAGATAGGGGTGGGCTAATACGCTTGTTTTTGTTCCCCCTTCGTTTTATAGAAACTGTTTTTTGCGTTTTTTTCTTCAGTTTTTCGTTTCTAATATATGGCCATCATTTATCTAATTCAACAAGCAAATAAATTTTCTTTGATCGTTATAAAAACTATATTTTTTTTCGCAAGTGAATGCATAAATTTATAACGAATTTAAAAAAGTAATTAACGTTAAAAAAGTTCAGTAACGTGTCATTTTTCACTAATGCTTATAATATCAAGTTACCATGAATACAGCATCCACGCCGTTCGTTGTCTGGGCACCGCATTGTTACCTTACAAATATCAATAATATTTGAAAACATCAAAAATGGAAAGAAATAATTTCGATTCCGAAGAAGAAAACTAATTTCAATGCGCTCCAGGCGAAATAATTAATAAAGCCAATGAAGCAACACAAAATTTGTTGCCTGAAAAATCGAGGGAAGTTTACAAAAAGGAATATAATACGTTTATTAAATGACATTGAAACAAAATTAAGTGAAGAATGTTAGCGAACGCGTATTGTTAACGTATTTTCAAAAAGGTAAAACATTTTTAAATCTTCGGCATTATGGTCATGCTATTCCAGCCTAAAATCAACATTAATTCTGAATAATGAAGTCGATATAAGCAAATAACCCAAACATTGCATTCCTAAAAGCCGTATTAGAGTCGGCAATAAAAATTTCCGGCGGAATGGCAATTATAATTGCACGAATTCATGCGCAGTAAACCGTTCTCGATCAGCTGGAGCATTTCCAACAGTCAGAACAGCAGTTGGTAGTGTCGAAATCCCTAAAATGCCCCCAGAAATAAAGATGGGCAAACCTGTTCGTTTTGATTAGCAGTTAACGCAGCTACTGCTACTTGACAAATGACGTTCAAAAAAGTTAGTACGAATTAGCAGTATCTACAAATGCCTAATAAAGAATGTAAACTGTTAATTTAAGTACCAGTTAGTTTAAATAGCCATTGGCTGTTCATAGGTGATTCGACCAAATGGCACGTGCCCCATTTCTGGCAATGCGAGACAGCTGATCGAGAACGGTGTACTGCGCACGAATCCGTGCAATTTTAATTGCTAGAAGACTAGAATTGCCGACAGTAATACGGATTCCATTCTCGCATTGCGCCGGCAATGCGAGCAGTATTTGGCCAGCTGATCGAGAACGGTTTAGTGCGCATGAATACGTGCAATTATAATTGCCATTGCCGGCGCAAGAGGCAAAAATTGCCGACTCTAAAGCCGCAAACACACTATTATCACGTTACGTGAATTCACGTGTTGTCATATCGGCAAAATAGCACATGCTGTCACTGCTTAGAAACAGACTACGTACACTGCAGATCATTTTTATTACATATTTTGTGTTTGTCGAGATTGCAACTGAATCTTGTAGCCTTCTAGCGTTAAACTCTGACACAGTGTTATCACGCGTGCCGAATATGTAAATTTGCAGAAATACAATTGTGCTTTCAAGAATGGCTTGCCGTGAGCTGCATGAGGTGACTATTATAGTGTACTTCTAAACCTATTTATAAGCACGCATAAATCGTCTTGCAGATATTTCGGGTGTGCCGTGACATTGCGTGATAGCATGTGATCTCACGTGACGTGATAATAGTGTGTTTGGGGCTTAATACAGCTTTAAGTGACAGTTAGTTGGTTATACACCAATATATATTTTTTAATTGCAAAAAATAAAACTGTTGCGATCGTAGAACAAAATATTGCATGAAACTTATGCATAACGTTACTCTTTTCACATGCGTGAACTTTCCGTTCGTGAAAAAATTAATACTTTATGCATTAGTTACATAAATAACTATTTTATTGGGAATACCTGACCTAATTCATTTAAGAAAAGTACAATTTCATTTCATACAAAAGACGAGAGGGTACCTGAATATGCAGAAAATAAAACTACGTACTACGTATACAATGATAAGATGGTAAAAACGTCAGTGTTATCGAATGAATCAAAGACAAATGATATCGAATTGTAGCTAAAATCACCGCATATGTTCGCTTTCAACATCACTATAAAAATATGAGAGTAACGAAAACGAATTACCTACGTTACAGATGTATAATTAAAATTTTTATTGCAGCATTTACTTTGCTACAAAAATTACATCTTTGAAGGATTCCATTAATTTTTAATAGATATTTTTCTATATTTATCTTTATCAGATCGCTCAATTATGATGTTTTTTCAACAACAGTGCAACCAAAGTCTCGCACAAATTGATTTAAAATTCTTTGGTTCTTTTTAACTCTCGGACACGTCAATTAGTATTTTTAGTTGGGGATTTTTTAAGGTAAAACGTATATATAGAAATGTGCATACGTATACAAAACTAGGACAAATTTTGTTAAGTACCGTCAAACCGGGCGAAACCACATATATATAACCATTATATTGACTATACGAACATTCCAAAATACAAAAAGTGTCCCCGCTATGGGAGATGGCGCGGGCTTATTGAGTTTGCGCAGTGGGGGTGGAAATTTTATCGATCGCGTCAGAGTCGGCCCGAAATTATTTGTTTGTTCTTATTCGTCGCCATCTTTGGTTCTGGATGCTTTTCAAATTACAGATAAAAAGTGGTTCATCCACATAGTTGCCGGTATATTAGTGCTTATAAACTTTCATTATCTAAGAACAATTTTTGTGAAGGAGTTTTTAATTTGTGGTGATTCGATTCGCTGTTTGGTAGGTTATTAGTGGCTTGTTTTGTTTAACATGAAAGAACACAAGTGCATTGTGCTTTTTGGCAAAAGTCGTGGATCAATATCAGGTATAAAGTATGTCAGGTATGTACATATATACATAAATTATATGTATTTTTAATTTGGTGCATAAGTAAATGATAATAATTCCCAAAATCGTCAATACAGTCATTTGTTCTTAATTTTTGGTTTCGAAAAAAGTGTGGTCAAGAAACATACGACGCCGGATGAATGTTAAAATAAAGCTCATCGTGTCGATTGTTACAAATATTCGGACGGAATTTGGTACCAAAATTTTATACCAATCAGGGCACCGTCGGATCATCATATCGTCAGAAATCGTATGCATGGAACGCTCTCTTAAATCGAACTAATCGAAATTTTAATTGCAATATTTTTCCTAACTAACCAGTGAAATTTACATTAAATAAGTTGAAATCCGGTCCTGTCGAATGTTTATTTTCACAAGGAAATTTCCGAACTGCGCAAACTCACTATTACCCGTTCGATGCACACAGCGGGGACATAATTTCAGATGGTATTAGCAATATAATGGTTATATATATGTGGGCGAAACCGATCAGCAGGAGTGAAACCAAACATTACATATATTTTGGCTAATGATTTTAGTTCTGGTACCATACAGCAGGCAGAGTTCGGTGAAAGTCGATAAGTTATTGCAGGAAATATCAGTCTTTACGAGCAGGCTTGCAGAAGGTTTATTTCGTCGGTCCGTCCAGATACGTTCCGTACGCTACGGGAAATTACATTACAAGCTGCTTCCGCGGCAAATAATTTATTACTGGAAAAATCCAGAGAGTGCCATGAAAAAGTGTATCAAGAATGTATTGACTATTACAGATGTGCAAAAAAAGTAGTTTTTGGAAAGTTGTGGAAACGTTTGGTTGTGCAGGAGTCGCAGAAAAGAGCTTAGAGACCGTGCTAATTAAATTTGAGTTTAACTATGGTATGGTCCTAGTAGTAAATTTTTTCTAGTATACGAGCCCTGACGCACATGTATTGGACCAAAGGAATATATAAGGCAGTTTTTTATTTCTCACCTAGTATTTATTGTGTATACAGGGTGTTTCAGAATAAGATGCTGATCTTTAACGTTGTGAATCCTTAGGTGATTTTAAGACGAAAAGTTCAAATTAACATATATCCTTAACCTATCAACTTTCGAACTACAGGGCCTTAAAGTTTTAAGAAAAAAATCGTTTTTCTGTCATAACTTTAACAACTTTCTAGCTATTTTTATGAATTTTTCACACATGCCCTCTAAGCATCAACAGCCTTTTTTTGGTGTAGAAAATTTTTTAAAATTTTTTACCGGTGGCGTCCTGAAAGCGTTTGGACTAGACATTTTGGAAAAATATTATGTACGCCACTGCTTTTTCTCAAGATAAAAATTATTTTTAAAATACTCATTCATTTAAGGCCACATTTAATATCTCGCCTTTTTATCGTCCGACAAATAGTTTCCGACAAAAAAAATAAAAAGCATTAAATGCACATTCGCTATGTGCCTATGGTTTATTTTTAAAAATTAAATTAAAACAACTAACATTAAATAACGTGTGATCAAAAACGAAAATAATTTAGATTAGCTGTTGAAAATGGCCACCACCTGCAAGAATGCTTCTTCAGCTCTTCTCCTCATTGAGTCTCGTACCCTTTGAAAAATTCCTGGAGTATTCCTGATAGTGTCGAAACAAACTATTATGCGGTTTCTCAACTCCTCTTCAGTATTTATTGGGATGCTGTAAACCAACGTTTTGTAGCATTTAAAAATCCCAAGATACCTATCTTGAGGTAAATGCTACTGTTTTATGATTTAAAAAGGATACAAAACGCTTTAGTTCACTTGTTCACTTTAATTTTAAAAGTTAATAAATAAAAACAAACAGGTTCCGATGTGAGCCAATGTCATTTGGGTTCATACAAGCTCGACAAAAGTTCTTCAAATATTGTAGGATAGAAGACAAATCATGGGAAGGGTTTTCGTTAAAGCAAACTACAAAAGTCTTAATTCCAGATAGTTGCAAACGTCAGAGGACCATATCGAGATTCCTTCGAATAACCTAAAAGAACAATATAAGTGACATAAAACAATATTTGACCTCCATTGTATATTATTTTTAAATTTCATGATTACTTAATTACCTTGTATTATAGAATTTTCCTTCTAAAACGAGGATTTTTGCGGTTTTGTTTATTTTTCGATTGACAGTCAGGAGTCGATGACTTTTTAGGATTTGTAAAAATCGATAACAGATGACTGGTAGTGGTCGAGCAAGGCAGCGAGCACAGAAGAAGATTAGGTGCAAATCCTCCTTTTTATTTCAGGCCTTTGTCACTAATAGGGAGTGGCTCAGGATATTTTTGGTTATTAATTAGGTTTTCGCTGATGGAGCCAGCGGAGGACCGGAAACGGGTTTTTTGTAAGTTAGTCGGACGAGAGGAAGTGACGTATTTGGGACCGAGTTTTGCTGATAAAGAGTAAAGAAGGGCAAGACACTTTCTGTCAAGAAGTCCGAAGATGAGGTGCTAATATCTTGAAGTCTTCGTTAAAAGTGTAAATTTTGCGGCAAGATGGTCGGTGCAGTGAAGTAAATAACATCTTAATGTCCTTTCGATATATATGGGTGCAGAAACACGAAGGATGTCTACGATTTTAGAAGATTTGGTTTATGGGTGTCGTGTGGCGACAGAATCCCAGTTGATTCCCTCATGGTAGAGGGCTCTACTAAGGGATGGTATGCTCTACTAAGGGATGGTATGCTCTACTATAGGATGTTATGCTCTACTATAGGATGTTATGCTCTACTATAGGATGTTATGCTCTACTATAGGATGTTATGCTCTACTATAGGATGTTATGCTCTACTATGAGATGGTATGCTCTATTATGGGATGGTATGCTCTATTATGGGATGGTATGCTCTACTATGGGATGTTATGCTCTACAATGAGATGGTATGCTCTACTATGGGATGGTATGCTCAAGTATGGGGTTGCAGATCAAGTAAGGGGTAGCAGCTCAAATATGGGATGGTATTTCCACTTCTAGATGGAAGTTCAATCTACTTCTGGAGGTTCATTCTACTTCTAGACGTTTCATTCTACTTCTGGATAGTTCTTCCTACTCCAGGAAGGTCCGTTCTGTTTTTGGGACGGCGATGTTCTTCTACGAAGTACTTTCGTAAGAATCTTCAAGTCAAAATCATGGTCAGCGTCAAGCTTCATTCAGAATTTTCAGCAGTCAATTGCCAGTGACGTCCCCATTCAGAAAAGCAGTTCATTCGTGGGTGGTGGCTCGTGGACGCTAGTCTGTGAGTGGAAACTTGTCTGAGGAAGGATCCGATCGGGTATCATGACATTTTTTTATTTTTAATTATTGACCATAGACAATTTTTTTATCGAAATTAAGATATTTTCATTTTCAAGTATTAGTATTGTAAAAGACAATAAGGTATGCCTTCGTTTTAAACATTATATATAACTACACGCACCAGAAAACAAAATTCATGAATTTTCCCTGGGTAATTAAACTATACAGCGTACTGCAATTTCGAATTACCCCGGTTAAACATACCATCGTCTTAAATTCACTTTCTTTCAGGTTCCATAAATTGTATCAATAAATGTACCTACATAATTTTAGAAAAATGAAATAAGTAAGAATTTAATTTTGATTTCGTATAACCAGTTGATGTCATTTGATTCACATAATTAAAGTGTGGAATAAAATCATAGTAATTAAATGATTATTTTTGTTTCAATAAATTTCTTCAAAAGGTTCTGGTTTCTCCAAAAAACCAGTGGCGCCCAAAGTTATTACTGGTAAACACAGAGTACTTGAGGCTGTAGGTGAACCAACGATCCTGAAAGCTAGCCTGGGCAACTATAGGTGAACCCTCACCAGGGCACTGTATCAGTTTTCAGGTACTTATATTAGGGTTTTGTTCCACTAAATTTAAAACAGCTTCTTCGGTTTCCGGTGTTCGTGTAGTTTGGTGTGCACCTTTTAAGTAGTTTTTTGTTTCAAAAGATCCCGTTTCACATAACTTTCTGTGAGTTCCTGAAATCGTTCGTGCATCCGAACTATTCTATTTGGATAACGCTCTTGGTATAATCGTCTGGCTTCGAATGCATTGCCGTCAGCAAGCCCGTACAGGTAATGCATATCCGCAAACTCGACATTTGTAAAATTTACCATGATACTTATGCGTTTAAAAAGTATTACGTTTTTAAAATTTAAGTTAAGTGGAAAGCCATGTACATAAATAAATAGTCAAACTATTATTAAATATTTCGTTATTGTCATTGTTTCCTTAACAAAGTTCATAGCCTACAAGTCATAAACCATAGGCACATAGCGAATGTGCATTTAATGCTTTTTATTTTTTTTGTCGGAAACTGTTTGTCGGACGATAAAAAGGCAAGATATTAAATGTGGCCTAAAATGAATGAGTATTTTAAAAATAAGTTTTATCTTAAGAAAAAGCAGTGGCGTACATAATATTTTTCCAAAATGTCTAGTCCAAACCCTTTCAGGACGCCACTGGTTAAAATTTTCTACACCAAAAAAAGGCTATTGATGCTTAGAGGTCATGTGTGAAAAATTCATAAAAATAGCTAGAGAGTTGTTAAAGTTATGATAGAAAAACGATTTTTTTCTTAAAACTTTAACGCCGTGTAGTTCGAAAGTTGATAGGTTAAGGATATATGTTAATTTGAACTTTTCCTCTTAAATTCACCTAAGGATTCACAACATTAAGGATCAGCATCTTATTCTGAAACACCCTGTACAATAGGTTCACAAATACAACTAAATTTATTTGATATTACATGGTTTTAACAATTAATCAACAATACCGCTTATTAATTGGACCAAAAGTATTTAGAATTCTATCGTCCGTTATCACTGAGTGCAGTCTCCTTTTTGTTTCATAACAGCATCAAGTCTTGCTCGCATGGTGTTCACTAATGTTTTACAGTAATCTGGTCGAAAGTTATTCCAGATTTCCTAAATTTTATCCTTTAATTCAGGAATGGTGCGGACTGGACTGGTTCGTAGAGATTTTTTAATTTGATGCCAGAGGGTTTCGATAGGTGACAAGTCGGGGCTACTTGAACAACATATTAAAACTGGAATATTAATTTCTTACAACCACGATGTTACCGTTTTGGCAGTATGGCATGTTGCGCCGTCCTGTTGAAATATAAATTTATACGGTGAATCTTAATTTTTGTATTTCATAAGAGTTTTTAAATCTGAATGTTCTGTATAATTTAATTTTTTTTTTTTTAGATTTTACTTTGTTACACTATTATTATTATTACTAAATACTCTGTATTTAAGACCAGATAATATCTGGATAATTACATTTATAGAGTCTTTCGACGAGTCATTTAAGTAACTTTAGAATTCACATATTTTCTTTTTAAAATAACCAGAAAAGAATGAATCCGTACCTTATTTTAAATCGTCTTAAAAATAATGTAAAATTAATTTATGTCTCGCCAGGAAATTAAATTAAAAATTTTAAATCTTCACCGTAAAATCCTGAAGGGCTTCTTGGATTTACCTTCTCATTATTCTCATTTTAGTAAAATGAAAAAAAAAAACATAATTAAACCGCAGGTTTAGGAATTTAAATATTTCCTTAAAATGTTGATGAATTTTTTGGTGGCGGAAAAAATTCAAATTATGTATTTTGTTTATACAACGTGTTCAAGATAAGGAGGGCCAGTACACGGATCTCGGAAACGGTAAGAGATACGAAGTCGGTTAAATGGAGGTATAGTTACAAAATTTTAATAATATGCGGTTTAAAAAGTTTTGAAATTCCGAGTAGTTCCGGAGATATCCGGAAAAAAACCGAAATTCTGAAAAATCGTTTTAGTGTTTTCCTGTTTTTTTTTTGAGATCGAATTCTAAAGTAAATTGCACTTTTGCATTGCCACTTTTTCCGCTCTATCTAACAGCGTTAATTGTTTTGTAATCCGACGAGTCGTCTTCGAAGGGCGATTATCAACTTTCTTTTTTTAAATACGGTCCTGTTTCTCTGATATTGGAATTTGATAGCTTTTTTCTTCCGAATGCAACGATGTATGACACATTGTAGTTTAATGACGTTTCGAGGGTTTTTTGCACAACATCAGGAAATTGTGGGATACGGTCCTGTATTTCTCTTAATTTTATAAATAATATCTCATAAGTAAGCTCTAAATTTTTACTTATGTTCAATAAATCACAAATAATTTAATAATAAACCACAAATAAGTGAACAAAATACATTAACATTATTTCAAACTTCTGTTGATTCGGAATTTAAAAGAAAAGTAGGCGCTTGAAACAAAAAAATTAAGATGGTGACGCGTGATTTGTTTCACTTAACATTCCCATTGTGATCGTTTGAGAGCGTTTTAAGAGGTTTTCTATTTTCCAGAAAATATGGAACATAAATTTACAAATGCTGAAAAGTTTGATATTCTATCGCATGTTTTATTTTATCTCAAAAAACTATTATGTGGCATAAGATGTTATTTGTGCTTAAAGGATAACGGAAATCATTTTGAACACATGATTATGTAGTTTCTTACATTTTTCGTTGTTCGTTTTATTCCTGTTTGGGAATGATTTTTGTTCAATTATTTGTGGTTTATTATTAAATTATTTGTTATTTATTAACTAGTCCAACATAAGTAAAAAATTTAGAGCTTACTTATGAGATATTATTTATAAAGTTAGGAGAAATACAGGGCCGTATCCCAAAATTTCCTGATGTTATTCAAAAAACCCTCGAAACGTCATTAAACCATAATGTGTCATAGCTCTTAGATAGAGCGGAAAAAGGGGCAATGCAAAAGTGCAATTTACTTTAGAATTCGATCTCAAAGAAACCCATTAAAACGATTCTTCAGAATATCGTTTTTCCCGGATATCTCCGCAACTACTCGGAATTTTAAAACTTTCTAAACGGCATATTATTAGGCACGTAAATGCGCAACTTTACCTCCATTTAACCGACTTCGTATCTCTTACGGTTTCCGAGATCCCTGTACTGGCCCTCCTTATCTTGGACACGTTGTATATTAATGGTATGTATAATTTTATAGTAATTATTGCATTATCTTCATAATTTTTAAAGAATGCGCATTCTATTGCACGCTAATTTTTAAAGAAATACAAAATTATGCAAATCAGAAAAAAAATTAGAGTTTTGGTAAAAATTATGTTTAAATTTAGCATTTTTGAGAACATCGCATGATAATATCATATTTTTACAGAACATTCATGTTCCTATATGTTCTCTGTCACACCGATATTAGAATGCATTTTTAACTTCGGGGAATAAAAAGAACATAAATGGATTTCATTTATTTTAAAGAATACCTGACGTAGAGTGGGTTGATCTATTTTTAGTGCGGAAACAGCTTAAGGGTTTTTTAAAGGTTTCATTTCTTGTTTTGTATAGGAGGGAAGGATATTGATTAAATTGATTACGAGCTTCATTAATCATACTGGAAAAAAATAAAGTCGAAATTGAGTTAGGGCTATTGACGCATTCGCTATTTAGTTTTTTAAACAATATTTCGATTGGTTAACGTTTCATCGAAAAGATGGACAAATACGAAAAACATTCAATTCATATATGGACAGAATTGTTTGTTTTGTTTGTCAGAAGCTTTCAAAGTTTTAAACAGTAATCAATGATGCCAAGTCTGTACTAAGAATCTTAAATCTACCGCCTTCGTTTGAAATCAAAAAGTATAAGTATTATCCCAAGAACATAAAATTGCAATGTTTTAAGGAAATCATAGTGGCAACGCTGTTTGCACATTTTTACCTGCTAGTGTAAAAATTGCTCTAAAGTTTACAAACTTCATTCATTTCAGTGTTGTTACCGATTTATCGGCGCTGTTTTTGTATTTGTTTGTGTTTTGGATTCATTTTTAGTGTTTTTTCGAACTAAAACTATTTTAAGTTAATTATTAGACATCTACAATGGTTCCTCAGTGCGTGGTGTATAAGAAATTAGACTATTCTAACATCGAATTAATATTTCGTCGGTAAGTGAGAATAATGAGGTCATGTTTTTTTAGGTATTACAGCGATGCCATTTTTTAAAGCCATCTTCTTCTAACTTATTTGAAACTGTAGAACTGTGCATGATTGTAAATAAATGTGTTTTATGAATGGAATGTTTTGTCTCCCCTTTTATATTATATGACAAATATCAATTTTTTATGACAAATATCAATTTTTTACACTTGATTATTCAGAGATTCAAGTTTTAGAAATTATTAGATAATAAACTAATAGAAGCAAAGAAAGAAATTTTGTAAAATTTGCACAAATCTTTTACGATAAAAGTGATAACGTCATTAAATTTTTGTTTAGGTACAGTAAAACATTCCCTATTCTTCTTCTTCTCAATTTTTCTTCTTCCTTATGCTTTGCATGGGGCCAGACAGTAACACCATAATTTATACTAGTAAAATCCACCGACTTTGAATTGGTTTACCAGCCGGGGGGTTTGAACCTACGTGTCAGTTGAAGAGGTGAAAAAATTACTAAATTTATTAAAAATTAATTATTTAAATAACGAAGAACAAACTTCAATAGAAAACATTTGTGCAAAATTTGCAGACATTTTTCATATGCCGGGTGATAAGCTATTTATCACGAATCTGTACAAAGAAAATATTAATTTAAATGAAAATTCGGTACCAACTTATATCAAACCATACAGATTTCGTCATTCACAAGAGGATGAAATAAATAAACAAATTTCAAGAACGTATGAAGAAGGTATATGTAATCCTATGTAATATCTCTGGTGTAATCGTACAAACAAAAAACAATTACTTATTTTAAAAATAAAATTCTCGCCTGAATAAATTTTAGCTTTGTATATACCTACGCAAAGATATATGTTTTCTAAATGAGTATTTCAAATTATTACAGTATACAGGGTGTCCTAGAGAAAGTCTACATACTTTTTTTTAAATCGAATATCTAAATACTAAGGTAAAAATCATTTTTACCAACATACTGTCGCGCCGTTCCATCTGGATTCACTTAGCAACAATGTGGGTCACTAGAGAGTATACTAACAGTGATATCAGATCACACCGCGTGTCTCGCCCTTGGTTGAATACACTCCGCGCGCCACTATTGTTGCTTCAGTATGTTTCGAGACTCGGGGATGGATTGACGCTGTCGAGGGTTCCACGTGCTTGACGTATACGAACTTGAAACGTTTTGTTAGTTGTAGCATACCCGATTCTTTTTCTGTTATGAAATAATTCATAATAATAAATCTTGTGATGTGATTCAACTTTATGTGATATTATCTACTGTTGGTTCTGTTGCAAAACATACTATTTGTGTTTTATTTTCTTAAGGAATTTAATTGTAAAATGGATTATTTTAAAATAAGATCGAAGGTAAGAGGGTATGTACCTTAAAATTGTAGTTTTTCTTTTCTAAAAAGTTGAAAAAGAAGTAATAACCCGCGTTAAAGACGTATTGTTGTCAAAAACTGAACACATGCGTTTACAATTATGTGTTGTAATATGACAACACCGCCTATAATGCGTTGACCTCTTTTGAAACTCGAGACTGCCTCAATCAACTATTGATTGCGAAGGTCCTCAGTAGCGGCCACGTAAATTTTGAGATTTCATATAAAGTGTATATTTCGCTTAATAATTCAACCCGCCATTTATGGTTATTTTTCTTCAATTTATTTTCATCTCAGGATTTGCCGGTTTAAATATAATAAGTAATGTTAAATTTTCGTTCATTTCATTCGAAAATTCATTTTAAAAATTAAAAAATAATTGTATTTTTAAACGAAATAAGTATAAAAAAGCCATGAAATAAGTCCTCATTTTTTTTTATTTCAAAATACATATTCTAGTTAACGAGTTCACATAATTTAAATATAAATTTATGGTTTGGTTTCAAACAGCGTTAAGCCTGACAAAATTTTTAAGTTATTGAAAATATTCCACATTTTCTAATTTATTAAAAATTTCTGAGATGAACAAAATACATAAAGTGAGTACTTATTTCTTTTTTGTTTGTGTATGATAATAAGAAAATATTGGTAACGATAATTTAAAATAAAGAAAAAAGTACAAACGATTATACGACAATAAACTTAATGGATTACTATAATATATTTTTCTCTCGACTATCGATATCTCAATTTTAAACCGAAATAACGAGAATCGAAAACGACTTGGCTTAAAGAAACTTTAAAAGCTACTGGTCCAACTCCTTTAAATCTAACCTTATACCGCCGGCTCAAGATTTATCGCCTTTATTCCAGCTAATATTCCATAACTTATCCGAGATATTCTAGATCGATGGAAAGTCATTCATGCAAAAAGAATGCTTATTGCGAGAAATTCTTCTGCCTTTTCGGTTAAAGAATAGTGTGGGGTAGGAAAAGACAATTAATTTTTATTTTAAAAGAGTTGAAGCTTTTATCACTAAGATATTTAATACCAGCAACTGGATTAAGTTGTTTATACAGGCTGTCTATTATACACAAAGTGTTCAGCTAATGCATCAGGCTATTTTATGGATGTGATTCTACATGTTAAAATACAGGTAAAGTCGGAAACTCAATACTTTCTTGCTTCCATTTAAAAAATTGATTTCACTGCTAACAAAACTTTATAAGCCTGGACATTTATAATGCCTTTGATCGTGTTTGGCACGAAGGATTCCTAAGTATTTGCCCAGTCGAATGAGTGCATAGTTATCTATCCAGCTTTCTTAAGGACCACTCTGTGCAAGTGATGAATGACGGATTTATCTTGGATGCCTTCACCATCAATGCAGGTGTTATATTGTCTCCCAGTCTCTTCTTACTGTATCTGTATATTGACGACCTTTTAGTGAGAATGAAAATTCCAATATTATAGGTTTGCTGACGTTGGTCTCATCTTTCGTTGTAAATTCTCAGAATCACCTGCTTCGTAGGCAGCATGAAGTATCACACCTGGAATAAATTTTGTCTTGGATGACAGTAACCAAATCAAATGTAATGCTAAGAACGCCAAGGCAGCAGTTTCCTCTAAGAAGATTAACATTGCTTAATCGGATCAGATTCTACTGGTTTCGTCTATTAATTTGCTGGGCGTCAATCTAGGAGGAAATTTGTCTTGGCATAGCTACGTTATGGCAAACGCCAGGGCAGCTTCGCTGAAACTTGTTGTCTATATCTCATCAACTTTTGACACCCTACGAAATCGAGATTCGAACATCACTGATCAATTTTTTCAATTTATGTAATTGGCTATATATATATAAAGCATATTATATTAAATAATGTTATTTATCTCGCCTTTCTAACCGTACCTACTAAATCATTTCGAAACGCTTCCTGATGTAGGTAACTCCGACCCAACTTTAAACTTATTTCCATCATATGAAATTTATCGCCTTTAGTCTAACAAATATTTCATAATCCAAGATATTTTCAATCGATGGGGATACAAGCATTCATGCAGAAAAATTGAGGGAATTTAATCCGTCTGTTTGCTTGAAGAAATCGTGTGGGATGTTGCCAAAAAAACCTATTTTAAGAAGCATTCATCTTATTATTAATAAAAATGTATTAATGTTTTTAAATTAAAATCGTAAATGATTTAACCAAAAAAATTGGTAGGTATGTACTTCATTTATTTTTTTATTCATTTCAATAATACCATCAATGCCGGTGTTCCTCAAGGGTTCATACTGTCTCAAATCCTCTTCTTACTCTACCTTAACGACCTTCTAGTGAAAACTAAAAATCCGATATTTAGCTTTGATGACGATAGCACACTTATCTCATCTTTCTCTTTGAATGCACAAACATCGACTGCCGATGCACATCTTCGCAGACAGCATGAAGTATCACGGCTCAACAAAGACCTGGAAGAAATTTTGGCTTGGAGTGACAGTAACCAAGTCGAATTTAATGCTAAGAAAACCCAGGCAGCAGTTTCCTCTAAAAAGGTTAACATTACAAAACCGGATATAGTCATGGCAGGACAAGCAATTCCTCTAGCTTCATCTATTAATTTGCTGGGCGTCAATCTCGGAGGAAATATGTCTTGGCATAACCACGTTGTGGCAATCGCCAAGATAGCTTCACAGACACTTGGTCTACTCTTCCTGCCCAAAAAGTTGTACACACCTCAACAACTTTTGACACTATACAAAACTCAGATTCGACCATCACTAGAGAACTGCTCTCATATCTGGAGCTCTGCACCCAAACATACTCTTCGGCTACTGGATTCCATCGAAAGAAGAGCCATTCGTCTGATCAGAGACCACGAGCTGACAAAGAGCCTCGACAGCCTGAAACATCGAAGACAGGTTGGTGATATAGATATTTTCATGGAAAATGCTCGACTGACCTTGCTCTCTTAATTCCGCCCAGAGCGGTGAATAGCAGAAATACACGACGAACCAAAGCCGCCAATTCATATGTGATTAAGCTTAGTACTCCTCGAACTTCATTATTTAATAACAACAGGCCTCACATTGACGTGTTTCAAGTCGATGGGTCATAATATGATCACCGGATCTGATCCCAATTAATCGTTTAAAGTTGTCGAAAGATAGTATGAAATTAATACCACCTCAAGTAGTAGGTAGTCAAACGGTCCGGTTACCCGCAACTACTCTTACTCTGGTTCACCACCTGTTCCAGACTTCGCGCATAACATCGCCTGTCATGCCCCTATTCTGTCATAAATAATATAGGAAGAGTCATCGAAGAAGAATACTAGACCCAGGGGCAGAATTTTTAAACCGCGTATTTCCTCAGAAGATTACAGGAAGGACGAAATTTGCTTGGTCACCAATGTCTCCAGATAAACTACTCTAGATTTCTCTTATGAGGATTCTTAGAAGAAAAATGTTTCCCATATGTTAAGATGGTTTCTAGACACGCTGTATACTTAAATACAACATGCCCAAGATAAGGACGGACAGTACAGGGATCTCGGAAACCGTAAGAGATACGAAGTCGGTTAAATGGAGGTAAAGTTGCGCATTTACGTGCCTAATAATATGCCGTTTAGAAAGTTTTAAAATTCAGAGTAGTTCCGGAGATATCCGAAAAAAAAACGAAATTCTCAAAAATCGTTTTATTGTTTTCCTGGGTTTTTTGAGATCGAATTCTAAAGTACATTGCATTTTTGCATTGCCACTTTTTCCGCTCTATCTAACAGCGTTAATTGTTTTGTAATCCGACGAGTTGTCTTCGAGGGGCCATTATCAACTTTCTTTTTTTAAATACGGTTTTCCTGATATTAGAATTTGAGAGCCTTTTTCTCCCGAATACAACGATGTATGACACATTGTGGTTTAGTGACGATTCGAGGGTTTTTTGAACAACATCAGGAAATATTGGGATACGGTCCTGTATTTCTCCTAATTTTATAAATAATATCTCATAATTAAGCTCTAAATTTTTTACTTATGTTGGACTAGTTCAATAAGTAACAAATACTTTAATAATAAACCACAAATAAGTGAACAAAAATCATACCAAAACAGTAATAAAACGAATAACGAAAAAAGTAAGGAACTACATAATCAGGTGATCAAAATGATTTCCGTTATTCTCTAAGCACAAATAACATCTTCTAACTGCCACATAACAGTTTTTTTGAGATAAAATAAAATATGCGATAGAATATCAAACTTTTCAGCATTTGTAAATTTATGTTCCATATTTTCTGGAAAATAGAAAATCTCTTAAAACGCTCTCAAACGATCACAATGGGAATGTCAAGTGAAACAAATCACGCGTCACCATCTTAATTTTTTTGTTTCAAGCGCCTACTTTTTTTTTTAAATCCGGAATCAACAGAAGTTTGAAATAATGTTCCTGTATTTTGTTCACTTATTTGTGGTTTATTATTAAATTATTTGTTATTTATTGAACTAGTCCAACATAAGTAAAAATTTAGAGCTTACTTATGAGATATTATTTATAAAATTAGGAGAAATGAAGGACCGTATCCCAAAATTTCCCGATGTTGTTCAAAAAACCCTCGAAACGTCATTAAACCACAATATGTCATACATCGTTGCACTCGGAAGAAAAAAACTCTCAAATTTCAATATCAGAAAAACAGGACCGTATTTAAAAACAGAATGCTGATAATGGCCCTTCGAAGACGACTCGTCGGATTACAAAACAATTAACGCTGTTAGATAGAGCGGAAAAAGTGACAATGCAAAAGTGCAATTTACTTTATTAGATCTCAAAAAACCCAGGAAAACAATAAAACGATTTTTCAAAATTTCGTTTTTTTTTCCGGATATCTCCGGAACTACTCGGAATTTTAAAACTTTCTAAACGGAATATTATTAGGCACGTAAATGCGCAACTTTATCTCCATTTAACCGACTTCGTATCTCTTACGGCTTCCGAGATCCCTGTACTGGCCCTCCTTATCTTGGACACGTTGTATATCACTTTAAAATTTTTATAAAAGTATGTAGCAATCGATCCGATATCTGCTTCTAAACAAGGAAAAGAATTACGAACGGGAAGCCTTATTATTTCCTTCAGGTTTTCCAATAAGTCGACAAACGCGATGATAAGCAGTGGAACGGAAATTATATGTCGGTTTCCTCTACCCCTGATCGTATATTGTGGCTTTAGAATATAAATCATATTTTTATTCGGATTCAAAAAAACATTTCAATCCCAAAGTTCCTCGGTTTAATTTAAATACGAACGACAAAACAAAAATAATGAAATGTATCGATCTGCTGAAGAAAACAAGGAATACGGAGAAATTACTTAAGGCACCATTTTTTGTTTAACTAAATATTGATTTAGATCGATAGACCTGGCCAATAGTTTTATTTTATAATTAAATTACGAATAAATACAAACTCGCTGCATAGTAGCCTGGTTCGCTAAGGACCTCAGTTAAGGCCTAGAGAAATCACGACCTTATCGCCTGAACAAAAGCAAGTACGTTACGCAATTAGCTATCGTATGGATAGGCTACAGGTGCGGTACTCCCGCAATCTTAACTAGCTTCGCGTACTCAAGAGAACCAATAACGCCATGAATGGAGATGGTAATATTTGTTCTTGTCACAATGAATCAAGCCTCTGATATGTTCTAGGAGCAGATGATATCCTTACGAGTTGACCCCCCCAATAGTACTTGACCGGGAGGAGAAGCTGGAACCGCGTGATGCACTGGTTCCACAAGGCTATGCGTTAATACTGGATAAGAGACCAATAGAGAAATTAGCTTGTACAGTTCTCCAGGACTTAACAGAACCAAAGTTTCTATCTACCTTTATCACAACAGCTCCACACAAATAGACCACTTCCATAAGATAATAATATTCTGTTATCTGAATAACAAGTATTGTTATTAACGCTGTTGTTATCTATTAATAAAGGTCATATCGCTACAGATCTTAGAAATGCATTGCAAAAAGTGAAATGGCTTCGCTCTTACCGATAGCAGTTTTCCTCATGTATATTGTATTTTATATGTTGTATTCAAGGAATTACCCTTTATTTTCCAGAAAATCTTGTTTCAGAAAACAGTCGTTTCCGACAATTTCAAAGAATCTATTGGGTTAAGTAGTTAAAGTAAAAACTCTCCATTGATAGGCAATACTAACATAATCTCATTACTTTTGCTGACTGAAACGATCTGAGCAATATAAATAGGAGGAGGTAGAATAACATAGAATGGCATCAGCCCAAGCGATTATTTCTATTCTATCCTATACCAGCAGGGATTAATTTTTCATTGACGCTAATGCCTGCCCTAACTTCCTGGCGACATTTTACATTATCTGTCATAAACCTGGAACTACTCTAGAAAGTTTGTGGAATGGGTTATGCTTTTAGAATTATTATTCAGTTATCCTTTACTTATAATTCAAGCAGTAGCGCCGAACGAATAAGTTGTTTAGTGAGGGAAGGGTTAATACATTACTTTTTGTATTTATAATTTTTAAAAGTATTTTGAATAACATTGCATTTTGATTTATTGGATGTCTTACGTAGTTTTCAATTAATATAGGTAATTTATAAACAAGAAGCAGACTCTAGGTGACTCTATAAATAAAAAAAAGATTCAGGGACGGCGAGGTGGTCAAGCTTGGGGTCCTTGCACGTCCAATTAGAAGAGATGAGCTACAAGGCTTAAATAAGCTTAGGCTGCGTCGAGCATTAACCCACATAAATATCTCTCAGTGGAAAAGGTGCATTTTTTAATATCACTTTTAATACTGAGCCTATAAATTTTATTTTCTATGCAGATTGTTGATTAACATTATATTCCTAGTAAAATGTTTTAATGAAAGTAAACTCACTCCGTATTCAATTATTGTTGTTATTATTTTAAAGTACGTGTTATCCATATTTAATAAATAACTCTTTAAGAATATTATTATATAGTGAGTCCCAGAAGAAATGTATAAATTCATTTAAAATTCAGCGGTAAGTTTTTTCAAAAAACGCTCGTACCCGTCGATTTTGATTTTTTAATTTTTTTTTTGTGGTAATTTCATGTATACAGGGTAGCTCAAAAATAAGTTACGACCATCAACTTCATTTTTTCAAATGAAAACATATATTTTTTATTTCATTTTTGAATTTTGCATTGAATTCTAAGCATGTTTCATGTACCATGTCCTATACATAAACTCAACAGTTATTGAAAAAATTAGGATTGAACATATCATTTAGGGAATCCAACGATCTATCAAATCTTCTGGCAATATGGCATTTTGGGCTCCATAATAAGTAAGAGTGTACTGTCTCACTGTCACCGTTTATTTCCATAGAAACTGTATGACAATTTTATTTCAAATAAGAATAATTGTTGTCAAGCGTAGTTTCAAAGTTGCGGTTTTCACAATAATGGTGAAGTTAACGGAACGGGAAAAAATTGAAATTCTATGCATGGTTCGGTTTGGTGATAAAACACGTACTCAAATAGAAACAGCCCAATTATTTAATGAAATCCATCCTGATCGTCCTCCCATATGTCAAAAGATGGTGAGTAGAATAGAGGCTAAGTTTAGAGAATTCGGTCATGTTAGAGATTTGCCTAAATCTGGTCGTCCTACTCGAGATGAAAATGAGCAACTTGACGTTTTGCTTTCCTTGGAAGAAAATCCATGTACTCCCCTGTCGCACATTGGGGCCGATTTACACATGCCGAAATCTGTTGTTCACCGAGTAGTTCAAAAGCACAAATATCACCCATACAAAGTTATTCCAGTGCATGAGTTATTTGAAGATGATTTCGATAGGCGAAGTGAGTTTTGCGGACGCATGCAAAATATGTGCAATCTAGATAATAATTTAGTAAAAAATATTGTTTTTTTGGATGAAGCTACGTTCTATTTGAATGGTAATGTGAACAGACAAAATTGTCGATATTGGGCAACAGAAAATCCGCATTGGATGATAGAGGTTCACAGCCAGTACCCTAAGAAAATAAATGTTTGGTGTGGAATCGTACGCGAAAGAGTAATTGGTTCATTTTTCTTTGAACAGTCTTTAACTGGACAAGTATATCTCGAATTTCTCCAACTAGAATTAATTCCAGCATTAGTGGCTTTATTTCCGAATCCATTGGATCCAGACTAACCTGACGAAGAATTGATATTCCAACAAGATGGTGCTCCTCCGCACTATGCGGCCACTGTGCGCACATTTTTGGATGAAACCTTTCCCAATCGGTGGATTGTAAGGAGAGGACCTATCGAATGGCCTGCTAGGTCGCCAGACCTAACTCTGCTGGACTTTTTTGTGGGTTTATCTCAAATCAAAAGTATTTGTTAACAGGCCAAACAATATGCAGGAGTTGAAAGAAAGGATGCGAAGAGAAGTGCGTGTCATAACTCCGGAAATGGTTGGAAACGTGCAAAGAGAGTTTATTGATCGTCTTGGATATTGTCAAGCCGTAAATGGCGCACATTTTCAACATTTAATTTGATTTTGTTGTGTTTTTTTTTTAATAAACAGGTCTTACTTATAGATATGTTCAATTCTAATTTTTTCAATAACTGTTGAGTTTATGTATAGGACATGGTACATGAAACATGCTTAGAATTCAATGCAAAATTCAAAAATGAAATAAAAAATATATGTTTTCATTTGAAAAAATGAAGTTGATGGTCGTAACTTATTTTTGAGGTACCCTGTATACATGAAATTACCACAAAAAAAAATTAAAAAATCAAAATCGACGGGTACGAGCGTTTTTTGAAAAAACTTACCGCTGAATTTTAAATGAATTTAGACATTTCTTCTGGGACTCACTGTATGTGCTGGGGAAGGAATGCACTTTACTGTGATTAAAAAAAAAGCTTTATAAAAATGCCTTTGTAAATTTTTTTACTACAACGGTAAATAGTGTGATTGAAAAACAAACTTCGGTTACTCTCGGCCATTTTCAGGATTATGCTTTATACGTTGCGTCTGGCATTCAGCGTCCACACAAAACACAACAAGACCCACCATCGCGTAGACGAGAGAGGAACAGAGGAGCAAACACGGATTTCAATTCCATACCGGCAGTTTACTACATGACTTTAATTGTTTTTCTCTTCAGTTTTACATATCAAGAACAAGCCTGTTTCACCGGTTGAGATATCGTTTAAATTGACTGTTCGGTGTTGTGTGCTATTTCGCGGAACAAAACAAAAAGTTGTTATAAGTTTTATATTAGTTTCATGTTATATTAACCTACGTTTGAGCTCGGTTTGATATATAGTATATGAACTGTTAGAACTATAACCAACATATAATTTATATGGGTTGTATTACCACTTAATTTAACTTTGTTCATATAATTTTCATTTTTAGTGTTTAAATGTAATAATGTAACTTTAAAGATTTAAATGTAAAGAACCCTAAACGGGATATATCGTGCTGAATTTTGTATGTATTGTAGAACAGATTTTGAATAAAAGAAAGTTACCAAACATAACCTGTCTTTTCTCTGGACGTAAGAAAATATCTATATTGTCACAGCAAATAATCTTTTCAATCGGTGGTAAGTGGCTTTGTATGCATAAAAACTTTCCTTCCTTGTAACTGCGGGGTAATATTTATAAAGCGACTTTACTACCACAGCAATGATATATCCAGCAAAATAAATTTTACTGTCAATTTTTTTTATGTTGAAATACAAGCACTATAGGAAAAATCCCTTAGGGCACTCTGGGAGTGGTGCGTGTGCGCAAAAAGCGATTCACATTGGTTTTGAATCGTTGGAGGTTATATTCGTTGGGAAAAACGGCCCCGGGAAGGTCGTTCCACAAGGAAGGATATTGGAGATTTGAGATTATATTGTTACATAAGAATGAAGCCCTCCAGATGAAAGAATTCTTAAATAATTAAGTTCGAGGAGTACTAAGCTTAACCACATATGGATGGGCGGCAGTGGTTCGTCGTGTATTTCTGCTATTCGCCGCCCTGGGTGGAATTAAGAGGGCAAGGTCAGCCGAGCACTTTCCGTGAAAATATCGGTAAAAAAGAGTCAAATCCCCAACATGTTTTCGATGTTCTAGGCTGTCGATGTTCCTCGTCAGCTTGTGGTCTCCGATCAGACGAACGGCCCTCCTTTCGATGGAATCCAGTAGCCGAAGAGTATGTTTAGGTGCAGAGCTCAAGACATGAGAGCAATACTCTAGTGATGGTCGAATCTGGGCTTTGTCAAAAGTTGTTGAGGTGTGTACAACTTTTTGGTCCGGAAAAGTACACCATGTTTCTGCAAAGCTATCTTGGCGATTGCCACAACGTGGTCATGCCAGGACATATTTCCTCCCAGGCTGACGCCCCGCAAATTAATACATGAAGCCAGTGGGATTGCGTGTCATGCCATGACTATATCCGGTTGTGCAATCTTAACCTTTTTAGAGAAAAAAATGCCTCCTAGATAGGCATTTTTTTGCTGTCATAGCGTTAAAATGTCTATAACGGTAGTAAAAATCTTCTCTCAGGGTGGCCTGTTCTGATCTTCATTACTGAAGATGACGCGACAGGCATAGTTTCAACTAGCAAAAAGGCAATTGCTTTGCGTGTAGTAACAGGTCGCTCCGTCCTGCTGAAACCACATAAACATGGAAATGAACGTATTTTGTGAGAATTCCACGTCCACGATAGAACCATGTTGCTCACATTTTCTAACTAAACTTGAAACAGTCATTGGGACAATATGCCGGCCACGCAATGTACATGGCCGATGATCGCAGAAACTTATCACATCTTGCCTTGTGTTTATTGTATCATGGTTCCATGGCTTCAAATATTGCTCTTAAATAATGTAAAATTTTGAGATCTGAGCCATGAGCGTTCAAAATTCAAAGATTTTTATTTAATTTTCAAAACGTTGTATCTCAACACGGATAGCTGTCAATTAAATATCGTAAGAAGTTACGGACCGTACTCAGGGAACACCTAGTACAAATTCAGTGTGCACAGGTTTTAATTTATTTTAATTACTCATCAGCAATATAATACTAAAGTACATTTAATTAAATTCCTAGAAGCGTCGATAGTAATTAAACAAAGTATATAATTATCTCAAAAGTTGTAAGTCTAATTAAAAGTTTATTATATAATGAAAATTAGATGGTGTTATTGAAAAATAATTTCGATAAAATATAATAGAAGTAATTTATTTCTAATCAATCGATGTTGTCTATTATGGCCTAATTATTATTGGATAATCTATAGGTGTCATTTTTAGAAAAAATACCATTAATTGACTTCCATTTGGGATTATAAAATTAAGTGATATTTTCTGAAAATTTTCATTATAATTTAGGATACCCGGTATAAAAAAAATTAAATCGAAAATTTTTTCGGAAATACTAAAAAATCATTTTTATTTGTTTTTTAATGGCATTCGACTAATTAGTCGTGCAGCCAGTCGCAATAATTGTATGCTTTGAAGATACGATTTGTCGATAATGAGATTTTATGTTGAGATATGTTTGTATATTCTGCACATTTGAGAAATATTTTGAACTGTACAACTTCAAAAGAACAGAAGGTTATATTTTTTAAAATGGGACACCCAGTATTTTATTGCATATTTAGGTTCCAATTAGTGTCCTCTATAAATATCTAAAATAATATTTAATTTGCTTGGGTAGTTTAAGAGCAATAAATTAAAATTTAAAAAAATGATAAAAGTTCTAACATTATCTTTTCAACCACTTCATTGAGTGTTATTTCCAGCCGTTCCATACAGGCGAATTTCGACAGAATCCTGGCCAAAAAGATTATCTTGGTAACATGAGACAAAAAATGTTTTTAATTGTAAGAAACCGTTATAAATATGGTAACATTGCATTTTGTTTTTAATATCTTACATTTTTGCCCCCTCCGCACCCCTTTTTATGGTTATTAAATTATAGAAATTGAAATAGACAAAGGTGGCTTATTTTTACGATATTATCATTGGAGAAACATTTATTTTATGTTTTTTTTAATCTCCCCCCAGCACCCTCGAGCCCCTCCAAAAAATACTGTTTACTGTTTTTCCAAATATTCATGTTGTTCTTTAGCGCTTTTGGATGGACAGCCTCTTAACCATTTAACGAGCTGAATCCTTGTGAAAGATAGTGATTTTGCTGTGGATCCTGCAAGAACAATAAAAAATTGAAAAACCGTATTATTTTTTGTAAAAAGCTATATACTCAGAAAAAAATAGCCACCATTTTGAAAAATATAGGAATTTTTTTTCGCCTGTATAAAAGTATGTTTAATTCTACATGAAACTATATACGGTGCATCGGAATCGGTTTAGTAATAATAAAGTTATTCAAAATTGGTTCGATGTCTTAATCACATATTCGTAAAAATGTAATTAACAAATTTTTTTTTAAATTCAATTTTCGCCAAGGTCGCAAATTGTCGCAGCAACTCTCAGTTGGACCTTATTCAAAACCCTTCAAAGAATAGTAAACAGCCCCCTTTTTACATTTTGCCTCATACGAAATTTTTTAAAAAATTGTTTACTTTGTTAACAAAATGTATGAAATCAAAAGTACTAGTGTAAATATTTTTAATTTTAAAAATTTATAGGATTGTACTTACCACCAGCAATAGGCTCCATGATGGGTTTTCAAAATTTTTACAAATCTTAGCGGAATAACAGAACTAAATACACTGATTTTTTTCAACCACTCTAATTTAATTGACACACCACACTAGAAAAACAAACTTTGAACTGAAATAATTTTAAGGTTGGCCATAATATAAATATAATAGGGGTGATTTATGACACCCTGGTTGTTTGTTAATTAAGTGCTAATGATGATACAACATAATTATAACTTTGGTTCTATCTATTTTGACCAGCTTTTACCTGAAATTTGCTTGTGTGCGTTCTCAAAATAATTCCAAATTATGTAAATTATGTTGTTCAAATACCATAAATGATAATTGTAAACTAGAGTAAATGTTCAAAATGGTTGGTATTTATACAACATAATTTATAAAGATTGGAATCATTGAGAAAACGGCTGGAAATCACTTATATGCTTGTGTGATAAAAAAAGAGAGTATGAATTCTACATCCAATAAATAAATAATCTACAGGTACGTTCCATTTGAAAATCTTGAGAAAAATTATTTTAAATTGTGTTGTTTTTACAACATTATTACGAACATCCTATATAAAATAGACTAGAAATACTATTGGATTATCTCTAGGCCCAATGTTATAAAGCTCACTCAATCCAGTAGTTTAGTTTCTAATTTATTGCTCTTAAACTACCCAAGCAAATTAAATAATATTTTAGGTATTTATAGAGGACACTAATACGGAGCTAAATATGCCATAAAATACTGGGTGTCCCATTTAAAAAAATATTACTTTCCGTCGCCCTACTTTTTGAATGCGCCATGTATAATTCATAATATTTTTAAAATGTGCAGAATATACAGGGTGTAACTAAATAAGTGTAAAACATTGAAGGGGGTGATTCCTCATCGAAAAAAAGATAGGATCTTTCATATAAAGAAACTTCATTGGAGCATCCCTTGTTAAGATACAGCCCCTTAGAGGGGCTATATATAAATAAACAAAACTAATTTATTAATAACAAAACATACAAGATCTAGAAATCATAGTAAATGTTCAATATGTCTACCTTCCGACATTACGCATGCGTCTAGACGTCGGCGCATTGAGCAACGTATTCGCGCGTTTTATGGCGATATGTATCTTCTTCGTAAAATAATTTTTTGCTGCGAACTGGTTTATTTTAGCCAAAAAATGCAAGAGACATTTTTTGTTTAGAATGAAACATGCTATCGGAAATAAATTTTTAGATGGTAAACAAATAATATGACAAAAACTTACATTGGAAATAAATTTTAGGGGTTGCGTTTTCCACCCTTACAACCATGGGGTAAACCAAATAAATTACTGGCTAAGTGTCTTTTTGGTAGTAGAAAATGTCAGGTTAATTTCAATATTGTAACTTTTTTAGTGCTTGGGAAAAAAATTGTTAAACACATTTTATGTACCCCCTTTAAGGGGCTGTATCTTAACAAGGGATACTCCAATGAAGTTTCTTTATATGAAAGATCCTATCTTTTTTTCGATGAGGAATCACCCCCTTAAATGTTTTACACTTATTTAGTTACACCCTGTATAACCATACCTCAACACAAAAACTCAGTATCGGCAACTCTTATCTTGAAGGCATAAAATTACTCCGCGCAATCATTACAAACTTACGTCTAGGGACGGCGACAGCCTGTTAACACATTATATCCGCCAACGTGTAAGTTTTTGTTCTCTTTAACAACTCAGACTTTATGAGGGTATCCTTTCTTCGAAAAGTGTCTTAAAACAATAAAATATTAAAAGAAGTAATAAAGAGAAACTGCTACGAGCAATAAAGTTTTACGTTCTCGTTTTACTTCATTTAATTATTAAGTAAGAAAAAGAATTAAGGTATAGACCTCATTTAACAAAGTTTGTTCATGTTTGTCGATTATTTTGAAATGTCAATGTTTTGTTTTGTTGTCGATATCGATCGTTGCATCGAAGTTCGATGTTACTAATTCAATATGTAACATCATAGCATCACCAGCCGTCCATAGAGATTGCTCCGAACTTAACTACCCATTATTTCCACTTGTATAATGTCGCAATTTCCTAAAAATCTAACAGCAGCTTGTATATACAGGGTGGGCAAATGTTATACAACAGGTGTATATATATACAGGGAAACGAGAAGTGATCACATCCGGGTTTTCGAAAATCGATAGGACTAAAATTTTACTATTTGACTATGTATTCCATATGTCAATAATGTCATCAATTGTCAAGGGGTTAGGTACCCCGATCTTGTTAGAAAATGTTTGCTCCTTCTATGAGGTCCAGTAACCTTCTACCAACTCTGTCAGGTGGGGGGAGTTGTCTCCACGTTGTATATTCCCGAAGATATAATGTCTTCTACGAGACAGCGCTTCGCAGCGGTATATTATGTGGGAGGTACTTTCATCCTCTTCGGCGCGGAGTCTGCATTCAATGGATCCGTTGCTTATACCAATCCGTTGAAGGAGTTGTCGCAAGTGACATTGGCCCGTTAGCAGACCCATCACCTGTTTCCATTGGGGCCACGTCATATGTTAAATCGCCATATCCCCGCTATCCCCCGCGGCCACCCGCCACCTGTTACTACAGAGAAACTGCACTACTTAATCGCACGTGCGAGAAAGTCTCGTCATAATCGTCATTTACCTCGACCAAGGCACGGTTGCCGGATCTATACAGTTGGGTTTGTTCGGGTTTGTTCGGTACAATAAAATATTAGGGAGGGTCGGACTTTATTCGATAAATAATATTTAATGAATGTGGAGGAACTGTCACTGACTGTATACTTATGTCTTCATGAACTCATCAGCTATTATTTTTATCTCGACAGGAGGAAATAAATCGTAGAATTAGATGACCTGACCTGACCTGTTTAAAGTAAAGAAAAAAGTGTAAGCATCAAAGATAGAAAGTTTTAATTTATTTTGCTTTAAAACATGTTCTTCTACCGTCAACAATATTTTATTTTTATGAATAAACTTTTCCAAAAAGAGAGTTTTACGACACCGCACTTTTCACACTTGACTATTTACAAAGCTAAAAAATAATGCTTTATTTTAACTTTTTGTATGTTGTTGCTGGCATTTTATGTAGGGTTACAAGAAGAAGTATAAGATTTTAGGAAATGATATCTTTATAAGTAGAGATGAGGCTAAAGAAATGGAAAAGTTTAAATATTTGGAAAAGAATATGTTAAAAGATTAGAACTACACTCACAGGCAAAATAATAGATCCATGCAATATTTGGATGGATTTTGATCGTGAATATTTTTTATCTTAATTCCGATTTTTTTATTTTTTTTTATATTTTCGGTAAATTTATTGAAAATCTTGCATATGTGTGAGATTTTAAGGAACGTAACAATATATCCATAATATACAGATTAAACAAGAACTGTTTCTTGACTCAAACTTTACAACACTTCGTCGACTGATGGAGGTGCCAAGCTTTTTATTTTGTCATTTAATTGTCAAATAACATCTATTTTTAACATTTTCATTTCCTACTTTAACTTTTTTAAAGAAACAAACTTGTTTAAGAGGATGTTGGTTGGTTGGTTAAAGGCGGGGATCGGTTTAAAGGCCCGAACTTCTATCACTGCAGCCTTTCGGCTTATTGTGTACCCCGATCTTGTTAGACGATGTTTGTTCCTTCTATGAGATCCAGTAACCTTCTACCAAGCTTGTCATGTGGGAGGTTGTCACCACGTTGTATGTTCCCGAAGATATTTTGTCTTCTACGAGACAGTGCTACGCAGCGGTATATTATGTGTGAGGTGGTTTCATCCTCTTCGCCGCAGAGTCTGCATTCAATGGATCCGTTGTTTATACCTATCCGTTGAAGGTGTTTTCGCAAGTGGCAGTGGCCTGTTAGCAGACCCATCACCTGTTTCAGCTGGGGCCGCGTCAGGGTTAGCATCCCATTCGATAGTATTTTCGATGGTTTTCCAATTACGGCCCGTGCGTGTATTTGACCAGGTAGCCCTTGCCATCGAGATAGGTGTTGTTTTTTCGACCATCTATCTAATGTTGTTTTTGTTGCCTGTTTTGATATTCCAAAGGCTGGTTTGGGGCCCCTGAGATTTTGAGCGGATCCGGCTCTCGCTAGTTCATCCGCTTTTTCATTTCCTAATATCCCATAGTGACCAGGGACCCACAAGAGCTATATCTTGTTCCCCCTGGCCGCCAATACTTTTAGGTTGGTATGGCACTCCCCCAACCAACCAACTAAGAGGATGCCGGAGTCAGTCGATTTGATCCCTGTTCGTTTCACTCTTTGAAGGCACGAGGCGAATTGGATCTTCCCTTGCAGTTAGAAGAATACGTCGAGCGTCCGCTCGGAATCGGTACGCCGACAGAAACAACGATAATCGGAAAAAAGAGACTGCACGTGATCGGGGTCTATACTTCAATTTTCTACGCTGAAAAACGGAGTTTTCGCTTCCTATGAAAACGTAAAAAAATTTTTTTTAAGGAAATATGTCTAAATTTTGATAACAACTCTAGGAAAGTCCATCATTTTTTTTTCTATATGGAACAGTAAAAAAAATTTAATCTAACAATCTTCCGAAACAAAACAATATAGAGTTTTCGCGAGTTCTAGTTCTATTACAACAGTTTTTTTTCCTTTGACATTTTTTTCCTAAAACAGGAATAAACGCTTGAGAAAAAACCTCGTTTACAGGTACTCCGGATTCCTGTTAAGAAAATTGTGTTAATTTCAAACATAACAAAATTATCTGAATTTCCAATTAACCTTTACTATAAATTATTGACCAAATTTAGGTGTGGTCCAATGCAGCGGGCTTTTTCCCCTCTTTCCCAACCCTTGGTGTCTTGGTTCTTAACTTTACCCCGTATAAAACTTCCAACTTTACATACTTTCCTCCAAACAAAAATCCCAGCAATTGCTACGATTTAAAATACATTCCTAGCATAATAAAATCCCCTTGGCTGCTTTCATATACAAAATATAAATAACAAAATTTCACGCTTAGAAAGAAATTTGCCATTATTTTCAAGCTTTGCTAAATGAATTTGTTAAAAGTTCTGCACTTTCGGGATATCGTGCAGCATACAGCTAGTAGTAAATAATTCAAATAAATAATTGCAGCCAAACTTTCAACTGGACAGCTGTGCAACCAAAAGCTACATCGTTTTAATTAATTGGATTAGTGCTGTGGTTTTACACATGGGCGTAGCATTAATCAAAAATTCTTTTATCAGAAACCCGCGCGATTTCTTAGGAAGTACTACTCAAAAAATATTAAATTAGGGTATCATTGGAAACAGATTTAAACGACCTTCATAATAATGTAAAGATTATTTCACGAAAAATGGATATAACTTAATGACTGCAGTAAAAGTACCTGGGGCCATCCCATTATTTATAACCGTTTGTTATTATTCTGTGGAAAGGACGGGATTGTAATAATTATAATTAAATATAGGCACATCAGGTAGGTTAGGTTGCTTAAGTTATATTTAAATATCTTTTTGTGGTAAAATTTGTTAGTTTTTGAGGAATGGTTCAAGAATTGTCTTTTACCAAACATTCCTCAGAATAGCGTGATAGTAATGGACAATGCGAGCTATCACAGTGGCCAATTACATAAAGCTCCAAGCTCAAATAATACAAAATTGGAAATTCAGAACTACATGGCGGCGAATAATATATATTTTGAAGAACGTTATAAAAAAGTGATCATTTAGAAGTGTTAAAGACATTTTGTATAAAAAAAGTATATGTTTGTGACACATTGGCAGAAGAAATTGGACATACAGTGCTACGGCTCCCACAATATTATTGCATTTTTAACCCCATAGAGTATATTATGTGGCACCAGTTAAAATCACTGGTTAGGTCTGAAAATATTTCTCCGGCTTTAAGTTCTAGTGTTGTAGAATTAATACGAAAATGCTTTAATGATGTTCCCCCAGGTAGTTGGAAAAATCCAGTCCGTCACGTAATAACTG
Organism: Barypeithes pellucidus; assembly: GCA_963991005.1. Taxonomy (NCBI): domain Eukaryota; kingdom Metazoa; phylum Arthropoda; class Insecta; order Coleoptera; family Curculionidae; genus Barypeithes; species Barypeithes pellucidus. Next base: position 93,726,870 of record OZ022556.1, read on the forward strand.
TAGAAAATTCGTATATTAGTCTGGATCGTATAATTAATCCAATTATAATTAATTTTGTTGAGGATAGCGATAGCGAAACAGAACTATCTATAGAATGACATTATAAATGTAAATAAATATGACTAGTAATATTTAAAAAAACTGTTATTTCATTTGATTACATTAATATAATCATATCATTACTTGTCTTCCTTAGTCCGTCCCTTCATACTTCACTTGTTTATTGCCAAGCTCTTGTCGACACAATGGGACCTACCCAGGAAATCATTAAGTCGTATCCAAATTTCGTGAAACGTACTGTACCCCTGGACCTTCCCACATGTACTCTAATTTTCATATGAACCGTGTATTTTATAATACTTTCTCTATTTGGGTCTTTAAAGTCTGAAAAATTTTAAAAAATATAGTAGATTTTTTCCATTTGAATTAATATTTTCTTTTTGGGTAGGCAATACTTTTACAATTTAATAAAATGTTACAAGTATCAAATTTGCCATGTATAGAAACAATTGAACACAATAAAGCTTCTTCCCATCCGTCATAATTAAAAATAAATATATTATTTAAGTTAATAAAAATGAGTCAGGAAGAAAGTTGTACTCCGTCAGAAATACGAGAAATTGCAGAAAATAATCTAGAAAAGCTTTGTTGAGTTATGGTGCGAGCAGAACAAAGTTCAAAATATTGAACAAAATAATAAATAATACTATTGAACAAAATATTGTGTCGACACAGAATCTGACAGGAATAACAATAACGGAAATGTCTACAGTAACTATAAATATGTATAAATGTTCAAAATGGTTGGTATTTAAACAACATAATTTATAATTAGAATTATTTCGAAAACGACTGGAAATCACTTATATGCTGGTGTGATAAACAAAAAAGAGTATGAATTCTACATCCAATAAATAAATAATCTACAAGTGCGTTCCATGTGAAAAGCTTGAGAAAAATAATTTTAAAATGTATCGTTTTTGCAACATCCTATATAAAATAGATAAACACTATTGGATTCATAGTATCTCTAGACCCATTACCCAGGAAATGTCTACAGTAACTATAAATATGTATATATAAAGTAATATGTATAATACTATATTGAATTAAAAATAAAAATAGTACTTTATTGAATAAAACTTTACAACTTTACAAATAGAGCGTAACAATCGACACGATGAGCTTTATTTTAACTTTCATTCGACGTCGTATGTTTCTTAACCAAAAATTAAAACTGAACTATATCGACTATTTTGGGAATTATTATCAGCTACTAATGCACAAAATTAAAAATATATTAATTTTTGAGGTTAGATAGTGATCACATATATATTATATCGTCTACGAGTGACACTGCACCATTGTGTCCTTTCATCTTAAACAAAACAACTAAAACCTACCAAACAGCGAATCGAATCACCACAAATTAAAAACTCCTTTACAAAAAATGTTGTTAGGCAATGTGAGTTTATAAGCACTAATATACCGACCACAATGTGAATGAACCACTTCTTATTCTGTAATTTGAAAAAGCATCCAGAACCAAAGATGGCGACGAATAACAACAAATAATGTCGGGCCGGCTCTGACGCGATCGATAAAATTTCCACCCTACTGCGTAAACTCAATAGGCCCGCGCCATCTCCCATAGCGGGGACACTTTTTGTATTTTGGAACGTTCGTATTGGCAATATACTGTTTATATATGCCTATGTGGGGCCACCATGCCTAATGCGGCACAGTAAATTAATTCTATAATACTTAAAGATTTGGACTTTATACGGTTTCTTAAAAAAGTGGAACTATATATTTGTGCATTTTTATATTCCTCTCGAAATTCTGCATAACGAAATCCACAACTTAACAAAGTACTATTTCGACTTTTATTTTCTCCAGTATGATTAAGGCCGTTCCAAATAAATTTAATCAATATCTTTTCATCCTATATAAAATCAGAAATCAACCCTTAATAAAAAATCATAAGCTGTTTCCGCATTAAAAATAGATCAACCCACGGAATGTTAGATATTCTTGAAAATATGCATTTGTTAAAAAATAAATTGCACTCATTTATCCTCTCTTTATTCAACGAAGTTAAAAATGCATTCTAATATATCTGTCTGACAAAAAACATAAAGGAAAATAAAACCCACAAAGATCTTTTTTAGGAAGAAATGTTCTAAATTATAAAGGGAGTTTTTTAACGTCTTATACAGGGTGTTATGGAAATGACGTATTAGATTTAAACCGGCAAATCCTGAGATGAAAATAAATTGAAAAAAAATATGCATAAATGGCGCTTTGAATTATTAAGCGAAATTATACACTTTATGTGAAATCTGAAAATTAAATGGCCGCTACTCACGACGGTCGGTGTTATCATATCCTCTTTAGAAAACAAATTATAATTTTAACAATTTTTTATTCTATCATTTATGAATAAATATGATTCCAGAAAACCGACGGCGAAAGATGTTTTGCAAAACAAATAATGGTAATATTACACACAAATTTCAAATTCGTCACAAGCACAGAAAAGTAAATAGGTCAAACGTCATTGACCTTCCTATTATTTTTCAAACTCTTTAAAAAAAATGCAATTTTATTTAAGACTCGTGCTTTCTTACCTTTACTGATATAAATATTAGTTTCATAATTTCACATAAACCACACAGTATCTAAGTTTTAGGAAAAACCCTCTCACATAACCTCACAAATAGCAGCTATTCACATGGAAAGAATACACGGGAAAACTGTTTTAATTTTGGTCCTTTTTTCTCGCTTAGATTTATTTATTTAACTAATTTAAAAAACATACAATTCTTTCAATTTAAGAATGACATTTTATCTACGAACGAACGAAATAATACTTGCAAAACTCGGAATAGAGATGGGCAATATTTGACAGTTTGATATTTCACGGTCACGGTAATCCTAATAATAGGCGTTATGGGACGGGTTAAGATCGCTTAAATGCGTTTCTTATGGTGTTAAACGAGATTCTTCCCTGAATTGAATAAAATGATAGTAGTGATATATCCATCAATTAAGCTAAGGGATAATACTGCGACTGTATATGCGAAGCTCAAAAAATTAAATTAGCTCAGCTCTACTCCAAATGACAAGACCGACGAAGATTTAATTTTCTTTCTCACACGGCCATCTCCCCATCTCTTTCACACAATCCACTGGGCCACGGGGCCACGTAAGTCTAGGCGTACAAGCGTGCGTCTTGCAAGTGTCAGTATTCTGACAGAAACAAAATAATTTTCATTAAGACACAACTGACAGTGTTATCATTTTTTTTGTTTTAAATATCCGTCATGACCTACTCAAAAAACTTCTCTAATTTTTATAAAACGGGCATAAAATTAAGACTAAAAATAAAGAATTATATATTTCTGAGAAGCTTGTCAAAACTGAATTACATTATTAAAAAATATATAGTGACCCATTTAAAAACAAAAACATTTTTTTTCTTGAAAACTATTGAACGTAGTACGCCACTGGATTCTACGTAAAAAAAAACTACAAAGATATCATTCTATTCCTTTTTTAACTATGGGGGTTGTCTCAAAATGTAAAATTCTCAAAAATATCCCGTTTATCAGAAGTGATGAGGCCTAGAAAAATTCTAATTGGGGCATCTTTTGCTTCACAAAAAAGTAGCAGAGTCCTGAGAAAACTGCAGCCTTCTATCTTTACTAATAACGGAGATACCCCGTAAAATTACTTAAATTTACTTAATTAATATTTCAATATTGCTTCTAATCCTTAATTTGAGTTTGGCAACATTAAATGCCACCACCATATATTTCCAGATTGAAAGACTTGTCAAGCGAACACGTACGTGGCATATGGTCAGATTTTAGGGGTATTTACCCACGTTTTTAGACGATTCATTAAAAAAAAATATCTACTGTTTCTCTAGGTCCTGCAATGACACACCAATTTAAATATAATTAGCTATTTCCATAACACCCTGTATTGAATCAGAATCTCTACATTAACCCTTTGCCCCCGAAATTATTTTTTTCTTTTAATACTTTTTTTTTCTAAATATTATGGTGGCAGAGAGTTAAATATATAATATATTTAAGATAATTTTTTCCATCTGGAATATGCTTTTGATTCCAGGATATGGTTTCGGAACGTAACCACTAGGGAATAAAATGGGTGGTAAATACAAAAATCTTTATTTATAAAACTTACACAAATCTTATTTTTATGTCTAGTAGGTACTAAATTTGGTGGTACGTTTGGAAACAATTGTTTCTATCATTTAGGCATAATCCTACATCGCAAGTGCTACATGTCCATCTTGTCCTATGGGGTTCCTGGGTACTGCTGCAAAAAGCGCATCGTCTTGATTTTGAATAAACTGGCATATGAGAACATTGGTTATATCTTATCTCAAAAGGTACTGTACGTTTAAAATGGTTTATAACTTTGGGTGGTGCTCTAGAACGTAGTGTTTGCCCTACTCCAATCAAGCCCGTCGCTACAGACAGTCTAAATATTTTTAGACTTGGTATATTGGAGTTTGTTCGTTGTTTGAAAATTATAAACGAATTTACAACACAGACATCGACAAAGTACCATAGTATTCGATGCCACCATTTTTTTGATTTGCGATCAATTTCGTAAATAGATTTAAGCATGTCCATTTTATCAACATAGCCCATATGGGCGTTATAATCTTTTACCATGATTGGACAATTAATAGCTTTTGAAGTACCATCTTTTTCTTTTCTTGGAACGGTGCTGCCTTCTAAAGGGTTCTGATGGTTACCAAGAAAATATACCACTTTTCTATCCTTCCACTTGAGGAAAATCAGACCATCTCTGCTGACACGCCAGTCTAAATCTCCTCTTTGAATTAGTTCCTTATCTGGTTTTATATCATCGGGAAGGCCTTTTCTGTTATTTCTGACTGTACCACATGCATAAATAAGGACAGCCTGCAGATCTTTTTGTAGGTTTACAGAATTAAAAAAATTATCAAAATAAACATTGTGTCCTTTTCCCGCCAAGTCTCTGGTTAAATCTTTGACCACGCGAGCTCCTAATTCCTTTTCAGCAACATCATTAACTTTTCCGCTATATATCTGAAACTGGCAAACGTAGCCTGATTCATCTGCCCTTATCCAGACTTTGTAGCCACGCTTTATTGGTTTGAGTGGCATAAATTGTTTCAAAGTACTGCGCCCCTTGAAACGGATCATGGATTCGTCTATGCTTTGGTTCTTAGAAGGTTTATATGATGCTCCGAACGTTTCAGTTAGTGTGTTCAACAATAATCGAACTTTGTAAAGTTTGTCAAAATTATCGGATCCTCTGGGCGGCATAACAGAATTATCAGCTAAGTGAATATGGCCCAAAAGCCACGCAAATCTGTCTCTTGTCATAGCTGCGCTAATAAAATGATCCCTTAGTTCTGGCCTTGACGACCAGTAATCACTGTAACTTGGCAGCTTCTTTACACCCATTAGAATATTTATCCCAACAAATATTTTTATCTCATTTGAGTTGGTGGGCATAAAAGTATTCGGGTCTCCGCCACTCTGTTGTAATGCATAAAGGTTGGTCTGAAATGCAATTTTTTCAATTAGGTTCGGGGGAAATATATGAAAGAATACATCTGTAGGTGATTCCAAGTTATCTGGAATACTCGGGCCACTTGTTTCGGAAAATGTTTTTTTGTTTTGTACGCAATTTTCTATCGAATTTGTCCAAATAGTATGCTTAGCCAGCTCTCTACGTCTTATTACGGCCAGGGTTTCATTCATCTCTATGTCACTATCATCGTCGGCGTCGTCGACGTTGATGATGTTTTGATCCATATCATCGGCGAAAATAATGGGAATGTCATTTAGGTCCAATAAATCAGAATTGTCATCAATAGTCATATTTTCCAGCTGCTCCTGATCATCATTACTGACAATTGATTCATTATCTGAAGGAAGATCTTCCAGCAAGGTGAAAACATCCTCAGATCCCATTTTTTCTAGATCTTTGAAAAGATACATCTTTTTTTCTGAAAACAAAAATAATATTTTTTTATAAAGATCAAATTTTTATATCCACAAATATTAACACCGCTTACAATTAATATTTAAAAGGCTAGCTAAACACAAAATTCGCATGTACTAATAAAATATGTCAATATCCTCAAAATAACAGCTTGATAAAATGATATATACCACAGATTCCTACTGGTTTTGGCATGAAACCGACGTTTGTTTACGCCAATAATAATTATTAAATTATAAAAAACTGTAATGAAACCATATTAACAAGTTCAAGTAACATTATACTATACTAAAAAATACAAAAACTTACCTGTCATGACTGTAAAAACGCCAAAAAACTGAACAAATATGTAAGCACGTGCACTTACTGCCGGATCAATTAATAATATATTACTAACTGTCAAAAATATCCAAATGTGCTGAATAGCGATGCACTATTTGAAGAAAGGGAAAAGTAGGCGGAGCTTTCCTACGTATGGTTTCGCGAGAATGCCACCAGGAAAGTAGAAATAAATATTTTAGTAAGTGGTTTCATAGAGAAACCACTAGGGCGCAAAGGGTTAATAAATCATACCTTGGTTTAAATTTGAATATCTCTAATTATGGATCAACTGGAAAGTTTCTTGGAAATAATGGCACCAACACTTCAACAAGAAAGTTCTGATGTCAAATATTTGGCTTTTCTAAGTAAATAAGTAATTGACGCTGAATATTCTGCGCAAAGTTTAAAGAGAAGCGTTAGACGAGCAATTTTATTGCGTATTTATTTTGTTTGTTCCCAATTCTTGCCAAACAGGCTGTCGCATAACTAATATTTTTTTTACAGACGAGAATACAATGAAGTGTTTTAAATTTTAATATTTTCCTCTCGCATTCGAAAGAAAGTATACCTGAATACTCTAATGCCCTAATGCAACTTTTAGTTCTTCCATTCCGATTTGTCATTTAATTATTCTTGATTACTGAAGATGCATATACCTCCGAGATATATACAGGGTTTCCCATTTTCAACACTTTCTGGAGGTAATAGAGTTATTATCAAAGATAGAATGAGTTTTTAATCTACAGGGTGATTTTGAAAATATTCTCTCTTGAGACACCCCTCGTATTTCCGGTACGCATTTGAATACGGAATACGAGGGATGTCTAAAAAACGAAGTTTTTCAAAAATCACCCTGTAGATTAAAAACTAAGAGACCCATGACAAATTTGACACCGAAATCTCTCCTTTCGTTAAAAAATGGGAATTAAAGTCGAAAATGGGACATCTTGTAGCAGTGGGGGTATATAGGAATTTGTTTCGAAGGGGGGAAGCCTTACAAAAAAATTATGGTGGCACTTTCGCCTTTCCGTCTGTTGATCAATATTTCGTTTCTTTTTAGCCGAAAATACCCGTTTTAGGGGATCAATTACGTAAGTTTTAAAACTTCTGATTAAAAGATTGATTGAAGCAGGAAACGAAATGTGCGACAAAATTTCGTTTCTTGCTTCGATTAATTTATTAATTGAAAAAACTTCTACTCTAAACTTGAAAAACAAGAAATTAACAGCTTTTAGGATAAAACGAAAAAGTATCGAAATATTGATCAAAAACAAAATGGTGAATGCGTCACTAGCTCTATCTTAATTATTAACTGAATAAAAAATATACTGAGCGTTTAAACAACAACGAACAAAACAATCATCTACTAAAAACAAACATCGAGTAAAATCAAGATTTATATTTTTCCTAGAGAATTGGTTAAAACATTATATTGCGGGGAGGGGGGCCCTAGACCCCCCCTATATATGCCACTGTCTTGTAGAGTAGTGTACAGTATTATACAGTATCGATTCCAATCTGCGTTAAATGGATTTGTATTTGGCCAAAGAAGTATGCAGATCTATATTAAAATTTAACTTCTCACTGAGTTCTATAAGTGTAAACAAAAAATCTAAATTCGTCCGATATTCTGGATACATTATCAGTTCAGTTTTTGTGTCATGTACTTACTTAGTCCTACTTGTTAAAATTAATGGTACAAATAAAGTCTGACAGTGCTCTTTTATTTTTTTTATTAACTTACATCATTGAATCAAGTCTAAGTGGACATTATTTAAATGGATCAATTGAAATGTTAATGTAATTGACTTGGTGCAAAAACATAAAAGCGTTTGCATGGTTTATTTCAATCTCAATTATGGACGGAATGTCATATGGAATATATTTTTTTAATTTAAATCTCATAAGGCTTGTGTTTGATTGACATAATAAGTATTTTAAAATGGTAGTATGATATGATATAATAATTATAAATAATTATATTAATGAGTTTACCAAAAATGCTATGTTTTTTTTCCGAAAATTCGTATCACCCTGTGGAGTATATTAGCAACCGAATCATATTGCAATTGACATAACACGATAGGTCCATCTTCCCCCAACATTTTCTTTTTTGGTTAATTTCATTATCTCTGTTATTAAAGGAGATACATCATTTTATAGCGTTACATGCTTTTATATACTTTAATATTCAACACATTAATTGTTAAATATTTTCAAGTAGGTTTCGAGATTAAAATATTCGTATGGGCAACTGGGCATACGAAACAAACGTTTAGTAAGCAGTTTCCGAAGAGTTTTTATCAGTATGGCGAATTTTATTTGACCTTTGTAACTTTAAAACACAACATCTGCTGACACATCGCTTGCAATGTCAGAAAAAGTCCATAGTCTACTTGAAAACATTTAACAATGAATGTGTTGAATATTAAAGTAACGCTATAAAACGGTGTATCTTCTTTAAAACAGATATAATGAAGTAAACCAAGAAAGGAAATGTTGGGGAAAGATGGACCTACCGTCTAATGTCAACTGCAATATGTTTCGCTTGCTAATATACTCCACAAGGTGATGCGAATTTTCGGAAAAAAACATAGCATTTTTAGTATACCCAGTATAAATCGAAAATTCAATTTTTATCATAAACAGCGGAAACTATGACATTGTCAAGGAACCAACCTACAATGCAAAAGAAAATCATTCAATTCGGATCATAAATTCAGAAAAAAAAAATAGCATAAAAAATATGGCAAATTTATGATGTTGCGTTAATTTTGTCCAGGAGTTTAAGAAAAAATATCAAGTTGCCCTGGTAACAAAAACTTATTTGACACCTTCACTTAACGTTGACAGTTCACCTTTTAAATTGTTTAAGTCGATATGGCTTACAAATTAGAAATTCGGAAAAGGCTTAATGATTTAGTTGGACGGGTCGCTAAATTCAAAATAATACGCATTTTTCAAAATCAAAATATATCGCGTAGAACCATTTATCGGACAATTGCTGAATTTGAGCAAAGTATTCCTACGGTACGCACTTCCCAATCTGTAGGTTATAACGCAATACGAGAAAACCGGGTTGAGGTCCCACATTAAGCAGTAGGTGGCCTTGGAAGAGACGAACGACTAGAAAAAAATGTCGAGAGTGATTAAAATGAGGGACAAAATCCTAATACATGGGAAAATTCTAGAGTAAAATTATTATAATAAAGATTTAATTGTAAAATTTCCAATATTAGTACTAAGTAGATTTTGTATTCGTAATCCATACCAAAATAATATTATAAACATAATTTACAAAAAGTTATAGTTAGGATTTCTAATAAAATCAAGTAAAAATTAAAATATATTGCAAATTTTACAACGAATATAAATGCACGGAACACATACCATAGTAAAATTCTTATAGTAAATATATTATAAGATTTCTTATAAAATAATTTTCATTATTAATACGTACCAAAATAATATTGCAATAGTACATTACGTATCAAGGGCCGAAAAGAGGCTTTTACGGACGAGATGCGGAGATGGACGACCGAGCCGAAGGTGAGGGAGGCCACCGCACGAGAACGGAAAAGCCTCTGACGGCCCGAGATATGTACTGTATTTTTTTTACAAGTGCTCCGAAGCCTTGATGCCAAATAAATAAAGAAATTCTTCAGACAGTTTTCCTGTCTATATGACATGAAAACACTCGCGCATGGAGAATGTAAATATCTATTTATTATTTTTGACAAATAGGCTCGGTGGCCTAGTGATATAGCGTGCGCCTTGTGATCTGAGAGTCGCGGGTTCAAATCCCGCACTCGGCATCACTGGTTTTATTTATTTTTTTACAAGTGCCCGAGTCTTTGAGGCCATATAAATAAAGAAATTCTTCAGACATTTTTCTAAAACATCTTTGAAAAATTACTGCCAATTTAATTTATATATAATCCGCTATTTATTATCGCTTGTAGTATGGCTCGGTGGGTAGTGTCCGCCTGGCGCTCTGAGGGTCGCGGGTTCAAATCCCGCACCGACAATTCTGGTTTTATTTATTTATGAGCACATGGTGACACGAAGCGGGCGGGAAAAATCTTTCCCGCCCGCTTCGATACTTTCCTGTCCGCTCTCTTGGAAAACGCCACTTTCGGTGAAGAGAACATGCATGGAAAGAGGCACTTTTGGGGCAAATGTAAAAAAAAGTATAGTTGGGGATTTCTAATAAATTTAGTAAAAATGAAGTAATTACTAAAATATATTGTAAATTTTAAATGAATGTGAAAAAAGTATAGTTGGGATTTCTAATAAATTTAGTAAAAATCAAGTAATTACTAAAATATATTGTAAATTTTACAATGAATGTGGAAAAAAGTATAGTTGGGATTTCTAATAAATTTAGTAAAAATCAAGTAATTACTAAAATATGTTGTAAATTTTACAATGAATGTATAGTGAAAATAATTTATTTATAACTCCAGTAGCTAAATATTTCAAAATGAATGGAACAGAATGGGTTCATAAAAACTCCGTACAAGATTAAAATTAAAGATCCAAATGATGATTTGTCATATATTTCTTCATTTATGTCATGTCACCTGTCCACCTACTATACGAGTTTCTTATGAACATAACTGTACATTTGACTAGCTATTATTTAAGTGGTTTTTATTGTAAAAACTACCAGGTTTAAATAAAGTGTTGCAAAAATATTTTTACTGGGATGAAAGGTATAAATGAGATGCAACTGATTACTAGAATTTCGATATTGGTTACAAATAATAGATATAGAATTTAACAAGAAACATACTATCGATCGATAAAGTCAATGAAAGGCCTAGAATTTTTACCAGAATAAGATTAGAAAGACTGGTAAGAAGTGCGAAAAACACACTTGGTACATCAACAAGGAAACTGGCAAGACAATATCGAATATCTAAGAACACCATCGCGCGGAAATTATCGCGGAATGGCCCGAAATACCGAAAAAGAAAAAAGGCTCCGAAATATACAGCTAACTAACTAGCCAGAATCCCGAGATGCCACCGTGCATTCAGAAGAGTATATTTTGGATGACGAAAAGTATTTCACACTAAGCAACTCCAAAATGAAGGGAAATGATGATGATGAGTTTTTATACTGACAATATTGCAGAGGTCCCTGATAATGTAAAATTTAAACAAAATGCCAAATTCGCTGATAAGGCGTTAGTATGGTGAGCTATTTCCACCAGGGGTGTATCAAGGCCTTATGTGGGTCGAGTAAGAGGTGGAGCCCTGGATAGTCAAAGGTATAGCGATAATTGTCTTACGAAACTGGTTAATTTTATTGAAGAAGAAAAGAAGATGCTGGAGGCGATATTATGTTCTGGCCAGACTTTGCACTGTCACTATGCAAGACAAACTCAAAATTGGTTAGCAGACCAAAACGTACCATTTGTTCAGCAAAACGACAACCCTCCTAACCAGGCTCGGCCCATCGAAGATTTTTGGGCTCTATTCTGTCGAAAAGTTTTCGATGGAGGATGGGAAGCACAAATTGAGGAGGAACTTCGACGCAGGATATACAGTGAGTCCCAGAAGAAATGTCTAAATTCATTTAAAATTCAGCGGTAAGTTTTTTCAAAAAACGCTCGTACCCGTCGATTTTGATTTTTTAATTTTTTTTTTGTGGTAATTTCATGTATACAGGGTAGCTCAAAAATAAGTTACGACCATCAACTTCATTTTTTCAAATGAAAACATATATTTTTTATTTAATTTTTGAATTTTGCTTTGAATTCTAAGCATGTTTCATGTACCATGTCCTATACATAAACTCAACAGTTATTGAAAAAATTAGGATTGAACATATCTATAAGTAAGACCTGTTTATTAAAAAAAAACACAACAAAATCAAATTAAATGTTGAAAATGTGCGCCATTTACGGCTTGACAATATCCAAGACGATCAATAAACTCTCTTTGCACGTTCCCAACCATTTCCGGAGTTATGACACGCACTTCTCTTCGGATCCTTTCTTTCAACTGTTAACAAATACTTTTGATTTGAGGTAACCCCACAAACAAAAAAATGTCCAGCGGAGTTAGGTCTGGCGACCTAGCAGGCCATTCGATAGGTCCTCTCCTTCCAATCCACCGATTGGGAAAGGTTTCATCCAAAAATGTGCGCACAGTGGCCGCATAGTGCGGAGGAGAACCATCTTGTTGGAATATCAGTTCTTCGTCAGGGGAGTCTGGATCCAATGGATTCGGAAATAAAGCCACTAATGCTGGAATTAATTCTAGTTGGAGAAATTCGAGATATACTTGTCCAGTTAAAGACTGTTCAAAGAAAAATGGATCAATTACTCTTTCGCGTACGATTCCACACCAAACATTTATTTTCTTAGGGTACTGGCTGTGAACCTCTATCATCCAATGCGGATATTCTGTTGCCCAATATCGACAATTTTGTCTGTTCACATTACCATTCAAATAGAACGTAGCTTCATCCGAAAAAACAATATTTTAGACTAAATTATTATCTAGATTGCACATATTTTGCATGCGTCCGCAAAACTCACTTCGCCTATCGAAATCATCTTCAAATAACTCATGCACTGGAATAACTTTGTATGGGTGATATTTGTGCTTTTGAACTACTCGGTGAACAACAGATTTCGGCATGTGTAAATCGGCCCCAATGTGCGACAGGGGAGTACATGGATTTTCTTCCAAGGAAAGCAAAACGTCAAGTTGCTCATTTTCATCTCGAGTAGGACGACCAGATTTAGACAAATCTCTAACATGACCGAATTCTCTAAACTTAGCCTCTATTCTACTCACCATCTTTTGACATATGGGAGGACGATCAGGATGGATTTCATTAAATAATTGGGCTGTTTCTATTTGAGTACGTGTTTTATCACCAAACCGAACCATGCATAGAATTTCAATTTTTTCCCGTTCCGTTAACTTCACCATTATTGTGAAAACCGCAACTTTGAAACTACGCTTGACAATAATTATACTTATTTGAAATAAAATTGTCATACAGTTTCTATGGAAATAAACGGTGACAGTGAGACAGTACACTCTTACTTATGATGGAGCCCAAAATGCCATATTGCCAGCAGATTTGATAGATCGTTGGATTCCCTAAATGATATGTTCAATCCCAATTTTTTCAATAACTGTTGAGTTTATGTATAGGACATGGTACATGAAACATGCTTAGAATTCAATGCAAAATTCAAAAATGAAATAAAAAATATATGTTTTCATTTGAAAAAATGAAGTTGATGGTCGTAACTTATTTTTGAGCTACCCTGGATACGTGAAATTACCACAAAAAAAAAATTAAAAAACCAAAATCGACGGGTACGAGCGTTTTTTGAAAAAACTTACCGCTGAATTTTAAATGAATTTAGACATTTCTTCTGGGACTCACTGTATAGAAAAATCCGAGAAATCGATATAAATGCCGTCCAAAACCTAATGCTAGATGTCCGCACAAAGATGCTTCTAGTGGAAGACCATGGTCGTCTATATTTAATTTTAGTTCATAATTTTGTTGCTTATGAAACAATTAATTACTATGTATTACAAAACTTTATTTAGATATATTTTATTATAAAAAAAACAATTGTTTGAAATTTGTGCCAAAGTATACGGGACATACGTTAATTGTGGGTTTGGATTCTGCGCATTTGCTCTATCGGTTATTTTTTACTTTTAACTTGTTGTTACCGATTCGTTTTGCGTTATTTAGTTTTGCCAAACAAGAAAGCTCTGAACAAACAATTTTTAGATGACTGATTTGGAAATGAAAGTATAGAATGTTTCTCCAGAATACCCAGGGAATCACCCTTTTAAATATAACAAACCATTGCCACGACACCATGTATAATTAATAAATTTTATAATAGCTTGGGCCCAAAACAAAGCACTTTATACTCTTTATTGACAATAACGATAATTTAAAAAATATCGAAATTAAAATAATAATATTATATGAAAGTTCATCTATTTACATGAAATATTGTTAGATATCTCCCGTCATAATATAATAATTGGGTTTTATTATATGATGAATGCAATTTATAGGATATGGAATGAAAATTTATTAGTTTCGATGTTAACAACTAGAGATTTAATTATTATACAGCGTGTGTGGTAGAAAGTATAATAAGTTTTTTTATTCATTATATTGGATGACTATGAATACTAATTTCCCAGATGGAGATCAAGTGGTACGCATAGAGAAAGACAGTTTACAAATTGGCCTTCCATAGCACCTGATTTGACCCCCATTTATTGGTTTGTTCGTTATTTAATTTATGTAATCGAAATCATTGTTTTTATGTTTTGTCTTGAAATAAAATTATATTTCGTTTTATAAAATTATATCTCAAACAGGTGGCTGTTTCTCGTCAGCATGTTTAGAGAGAGCATATGATTCGAGAAAGAGCTTCAAGGCATTTTGATGTATATTTAGAAATAAGGGTATTTTATTCTTAGATCAACTTTACATTTCTGGGCCACTCTATACAATATTTCGGCTACTCGACTACGGCTAAGGAGGTTTCCAACTAAGCAAAACTTTTTAGTAAGAGTGACTTTTTTCGATAAAATGAAGGATATAAAATGTGCCCATTTGTTACACTTTCTACCACACACATGTATAACATGTTTTTTTATTCCGACTAGTGGCTTTCGTGAGGTATTTTTGACGAAAAGAATAGTACGCCACTTCTTTTTTTTAAATAAAAATTATTGTTGTTGTTGTTGTTTGTTTTTGTTGCAGTATTTGTTCGCAATTTTTCGTAATTAATCCGGGATCTTCCTCAACTGAATTCAAAACCGCTATCTCAATTTCTGGAGTTCTTACTGTACGCTGTACTCCTTTTAGATGATTGTTCGTTCCCTTTTCTATGAATGTTTGAAAATGTTCATGCATCCGGAATATTTCTATTTGGAAAGCGGCATTCATGCAACTGCGCCTGGCTTTCAGTGCGCTACGGTCAGCAAGCCCATACATGTAAGCATATATTAAATCTTCGTAAATTGTACCATGTTTTTTTAATAATTTGTTAAGGCTAATGACTTAAATACTTGACAGCTAGACCAGGTAGACAACTGTCAAAACTGTTTATGTCAACAAAACAAAATCTGCTTCTGAATATCATACTTAGCTGTATAGATAGTATAGATGCGATGTATAATTTTTCATAATTTTGGCTTTCATAGTTTTGATGTTTAACTTTTTTATTTTTAATCCAATTGTCATGATACTTTAATCAGTTTGTAAATACATTTATAATAATTAACATTTTTCGATTAGTTGATGTTATAAAGAGGTGAATTAAAATGGTGTTTTTATCACAATTTTAGAACACGCACTGGAAAAATTGAGCTGGATAATTTTCTTTATAATCTTTCGGCTATAATGTTCGATGTATTCCTAACAGTTGTTTTGGAATTATCTAATTAAATCATTTCTTGTAAGATCTACATAATTTTGAACGAAATGAAACCAAACCATGATTTTTGCCGGAACATTTTTTAGAGCCAATGCGCAAATAAATTTACATATTATACTTTTTGTGAAGGCCTGTTGTCACTATATTACTATGAAATATTATTTCATCATTTTACCTAATGGATAAGTTGTATCTAATATGGAATCATATTACTGAGAATAACAACATAATTAATTATTCAGGCAACTACATCTTTTCTGCTATACCAAAATTAATTAATAATAAAGACTAATGAGTTTATCAGTTTTTCTTTATACCTATTCTTATAAGGGATGTTTTCAACGGCTTCTATTAAGTTGTAAGCAGTAAGCGTCTATAAGCAATATACAGGGTACTTCTTAATAACATGCTAATATTTAAGGAGGTTATTCTTGGATCCATTTTCAGAAAAAACTTCATATGAATATCATATGTCCTTAAGGTCTTAACTTTTGAAATACAGGGTGTTAAAGATTTTCAAAAAATCTGTTTTTTAATATCTGTGATACTGCTCTAAATATTTTTGTGAAATTTTGTACGCACTTTCTATTCATCAAGAGGCATTTTATGATGTATAATATGTTTTTTGTACCGACAAGTGCCGTTCGTGCGGGAATTGCCCTCGGTATTTTTGAAGGCAACGTATTGAGAAGGCAACGCCACTTCTTTATTTTTAATAAAAATAATTTTTGAATTCTCATTCCTTGGTGAGCAAATGTCGTCTCTTGATTTTTTGTCGTTTGACGTACAGTTTCGTATAAAAGAATGAAATCCATTCATTTGCACTCTTTTATGAAGGATCTAGTAGGTAAGAAAGAAGCAGATTTTGTTTTGTTAACATAAACAGTTTTGACAGTTGTCTACCTGGTCTAGCTGTCAAGTATTTAAGTCATTAACCTTAACAAATTATTAAAAAAACATGGTACAATTGACGAACATTTAATATATGCTTACATGTATGGGCTTGCTGACCGTAGCGCACTGAAAGCCAGGCGCAGTTGCATGAAGGCTGCTTCCCAAATAGAAATATTCCGGATGCATGAACATTTTCAAACATTCATAGAAAAGGGAACGAACAATCATCTAAAAGGAGTACAACGTACAGTAAGAACCTCAGCAATTGAGGTTGCGGTTTTGAATTCAGTTGAAGAAGATCCCGGATTAATTACCCAAAAAATTGCGTACAAATACTGCAACAAAAACAAACAACAGCAACAACAACAATAATTTTTATTTAAAAAAAAGAAGTAGCGTACCATTATTTTCTTCAAAAATCCCGAGGGCAATTCCCGCACAAACGCCACTGCTCGGAATAAAAAAAACATGTTATACATCATAAGATGCATCTTGATGGATAGAAATTGAGAATAGAGCAGTATCATATGATATTAATAAAAAAGGAGATTTTTGAAAATCTCAAAAGTTAAGACGTTTAGGACATATATTCATATGAAGTTTTTCTGAAAATGGACCCAAGAATAACCTCCTTAAATATTAGCATGATATTAAGAAACACCCTGTATATATATGGTTAATTTTCAATCGATAATACTTTCATGATTACCGGTATGCATCGGTTGGTCCATTTCCAAAAATGATATCCTACGACATTTTCAACATTTTAACCGCCGTTAAATTTAATCGCAAGCAATTCTACGTTTACAGAATAATTGTCTCATACAAATTCATGTAGAGCCGGTCCAGACTGGAGTTAAAATTGAAAAAAAAACGTTTGTTGTTTAGAAGTATAAATAAATACGAGGGCGGTTTGATAAGTAAGTGACTTTTTGAATTTCCCGCGCCGATACTTTAAATTCATCACTGCTGTTCTTAACTGTCATCTATTAATAGCCTACTGTTCAATTTTGAGCAAGCCGAGTCATTTAGTTTATGCTTGACAGCCATTGAAAGCAGACAACCTCTTGACTTTTAAGAGAAATGGAAAAAAGTGAATTTCGTGTTCGTGATTAAGCATTATTTATTGCGTAAAAAAACCATCACCGAAACCAAGGAAAGGCTTGATAAATACTATGGGGACACTGCACCATCAATTTCAATCGTTAAGAAGTGGTTTACTGAGCTCCGTTGTGGTCGTATCAGCACAAGTGACGCCGAACGTTCAGGTCGCCCAAAAGAGCCGGAAATCGCCGATAAAATTTATGGAATGATATTGGATGATCGGAGAATGAACGTGCGTGAGGTGGCTGAGGCGGTAGGCATCTCAACTGAACGGGTACATCACATTTTACATGAATATTTGGATATGAAAAAGCTATCCGCGCGATGGGTATTGCTCACACTCGACCATAAGCGCAACCGCGTGACCACTTCAAAGGATTGTATGGCGATGTTCAGCCGCAATCCGAACAAGTTTTGCGCCGTTCCATAACCGTTGACGAAACATGGATACATCACAATACATCAGAGACCAAGGAGCAATCAAAACAGTGGGTTTCTCAAAGTGAACGTGCACCAAAGAAGGCGAAATTGTGTTTGTCAGCCAACAAATTCATGGCTACAGTTTTTTGGGAAAAGGGTAAATATTATTCAGAACTTTTGGACAGATTTGATATTGATTTGAAGCAAAAACGACCGCATTTGGCGAAGGAAACAGTGTTGTTCCATCAAGACAATGCACGGGTGCACACGTGTGTTGTCACCATGGAATCCATGAATTGGGCTACGAACTGCTGCCCCATCCCTCGTATTCTCCAGATTTAGCCCCATGTGACTATTTTCTATTTCCAAACCTGAAGAAATGGCTGGGTGGTAAGAGGTTTGGGTCAAATGAAGAGGTCAGAAACAAACGCCTATTTTGAGAGTCTTGACAAAAGCTATTATGTGGAAGGAATAAAAAAATTGGAAAAGCGCTGGACTAAGTGTATAGAGTTAAAAGGAGATTATGTAGAGAAATAAAACGTTTTTCGATCCGCTCTTGTGGCCTTTAGACAGATTATTTCATCTAATTTACTTGAGAGTATACAATTGTGGACTGTGTCCCAGTCCTTTTAATATATTAGTTTCTAGGGATCATAAAATAAATGTTTTCTTGCAAATCTAATAATGAACAGCGAAACGTATACCTATATGGCGAGAGCAGATAATTTAAACTTTTATTATAAATCTACATAAATAGAGAAGCTGTTTCCACTACAAAACCTAATCGTCCACTTTTATTTAGAGCTTCTTATTATAAAAATGTCACGATAATTATTGGTTCCTTGATTATTTCATAATAATGTTGTTTTTTTTGCGATCTAAATAATTTATCAGCACAAACCTACGATTTTGGTTATTTTCAAAAAGGCACAATCGGACTTTAGAACTTGTATTATATAACAAAAATTAAAAAAACTACAGGCAAATTTTCCTTAACCTTTATAAATAGAAGAAAACCTAGTTTATTTATGTTGTCATGAATAAAACAGAATGATGCCGATTTTCGGATGTAATGCCAAGAGTTCAATAAAAACTATCGAAAATTCTGTTAAAACTGTGTTGCAAGAAAACTGTACGAGCAGTTCGTTTCCTTTTTCTGGAAGAACCGGCTCCGACGCGACGCCAGTGCAATGAAAATACAAATACACGAATGCGGTTTTCTTTTGGCAACACATATTTTTCTGAATTGTCTAGTACGATCTTGATCTATGTGTTAGAATATTTTCTAAAGAAATAAGAAAGCCGGGGGATATATGACGAACAATACCGAACAAAATGTTGCATTTTATGGAAATTTGTGTTGAAGTGATAAAAGTAGGAAGCATAATAATATAGTTTATTGAAATCTAATTTTAAATAATATTTATGGAAATGTCAATAACATTCATTGACAAATTTATTTGATTTATATTTGCAGTCGAATTATCGGCTATTGATTCGGTAAATATTGCATTTCTCTTATACAGGGTTATACAGTGGGAACCGCTTCGATCTATGTATACAGGGTATGCGGGAAAATGTATGAAATCTCTCCGATAGAAGAAAATAAGTGAGAAGAGTTTCATATAAACTTTTTTCTTATAGGCATCCTCCTCGGAGATATGGGCTCCCAAAGAGCTCCAATGGAAACAAGTTTATTACACATAATTACTGAACCACAATTCAATTTTTTTTAATAGGATGTATACCAAGTACAAACCCGAACAAACCCTTCAAATTACTATCCAAGAAAGTGTTGTGAATTATTCACAGCTGCAGGAACGGACTAGCTGTGACACTCATGGCACCTTTTCTTTAACGCCCTGTATGTTAAGAACTTTGGACAACGGTTTTTACATACCTTTAACTATTGACTAAAAGTTAAGTACTCTTCATTCATGTCGCTAAGCCTAACCGTTTTCGAGAAAAAGTCATTTTATTTACACTGATACCTCTAACTTCTCGGTGGATAAATATGAAAAAGCGAAATTTTGAGGTTCAATATTTAATAGGAACAAAGATGTATCTCTTAGTGCCTGTTCTCACCAAAGCAACTGGCAACCGCAACGCAACTACAACGCGACCGCAACTTCAGTTGCGTTCCCACTGGAATCAACTGGTTTTACCGAATGAGTCACAAAAGTTAAATATTTTGCTGTCTCGTCCGCCATGACACCGCGACTGGAAGCAACTGACGACGGCGACACGGTATGCCCGGCAACTCATAGTTGCGTTGCAGTTGAGTTGCCTTAAGTCAGTGGGAACACGCGTATTTAAGCATTAGTGCTGTGTCGCGTTGATGTTGCGTTGCGGTTGCCAGTTGCTTTGGTAAGAACCGGCACTTACCGAGATACGCAAATACATAATGTAATTAAAATATCGTTTTTTCGAAAACGACTAGGATTAGCGATATGAATGAAGAGTATTTAATTTTTAGTCAAAAGTTAAAGGTATGTAAAAAATGTTGTCCAACGTTCTTATCATACAGGGAGTTAAAAAAAAGCGGCCATGATTGTCAAAGGTAGTCCGTCCCTGCAGCTGTGAGTAATGCCCAACACTTTCTTAGATACTAATTTGAAGGATCTTACCTGGTATACATCATATTAGAAAAAATTTAAATATACCTGGTGGTTCAATAACTATGTGTAAAAAACTTGAATCCATTGGAACAAACCAGAAAGAGATTTTTTATCAACATTTTAAACATATTTGGGATCACCACAACTCCTCATCTTGAAACTATTTTATGAGTTACCTGAACTCAGTTTCTGGGTTGGGAAAACTTACTAATTGATTATAAAGTGTCGTTTTAACCCGGACGTGCATTATTTTAACTCATTACCATGTGTAAATTATTTTGAGTTGGAATAATTCAGGAAACGTGCTCCAAAACCCCATATCGAGGATAAAACGCAAGATCGTAAGGTCACGGAAAGTTCCAAATTCGTGCTCGTGCAGGTTTGGCGCGGTTCATTCCATTGTTATTCGTCAATTCTCCTTCGATCGCGCGTATAGACACCGGTTGGCCGTTGCGCCGTTTGCGGGATTTTTCATCTTTGTTCTCTGTGCGTGAAAATTTGTGTTTTGCATAATTTTGGTCAGTTGGCGTAAAATGGAGGAACAGGAGAGAGATGCATATAAATTGTTATTATTGGAATGGAGCCTTATTATTTATAAGCAATCATCATCACTTCGTCCGCATGGTTTCTTAGCCGTAGTATGCTTTCCTGTCTATAATTTATTTGATTATTTTTTGTAAATATACAACAAAAATACCATATCTTGAAAAAACATAAGGCAATTGAAGTACACAATATGCAGGCGTTAAGTCAAAGAAATATTTTGAGTTCCGATAATTCACAATTTCGGTACTGGTAGTCCAAAATTTGGACTCTGGTAGCCCAAAGAGTGAGTTATTCCAGCCACCATCGAAAGCAAGAACAACTTAAATATGAAGTTTTGATAGCTCGAATCATGAATTAATCTAGCCCGACTAGTAACGCATCACAATTCACACAATCACATCACAATTCACATACGCTACGGTAGCCCATCAATAATTTAAGACGGTGGGGCGTGAGCTATTCCAACGCATAAAATAACCCATCTTCTGTGCTATCATAACTTATGAATAGTGAGTTGATGCAATTTCTTCGAATTGGTTGCGGTAATTCAGAGGTCTGAGCTGTCCTCTATTAGTAACACGCTTCGGTCTAGGACAACTCATATTTGAGTTATATCAACTCGAAATTTCGCTCAGTGTAACATGGCATTTTAAACACTGACCAGTATTAAAAAGTCATTACTATAGACAAAAAGCTTTAAAACACAACTGATGAATGATTATTATTAATATAAAAATTTTTGGTAGTAAAGGAGTACATTTTTTTCTCTTTGAGAGTCATATGCGTAGCTGGTCTTTCTATATCTGAAGATAATATATTTCTGTAAAATAATTTTAAAAGAAAAATTCAAATAAATCACACTTACCGGTATTCTGCTAGAACTTGTCACCCAAATCCACTGATCGTCACCAGGCGCCGCCCCTTTAGCTCCAGTTTTCCTTCTTATTTCTTCATCCTTTTCTTCCAGAAGTGACCGCAACTTTGGATTAAAAAACTCGACATGTGGCTCCTCGGTATTTGCAGGCGCTAAGAAGTTGTACTCTCTATTTCTTCCTACGCTTCTTTTTTCCCTTTTTCCGGAATCTGTTGCAATCTTGTCTACTTGTTTTGGAATACCATGTTCGTTTCGTATATCGTGATATGCGTGAATTCGCAACACTTCCTCCCTGAAGGATTCTGTGCGAAGTTCATTTTGGAAATTTTGTCGAAAACTATTTTTGCTGAGGTAATTCTCTCGGATATCGGAGATTATAAGTCTGAAACAGAAGATTTCGATGCAATATTTAATAACTGATCATATGACCAAAGCCCATATTTTGTATTTAAACCATTTATAAGAAAATTGTCTAATATCGCGTTTCTCAAACTGGGCTCCATGAGCTCCTTGGCGGGTCCGCGAACCACTACGTGAAAATAAAGTGTCGAAAGAACAAAATATCGAAATCGACTTAATACCGAACCAGATATACAGGGTGTTATGGAAATGACTTATTATATTTAAACCGGCAAAACCTGAGATGAAAATAAATTGGAGAAAAATACCCTTAAATGGCGCTTTGAATTATTGTACGAAATATACACTTTATATGAAATCTGAAAATTTACGTGGCCGCTACTGAGGACGTTCGCAATCAATAGGTTATTGAGGCGGTGTTGCCATATATTGCAACACAGAATTGTAAATGCACGTGTTCAGTTTTTGACAACAAGTCGTCTTTGACCGGCGTTATCACTTCTTTTTCAAACTTTTTAGAAAAAAAGTACTACAATTTTAAGGTACAAACTCTCTTACCTTCGATCCTATAATCCGTTTTATAATTAAATTCCATAAAAAAATAAAACACAAAAAGTATATTTTGCAACAGAACCAATAATATCAGACAAATTTGAAATCACATTACAATATTTCTTATTATGAATTATTTCACAGCAGAAAAAAAATCGGATAATGCTACAACTAACAAAAAAAATTCGTATACATCAAGCACGTGGAACCCTTGACAGCGTCGTTCCATGCCCGAGTCTCGAAACATATTGAAGCAACGATAGTCGCGTGCGGCATGTATACAAGCAAGGGCGAAACATGCGGTGCAACAGTATGTGGGGAAAACCTTAGTATTTACATATACGATTTAAAAAAAAGAATGTAGACTTTCTCTAGGACACCCTAGAAGTCACCCATTTAAATATAATAAGTCATTGCCATAACACCCTGTATAAGGCTACATCTATCTTCAAATCAAGCCCAACGTAAAATAGCCGTGTGGAAGAATGGAAGAAGACAGCTGTACTATTCATTGCTGCAGCCAGTGAGATATTATTCAAATTATTGCTTATTAATTTTTTTTGATTTGTTAAAAATAATAAGATGCGAGTAAAAATTTGTTTTTCATTCCTCAAACCCCCGCTTGGCTGCGCCACTGTACACATTAAACATTATTTCTCTCATCCCGATCTCTCTGGTTTAGAATTTAGTGTGTTTTGTAAGGGTGTGAAAGTGTCAAAAATTATAAATTTATCTATTTGTTTTTCTGTTTTTTTTTTCGCTCTTTTTATATAATTCTATTGGGTTCATTTTCTGTGTAGGAATCGGTCAGAAGAATGAATTGTAATAATTTACCATTTCTCTGTTGTCTTATATTTTCTTATTTATTTTTCTTATTTTTTGTTGTTTCGTATTCCTTCTTTTTATTATGCTCTGACTGCTTGCTGTATTCTGCATTTTATGCGTATAGTGGGCAATATAGAGTATATCAACTTATAGGGTCTGTATTAATCTTAATATCTAGGTTAAGCTAGGAGGCTCGGCCTCAACTTCGCCATTTGTAATCTTTTACAATAAAGTCATTTATTATTATTATTATTATTATTTTAATTCATCATAGTATATGTGCACATTAATATCATTTTGAATGAGGGGTATAGTGTCACACACAACAATGTACCCCCAGTAAAGTGTAACACTGTGCCCCAATCGCGTTTTACTAAAAATTCGCCAGTTTTTAAGAAAACAATTTTTTTCCAGGTTATGCTTCACACATAATTAAAGCTTATAGTCTTAACTGGAAGTGGCAATTATTCCAGCGCAGTGCTGCTTCGCGTAAGGCTATATTTTCCGATTATAACACTGTACCCCTTGTAACACTGTGCCCCACCTTCCCTTATACTTTTCCGTAAGAAATATTTTGAGCCAGGCTTAAAACACAGCAAAATCCGTTAAACGTTGTTAAATTATCTTGTTGAGGAGTCTTTTATTTACCCCAGACAGAAAAAAATCGCCAACATGAACCAATTTAGGGATATAATTTCTGTTCTCTCTAAACAAGTAATCATTTTGGCAAATTTAATTTCTTTCGTCAAAATATTCATAAATCTTACTTACCTATAAATGTAGTGGGCCAAAAATATTTCGGTAATAAAAATAAAAAACACACAACATATTATCCGCACTGTATAACTGGGATTAAGTTGGTGAACAGGTAATTTGGCACCTTTTGGCACAATTTTATTGTCTCTTGGCTCGGTTGCCGACATTTTTGGATTAATTATTTATCCTGGTTCTAATAATAATAGAACATAATTTTTTTTTTCTTCTATTTTCGAACACAAAAATAATAATAACCCCAAATAAGAACAATCGAGTACATACTTGGCATTTAAAAAATATTGTTAAAAGTTACATTTTATTTTTGAGGTTACGATGAAACCTGGGTTCTCGATTTTTTTTATATATAATATAACTTTTAGAGGTTAAGCAAACATCTTAGTAAGTATGGAAATATTTGATTTTGATCTGGGTTAGTCCAGTTTTGTATTACATAGATAGAAGATAGGAAATCATTTGGCTAACGGTTGAACTAAGCAAAAATCGAGCAATATTTGGAATATTTCATCAAGAATCATCATCAGTAGAATAATCTATTAACGGTAGCTCTTCGAATGCAGTATGGGCGGTCTTAAGATAGGGGGTTTGTTCCAGTCCAATCTAATAAACTAAATAATTGTTTTTGTTTAATGGACTTATGCAATTTCCATTAGAATAAAGATTGTCTTGTTTATCAGCAATATTGGGTCCCTCTTACATAAATTTCATTAAATTGCGGTAACTCATTATTAGAGGACAGGGTGTCCCATTTTCGACACTTTTATAGGGTATCTCCGTAATTGTTAGTGCTATCAAAAAAGTAAGGTAGGTGTCATGTCCTCTTTTTGGGTCAAACATAAAATGGTAAATCAAAATTTGAAAATTTTCGCTCGCTCAAGAGATACGGGGGAAAATTAAAAAAATTACAATTTCAAAATTACCCTATATTTTATTTTCTTAGTTGAAAGAGATATAGAAAAATGTTTCTTTATATTGATTGTTGAATAATCTGTCGTTTTCAGAATAAGTATACGGGGTCTAACCTCATTTTTTTAAATGGACAAACCCGAACACCCCATTTTAATCTAAAACGATACTACTTTAAATTATCCTTTCAAATATATAACACACTATGGATGATATTGGTTTCCTAGGCAATTTATTTAAACTTTATTACTTTGAAAACAAATAAAAGATTCAGATTAAGGTCAAAAATAACGGGATTTATCGCAAATGTTCGGAATATGTCCTTAAATGGTTATCGTCTTTCCGGATAGCTAAAAATATATACATTTTGGGCTATTTCTTCGTTTTTTTCGACTTTCAATATAAACTGATATCATATCAAATTTTTACAAATGTTGATAAGTCATTTTCACAAATGAAGATGTAAAAATGAAATTGACGTTAAATGTTAATAGTCAACATAGTTGTTTCTAGGATATTAGCTTCTGTTTCATGGTGTACTGTGGTTTAAAGTAATAAAGTTTAATAAATCGCCTAGGAAACCAATATCCTCCATGGTGTGTTATTTATTTGAAAGGAGAATTTAAAATAGTATCCTTTTTAGATTAAAATACAAAGGGTGTTCCATTTAAATAGATGAGGTTAGGTCCGATAACTTTTTTACCTGACTACGTATACTTATTCTGAAAACGGCAGATTATTCAATAATTAATATAAAGAAACTCCTGTATAATAGAATATTATTTAAAGAGCGGTAATGTAAGTCATAACTCACGCAGATGAAGTTTGCAAGCTTTAATTCATCAAGTGAGTTAAGACCATTATCGCAAGTTGAATACTATACTTTATCTACGACTTTAACAATAAATACTAAGATACAAGTAGAGAGAAAGAACGTTTTAGCTACATATTTCTCTGATTGACGTTTAAGAAACGCTGGTCATTTTAAATAATTCTCTATATTGATTCCATTATTTATGTTGAGTGTGCTTCTTAGCATGGAGTAGAAAGTCCATAGAGACGATGCTTTATATTTAGTGCTAAGTTATCTAAAATATGCCAAAAGTACATTTTTTGTAAATCTGGAAAATTTGTGTATACACCTTTATATTTGTATTTGGATTTTCCGGGCAATAAATTCTGTATGGTTACATTAGCTACTTGTCTTGTTTCTGGAGGTGTACATAATAATTCATCTTCACTATCTGAATTCATCTTTTTCAGGAGAAAATTTACAATAATTAGGTATTAACTTAATTTGAGAACGTCAAAATTATTCAAGCGACATTACTCCCCTCAATAACAATAATGAACTGTTCCCTTTCGGCCAATCGGCTTATACAGAAGTACAGAGCCACCTTGATATTCGGTTCGTAAATAATTCCAAGAATCTTTTCCGATTTCTTATAGTGAGTTATAGTAGTGAGTTATTATAACTCATGTTGTTTGTTTATAGATATTATTAATTACTGAAAAGTAGTTAGAATAATTAATATATAATTTAATAGGAGTAGATAAAACATTTTTCTGTATCTTTTTAACTAAGAAAATATAGGGTAATTTTGAAATTGTCAATTTTTTGATTTTCCCCCGTATCTCTTAAGAGAGCGAAAATTTTCAAATTTTGATTTTACCATTTTAAGTTTGACTCAAAAAGAGCACATTACTTTTTTTGATAGCACTAACAATTACGGAGATACGCTATAAAAATGTCGAAAATGGGATATCCAGTACATAATTCCGATTTGAATCACACCCTTACAGGTTATTCTTTCTGCGGTTCAACTGTATCTCCCTAGTTTATCACCCTCGCCTCGCGCGATTGATGTGATCATGATGTTATACGTTTGACATTTGTTTAGTTATTTGGCACGTAATTTTAAAGGTCCTTTAAATCTCTTCCTAATAATACCACAATTTATTATTTTTTGAGTAGTAATTTCCACAAAATGGACGTTAATTAGAACTTACCTGATACACCGACAATTATGGTTTCCATGTTACTATATTTAGAAACACATTATTGTGTTAACAACCTTTCCAATTTTTTACCAGGGGTCTCCGAAAATCAGTTCTATAATTATTTCCATTTGTGGAACGCGATTTCTTCGAAAGTACTTCTTAGAAATAATAAATTATAGTATTGGAAAGAGATTTATAGAGCCTTTAAAATGTGCCACTTCACCTCCTTTCCTATTTAAGATTTTAAAGGTAACATCTACCCCTCCGAAGGTGTGAAACAATGAAGGCTGCAAATATTATTTAAAAGTGTCCCTTTTCACAATAAAATTGACGTGCCTTTCCGAATTTTAATATTATTTACTGGAAGCAAGATGGAGAGCTAGGAAGTTTTCAAATTGACACCGTGTATAGTATGGACCAGTGGCGATTCTTCCACAAGGAGCACAGGCGCACATGCACCCCCAAAACGAATAACAAAATATTAATTTATATTCATTGAATATTATTTATCGTATAAAGTCCGACCCTCCCTAATATTATCGTACCGTCAAACCAAACGGTATATTATAAGATCTCGATTCATCCTGCAACCCAGCAAGGATAGTGACGCCAATGACGCGATATACTCGCATAGGCGAATAAGTGGGCGGGGCATAATGCAGTTTCTCTGTAGTAACAGGTGGCGGGGGACAGGGGGGAAAGCGGGGCTATGGCGATTTAACATGGAAAATGCGCACAGTTTTTGTGTGCACCGCGTCTGTTCGTGCATCTAAACTGCTGGCCATTTGCTTTCGAGCAAGAAAAATTTCGTCTAAATTTAAAAGTTAATATTTTCTGAACCAGATATGACATCGATCTCCGGTTTTTAATGGTTGATAGATTTGTCCCTTAGGAAACAATTGCCAAAGTTTGATTGTCTTAAACTGTCAGAATATTTTATATAAAGGGTGTTAAAGAGGACGATGATTTTTGCTCCAATTTCAATAGCATGTAACTTTCACAATACTATTTTTAAATTTTATCACTGTACGTCAATTGAATCACTGGTTAATAGCAAAGAAAGTAATTTGTCAAATTTTTTATATCTGCTATATTTTAAGAGATACCGATTTTTTTGAAAAACTGCTTTTTTTCAACTTTTTGTTAGCTAGATCCCACTGTGCGTTGTATCGTGCAAACTTTGAAAGTGATTATTATACCTTATGAAAAGCTTGTTTATGTTCAGTAACAACAATTGCACCTAAATTTTGTGATGTGCAGTGGCGTACTTATAATCACTTATATGTTTATGCTTTATGAGTATCTCACAATTTTTTTGTATTGGAAAGTACTCGCCTCTAGATTAGGAAAGTTTTTCCTTATTTTTTAGTTGTTCATATCGCGCTACAGGTATATTATACAGTGTCTACAAAATTTAAAAAAAAAATAAATTTTTACAAACAATTAAATAAAAAAATTATCTTTTTTAAAATTTTGTAGACACTGTACCTGTAGCGCGATATGAAATACTAAAAAATAAGGAAAAACTTGCCTAATCAAGGGGCGAGTACTTTCCAATACAAAAAAATTGTGAGATACTCATAAAGCATAGACATATAAGTGATTATAAGTACGCCACTGTACATCACAACATTTAGGTACAATTGTTGTTACTGAACATAAACAAGCTTTTCATAAGGTGTAATAATCACTTGCAAAGTTTGAACGATACAACGCACAGTGGGATCTAGCTAACAAAAAGTTGAAAAAAAAGCAAAGTTTTTCAAAAAAATCGGTATCTCTTAAAATATAGCAGATATAAAAAATTTGACAGATTACTTTCTTTGCTATGAACCAGTGATTCAATTGACGTACAGTGATAAAATTTAAAAATATTATTGTGAAAGTTACATGCTATTGAAATTGGAGCAAAAATCATCGTCCTCTTTAACACCCTGTATATAAAATTTTCTGACAGTTTAAGACAATCCAATTTAGGCAATTGTTTCATAAGGGACAAATCTATCAACAATTAAAAACCAGAGATCGATGTCATATCTGGTTCAGAAAATATTAACTTTTAAATTTAGGCGAAATTTTTCTTGCTCGAAAGCAAATGGCCAGCAGTTTAGTTAGAAATTCGAGCGTGTATGTTTTAATATTATATATATTTATTAAGTTAAAATGAATAGCTGATGGTGGACTATTTAAGAAATAACTTTAGCTCTTTGAGTTTGGAGCAAAAAATTGATGTGAAGAATGCGGGAAGACCTAGACCCGAAATTAATTTAACGCAGGCCACATAGGGTAAATCTAGGGACTTTATTAGAAAGTTTAAAAATGAAATGTACGAAAAAAATAACTGGATTTGTGGATGCTGCACAACTAACCGTTTTTTCCTCTTTTTGTTGTTTGGTCGCGGCGTTGCGGAACCTGCCTGGACAAAAAATGGAATAACCGACTTGGGGCACTTAACACAAAAAATAATTTTAAAAAATTAAAACACTCAAGTTCATATCAATGCTCAGTTGGAGATACAGCTGTTGTTGAAAATAATTTCACGATACTTGTGAACCCCCTCTATCATAGGTCACGAGCCGCCGCTGGTCTGGACCCCATATTAAAACAAATAAAGGTAATTGATAATCGTGTCCGAACAAAAAAACATTTCGCGACCGATATAGATTAAGCCACTTGTTGACATGATAGGCACTTAAATTTGGCAATAAAAACTTTCCTTAGGGACGAACAAACCCTGCATCATTGAAATAATTTAATTATAATAATTAATTAAATTTAAAAAAGCTCATATCAATGCTCAGTTGGAGATACAGCTGTTGTTTAAAATAATTTCACGATACTTGTGAACCCCCTCTATCATAGGTCACGAGCCGCCGCTGGTCTGGACCCCATATTAAAACAAATAAAGGTAATTGATAATCGTGTCCGAACAAAAAAACATTTCGCGACCGATATAGATTAAGCCACTTGTTGACATGATAGGCACTTAAATTTGGCAATAAAAACTTTCCTTAGGGACGAACAAACCCTGCATCATTGAAATAATTTAATTATAATAATTAATTAAATTTAAAGATGTACTTAAAAAAAATCGTCACCAAATTAATTTCCAACAATATAACTAACTACATCGCGAGCGAGCTTTCCCGCGACATTCGGAATAACCGCCGGACTTGTCCTGCTATCGGGCGAACCTTGCAGGAGTTAAGATAGAACTGAAATCGCGCTCTAAACTCAAACTCTGTAAAAGTTGCGGAAGTGAAATTGTTTTGAGCGTGTGGCGCTTGGTTGATAAGCGTTTGTTATTTAAACAGCGTTACGATGAGAGTTATGGAAAGAAACTATGATGATAGCCTTATTTAAATTATTGTATTATAGTGCTGGCTTTCCAAGATTTGCGAGCTTTGAGAGATTAATGATTTTTAATATTTTTATGACACCTTTCGACATGCTAAAATTGTTTTATAATAGTTATTTTATGTAACAAACGCATAAAGTATTACTTTGTTATGAAGCATAATAGTGGAGTCGTTCTGGCGAAATCAACGGCTCGAAAATCCTTTGACGAATTCGGGTTTGTTCTTGTTTCTCAATCGATACAGTAGGATTCCCTCGACATTCTGACATGATTTGTAGGGGGCGCCGCATGCGGGGGGAGGGGGGCACGTCCCGTAATTCTAACCTACAACGGGAAATGGAAAATAACTCAGCCGGTTTTGATGCTACAAAAAAAAATGTGAAGGGCAAAATTGACGAGCTTGACAGAGCGCGTAAGCTCGAACAAACCTGATCCTGATATCTTTTTGAGTTCACGAATTATCGCGATTTCAACTGCAAAAAACAATAAAATTTAATTAATTATATCTCGAGAAGGGGCGGAGTTGGGGCATCAATTTTTCGCGAATCAACGGGTGATACCGAGTACTTTGATGGGCCGGAGTCTGGGGTTGGTGGGGCAATTAGGAGGGAAGTAATGGGGGGGGGGGGGGGGGGGGGGGGATATTACATAAATGCTAATAAGTAGTTTATTAAACGAACTACGGGGATCAGGATGGATTCAATTTGTTAATTTTTTTATCAGCTTCAAGGAAGGATTGGCAAAAAATTGTTATTTCAAAAATGCGCGCTTGGCGCGGCATACAAGAAATGATCACTTTTTAATATCTCCAAAAATACTTTAGATATTATTTTAAATTTTGGTAAATACACTGGAAGAACGGACATTTTTTTCATAAAGACACGAGGTGTCAATGTCAATGTCTTTGCATCGAATTGTCCACTCCAACAATTTTTATAGAAGGAAATTTATCATTAATTATTTTATTTTTCGCCAATCCCCCCTCGTAGCTGATAAAAAAATGAACAAATTGAATGCAGCCTGATCCCGTAGCTCGATTAATAAACTACTTATTAGCATTTATGTAATATTTACACCCCCCTTACTCCCCTCTTAATTGCCCCACCAACCCCAGCCTCCGGCCCATCAAAGTACTCGGTGTCACCCGTTGATTCGCGAAAAATTGATGCCCCAACTCGAGATTTAATTAATTAAATTTTGATCTGAATGAATGATCTGCAGTTGAAAATCGCGATAATTCGCGAACTCATTGAGATATCGGGATCAGGTTTGTTCGAGCTTACGCGCTCTGTCAAGCTCTTCAATTTTGCATTTTACATTTTTTTTTGTAGCATCAAAACCGGCTGGGTTGGTTTCCATTTCCCAGGAAAATCCGTTGTCGGTTAGATTTACAGAGCGTGTCCCCCTCCCCCCGCATGCGGCGCCCCCTACAAATCATTTCAGAATGTCGAGGGGATCCTACTGTATCGATTAGGATAAAATCGATTTCGTCAAGGATTTTCGAAACCACTAGTTCATATGTTTTAATTTAAAAGGATTTTACTTTGAACAATATCAAAGTTTCTAAATGTGACGAGTTTATTTAGTACTATACATATGTCACATTTATATGTTTATAAGCAGAAGAAATTACTACATACTTTAAAAAAAACTGAAATTGAATTTAATATTTTTTACAAATAATTAAGTCGATGCATCCGGAGACACAATATATATTCTCTTATGAAAACAAGCCTGGAAACCATAATATTCGACGATACCCAGCTCATCCTTACTTGTGGGAACTCGCCTTATGACATTTTCATCAGCCTTTATTTAAGCAATTTAATTTCTTCACAACTTTTTTTGGCTTATTCATCACACGTATGTCTAAACATCCCGATTTATATTCAGTGTGTGTGATTCGATTATACTCCACGCAGAGAGAGGAAATGAAAGAAATGAACCTTTGTCGTTTCGCCCTGAACAACTTTCAAATATTCTAACTTTGGCAACACTCACCGTTCGTGTAGCTTTTCTTTTCAAAAATGTTATCAGAAATGTCAATATTTCTTCGAACAAACCCGATTTTTGGAAAGGTTTTCTATTTTTCTCAAATTTGGTACGTATTTTAGAAGTCTAAAGTAAATTCCCCATTAGCGGCGATGCCTGGTAGGATAGTGTTTTCGAAAACATTTCTCTTAATCGAAGCGAAACCAAACGAAGAAAAATTCTAAGATAGCGGATCCGAAGCTGCTATACAGGGTATCCCAGAATATGTGGGCAATCTCCCGGGTTCAGATAGAACACTTAAAAATAACAGGAGAAGTTCCTATAAATTTTTCTTCCTACCGCCTCCCCTACGGAGATACGGGCCCATAACGGACGTCCCTGGAAATCGTTGTTATTTAAATAATTTTTAAGTACTAGGTGTAATTTAATAATTTTTTAGTATAGTGGTTACTAGATAAGTATCCTTAAATCGACATTGATCAAGAGTACCTTTCTTTCAGCTTAAGGTTTAGAGTATCCAAAAATATTATTGTCGTTTCTTCATCATATAGGGTGTAAAAAAAAGAGCATTTTTGTGTTACGTCTAGTCCGTCCCTGGTAAACTAAATAAGCCAAATGTGTTTACAAGGGCGAGTATTAAGGAGACTCATCTAGTAACCATTATACTAAAAAAATATTAAATTACACCTAGTACTTAAAAAATTATTTAAAATACAACGATTTCCAGGGACGTCCGTTATGGGCCCGTATCTCCGTAGGGTACGCCGTAGGAAGAAAAATGTATAGGAACTTCTCCTGTTATTTTTAA
Organism: Barypeithes pellucidus; assembly: GCA_963991005.1. Classification (NCBI taxonomy): domain Eukaryota; kingdom Metazoa; phylum Arthropoda; class Insecta; order Coleoptera; family Curculionidae; genus Barypeithes; species Barypeithes pellucidus. Next base: position 93,760,707 of record OZ022556.1, read on the forward strand.
GTGTTCTATTTGAACCCGGGAGATTGTCCACATATTCTGGGACACCCTGTATAAACAAATTTACAAAGAAATTTTACGCACCGTTATTAATTAAATTAAAACTAGATTTTCGGACATCAGTGAATTAAATTTTTTCGATTTATTGACCAAAAATAATTTTTAATCCTATTCAAAATTGTTTCCGCAAGAATTGAGCTATTGAGGCAGATTTGACGTCTGTTGTGGATTATAAGAATGTCGCGCTTTTAAATAAAGTATAACGAGAATTCGTCAAAATTTCTGTCAAGTTATCTGAATTCACACCTTACCTGTATTTTGGGTTTGTTGGTGGGGCGTGGTCCATAAAAAATTTCGCCTGCATAAAATTACTCAAATTATCATTGCCACCCCCTGCAAAACTTTCTAACGACGCCCATGAGTAGTGGGTATTTAACGTTGCCAACGCAACATGCCCAGGCAAGATTTATTAATCTATAATAACGCAGCATTTTGGCAACATTGCAAAAACGGTTGAAATAAAAAAGGGAGTGTGTCTCGATCAAAGATAAAAAGAAGTCGACCTATTGTGTAGCAGATCTTCAGAGAAATGGAGTCGTTTTGCCATAAACTTCCCAAAATTGTAAGTAAACTGTGATTAAAGTTGTTTTGATTAAATTAATAAACATTCGACGAATTTAATCTGTATTATTTACACAATCAAGTGGAATCGGTTAACGTCACCAAACACGCGGTTCGGCAGTTTAACCTCAAATTTAATTATTCGATTTATTTTAACTTAAGTTGGACACGTTTTTTATTTCACCGATAGGAAAAATCAAATATATTAAAAAATATGCCTTTTCCGATATACAAGTAAGAATCCACCTGATAATTAGAGGTATAGCGACGATAGAGAAACAACTGTGCCTCGCTGTATCAAAAGAACAAGAAACAATGCTTGATTTAGTTTATAAGCGAAATTAAGAACTTTTTCAATTTATATGGATGCTGATATACTGTGGCTTAATGGTATAGTTGTCATCTTACTGGCTTTTCAATGGTTTTCAATTTATCACAAAGTCTTATAAAACCTTAAACCTATCTATTATTTGGCGTTTTCTTCCTGGATCGCAATCCAAGCTTAAATGCCAATTCTCTTGTCTCCCTCCTCCTATAATCCCTTCGAAGAGTTAATAGGAATCGCCTTTTTCTGTTGAAATTTCTTATCTAAAATAGACAATGTAGGTAGACAATTTCAATTCAACCATACACCGTGTCCAAGATAAGCAGGGCCATTACAGGTATCTCAGAAACCGTAGGAGATACGAAGTCGGTTAAATGGAGTAAAATTGCGCATTTACGTGTCTAATAATATGCCGTTTAGAAAGTTTTAAAATTCCGAGTAGTTCCGGAGATATCCGGAAAAAAACAAAATTCTGAAAAATCGTTTTATTTTTTTTTTTTGAGATCGAATTCTAAAGTTAATTGCACTTTTACATTGCCACTTTTTCCGCTCTATCTAATAGCGGTAATTGTTTTGTAATCCGACAAGTCGTCTTCGAAGGGCCATTATCAACTTTCTTTTTTAAAATACGGTCCTGTTTTCCTGATATTGGAATTTGAGAGCCTTTTTTCTCCCGAATGCAACGTATAACACATTGTGGTTTAATGACGTTTCGAGGGTTTTTTGAACAACATCAGGAAATTTTGGGATACGGTCCTGTATTTCTCCTAATTTTATAAATAATATATCATAAGTAAGCTCTAAATTTTTACTTATGTTGGACTAGGTCAATAAATAACAAATAAATTAATAATAAACCACAAATAAGTGAACAAAAAATAATTCAATAATAAACAACAATAAGTTTGATATTAGGTATATCGTGTTTTATTTTATCTCAAAAAACAGAAAGGAAACAAAAAAATAAAAGAACATTTAGTAAGTTCGAGACTAATCTCAAACAATACGGTTCGTTTAAAAAACCAGTGCTATCTCGAAGAAAGCCCAGCGACATAGAGACAGCCTGTTGTTGAAAACCCCGCAATATCAACTCGACAAATTGAAAAAAAAGTAGGTGTAGCGAAATCGACTGTTAGAAGATGTTATTTGGCTTAGAAAATAACGGAAATCATTTTGAACACCTGATTATGTAGTTCCTTCCTTTTTTCGTTGTTCGTTTTATTACTATTTTGGTATGTTTTTTGTTCACTTATTGTGGTTTTTATTATTAACTTATTTTGTTATTTATTGACCTAGTCCAACATAAATAAAAATTTAGAGCTAACTTATGAGATATTATATATAAAATTAGGAGAAATACAGGACCGTATCCCAAAATTTCCTGATGCTGTTAAAAAAACCCTCGAAACGTCATTAAACCACAATATGACACACATCGTTGCATTCGAATGAAAAAACTCTCAATTTCAGGAAAACAGGACCGTATTTAAAAAAATAAAGTTGATGAAGGCCCTTCGAAGACGATTCATCGGTTTACAAAACAATTAACGATATTAGATAGAGCGGGAAAAAGTGGCAATGTAAAAGTGCAATTTACTTTAGAATTCGATCTAAAAAAAACTCAGGAAAACAATAAAACGATTTTTCAGAATTTCGTTTTTTTCCGGATATCTCCGGAACTACTCGGAATTTTAAAACTTTCTAAACGGCATATTATTAGGCACGTAAATGCGCAACTTTACCTCCATTTAACCGACTTCGTATCTCTTACGGTTTCCGAGCTCCCTGTACTGGCCCTCCTTATCTTGGCCACAGTTACTCAATACACAGTCAACACTATACTTACTACAGTATATTCAATTAATAAATTTATATCGCAAAGTCAATTATCATGTATAGTTCATATTTTATTCTCTGATCGAGTTCCAATGAAAATAAAAATCCTATTTTAAATATTTTTATGCCGCAGTCGGCTCCTTTACAGTACGACACCGCCAGAATAAGAATTGTTGTATTGTGTTCAATAATAAACTTATTTTCTCTAAGGAGATCCAAACTTACAAAATATTTTTTATTAATAAGGAACTTCATGCTCACCTGAATGGTTCTCTTAGCAGAGCAACGCTAAAAAGGCTAGGATGTCCCGACGACTCTGTGTCCGAATACCAAAAGGCGGAGACAGACCTTAAAGAAGTATTCAAACAATTCGATGTAGCTTACAAAGCAACTTGCACGAAAGAAAACCTTTTTATAGCTGCAAAGTGTGTTATTGAAGAATTTGCAGACGATAATGTTGTGTATTTGGAACTAAGAACAACGCCAAGACAGGAAGAATTTATGTCTGAAGAAGAATATGTCGAAACAGTAATAAAAGCCATAGTTGAAAGCGATTCTAGTAAGATAATTGTTAAACTTCTGTTGTCGTTAAATAGGCGAATGACGTATGAAAAGCAAGCGAATACTTTGGATACTATTATTAAGTATAAAAAACTTTTTCCGGATGTGATTAGGGGTGTGGACCTAAGTGGAAACCCGGCAACAGGGACGGTATTTGTAGATCTTCTTGAGAAAGCTAGAGAAAATGGATTGTTCACAGGTAAGAAAGAAAACGGATTATTAAAAGTTAACTTGATTAAATAAAAATCACTTCATGGATGCAGTGGCGGTTCTTCCACAGGAGCACATGCGCACGTCCCCCCCCCCCCCCCCCCCAAAACGAATAAAAAAATATTAATTTATATTCATTGAATATTATTTATCGTATAAAGTCCCTAATATTTTATCGTACCGTCAATTATCGTATAAAGTCTGACCCTCCCTAATATGTTATCATACCGTCAACCAAACTGTATATTATAGGCTCTCGATCCGGCAACCGTGTCTCGGTCGAGGTTAATGACGATTATGACGAGACTTGCTCGCATGTGCTATTAAGTAGGCGGGGCATAATGCAGTTTCTCTGTAGTAACAGGTGGCGGGAGACAGCGGGGGATAGCGGCGCTATGGCGATTTAACATGGGAAAGGAGCACAATTTTATTATCTAGTTAGAAATTCGAGCGTGTATGTTTTAATATTATATATTTATTAAGTTAAAAAATGAATAGTTTTACGGTGGACTATTTAAAAAATAACTCTTTGAGTTTGGAGCAAAAAATTGAAGTGAAGAATGCGGGAAATTAAAAAATAAATAAAAATATGTTTTACCTAACGCATTTTCTTATTACTTTTCTTTCTACATTTAAAACGCCTAGAAAGTAATTGTTTGGTCGTTACACAAAAATAAAATTTTTAAAATAATTTCACCATACTTGTGAACCCCCCTCTATCATAGGTCACGAGCCGCCACTGCATGGATGATATTGGTGATTCGTTTGATGGAAATGCAATTTCTCTAGTTTTTCATAAATTTTTTTTAGCTATTCATTGTGCTGAAATAAAAAACAACGAGGAAGTGGGACGCATCTTAAACTTTAAACCTGATAGAATTGGTCATGGAACATTTTTGCACCCGAATTATGGTGGATGTCCCGAAAATTGGGAAATATATAAGAAATTTAATATACCTGTAGGTAAGAAAAATTTGTAATCTTTAAGGTTATTTGTAGTTTGACCTGCAATTTAACATACACTTACTTCTTTGTTATAGAATGTTGCCTAACTTCAAACAAAATATGTTTGACGTCAAAGTCGTATAAAGAACACCACGTTCAGGAATGGATCAAATGTTCTCTACCTTTTTGTTTGGCGGTATGTAAAATAAAGATGTCGGCCATATGGTTTATTGGGCTAAGTTATTAGAAAAAAATAAATAAGACCAAATATATCACCGCAGGAGGTGGGAAAGACTGTTTGCAGTCCTTGCGTAGGCTAGAAAAGTGCATTTTTCCATCTGTAGTTTATAATATCTTTGGTTCCTCCCGACTCACTCATAATTTAGGTCTTCTTTTCTAGACAGATGATTCAGGTGTGATGAATACAACTCTTTCCAAAGAATTTCAACATGTTCAAGAGTCATTTAACCTAAGCAAACTAGATCTATGGACGATTTCCAAAAATTCTATTGCCTATTCTTTTGCATCTTCGGAAGAAAAGAAGATATTACAAAATAAACTAGAGGAGTGGAAAAACGAAAATATTTGAATAAATACCTATTTTATGCCAGTTTGTGTTTCAATGACTCGATGTATAAATGTAATTTGCGGTTGGATAATGACACTATTCATTTAAGATTTGGATAATGTACACGGTGTTATGGAAATGACTTATTATATTTAAATTGGTGACTCCTTGGGTGCCCTAGGGAAACTCTTATTTTTTTTTAATCAATCGTTTTAAAAGTTAGGTTTGTTCACTCATAAACTCACAGGTCACTCCGTGGCACTGTATCATACCACCCTGTGGAAATGGAAACGCGTGTTACGCTCAATGTTGCCAAACTGTGTAAAAATGTGAAACTTTAGTTCCTTATGAAAGAAATATTTTGCTTACCTTAGTATCCAAATAGAAAGTAAATTCAGGACAGTGACACTATCGAGGAATCCAGGGCACAGACATATTGAGTTTTTTTTTCCATGGGAAAAGCTTATTGCTCATTACGTGCCCTAGTGATAGTATGGGGCTGCATAATAAGGTTATACCCACTAATACCCCTTCGGCCTCTTCTTTCCAATAGCGGAACATGACATATCGTCGACAGAAAAAAACACATAGTGAAACAGCACAAATTACACTAAATCACTTAAGGAAACACAAAATCAGTAAACACTAACGCATAATTACACTTTACAACACTATGGTACACATAGAACAAAAGCACATAGGAAATAGCATACAAAATTTCGGAATAGTACCTACACAAAATTTAGAAATAAAAAAAGCAAATATTTAATGGGCCCCGCATCAAATTATTGTTCCTTTTACTCCTTTCCTCTTAGAATGGAAGCTGTTTGCCTTCCGCTTCAATACAAGCAAGCATGAAGCACTATTGGAACAAATTGAAAATTCGATTAAAAAATATAAATTTTGTCCTACAGCAAGAACGAAAATTATACAGAAAAATAATATTAACGAAGGAAGTAGCAACGCTGTATTTTTAGATATTAGTATTTCGTTGTTTGCAACCCCATTATCTCCGACCCGACTACGAAATATCGGTCGACCGAGCAAACCCTAACAAACTCTGTCGAATGTCAAATTCAAACGTTTAGTTAGTTTAACCCGAACTTGAATTACGTTTTCTAAATTAGACCCTACATTCTATAAGCCATGTCAAGTTGCTGTATTGTTCCCTATGCCTATATTTAAGAAAGTTTTTTTTCCCTTCGACAGCATCTTCATATAAAATTGACAAGGCATCTTCTAGTGATTTTTTACTGCGTATCCATGTCTTTAGTGAATTTTTGCTGCGTATCCATGTCTTTTAAACAGCTCTATTTTTTTAATATTTTTTCTGGCTCTGATCATTTTAAAGCATTTTTAGGTATCAGTCATCACTGGTATCAGTTCAGTTGTTTTTAAATTACTAAGTAATTAAAAAATTTCTGGATCCATTTGATGTTTACTGGGTATCCAAATAAAAGGCCTGCGTATCCAAATGGATACTCAAAAGTACGTTAAAAGATGCATTGGAACTTGATGAAAAACAGCTTGCACATTCCTATCTTCTGAATGATTTCGCTATATAGGTAGACAACTTTAACTGTAGCTACAAAAGGAATGCGGGCAAAAAAATTTCTTGGGATAACAATGTTGTCACATATATTAAATTTTAATTTAATAACATGTTACCAAGTAAACCCTAAAATTAAATTTACCCATTTAAAGTAAATTGTCATAAGTATATAAGAAACTAATATTCTATTATAGTTTCAATGTTCTTAAAACTTATTTTCATACTATTTATTTTAATATTTAAATGCAAAATAAAAGTACTTCTATCTAAAAATAGGGCAACATGGTACAATATGAACGGTAACCATGGGACAGACAGAGGATGACGTCACGCGCCTGGTGACACGCCTATAGTGCCAGCGTGCTTGTTCGGCGATGTCCAATATGCTTCATCCAGTTGCGTAGTGATAGGGTTTGGTTTAAAACTGTGATAATGAATGAATATACCCTGGTAAAACCCTTCATAGTCAAACCCGCGAAGTGATTGCCACGTGTACAGGGTGTGTGAAGAGGAATCACAAATTAATACATTTAAATTGCCACTTAAGCGATAGCTAGAAAGGCTCGCAATGTATACGGGAGTAAGCGTGGGTGCAGTAAAAAAACATGCACAAAGAAGATACTGAAAGGAAGAAAATAACCCGAATCAATTGTTGTCATCTCCTGTCAAAAAATGGACCGTCCCTCTGCTGTCGAAAAAATCGAAGGCTTCGACTTTGGCATTGTTAGGAGAACAATACAAAAGTTTTATTTGGAACTAAAAGTATTTCCAACCTTAAAAGAGTTGCTACAACAGCTGAGAAGTGACATAAACTTTCCATTTTCCCGTGAAACTTTGAGGTGCATGTTGAAATCAAATGGATTTTATTGGCGAAAATGCCAAAATAAGCGAGGAATATTAATGAAAAGGCCTAATATATTGCACTGGTGATACAAATATATTCATGCTATGAAAAAATATATATTATTACATTATTAAGATAATAATAGCATGCCCATGACTCGGCCATGTTTTAAAAGATATTGCTTCCCCCTTACCGATACCGCGTAGCTATAGACTTGCTTGTCGAACTGTAGTCGACGTATGAATGTGACAACAAGCCGACGTATATGTTAGTTTTTTGCAAATTTGTGCAAAATTTGCACTATGTTATGAAATTACAGACAGATTAAAAAGGATCTAGTAGGTAAGAAACAGATTTTGTTTTGTAAACATAAACAGTTTTCACAGGCGTCCACATAGTCTAGTTGTCGCGTATTTAAGTCATTAACCTTAACAAATTATTAAAAAAAACATGAAACTCTTTAACACCCTGTATCTCAAAAGTTAAGACGTTTAGGATATATGTTCATATGAAGTTTTTTTGTAAAACTTGATCCCAGAATAACCTCAAATATTAGCATGTTATTAAGAAACACCCGGTATATTTATTTTAGATGTTCGATGCTCAGCCCAAGAATTTAAAGGGACCCGTATCTTTTCCCGCACTTTTTGGGGTTTAATAGAAATACAACCCGCATTAATAATTATAATTTATTAAAAATAATAAATTAATATGCTTAAAACGATTACAACATGTTTTATTACAAATTCGTATTAAAATTTATATCACTAAATAAGAAACGAAAACATAAAGAAGTATATTCTGCAATGATTTTAGTCGAACAAAATAATATTAAAAATTATTTTCAGTCTTCTATGTCAACCAGCATTAACTCAAACAGAATCGAATAAACAGATGTATCTACTATGGAAGAGGTTCTAATTTTATGACTTTAAAAAATACAACTTATCTATCGTACTATTTGGAACTAACAAGAGCTTGGTAATAAGCTATATTTTTTAAACGTAACGACATACCGCAGAAGAAATCAACCCGTAACTATACTATACAACGTACAGGGATCTCGGAAACCGTAAGAGATACGAAGTCGGTTAAATAGAGGTAAAGTTGCGCATTTACGTGCCTAATAATATGCCGTTTAGAAAGTTTTATAATTCCGAGTAGTTCCGAAGATATCCGGAAAAAAACGAAATTCTGAAAAATCGTTTTATTGTTTTCCTGGTTTTTTTTCAGATCGAATTCTAAAGTAAATTGCACTTTTGCATTGCCACTTTTTCCGCTCTATCTAACGGCGTTAATTGTTTTGTAATCTGACGAGTCGTCTTCGAAGGGCCATTATCAACTTTCTTTATTTAAATACAGTCCTGTTTTTCTGATATTGGAATTTAATAGCTTTTCTCTTCCGAATGCAACGATGTATGACACATTGTGGTTTAATGACCTTTCAAAGGTTTTTTGAACATCAGAAAATTTTCGGATACGGTCCAGTATTTCTCCTAATTTTATAAATAATATCTCATAGGTAAGCTCTAAAGTTTTACTTATGTTGGACTAGTTCAATAAATAACAAATAATTTAATAATAAACCACAAACAAGTGAACATAATACAGAAACATTATTTCAAACTTCTGTTGATTCGGGATTTAAAAGAAAAGTAGGCGCTTGAAACAAAAAAATTAAGATAGTGACGCGTGATTTGTTTCACTTAACATTCCCATTGTGATCGTTTGAGAGCGTTTTAGAGGTTTTCTATTTCCCAGAAAATATGGAACATAAATTTACAAATGCTGAAAAGTAATATTCTATAGCATGTTTTATTTTATCTCAAAAAAATGTTGTGGCAGTTAGAAGATGTTATTTGTGCTTGAGAATAACGGAAATCATTTTGAACACCTGCTTATGTAGTTCCTTACTTTTTTCATTGCTCCTTTTATTACTGTTTTGGAATGATTTTTGTTCACTTATTTGTGGTTTATTAGTAAATTATTTGTTATTTATTGAACTAGTCCAACATAAGTAAAAAATTTGGAGCTTACTTATGAGATATTATTTATAAAATTAGGAGAAATACAGAACCGTATCCCAAAATTTCCTGATGTTGTTAAAAAAACCCTCGAAACGTCATTAAACCACAATGTGTCATACATCGTTGCATTCGGAAGAAAACAAGCAATCAAATTCCAATATCAGAAAACAGGACTGTATTTAAAAAAAGAAAGTTGATAATGGCCCTTCGAAGACGACTCGTCGGATTACAAAACAATTAACGCTGTTAGATAGAGCGGAAAAAGTGGCAATGGAAAAGTGCAATTTACTTTAGAATTCGATCTTAAAAAAACCCAGGAAAAAAATAAAACGATTTTTCAGAATTTGGTTTTTTTCCAGATATCTCCGGAACTACTCGGAATTTAGAGATTTCTAAACGGCATATTATTAAGGCACGTAAATGCGCAACTTTACCTCCATTTAACCGACTTCGTATCTCTTACGGTTTCCGAGATCCCTGTACTGGCCCTCCTTATCTTGGACACGTTGTATTTATATATACGTTCTATCTTTCCCCGGCTCAACTGTAGAAGAGTTTAAACAAATCAGTAGTCAATATGTTATACTAGAGGGTTTGTGATTGATATCAAGACTAGATACAGTATTTAACAAAAATTTTAACAATTCCTGGTAAAAGGTAACTATAAAATGCTAAACTAAAAGTGCAAAGATCGCAACCAACATATTCGAGATTATAATATTTGTTTGAAAGTGGAAAACACAATAACTAGTAGTTCTGTTTTATTAACAGAGTACCCAAAATAGACCACGGCCTTCTTAAACGGTAATTTCTTAAGGTGTGGCCTACAGGGTTGCATCAATAGCTTTATTTTTTGATCCATATAACATATTTTTTGTTTATTAAAGTAGAAAACCTAAATCAGGAAAACTACTTTTGTTTTTATTTGTTGTTCCAGTTCATTTTGTTTGAAATGTAACCAATGTTTTAATTAAAAACACTAAAACCTATTTTTAACACTTCAAACCAATATATCTAAATATAATTGTTATTTTTCTAGTTCTGTGTATTTATATTAACTGGCTTATCGTTACATATAGGGTGTTATGGAAATGACTTATTATATTTAAATGGGTGACTCCTTGGGTGTCCTAGAGAAAGTCTACATACGTTTTTTTTTAATCGAATATCTAAATACTAAGGTAAAAACCCTTTTTACCCACATACTGTCGCGCCGTTCCATCTGGATTCACTTAGCAACAATGTGGGTCACTAGAGTATACTAACAATGATGTCAGATCACACTGCGTGTCTCGCCCTTGTTTTAATACCGGCCGCACTTCGCTATTGTTGCTTCAGTATGTTTCGAGACTCGGGGATGAAATGAGGCTGTCGAGGGTTCCACGTGCTTGACGTATACGAATTTTAAACGTTTTGTTAGTTGTAGCATTACCCAATTTTTTTTCTGTTATGAAATAATTCATAATAATACATGATGTGATGTGATTTCAAATTTGTGTGATATTATCTACTGTTGATGCAAAAAAAATACTTTTGTGTTTTATTTTTTGATGGAATTTAATTATAAAATGGATTAGTTTAAAATAATATTGAAGGTAAAGAGAGTATGTACTATGTAGGTACTTTAAAATTGTAGTTTTATTTTTCTAAAAAGTTTGAAAAAGAAGCGATAACACGCGTCAAAGACATCTTGTTGTCAAAAACTGAACACGTGCGTTTACAATTCTGTGTTGCAATATGACAAAACCGCCTATAATGCGCTAACCTCTTTTGAACCTCGAGACCGCCTCAATAAACTATTGATTGCGAAGGTCCTCAGGAACGGCCACGTACATTTTATATAAAGTGTATATTTCGCTTAATAATTCAAGCCATTTATGGTTATTTCTCTTCAATTTATTTCCATCTCAGGATTTGCCGGTTTAAATATAATAAATCATTTCCATAACACCCTGTATATTAATTAAAAATAATATACTGATGAATCACTAAAAGGTAACTTTTGAATTTGGCAATAATTTAGAGAAATCCATTTTGAATAAACCTGAGTGTACCAACCCAAAAATCTTATTTAGAAAAGTTTTATTACCATAATCAACCAACATATTATTCAGGATATTATTATCCATTATCAATGGATATTTTGCGACCTTAGTCAAATCATACGTATAGTGACGCAATCGTGATTTATGTAACTATAGCATGAAAATAACCACAAAATTATAAAAGTTTGAAAACACGTCACATTACTTCGTGAAAAGTTAATAATTTAAAAAAAAACTCACAAAATAGTTAATGCATTGCAGAAAATCGTTTTAGAAAAATATATACAGGGTCGTTGACGCTGAGTGGCTTATTGAAACATCTCGGTTATTTTAAATGTACATTTTGACTTTTTCGATTCTATGTTAAAAAAGTTTCTGAGATAAAATTCACTAAGGGAAACTTTTTAAAAAAAATGTCAAAGGTAATTTGCCCTTACTTTGTAACTAATGCAGTTAAATATTTCAAATTTTTAATTAAATTTAGAAGAGGTATAGTCTTATTTCATAAAAATACTAGATTTATGGATAGGTACATATTTCAAACAAATATCTTTTTTAATTCTCCAGATATTTTAATGGACCATCCACAGTGAATGACCCTGTATAGATATAAAGCTACGTAACCTCTTATAGTAAACATTCTATTTTTAAATTTTTCTCTAAACTGCAAAATCCCTTTAGTTCCTGAGATTTTAAAGTTTAGAAAAATCTAGGTCCAGGTAAGCACAAAATAATGTAACAGATTAACTTATCAGTACTACCTTACAGAGATTTGGCTTAAGAAGCCTCGTTAATTTGTATGTTTCTATTGGCATAGGACAAAATGTGAATACAAGAAGGCTGTACTGCAAAAAATTTGTGATATCCTGGTCCGACACACCGGTAACATTCATCTATTATTGCTTAACACTTTTTTCATCTATAATTTCTTATTATATCCATGTACTATATTTTTATACTACTGACAAAAAAATGAAAATCACTATACACGCACAGTCGACGGTTTGGATTTTTTTCCAAATCGTATGTACAGGTATGACCAAACAATGTCAAACCTTAATATCTTTATAAGCCAAGGTAGTGGTTTTTTAAATATATATTTGTGATATATGTAAAGAAATTTAATAGTATATTAGTGAAATGTCGTAATATACAGGGTGGCCCATCGAAAACAGTCCAGCAAGGTTTACGGCTGTGTACGTGAAAATTAAAAAAAAAACCTCGGACTCGTAAACTTGTGTTTTCAGGGGGACACGTTTCACTATTAATTTCATCCCTGTAACATCAACCCCCCTAGCGAGGGCGGCTAATGCCCTTGTTTTTTCAAATGGGAATGGGTATGTTGTGATACATCTTTTTTAAGGGCACTAAATTCTCTTTAAAATGACGCTTCGTTTTGTAAATTTGAGCTACGCGCCGCCGAGCAACGGAATTTGAAACATTTCACTGCACCTCTCATCAAGTACACAGGTTTGTGCGTAAACAATTTTTTTTTAAGTAATAAGTATCAGTCAATTCAACTTTATCTTCAGTAAAGTGGTTCGACACTTTGAACAGTTGTTGTACTATTGTATGGAGGCGAATGGCGGACATTTTCAACATTTAATAAGATAACATGTAAGTATTGCTCAATAAAATTACATTTTTTAAAACGCAATTTCTCGGCGGCGTGTAGCTCAAATTTACGAAACAAAGCGCCATTTTAAAGAGAATTTAATGCCCTTTAAAAAGATGTATCACAACATACCCATTCCCATTTGAAAAAACAAGGGCAGTAGCCGCCCCCGCTAGGGGGGTTGAGGTTACAGGGATGATATTAATAGTGAAACGTGTCCCCTTGAAAACATAAGTTTACGGGTCCGATGTTTTTTTTAATTTTCACGCACACAGCCGTAAACATTGCTGGACTGTTTTCGACGGGCCACCCTGTATAAGAGATGTTTATGAGAATGAAAGTTACCGACACGACCTGCATGGAAATTAAAATTCCGCTGTGATAATCTAGGAATGTACGATCCTGTGATGAAAGGGGGAATAAATAAAATTTGACAGGTCATTATGACAGTGTGACAAAAACCAATATATTCATTCATTCATTATTTATCATGGTTCCTTTGCCCATTTCGAAAAGTTCTGGTGATATATCCCTGTCATTACTTGTTGTATAGGGGTAATTCTTTTACAAACCGCACACTTTTATCCTTGACATTTTAGAATCGTCCCAAAAAATTTTTACAACTTATATACCTACATACAATTAGTTGACACATATTTCATGATTTTGCTGAAAAAAATTTATTTTCGACAATATCCACACATGAGCAAGCATGTTAAAACTATTTAAATAAATTAAATTGTTATTATTTTACAAACAAGATTACATTCGTTCACAATAACAATTTGTTTTGAATAGACTTCGAAAGCTAACATAATTAAATAACATAACCTTATATTTTATTGATATGATCAGGACAACTGGAGATATTAAATATGAGAAGATTGGAGAAAATCCAGCAAGTTATCAGAAATGCATGTGCATATGAAACGTCTGCCTGTTTCGGCCTCTTGATGAAAACGAGCAAAATTACGTTAAGTGACTGACTTTACTGGACTTTTCATGTAACGCTCAGAGTCTACTTTGCACTTGATGTAATAAACAACGAAATAACATTTACTACAAAAGAAAATAACTTTTATTACAAATAAGGTATCATAGCAGCTAGCTACAGTACAGGATCAACAAAAATACGAATGAAAGTAGAATCCTCAATTATTAAAAAAAATAAACAAACGATATGTTACTTATTAAAGCACGGCAAGCTATTCTGGCAACAGTTATTACAAAGTGCGGTAATTTTTTTAAAGATACACTTATTCCTAGTAGGTACACAGTTGTTTGCTAGGTTTACACGAACATTTTAGTATGCCTTGACCACCTGATTCCAATGACATAGCTTCTCTTAAGCTGAGTGATTTTTCAAGGGGATTTCCTCTTTATTAAGAAATGCTGAACCCGCAACAGTAAGACTTTCAGCATCCAAACCATCTCTTTATAGTACCGTGCTTACCAGCAATCTGATTTACGTCATTTTCTGATGTATTATCAAACAAACCATATTCCTTAAATCTCCTGGACCTCTGTAGACTTTGAGACTATTCAATAATACACAATCGCCTTCATTAAAAGTCGGCATTTGTTTATTTTTTTTTTTAATAATTGACGATTTTACTTTCATTCGTATTTTTGTTGGTCCTGTACCGTATTGCTATGACACCTTATTTGTAATAAAAATTATTTTCTTTTGTAGTAAAAGTTATTTCGTTGTTTATTACATCAAGTGCAAAGTAGATTCGGAGCATTACATGAAAAGTGCAGAAAAGTCAGTCACTTAACGTAATATTGCTCGTTTTCATCAAGAGGCCGACCAGGCAGACGTTTCGTGTAACGTCTACAATTTATAGCCTTTTGGCGTAATAGTTATTTGTTTCAGTGTTTGGCAGCGTTTCATGAAAAGAGCAGACTTTACATGAAACTGCTGATTACACTAAAAGGCTGCGACATCTATAAGTTGTAAAAATATTTTCGGAAGATTCTAAAATGTCAAAGTTAATAAGTGTGCGGTTTATACAATGGCTCATAGCCGTGGAATAGAACATATTCTAATTATTTTAATTTATGAAATTTAAATCAATCTGGAAGTTAAATAAACGCCTAGGAATAAAATAACGCTGTCAATTAAGGTATTAAATTGTTTGAACATTTCCTGAAAACAACCTACACTTTGAACTAAACGCAAGTTTTTAATTCTACCCAGTTTTAGTGCATGCGAATCCAGTATGAGTTGTAAAACCATACGTTACTAAACACGTTATCAATAATAATGCTATTATTATTTTATTAATTACGTTAATTCTGATATGTGGCACTGATTGTGCTGGGTCAGTTCAGTGGCAGCTATTTAGAGGAAGTGGAGGAAGTTCCTCAACTTCAATAATATATTTTTTTATTGAATTAATAATTATATTATTCGTTACTCCTCTAGTAGTTCAATGGTTTAATACTCTAATTAACCTATTAAAACAGTTGGTTGCTATGGCAACCGCGACGGGTTAGATATGTCTATGCGGAAGGTGTGACGAGCCGAGACAGGGCTCTTCACGAATAGTTTCATATAGCAAATGCCGTCGATGGCGTGAATTATATTGACGCGTAACGATAGTATATGTTTAAGAATATTTTTGCTGTAGTATGTTATTTAATTATGCAACTATTAGTGTTAACTTGTTCTCTTAATTAATTTTATTTCTTGGATTGTGAAAAATTCATTCATTTGATCCTGTTAGAGACACATAGTTTCGCGTAAGAAAGATGAAGTTAAAAATACCTTTTAATTCCGGGCCAGGGTTGGGGGGTTGGGCTGGGCTTCGTTTTTAGTAGTAACTTTTTATTTCGGTTTTTGGCTCTTCCGCTATACTTTCCCCGACGAGCCACCACTGAGTTGAATTTCATATTATTGGATTTCATTAGAGCAATTTTTATAAAATGTGCATTTTTGTTTAATTGCTCATAAAGAATATTCGATTTTTGGGATCGACTAAATTGATGAATACAAAGGAATTTCAATTTAATTTGCTAAACTTTACTTATTGATTCAAGACAAAACTGACACACACAGATACGGCGCACTTTTTATCTGAGGGGTACATTAAAAACTTGCGACAATTTGCAACTATAATGGAATAATGGAATTTATCTGATTGTCGTTTTTAAAATTATATTTACGTCGTGTCTAAGTTCTAAACAAAAACATTCAAATAAGGGATCTAAAAAATACTTATACGAAACAAGTGATTTACAATCTACAATTAAAGCAGCTACAATTAAACCATATATAGTCCACCTGTACAATTTGTTAAACCATAGACAAATGAATAAAAAAACAATAATTACTTCCGCTTCCGCTAGAAAAAAGTTTTACATTGTTTTTTAGATCCCAAAATGAGCAATTAAGAGGTTGCAACCCTGTATACTTTAGTATATTAACAGTAAAGGTTTAATATTCTGTGCATTGTTATTTGGTTAAAAAAAAAATATTTTTATTTTTTTAACAGCTTCAGAAATACCCACAAGTCAACAACTTGGGTTCAGTTTTGGACATAAATTGTACAATTATGCCGGGGATAGAATGAACACATTGCGACATAACTTTGCAGTAATATCATATACCTGTCGTTGTTTATGACTTTTTGTTTCATCTATTAATGAAAAAGGATAAAACAGACGTGTTTCTTTGGTATTAGACGGAAATAACAAAATTAAAATATTGGTGTCATTATTGACATTACTATTTTGTGTGTCCTGCGTTTCACAAATAGTTGCATTGTGTTCAATTTAATCAAAAACCCCGAACAAACCACGGACACGGACGAAAGAGAGAAGCCATGAGCATGAAATAAAGGAACTACTTTTCTGATAAACTCTAAAAAAAGGTGTAAAAAATATCGGGGTATTTCTGGAGGACTTTAGTTCGGTGGAGTCTAAAGCTACTTGTCCACCTAAATTATCTACACATGGAAAACGTTTTCATTATTAATTTTATGAAAAAAAGTTAGTCTTTATAAAAAGTTAAAATTAAAATCACACAAAGCTTCTCGTCATCAGTTTATGAAGATATTTTAACGTTTCATAGTTTAAAACTGGTCATTATGAATATTTTAAGGTCTCTAGTTTTTATTAAGACCATAAACATTGCATAAACACTCGATTTGATTGTTCAATGCTCTATTTTAAAAATATACTTCACAGTAAAGCTTGTTTTTAGAAATCAGATTATTATTATAAAGAAAAAACATGTATAATGAACAGTTCATACTATAATATAAAATAGAGGTGGACCAAAGTAGCTTTTCCTATTACTCACAATAATAAATGCTTTTATTTAAGCTCCTAAATTATTTAAATATGACTAGAAAATTAATTTGTGTTATATTTTTCCATAATAATTACGCCTAATATATTGTAAATAAATTTTCTGTAAAAAGCTAAAATAAAATTGTAAATATTCCTAACAATAAAAAAAATTATACACGGTGTCCCAAATAAGAATTCCACCAACAGGGATATTCTATCTAAACCCAAGGGATACGATGTAGGGGAAAATATGCTTATAGAAAGTGTATTCTTATGACGGACGCCGTGTATATCCAGGATGTTTTTTTGGGTGGTTTTATGGGTATCTCCATTATTATTAGAGATAGAAGGATGCGGTTTTCGTAGCACTGTGCTACTTTCTTGTGAAACAAAAATGCCCCAATTAAATATGTAATTCAGTTTTTAACAAGCTTCTCAGAAATATATAATACTTTGTTTATTTTCTAATATATGCCCGATATTTACGTTTTTTAAAAAATAATACAACTTTTTTGAGTATGCCATGACGGATATTTAGAAAAAAAAAACACAAAAGAATACTCAAAGTTGGGTCATAATGAAAAATTCTTCTGTTTCTGTCAGAATATAGCAGACATGCTGTTTGCTATATCCAGTGTAACGAAATGACAGATGGAGCATTAGAAATGTATTTCAATGGGTTTGTTCGGGTTTGTAAGGAAAATACACTGTTCCTATTATAATAAATAATAATAACTATGTGTGAAACATGTCTAAGGCTTAATGGAGAACAATTTGTGAAATATTTTAATGGAGAACAATTTCAAACATATTTTAGTGGAGAACAATTTGAGAAATATTTTAATGGAGAACAATGTGAGAAATATTTTAATGGAGAACAATCTGAGAAATATTTATGTGAAAGTTCCATAAACGTTCATCGTTTGTTTCTTATATTTAATCGCACCAGTAATTGTTTTTTAAAAATTCGTGATCCTGTTCATATTTTTTTAAGAAAGTTCGTCTTTTTATTGGAAACTATTGAATTTAGAAAAAAGCCGAGTACGTCACCGGATTCTACGTAAAAAACTACAAAGAGAACATTTTATTTATTTTTGATAACCAAAATATATGGGGTGACTCAAAATGTAAAATTCTCAAAAACATCTCTTATATCAAAAACGAGGAGGCCTAGAAAAATTCTAATTGGGGCATCTTTTGTTACATAAAAAAGTAACACAGTGCTGCGAAAACCGCACCCTTCTATCTTCACTAATAACGGGTTTGTTCCACCCAAAAGTCGATACCCTGTACATACATATTACAAATTTGATTGATATTTTTGCTAAGTAAAATGAAAGTATTATGTCATATCCATTCATATCATTCCGTATTTTGTTATTATTATTAGATGATAAAAAAAATCATTTTCTTAAACTTACATACATACAGTACGCACAGGGGATCTTTACCCTGACGTCATCGCTTACACGTCATAAAAATCGTATGAATCAAATCAAAATTACGTGGAAGAAAAGTTGTCAAAACAAAAACTAATTTCATAACATTTTAATTGACGTAAATAACGTTCCCATATACGGATTTTTAAAAATTTCTTTAAAACTCCGAATCAAAATTTTGAGTCGGTCTTACATAAAATAGATTGTTAGGAATATGTAGGTATAAATCTGATATTCTTGAATTTTTACTGGCAGTTATGTACCTACTTCTTATTTGACAAAATGATAAACTCGGTTTGAATGTGACATTTTGATTACACAGATTAAAAAGCTCCGCCCATTCATCCCCTACAGGAATCACCCCAAAAAGTCAAGAGTTTTTTTCATTAGAATTGAAGATAAATGGTAATTTATGTCGAAGTGTGCGTACACAAAGAAAGCAGGTTGCCTGCTTACTGGCAGTCGGCGCCTATAAGCGCCGATAATTTAATTAGCTTTTAAATGGTAGTGGACATAGACAAAGCCTGTCGGAACTGGTTACCAGCGCGAATCGGCACCGACGAATTTACCGGAATGAATTTTTAATTCTTGGTCGCTTGTTGTCGGAGTCGGACGAGGGTTTTATCAAGATTAGTAGTAAAAATCATTAATTATAAAATGGATTTACTGGATGTATTCCTTGCCTTTTTCTTTGAATTCGTAAAAATGCATTTTCCAGTAGAACAAATTCTTCATCTGAGGATGAACTAGACATCTTGACTCCATAAAATCTGCTTTAAGACTAGCAGATAACCAGTATTCTCTATGTACGCATCAGCGGAAAAACCGGCACCGGTTTTCGGCGCCTACAATAGGCGCTGAATAACCTGCTTTCTTTGTGTGCGTACTAAAACATGAAAAAAAAAATCAATTTACGAAAAAATGCAAGCTAATAGGCATTGCCTTGGAAATTTAAATAAATTATTCTATTGAACTGTCATATTTGTATTTTTCGACCAATTTTTACCATATTTTGAGACGTGATTGTGAACTTAATTTGGCGATTTCAGATTTGATTTTGCCCGAAATACGTTCTGTGAACCTTCTAGTTTCGATACATATACAGAGCGTTTGGAAATTCGGGCGATTTTACTTATTTTTTTCGAAACTAAAAAGACGTGTTTTTACGTTTTTGGGATGGCAAAATAGCGGAGCGGAGACTTATCCACAATTTTTAGGGTTAGGAATACTTTATTACAATAAATAAATAACAATAAATATCAATATGTACTTATCACTAACACAAAAAAGCGATACCAAAACTCTGAAAAGAACTGTTTGCAGGAGTAAATGAAGTTTTAATGCACAAAAATGTATAAAAACGAAAAAATTGTGAATCAATTGTCACAATGACGTTTTTGCAATTTGTAGTACTGCGTAAGTCAAAATAATTATTTGGCAACTCTTCTTTATAATTATTTCTCTGTCTAACACGTTTAATTCCGGACGACGTATAATACAATTTTTATTCGCCTTTATGTCTGTACCAAACAAAGATGCAGAGATATGAAATATGTCGGGATATCTATTTGTTAGCGATGACGTCAGGGTAAAGATCCCCTGTGCGTACTTTACCTATCTCCGAAACTAACCGAAAAATTTCCGAGAAATTTGCCTTTAACGGATCGACGAGCGTGATACAAAAAGTCTTCAATAATTACCAATTTACCGGAAAACTCTCCAGTTCGATAAACTACCCACAAAATTACAACAAATATGAAAAGCAAAACCACAGTCTATTCCACTTGTTCAATAAAACCTAATTCAGGTTTAAACTGGAACTGAAGAGGGTGTCCCAGTCTCGACACTTTCTAGGGGTATTAGTTATTATCACAGATAGAATGTTACAGTTTCACTTTAGTTTCAAACTTTTTAACGAAACAAAAGTGTCCGGTATAAAATGTGTCATGTCTCTTTTAGTTGCTAATCTACAGGGTGATCTTAAATGAAATTTTCGCTTTTTAGACGCGTTACTCGCAAAAAGTTAAAAAGTGATCTTGTCAGAAATTTTCATTTTATGTTGGTCATATTTATCTTCAAAAATAACCGATGCGATATTTTTAATAATTTGGCTCGGCTGACATAGCCCTCTTAATTCCACCCAGAGCGGCGAACAGCAGAAATACACGACGAACCACTGCCGCCCATCCATATGTGGTTAAGCTTAGTACTCCTCGAACTTCATTATTTAAGAATTCACTCCCAGAGTACCTTAAAGGATTTTTCCTAGAGTGCTTCCGTTTGATCATAAAAAAAAATTACGTTACTTATAATAGTAGGCCATGGTCAATTTATTAGAAAGAAAAGTGCAAACGGTCACAACATGACAGATCTCTCATATTGATTTATCGATTTAGAATAGTAACGTAAATTATTAAAAATTATCGCTTTTTTAGATAAGTATAAACAACTATACACTTTTGTAAAGCTCAAAGTAATTATGCTCAATTAATTAAAAAAATAATATACAGGTGTGTCACATTTTAAAAAATGTACTTTTGTTAATATCTCAAAAAATAAACTGTTTACAGAAAAACTGGCTACGCCACTGGGTTTACGTAAAATCCCTAACAAGATCAGTTTCCAACTTTTTGATAAATTAACGCGTAAAGTAAATTCGAGGGATGTCCAAAGAGTAGCGATTTTCAAAATCACCCCACCCCGTATATTAAAAACTGAGAGAGTCGAGACATATTTGACACCGGAATCATTTGTTTTGTTAAAAAGTAGCACTCAAGTGAAAACCGCAACATTGTGTCTTTGATAATAACTCTAATACCCCCCAGAAGGTCTCGAAAATGGAACACCCTGTATATCGTTCCACAATACGATTATTTTAGTCGTCACTAAAGATGGGGGGCTTTACCTCCGAAATACTGAAACCTTCAATAGATTGTTATTAAACGAGTGAAGCAGATAAATTAATTTCACTTTCCCCTGTATACTTTCACTCCACTGCTAGATTATTTTCAAAAATGATTATGCCAAAAAAAAATTAAAACTACCGGTTAATTACCCACACACTTCCGCTTACTTAACTTGCCTAATAATTAAAGCTTTTTTGTAATTGTTTCGCTACTAATAAATTATTTCAATCAATAACAGCGCCTAAAAATAATAATACCAAATCTAATTTTTTTTACACAGATATAAATGCAACACTTTTGGTCTCAGAACCATTTTCTGATCACTGGTAACATACAGTTTCGTGATTTTGGTAGAACAAAATCTCATACAATAAATACAAGCCACTAACAGTACATACAGGATAGAAAGCAAATGTGATCTATACAGTTTAAAGTAATAGAAGGCTGTTAAAATAATTTTCTTTTCTATATTCGATCAGTATTTGTACTACACTACCAGTCTCAGAGAACAAACAGAACACGAAATCGACTTTCTTCCCTGTATGTACTAACGCAAGGCAAACAGCCTACAAACTAGAAACATAAGACATCTAGAGGTCAAATGGACATGAAATAACCACTATGAGATGGCGTCGAAAGATGTATTCTACCCACATGACAGGCCCGTAGCCAGGATTAGATTTTAGAGTGGGCAGTCAAAGTTTTAGAGGGGGCAAACTTGAAAATAATTTTTGTGATCAGATCACGTAAGATCAAGAGAAAAAAAAACATCGTTGATTTCAACATTGAATTAACTACCTATATAATTACAAAAAATAAAACTTAAACAGAACCAAAAAATGCAACGAAGGTAAATACCTTTAATATAATTGAAGTTTTCTGTTCTTCCTTTCGTTAAATTTTTGTTAAAACACCTCAAAGTTTATGTTATTTGTTTGTTTACTCTCAAACGCTAAATATATCAGATTGGCCATTCTCTGCTGAGACTGAATCCCAAGAAATTACATAAATATACAACTATCATGGTTTTGCTAGAGTGGGCAACTTTTTCTTTCAGAGTGGGCATTGCCCACTCTGCCCCCCCCCCCCCCTGGCTACGGGCCTGCCACATGAGTTGATAATATACCTTGAAATAAATAGGATTTTCCGATGGTCAGGTATAAACACCTATCTTGTACTGACGAGAACAGAAGTGTTCGAAACAGGTGGTGTCGACATCCCACTAATAGAAATAGCTTTCTTTTTAGAACGATGTATCGAAAATGATGCATCAGAAAAAATTTTGAAAGCATACTATTTCATACTAATCATACTAATAGGAGGCTGTTTCTCGTCAGCATGTTTAGAAAGAGAACATATTGTAGAAAGGGCTATTTTAGTTTTAGATCAATTTCACATTTTTTTGCCCCTCTGTACAACATTTCGGATATTCGACTATGGAGGTGTTCAACCAAGCAAACCTGTTTAGCAAGGGTGACTTTTTTCGATAAAATGAAGGATATAAAAGTTTCCTATTTGTTACACTTTCTACCATACCTACTACATGCTTATTCCATGCCCTCGACCTATCAACCACCACGCTGAAAAATATATAACTTTTGGTGCGTATAGCCGTTTTTCTGCCTAGCTAATAAGATAAACATTTTACTGCCTAGGCAGTGCTCTACAAGCTCCACAGTCAGAGAAAAGAATATGTTTTTTAGCATGGCAGTAAAGTAAAATATTGAATGCTGAAGTTTAATAACAAGGGCACAGCCGAGGCTATTAAACCATGCACGGCATTAAATCTAGTTAACTAAATAACTTTTAATGATGCAGAAAGCAGAGGGAGTAAAAATACTTGTTTTTTACTCCCTTTCCTTAATGCGATCTGTGCATATACAGTATATGTACTTAAGATCTAGGCCATATGGAAAACTTTCTTATTGACAATTTTAAGAAAAAGTGATTCTTCATAAAAAGTTCTGCATTGTCTAAAACCTAAAATGCAACCTTCAGGTATTAGTTGTTTTCAATCGTATACGAGGTTTCTCAAAACATGGGAATTTGGCTCAAGAGCACCTTTACCTTTTGTGACAATATCAAAAAATGTTATAACAAAAGATGATAAGATTTCGTTCATCAATTACATCCATCTATCATGAAAATACAATGACTTTCTTTGGCACAATGAAATTTTTGGAAATTCTACGACAGATAGCATTACTTCCAACTCCGTGTCCTCAGTACAACCAGATTATGTATTTTATAAATTCCAATGCGTTTTGACTTTCGCTATCAAACATTTCTTGTCAGTGCATACTAGATTATAATAATATGTAACTTAAAAGTGTACAGGTCAATTTTCATCGTCCTGACCCGCTAAAAAAAATAGTATATTTTTAAAAAAACGTAAATTTTGGGCATAATATTAAGACTAAAAATAAAGTACAGTGATACCTCGAGATACGAGTTTAATTCGTTCCGTAACCTTGCTCGTATGTCAATTTGCTCGTATCTCAAAGCAATTTTCCCCATTGAAATTAATTGAAATGTCATTAATCTGTATGCTACCCCCAATTGTTTTTGTTACGTGTTTTTGAATAAGAAAAATGGATTTATAAAAAAAATAAATGACAAATATTGTATAAAAACATAATAACTTACACACAACTCAAATGCTACTGTATGCTTAATTTTATTCACCGCTTTTCTCTTCACTGGTCTTTGCCTTTTTCGCCGGATTCAAAAAAAAACCTGTCCAAGGAAGTTTGTTTCTTCGTCCCTTTCAGAATGCTGCGGAAATGAGTTAGGCAAGTGTCATTAAATAGCTCCGATGCACGATCAGTTGCAACTTTTTCGGAGTGTTTCTTTTCCACGAACTGTGAAACTCTCTCCCACATTCCCAAGATATCTTTTATCTCACTTGAAGAGATCGCGTCGCAGCTGACCGTTCCTCGTATCTCAAATGTCGCTCTATTTCAAAATAAAATTTCGCACGCTCGATAGCTTCGTATGTTAGGGCACTCGTATCTCGAGGTACCACTGTATTATATATTTCTGAAAAGCTTGTTAAAAACTGA
Organism: Barypeithes pellucidus; assembly: GCA_963991005.1. Classification (NCBI taxonomy): domain Eukaryota; kingdom Metazoa; phylum Arthropoda; class Insecta; order Coleoptera; family Curculionidae; genus Barypeithes; species Barypeithes pellucidus. The sequence goes on from OZ022556.1 coordinate 93,785,556, forward strand.
ATTACATTATTAATGACCCATGTTGCATTAGTGACCCATTTAAAAAGAAGCACTTGTACTTGAGTGCTGCGAAAATCGCATCCTTCTATCTTTACTAATAACAAAGATTATAACCCCCCCCCCCCCCCCCCCAGGCCACCCAAGGTCACCCTGTACTCTCAGGGTCAAATTTATATTTTTTTAGAAATCCCACTACGACTAAAAAAATATATCTGATGGTCTCATTTTATCTTTTAGACCATGCAGAATCACTTTTTTTCGTAAAATTAATAATAAAAAGCTTTCCATATGGCTACAACTTAAGTGGACCTACTGAATATAGCTTTCACACTATCTACCAATAAATACTGTTACAAAATAACACAAATAAATAGGATTGCCTAAACTTACTCGGAAAAGATCTTTGTGAGCAAATAATTTAACAATATGGCAACTATGTGACAAACACAAATGGCAGTTCGGTAAAAACGTTTTAGGAATGTTCCTATTTTATATTCTTAATCAATTCAATTCTCAAACAAATAAGAATTATGTACTTACAATTAAAATTGTTTTTTAGGCTAGAAATGCCCCCCTTTATAGGTTGGAATTTTGGTAAACAAAACAATAATTATTTAAAGTTGTGTATCTTATTTTTGGCGTACTAATAATGTGTGCCTTAATACACTATCGTAGTGTATATAAACAGTATATTGCTAATACCATCTGCAATGATGTCCCCGCTATGGGCATCGAAGGGGGCGTTGTGAGTTTGCGCAGTTTGGAAATTTCCTTGTGAAAGTAAACATTCGACAGGACCGGATTTCAACTTCTTTAATGTAAAATTCACTGGTTAGTTAGGAAAAATATTCCAATCTAAATTTCGATTAGCTCGAAATAAGACAGCGTGCAATGCAATGCATACGATTTCTGACGATATGATGATCCGACGGTGCCCTGATTGGTGTAAACTTTTGGTGCCAAATTCCGTCCGAATATTTGTAACAATCGACACGATGAGCTTTATTTTAACTTTCATCCGACGTCGTATGTTTCTTAACCTCACTTTTTTCTAAACCAAATATTAAGAATGAATGACTATATTGACTATTTTGGGAATTATTGTCAGCACCAAATAAAAATACATTAATTTTAAGGTTAGGTAGTGACCACATATATATTATATTGTATACGAGTAACACTATCTTCTTTTTTTATAAGCTTCTTAGCGAAATTCGGTTCCGAAGATCGAATAATGTGATAAGCAAAATATTTTCGTATATAATAATATTATGTACCTACATACCTGAAATACTTTATACCTGGTATTGATCCATGACTTTTGCAAAAAATGCACTTGTGTCCTTTCATCTTAAACAAAACCAGTCACTAACCTACCAAACAGCGAATCGAATAACCACAAATTAAAAACTCCTTTACAAAAATTAGGTAATGAAAGTTTATAAGCACTAATATAACGACAACACTTTTTATTCTGTAATTTGAAAAAGCATCCAGAACCAAAGATGGCGACGAATATCAACAAACAAATAACGTCGGGCCGGCTCTGCCGTGGTCGATAAAATTTCCACCCTACTGCGCAAACTCAATAGGACCGCGCCATCTCCCATAGCGAGTTTGTTTTTTGGAACGTTCGTATTGGCAATATACTGTTTATATATATATGTGAGTGTAGTACCGTAAATAAATATTGTTTTAAAAATAATTTTTTTAAAACTTACTGAAGTCATTAAATAATGAGCGCGATAGAAGAAACCCTCTGTCCCTATCCCACCGGATATAAAAAATGGATCACTTTCCGTATATTGTAGTACAGTATACAGGGTGTCCGGTGACCATAGGGCAATATTTCGACAGCGTACGGGGGAGGTCAAAATAATACTAGTAGTTCATATAATCATTTTTCCTGATGCCCCTCCTAACAAAGATATCGGGCCACAAAGATCCATCGGAAGATTTACGAGTTATGAACAAACCCGAACCCCTTATATTTTAAAAAAATTTTTGACTAAGAAACTCATACAAGAATCATTCTTGTTCATAGCCAAGGAAGCCAGGAACAACAACAAAATTAGAAAATTTCATTAAAATATACAGGGTTACTCAAAAGTTATAATCGAAAATGTAAATGTACAGATGCGTCCGGAGACCCTGTATACCGATGTTCGTAAGTGTCCCCGTCTAGGTTTAAAATCTTTCTACAACCCGATATTAGGCTAACAGTAATTTCTTTCAAAATATGTTGAAATACAACAAATTATACAAAATCATGTAAGAACAAAATTCCAACATGATATAATTTGGGGATACCTTAGCCAATGTATATGTATATTATACAAAAACCATGTTGCTGTACACAAACTTAAGAACTAAAACTCGTCTGTCGCTTTCGTTTAAAAACTAGAGCAAAAATGCTGCGCAATCGCCACCATTTACTGTGTCGTCGTAATTTTCGTTCGTCTCCGGGTAACCCCAGCAGCTTTCGTTCCTTGGCCCTGATCTCCCGGACCAAAGTATGGAATGCGTCGTCTACGTAGGTGCGTAAACAGGCTGACGTTTCGTAGAATGGGCAACCGAATTGGCGTGCCAGAGATTTACCTACGAAACAAAAAAATTGGCAGCATGCTCATTATCGCTCTAAAATTTTGCGTTTCGCTTTTTATTTCTCCTGACTTTGTTCCAAGAGGTGTAAAAACTTAAATTTCACATTGCTACTTTTTATTCTCCACAAGATGGCATCATCAGATCTTTCATGCGACGTTTTCTTGTTTTATTTATTTAGTACATTACAGAAAACATCCAAATAGTACATTCAAACACTTGTAAAGCAATTACTTAATAACTACTAAATTATATAATACATGCAGGTAGAAAGAGCAACATTACCAAATGACCAACCAGACGCAATTCAACAAATCCACAGGACATTACAGTGTAAATCTTTTGTTTATTTGTTTATTTTTTTAGAGTGTAAAATCAGACTCAAGTTCCTTCTAAATGTTACCACAGAACAATTAACCTCAGCGGTAAAAGGAATATACAGGGTGTTCATTTGAGAACTTCCCACCATGGATTTATCAAAAACCACTGATTAAAAGAAAAAAACGCCGAGACACGTCAAAAGATTTGCCAAAGGGGACAACTTATTAACCCAAAACTACTTCACCCCCTTTTACCCTCAGGCCCCCGGGGTCATCCCCTTAAAAATTTTAAATGACAAGGGGTAGCAAGTAATAGCTTGTTTGAAAGGTCTTTCAAAGTGCTTTATTTTGACGTTTGATTCTTTAATATCGATCGATTCGTTTTCGAGAAAATTAGAAAAATCTTTATTTATCTTAATTTGTTCAGATAGAAAAAAAAGCACACGAAAATATCACTTTTTATTTCAATAAGTGTTCAAAATGTTGCCCGTTATTGGACAAACAATGATATAGGCGATTTTCAAATTCCTGACGGACATTTTCAAAAACATGTTGTGGGAGATCATGGCAGCTTTCGGTGATGCGTTAACGAAGTTCATCCAAACTGTTAGGTTGGGGAGTGAACACAATAGTTTTCAAATGGCCCCATAGAAAAAGTCTAATGGCGTCAAGTCAGGAGATCTAGTAGGCCATTCTATAGGCCCTCTTCGCTCTATCCATTTATCTGGAAACTCGTCGTCTAGCCATTGCCGAACCGGAAGAACATAGTGAGGAGGAGCGCCGTCTTGCTGGAAATACATTTCAGCCTCATCAAATATAGGGTTTCCATCGTCTTCGATTTGGTTTTCAATGGTTTCAGTGATAAGCGGATTGATGGTATTTTCCAACATATCTAAATAAATGCCTCCATTTAAATTCCCATTAATAAACAATGGCCCATCACTTTGTTTCCTAAAATACCTGCCCATACATTAATTTTTTGGGGGTACTGAGTATGCCCTTCTACAAAAGCATGAGGATTTTCATTGCTACAATACCTGCAGTTATGCTTATTAACAAATCCATTTAGATAAAATGTGCATTCATCACTGAAGCAGATATTCTTTACATGAATGGTATTGTCATTAATCGCTGCAGTCATTTGTTCACAAAACTCAACTCGCCTATCGAAATCATCTTTGGTTAACTCTTGCAATATTTTCATTTTGAATGGATGAAATTTATGTAATTTAGTAACTGTGTGCACAGAGCCTAATGAAATACCAGTCGCATCAACAATTTTGCGTAATGAAGTATTAGGATTTATGGCAAAATGACCCAAAACTTCATCAACTTGAGCGGTTTCATCCAAAACTCTACGATGATTACGTTTTTTATTTGCAACAGATCCAGTTTAAGTAAATTTAGTAACAAGGTCCAAAACATACCTATGCGAAGTTATCTTTTCCGGATGTCTGGCGTTAAATGTAACGGCAGTTTGCCGAGCACATCGATTTTGGGCACAATAAATTAGAATCATTTCCACTCTTTCCGCTAGTGTGTAAACCATTTTGGAAGTAAAATCTGAATCAATAAATTAATTTTCACTATCCCAAAATTGTCACAAAGGTAACCGACAGCAAATTAAATTGTTTCTTTCCCTTAGCAACTATAAAAACTAAACAGGTATAAAAAAACTAAACAGGTATAAGAATAAAAATAGTTCGCCCATGTTATCTATGTTGTTAAAAAGAAGGTGGTAAAAAATTTTCTAATTTTCTCGAAAACGAATCGACCGATTTTAAAAAATCAAACGTCAGAAGCACTTTGAAAGACCGTTCAAACAAGCTATTACTTGCTACCCCTTGTCATTTAAAATTTTTAAGGGGATGACCCCGGGGGCCAGAGGGTAAAAGGGGGTGAAGTAGTTTTTGGTTAAAAAGTTGTCCCCTTTGGCAAATCTTTTGACGTGTCTCGGCGTTTTTTCTTTTAATCAGTGGTTTTCGATAAATCCGTGGTGGGAAGTTTTCAAATGAACACCCTGTATGTATTTAAGTACTGCATTATAGGATTCATAACACTGTGTCTGCCTACGTCGGTACGACTTCTATTAATTGAGAATACTTCAATAAGACGCGTATCACGTGCGGGTACCCGATAATTAATAAGCTCTAAAAGATCGGAGCAGTCCATGTTATTAGTAATAATTTTAAACCAGAACAAAATAGGAAGATTCTTTGATCTTCCAGGCTATCCAGGCCCATGATTGACAACCGCTGTTGATATGATAAAGAGCTCTTGTCTATATCCAATTTAAATAACAAGAAATGCGCAAACTTTGACTGAACGCGTTCAATGCGATTAATATGAATTTTATAGTTTGGGGACTAGACTACACATGACTTTGAACAAGGGAGTAATAAAGAGACTTTAGAACCTCAACATTGGTAAACTCCCAGCAACGTCTCATTATAAATCCTGTCATTTTGAAAGATTTAGATAGGATATAATTAATATGATTAGTGAATCTCAACTCGGTGTCAAAAATAACTCCGAGGTCATTAATTAAGTTGACTCGGGGTAGAAGAAAATCGGAACTAGAATTTCTTTAGATCACCATCATCAACTTAATTTTTTTAAATACAGGCCTGGATTTTTTGTTTAAATTATGACATAATTCAATCAGAACCAACTGAAAGAGAATATCGATGCCTATTTTCAGGCCAACAGGAATCGTCATTCAAACTATAACAATGCATAAAAAACTAATACATACCTTCCTCGGTAGATACTTTCCGCTGCATATGAAGATCAAATTTGTTACCTACTAACACCATAGGAGTGTCTTCGGAGGCTCGTACTTTCTGTATGAGTTTCTTGTATTCAGATGCTTCTTGAAAGCTATGCCGATCTGTTACACTGTAGCAGATCATGAAACCCTCACCACATCGCATGTATTGGTCTCTCATTGCAGTAAATTCGACCTAAAGTAGGAAAAACTCTCTCCATGATGCCAATAAAGGTAGGCGGTTTTAACCATAAAAGCGTACTTCCTGCCGATAAGACATTTTAATATCATGTTTGTTAAACATGTACCTAATACTTATTGGCTAGAATGTTACAGCCAATGGAAAATGGATCTTTATTTAAAAAATAAACGTTGACATCTACTTCCCGTATAACCAGAAGCATAGGAAACCCTAATATTTTAGTTACGGGCGAACAGAAAATATAACTAATCAAAAAATTTTGGAAAATGAAAGGATACATAAGCAAGTAGTTATGCACAAATTATAAATAAATTTTACCTGGCCTGCAGTATCCAAAATATCTAAAAGAGCTGGTTCTCCATCAATAACGGCTTGTTGTTGGTAGGAATCTTCTAAAAATCATAAGGGCATTAAAAAATTGTATAAACATAAGAATGTGAACTGGTGAGTCCAGTTTGGCCTTATATTATTAATGTGGTACTTTATTATTAAATATATAAATTGAAATGAAAGTATACATGTTAGCATCTTGAAGATGTAGTTGTATTAGAAAATAGCCGTAATGCCAAAACTTAATAAATCAGTGACAAATAACAAAGTATATCTTAATTTCATTTTATATAGCTAAGATGTATTGTCAGAAAGTTATGGACGAGTCAATCAATACTTAAATTATTGTTTAAATTATATGTATAACATAAGAGGTAAATAAATAGAAAAAAATATGTGTAAACAGTCTAAAGTCAGGGAAAATCCAATTTTAGTATTTTACTACTTACTTGAGGAAACCACAAATCTACTTTTATCTTATGCTAAATTTCTAACACTATTACTGCACAAACTCAGGATGATGCCACTTTTCTAAGGGCTATAGAATAGAGATTTCTTTGACAATACCTCAGCAGTTTACTGCTGGCAATGATTAATGTTTGAACAATTAACTAAATATTGTATAATATGTGTACTTACCCAATTACTTTTGAAAAATTTATGGCCAGTTTTAAGAATGAAGACTTACCAATTGTCGGATCATGGTAATCCAGAAAACTATGGCTTACAAATTGCAGGGTAACAGCTAAAAAAAATATAGGATAAACATTACATGATATCCTGGTGTATTATTTATATTGCTCAATTGTTACCTGATTTTCCAACGCCTCCATCTCCGAGGACAACAATTTTATAAACTCTAATCCCAGTTCTTGATTTATTTTGATTATTGCTTACTCCAACTGCTGGCCTGTCTACCTCAATATCCGAGTCTTTTACAGATCTGTTTGATTCTTGTCGGGACACTTTCCCTTTTTTCTTATGGCTCGCTTCTCCTGCCATTATTTCACTGCAATATTGCACCAAAGAGTTGTAAATTTTATAGGAAAATTATAAAATTCATAAATAAATATTGATGTACGCCACTCCTGAAACTTCAAAAATTGACAGATCATTAATTTGTGATTCCGAATATTCCGATTCAGAGTGTACAATCAAAGTGTACATGAGCCTGACGTCATATTATCTCTTGCATTTACTTGGAATATTAAAAAAGGAAAGAGTGTGTACAACCACAGAGAATACTTTGGCCGTAAGTCTCGCTGGTTGAGGAATGACAGAATCGATATGGATATCGATAGCCTGTCCTTACTACCTTATGCATTTGCAGCTGAGATCTATCAAACTGTCAAATAAGTAATGTTTTTTGTTTATATTTTTCTTGAGCACAAATTCACGGAAATGGAACTTTTTTGTCGTATCGTAATAAAACAAAAACTTATCGTATAATGATTCATAGAAATAAACATCCAAATAATTAGCTGATATCAAATGGCATCGAAACAAAGCTATCAGGTACTATTATTCATTAATTTTGTATAATCAGTTAAGGAAGCGCTATTATTTCTATTGAGTTTGATTTGCCATTATTGTCAGCAGATCTTTAAACAGTTAGTTTTAAGATGCATAATATAAAATACCAGAAATATATCCTAAAGCGTGCTAAATCTGTAGATACAATTAATATTTCTAAAGAGATTTCAATACTCTCTCCATCACCACAGGTAACTAAAATTAGTCTTCTTTATAGAATACAGAATATGTTTACTCCAGGTATGCCCATAGGTTGCTTAAAATAATGTTTCTTGGCCTGGCGTTTGTTCTATTAGCATAAATGATTATATAATTAAAATTAAATATACAGAATGATTATTCTAAGTAGTCGATTGTAACGTTTTCTACTTATTAAGATCCACCTCAACAAATATTTTAAGAAAAAAGAACCGATAGTGAAGACTGAGTTGTTAGTTGGCATAAGAACCAAATCCAAACGATAAATACACATACTATACTTATCCTCGACTTATCCATTAAAATAAATTTTCTTTTCATTTTCAGGACATAGATCCCCCTCCTCCCAGAAATATATCAAAAGAAAATCTAGGATTATGGGTTGGCTGGACATACAAGAGTGACAGAGAAGTGATCCGAGAAGCTGCTTCCAAAGGACAAGTCCCACTGGCTACTGAATTTCTTAGTCTTAGAAAAAATGTGGCTCCTGATCAAAGCACCGAGTTTATTAAAGGAGAGGTAATAGTTTTATTTATTGATGGAGGATACACTTTACAATTGAAGTAAAATTACAATCTATAAGTACTGCTTAAAGGCTTAAAATTTCCAGAAAAATTGAGTTCCACAAGGAACTGTTTGTTTTTCCCGAAAAGTTGGGAAAGCAAATGGAAAATTTTGGAAATATTAAACTTTTCTTATTCATTTTTACATTTATTGTTACACTTTATAAACACCTGAGTAAACACCAGTTGTGTGTTGGAGAAAACCGCATGTCTCCACATTCATTACATGTAATTATGCAATTTTCTCCGGAACATGACAACATATGACAATCTACATACTAGTAGGAAAAAGTAAGAAATTAAACATACAAAACAATTTTTAACTGACCTGGAGGGTAACCAAATCTGTGCTGAAAAAGTCATGGAATTTTACAGGTATTGAAATGTTTGAACCCTGGATAAACACATTCTAGAGCCAATAAAATATGTTTATTCTCTTTCCTAGGTTTTTTTATGGGTTGATGAATTGTTAAATAGAAAACTGATCCTCAACGTTTTGAGAATTTTGAAAAACATTGATGTTGATCCCATTCTTGAACTGCAGAACATTTTTTACAAAACGACAAACATAGATCTCAGGCACTATATTGGTAACTATATTACTGCTATACTGCATTAAACCAGCTATAGCATACATATTAAATTTTAACTTCAGTTTTAATGTTCAATACCTTCACCTAATCAGTTGACAAATTTTCCGTTGTAAGGTAAGAGTGTACGTTACTGGTTTCCCGGGGCCATCAGGGATTTTCAGGAATCGACCGAGGGATTTGCTCTGTAACCGGCCTCAACGTCGCTTACATGCAGTGCTGCCAGATCTACCGCTTTTACGGTAGATCTACCGCTTTGAGAGTCGCAGCTCTACCGGCAAAGAGCTTTTACGGCTACCGCTTTAAGAGTCGCAGCTCTACCGGCAGAGACACCGAAATCTGCCGTAAAAATAAAAAGCAGAAAGACTGATATTAAAATTGAATTTAGTAGGTTTTGCCTTTTAACATTTTTTTCTAATTTGCCAAATAAAATTCTTTATGTGTAACAGATATTTTTTTAATTATAATTTACGTACTTTATAACCAGAGTACACTCTCTCTATTTCTAGAATGCTAGCACCTTGTTCTCAAAACTATAAGAGCAAAAAAATTAATTAAATCATGTAAATTTCATGGTTTATTTCACCGTTTTTTAAATAAATATGACCTATTGATGATGATATTGCATAAAAAATTATGTTTAATTAATATAAGTATTCTAATTAAATTATTTTAAATTTAAAAATAATTATACGTTGGTATAACTAACTGTAAATATACATCTATGCCAACCTAATAAAACAAAAAAAAAGTAAAAAATTTGAAAGCATTTAAATAACATAGGTAGTTATAATACAATTTTGTTATAATAGGTAATTATCTAAAAGAGCAAACTGCCCTCCCTACGAATATGGAAAGACTGTGGACCTTTTTGGAAATTATTATGGAAAATCAAGTACTGACTCATCACAATAGCCTACTGGAGGACAGCATTGAGAACTTAGATAAAAAATCTGATGACTGGAAAGGCCACGTGGCCGCCAAGCTATTTTTGAATACTCATGGTAAGGAATATGTTGTAGGTATGATATGTCATAATATGGGTACAGCTAGGGAAGAGGGTATGTCCATCCACGTTCTAAAATGTGATTCGGTATTACATAATATGGTTCATTGGGAAGTTGTCTTAAAACGGGTGATAGGTACCAGGCTATGAAAGAAACAGATCGATTACTGGGCCGTTGTGTAAAACCAATCATTAGTACTAAGTATGTCCTTCCTTCCAGGAATTTTGTTTAACCACTATTTATCATTAGAGTCCCGATTAAAAAGCATAAAAAAGTTCAAATAAGCGCTTAAAAAGCATAAAGTTTCACTTAAAAAAAGCGGGAAATATGCAGAAAAAGGGCATAAAAAATATAAAAAGCATAAATTAAAAACAGAATTTATTCTATCTCGAAATAAACAAAATCTCAAAATAGAATAAAGTTATACTATATGTAACTTAACTTTTGTAAAAATAAGCAATCACTAAATGTTGGTGTAAATGTTTCATTTTGAAGTTTTGTCTTCTATCAATGAAAATGTTTTTATAGTCCGAAAAACTCCTTTCTACGTCAACACGTGTCATGGGCTCATATTTAAATTTTGCAATCAACGCCGGGGTCATTTGCAAGTCCGGATTAGGATTTCTTGCCAATATCAAATCAATTTTTTGTAATTTTTGAAAACCTTCATTCTTAAAAAATGTATCCTTTAGCTTTTTTGTACTATTTGGCCAGTTTCTCCAGGAATATTGTTAAACGCCTCTTCGAAATCATTAATTATTTTAATGGAGGCATATAATGGCATTCCTTGATTTTCGAGATATTTTATTGTCCCACTCACAAAATTAAAATTACACTTTAAATGGGCTAAATGGTCCTTAATTTCTTCTTGATTTAGGACCGTTTGACAATCTTTAATTGCCTTGCTGGCTGATTTGAGTAGCTCAAATATAACTTTTAAAAATATTCGAAATTATCTGCATAATCTATTGCAGCATCTAACCAAGTGCCACACCTTCGGGTTCAGGTGGTAAAGAGGTGTTAGGTACTCGTTCTTTGAAGAGTTGTACCAGTAAAGGCACCTTAACAAAACCTTTTTTCCATTTTTAATAAGTTCATAAAGAAGAGGAAATTGTTGTCTTATAGTTTCAGCAACTCTATTTAAGCCATGTGCTAAACAAGTACAATGGATTAAATTTGGCTCCGTCAGAAAACATGAATAACAGGGAACTGGTCCTGGCAAGTAAAAGCTTGCTATTGCTTCATTTACAAATCTTGATACTGTGTTACTTATGTGTACTTTCCAGCTCTTTGGAGCATATTAAATACCCTGTGGTTGGAAATTCTTCATCAAGAACTCCGATAATTAAATTTGCAACATATTTTCCACAAGCAAATGCTTGTCAACTACTAAAAAATTAGCAAATGAGTAAGCAAATAATTGTTAACTACTAAAAATTTAGCAAAGATTTTAACAAAAGGCAAAAAAGCTATATGTAGGCTTATAAATTAAAATAAGCATAATGCCTGAAAATCCTGACTCTAATTATCATAAATAATAACTGGATAAAAAAAATTCATAAACGTTTCTTTAGGTATTTTTGAGCAAAAAATTAATATTTTTAAGTGGTGGAGAATTAACGGCATTGTAAATTTTTAACTCCGCATGTTTTTTATACATAAAATATTTTTACACATTATTATAATATACATTTTTTGTGTTTTTCTTTTCTAATGCCAGCCAGGAATGTGCTAGGGTACCGGTAATAATGGGTACCTGGTGCATTATGCTATAAAAAGTATCCGATTCTCTCTCGTACTCTAAAATAATATGGAAAATCGTTGTATTCTACAGTAAGTGTTAAATAACACTTTGGCACAAGGTAAAATAAGGTCTGCATTTCAAAAACTTCACAAGCGCCAAATGATACAATGATACAGATATGTTAACGCAAGTTTTTGTTCAACACAAAGGTTTTTTCAGATATTTAAGAAATTACTTGGTCACGATTTTAACGATCTCATAAACTAAAAGCAATTCGGCAACATTATTGAATCTTGAATTGCTCCCACCCTCCCCACGAGAAGAACATAAAACTATTGTCTTTAATTTAAGATGAGGATCCCAAACAATCCCAAATTAGCAATCAGAGCCATCTATGTTGCATCAATTTAATTAAAAAATATGCCGCTTTTTGGCAGGTCAGAAAGAGACGAGAGTCATCAGCTGATCAATATTTCTTTTCGTGAAGTTTTAGCCGTTAATAATAAAGTTTTTTAGTTAATTTATTGATATTTAGATTGTCTGACATGTCAATTGGAGTATCAACAAGTTTCAGGAAGATCTGTGACAAAAGTTTGAAAATTGTTCATATTTTATTGATTGATCACTTCCACAAGTTCGGTGTGTCCTTCCCAACTAATACCTCCCCAAACCATTATGCCGCCACCTCCAATGCTAACGCTATGTATGAGATTGCAGTTGGCGTACCGTTCCCCAACTCTTCTATAGACGTGATTTCGTCCATCTGGCTTCCATAATTGAATTCTAGTCTCATCCGTAAACAGAATATTTTTCCAGTGTTCGTGATTCCACGGAACATGCGTTCTGGCAAATTCCAATCGACGAGTTTTGTGGTTTTGGAGAAGACGAGGAACTTTAGCAGGGCGCCTTGGCTTTAAACCTACTTCTTTTAATCTTCTTCTGACCGTTTTCGAACTAACATTGCGTTGTCTTACATTTAGTAGCTCATTTTTGAGATGAGTGTACGTCAATGTGCAATTTCGAGTAGAACTAAGTATCAAGAAACGGTCATCAATTGCTGTTGTGCACCTTTTGCGCCCTTGACCGGGTCTTCGTTTCAAATTTCCAGTCTCTTGATACCTTCTTAAAATATTCGATACTGTAGATTGCCGTCTCCTAAGACGTCGCGCAATCTCTTTTTGTTTATATCCTTCATTATGTAGTGTTACAATTTGTGCCGCTTCAACGTCTAACTGGTCGCATACTGTTATTTTAAATAGAGGACTGGCAAATGCTAATAACTATAACTCACTTAATTTCACCAAAAATAACTTATGTCACTATTATTCTTAAATAAGACTATAGACGCCATTAATATGAATTAAATGTCAAAGTATTTTAAAACAAGTGAACATATCCGCCTCCTAGATGAATACCATCAGCATATATATCAGTTTAATTGGATAATTTAAGATTCATCTCGAGTAACAGTGATAACAAAAAATATTCGATAATTTTTTCCATGGGTGTATTTTTTAACGCAATTTTTTCATAGCGTTTTCCAATCCTTTAACTTTACGAATCCAGTTTTAGATTAGAAAAAAAACTAAGTATATTTGGCTAAACGTTCGCATAAAATAGTGCCTGCTTGGCAACCTGTGATTAAACGCAGCTCTTAATTGAACTTGTAGTTATCACAGGTTCAAGATTAGAAATACGAGACATCCTGTGTATCAATCTATAAGTGATGGTAAATAATGGACATGCCCCCTACTTTCCATGTGCCCCTCCCGTTCATATTATAATTTATATATATATAATATATGGGTTGTCTGTTGTAATATTACAAGATGATTAGAAAAATTAAATTTTACACAACTATATGACATTTAACATTAAGTAAATAATACCACAATGCAGTGGCTCGTGGGCGAAAATAGAGATGAAAGGCCAAGCAGAAACATTCTTAAATACATACTATCGTTACGCGTCAATATAATGTGGTACTTCCCCTATTTCTTCCGATTAGTCGCCACTGCCACAATGTGCAGAAATCTTCACTAAATTTTTTGCTGTACCATGACGATTGTTTCGACAACACAGTGTATTCTTTGATGAAAATGGGAAAAACGAAGTAGAAAAAGACGCTGTGTTCTCGAATCAATAATTGCCATGGTACAATAAGGATTTAGTGCAGTTTTTAAACAATATACAGGGTGTTTCTTTATGATATGCTAATTTTTTAGGGTTCATTTTCAGAAAAAAACTTCATATAAACATATATCCTAAACGTCTTATCTTTTGAGATACAGGGTGTTAAAGATTGGACCATGTTTTCTTAATAATTTGTTAAGGTTAATGACTCAAATACGTGACAAAACTGTTCACAACTGTTTACAGAACAAAATCTGCCTCTTACCTACTAGATCCTTTTTAATCCTTGTTAATACCTATTTTCATAACAGAATGCAAATGAATGAATTTCTGTTTTTTATACGAAACCTGTACATCAACGGCAAAAAGGCAAGACACGACATTTGCTCAGCAAAGAATAGGAATGTCAAAAATAATTTTTACTAAAAAAAAGAGTAGCGTACCATCTTTTCTTCAAAAATACCGAGGGGAATTCCCGCACGAACGCCACTGATCGAAATAAAAACACATGTTTGTACATCATAAAGTGCCTCTTGATGAATAGAAAGTGTGTTTTCACAAAAATATCTAGAGCAGCATCACAGATATTAATAAAAAAGGAGATTTTTTAAAAATCTTTAACACTCTGTATATCACAAATTAAGTCGTTTACGAAATATGTTAATATGAAGCTTTTTCTGAAAACCTCCTAAATTATTAGCATGTTAATAACATGTATATTATATTTTGCGGTATTCGCAGTGGTCATTTTTACAATATTATTCTAGATAACCGCATTGTTCCAATGGTTAAAATGGAAATACTCTGGAATCACCTGCTATGTACCAAAGAAGTGCATTTGCTTAGAGCATGGATTCAACTAGCATATTCTTCGGAACCTAACATTTTAAACATTCCGGAAAACCTTCTGCTAGTTCTTAAATCTTTTCCGATCACAGAAGAAATGATACAGGACCTAGAAAACTCAAATTTACCGAAAGATAGTCTGGAAGTAATTGTTAACGATTTAGCGAAATACGGGATATTTATGAACTCGGACAAGTTACATTTTTTAACTATCCTTTCTAGAATAGATAAGGCGGATAGTCTGGTAAATATCTTCGAAATATTGGGACAGAAGGATTCAAATCTGCCACTCTTTAAGTTCATACCAATGCTAGTCGATTATTGCTTGGAAAACAACTTGTTGCCTGTCCTAAACGCCTGTACAAAAAACTTTGACTTATCAGTTATAGCTTCCATAAAGAAATCGCCCCACCTAGACCTATTGATGGATTTTAGAAATCTAGTTGTAGACTTTGAGGAAACGGATCTGCAGAATAACATTTTTAACGTGGCAAAGTACCTGTCCGACGGCGACTTGGAAAAATATTTCTGCGATAATCCTTTAATATTTTTAAGTGTGTTGCTTTTAGCCAAAGATGTATCTGTCGTTGCGGCGATGAACGATAAATCGTTCGTTCTGCGTGATGTAGAACTTTACGCTTGCTTGTCCAATCTCATGAAAAAATTCAGCTTGCTAGCAAGTTTGTATTTTCGTAAAATTAACGGAGTAAAATGTACTTTAACATATTTTGACTTACTCGAAAAACACATGGAGTTTGACGTAAGAAAGGCTTATTCCTATCATTTTGAGGGCGGACCTCTGCCCACCTTCACGTCACCTGAGTTAAGAGAATTTGCGTACTCGAAAAAGGTGAACTACACGTTCTATTTAAAGCAGTGCCGGCCTAGCATCGCAGGGAAACATTTTTTCGTAGACGTTCTGAAAAATGCCAGTAATATCGATGAGGCGAAAACTTGGGCCAAGAAAAAAGTCTACAAAATTACAGTGGCGAATTTTAAAAATTTTTCTTTGGTAGCCTCTTGCATTACATTCCTAGAGATAATTGGACTACCCTCGGAATTTTTGAGGATCACTGTAAAAGTAGCAAATATTCTTTCCCGTTCTGGCATGGATGAGGACAATGTTAAAGCGCTACTGCTGAATGTTAAAAAAGACCCAGAGGTTGTTCAAACTATTTTGGAAGAATACCTTATAAAATATATAGATTTTTCTGATCTGATGTGTGGAAGCAACTTCGTTAAGGCTGTTAAAAGATATGATATAGTTGTAAAGTTTAGTGTTCTCTACCACCTTCCCTTACCAGAAAGGTTTTTACGTCACCTAACACAACATGACCTGTGGTTCCCATTTATACTCTATGCGCAATTGAAGAATTACCCAGCCGACCAATTAAAAGAAATTTGCCCGAATTTCAAAAATCCTTATTTAGTGGAGCACGTAGTACACAGCGTAATGCACGATATTCAAATCGACGAAACGAATATTCTTATGAGAGAGCGGGATTCGAGAAAGTATCTGCTATCCAAGTTAGGAGTCAGAAGAACCGTCGAAGAATCTGCAGGGGCTACAAGTTCCCAAAGATCGACATCGACGCTCAGTGGAAGTTATGAAAGTAACCAGAGTTCTTTTGGATCGGAAGTTTTGGAAATTGATCCGTCAAATACCAAAGCTACGTTATTGCAGATTTTGATTAGGTGTCATAATAGTACTGATCCGCCTAGAGCCTTGTTACAGGCTTGTCAGCTTTATAGAAATCCTTTGTTGGCGATTTTAGCTACCAGTTATGAGGTTAGTACTGAACAAATTTAAGCAATTTATTATACAAGGTGCCCAGAAACTAGTCAAATAATAGGATACTAACCTTTATATAAATATACAGGGTGCCTCAAAACTAATAGTAGTTCCAACGTTGATAATAACCAAGAGACAAGTGAAAATTGTGTTTTCTAATTTCTTTCTTTTTAATCCATAAATGCATAAAATTTTATGATTGGGGGTTTCTTGGGGCGAGAAATTTGAATTTGTTAATACTTTTGATGTAGATTGTAGAGGGCGCACTCTGCGGCACTCTAGGTACCTACATAGGAAGTGCAACTTTTTTGCGCTTTAGTGTATTTATGTTTTTATTAAAAATATAAATTTGCTAATGTGTCAATGGGCAATCACTTTTACCCAAAAATGGTGTACCTTGTCAATGTCCCTACGAGCAACTGTTTTCGAGATTTTTGCATTTACAATTTGGATCCATTTAATTAATTAAGAAACCAATGTCAATATATATATTTTGTTTCATTGGTAGTTTTTGTATTTATTTATGAAAAAATAACATTTTTTTATACCTTATAAATCTTTTCATTACTGGTGTTTTAATTTTTTAGTAGTCTGGACTCATAGTAGTCACAGTTTTTAAAATAATAACAAATTAATAAATATAAAATATAGGTTAAGTGAGAACTCATGTTGTAATCTGTGTTATTTGTAGTTAAATTATAATATCCAACAATAATAATGTGTTATTTCAATATTTTAAAAAGCTCTCTGTGAACTATGAATGCAAAAATCTCGAACACAGTTTCTCGGAGCGACATTAGTGTACCTTACACCATTTTTTGGGTAAAAATGATGAGAAACTTGACGTTAACAATAAACACATAAATACCTACACTAAAGCGCAAAAAAGTTGCACTTGTTTCTATGTAGCTGGAGTGCCACCCTCTACAATCTACGTCAAAATTATTAACAAATTCAAATTTCTCGCTCCAAGAAACCCCTAATCACCAAATTTTAATCAAAAGCATTCGTTAAAAAGTTGGCTGATTAGGAAGTTAGAAAATAAAATTTCCCCTTGGTCTCGGTTATTATCAACTTTTAAACTAAGCAAAGTTTGGCCAAACCGCAATATGTTTACCCAAGGAGTATGCAGTTTTACTGTTTACTATTAATTATTGGTATTTCCTGCTGGAATGGTTTCAAAGTTACATGTTAAATAATGAAATTTTAAACAACAATATAATTTCAAATTAGAGGCAATGGGATGGGAGAAAGAGGGGGATGAAATAAAGATATTGCCAAAAATGTGAGTATTTCGTTCTCAGGGTTATTGACGTCGGGGAAAGTAAGTGTAACATTTTTTATGATTCTCCTTAACATGTCGCTTTTCGGCGTCTATTTTCTTTCGAATCTCATTATGTTCCCGTTGATTTGGCTGTCTCGCTGTTGTTTGTAGTTGCTCAGGTTGTGTTCCTCTAATTTCTTATTACAGACGTGAAAATCTAAAATTTCTATTTTCTTTAATTTTAGCCTGATTCTTTAATTATAAACTGGTTGACGTGGCTTGCCGTTTCAACAGATTTGTACGAATTATTTACCAATTTTGAAGCTCTAACAACGAATGGACAGGAAGTGACCGATTTGCTAGATAACTGTATTAGAAATAGATTTCCCAAGACTCTCTTGCAAAGTTTCATGATTTTTATTCCGGTAAGTGGTCTTGGCGTACACATATGAAGAGGATTTTTTTTTTGTGTTTAAAACTACAGGGTATCCATTTGAAAACCTCCCACCCGTAATATCTCGCTTTTCCAGTAAAAAAAATATATACAGGGTGTGGAAATGACGTATTATATTTAAACCGGCAATTCCTGAGATAAAGAGAAATTGAAGCAAAATACTAATAAATGGCGCTTTCAATTCATTCAGCGGTAAAAGTGACCTGACGTCAAACCAGAAAAACACCTGTGTGGCACTGCGATACATGTAAGCAATCAAGGAATTCTGGCCGGTGTTGTCATATGTACTTAAACTCTTTAGACAAAATAAAATAATTTAAACACTTTTCCATTCTGTAATACCTTTTTGTACAATTAATTGAATAACATTTACGACGGACTATGTTTTAAACAACCCGATAAAACATATGGAATAGTATTAAATAAGTTTTGAATAGGCACGTACGTCACTAGGTCAAATGCCAATGATCTCTTGACGCCTTACATCGGCTGAGCGAAGTAGTTTCATATAGCGCCGCACGCTTGTTGTCTGTTAGTCGAAGACCAACCAGCGGCCCGATCCGTTGTGTCTCGTCGATCACCAACACACTCTCAGCAATCCGCTCTGTTTTTTCGGTTTACGCGTGTATCTTGCCCGTCCATAAATAATCTTTGAAAATTGTTTTTATTGACGCGTTTCTTCTGGACGTCAAATTTCGTCGCGTGTAATAATATCTAATAATCTCTAGTATAATCTGTATTATTGTATTTTCAAAAGCTAACTATCGGTTCTGTTTCACTATTACTGTGTGTACATAAACTGTTTCCAGGAGTGTTCCCATGAAAAAGAAAAAAAAATGATTGTGTTTGTGCCTGGATTTCCTCGCTCTTTAGGTGTAAAGATAAATACAAGTAGGTAGAAAATAATTTATTTTTATAATTTTATATGGAATTTCAGTTTTACATTAAGTTTGGCAACATTGCCATTGGGTCTTGGTGAAATGTCGCACAGCAGCGCGGACTGACCTGTGAGTAAGAGTGTTTGTTACCTCACTTTTAAAACGGTCGATTTAAAAAAAATATATGTAGCGCTTCTCTAGGACACCCAAGGAGTCACCCATTTAAATATAATACATTTCCATAACACCCTGTATATTGTCCGTGACCCCTTAAAAAAAACTAATTTTCTTTTCTTAAAATCTATTGAACGTAGAAAAAATCGGAATACGTCACTGGATTATATGTAAAAAACTACAAAGGGAACATTTTATTTCTTTTTGTTAAGTTGCAGGGTAAACAAAATATGATGGCGGGTATCCCAAAAATGTAAAATTCTTAAAAACACGCATATCACAAGCAAGGAGGTCTAGAAAAATTCTACTTACGGGATCTTTTTTTACAAGAACGTAGCATAGTGCTGCGAAAACCGCATCTTCTATCTTTACTAGTAACGGAGATACCGCGTAAAACCATCGAAAAATGGATACTCTGTATATTTCCAAAAAATTTACTGATATATATTTTTTTAGAACAACCCGCTAACTCCCTTTGTAGACTTTCTAAACAGACTAATCAACCGTGACCACGAAATACAATATCTCACTCCAAAATTGGATAAATTCAAAACCTTAAAAAGTAGCAGACGGACTAGCGTACTTAGTCAAACAGACTACGAAATGACTTATCTGAAAAACAAGGTCTGGATAGAGAAAACCGCTTTGCAACTTTTGTGCTCCGCTATTATTTATAACAGCGATTCCCATTTCGATCACCTGGAGCTCGTCGGTTTGCTCTGTAAGATTAAAATCGAGAACTATTTCTCCTGTGAAGTGCCAAATTTCCACAACCTCTGGAAAATTTTGGAGATCATTTTCGATACCGAAGTAAAGCTTACTATAGCCAATTATTTTGACTCCTCGAAAGAAAAGGAGGCCATTCAGGCTTGTATCGTCGATTTAGTTAAGGCTGGTTTATTCGATGAAGCCTTAAAAGTTGCGGAGCATTCAGAGAAAGAAACTGACATGATAGTGCTTAAGAAATGGCAGAATACATTTGAGCTTAGAGAAACGAACATTGAAGAATTCTTGGCTGAATGCGACAAGGATTTCGTAGCTCGCAATGTCGCGCCAGAGTACGTGATATCTTTTTTTAAGGAAAGGGTCAGCGTCGATGATTTGGAGAGGTACTACTTGTTGAAATTTTCACACAAATGGGCTTATAGTCATGGCTTGGCTGCCAGTTACGAGCTTGAACGAAAAAAGATTCTGGCCTTTGTAAGAGTCAATGAAAAGAAACTGATGTTATCCGAGTTAACTGAAATTGATGGCGGAGATGCCCATATGACCTACCAAGAGATGATCGACGCTCTGGAACCAGTACAAAGTCCTCAAGAAACGTTAACGAACGATTGTTTGGAGCAATTGACGTCCATCCTAAACGAATCGCTTAACAGAGGCAATTTTTGGTTTGCCCTGAAGCTTGAACGAATGTTTGGCTGCAAGAGTGGCGATTTGGATATATTGAAGTTGTGCCATGGGTTAGCTGAAGGATTAGTTTTACCGTATCAGTTGAATTACGAGCAAAAGCAATTGGTGACCAGAGTGAAGGAGATTCAAAGACTGAGTTACAGAAGGAGGACCTTGTCCTATAAAACTACTAGTATTTCTTCCGGTAAGGATTTTTAACTAAAACTAATATAGTGATATCATGACATATTTTTTGGTAAGAAAACCTTTTATTGTTTTAATACTGTGTTTTGCTGTTAGTATTTGTTGGAGAACGGTGATTCGAAATGAATTTTAGCACGCTTATGCTTGGAAGAAACTTTCATTACTTTTTGACCTTGTTTTTCCTTCGGTCCCTGTTTCAGACTCCTGTGCACATATATATATAAACAGTATATTGCTAATACCATCTGCAATTATGTCCCCGCTATGGGCATCGAGGCGTTGTGAGTTTGCGCAGTTCGGAAATTTCCTTGTGAAAGTAAACATTCGACAGGACCGGATTTCAACTTTTTTAATGTAAATTTTACTGGTTAGTTAGGAAAAGTATTGCAATCAAAATTTCGATTAGTTCGATTTAAGACAGCGTTCCATGCATACGATTTCTGCCGATATGATGATCCGACGGTGCCCTGATTGGTGTAAACTTTTGGTGCCAAATTCCGTCCGAATATTTGTAACAATCGGCACGATTAGCTGTATTTTAACTTTCATCCGACGTCGTATGTTTCTTAACCTCACTTTTTTCTAAACCAAAAATTAAGAATAAATGACTATATTGACTATTTTGGGAATTATTATCAGCTACTAACGCACCAAATTAAAAATACATTAATTTTAAGGTTAGGTAGTGACCACATATATGTTATATTGTATACGAGTGACACTCTCTTCTTTTTTTACCAGCTTTTTAGTGAAATTCGGTGCCGAAGATCGGATAATGTGATAAGGAAAATATTTTCGTGAAATACTTTATACATGGTACTGATCCACGACTTTTGCAAAAAAGCACCATGCACTTGTGTCCTTTCATCTTAAACAAAACAAGCCACCAACCTACCAAACAGCGAATCGAATCACCACAAATCAAAAACTCCTTTACAAAAATTGTTGTTGGGTAATGAAAGTTTATAAGCACTAATATACCGACAACAATGTGGATGAACCATTTTTTATTCTGTAATTTGAAAAAACATCCAGAACCAAAGATGGCGACGAAGAACAACAAACAAATAATGTCGGGCCGGCTCTGACGCGATCGATAAAATTTTCACCCTACTGCGCAAACTCAATGGGCCCTCGCCATCTCCCATAGCGGGGACACTTTTTGTATCTTGGAACGTTCGTATTGGCAATATACTGTTTATATATATGTGCTCCTGTGTCGTACAATATTCACCTTCATTTTTTAGATAAAAACTATCTGGACTTAATTGAAGAAGACGCAGAATCCACTGGATCGACTACCCAAGATACCCTCGGATTAATCCATTCACTGATAGAAAAACTTCATCACGGCTCCGATTTGGCTTATTCCGTTTTTATGAAATATAGAATAAGCTGTAACATAGACGTCCCATATGACATCATTGTCTCGAATACGGACCACATAAGAATGTTGAAGGATGCCTTGCAGGATGACTGCACGAACAAACCTGAAGTGGTTCACGATTTTTTAGAAGTTTATCATTGGTCCAGACAAGACGTACGTAGATTTCTTTTTAGGGGGTGTTATGGAAATGGTTTATTATTTTCTTTTTTTTAAATCGACAATTTAAAAACTTAGATAAAGAACAACCCGCATGCGGCAACCCCATTATACATCAGAATTCTGTGTTCGCTTAACAACTGTAACGTAGCTTATCTAGGTTTTGCGAGCTACGCGTGCCTCGACCTCCCGTCGTTCGCTACCACTGCGTGGCGTTTTTAAACTTACCGGTACCAGTTGTAACACTATCGTTTTTCTGTTCTGTTGTGAGGTGATTTGATTTTATGTGCTTGCGATGTAATTCGATATGGAACTAATTTTGTTTATGGAAGGAAATGACTTATTATATTTAAATGGATGACTTCTAGGGTTTCCTAGCAAAAGTCTACATACTTTTTTTTTAATCGAATATCTAAATATTAAGGTAAAAAACCTTTTTACCCACATACTGTCGCGCCGTTCCATCTGGATTCAGTTAGCAACAATGTGGGTCACTAGAGTATACTAACAGTGTTGTCAGATCACACCGCAAGTTTCGCCCTTTCTTGGATGCCTGCCGCGCGCGACTATTGTTGCTTCAGTATGTTTCGAGACTCGGGGATGGATTGACGCTGTAGAGTTTTCCACGTGATTGATATATACGAATTTTAAACGTTTTGTTAGTTGTAGCATTACCCGATTGTTTTTATATTGTGAAATAATTGATTGCGAACATCCTCAGTAGCGGCCCCGTAAATTTTCATATTTCATATAAAGTGTATATTTCGTACAATAAGGTTATTTTTCTTGAAATTATTTTCATCTCAGGATTTGCCTGTTTAAATATAATAAGTCATTTGCATAACACCCTGTATAACATATATAACACATATGAATGTGTTTACAAAATGTCAGTAGTGCACACGGCTCTTTACGCCAATGAGAAATGGTGATTTTTCTGGGTTAAAAGCTCCAAGCGCCATTTATGGTTATTGTTGCAATCTCAGGATTTGCGGGTTTGAATGTGTCAGGTCCGTATTTCCTGGTTTATCATTTAAAAAATACATTTTGTTCAATAAGTCCTAAATTACTAGGAAAATACACTTTAAATTGATTAAGGACATTATTCCTATTGTAGTCTAAAGTTTAAGTACATTTTTGACCTAAAATAAATAGCGGAGCGAATATTTTACCACCTTGCAATTGACATGGAAAATCCTATGTGTCCTGACCGGGGAGTTTTCTAAAAACGGAAAGATATTTCTTACTGTCCGTCCGTTAGTCCGTCGATCTTTGCACTGTAACACAAACTTTTTGTATTTTAGATTACGAATTTTGTCTGTGAACAATTTGTTAGCGCAGCCTCGAAATATTCAAAATCGAAAACGGAAGATTTCACTCTGTGGGACATTAAATTGACTGAGCAATTTCACTTGGTATTGAAACTATTCAAGGACGAGTGCTCAACCTTGGGTTATAAATTTTACAACTATGCCA
This sequence comes from Barypeithes pellucidus, assembly GCA_963991005.1. Taxonomy (NCBI): domain Eukaryota; kingdom Metazoa; phylum Arthropoda; class Insecta; order Coleoptera; family Curculionidae; genus Barypeithes; species Barypeithes pellucidus. The sequence continues at coordinate 93,809,567 of OZ022556.1, forward strand.
GTGCTGTGCATCAAGAGCAGGTATTGTCATGGTACAATAAGATTTTGTGCAGACTTCTACACATTGTCGTTATTTATTTTAATTTTTGTAATTATGTAAATTAAGACGATTTTTTAATCGGTTTTAATTGCCTTCTATTTAAGGTCACGGCTGATTTGGACTTTAAAATAAGTGAAATGTCATTGGTTGTGGAATTGCTAATAGCGGCGCACAATTGTTTTACTGCCGACTGTAATATGGAAGGAATCTCGACTATTTTAAGAAAATGCCGGACCGTGATTTCCCATTTGTTGACCGTTAGAAGTTGGAAATTGATCGTTAGACTTATGACAGGTATACATTTTAAAAATTAAGTAACAATTTTTTGCATCGGGGAATAGTTACAGGGCGACCTCGGGCCACGGTGGCGTTTTAGAGGAACACTTGGTTGCCCACCAATTAATAACTTGTGTAATTTTTGATGATATCTTTATTTAGTTGAGGCGATTAAACAAGAACAGTCGATAACCGTAGGTTGTCATGAAAACATCAAAATGTCAACATCAAACTACTAGAAACGTCAAAAATTCCCAGAAAATTGCTTATTGGCTGGTCGCCAGAGGAGCGTCTAAGCACGGATTTATCAGTGATCGGCTAAAAGTTACAGCTCCATGGCCGCCAGTCAATTATAACAGACAGCTAAATTCCTGGCTAAATTAAAATGTGTTTATTGTGCCTACAACCATCCAACAGTTACACAGCTAAGTAAAATCAACGAATACTTATAAACAGGAAGAAGACAAACAGGCGTGTTAACAAATCGAAGCAAGTATGAACAAACGAACAAACCCGGCATCCATTACGTCTGGCATCAGCTGACAAACGCACGTGCTTTTCAAATGTCACTTTTGTCCACATTTTTATTACTGTCAATATTTTAAAGTGACATTTAACCAACAAAAACATTCAAAACCCTTTTATTTGATTTACTAAGTGGTGAAAATCAATATTAGGATTCTGACATGTTTTAAGCTGTAAATATCACTTTAAAATAATCCTTACACACTCTTATATCATTTTTTGAACTAGTAACGTAACTACAAATAAAAAATAGGAAGTAAATCATAATTTACAAAAAAATATTTTACCATCTTCAACTGGGTTCCAGGTCCTAGTAAATATTTCAAGTCCAAGCATATTTTTGGGCCCCATATGATTTAGGAAAAGAAATTATCATTGATGCTTACTCTCAGTAAAGATGACTAAATGAATATTTCAATTACAAATTACTCACTTGCACCAAAAAGGAATGCTTGATTTTCATTCCCGCCAGACGAAGGAAGTTAGCTTGTTTAAAAATGCGTGCAGTTTGCATTCTATACCTGTCTCTGCCTGCAGCAACCTTCCCTAATTCAGTAAAGTGAGACAAATATGACCAGGATCAAGTCGGCTGCATAAACAATCACTTTTTGGCATTTCATATTAACTCTACGTAAGTCTGATATTGACGCACAGTCTCACCGGGGTGAGTAAAATACCAATTTGAGAAGAGAGCTGCAGTCAGATGGGTTGTTGACAATGTAGCCGGAATGACTCGATATCAGCGAATTTATAGAATATGCTCACGGATTTATGTTCTCATTCGCTTTTTTCGCAAGAAATTTATTTCAAAAGGTCAAAAATAATATTCCGAATACACACAATATGTTTGTAAGTAGATACGTTTGTGAATTCACATAAGAAGAAACAAATTCAATATGGGTGTGATAATCCGTCGAGAGAAATAAGTATTTGAGAATAGACAACAACGCATAATTGATAAATAACCCAAGATTTTGATGTAAATGACATATCATGTCAGTTAGTATTCGTAGCAGTCGGTGGTGTTCTTGTTATTTCAATTATTTGGTTTTAATATTTTTAAAAATGTCAAAAAGCCGGGAAAAATTAAATTAGCTATACTAAAGAAAGCAGTGTTGGAAAATAAAGAAGCGGATGCCATAGTATGGCGTCAAAAGGAAGAAGAATTGAAAATAAATTCAATGCATGCAATTCAAGCATGTGTTCAATTTGCTCAAGAACTATTAACACTGTTTCTATATAGTCGCCTATGAAACTCAACGTCATTTAATTCTGCAAAAGGGGTTTGTCTTTCCTTAACTATACTATACACATATATACATAACATTCTAATATTAAGAAGGTTATTCTTTGGTTCATTTTCAGAAAAAAATTTCATATGAACATATGTCCTAAACGTCTGAACTTTTGAGATACGGGGTGTTAAAGATTTTCATGTTTTTTAATAATTTGTTAATGATGTTAATGACTTAAATACGTGACAACTAGACTAGATAGACAACTGTCAAAACTGTTTATGTTTACAAAACAAAATCTGCTTCTAACCTACTAGATCTGTTTTAATCTTTGTTAATAGCCGTTTTAATAATACCTAATTTCATAACACAGTGCAAATGAATGAATTTCTTTTTTTTATACGAAGACTGTGCGTCAAACGACAAAAAATAATTTTTATTTAGAAAAAAAAGATGTGGTGCACCATTCTTTTCTTCAAAAATACCGAGGGCAATTTCGGCACGAACTCCACTGGTTGCCAACAAACCCGAATGTTATCCTGAATTTTAGTTTTCTTGGTCATTATATAGGCAGAAACAGAAGATGCTTTTTTACCCTTAACTTCTTAACGCCCTGTAGAAAAATTGAGCTCTAGAATTGATCTTCATTATCTTTTGTTTTGAAGTTGGACCTTTCCTTGACACAATGATTTTTGGTTCACGTCAGTATCTGATTTTTAAAAGAAGATACAAATTTTTAAAGAAAGTATTACAGTTTTTCAATTTTATTCACAGTTCAGAAGATTACGTTATTTTCTCGAGTAGCATACATAAATATCCATAAATTAATAGTCCGTATTGTATTGAAAGCATACCATGTCACATGGTAGAAGTGGTAAGAACACGATGTGGCAATACGCTCTAGTAATTTTTCGATATTTGTTTATGCTTCTCGATAAAATACTGTAATGTTCTGCAATACTTTCTTTAAAAATTTGTATCTTCTTTTAAAAAGCAGTTAATGACGTAAACCAAAAAACATTGTGTCAAGAAAAGGTGAAATTTTAAAACAAAACATAATGAAGCTAAATTATACTACTAAATATTTCCACATGGCGTTACGAAATTAACGGTAGAAAAGATTGGAAAGCAATTAAAAAAAGTTACAGGACTATAAACCCGACTAACATTATCTTAGTCCGGGATTTCTTGTCGGGTATTGTGTACATTTTTGAAGCTGTTTTATATTTTTATAAAAAAAAATTCAGGAACTTTGTTTTTTTGTTCTTGCAGGCGTTGGACGATACACAGAGCTGAACTTTGTTTTTCACATATTAAAAGAGAACGACCAATTCGAGTTTCTACTCAGCAAGGGTTCGAAGAGAGACGGGAAACTGAAACTCGCCTGTGTGGAATACCTCAAGAAATATTGCCCTCAAAATAAGGAGTTGTATAAATTGGTTGCGCTGCATTTTACCCTCTATTCTGAAATAGGCATGGTGTGGGAGAGAGAGGCGCAAGGTTTCCTAAAAAATTTGTTGGCCATTGCCAAAGCCGAGATGCAGAATAATAGAATAAATGTCGCCGATACCGAGTTTATGGTCCTGACTAAGAGCGATGGTACTACTTTATTGCTAAATAAGGTTAGTATGTTTATAAGTGTGATTTTCCGTTTATGGGCCATTCTTTTACAAACCGTAGACTTTTTAACCTTGATATTTTAGGATTGTCCAAAATTTTTTTTACAACTTATACAGGGTGTTATGAAAATGAGTTATTATATTTAAATATGTGACTCCTGGGGTATCCTACAGAAAGTCTACATATTTTTTTTAATTGAATATCTAAATACTAAGATAAAAACCCCTTTTTGTCAACATGCTATCGCGCCGCTCCATCTGGTCTCAGTTAGCAACAATGTACGCCACTTGCTTGGATAACCGCCGCGCGCGTATTTATATGTTTAACCTTCGGTATCGTTGCTTCAGTATGTTTCGATACTCGGTGTTGGGACGACGTTGCCGAGGGTTCCACCTGCTTGATGCATACGAATTTTAAACGTTGTGTTAGTTGTAGCATTGCCCGATTTTTTTCTGTTATGAAATAATTCATAATAATAAATGTTGTGATGTGATTTCAAATTTCTGTGATATTATCTACTGTTGGTTCTGTTGCAAAACATAATTTTTGTATTTTATTTTCTTATGGAATTTAATTATGAAACGGATTATTTTAAAATAAGATCGAAGGTAAGAGAGTATGTACCTTAAATTTGTAGTTTTTTTTTAAGTTTGAAAAAGAAGTGATAACGCGGGTCAAAGATGTCTTGTTGTTAAAAGCTGAACACGTGCGTTTGCAATTCTGTGTTGCAAAATGACAACACCGCCTACAATGCGCTGACCTCTTTTGAGACTGTCTCATCGCAGCGAACGACGAAAGGTCGAAGCACGCGTAGTGATTTGGCAACATTGTATGCACCATGGCATGAGTAACCTGGCAAAATTAACATAGAAACATTACAGGGGATATTATTGCAGACTCGTATTTTACCAATTGGTAATATTTTCAGGCTATGGAAAACTATGTGCACGCTTCAGAATTTCACATACAGGGCGACAAGCTGACCAAGGCCATGAGCGCCGCTAAGCAAGCCGAATTAATTGCCCTACAAAAATCGCTACTTAGGGTGGTAGCCAATAATCAGACGGTGCCGTGTTTATTAAATTTAACCAACACTCAAGTTGCGAAACTGATGTGTAAGGAATTAGAGTGAGTATAATGATTTTTTTTTTGTAATGTACAGTGGACAGAATTCTGGTAGAAAAAGATAATAAATTTTGTTACATCAAAAAGATTAAGCAAATAGGCATTCTAGTTATAAATATACTGAGAAAGTTATGTAAATCCAAAGTAAAACGTCATTATCAGTTTGGATCCAATATCGTTAGGCAATAAACAGTAACGGTCCCAATACCGACCCTTGGGGGACACCATTACAATATAAATTACCAAAATAAATGAGTAATTTTAACTACCTAAATAATAGTGAGGTAAAGAAACTCATAATTTGCTCCACTAGTTTAATAACAAAATCAAAAGCCATACATGTTTCAAAGGTTCAAACCTTCATCTTCAGTGGAAAATACAAGAGCATTAGAAGAAACTCATGACATTGATTTAAACTGAGCAAAGCAGGAAAAAGAAATAATCCATTTATAAATTATGAAAATTAATTAACGTTAACTTTTAAAAAATTTAATGCATTATTTGATTTTATTTTTAATTTTAAATTTTGTATAAAATTCCAACATTTTCCAATATTCCAATATTTTATAAAAAAAAATAAAATCAAATAATGCATTAAATTTGTTAAAAGTTAACGTTAATTAATTTTCATAATTTATAAATGGATTATTTCTTTTTCCTGCTTTGTTCAGTTTAAATCAATGTCATAAGTTTCTCCTAATGCTCTTGTATTTTCCACTGAAGATTAAGGTTTGAACCTTCAAAACATGTATGGTTGTTGATTTTGTTATTAAACTAGTGGAGCAGATTATGAGTTTCTTTACCTCACTATAACTTCACTCCACTTCGAGATGGACTCCTTCAAAAAAAAAAAAATACCTAAATAATATCCGTTTTCGATGTATCGATTAATTTTTTAATATCATGATTTTTTTATATCAAAATTGAGGACCAACTTTTTTGTCCGTAAACTATAAATATTCAGGGGTAACCCGAAACTAGTGGTCTTAAATGACATGGTATACTATAGGAGTAGTCAAAATAATATCAGTACATATACATTTTTTTCCTATCTAGCCTCCTTATTGATATATCCCAAGTAGCATTTTTAGACACAAATTTGACACACATTATTTGCTGAGAAACCTTTCGACACATTTTCGATTCGAATTAGAAACTTGTATCGAGACATATGTGTTAGGAAACTTTTGCGACACATTTTCGAATCCAGTTACTAGAAACACTTAAAGACGTGCTTGTTTCGAAATATTTTACAAATCGTGGTGTCGATATATTAACGACACGCGAAGATAAATATTTTTCGAAACATTTTTAATTAAAATTATAAAGTTTTGGTAAGACACAAGATTGCATTGAATTTCCCATAAGAGATTTTTTATAGCATCGGTGTACGTTTATTAGCGATAAATTAGCAACTTCTTGATATTATTTATATTTTAGGTGTTATTATTGATCCATTTTCAACCACAGATTGAAGTAAGTGTTTTAGGTACATTTTTAATCACCATCTGAACAAGTTTGAGGTTATGTTATTGTTTAGCGAGATTTAAATTGTTATTTTTCTGTAATAAAAAGCTTACTGTACTGGATTTATCAACATAAAGTATGGCTATAGGGTGGGTAAACTCTATCTTGATAAATACAGTGCAATAAGCTGTTTTTAACAGAAAAATAACAATTTAAATCGCCCTATGCAAACAATAATAACATAACCTCAAACAAGATGTTGATCTTCAAAAAACACTTACGTCAATCTGTTTCTGAAAATGAATCAATAATAACATCTAATATACAAATAATACCAGGAAATTGCCTATTTATCCCTTATAATTTTAGTTTGGAAAAGTTTTCCCACGCCTCTCTTGACGTCACACCGCGGCTGTCCATACCCAACCTTTCTTTTCTGTGCATGCAAGGAAACCTTTTTTTCTGTGACATTCACCTTACAAACCTTTTATTCTTCTGTGCATCATGGAAACATTATAGAAGCCAAAGAGTAGAAATTGTTTGTCAAGTCCATTTTGGACCAGAATAATTTCTTGCTTTCTAGCGGCCATTTTAGGAAATGAATTTTTATTTTGTTAAAATGAGTTTTAATGAAATTCCTGCATCTCTTGCAAAGCCAAAACTTGTTACATAAGTTCCATTTTCTTAGCTAAGTCGATTTAGAAAAGAAATAAATAAAATATTGATAATATTTTAATTTTAATTTTTTTGACAAAGTATATTTTTTTCTGTAAATGAAAATAAATCGAGGGCACGTTAAAAATATAAAGCCAAATTACTAAACTGCAGGATAAAATTTTCTGCGACAATGATTTTTTGGTTCTAATGTGCAATAACTAGGTATATAAAATAAAATAACTTATAGGAAATATACTTATAACGACTTCATCATGGCGAAATTATTGTTACATATTGTTTTTCTTTTATTTTACAACAGTGAAGGTATCCTAATTGTTTTGCGCATGGTTTAATCATAGCCCCGCCCCTTTAGCTGTCATTTTTAAATACAAATAAGAAACATTTTCGATAAAAGTTTCGATTCTGCATCGAAACAGCGAAAGTCACAGCTAGTACCAACCACTTGGAAACACGTGTAAATGTCCCATTTAAAATGTATACGTTTCGAAAATATTTCCATTTTTGTTGCCAACAGTTTCCAATTTTGATCCGAAACAGAAACGATAGTTACGATACATTGACCACAATGTGTCTAAAAATGCTACTTGGGATAGGGTTTCAAAGTTACAAGTTTACAAATAATAACATTTCATTTTTGTAATAACTGATAGTAATATGACTTTCGTTATTGAAATTGGAATTTGAAATGCTTCATGATACAGATACGGTCGAAATTAAATTTTAAAATTTTTAAATTTTAAATTTTAAAATTAAAAAATATAAAACGGTGTTGCTATACTTTGTTTTATTTCATATCTTTTACCTTGTTCAATTTTCAAGATAAATCTTTCTATTTCAACCATCACTTGATGAAAGTTTCTGACTGACGTTATTTCAACCCTTATAAATACAGTATGTCTCCGTAAGTTGGAACCATATGGAAAACTTTTTTATTATTAATTTTACGAAAAAAGTTATTCTTCATAAAAAGTTCTGCATGGTCTGATACCTAACATGCAACTTATCATATATTAAATTCTTCTAGGCGTATACGAGGTTTGTCAAAAAATATGAATTTTGCTCAAGAGCAAAGTAAGTACCTTTATTTTTGACAAAATCGAAAATTGTTATTAAAAAAAGTTGATCAGAACTAAAACCACGTTTAAATATGCAGTTCCAATCAATTATTTTTCTATTTCGAAACGTATGTGTACAATAGCAATGCAAATTTAACTGTAGTTACATGTAATCTAGGATTGTCTGACATACAAATGAATTGTTGAAAGCAAGAAATGTTTGACAGCGACCGTCAAAACGCGTTAAAATTTATAAAGTACATAAAAATGGTGTTATTAAGTTGTGAAGATGTTAATCATTTGGAGAGGATAATTACACAATCATGCCGGGAAATTTCTCCAGAAATGATAAGGAAAGTATTAAGGAAATTTGCCAATAAAACGATGAAATATATTGAACGAGAGGGTGGAATGAGTGAAAGTTAAATTTCTATTTATTTCTAGTATTATTATTGTGTTAGTTACACAATATTATTTGTATGTGTTTTCTTATTTGCAATATAAATGCATATGCATTCATTACGGACGTGTTTAAATTGCAACATTGTTAGATAAAATTAAGAAACGAACAGGTTTTCATGTTTTTAATAATTAAAGATAATTAATTAATAATGCAGAAAAATCATTAAAAAATAACAAAATCTATTTTTTCATCGTAAATGGGTGTATATTTAAACGTGGTTTTTAGTTCGATCAACTTTTTGTAATAACAATCTTCGATAGTGTCAACATAAAGGTACTTTGCTCTTGGGCAAAATTCATATTTTTCGATAAACCTCGTATACGCCTAGAAGAATTTAATATGTGATAGTTGCATTTTAGGTTTTAGACCATGCAGAACTTTTTATGAAGAATACCTTTTACCGTAAAATTAATAATAAAAAAGTTCTCCATATCGTTCCAACTTACTGTTATCGTCTCATTTATAACAACTAGCTTCTAGATACCCTGTATAATAATATTAAAAAATGTGAAGTGAAATTTGAATTAAATTAAGATTAAGAGACCTTATAAGTAATGCAAGGTCCATTCGATACACCTCATACTGTTTTTGTTTCAGTTTTCACCAATCCTACGTTGTGTCGCAAGCATATAACTACCAAACGGAATGGCCGCAAGTTCTCTTCGAACAGACAATCCTAAACAATAACGTCGAATATTTCGACTTGTACAATGAAACGCTCGGTATAAACGAGCAACTGGTCCAAGACATATCCCGAAAATTTTTGAGCCACTCCGTAAAAACACCGCATGGCTTTATAAATATGAAATACATCATCGAGAAACTCACTTCCGTTAATGCTAAATATCGACTAGCTAGTGAGTTAGGATTTAACGGATTGGTTGCTGATATTATTGCTGAAGAGGAGATATCCCATTTGAAAGATACGGTGTGGAAGAGAGGGTATAAAAATTAGAGGTATGTTTATTTAGGCGAAATTGATTTTTAAACGTTTACATAAAAAAAATACCGCTATACGCTTGATTAAGAAATAAAATGGCAAATCTCACCTCAGTGAAGTATAGACCAGTTGAGTCTAGCTTAACCGGTTTATTACCTGCGTTTGGAACGACTTTGATTAAGAAATAAAATAGAAAATCTCACCTCCGTGAACTATAGACTAGCCGAGTCCAGCTTAAATGGATTTATTTATCATTTACTCACCTACGTGAAGTATCGACCAGCTGAGCCTAGCTAGCTTAACTGGATGTATTTATTATGTATGTTGGAAACGGCCCTGATCAAAAAAATTATATAAAAATGTCGCCCCCGTAAAGTATAGGCTAGCTAAGTCGAGCTTAATTGGAATTATTTACATTGGAAACTGCTTTAATTAAGAAATAAAATAGAAAATCTCACGTCCGTTAAGTATAGACTAGTTGAGGCTAACTTAACTGCATTTATTTATTACGTACGTTGGAAACGGCCTTAATTAAGAAATAAAAAAGAAGGTCTCACCGCCGTGAAGAATAGACTAACTGAATCTTGCCAATCTGGTTTTATGTTATTAAGAAATCTCACCTCCATGAAGTGTATACTATCCTAGTCTAGCTTAGGAAACGGCCTTGATTATAATGCATTCCTAATTAGGATTTTGACTACGTATAGGTGTTTGACTCGTCCTCTAAATCCTTCTCTTGGATTTAGAAATGGATTCAGAAAGATGAAACGTATCATAAAAGAACTGGCCTTTGTAACTTTGTTATTATTAAAAAGTCGGTTGTACGCTATTTCGTCAAATAAAAATAAGAAAAAAATAAAAAACAAAACGTCTCGATTTGTATTCAGCGTAAATTTGATGCTACCATCGCCTAGCGCTTTCGGCCTCTTGAATGGCCATCATCAGGGCTTCGTCAAAGCTACACCCAGGCACCAAGAACCATACCCCAAAATAATAACACTCTTGTTTTGAAATTTAACTAATTGATTTAACTAATGTTTGTTGTTTTTTCGCGGAGTTTAGGTCCCCCTCTACGACCTTTTTATTTGATGAAATGCCGTAGAGCGTTGCTGAGAGGCGCTGTACCGCTTTAGATAGGAAATTCAATTAATTAAATTCAAAATTATATCGAGCCACGTCTGAAAATGAATTTACCGCATCTGCGTGACCCCCAAAGTCACTGAAAACACATTTTCTGACAAGTCAAGCCTTGCATATACTTTTCCGAGCGTGTCAAAAAAAAAAATAAAAAAATGCGAATTCGAAGTTGAAACTTTCTAGAATGGAACATTATATGTTAAAGATTATGTATTTTTTATCGATCCAGGTCTCGCCATTTCATTATTGCATTTTTTTTTAAATCTCCTCGAAGGAAATTCGGAAAACGATCGTGACATGTCAGAAAATTGTTACACTACATTCCTTGACTCCCAAATATTGTGGAAAAAAAAATTTCAAACGAATCGCACCTAGCTAGGCGAAATTCTGACAATATTACGCAGAGATGCCGGAAGGCAGGTATCGTTCAGTTGTACGACGGGATATTATATTCGCAATATTACCAAATTAAGCCTATTTTTCCATGATTTATTAAAATTTGATGAATTTAAACATTTGCCCTTGTCTACTTTTCACTAATTACAGTAAAAGCCACGCCTATGCGTATTTCGAGCGAAGTTTAGAAATTATCACCGTTACGAATTCTCTTAATTTCTCCAAGATAGAACATGTTTCTGGTAACTTTATATATATCAAAATGTTCGGAAAAGATGAGGGAATCAGATAAACCTAGAAATAATTCTCCGAGGGGAATATTTTAAAAAATATAGCGGAATAAACCAGACTTTTAATAAAAAAAAATTTGAGGAAAAAACGGCACTTTCGCAATATTCTTTTCATCAGAAAATTGTTTACGTCTCATCTCCATGGGAATACAAATCGATTAAGCCCACTTGGACCCATCTCACTTGAGACTTTATAATTTTTCCATTAATTTTTTTGACACGCTCGGAAAAGTATATGCAAGGGCTGACTTGAAATGTGTTTCCCGTGACTTTGGGGTCACGCAGATGCTGTAAATTCATTTTCACACATGGCTCGATATAGTTTTGAATTTATCGAGAATTTCCTATCTAATGCGGTACAGCGCCTCTCAGCAACGCTCTACGGCAGTTCATCAGATAAAAAAACTCCACGAAAAACCAAATTACTTATATTCCACTTCACGGACCCCCCCCCCCCCCCCCCCCCCATTGTCACCGTCTCTGTATCTAATTACTTTGTGAAATTATAAATAAACCTGTACCAAAGGGATCATGGTAACATTGTTTTTTGCGAAGCAAACATTTCATGGGTGAAGTGTTGTTGTTCATTTTGAAAGGTTACTGTGAATTTGGTAACCTGAACATTATTTCTCTTATTTACTAGTTCTGTAAGTCTAGAGGCAATAAGTTAATACGACTGTTTTAATTTCGATAAAATATTTAATTAGTAAATTATTATTGACTTCATTGAACTATTTTATATGTGTAAACTTAGTGTAATATTAGATGTGATATTTATGTATTATTGTATTCCATATTTGTTTTTTATGTTATATGTTATTTAATCTGTATATTTTATTGTATAAGTATTTATAACGCATTCCTTGAAGTCTTAAAGTATCAATCAATAATAATTAGAAACGATAACGACCAAATAACCTGTGATAAATTTTTTAAATAAATTTATTAGAAATTTTACCTTTATTTTTTTATGTCGAATGTGCTGTTTTGGGGTTACAAGGGATTCGTACACGCGCCACTTCCAGAGTGTCTTAAAGGATTTTTCCCATCGTGCTAGCAGTGGCGGTTCTTCCACAGGAGCACATGCGCACGTGCACCCCCCCAAAACGAATAAAAAATATTAATTTATATTCATTTAATATTATTTATCGTATAAAGTGCGACCCTCCCTAATATTTTATCGTACCGTCAAACCAAACTGTATACAGTGTGGCCGTTTAAGTGTGCAACATATGGGAAAGTTTTTTATTACCGATTTCTCAGAAAATTTTATTCTTGATAAAAGTTGGTGCATGTTCGATAATCGTATTTGGTGCACTTGGAATGGTTGCAAGTTAAATGACGTACAGGGTACGACAAAAAATATAAAACTTGTACAAGAATAAAGTACCCCTATTTCAGAAAATTCAGCGAAATGTTATTACGAAAAGGTATTTAGAATTAAAAGTTATGCATAGGTTTGAAAACGTGGCCTCATAAAATAAAAAACAAAAAATTTTTAAAAATATTAATTATTTCCCAAAAAAAAATTTTTTTACCCTAAAAACCTTCATAAATTAAACAAAATCAAATCAATTTCACACATCTTTGTTCAAATTCAAGCATATTTGTAAAATTAACTTAGCTTTTTAATTTATTAAGGAATCACAAACTTCATGTTTGTTGCAAGGACATTAAACACAACTTTAAAATACCATAAAAATTATTTTTAACAAGATAAAACATTAGTAATGATAATTTTCAAATTAAAAACTCCCATTTAAAGTGCAAAATTTTTATTTTAAATGTTTATTAGAAAATTGTACAAAATAATCGACAAACATGAAATTCTACTAAAAAAATGGCGTTGTGTGGCATTATTAACAAATTATCAACGCGTCTTCGTATGTCCACCTTCACGTTCAATGCATTTAATTGTCCGATCATAAAATTCACTAAGCGTGGATCGCAAAACACTTGCTGGAATATTTCTGCAATGAAATCGTATCGAAATTTCAAGCTCCCCAACATTATTAAAGGGTCGATCCTTGTACACTTTTTGCTTTAAATATCCCCATAAAAAAATCTAGTGGAGTGAGATCTGGCGAACGAGGAGGCCACCGTGGATTGGTATTTCGCCCTAACCATTTATCACCAAATTCTCCATTTAACCATTCAGAAACAATTCTAGCAGAATGAGCCGGACAACCATCATGTACAAACCATAATTTACGTCGTTCTTGTATACTCATATTATCCAAAAAATCTGTTAGTTCGTTTTCCAAAAAATGTAAATAGGTAGCATCAGTTAGGTTTTGGCGAACAAAGAACGGCCCTATTAATTTGTCGTTAATAATATCGTACCAAACGTTTGTTTTTTGGTAATACTGGTTTTTGTTGTCAATGACAAAATTTGGATTTTCGTCCGACCACCACCTACAATTTTGGGAAGAAACAACGCCATTTGTAGTGAACGTGGATTCATCCCCAAAAAGTATGTGTCTATGAAAATCACGTTGATTTTCTATTTCTCCTTGAATCCACATGCAGAAATCATACCGCAAGTCATAGTCTCGTCTTTGAAACGTGCAAATATACATTGGCTTATAGGCGTGATATTTATGTTTTTTAAGAATCTCCTTAATAGAGGTTTTTTTTATACCCGTATAAGCATGCACTTCTTGGGTGGATCTTCTGGGGTTTTCAACAACTGCTTGAAGTACTTCTAATTGATTTTCTTCAGTACATACAGTTTTGCTCCGTTCATTTTTATATTTATACTCTAAAGAAAATTATTTAAAATTCTGCTTATGGTTGAATAATGGACTTGTTTATCTGGATGTCGTTCATTGAATATAACTCCTGCTTCACGCACTGTTTTATAGTTATCTCCACATATTAGCACTATTCTGCCTTTTCGGCTAACGTTAACTTTACTGGAGGAGGCATTTGAGATCAGCTAATAACAATAATTATTTAAGAATGAATAATGCCACCAAACTGTCATAATGTTTACTTTTTAACCCTTATTTGTTTTTTTCCATAGGTATCTGCGACTATTTTAGTAGAATTTCATGTTTGTCGATTATTTTGTACAATTTTCTAATAAACATTTAAAATAAAAAATTTTGCACTTTAAATGGGAGTTTTTAATTTGAAAATTATCATTACTAATGTTTTATCTTGTTAAAAATAATTTTTACGGTATGTTAAAGTTGTGTTTAATGTCCTTGCAATAAACATGAAGTTTGTGATTCCTTAATAAATTAAAAAGCTAAGTTAATTTTACAAATATGCTTGAATTTGAACAAAGATGTGTGAAATTGATTTGATTTTGTTTAATTTATCAAGGTTTTTAGGGTGATAATAAAAAAAAAATTTTTGGGAAATAACAAATATTTTTAAAAAAATTTTGTTTCTTATTTTATGAGGCCACGTTTTCAAACCTATGCATAACTTTTAATTCTAAACACCTTTTCTTAATAACATTTCGCTGCATTTTCTGAAATAGGGGTACTTTATTCTTGTACAAGTTTTATATTTTTTGTCGTACCCTGTACGTCATTTGACTTGCAACCATTCCAAGTGCACCAAATACGATTATCGAACATGCACCAACTTTTATCAAGAATAAAATTTTCTGAGAAATCGGTAATAAAAAACTTTCCCATATGTTGCACACTTAAACGGCCACACTGTATAGGCGGCTCTCACCGTGGCGCGCCAGACCTTAGATTGATGACGAAAAATGCTCGCATATGCGCTCAAATAGGCGGGACATAATGCAGTTTCCCTTTGGTATCAGGTGGCGGGGGAAGCGGGGATATGGCGATTTTACATGGAAAAGTCGCACAGTTTTGGAGTGCGCCTTTGTCTGTTTGTTGGCGCATGTATGTAGTAATTCGAGAGTGGTTGTTTCAATATTTTAATATTGTCACGCCGTACGTATTTAGTATCAGCGCTTTCGCCAAATGGCACGCTGGGGGGTAGCGTATGGAATGAAGGGTAGACAAGTCTTCCAAAAGTAACACTTATATTTTTAACAACGGGATAACTGGTACATCAATATATATCACTGTTTAAGTTCTATAATTATTATACTTACATAACGAATAATCTAACCAATAAATCTCTCAGGTAACTCTCTCGGGTAACTCTAAGGAAGTAGCTTTCAGGCTGTCGTCTACAGTGGCGGGCGTAAGGGCTTTAGCTGAGCGTCGCAGAGTAGCGCTTATCGGACCCAACTAAGACTGTTGATCTTAGTAAGAGGATGGGTGACGTCCAAGCTTGTCGACCTGCTATTTATACTGATCGTCCTTTGTTTAATTAGACCAGTATAAACAAAACAAACCTATGTTTATGCGCAGTTTGCAAAACAAGCTTAGACTAGATTTAAAGTAGTTACAATAATAATTATAAAACAAATAAGAATATTAGGAAAATGCCCTATTTTCGTGACATCCCCCGCACCACTGAAAGCTAGCCCCTAGCTTGTAAAAGAAACAAAACTTATACATAATACTTATACATAAACAATAGCAACATTAATAGAAACGGACGGTTTTTGTTACGCTGTTGCTTGAAATAAAGTCTACTTAGAGCAAAAATGAAATGGAAGTATAAAAATAAACCGTAAAACCGTCTATTTCTTTTTATTAAATTACTGGTCACTTATATCATCTTGTATTGGAGTTCCAACACACGCCAATTTGAAATGTTTTTTGAGCGCACACACACCCGACACTGTCTGTCTATCACGAACTGTCTCATACCATTAATCCGTCCATCATGTCACTACAACTGTAGTTCCGGACCGCATCGGTTAAATGTCTGTAATACCGAACAAACCCATAACCTTTGTACCTTGTTGGAGATCATAGTTTTGGAGCTGGGGCTTATTGATGTAAGTGCCCCCCCCCCCCCCCCTCCTGGAAGTTAGGCCGTCGAACTGCTGAGCATAGCTGACCACATGATGATTACACCTTCTAGGAGAAGTGGATGGCTATGGCTCAGGTGGCTGGGTCCATGGACATGTAAGGTTTGCAGGGCATGGCGGATGATGATATGTCATTCTTGGCTTTTAGGGTCCTCCACCAAACATATTTATTAAGTTAAAATGAATAGTTTGACGGTGGACTATTGAACAAATATCTTTAGTTCTTTGAGAGTAGAGCAAAAAATTGAAGTGAAGAATGCGAATGAATGAATGAAGAAATGCTAGCAGCCCTAACAATATTATCTATTGAAAAAAACATGTAGGTATAGAGAGTATTCCAAACGTTAATGAAGCTGTTATTTTTTTTTTTCTACAATTAAGAACCGAAAAATGGACTTTACGTTTAAGCACTATACACTAAAAAACCTTTCTTCTTTTCCAAAAATTGTAGTTCCTTGTGGAAAAATTAAAAAAAAAAATGTTTTACCTAACGCATTTTCTTACTGCTTTTTTTCTTCCTACATTTAAAACGCCAAAGAATATAATTATTTGGTCGTTACAGAAAAATAATATTTTAAAAATAATTTGATGATACTTATGAACCCCCTCTATCATATGTCACGAGTCGCCACTGCATGCTAGTGTTTGTTCGTATTTGTTGACGAAAGTTGATATTTAGCATAGTCCCTATGCTTAACGACTTCTATCATTCTATTATAAAAATGTTTCTCCTCTACTGTGCCATCCAACGAATACTTATAAACAGGAAGAAGACAAACAGCCGTGTTAACAAATCGAAGCAGGTATGAACAAACGAACAAACTCTGCATCCATTACGTCTGGCATCAGCTGACAAACGCACGTGCTTTTCAAATGTCACTTTTGTCCAAATTTTTATTACTGTCAATATTTTAAAGTGACATTTAACCAACAAAAAACATTCAAACCCCTTTTATTTGATTTACTAAGAGGTGAAAATCAATATTAGGATTCTGACATGTTTTAAGCTGTAAATATCACTTTAAAATAATCCTTACACACTCTTATATCATTTTTTGAACTAGTAACGTAACTACAAATGAAAAATTAAACTTCAGAAATAAGCTTGTAAGTTGTTTTATTAAAAAATAGGAAGTAAATCATAATTTACATATAATATTTTACCATCTTCAACTGGGCTCTAGGTCCTAGCAAATATTTCAAGCTTATTTTTGAGGCCCATATGATTTAGGAAAAGAAATTATTATTGATGCTTACTCTCAGTAAAGATGACTAAATGAATATTTCAATTACAAATTACTGACTTGCACCAAAAAGGAAACGACGTTTCTCGTTTCTTCTCCACCATTTTAAATCACATCAGATGTTGCTTGATTTCCATTCCTACCAGACGAAGGAAGTTAGCTTGTTTAACAATTCGTGCTGTTCGCTTCCTATGCCTGTCTCTGTCTGCAGCAACCTTCCCTAATTCAGTAAAGTGAGACAAATATAACCAGGATCAAGTCGCCTGCATAAACACTCACTTTCTGGCATTTCATATTAACTCTACGTAAGTCTGATATTGACGCTTAAATGAGAGTGAAACAGATAGATAAAAGTAGGTTACTTGTGAGCGTATGGAGCAGAGTGGGCTCAGCATCACTTCCAAGGCCTTCTTACGGGTTTCGATCCCCCCATAAGCAGTCTCACCGGGCTGGTGCCACTAGACGCCACTTTACCTGAAATTCAAATTTTACTTTTTTTGCGTATCTTTTTTGTTCTGACAGTTAGTGGAAAAAATGACATGTCATTATAAAAACAAACAAAATACCTAACATAAACTATTTGTTCGAGTCGATAAATTACACCGATTAGGCGCAAAGCTGGAATTAAAGTTTTGGTTAGCCGTAAAATCAGTTTCTCAAATGCAAGCCAAAAAAGTATTGGGCTTTTGACTTTTTGTTATACACTGTCAGCCTTAAAGTAGGAACCATATAGGGGAAAATGTATCGATCGATTTAGGTAAAATTTGACAATACCATACAACGAATACTTATAACCAGGAAGAAGACAAACAGCCGTGTTAAATAATCGAAGCAGGCATGATACGGCGACATCCATTATGCCTGGCGCGCACGTGCTTTTCAAATGTAACTTTTGTCCAAATTTTTATTACTGTCAATATTTTAAAGTGACATTCAAGCAAAGAAAACATCAAAACATCAAATTTGTTTTACTAAGTAGAAAAAATTAAATATTAGGATTTTGACATAGGTTTTCAGCTGTAAATATTGCTTTAAAATTGTCCTTACATACTTTTATATTATTATTGAACTAGTAACGAAACTAGAAATAAAGAATTCGGAGATTTAAGGTTGTAATTAGTTTTATTAAAAAATAGGAAATAATTCATAATTTACATAAAATATTTTACCATCTTCAACTTCAAACAAATCAAGGTAAATACAATACTATATGTACAGCTACTAACCAAGTAAATATATGCACCATCATTATGATTATGGGCTTCCAATTTGTTTGTTTCGTAGCATACTCCTGGCAACATTAGTGATCGAAGTCCTCTTTAATGTTCAGTCATTATGGGATTCTCAATTAAACTATGAAAAGAAAGCATTATTATAATAATATATTACCGCACTTATCAAAATTCTGGCTACGGGTTAATATAACTAAGCTGTAATTATTATGTTGTAGCTTTTGACTTCTGGATTGTAAAATTTAAGTAAAATTCTTTAAAAATGTGTTTGTTGCTAGTTTGCGTGACAAGTTTGGGACATAATGGGACAATTTTATAATGTAAAATAACAATAACGAATAAAAATTAGTAAAAAAATATTTCAATCATAAATTACTTACCTGCAACAAAACGAGAAGGTCCGTTTTCGTGAAAAGAATAGAAAATTAAAAATTATTTTAGAATTTAATGACGCTTCCTCCACCATTTTCAATCACATTATAAATCATATATTACTTGATTTTATCCCCTTCCAGACGAAGGATGTTCGGTTGTGAAATAATTTAAGAACGTGTGCTGCTCGCATTCTATGTCTGTCTCTGTCTGCATCAACCTTCTCTGATTCAATAAAGGGAGACAAATATGGCCTAGATTAAATCGAACAAACCCAAAGTCTGATATTGACACAGAACGATCGACACAAAAGGATAAACGTATGGAGTAACCTGCCTGGCTGTGACGTCACTTGCACGGTCTACTTATATGCTTCGATCCCCGCCATAAGCGGTCTCACCGGGCTGATACCATAGTTGTGCTTCAATAAAGACCAAAAATGATGTAATTAAATTGGGAAAATGTCAAATTTGACAGGCAACAAAAGACGCATACTTTTTGTAACTGTCAAATTTGACATTTTCTCCACAAATTTCTCCACAAATTGTCGAAAAATTTATAGATCGAGTTAAAAAATATATACAGTGAAACCTCTCTTAGGCGGACACCTACGGGACCGTCTAAATGTGTTCGCTTAATACAGGTGTCCGCCCATGCGAAATGTATTATTAGGTAATATGTCAATGCAAAATTATTACTATGTATATGTATGTACAAATAAACATAACATAATAAAAAAATACACTAGTTTTAGTTATAGGATGTAGTACTAAAAAAATCTAATAACGTAGTTTGACGTGTTTGCGTTTTATACTTGCAATCTAGAAACTGTAATTCCAAGTCCGATAACAATTCCATTGCTGTAGAGTCACCTCTATTCTTTGCATACTCTTATAAATCCTTTACCATACTAATGGCTTGTTGATAATTGGTGACATTTGTTTGATTACTGAATTCAGCTTCTTCATCAGAGTCGTCAGATAGTGATGTGGTTTCAGTTTGCACTACATAATCGGTAGGAATGGGGTCACTATCATCTTCTAATAGTTATGTTAATGAACTACCACGCATACGCGATTGGTTGCCGGTCTGTCTTCAGAAAGTTTTTGCACCGTACTTATTCGTCTTCCAAATACGTTAAAATTTTCTTTGTCCGTTTAAAGGAAGGTTTTCGCACCCTTTGTATGAAAACAGCCTGTCCGCGTCCGCCGATAGGAGAGTCCGCCCAAGAGAGGTTGATTTTCATGGAATTTCATATACCTACCTAGTTCCGGACTGTGAAAATGTCCGCTTAATAGAGATGTCCGCGTATTAGATGTGTCCGTTATGAGAGGTTTCACTCTATTTGGAAAAGTTGTTTATATTGTATGTGCCCACACGGCAAATTTGAATCACTTATGATAATTTTTATTTTCTATCTATCTTTGCCCAATATGTATTTTCATTGCAAACGGAAGTCGATCCCACCGTGATTATAAGCAATTATTCTAATATGTCCATTTCTTTCAACGTATTTATTATTTAAAAACAAGACTCTTCGTTGTTAAATCTTTAAAGTTATGAGAAGTTTGCTCCACAGAGGGCAACATTTTTAAACTGCAATTTAATTCTTTGAGGAAAATGTTGGTAGAATTTTTGGTATAAAGAATGAATTTAGACGATGAGTATTTAACATTTATTTTTTAACGTTACTAGATACAGTCTTGTATGTAACAATATTAATTATGTCATTTTTGGTCTTTATTGAAGCAGAAACTTATGGTAAATTCAAATTTTACCTACATCAAGAAATACATTTTATCCTCAAATGGATTCAACTTTAATATGACTTTTACCGATATTTTAACACGGCAGGAACACCTCCAAGTATCCTGATGCATTATGCGAACCCACTGTATAGTTAAATACCTATCGTCTAGTTAGTATAGAGTTTCATCGACTCTCTTAAAGTTCCAGGTACGTATTGGTCTGCCTGCCCACTTCAGAACATTATAAGATGCCGCTTTACCATATAAATTAAAAATAACACCGCGGCAGACCGTATGAATACATTAATGCAAACAAAAAGGCTGATAGTATCCAACAAAGAGCGTCTGATGTTAAAACAAAGTTAATATTGATAATTTTGAGTTCTTCGAGATATTCTCAAGAAAGTGAAGGACAATATTTACACAGCATTTATAGTCCGGACGTTCGACTCCACAAATAGGTTCAAGACAACCTGTTAATTACTCAGATATGTGGTTAATGCATACACGATGGCCACTTATATCTTGATTGATATTTATCTTTGATTTCTGTTCGTACTAACACAATCCTTGTTTATTTCTTATTGCGTGTAGTTTTGTTTACCGATGGCGAGGTTCTTTTTTGAGTTAAGTGTATGCAGAACATGTAGGATGAAGATATATTTGTGCTTTAATTAAATGTACTTATTTGGTTTCTTATTGGATTATGGTTTCCCAGAAAGCAAGACTTTGTGCGGTCTTTTTGTTTGCATAACAAATTTTTAGTAGATCTTGAGTTGTGCAAGTGAGTATTCGGCGAGACGTCGACGATTATTGTTATCAACGGATAGTCGTAAAAGAAGGGCATAATGACAGGTGGCAAATTGATCATCATCAATCAGCCTTATCGCGTCCACTGCTGGACATAGGCCTCCCGTAATCCGTGCCATTCCTTTCTACACTGCGCCGCCTGCATCCAGTTCTGCTTGATGCGCTTTATGTCATCGGTCCATCTTGTCGGTGGTCGACCTCTATTTCGATAGGCTTCATGTCTTGGCCTCCATTCAAGAATTTTCTTGGACCATCTACTGTCAGTTGTTCTTGCAATGTGTCCTGCCCAATTCCATTTTAATGTTGTTATTCTTCTCCTGACCACATCCGCTACACCTGTTTTGCAGTGGCGGATTTAAGGAAAAAGGCCCACTGCCTGTTCTTCTTCTTATTTCATTATTCTGAATCCTGTCTCTTAAGGAGATACCCAATATGGCTCTCTCCATAGCTCGTTGTGTCACTTGGAGTTTATTGATGGATATTTTAGTCAGCGTAAGTGTTTCTGCTCTGTATGTCATAACAGGCAGGACACATTGATTAAACACTTTTCTCTTCAAACATACCGGGATGTCGGACATCCCATCCTTCAGGTTCCCAAACGCCGCCCAGGCAAGTCCTATTCTTTTCGGAAATTCAACGGTTTGGTTGTCCCGACCGATACGAATTTCATGTCCAAGGTATTTGTAGGATGATACTTGTTGCACCTCCTGCCCACTCAAGGAAATATTACCACTCATCACCAGATTTGTCATATATTGGGTTTTTGTAGAATTGATCTTTAGTCCGACCTTTTTTGATGCTTTCTCTAGATCTTGTAGCATCTGTGTGGCTTTGTCGATTCTGTCTGAGATCAAGACCATATCGTCTGCAAACCTAAGGTGATTTAAGTCTTCTCCATTTATGTTGATTCCCAAGTTATTCCACTGTAGTTCCTTCAACATGTATTCGAGTAGGTTTGTAAGTTGCAACCTTCACCTTATTCGATTTTACGGTTCTCATAAGCTTTCCTGGAGGGGGGGTTGGTATGACAACCTTCACTTTATGATTTGTGCTTATTTCAACTTTTATGTATACAGTAGGGTCCTGCAATAGTGCGTCAGGCTTCCATAGCTCCTATACGAATTAAGTTAGGATTTTCATTCATATGCTGATTTATACTATATCATATTTTTCCATATACAGGGTGGCCTAAAAAAGTGTGATAACATAAGGTTGTATTTTTTAACCCAGTATTTTATTGCATATTAGTATCCTCTCTATAATTATCTGAAATGTTTGGGTAGTTTAAAAGCAATAAATTAAAAACTAATCAAGAAAGTTTTGAAGTCATGGAAAGAAAAATTACAAAAACATTCTAAAATTATTTTTTAAACCACGAGATTGGGTGAGCTTCATAGCAAAGAGTCTAGAGATACTATCAATCTAATAGTGTTTATCTATCTTATATAGGGTGTTCATAATAAGGTTCCAAAAATGTCACATTTCAAAATCATTTTTCTCAAGATTTTCAAATGGAACACCCTGTATATTATTTGGCTATTGAATGTAGAATTCATAAGCATTTTTTTATACTACTAACATAGAAGTTATTTCCAGCCATTTTCGAAATAATTCCAAATTTCATAAATTATGTTGATTAAATACCATAGGCTCCTTGACTAATAATTGTAAACTACTGTAAATGTTTAAAATGCCTTAGATTTTGATCCGTGCACAAGCAAATACGTTCTTGAAAAGATCTGAGAGCTTTACAAAAATGTATAGTTGTCTATATTAAATGTTTAGTTTTGTTGAGATCTCAAAAATTAAACTTTTTAGAGAAAAACTGGCTACGCCACTGAACTTTACGCCAAAACATCGACCTTTTTGATAAAATAACGCATAACGGAAATACGAGGGGCGTCTAAAATGCCTAAGATTTTCAAAATCGCCCTGTCGATTACAAACTAAGAGAACCATGACAAATTTGACACTGGAATATTTTGTTTCGTTAAAAATTGGGAAAACCGCAACATTTTATCTTCGATAATAACTCTAATATCCCCCAGCAAGTGTCGAAAATGGGTCATCCTCAGTGGCGGTTCTTCCACAGGAGCACATGCGCACGTGCACCCCCAAAACGAATAAAATATATTAATTTATATTAATTGAATATTATTTATCGTATAATGGATAATTTTATAAACTTAAAAACCGGGAGACCAGCGGTTGCAACAAGGGGAAAAGCTCGCTGCGAACGAAAGCGCCGCAGACGAAATTATTCATGGACCACGCACCACGAGCAAACCCAAAATACACATCTAACATAATTTATAGTAACTACTAGAAAAGCCGAGCGGTAAGGTCAATAAGGTGTTCTCATTATACTCAATTTAAAAAGCGCGACATTTTTACTTAAGTTACAGCAGACGAGCAAAAGTAATTTTTTTTTCAAGAAGAGTTCCTTTTTCTGAGGATTTTTCAGTATTTTTAAAATGATCCCGATTTTACGAGTTATATACAAAAAGAGAGAGCGGAAAACAATTAATCAAAAAATAACTACATAGGTACCTATTTATTTTAAGTAACATTGATTAGTATGCTTATTTGTATTTTAATTGCATTCTACGGTTGTAATGCCAAATATGCAATAATCGTAAATTGCTTCAAAATGTCAAATAGTTCTTGCGGAAGCAAATGTGAATAGGATTAAAAAAATTTTTGGGTCAATAAATCGAAAAAATTTAATCCACTGATACCCGAAAATCTAGATTTAATTTAAATAATAACGGTCCCAAAAATGTCTTTATAAATTTGTTTATACAGTGTGTCTACTTATGTTGGAATCATATGGAAAACTTTTTTGTTATTGGTTTTATTAAAAAAAGTTATTATTGATAAAAAGTTCTGCATGGTCTAAAACTCGAACTGCAACCTTCAGTTATCAAAATTTCCCAGTCATATACGAGGTATATCACACATTACGAAGTTTACTCAAGAGTAATGTACCTTTATTTTTGACAATACAGAAGAACGTTATGAAGAAAAGTTATTTTGAATTAAAAGTTATATTCAAATATGCAATTACAGTTATTTAGCATGAAAATTTAGGTTTTGTGATTATTTACTAATCATTCCGTATTAATTATTAAAACAATTTCTATTTTTCTTCACACTAAGTAAAGTAAAACTGCCATTTCTGATGTATTCTATAAATAACAACGCACTATGACATTCCGTGTCAAATATTTCTTGTCAGTGCATCCTAGATTACGTTAAATTATATCAAGCCAGAATAATTAATACGGAATGATTAGTAAATAATCACAAAACCTAAATTTTCATGTTAAATAACTGTAATTGCATATTTGAATATAACTTTTAATTCAAAATAACTTTTCTTCGTAACATTCTTCTGTATCGTGAAAAATAAAGGTACTTTACTCTTGAGCCAAAGTCGTAATTTCTGATATACCACATACATGACTAGGGAATTTTGATAACTGAAGGTTGTATTTTAAGTTTTAGACCATGCAGAACTTTTTATAAAGAATAACTTTTTTTCAAAAAACCAATAATAAAAAAGTTTTCCATATGGTTCCAACTTAAGTAGACACACTGTATAGCAGCTTCGGATCCGCTATATTAGAATTTTTCTTCGTTTGGCTTAGCTTCGATTAAAAGAAATATTTTTGAAGGAACAATATCCGACTATGCACCGCCTCGAATGTCAAATTTACTGTAGACTTTAAAAATACGTACCAAATTTGAGAAAAAATAGAAAAAACATACTATCTTTTCCGCTAACGAAATAAAAGAATATTCATGTATAATTTTGACATTGGGCGACAACCACGCATGCTAAAAAGCCCGCTATGTTTAGGACGAACTATATAATGTTGTGGTGCGTAGCCCTAATTTAAAATAAAAATATTTTTTTTTATTTGCAAAAATATTTTGAAGTCTCAATATGAATTTTATTTTTCAAAAATATTTTGAAGTCTCAAAATAAATTTTATTTTTCAAAAATATTTTGAAGTCTCAAAATAAATTTTATTTTTCAAAAATATTTTGAAGTTTCAACAAAGAGTTTTAGTTTCCAAAAATATTTTGAAAAGTTTTTAATAAATTAAATTTGTTGTATCATAAATTAAAATCAAATATTTTATTCAAAGTATCAAAATAAAATAAAGTAAGATTTTTCAAGTTAAATTTAAGGAAATATTTAAATTGATAATTTATTTTAAAAATTAATTGTAAGATTTTATTCATTGCAAAATAAAATAAAAAATAAATTAATTTAAACTCATATCTTGATCAATGATAATAAAATAGTTGTACCTTATTTTGGAATGAAAATCAAAATTTTTCAAAATCATTTTCAAAACACAAGTGCTCACATACACCGATAACTTAAAACTAAACCTTAAATTTTCCCTTCGGATGTTTTGATGGGTGCATGTGATGTCACGAAACCTTTCCAATAATAATTTTCTGCGTATTTAATAATAAAAAGTTCTAGAACCAAGTGGAGCCAAGACTTTCGCACGTAGGCAATTGGGATTTTATTTACTTATTTCTATTTACAGAAATTGGAAAAGTACTATCAAGGCTAGATCATGAAAATATGGGTTGTTTTTAACCTTTCTATGACATTTTAAGAACTGCGAAATATTCTAGAACCAAAGTTGACCCAAGTCTTTTCTCACGTAGGCAGTTGAGATTTTATTTACTTATTTCTATTTACGGAATCTGGAAAAATACTATCATTTAAGAACTGCGAAATATATTTTCCCTTATTGACCTCGGATAAAAATAGGTACCCGTGTACCCATAGGACACGTCACTCTAATGCGTTTTGTTTATAGGAAACTTTTAAAACTCTGGAAAATATCGTAGAAGGATTCGAGAAAGATCTTGCTTTGACAAACAAAATACGTCATGTTTAGCGTTATTATAAGTACCTCCAGCGAACCATTTTGGAGTTAGTTTTATCTCAGTTTTTCAGTCTTAGTCTTCAGTTTTCAGTTATAAGATATAAGTGTTTCAGAAATCAATCATAAGAAACAAATTATATAGTTAGTACCGCGCGCCGCGCCTTGGATGAAATTAAAGTGAATTAAAAGTGAATGTTTCGTTTCAAAATACAATGAATTTCAAAACTGTATTCGTTATAAACAATTGACTATGAATTTGGATGACTTGCTATAATATTTTGTAAATTAACTGTACGAGTTAAAAAGTGGAATAAAATTTCAAAAGGATTGAAACGTGTTTTCATAGCAGACAAGGATTAACTCAACAGCAGCAACAAATAAGGTAATAGAACAAATAGGCCAACTTGATCTGCAGTGATTTGCCCTAACAAACTTTGGGGGTTGTGTTTGTTCGATAAAGATAAATATAGAGATAGGGCAAGCCACTACAATGTGGGATGAACGCCGATGCAATAGCAACTATCAAATTTAAGAAAAAATAGAAAAAACATACGAACTACCTACCTTTTCCGCGAACGAACTAAAAGTTTTTTCATGTGTTATTATCGAATTCCAGGGGGGGGGGGGGGGCAACTGCCCCCTCTTGCCCCTTATAAACGACGCCCATTCTTTATTGGATGACAGTTCTCAAGAGTTAATGTCATTCTCAAAAGAAAAAATAGTTAGCATTATTTAACAGAACAACTGAAACGCCCGATCAAAAATCCACAAGTCATTGCGTCATTTCTTTTAAGGAAAGATACATCGGGACCATTACCGCTAATATAAGGCAAGCCGTCAAACTTTAGACGGAAATTAATGGAAATTTCTCTATATCGCTCTCGCGGTGACAAGCACAACTATCAATCAGCACAAACCACGCCAAATTACAGAATTCCGGATACCGAATCGTTCTCTCTCTTCCTTTAGCATTGGATATGGCGTTCATCCAGATTCCAAGAGAGACAGTTGTTTTATTTAACCTCTTTGAGGGCCCGCTTGATGTAGACTTTGAATTAGGCCGGAATAACTACTTTCACTGAAATTAATAGTACAGATAGTACCAGGATATTTTTATTCAAAGTTAATATCTAAAGTAGGTATTTGAAATTTCTTAAAACAATATACGAGAAAATATTGTCTATGATTTTTTCTCCTTTATTTCTACGATAGAATTTATCCTTTTCTTCCCGGAATTTTTTCTAGTTGAAGCCTTAATTAAAATCCATTAAAATTACAATTTTGATAAAACTTATCATCAATCAACAATGTTAATATGTTATAATTAGTCTGAATTTGAATTTATTTGAGAATGAGATTTATACGAGATATTTTTGGACATCTCTTCCTCTTCGAACAAAGTTAGGAAGAGATAAAAACCGAATCGCAAAATTTTAGATTTTTCCAAATATTTTCAAAGTTTTTTTGGTTTTTTTGAGGCATATTATTGGGCCCAGAATTACGCAACTTTGCCCCAATTTAACTTACGTCGTACCTCTCTCTCTCTCTCTCTCTCTCCGTTTCCGAAATTCCAATGGTGAAGGAGTATTAGAAATCCTAACTATTGTTTTTTGTAATATTATTTTGTTACGAATTACTAATAAAAAATGTTATTAATATCATATTTTATAGAAATTTTACAATAAAATCTTTGCTATAACAATTTTATAATACAGGGTGTCCGCTAAGTAATGGGACATGGAAAAACCACAGACTCCTTACGGAAAAATATTAGGATTTAATTATACTTACCTATATCCGAAAGTTAATAGTAACTGAGATACAGGGTGTTAGAGTTAAAACTTCATTTGTGTTTTTCTCTAATAACTTTGACAGAAACCAACGATTTTTTACAGAATTTGGCAGTTGTGGTTTTTTTAGGATGAGTAACTGATTTGTTGGTGAAATTTTAATGTACAATGTAGGGGGCGCTGCCAGCGGCATTTTTTGCACATTTATTAGGTCATAATTTTTTTGTGCCTCCGTGTATTTAAGTTTTTAATGAAAATAATACTTTTCTCATATTTATTACGTAAAAAAGGTACACTAATTTCAGGTCGCCCAGAGGTACCGTTTCGGAGATATATGCATTTATATTGTTTAGTGCCTATTATTAATTTGCAAACCAAATTTTTTTTTTAAAGTAACCTATGAGAAAACAAATGAAATTTAGAGATGCAGTTGCTATGAAACCTCTATATTGTTATTTGCTTGTTGATTATTGTAAAATAGCTGTGTAAAAAAATGTTTCATTTTTGAGTTTATCCTAAGTTAAGTAACAATGCCGAAACACAATAATCAAGAAACAAATAACAACATGGAGGTTTCATAGCAACTGTATCTCTAAATTTCATTTGTTTTCTCATAGGTTACTTAAAAAAAATAATAATAGGCACTAAACCATATAAATGCATATATCTCCGAAACGGTAACTTTGACGTAATAAATATGAGAAAAGTATTATTTTCATTAAAAACATAAATACACAGAGGCACAAAAAAGTTATGACCTAACAAATGGGCAAAAAATGCCGCAGGCAGCGCTCCCTACATTGGACATTAAAATTTCACCAACAAATCAGTTTCTCATCCTAAAAAAACCACAATTGCCAAAGTTTGTAAAAAACCGTTGGTTTCTGTCAAAGTTATAAAAACAAAAATGAAGTATTAACTTTAACACCTTCTATCTCAGTTAATATCAACTTTCAGATATAGGTAACTATAATTAAATCCTGATATTTTTACGTGAGGAGTCTGTGGTTTTTCGATGTCCCATTACTTAGCGGACACCCTGTATAGTGTTTTCCGTGTATTTATTTTGACCTTTATTTTTTATTTGCGTTTTCGTCCACCACATCCGATTATTCTGGCCTGTCAGACAACATACAGGCTTTCCTGTCTCGTTCTAATTCATTTGCAATGGATAACCTTTGATGAGACGTATAAGCAGACTGCTGTAGTAGATGGAGAACGTTTAATATCAGCGTCGGAAAAGGCATCGTTAATCTTGCAGTGCCTACACAGAATGTAATTATCGGTATATAACGCCGGTTTGGAAAACGTGAAACAGTTCCTGAGAGGTTTTTGGAATTTGGATCAGATAAATGATGTGGCGAAAGACAATTTATTGACAAGCTCGGTTTATTATCATACCTGCGGCAATATATTAGAAGCCAGAAACAAATAGGTTCAACTAGTTTTATATAAATTGAATAAAATGCAAATATTGGCACAAGATAGGCCTATATTCTCCATACAGATCCTGATCCTGATCATCGAGCACACGAGGTCAATGTAGACGTTTTCGCAGGCTTCATACTTCGAAAAGGTCTTCGATACGGTCCACTATGGCAAAGTCATCTGAATCCTACATAAATCAGGAATCGACGACAGAGACACAGAGGTGATATCAAAGCTGTACCAACATCCGAGAGTAGAAAATGAAACATCAGAATAATTTAATGTAAGAAGAGTGCGTCAGGGTTGTATTCAAACTATAGAGAGGTTTTATTAAAAATTAATACTCACATTGTAAAAATGTTTCGTAAATGTATCGAAAATGGAGGTGGTCATGTAGAGCAATATAGATTATTAAATAATTATTATATAATTCTAGTTATTAAATTAATTTTATAAACTTTTGTTATTTTCTAGTTACATATGCCATTATTAATAATATTTAAATAATTGTTTTTCTACTACTCACTTGAAGAAAAGAATGCATATGTGTGTGATATTTTTGAGATCGGAAGAAAGGGCGCCATCTAATGCGCTTCTGATATATAGTGTCCCATTTTTAAAAAAAATAATTGCTGTTCGGTGTGACATATGACACCTACTGTCATTTTTGATAACACTCATAAAAACTTGGTTAAAAATGCTACATCTTGTTTTTTGAATGAACTGGCTAACTCAAAATACAAAAAAGTTACAGGCTCTTAAAAGTGGGACAAACTAAATGGATAACCCTGTACACAACTCGGTTATTATCAACTTTTGAGCAAGCAATGTTTGACCAAATCGCAATATTTTTACCCAAAGAATCTGCAGTTTTACTGTGTACTATTAGCTTTGGGACATCCTGTATACAGCCCAATATGGTCGAAATATATCTGATGCTAAATAGGTCTTTTAAAAAAACAATAGGTATTTTTGACAATGTGTATGTTTACAACTGTTTTTCTTTCCTGTTTCTTTCTGGGGCATGCCTCAGCCAACTGGCCATTTTCTTTTCGATATTTTTTTCGGTCGCCCTTATCATCATCACACTCCTCTTGTGAGCAACACTTATGTTATCTTAGCTCCTAAAAAACGTATGTTGATAATCTGATCTGATCTCTGAATTACTCCGGGAATTACTTAGGTACAATATTATTTAATATTTCATTACCTTTAACGAACTTGTCGATAAAAAGTACCTCAACTCTGAAGTCAGCGTGTAGTTTTAAGCATCTTAGAAAATACGAGTCACTGCAACGAATACTTATAAACAGGAAGAGGACAAACAGTCGTGTTAACAAATCGAAGCAAGTATGAACAAACGAACAAACCTGGCATCCATTACGTCTGGCATCAGCTGACAAACGCACATGCTTTTCAAATGTCACTTTTGTTCAAATTTTTATTACTGTCAATATTTTAAAGTGACATTTAACCAACAAAAAACATTCAAAGCCCTTTTATTTGATTTACTAACGCCCGTATTCTCCGTATTTAGGATTTAATTGGGATTGGTAAATCCGGCTTAGTTAAATCTGACTTATTTGTTATGCACCGTAATCGGTTTTGGGATTCCAAGTTAACAAATTGGCAACAGTGGATTTTCAACAAATATGACGTGGAAAAGCGGATGACGCAACAGATAACCCTACTTTCGTTTGACCTGACGGCAAACTCTGTTCTGATTCTGACGTGCATTAAGAAATCATTGAAATTCGCAATTTGTAGCCTTTAAAACAGAATTTTCTTCAAAGTTTTGGAAACAATGGTGTTTAATATATTTTTAAGATGCAGAGTGAATATTTAAAGACATTATCATTGCAAAATTGCATGATATCCGCGACAGGTAAGCTGAAATATCTCATTTGCCTTTGTTTACGAAACATTGGCAGTTTCTTTTCCCTTTTTATGAAGTAAAATATTTGTTTACAGATATCAAACGAAGCTAAACTTAATACATAATATGGACCCCTTTACACTGAACTTTCAATAACCATAATTTAATTCATGGAGTTCCACCTATTACAAAGGATTGATATTTTGAGTACTAGAAGTAGAGAGGAAATAAAGGCTCATAAAAGATAGCCCACAAAGATGGAAGCATATCAACAGTACAATGCCATGTATAGCTGGAACCAGCTACTCTTGCAGTCGCGAGGGTGCTATTTTATTTGCAGCTGAATATACTTTCGTGTTAAAGATCAGTTGATCTTTCGTGTTAAAGATTATTTCTCGAGCTCGTTTTAGGTACTTATGTATGTTCCAATACCAATAATAAATTGTTTCTAATTTTTTGTGGCTAAATAAAAGAATGTTTTTATAATTGAAATATATAAAAAAAAAACAATGTGTATTTTTTGAGGTGGTATTAATATCAAATACTAGCAATAAAGGAAAGCTCTCTCCACTGATAGGATACCTACAGACCGGTTTCGAACTCTTTTGTTCTCGACTAAGGTTGATAATACAGCTTGAAGTAGTAGAGACTTCTCTGATGATAGGTATTGACACCTACCCTGTACTGACGAGACCAAAAGAGTTCGGAACGGGTCTGCAGGTGGTGATATTCTATCAATGTAGAGGGATTTCCTTCCTTGGTAGTACCATTCAATCTGAATTAGTATTTTAAACGCTACAATATTAGACAAAACTGCGCCCTGCGGTTCTTCAGGTGGTTAGGAAATAATTTTTCCACACATTATATAATATTTGAAATATATTAGTTTATTATTTTATGAACAGTACAAGCTGTCTTAGTTTTGATTCTTCATTTGACAAAAATGGCAACATAAATACTTAATAATTTGGCTTGTAATATTAGATTCAATTTTAAAAGTTATTTGTTGCTTGAAAACAGTTTTAAATTGCAAGCAAAGTTGAAATTCAAAAAAAAATTTGAATAAAGTACTAAAACTGTTACATTACAAAAACGAATCTTATATTACACCAAAAACTATTTTTAAGAGCAACATTTATGATGTCTAACATCTCCTAATCATCTTAAATGAAAATTTCCTCTTCAATTTCCATATTAACTACTAATTTCCAAACATGACACAAAAGAAAATTATGTCAAAGTCAAACCCGGAAACACGTGTTTTAAGATTTAATTGAGATTGGCAAATCCAGCTTAGTTGAATCCGGTTTATTTGTTATGCACCGTAATCGTTTTGGGAATCCTAGTTAACAATTTGGCAATACTGGATTTTTATACAATTAAATGAGAAGTATAGTTTCAAAGTGGACAATCTCCATGTTTCCTAAATTCTCAGTAGAAGAAAAAACTAATAATTCATTAAATATAAACAATTAAGATAGTTTTCCCTTTTTATTGCATTTACATCACATATACTAATTTTTTTTCTTTTAAATGTTTGAAAAACATAAGAGTTGTTTTGAAAAAATATTTGTAGATTATACGTTATAAAAATAATAATCGAAGTTGCTTGAAGAAGCTTTGAAAATAACGCAAGATAATTTTTCTTTAATTATTTTTATTCATATAAAAAAAATAAAAAAGACTTTAAATTCAGTAAAAAAAAATACAAAGAAGAAATAGCGGATGGAGGGGACAAAAAATTCAAAAACAGTTAATAGAAAATTCCACGTCCTCTTTGACTTTCTCACATAGTGTCGTTTCATCATCGACGGTTTCGATTTCTGGAACTGTGTTCTTTTCTATGACGCATTTGTAAAAGACGTGGATCATTTTTCCACTCATCTCCGAAATGATGCACTAATAAATTATTCACATCAACCTTTGTGTTGTTCTTCACCACATTTTGTTTCCAAATTTTTGCAGGATTTGTTATACTCATTCATTCTTTTTGTTAACAAAACTAGTAAACAAACTTTACTGCTTTCGAAACACACGCAACTTAAAAAATTAATAATGTAAAATCAGAATGGTTTTAGCGAGAATTATTATTGACAAGTCTGTACGTTATTTTTTTTAGTATTTCTTAAAAATGGGTAATTCCAAAAAAAGTAGCCGAGTAAACATAGAGGAAAAGAGCCAGGTATGGACACAAAAGTTTAATACTGAATCGAAATCATTTCGAAAAAGTTTCGAACAAACCCCTTTTAAAAATCCCATTTCATAAGGACGAAAACGATAGAAAAATCAATCGGAGTAGCAAAGTTCTAAAACAAGCGTTGTTTTGCCATGCGAAAATGATTTTTCTGTTCATTAATCCGGCTGCTGATAAAAAATTACCTGAAAATAGCAAACAAGTATTTTTAACAGGCGGTGGCTCTCCATTCGATCTTAAATTACCAATATAAAATAATATAATGTAATAAAAACACGCTTAAGCCAACAACTTTTCCGGATTACTTTAATCTCAATTAGGGACGTCAAATGTTGACGGTGCATAGCAAAAATATGATCTAAGCGGGATTGAGCATCTAATCTGGATCAAATGCTTACGGAGAATACCGGCGTAAGTGGTGAAAATCAAATATTGGGATTCTGACATGTTTTAAGCTGTAAATATCACTTTAAAATAATCCTTAGACACTCTTATATCATTTATTGAACTAGTAACGTAACTACAAATGAAAAATAAACTTCAGAAATAAGCTTGTAAGTAGTTTTATTAAAAAATAGGAAGTAAATCATAATTTACATAAAATATTTTACCATCTTCAACTGGGCTCTAGGTCCTAGCAAATATTTCAAGCATCAAGTCCAAGCATATTTTTGGCCCCATATGATTTAGGAAAAGAAATTATTATTGATGCTTACTCTCAGAACGATGAACGTGAAAAGATTAGAAAATTAAAAATTATTTTAAAATTTAAAGATGATGCGTCTTCTCCACCATTTTAAATCACATCAGATGTTGCTTGATTTTCATTCCCGCCAGACGAAGGAAGTTAACTTGTTTAACAATTCGTGCTGTTCGCATTCTATGCCTGTCTCTGTCTGCAGCAACCTTCCCGAATTCAGTAAAGTGAGACAAATATGACCAGGATCAAGTCGCCTGCATAAACAATCACTTTTTGGCATTTCATATTAACTCTATGTAAGTCTGATATTGACGCTTGACGCTGAGTGAAACAGATAGAGAAAAGTACGTTACTTGTGAGTGTATGGAGCAGAGTAGGCTTAGCATCACTTCCAAGGCCTTCTTACGTGTTTCGATCTCCCCTATAGGCAATCTCACCGGGCTGAGTCACTGTTTACGTACCTTAAGTAAAGCACCTGCTCACTTGGAATAATTACAATTTCAAATGCGTTCTTTTAACAAACACGTTTGTTTCGAAGCAGAACACTTATTTTGGCGCACAAATAACGAAATGAACGAGTCACTGCCCAAGGACCCAACCAAGCCAGGACAGACAGAAAAAGTGAGGTTAAAAATTCTTTAGCGTGGTCACAAGATCGCCAACCGTAGTTTTAAATGAAATTGAATTATTATTGATTAAAAATGTGAATTTAAAATAAAAGGATTAAGCTAGCCAAAGCCGTTGAATATAAGTAAACTGTGTAAAACAGATAAACCTCCGATATGGGCATGATACCTATTTAGTGTATAACAGATAAATTTAACTTTGCTATTTTATTTCATTCTGCTACACTGAGCGAATTTTCGAGTTGATATAACTCGAATATGAGTTGTCCTAGACCGAAGAGTGTTGCTAATAGGAGGGCAGCCCAGACCTCTGAATTACGGCAACCAAATCGAAGAAATTGAACCAACTCACTATTCATAAGTTATGATAGCACAGAAGATGGGTTATTTTATGCGTTGGAATAGCTCACGCCCCCCGCCGTCATAAATTATTGATGGGCTACCGTAGCTACCAGTATGTGAATTGTGATGCGTTATTAGTCGGGCTAGATTAATTCATGATTCGAGCTATCAAAACTTCAAATTTAAGTTGTTCTAGCTTACGATGGTGGCTGAAATAATTCACTCTTTGGGCTACCAGACTCCAAATTTTGGACTACCAGTACCTAAATTGTGGACAATCGGAACTCAAAATATTTCTTTGATCTAACGCCTGCATATTGTGGACTTCAATTGCCATTTGTTTTTTTAAAGATATGACATTTTTGTTGTATATTTAAAAAAAAATTATCAAATGAATTATAGACAGGAGAGCATACTACGGCTAAGAAATCATGCTGACGAAGTGATGACGATTCTAATAATAACAATTTGTATGCATCTCCCTCCTGTCCCTCCATTTTACACCAACTGATCAAAATTTTGCAAAACTCAGATTTTCACGCACAGACAACAAAGATGAAAAATCCCGCAAACGGCGCAACGGCCAACAGGTGTCTATACGCGCGATCGAAGGAGAATTGACTAATAACAATGGAATGAACCGCGCCAAACCTGCACGAGCACGAATTCGGAACTTTCCGAGACCTTACGATTTTGCGTTTTACCCTCGATATGGGGTTTTGGAGCACGTTTCCTGAATTATTCCAACTCAAAATAATTTACACATGGTAATGAGTTAAAATAATGCACGTCCGGGTTAAAACGACACTTTATAATCAATTAGTAAGTTTTCCCAAACCAGAAACTGAGTTCAGGTAACTCATAAAATAGTAGATGAGGAATTGTGGTGATGC
The DNA here is from genome assembly GCA_963991005.1 of Barypeithes pellucidus. Taxonomy (NCBI): domain Eukaryota; kingdom Metazoa; phylum Arthropoda; class Insecta; order Coleoptera; family Curculionidae; genus Barypeithes; species Barypeithes pellucidus. The sequence goes on from OZ022556.1 coordinate 93,845,899, forward strand.
CAAATATGTTTAAAATGTTGATAAAAAATCTCTTTCTGGGTTGAGGCGAACCAAAAGAACCTGAATTACTGTAGCGTTTTTAAATAATTTGTGATAATTCGTAGGCACAGTTAGAACAACATAGAGGGTTAAGGTAGCTCCAATTTTGTAACCCACGACATTGGTAAATGCATTTTTGTTAGTGTACTTTTCTCGATATAATTACATATACAGGGTGCTGATAAAGTCTGGAATAATCGATTTTTCTTGAAAACGCAAAACTTTTTCGAAAAACGCTCGTACCCGTCGATTTTATTTTATTCTTTGAAATTTTTTGGCGTTCTTCAATATTATACCGGATGCGCCAAAAACGCTAGGCAAGTGTCAACTTCACTTTTTCAAATAGAACACCCCTTTTTTTCTCCAATATTCAGATTCCTCTCTAAACTCTAGACAAGTTTCATATAACATATTGTATGGCTAAAGTCAACAGGAATTGAAATACAGGGCCCACAATAAAAATCAAGGTATAATTTTAAGGTCTAGGTATTTACCTTCTTACCGGTTTCTACATAATAACTTAGTTACGTAAATGTCAAAACATTTAATATTTACTCCAAAGTTGTCACTTTTACCCATAAAAATGTTTCTAACGGAAGCTGAGAGAATCGAAATATTAATAATAGTAGGATGTGGAGATCGAAAGAGAACACAAATAGAAGTTTGTGAGTATTTTAATGATAAATATCCAAATAGAGAACACATAAATCAGGCAACTGTTTCCAAAATTGTTAAGAAGTATAATGAAGTTGGTCACGTTAAGGATAAACCTAGAAGTGGACGACCTAAAATTTCCGACGATGTCAAACTTGATATTCTAGTTTCGTTGGAAGAGAGACCACATTCGAGCACAAGAAGCATTTCTCAAAATGTTCAAAATATCCACGATTCAACGGTGGCAAAGTTCCTGAAAAAGGAAAAATGGCATGCATATAAATGTCAAGGAGTACAGGAACTTTTGGAAGGCGACCCTGACAGAAGGAATGAGTTCTGCGAAATTCTCATGGATAATTACTTGATTAACGATGCATTATTTCCGAGTAACATAATTTTTTCCGATGAGGCTACTTTTTTCTTGGATGGCATGGTAAATCGTCAAAATTGCCGGTATTGGTCCAGCGAAAATCCCCATTGGTTCCGAGAAATTCATACCCAGCGGCCGAGAAAAATTAATGTATGGGCAGGAATAATTCGGGATACTGTTATAGGACCCTATTTTTTTGAGGAAAATTTGACTGGCCAAAGATATTTGCAGTTTCTTGAAGAAGACCTCGCTTCAGCGTTTATTGCCTTATTTCCCGATCGGAACATTCCTGACTCACATGATACAACTATGTGGTTTCAGCAGGATGGTGCACCAGCCCACTATTCGGTCGAAGTCCGTAGATACCTGAATGAGTTATTTCATCATAATTGGATAGGTCGACGGGGTGAAATAGAGTGGCCTGCGAGGTCCCCCGACTTAACGCAATTGGACTTCTTTCTGTGGGGCTATATTAAGGAAAGGGTTTACAAAAATAAACCAGAAGATATTGATGTTCTCAAAACGCGTATAACAACAACCATAAGACAAATTACCCCAGAAATTGTACATAATGTACAGTTAGAATTTGTTGAGAGATTGGGACATTGTAGAGCCGTAAATGGACAGCATTTTCAACACTTACTCAAATAATTTTTTAGATTGTTCACTGTATTACCAATTTCCTGTTAGAATTTTTTTTCTAGCCTAAGTATTTGTCATGGAAAACAAGCTTTAAAATTATACCTTGATTTTTATTGTGGGCCCTGTATTTCAATTCCTGTTGACTTTAGCCATACAATATGTTATATGAAACTTGTCTAGAGTTTAGAGAGGAATCTGAATATTGGAGAAAAAAAGGAGTGTTCTATTTGAAAAAGTGAAGTTGACACTTGCCTAGCGTTTTTGGCGCATCCGGTATAATATTGAAGAACGCCAAAAAATTTCAAAGAATAAAATAAAATCGACGGGTACGAGCGTTTTTCGAAAAAGTTTTGCGTTTTCAAGAAAAATCGATTATTCCAGACTTTATCAGCACCCTGTATACTCACAAGAAATAAATTTTTGTTTTATGAAAAAAAGTAATATTTGTTCCATTGGGAATTTCCTGACGTCCTGAGCGGGATCTAATAAGGACGTTTCTTGTGTCCAATCGACGTCTCAGAGACCACCGGTTCAATTCATCCCATTTCTGGGACGTTTGGGATGTTTAGTGTTTACTGGGGCGCGGCAGCACGTGCTCGAAGTTTTTTTTAAATACATCTACCTACTAAAAACAACAAGGGATGGAGGATATGCTAGGGCGGAAGTTTTGAGTTTTTGTCCCGTGTCACGAAAACGATCAAGATCCGGGGCTGGGTTTTTGTAATCCCTCCTAAAAGTATGCAAAAAAAAGCTGTCGAAATATCAATATCCTATTCTCAATAATCGCAAAGATGAGAATATCAAAGTTATGAAAAAGATTACTGTCCCGAACGCCCGGCAATTTAAAACCCTCTGTACTAAACATTTTCCTGAAAGAATAAAAAATAAACTCGTTTCACATAAAACTCGGAATGCTAATACAGTAGTAGCATTTGTCATTAAAAAATACTTTAAAATTGCTATACAAAATAATATTTTTTACATCTTTCTTTTCACCTACCACACGTTCTCTCATGCATATTCATCATCACATTGGAAATTATGCGAATAAGTATTGCCGTCTTTGTAAATAACTTTTTTAATGTATTATTTAAATGACAAAACTTTTACTGTGAGATAAAATTAAACTCTAGTGTAGGTACCTACTATTCACTTTTACTTACCAACTGATGAAAATTTGCATCTGCATGGCATTGCACTAGAGGTGAGACGGTCTTGGCGTTCCGCTATATTGTCGCGGTATTTTTCCACAACGCGGCGCGTCGTGGTACGCAGGTTCGAAGTAGTGGCTATTTCTTAAGGGTATTTTCTTTGACGGTACCTAAACACGATGCCGCGCCGCGCGGATCGTGTCTTTTATTTGATAAACCTAATTACAAGGCGGAAACCATGATAAACATAATACACAGTAACAAAATAATGAACAGAATATTTTTTAAAAATCTGAAACATATACAGAGATAACAGTAATAATATACATACAGTGAGTCCCAGAAGAAATGTCTAAATTCATTTAAAATTCAGCGGTAAGTTTTTTCAAAAGACGCTCGTACCCGTCGATTTTGATTTTTTAATTTTTTTTTGTGGTAATTTCATTTATACAGGGTAGCTCAAAAATAAGTTACGACCATCAACTTCATTTTTCCAAATGAAAACATATATTTTTTATTTCATTTTTGAATTTTGCATTGAATTCTAAGCATGTTTCATGTACCATGTCCTATACATAAACTCAACAGTTATTGAAAAAATTAGGATTGAACATATCTATAAGTAAGACCTGTTTATTAAAAAAAAACACAACAAAATCAAATTAAATGTTGAAAATGTGCGCCATTTACGGCTTGACAATATCCAAGACGATCAATAAACTCTCTTTGCACGTTTCCAACCATTTCCGGAGTTATGACACGCACTTCTCTTCGGATCCTTTCTTTCAACTCCTGCGTATTGTTTGGCCTGTTAACAAATACTTTTGATTTGAGGTAACCCCACAAAAAAAAGTCCAGCGGAGTTAGGTCTGGCGACCTAACAGGCCATTCGATAGGTCCTCTCCTTCCAATCCACCGATTGGGAAAGGTTTCATCCAAAAATGTGCGCACAGTGGCCGCATAGTGCGGAGGAGCACCATCTTGTTGGAATATCAGTTCTTCGTCAGGGGAGTCTGGATCCAATGGATTCGGAAATAAAGCCACTAATGCTGGAATTAATTCTAGTTGGAGAAGTTCGAGATATACTTGTCCAGTTAAAGACTGTTCAAAGAAAAATGGACCAATTACTCTTTCGCGTACGATTCCACACCAAACATTTATTTTCTTAGGGTACTGGCTGTGAACCTCTATCATCCAATGCGGATTTTCTGTTGCCCAATATCGACAATTTTGTCTGTTCACATTACCATTCAAATAGAACGTAGCTTCATCCGAAAAACTAATATTTTTTACTAAATTATTATCTAGATTGCACATATTTTGCATGCGTCCGCAAAACTCACTTCGCCTATCGAAATCATCTTGAAATAACTCATGCACTGGAATAACTTTGTATGGGTGATATTTGTGCTTTTGAACTACTCGGTGAACAACAGATTTCGGCATGTGTAAATCGGCCCCAATGTGCGACAGGGGAGTACATGGATTTTCTTCCAAGGAAAGCAAAACGTGAAGTTGTTCATTTTCATCTCGAGTAGGACGACCAGATTTAGGCAAATCTCTAACATGACCGAATTCTCTAAACTTAGCCTCTATTCTACTCACCATCTTTTGACATATGGGAGGACGATCAGGATGGATTTCATTAAATAATTGGGCTGTTTCTATTTGATTACGTGTTTTATCACCAAACCCAACCATGCATAGAATTTCAATTTTTTCCCGTTCCGTTAACTTCACCATTATTGTGAAAACCGCAACTTTGAAACTACGCTTGACAATAATTATACTTATTTGAAATAAAATTGTCATACAGTTTCTATGGAAATAAACGGTGACAGTGAGACAGTACACTCTTACTTATTATGAAGCCCAAAATGCCATATTGCCAGAAGATTTGATAGATCGTTGGATTCCCTAAATGATATGTTCAATCCTAATTTTTTCAATAACTGTTGAGTTTATGTATAGGACATGGTACATGAAACATGCTTAGAATTCAATGCAAAATTCAAAAATGAAATAAAAAATATATGTTTTCATTTGAAAAAATGAAGTTGATGGTCGTAACTTATTTTTGAGCTACCCTGTATACATGAAATTACCACAAAAAAAAAATTAAAAAATCAAAATCGACGGGTACGAGCGTTTTTTGAAAAAACTTACCGCTGAATTTTAAATGAATTTAGACATTTCTTCTGGGACTCACTGTATAAAAAACTAAAACAAGAAAAAATCAAAAAGTCATGACAGAGTCTTTCAGCGTTTAACAAGTCGACATATTTCCGGTAGTGAGGAGTTAAAAAGGTCAACACTGACATTACTCTCATTATACAGATCGCACATACTGTACAGTGGGGAAAACCTCAACATATTCGTAGGCGGCGCCGCCAAATAAAAGCAGCTACTATGACGACTATGTAATCGTGGTACACAGAAGTTAATCTTGGACAGAAAGTCTGGACAATGAATCAGGTTATTCAAAATTTTAAAGAGGGTTGTTAATAGGAAAAAGTCCCGCCGCTCCTTCAAAGAAGCAAAACCAAACATGCTAAGCAATTGCTCATGAGGGAAACCCTGCTGAGGATAGGTACCATCCCGCTTAAAAGTAACATATTTTAAAAACCTCCGCTGAACACCCTCCAAATTGTCACTGTGAATACCATTCCAATTTCGATCGTACAGAGGCACTATATAAACTGATGCCTGAATATTCGTAAAATCCCTTGTACATCGTAGAATGAACCCATATGCCCTCGATGCCTCAGAAATAACAGTGTCTATGTGAGAACAGAAGGAAAGTTTAGTATCAAAAATTATTCCAAGATCTCTAAACTCATTAACGCGTGAAACTGGCCGATTATCAATCGTATAATCATATACAATAACTAATGACTTCGTAGTATAAGAAACAACGTTACATTTTAGTATATTTAGCTGTAGATTATTTTCAGCGCACCAATCAACAACAAGATCAAGGTCAGATTGAAGATATCTGCAGTCGTCGAGGCTATTTATCCTTTTATACAGTTTAACATCATCAGCATACCTCAACTCATTAGCTATGAGTCTGAGACCGATATCATTGATGAAACTAATAAACAGCAACGGTCCCAAAACCGATCCTTGGGGAACACCAGAAACGTGATGATTTAATGCCGTAAATTTGAACATATTGCTTTCTATCCATTAACTATGATTTAAACAACGAAATCAGTGAATCGGAAAACCAAAATTATTGACTTTCTTAAGTAATAGTCTATGGTCAAGTCGGTCAAAAGCTTTAGTAAAGTCCAAATAAATTACATCCGTTTGAGAACCCTCATCAATTTGACTGTGCAATATCCTGAGTAATCACCATAAGATTCGAGACTGCAGATCACCCTTGTAGAAACCGTGCTGAGTTGGTGATATTAAATTTTTTAATAGAGGAAATATAGAGTCATGAAGGAGAAATTCAAAAATTTTACAAAAATTACAAATAATGGAGATAGGCCTACAGTTAATAACTTCCGATCTCTCACCCTTTTTATAAACCGGACAGACCTTTAACACTTTCCATATGGAAGGAAATTCATTAGTTTTTAAGCAAAGATTAAATACCTTCATAAGAGGTTTCGCCAGAATAAATCTGCAGTCCCTTATGAAAAATCCTGGGATAAGATCAGGTCCCGTGGTGAATGTAGGTTTAAGTCGAAGCATTGCAGTGACAATTTCATGTTCGGAAAAAGGTGATACGTTGATTGTAGGTGGACGCATTGAAAGAGCAACATTATTGTCGGGAAGATCACTGACGATTTCTGGAAGAAATCAACACAAGAATTCCGAACATCATTCACACCCTCAAGCCCATCTCCATTGTAACACATATGACCAAAATTGTTTAGGGTCATGCTTGATATCAAATTGCACTTAAGCAATGTAGTGTTTGTAAGCAACAAATATATCTTTTTTTATTTTATTTCTAAGCAATTTAAATTTCGCTAGCTCCGAGGGATCACGAGCTCTCTTAAACCTCTTGTGACACCTATTCTTGCTCCGGATGTCAGATAGATAGTCTTGGATCAAGAAGGCAATACGGTCGATGCGTGCTAAGCAGGTTCGAATTAGTGGGTATTTTTTTAAGGGTATTTCTTAGACGGTATTTGTTTTGACGGTATACACCAGCGTTTACACGTCGCGTGCAATGCTGCCAGATCGAAAATGACAAAGACGGTAGATTTGACATACGAAAAACGGTAGATTACGGTAGACTGTACACGGTACACGGTCTGCCTGGTACCACATAACAACAACAATTTACAAAATATTAAAAAGAAAGGCAAAATTATACACAAATAGAAAATGGTAGATTTACAGTTAAAAAGTACGTTCCTCCTGTCTGGTACACCTTAAAGGCAAATTACTAAGAAAAAAAAAAGTTATTATAATGATCATTTCAAAAAGAAAACCTACTAAATCCAATTTTAATACTAGTCTGCTTTTTATTTTTACGCTCTGCGGTAGCTAGACTCTCGATAGATCTACTGTAAAAGCGGTAGATCTGGCAGCACTGGCCGCTTGCCGGAGCAAATCGGCATTAGGTCACCATCATCAACTTGACTTTTTTTAAATACGGGCCTGGACTTTTTATATATTATACAATATACAGGGTGTTATGGAAATGACGTATTATATTTAAACCGGCAATTCCTGAGATGAAAACAAATTGAAGAAAAATATCCAGAAATGGTGCTTCTGTCAAACCAAAAATTACCACGTGGTGCCCCTGTTCGGAAGGTAAACACAGCAACATATGGCAGTGAATCTTGAACAGTGTTGTCATATCTTCAGGGTAAACTCTTTAGAAAGTCAATAACCGTTTGACAGATTTCAAGTTGTATACTTTTCAGGGTACATTATTATAAATTTTACGTTCAGTTCGCTGGGAAACAATCTCTGATTTATAAACTTGAACTGACTCGAACGAAACGCCGCGGAGTTTATAAATGGTCAGGTATGTTCTCATTTATTTAATTCGCACGACACCCGGTAGATCTGGACAACTTAAAAGTTTATAAATGCCACTTACCCTTTAGAAAAAAAAATGCAATTTTATTTACCTTTTCGGACTTATTTAAAACTAACTTAATTTATAAAAAACACAAAGTACTCACATCACAAAATCACATTAGTTTTCGCGTTACAACACATTTAAGTACCGTTCAATCTGAATTACTATTTTAAAGTGCTACTGTGTAGACAAAAATACACCCTTATGTCTGGGAAATACTGTATTTAACATCTAAAAATTTTAAAAATAAATAACACGTTGATTCTCAGGATCGATATCGGCCGGCTTCTTTAAACAGCTGATTGTGGAAATCGGGCTAATATTTAAAAATACAGCGTTGCCACTTTCGATGTTTTATAAGCGACTATCATAAATTGCCGAATTTCCTTCTATAATATTACTTTCCTGTATAATTATAGTCTCGGAAATAGCAACCGCGCTGGCTCTAGTAGCGGAGAGTTCTCGGAACGAAAGTTCGACGACTGGTCCGAAGATGGACTAGACCATTATTTCAAAGGGTAGTTCCTGTCAATTGTTAACATCACTGTTTCATTTTATCTTTACTAAAGGGTTAATGGCCCATAGAAATTAGGGTTTTTATTATTTCTATTGCGAAATGATTAAGTGCTCTTGTTCTATGTGTGTTATTGTAAAGGGTAATTATGCGTTAGTGTTGGGGTTTAGTGATAAGCTTATTATGCACTCTCACACTATCATCAGGACACGTGATGAGCATAAAGTTTCTCCCATAGAAAAAATAACTGAAAGTGCCCTGGATTCCTTAATCTTAATCGCGTCCTGAATTTACTTTCTAAGTAAGCTAAATATATATTTTTATAAGAAACTAAAGTTTTACACTTTTAAACATTTTGGCAACATTGTGCCCGAACATCTGTTGATTACTCAGCTGAGCAATGTAATATGTCCATATATGAATGTGCCGAAGAGTTGTGTGTGGGTTTAGGGGTGAATTACCCCACTTTTTAAACGTTCGATTTAAAAAAAAATATATGTAGCGCTTCTCTAGGACACCCCAGGAGTCACCCATTTAAATATAATACGTCATTTCCATAACACCCTGTAGGTATATATTATTATAAATTATAAATTATGAAAAAGGGCCGAAACCTGCGTGCAGTGGTATACAACACTTCCTGGTTTTCCAATGTTTTGTTCGTTAAATTCCCCATCTTCATTAAAATACCCCTAACACGTTCTTGTAATTATTTCGTTTCGAAGACACTGAAGATTTTTAAATTATCATTGCTATTTCTGCCTTTAATTGTTTTGTTATTACGTATACCTACTACTACTGTTTCTTTTTTATTTCAAACTAATAGTTGTATCAAATTTCTATATTAGCGTAAGAACAAGTAATTTATTTTGTTAATACAAATATGTTTGAGCACATTCTTAAGACTTTTAAAAGAGGCATTGAGTTTTACATTTTCGAATTATACCGGATTTAAAAAAAAAGTAAATACAGGAACGTAGCACGGGTATTTTAATGAAGATGGTCAATTTAAGGAACAAAACGTCGGAAAACCAGTAAGTGTTGTATACCAATGACCGTAGATTTCGGTCCTCTTTCATAATTTAGACAAAAACCCGTATTTAAAAAAATTAAGTTGATGTTGGTGACCCAAAGACGAAACGTCGCATGAAAAATCTGATAATGCCATCTTGTGGAAAATAAAAATTAGCAATGAGGAAGTGAGATTTATTTTTGGGCATATTTTCGAACAAGTCAGGAAAAAATAAAAACCAGAACTCAAAATTTTAGATTTTTCCAAATATTTTGAAAGTCCCTGTATTTATTTTTGATTTTTCGCGGCATATTATTGGACATTACGCAACTTTGCCTCAATTTAACCGACTTCGTATCTCTTACCGTTTCCGAAGTTCCAATAGTGAAGGCCGAATTTGTAACACCCTGTATACAGAATGTGTTAAAATATATGGTGAATAAGGCATTGAGTACATTGGACCAAAACAAGGCTAGAACTTCATATAGGTACAATTTTGTGATTTGTCCCCTCATTACCGAGCTACAGCCCCCTAAGCGGAGATTCTGACGATGGTTTTCACTAAATATTTTTGAAACTATCAATACTATTAAGGGGATATATACAGGGTGTTTCATTCACAGGATTCCGGAGTACCTATAAACGAGTTTTCATCCCAAGCGTTTATTAGGAAAAAAATGCCAAAGGAAAAAAACTTTGTAATAGAACTAGAACTCGCGGAAAGTCTATATTTTTTATTTCGGAAGATTTTTAGATTTAATTTTTTTACTGCTCCATATAGAAAAAAATTATGGGCTTTCCTCGAGTTGTTAACAAAATTTAGACATCTTTCGTTAAAAAAATTTTTTTAAATGTACCTACTGTTTTCGTAGAAAGCGAAAATTCCGGTTTTCCGCGTAGAAAATTGAAGTATAGACCCCGATCACATGCAGTCTCTTTCTTCCGATTACCGTTGTTTCTGTCGGCGTACCGATTACGGGTGGACGCTCGACGTATTTTTCTAACTGCAAGGGAAGATCCAATTCGCCTCGTGCCTTCAAAGCGCGAAACGAACAGGGGTCAAATCGGAGATTTCGACTGACTCCGGCATCCTCTTAAGTGGATGTCGGAGGAAAGTCCATAATTTTTTTCTATATACAGGGTGATTCACGACGAGCTTGCATTAGAACTTTATAGAGAACTACTTAATATCTGTTTCTGAAACTTTGGGGATTCAGGTTTATCGATATGCTCTCTTTAACTAAAATATTCACATGTTTTTATCATTTCCGGTTATACCGGAAGTAGCTGCCAACTTTCGTTTTTTAACTACAACATGCTAATTTTTATTACATTTTTTTACATGTTTTTGTCAGACCCTGTTATTTTTGTAGATATCTGGACTTTTTGTAATTATTTGGCAAATACATGACGATGAAATAATCCATATAATTTTTTTACCTTAGCTCTTGGACTAAAATTTTTTTTTAACCGTATAGCTAGAAAATCATCAAGTCTCAAAAATATTTCAAATTCGGCAGAAAATGTATAGGGTGGTCACAATTCAAGCTTAATTGTGAAAGAATTCAACTATTAAAAACTTTCTTATTTTAAATGGAACACCCTGTATATTTTTTGTTTAATTTGATGGTAAATTAGTTATTCTTTATAAATAGTATTTACTGTCCTATACCTATATCAAACCGTTTTCTCAAAAAATCTTACCTTATTCCGAAAATACTATTTGTTCGAATGTGCTATGAAAACAATAATTGTACTTAGGGGCTGCATACTGATGTACTAAATAGATACTGAAGGAAAATCTAATTGAAAGGGTGAAGGCAGCATTTCAATCTCTCACTGCATAAGAATTTAGGAATGCTAGAAGAAATAGTATGATGAAAAGAATACATAAATGTTTGGAAGTAAAAGGCAATCATTTCGAACATATTTTAATCAAAAGATACCTATTGGGTATAATTTTCAAACACATTTTTAATTCAAAAATTTTAAGTTAAGAAACTTGTTTCATTGCTATTTAAAAAATAATAATATTTAAACAAAACAATTTAAAACAATCAATTGCATTTTATTTATAAATTCAATTAAGATTAATTATAGAACGTTGAATTTTCAAGCAATCAATCACTTTTCCTCCGTATAGACATCAGTATACAGCCCCTAAGTACAATTGTTTTCATAGCACACTTTAACAAATAGTATTTTCGGAATAAAATTGGATTTTTTGAGAAAACGCTTTGATATAGGTATAGGACAGTAAATACTATTTATAAAGAATAACTAATTTGCCATCAAATTAAACAAAAATATACAGGGTGTTCCATTTAAAATAAGAAAGTTTTTAATGGTTGAATTCTTTCACAATGAAGCTTGAATTGTGACCACCCTGTACATTTTCTGCCGAATTTGAAATATTTTTGAGACTTGATGATCCTCTAGCTATTCGGTGAGAAAATTTTTTTAGTCCAAGAGGTAAGGTAAAAAAATTATATGGATTATTTCATCGTCATGCATTTGCCAAATAATTACAGAAAGTCCAGATATCTCAAAAACTAACAGAGTCTGACAAAAACATGTTCTATAAAATGTGCTTAGTATTTAACGCTTAATCGAAAAATGTAATAAAAATTACCATGTTGTATTTAAAAAACGAAAGTTGGCAGCTACTTCCGGTATAACCGGAAATGATAAAAACATGTGAATATTTGAGTTAAGGAGAGCATATCGATAAACCTAAATCCCCAAAGTTTCAGAAACATTTATTTAGTAGTTCTCCATAAAGTTCTAATGCAAGCTCGTCGTGGATCACCCTGTAAAGCACTATAAAAAATTAAATCTAAAAATCTTCCGAAACCAAAAAATATAGACTTTCCGCGATTTATACAATTACCTATATGATTTATTTAGTTATTAAGCTAGAATAACGTAAATTGGTAAATTATAGATATAGATGTTCTCTCTCTCTATAAAAATTTAAAATAAAAAACTGATTATTCCTATGAGAGAAACTTTTTTAATACTCTTTAGAAACTAAGGTTTATTACTAAAAATCACATTTATTATATAATATTATTATAATAATATTATTCCAAAACCCATAAAAAGTGACAACACTATTCTTTTCTGAATAACTTTATTGTTTAAAATCACTTTTAAACCAAATTTCTAGTTAATATTTACAAAAGTATAAGTTCTCGCAAAATTAATTTTAAAATACATAATAAGATCGAATAATTAGAATATCATACAGGGCAGGTTAAAATTAGAAGTTACTTTAAACAAGTCGCAAAAAAGCTTTTTTCTTTCCTTAAATAATTTAGACTTACATGTTAAATCTTCTTATATTCTGAACAAAAAATATGTTAAGAGATTTTTTGATATTGCACTCGATTAACCATTTATAACTAATTTTCTGACCAAATGTTTCTAAGCAGTTAATAACTGCATACCTATATCACAATGTTAAAGCCATGGAAACGATTATTGTATAAAATGAAACATAAATGATATTTGAATGAAAGAAATGTATTTCAGCTTACTAATAATAATAATCTACAAAAAAAATTATTTAAAAAATTGTTCAATAGGACCTCTGGTTTGTTGAATGCGTTTCTGTAAACGCATTTTTCCTAAATTGAACAACTTTTCGAATAATTTTGTTTGTAGATTATAGTATATTACTAGTAAGTTATTTTTTTGATGTTAATGATGTTTTACACATATTATTTAACAAATTAAAGATGAAATACATTTCTTTCATAAAAATATCAATTCTGTTCTATTTTACAAAACTGTTTCCATAGCCAACTGACTAAAAACAGAGATATTTAGTTTCTAATTGCTTAGAAACATTTGGTCAGAAAATTAGTGACAAATGCTTAACCAATTGACATATCAAAAAATCTCTGAACGTTTTTTTTGTTGAGAATATAAGAGGCTTTAAAATATAAATCCCAATTATTCGAAAAAAGAAATAAAAATAACTTATTTTTGCGACTTGTTTAAAGTAACTTCTTATTTTAACCAGCCTGTATGATGTTCTAATTCGATATTATTGTGTACCTTTTCCTTTAAATTTATTATACAAAAACATTTGTAAAGATTTCCTGCAAATTTGGTTTAAAAATAATTTCAAACGATAACGTTATTCAGAAAAGAATATTGTGGTTACTTTTTTGGACTAACGTGTATGTAAATTAATATTGAAAAAGTGTAATAGGTATAGTAAATAAAAAAAATTATGTAAATGATTTACGTCGCGCTTTTACTTCAGCAAAATTTGTTATTATATCTTTTAATTCCAATTTTGTTGCCTCCTCAGCTTTCACGGCTAAAACTGAAAGACCACTAAGTCGTTGTTCACCACTTATCTTGCTCAAGTTTTTAGATTCCATAACTTATAACAAATATATTCCTACCTATTACTCTCTAAAAGACTCTCTATGATGAAAAAATAGAAGTTTTCAATCCATAACCAAATTCTCAGTAAGAAATAATTCTTTGAAAACTTAGCCATGCCGCCAAATAAGTATAAAAAACATTATTCATAAATAACAAGTGCTGTATTATGCGTATCAAAGAACACCTATTTCGTTGCGATAGGGATATTTTATATTTTAAATTCAATTTCCTGGTAATGTTTTGAATTGTAAGAAAACTGATAAAAAATAATTAGAAAAATTTTTATTAATTAAATTACCAAAACAAACAAATTCACAAAAAATATTTGGTAAGTATATTCACAAGAAAATTAAAAGAGAATAAAATTAACGTAAATAAAATAAACAACAAAAACATAAACAATATTATACCTAATACTTATATAGTAGGTACCTAACAGCAATATTTTAATGATAAAAAAATAAACGTTTCAAAAATGAAAAAATACTATTTTTGTAATAAACAAAACAAAAAAGGAACGATATACCTAAAATAATACACGTCTGGCTTTCACGGATGCAAGCTCGTTGATCATCTGATTATGATCAAGAGCCTGAGAAATATCATTTTCGATCGAAATAATGGCCAAATCTGATAGGCGTTCTTGACTCATAGATGTCCTTAAATAATTCTTTATTAGTTTTAACTTAGAAAAACTTCTTTCACCTGAAGCTACTGAAATGGGTAATGTAAGGTATATCCATAAGACTATAAATAAATTTGGAAAAAGAGACTGTAGATTTTTTTTAGTTATATAATTTAAAATGTCTATGGGAAAGGATGAATCAGTAGTATTTTTAGGATTAAGAATCTTGATATGTTAAAATTTCATTATGTAAATCTAAGCCGTCAATGCCTTTAGATATTACTCTATCAATCTCAACTTGCAATTCGGTATCTAAATTTACACATGATTCTTTAATTAAGTCAGATTCTAAATTTTCAAAATTACATAAGAACCCAAATAAATTTTGAAATTTGTTTATACCCTCAAACCGCTTTTGTAAAGACTGAATGGTTGTATCTAAAATTAGAAAATGAAAATCGATTTTAAATTTTTGCTTTGGATCTGCTACAGATTCATCCTTACTTTCATATGGTACTATTGGGAATACCTGCTCTACATCGTTTTTTGCTGCTTCTTCTTTAGCTTTATTGATGAGCAAATCAAAATTTTTGTCTCAACGTTTTTCGTTAAAATAAAGATTAAGATTTTCAATTTCTTTATGGCAGTCATTTAAGTTTCTATTCGGATCTTGTAGTATTTTACTTACTATATTAATTTTTTCTAAAATATCATGCCAGATTAAAATCGAACAAATAAATTTAAAAGTCTTAATTTTATCCAATTAAGATTGTGCACTATGTTTTGTCTTTATGTCTCGTGATGTATCTTTTGTCAAAAATTCTAGGCTATTACAAATTTCTTCTAACTGATATCTAAGAGGACGAATTGCTTTAATTCTACTTTCCCACCTAGTTTCACTTACTGAGCAAACGTTTGGTAACATTTTTAGACATATTAAAATGATAAAATATATGATTTTTTTTTAAATTTGTAATAAAGAATACTGAATGACCGTCGATTTTGCGCCCCTCAAAATTTTGCGCCTGTGTGCATGCACGCCCTGCACGCTCGCCAGGAACGGCCCTGTATGTTCCTACTAGGCCCGGTGGGTCTGGGCCTGGAGCCCCACTTTCAGAGGAGCTCAGCACTTTTTGCTTGCGCGACACTATACTTATTCAACACAAACAAGACAAAAACTTACCTTATTTGCAAAACGAATAGGTATGGTTTTTTATTACATTACAAATGTGTAGGGACTCCTTTTCTTGATAGTATTAAATCGTAATAAATTAGTGTTGCGTAAGAACAAAACACTTTTTGAAGTGGCGAGGGGCCTCGCATTGCGTAACGGGAGGCCACTTTGGGCCGTGGGCCCCCTGAGTCCCCCTGTGTTGCATGGTCGCTGCATAGTAATTCCGCGCCTGTACACAGCGTTATTTGTTTGTTATAGCGATTAGCGTTTCGAGATTAGTTTCTTGATACTTATAACTTAGGCTTAAACTACTGTGAAAAATGCGTGGCACCCGCTTTAATTTAGTGTGGAATGTGTAGGAATATATAACCAATTCGTTTGATCCCGTAAATAATTACGATGACAAACTTATTGTTACAAAGTACAGACGTCCACAGCCAGAATTAAGAAGCCTAGTCGTAAGTGTTAGATGTTAGATTAAAACACGGAATTTATCAAAACAAACAAAGATAACTGAAAATCTTTACAAAAGCAATTTAAACGCACAACTTACACTTTTCTTCTAAAATACAGACTTCCGACAGTTGACATTTTAGCCACAGAGTATCATTAGTATAGAACTGAACCTTAACAATCTAAACAGTAGGTACAAAGGTAGAAATGCTGGTTTGCCAAGTTTAACAGATATATTAACAGTAAGTACATAGGAAAACAAAATCGTTTGATTTAAAACAGACCGCATCAGAAATTTGTTTTGCCGGTAGTGTTTATTTATTTTCTACAGATAAGCAGTGCCGTAGATAGATTTTTTTCCGGTGGGGGGGTGGGGGTGTACTGCTATGGCAGCGCAGCCTTTATTTTACGGTTCCCACTTCGAGGCTAATCCCCCCCCCCCCTTATCTACGGCGGTGTGATATGTCATCTTGCTGGAAAAATGAGGGTATAATTCCTTAGTGTTCTCCAAAGGCGAATCCCGAACTTCGTTTTGGGGGAGGAGGTCAAACTTTGTTTTCGGGGGTGTCATACAAGAAAAAAGAAGGAAAAGTAATGCTGCGTTAGTTAAGACAGTATGTATGTTATTTTTCGTATTCCACTATTGATTGGGGGGGTCATGACCCTCCCTGCATAAGGGCGTATCCAGAACTTCGGTTTGGGGGGGGGGGTCATGCATGGCAAAATTACGAAAAGTAATACCCTGCCGCGTTAGTCAAACCGGTATATGGTATTTTTCGTGTTATATTGATGGTTTGGGGGGGGGGGGTCATCACCCCCATGACCATCCCCGGATCCGCGCTTGCCCTGCATCCGCGCTTAGTTCTTCCCACTAAGCAAGAAACATCTTTTTCACGTTTGATAACGTTATTTTAAAGGAACTTAGAAAACGTTTTTTCTCAAACAGACCATTGATGTATCAATGATGATTTTATTTAACATTTTAAAAAATAACGTCATTCATATGTTAATTTTAATATGTAATTATAATATTATTAACGGAACTTGTTAGTAACGTATAAATCATGTTAGTTGAATATACGTTTTATTTCTACCATCACAGACATGTTTTTATTTCAATCTTTTTGTTATGTTATGAATAAACGCAAACTTGTTTCGTCAAATAATGTAATTTTCTTAACGTTACTGAAACGGGTTTCGATCCACTACTGGACAACACCGACAATGGCCAAATATAACCTAACTTTACTTCCTTCCTTCTCCTTCATGTCGTGGGGTGATGGTGTGTTGTGTTTGTTTAGCCGTCATAAAATTATATTAAGAGCTTTTTATTTAAAAAAACAAGATAAAGTAAGGTAAGTACCTATTATATCAGTATACTAATTTGGAAATCTCGATATTTTGTAAATTTTCATAGGCTCATTAAATAGATAGATTATTACAGCTCGGTCGGTCGCGGCCATTTTGCAACCATAAAATTTTGAGGCCCAGATTACGAATCTTGGGAAAAATATTCCCTTTTTTTATTTAAAATTAAGATTTATTTATAGGTATGGTTAAATTAAATTAACAAAAACCAGTCAAATATGATTGTAATCTTTTAGTGAATATTATTAATAAGTATTTTAAATATTTTAGTACAACAAGTATCTTCAAGTGGCAGGAAAGAATGAGGCCGAGTTTATACGGAGGGGCTTGATTAGCGTATTCGCAAATAAGCAGTCAATTATTTGTGGACAGGCCAGAAACAAAACTGAAAGATTGCAAAATCATCTATCTCTTAAGAGGTTTGTTTTTAAATTAATACCTATACAATCAAATGTAAATGTATTGCGTTTTCTCAAACAGATGCAGCTCAAACGGTGCACAACATTATCAATAAAAGCTGGAGACATGTATAATGGAGTGGTTTAGGAACTCCAATCAGAGGCTTAAACGAAAAGAACTAAACAATTGGTAAGTTATTAAATTAGTTTAAGTTAAAAACTAGCAGGTACCCGCAGCTTTCTTTTGCGCAATCCAATTATTCAATTCGTTATACAAGCAAAGCTGCGGATAACATTCAAATATGTATTTATTTCTACAATATGGCTTATTTTGACAGAAAATTTTTAATCATAGATCAATTGTTAGAAGATGAGTGCTTCCCTTTAAAAAATAATCATCAAGCTACGTTTTGTAGTAGCTCCAAAGTAAGAAGGACAAATATTTTGAAAACAGATAAACTTACACAAAAAACATTTTCGTAATTACTGAATCCAATAACATCTTAATATAATACACAAATATTGCCAATCAACACAAATCTTCCTTTTTTTAGTTGGCCCCTCAATTTTCTGGATTCTATGAAGAATGTTCAAATTTAGAAACACCCTTGAATAGTTTTAAATTTCTTCCAAATAAAAAAATTAAGGGGCAACAAATTAGAGACAAAAACTGAAAATTCCATTTTTTAAAATCTCTCGGGTACTTATTCAAAAATTATTTTCACCAAATTAATACGCCCCAAAATATGAAACGTTTCCTCGGTATCGCTTACCTTTTCAAGATAAATACAACAGAGTAGATACCTCAAACCATTTTTTTTTCAGAATATCTACATTTTCAGTAAGCAGCAGCGTTGCTAGATACAATTTTTACAAGTCGCCATCAGCACTGAAAAAATTGAGGGTAATTTTAATTGTTATATTATGTATTTTTTACATAAAATATTGTGTAATTTAAAAAACACCAATTTTATTATGTGACTGAAGTTTACTTTATAAAATAACATATTTAAAAGGGGAAATATTACCTCATTACAAAAATTTACATCCCAAAAATAAATATTCCATAATATTATCATGCAGTTATTTAAACTACCCACAATATTATGTGATTTTACAATGGTTAATAACATATTTTATTATGTGCAATTTTAAGTTGTAATTTTACATAATACATTAAAAAGTACACAACATATTAGGTATATATACATGGCATAATAACAGAATAAATAATGTATTTTGTCACAGACTGTATAATTCCTTAATATACCGCATAAGTAATGTATATTTACGTAATATACTACGGAATTTACAAGATTGCGGCCATATTTGTATCAAAGGCGCGTTGGAACACGAAATTCGGTCATTTATCCATCGCTCGCCGTTTTGGTACGACATACTTTGAGCTTAGTCCGTTTGTTGTGTAAGTTTTTGTGTTATTTGTAAGGTAAGAGCTGTTTAAGTAAGTTTTAAATAAGGTATAATACAATGATAACCTGTAGTACGTGTAGTTTTCAATGTATTACGCTTCGCAAATACAATTTACACCAATACTTGCATAGACATTGGCAAGGAGCAACATTTAGATGTTTATTTCCGAAGTGCTTAATGGCTTTTAGGTCCTATAATAATTTTAAACATCATGTTTATCGCAGTAATCATAATACCGTCTTAGATCAAGAAAATAGAAATTTGGAAGTTGTTTATACTTGCTCATTACAATCTTGTAATTATAAAAACAACATTCAAATGAATTTGTTCAAACACGTGTCTAAACACATAATTTCGGGAATTGATTTAAAATGCCCCTTAAGGCAGTTTTGCAAATGTAAAAGTATTTATAACAACGTAAATACTTTTCGAGTCCACGTAACAAGGTTACACTACGATAGGGGCAGTTCCGAGGGTAGTTCTAAGACGAATAATACTAATATTTGCTATTTGCCTGATAAAACATGTAATCAGGCAGTAGATAACGACATTTTGGAGGAACCTTTGAGGTAGATAATAACGCGAAGAAATAAAATTATTTTTAATAAATAGCCTGAAAAATGTATTTAACGACATGACAATAT
Organism: Barypeithes pellucidus; assembly: GCA_963991005.1. Lineage (NCBI taxonomy): Eukaryota > Metazoa > Arthropoda > Insecta > Coleoptera > Curculionidae > Barypeithes > Barypeithes pellucidus. The sequence goes on from OZ022556.1 coordinate 93,865,828, forward strand.
ATTTTCTCGAAATATTCTGGTTAGTTTTAAAACTTTTAAAATATGACAACTATATAATCTATACCTACCTAGTAACTTATGAAGACAAAATATATATGTTTCTGTTTCAGACCAATCACCATATATGCTATATGTTGAAAGACAGCAAAGCCGCATTTGCATTAATATTTATATTAAATTTAAAATATCCTGCCAACTTGGAAGCAACTTTGGAATTTTTTCAGCGATTTATACTAAAAATTCATCCGGACGGTGGGTCAAAATGTAATAAAAAAATGTCCAACACAAAAAAAAAAGTTTTCAACTTAATGATTAACTTGAAGGATTTTTAATATGAATACTAATTGACATTTGAGTACGACCCTATTAAAGATTACGAGGCATAAATAATGGCAATGGCAATACTGCTACTACAAGAAATTGCATTTTTTATTTGACGATATAAAGGATGCATATTTACGGTTAAATGGATCTCTTATTAAGATTTTCTTTTTACTTATTGTTATATTTTGTGTATAGGCAACAAGGGCCCTGTTATTTATACACAGAAAAATGTATAAGTAGTATACTCAAACGTTTTGAAGTATTCCACGTTAGGTTTTGATGGGGTTAATTCAAATATTTTTTGTCATTGCTAAGATGTTGAGTTATTGGTCATGTAAATGTTTTAATTAGGAATATATATCTAAATATGCAAATTAAAAAGCACCTTTATTAGTTAAGCCAAAGTGTTAACGGCAATTGATCGACCCCTGTACTTGAAGCAGATTTATTTTTTATTTTAAGTTTTGTATTTTATTTATTTTGTAAATATAATAATGTGCGTTTTCTACTTAGTGTATCCATTTTTCGGAATAAAGATTTTTGTACCAAAGATTTTTTATCATTGACATTTCGAATGTAGGTTGTTTCCCTACTTTTATATTTTTATAAGAAATTCGGGGAGAAGTAATGCTAATAGGGTAAGTAATACCGAGCCTTAAGATGTGTGCGAATATATACTTATTTTAACCTATTAATGTAAGAATTAGAAACAACTTTCTGACGTTGTTTTCAACTTTTAAAGTTAATGGTTTAAAACTGAGCATAAACTGAAGCTAAAAGAAAATATATGCTAAATGATAAAACGGCGTAGGAACCATGCCCGTACCCGCAAAAGTTACCTAGTAAATATGTAAGTTTACACTGTAATATGTATTATTACAATGTATATATGTAATATTACATTGTAAGTTTACATATCATGGTAACGTAAAATATTACATAATAAACTATGTAGAACTCGTTTAAATATACAGAATAAGATATGGTATTTTACATAGTAACTTGGGAGAAATTTCATTACATTTTGTGTAATAATCCTTATGATATTATGCAATGTAAAATATAGTTGTTCGCTCGGATTACATTGTAAAATAAAGTTTACATAACGAGTCGTGGGTAACAAAATTACCTACGTCTGATTATGTAATATTACAATTTTCTTTTTTGCAGTGAGAGCTGGCGAAAGTTGCCAAGGTGGAATTAAAGTCGCCCAATTTTCTTAAACTTTATTGTTCAGGTTTGTTAGTGGAATAAAAAAATACCTCAAACTGAACGATTTTTATTTTGAAAAAAAAATCTTATTCTCAATATAATATTTTTGTTAACCCTTAAATGTCATTTTTTCTTAGTCTAAATTAGTACCAAGATAACAAAAATTATATAGATCAAGGTAGCTCTAAAATGTCAATTTTCATAGTTCCATAGAAATGATGTGATATTGTCAACTTCTTCCTTATTCTTTATAAAAAAGTCATCGTCCAAAACCTAAAAAGCAACCATGCAGGTTTGTCAATAAATATGAAAAGTTGTTCGGTATAAAAACTATGTTTTAATATGCAATTACATCCTTCTACAAATTTTTAGAAATAAATTTTCTTTTGAGAGACTTTACAGGCGAAGATTATCATGAGTTTAATATGTAATTGCATATTAGAACTAAGTTTTGTATACTGAACAACTTTTTATAATTACAGTTTTCGATATTGTCACAAATAAGTATCTACTTTATATAGGTATGGGTACCAGACCTACTCTTGAGCCAAATTCATATTTTTTTAGAAACCTCGTATACGACTGAAAAAAATTAATGCCTGATGGTTGCATTTTATGTTCTAGACCATGGAGACCTTTTTTTTTTATGAAGAACAACTTTTCTCATAAAATTAATGATCAAAAAGTTTTCTGGCTCAAAATATTAATTTTCAAATTCACATTTCTATGCAAAACTATCAAAACTGACATTTTAAAGCTTGATCCATATAATTTTTGTTATCTCGGTACTAATTGTTGTGTACCTAATTTAGAATAAGAAAAAATTACATTTAAGTGTTCACAAAAATATTATATTGTCAAAGGATGAATCTAATCTGTCATCAATATAATGAAATTTAGCCTGCATTTATTCCTTTTAAAAACGAAATTGGTTCGTTAAAGTTTCGAAACGAGAACGTTTTATGTACAACATAATTATAACGTTTTGACACGTCCTTAAAATAAACATCTTAAGAACGAAACCAGTTCGTTATAGTTTTCGAATCAAACACGTTATTTCATAAATGTAAATGCGATTTTGTTATGTTGGCGGACATTACGACCAGTACGTTACGTAATAGTGCCGTAACAAATCCTTTTTGTACAACGTAACATGTAACCTAAAAACATATATGTGACGAAATTGGGATGTTTTTTTGCTTAGTGGGTTAGGGACATAAAAAATTCAGATAGGTTCTTTAGTAAATAAAGTAAATAATTATTATTTACTATCAATTATTGACCAAATTTAAATATTTGGACGTGATCCAGAAAAAATTACGCTCCTGGGCTTTTCTGTAACTCCCCAACACTCATAGATCACGCCATATTTATATAAATTTAAGTAGCTCATAATAATAAGATAAGAACCGGAAACAGATCCTTGAGGAACCCCCAGTTATATTATTCACACTACTAAAATATATATTAGTATTACAAATAATCTGCTAGCGAATGACCTGACAGATAATATATTTTCCTATGAGGTGCAATCGTGCAATATTGTTATTAATTGTTCAAAAAACAGTGCAATTTGTATGAGTAGGTAGGTTAACATACATAACATAACATACTAATGTACAAGAGGTTCAAACGTTATATTGTGTCGTTGTACATGCATCCAGCATGTTGGCGACCGCGACACACCCCTATCCATGAGCGAACTAGGGCTTTAGCCCCCCCCCCCCCCCCCCCCCCGAACAAACCCGAACAAACCCGAACCAACCCCCCCCCCCCCCCCTATCTAATGAAATGGACCAGCATATTGTGAAGTCAGAAGTGATCAACTCGTTAAACTGTTATATGAGAGAACAGTAAAGCAATTTCGTTTTATTGCTTTGCTTATATAGCCCTAAGAAATTCCGATACAGAGCTGAAGATATTTGAGTTGCCTAAGTGTTTTTAAAATAATATTTTAAACCTCTTGTTAAAGTTATGGCAAAATTGGATTCCCAGAAGAGATATTAATGATTATAAATAAAAGGCTATTATTTTGGTAAAATTGAGGTTTATTATGATTAAGTTGCACCTTAGATCATAAAATATCGTCCATAAATTAAACAGAGACGCCAATATCTCACACCTAAAATCAAAATCCACCTCGGTTAATCGACATTGTATGCAATGGCAAACGATTGGATAATGTATGCAATAAAACGTATTATTACATGCGGCGCGCTCGTAGAACCACCCCTCCACTTATCGTAGCTCCTCCTGGCGATTCGATTGGACGTTACGATGCTACGACAGGGGGAAGCACGTTCTGATCGTAATCGGCATGCTCATTCAGCACCGGCCAAGTTCCGTTCCGAATAGTAACACTATTCTGTCGCGCCGCGTATGAATACGGACCCTAAACATTTGAGTTCAATGTATTAACCTCAAATTTTGTGTTGCGTGCCGGTTAATGCGCTTATTGTGACGTTTAATGTGTTTTCGGCTATAGCTGAAGCGTTTGACGTTGTTGTTAACCACTAGGATTTTTGTTAGTGGTGCGGGGTGCGTATACAACGCATTCTGCGATAAGGTTGACAAAATTCGCGTCAAAAACAGAGATCCGGTGCAAGTTTACTCCATAGAAATGGATCCCCACGAGAGAGAGGGGGAATTGGGTGATGAAAGTCCAACGGTAAGTACGTACATACAGAATATTTAAATAATATTTGGTCTATACTTATACCATGATCGTAATAAGGATAGGAATTTGGAAAAGGGAATAAATATGTTTTGGTTATATAGTACCTATTGACCATTAAGTATAAGACATTAGATGTATTTTCTTTTGCATTTTGCATCTATTGTGAATCACTCCAAATTTGAAGAAGCTACTTTGTATACTTAGGCCGAATTGGTTATATGTTAGGTAAGGCGTAAATCCTGATGTTTGCACCATGGTGTTTTTGTTATAGTTTGTTTTTATTTTAGCTTTTGGGGTTTCCTCGATTTGTCTATGTTCTTAGGTATCTACCTACATTAAACTAGAATTGACTTCCTAAAAAAATAACCGTTTAAGTAGGAAGGTTTAAAACAGTTTTCTTAAGATATAGATTGGTATTATAGGTACCTATCCTATACACTAGCCAATTATGGTTTATTTTTTGGAGGTTAATTACCTTTTATGTAATCGGATGCTGTTTTAAAAACAAAAAACAGGTTAAACAACCACTTATTTTTTGCATAGTATTTATATAGGTAATCTATTTAACTGCTTCATAATAATAAAGGTGATAAGACCAGAGAATTCGTTGAACAAATTACTAGTTTCTAATGTATTGGATTATAAGTAATTAAATTCATTAGTTTTCCTTCAAATTGATGAATATAAAAGTATTTCAGGATGTGCTCTTGTCACTAATAATAGAACTATAAAACTAAAATCGCAACAACATCTCGGTAAAAAATACTCATTGGAAAAAACAGTTAACTGCAACTGCCTGGGTACATTAAATTAAGAAAAATGGTATAATATTGGTCTACAATTAATAATGTCACGGTGACAACACAACTAGCCGACGTAGATCTAAATATTTTTATTTTTCTAAATTTAAACCTGTTTAGGGAGTAAAGGGGGTAAATATTTTTTGAGTACCTACCTATATACCGGGTGGTGTATCCGAACAGGACACATATGATTTCCCATGTAACCTTCGAGGTGGTCAAATATACTTAGATCTAAATACAGATGAACTTTTCTCTTTTCTCAAATGTTAGTAAAAAAATCTGAAAGTTGTAAACAAATTTTAAGAATATAAATTTGTCGCTGAACCAATGTCAAAAGTAAAAATTATTAGGACGATTCTGTAATTTGTTAAAATCTTTATTTTGAGCTCCTGAAGAGCTTCAGGTCTGACGTTTCAGTTAAACTATCCAACTTCTTTAACAATACCTACAATATATACCCAATAGAAAGTATAGAGGTAGCGAAAAAGACATTTCATTAAACTCACAGTCTAACCACGTAAACAAAACTTGATTATAACTGCAGTAGCTTCCTTAAATAAATTTAAATGTATGTTTGTCTACGTTTAGTGAAATTTTGTATGACTGAAGTAGGAGAGGGTGGGGCAAGAAGGGATACCGGGGTAAGTTTCCATATCGAGCGGGAGGAGGCATGAAGGAGAAGTCCCATCGCGCCTCTTCGTGGTAGCAACACTCTAAAAAATGCATTTGTATCTAAGACAATTTTATCTTGCTGTTAATGTTTTAGCTTATGTAAAAGTAATGTCTAGTTAGCAAAACAAATTTTCGTTTTAACTGAATTACGATGAATAAGATGATCTAGTTAACAGAACTAACTCTTATTTTTAACTACTTCTTCATTATCATTTTTTATTAATTAGTTCCCTATACTAATTTATTTAGTTATTGTTATTGGCCAGATATAGTAGTAGTTAGTAGGTGCGATGTGGACCTGACGTCACACCAACTGCCGCCATTTGCTGCTAGGAGATGGCGCTGTGCGCTCTATTTTCTTGACTACCGTTGATAATACGGCGTGAAGTATTAGATGTACACCTTCACTGTACTGACGAGAACTAAAGAGTGCGATACCGGTCGGTCTGCAGGTGGTTACATCCTATCAATGGAAAACGCTTCCTTTTCTTGGTAGTACCATTTAATCTGAAATGGTATTTTAAAGTGCTACTGTATAGACTAAATATACGCCCTTATTGTATAAGTTATCATCGGGTGGTCTGGAAAAATAATAATTTTTCCATAATTGGTATTTAATATTTCTTTGCTTTTTTAACAATAAAATGGGTAATAATTAACAAACACAATTGTTGAAACAACAATATGATGTTGCTCCTAATAACTAACTATATTGAGTATCATAAATATTTATTCTTTCGGGCACTAGAAGTACTTGGTTGACTTAAAAAGAGTTATTAGTGACTTCAACTAGAATAATCGTAGCAATAAAATTTGGCCTTCGATACTAAATTTCCTCTTATCGCCATTTTCAATAAATTTTCTTGTTATTGAGACTAAGATCTTGGTATCCTAAACTAGACCATTCTTTAGAGTGAAACGCAGTGGTTTGGGAACATCGCTATAAAAGTGCATTATGGACGTGCATTACGGTTGCCTATGGTGTCCCCGCATGTGGAATGATTTTACACCGAGAGAAGATCTAGCGAAAGAATCTTGGCGAGGATTATTTTAGCTGGGATAGTACAATTTCTACCTGCAACAGCAAAATTAATTTCTTGTGACAGTATAGGAACACCATTTTCCTGGACCTGCTTTATACTTGTTAGAAGAAACTTTGCTATATTCACTTTATAGTGACAGCTAAATAAATCTTTAAAAACATTATTTTGTGTCATTATCTTTATATGTGTTGTGACAGAAATGCGCTTTGCTGTGATTTTTTTATTGACACGGAACTATTTTGATTGGAAACCGACCTTCGCTTATTTGGTTACCCTCGGCCGCTTTCGGAGACCGAAATATTCCTTTCAAGATATTCTAGTTTTCTCTCATCATTAGTTAAATGCAAGTGCGTTGCAGGCGGTAGAGCAGAGCAAAGCAGGCACGAACCTCAATTTCATAGCTGCAGTTTCCTAAAGGACTTTGTTTCCTCTTCAGTTTTGCATATCAAAAACAAACCTGTTTTACCACTTGATATATCGTTTTAATTTAGTGTGGTGTTGTGTACTATTTTTGAGGAACAAAACGAAAACTTTTAGAAAGTCGACCTCGGGAAGGTCGTTCCGCAAGGATGAAGTCCTCCAGATAAAAGAATTCTTAAATAATGAAGTTCGAGGAGTACTAAGCTTAACCACATATGGATGGGCGGCAGTGGTTCGACGTGTACTTCTGCTATTCGTCGCTCTGGTCGGAATTAAGAGGGCAAGGTCAGCCGAACACCTTCCAAATATCTGTAAAAGAGAGTCAAATCCCCAACCTGTCTTCGATGTTCTAGGCTGTCGAGGTTCTTCGTCAGCTCGTGGTCTCCGATCAGACGAATAGCCCTCCTCTCGATGGAATCCAGTAGCCGAAGAGTATGTTTGGGTGCAGAGCTCCAGACATGAGAGCAGTACTCCAGTGATGGCCGAATCTGGGCTTCGAATAGTGTCAAAAGTTGTTGAGGTGTGTACAACTTTCTGGTTCGGAAGAGTACCTCAAGCTTCTGAGAAGCTATCTTGGCGATTGCCACAACGTTGTTATGCCAAGACATATTTCCTCCCAGATTGACGCCCAGCAAATTAATAGAAGAAGCTAGTGGGATTGCGTGTCCGGCCATGACTATATCCGGTTCTGTAATATTAACCTTTTTAGAGAAAACTGTTGCCTGGGTTTTTTTAGCGTTAAATTCGACTTGGTTACTGTCACCCCAAGCCAAAATTTCTTCCAGGTCTTTGTCGAGTCGTGATACTTCATGCTGTCTGCGAAGATGTGCGTCGGCAGCCGATGTTTGCGCATTCAAAGAGAAAGACGATAGAAGTGTGCTATCGTCAGCAAAACTAAATATCGGATTTTCAGTCTTCACTAGAAGGTCGTTAATGTAGCGTAAGAAGAGAGTGGGAGACAATATTGACCCTTGAGGATCACCAGCATTGATGGTGAAGGTGTCTGAGAGAAATCCGTCAATCGCCACTTGCAGAGAGCGGTCCTTAAGAAAGCTAGACAACCATGCACAGAATCGACTGGGCATACCATAGGATCGCAGTTTACTTAGAAGCCCCTCATGCCAAACACGATCAAAAGCTTTAGAAATATCCAGTGCAACAGCCCGAGACTCCCCATGATGTTCGATTGCGTTGTTCCAAATATGGGTGACATAGGCTAGAAGATCTCCAGTTGATCTGGACTTCCGAAAACCATATTGATGATCGCTGATAATGTTGAAGCCTTCCAGGTACTTTAGAAGATGTTGGTTAATAGCTTTCTCCATTACTTTTGATATAACTGAAAGCAATGCGACTGGTCGATAGTTCTTAGGCAGGGTTCTCTTACCTTTCTTTGGAATAGGCTGGACTCGCACAGTCTTCCAGCAAGATGGAAATATCTTTATTGTCCCAGCAAAGTAACTTTTCAATCGACGGTAAGTGGCTTTGTAAGCATAAGAACTTTCTTTTGCTGTAACTGCATTTTTATAAAGCGATTTTACTATTACAGCAATGATATACTCAGCAAAATCAATTTTACTGCCACAGCTATTTTTTTTTGCTATTGAAGTTACAATTTTTATAACGGTAGTGAAAATCTTCTTTCAGCGTAGGTACTTAAAATGGTATAATAATTAGGGATGCAGGTATATAAAATTCTTACGCCAACTCTGCCCGGAAAGATGTAAATCGGGGACGTTTTATGGTCAAAAGGATGATTAAGATTTTATTGCAGTCAAAAGATCAGCGGTATAACATAAACTTTACTATTGTGTCTTGCCGCTCCTGGCTTATACCTGGATACCTTAGTACCAATCCACTTAAGTTCTGTCTGAATAAGATTCCGAATAAAAATAATCGTAGTTGTTACGCCACTGAATACCAAGGAAAATAATAAAGGACACATCTATTAATAAAATTTCTATTTCATACCTTGCATTGACGACTTATAAAAGGTAAAAGATAATAAAATCCATATTTCCGAAAAGAATAAAAGTCCCACCCGATGGTAAACAGACTGTTATAACTTTCTACGAGGATTAAATACATATTTATCTACCTGACTAAACCAATGTTTAAACTAGGTAGGTCCCAATAGAAAAATTTAAAATAGATATTTTAAATTAACATATTTTTTATTGTTGGAAAATTGTTTCCCTCAAGCTGATGCGAAAAAGAAAATTTTAAAGGCTTAATCTTTATTCAACCTTCTACCGCAACTCGTGCTTGCAATGGACTTTACACCACTTAGGCCACAATTGACTCATTATGTTCCGTCAAAAACGAAATAGGATGCTTTTCTCTCGTTGACCACTAGGGGTGTCAATCCCGGAATTCCGAAATCCAGGGATAACCCAAAGTTTACTGAATTCCGTACACCTTGTATCGGCTAGGGTGAACCAGAGAGGGTATTCTCGACGATAAAGTACAGGGTGTCCCAAATTTGAAGTTCACCATTGGTATCTCGGAAACTATATAAGATATTAGGAGATATTAAATTGTTGCAAAGTTGCATAATTTGAAGTTTAGCATTTAAATCTTGAAAAATAAATTTATTAGATACAAATTAAGCACTAAAAGCGAAAATTGTATGAACGAATTTTGAAGGTACTATATGTAATGCAACCAATATAAATCATAGGTTAGATTTTAATAGTTCATATAGGTACCACATATCCGTGCTCAAACATAGGTTTTTATAACATAAAACTTGTAACAGCTTTTTAAAAGTTTTTTATTTTGTTCCTCAAAATAGTGCACAACACAGAAACACTCAATTCAAACGATATATCAACCGGGAAAACAGGCTTGTTTTTGATATGTAAAACTGATGAGTAAACTGTCGCTATGGGATTGAAATCCGTGCATCTCTGCTCTCTGTCACCGACGCCATCATCGATACGGTGTTTTGTTTTATACCATGTGGGGCAAAAGTCCCGCAACGGCCTAATATCTCCCGAGGGGAAGGGCTTTGGAAGAGGAATCATTTGCATACAAAAACAATCTCCCACCCCTTCACCCCCTCCTGAGGGGTGGGGGTAACTTGTAAATTTTAAATGGCCAACCCTATTTTTTTTGCATTAATATTCTCTAAGAAAAAACAAGAAACTTTTGTCCGAAAAATTTTTTTTAAAAAGACGAAAAATTTTTTTTAAAAAGACGAATTTCGCGTTTACAAGAGGTAAAGCTAAGCCTTTTTACCTGTTATAATTTTTCTGAAAACCCCGTCATTTTCGCGTAAAAGAGTCGGAATATTTTGGAATATTCAAATTTGTTCGTTGGGTCAATCGCGAAATTCGTCTTTTAAAAAAAAATTTTTCGGACAAAAGTTTCTTGTTTTTTCTTAGAGAATATTAATCAGCAAAAAAATAGGGTTGGCCATTTAAAATTTACAAGTTACCCCCACCCCCCAGGAGGGGGTGAAGGGTGTGGGAGATGGTTTTATATGCAAATGATTCCTCTTTCAAAGCCATACAACTTTTGCCCGAAACATTTTTTTAAAAAACCTTCCTCCCGGGAGATATTTGGCCGTTGCGGGACTTTTGCCCCACCCGGTATAGGCGGCAGTATCGGGGTGACGGAACGCAAAACGGATTTGTGGCCGAGAGTAACCGAAGAAGCGACGAAGGTCGTTTCTCAATCAACATATTTATCGTGCCAGTCAACAATTTTGTAAAGTTTTTCTCAATCACAGTAAAGTGCATTCCCCGGCATATAAAAATATTAATGGCAGAGAATAATATTTTTAAAGAGTTATTTAATTGTCACTATAATTCCTAAAATAGCAACGTTTCTCCTAACAAGAATAAATAATATCCAGAACTATGGTTTCTACTGTCACAAGAAATCAATTTTATTTACAACCATGCATGTAATAATGACATTTCATCTATCTTTGAAAGGTGGAAAGTTGACGTTTTTTTTACTTTTACTTTCCACCCGGTTGGAAAGTAAATTATTTTTTTGTAATTTTTTTAAAGATCGAAATCTCAAAATAATATACGAACACACCAACATACAACTCTTTACACAAATTTAACGACAATGAATTTTTTTTTTAAATAAACCTAATGTCATTTATAAAAAATAAAAAATTAACATTGTTTCTGTTTTACTTCTTTACATTAAATATTACATTGGCATTATTGTAGGCAGTCACTGATATGTTAAAGCATTTAATATTGTGGCCAAATCGTTGATATCTTCTTTGTCTTGGCAGTTTCACTGAAATAAGCTAGTAGCGCCGACTCAGAAAAAGGATTTTGAACTTTGTTTCCCATACACCATTCTTTGAAACAGTTATAAGCCTTGTCATATCTCGGGCGGCTTTTAGTTGGCAGAAGATCTTCTTCTACTATTTTTGCTGTTTCTCGAATTTCTGGTGGAGTAGCAACAAAATCAAATTCTCATCTGATGAGCATTTTTCTGTTGTTAAAATAATATATTGTTTAGTGACATGGAACACCATATTCAAAAAATGATATTTGCCATCTTCATGATGTGTATTATTACCTACGTTATTTTACCACCTGCGGTTATTTTAAGTTTTTGTCTAATTTTTCAATGTAAAAGTCAAAATGACATGTATCTTTTATTAATAATTTTAATTTAAAATAATAAGAAGTGGATGTTAGATGTGGTTGTAAATAAAATAGTATTCAAACCTCGGTGAAAAGTTTCATTACTGTCTCGAGATTTAGCTAACTACCGACTCTTTCGACAGGAATGAAACACTTTCCACCTCGGTACGTAATATACTATTACTGTTACGGGTAGAAAATCCCAGTTAACATAATCCTAGCAAGGATTATTTAGCTAGAGCTTTTCTCAGTGTTAGTAGAAATCTATTCTAATGCGGGCATTTTGCTTAAAAATTTTTTTCTACGGGGAAAACATTTAGATTCAAAATGATATTTTGGTGCCATTGGTGCCAAAGGGGCGTATCTACTGAAAATTTAATTGTGAAATAGAAATACATCGATTATTTAGCTTCCAAGTTTCAATTATGCACATATTTGTAGTTACAAACGTTAATCGGTTTTGGTAGCATACTATACTGCTTTCGAATTTAATGAAGAATGAGTCATTTAGATGAGCTCATTCATGTCACGTTGCTTGAAAGGTATAAGTAACTTTTGACGACATTTGTAGATACTTCACTTTGAGTTAACACGGCAGTATATTATTCCATGATACCTATGCCGCTGTTTCTGGAATAAGCTATCTGACAATTTCACATTACTCCTAGGTAATCACTATAAGTATGCATATTTCTTGTGTATACAGGGTGTTATGGAAATGACCAATTATATTTGAATGGGTGACTCCTTGGGTGTCCTAAAGAAGCGCTACATATATTTTTTTTTAAATCGACCGTTTTAAAAGTGGGGTAATAAACACTCTTACTCACAGGTCAGTCCACGCTACTGTACAACATTTCACCCAGAGCCAATGGCAATGTTGCCAAACTTAATGTAAAACTGAAATTCCATATAAAATTATAAAAATAAAATATTTTCTACCTACTTGTATTTATCCTTATACCTAAAGAGCGAGGAAATCCAGGCACGAACACAATCATTTTTTTTTTATTTTCATGGGAACACTCCTGAAAACACTTTATGTACATACAGTAATAGTGAAACAGAACCGATAGTTATCTTTTGAAAATACAATAATACAGATTATACTAGAGATTATTAGATTTTATTACACGCGAGAAATTTGACGTCCAGAAGAAGCGCGTCAATAAAAACAATATTCAAAGATTAGTTATGGACGGGCAAGATACACGCGTAAACCGAAAAACAGAGCGGATGGCTGAGAGTGTGTTGGTGATCGACGAGACACAACGTATCCGGCCGCTGGTTGGTCTTCAACTAACAGACGCAAGCGTGCGGCGCTATATGAAACTACTTCGCTCAGCCGATGTAAGGCGTCAAGAGGTCATTGGCATTTGACCTAGTGACGTACGTGGCTATTACTATTCCATATGTTTTTTCGGGTTACTTATTTAAAACATAGTCCGTCGTAAATGTTCTTCAATTAATTGTACAAAAAGGTATGACAGAATGGAAAAGTGTTTAAATTATTTTATTTTGTCTAAAAAGTTTAAGGTGTACATATGACAACACCGGCCAGAATTCCTTGATTGCCTTGTATCGCAGTGCCACACAGGTGTTTTTCTGGTCAGCTCACTATTTATGGCTATTTTTCTTCAATTTGTCTATCTCAGGAACTGCCGGTTTAAATATAATACGTCATTTAAATAACACCCTGTATGTACCTGTATAATATTTTATAGTATCTGTGCAGCCTGTGTTTATGCCTAATAAAATAATGACTTTTAGCGAGCGAGGCTGGCTACTGTACCTTAATTTTAAAGCCTTAAATTGTTATTATAAAATGGCTCTTAAACTCGCTATTAAAGGTATAAAAGTGGTATATAATATTTACGTCTGCTTATTACAGGTAATAGAACTTGAATTTACTAGGTACCTACAAAGCAGATAACCCGTTACATAGATATGAGAGCATTTGCATTGCATTGTCTTTTATAATTTGTACGGCGGAGTTGCCACTTCAGCATCGTTCAGTCGGAATTATTTTTATCTGCTTAGACCTTGGACTTGTAATATTTTATCCTTTTTTACCGGCCGTACAAAAGAGACATGGTCATACTCATAGACATATACCTAATATAGAAGGGGAAACATATCTTTCCATTCATAAAACACCATTTATTTACCATCATACACAGTTCTTTAGTTTAAAATAAGTTAGAAGAAGATGGCTTTAAAAAATGGCAACGCTGTACCTAATAAGGTACGCGTTTAGATAATTTCGATCTGACATTAGTCATAAATAGGTAATCGTTCGAGGTATTTTTTACAGAAATTCAGATAATATAAAAAAATAATCCATATTTTTGCAATATAATAATAAAACCAGTGTTGGTATCGTTCGAGTACTCGATTATTGAAATAACCGACATCGCTCGATTATTGGAAAACTGCTTGAGTTTTAAATCCAAGCGATAATCGTCACTTATAAATTTTCACTCGATACTCGCCGCCCGTGCTACCGCTGCCGTTGGAGCGCTCGATGAATCGGGTGTTTCGAGCGATTAACCACTCGAGCCATTGGAAAGACTACTCGAGTGATAAATTCAAGCGAAATGTCGCCGAAGGCTCCCGATGATTATAATTGCCATGCCGGATTGCCTTCAGAGTTTTCCGGGACAAATTTTGGTTTCGTCGGGAATTGAGGATGATTTCCGGGATTACTGGCATATTATTAAAATTAGCGAAAAAAAGTAAAATTAATTAAAAAGGAAATATAATTTGTACAAAAATCCGGGACCCGCGAAAAATTGCGTGAATATCCCGGATATCTGGCAACCCTAGCTATAATTCCTGTAAACGTCATCGCTTGATGAATATGAATTTTCAGTGAAACCCTATGGTTTAACCCTATCCATCTAAAATTCCACATATTTGCTATTTTAAATGCCTCTCCCTATCAGTATTACACGCGCCAATTTCGAAATCTGTCAAGGGTAATGCTTTAATTTCCGAAAAGAGCAAATCATATAACAAAGAAACTCTTCGCGGGTTATTTTTATTTGGTTTCGTCATAATAGTTTCGTGCATTCGTGGTTTTCCTGCCCTCTTTAATGGCAATTTAGACAATCTGCTTCTTGATGTTTTGTTAGTACCTATTCGTTGGTGCGAAGCGGTATCGCAAAGGTCAATATGAAAATGGATACTACTTATTGAACAAATTTTTCGTGTGGTATGTCTGCAGATGTGATTCAAGTAATTCAAGAGGGTTGATTTATTGATGATTTAAAAAATACTGTAAAAAATAATAATCAAAACAGATATCTATGCTTCCTGTCAAAGAATTCGTATACCTACTTACCCAAGCCATATGTTTGTTTAACTTGTGGCAGACAAATGCTTATTTGAATATTGCATAATTTTAAAAGAATAATATTATTTCTCTCGTCGTAAAAAATAAAAATTTAGTTTAATTGACAATAGAAATACAGTAAGAAGGTACTGCTCATATAAAATTTGTGACTATAATAATAATAATAATAGATTAAGTAACATCCGAAACAGCAGTTTTAAACGATTGTATTTTATACGATCTCATGCATTGGTTTAACCCATCCCGACTTGTGGTTTAATCAACATCGGTTTGCTCCAATCAACCGTGACCCGTTTCAGTTGCTCCCTTATTGGATCAAAAATAGCGGCTCTATCAAAATTACTCCGGAATAAAACCGAACCCAACAGAGATATAAAAGGGAGGAGCCTGTTTCAATCTTTTATCCAATGGCATCGTCGGAATTCCTTAGTCACGGCACACTGCGATCTCAATAATGTGATATCAAAGAACTCTCTCACGAGACCGGGGGGCCGCTTTTGTGAACGCGCCTGTCGTTTCCGTCGACATGCTCAGAGCAGCAAAGGATTTCGGCATTGAATTGTTGAAATAAATGTTTATACTATACGTATTATGTGTACGATATTTAGCAGTGGCGGTTCTGGATTGTTTTAGTACAGGTCGACAAGTTTATCTGTAGCTAGGAAAAGAATGCGGGTCAAGAAGATTTCTGGGGTTAACAATGTTGTCGCATATAATAAATTTTAATTTAATAATCTTTTATAGGTAAATTTACATCTTGTAAGAAGTAATTTTTTAAACCTTGATAAACATAGGTAGTTACCTTCAAATGTAAAATGCAATTACTGAAGAATTTCCTATTTTTATTACTACATTATTTAAAATAATAATAACACGCCCATGATTAGACCATCTTTTAAACGATATTGCTTCCCCCTTACCGATACCTCGGACTTCAATATTATCGGAGAATACAATAGGTACTGCTCAGTGGCGGCTCGTGACCTATTCACAAGTATGGTGAAATTATTTTTTAAATTTTATTTTTGTGTAACGACCAAACAATTACTTTCTAGGCGTTTTAAATGTAGAAAGAAAAAAAGTAATAAGAAAATGCGTTAGGTAAAACATATTTTTATTTATTTTTTAATTCTACACAAGGAAATACAACTTTTGGAAAACAATAAAGGTTTTCTTAGTGTGTATAGCTGTCGGATCTTAACTTCGTCGCATGCAACCCTCGTAACAATATTTATACAGTCCACTACTAATACTACTAAAGCCATCTACGAGCTATCAAGAAAACCGAATCATGTCCAATACTGCTACCGCCATCTACGAGTTATCAAGAAAACCGAATGATGTCTAATACCACTACGCCATCTACGGCTACGTCATTAGGCGCAACCAAGACGAGAACAATAGTTAACTGTTTTATGATGAGAACGAACGATACTCCTGTTCACTGTTTCGTTGTTTTTTTACTTCTATTCTAAAACTGCTCAAGCATTTCACGAATTTTCCAACCTTCTTCAATTCTGACCACTACTTGATCCTTCTCAATTTCAGACAATTGACGTGGCGTTTTTATTTTTTGAATGTTTCAACTATTGCCACCACACACTTGTAAAATTTATTGTGGTGACGCCAATGCATTGCATTTTAGATAACGCGATAACCTCTAATGGACAATCATTGTCAGTATTGACACCATACGGTTTTACGCAAATGTGACAAAAGTTCGAATTCTTGTACGACTTTTTTATGAATACAACTGTAGAGTTGTGACAACGACGATTTCTCGGAATTTATGGCCGTTAGCGAGCTGGCAACAGCGCCCGATTGTTTGTTTAGAGACGCGCTACTTGACGCAGTACATGGCCCACGACAAGCGGTTGCGTGATTATGACGTCTGCATGATTATGAAGTCTGCATGGAAAAACAACCGAGAAGTAAATTTTTTATAAATAAAATAAAAAAAAAATGTATTTATATCATGGATATATTAAATTCACGTGGTTATGCTATTTTTTCTTATATTGTGTGGGTTTGGTGTTTCAAAGCGTGGCATTGTCTTGCTGTGTTTGCATCTTGTTTCGAAATTACGAATTATTATTCTGGCCAGATCGCGATTTTTGGCACCTAGGAGAGTTGTGACACGCTGTCACAACTCTCATATTATCCTATTAAAGGTTATTTTCTGGTTAGCTTATTTTACACGCTTTTTGCAAATGTTTTTTTTTGCTTCTTTCTGTTTTTTTGTTCGTTTGCTTTGTTCTTGCAACCTAAGTTTGATATAACCATAATTACTTATAAAAGATTTAATACTGTTATGTTAATGTTTCATGTTATTGTACCTAGTTCCTACAATTATGCCAAAAAGTAATTTTATCCAAAAAATGTGTGTTTTGTTTATAATTCATATAAAAGTAATTTTATCTATTAAATATAGTAGATACACAGCTCTCACAACGTACCTTGGCACCTGTCACAATTTACCTCGGTGTTAGGAGAGTTGTGACAAATGGAATAGTTTCAGTTCTCGTGGATTTTCTCAGAAACCTTATATACAGGGTGTCCGGGAACATGTGGGAAATCTCCCGGATATGAAGAAAACAAGTGAAAAGAATATTATAGGTTCATATAAACTTTTTTCGTATCGGCCTCCTCTTCGGAGATATGGGCTCCCAAAGAGCACCAATGGATTCAAGTTTTTTACACATAATTATTGAACCATCTGGTATATTTCAATTATTTTTTAATATGATGTATACCAGGTAAGACCCATCAAATTACTACCCAAGAAACTGTTGTGAATTACTCACAGCTGCAGGGACGGACTAGCTGTAACACTCATGGGCCCATTTTTTTTACGCCCTGTATGATGAGAACTTTGGACAATGTTTTTTACATACCTTTAACTATTGGCTAAAAATGAAGTACTCTGCATTCATGTCGCTAATCCTAACCGTTTTCGGAAAAACTTAATTTTATTGACACTGAGTCCCATCAGTTCTCACGGGTTAAATATGAAAAAGCGGAATTTTGAGGTTCGATATTTGATAGGAACAAAGATGTATCTTTTATTGAAATACCCGAAGCACATGATGTATATGAAATGCCGTTTTTTCGAAAACGGCTAGGATTAGCGACATGAATGAAGAGTACTTAATTTTTAGCAAATATTTAAAGGTATGTAAAAAACATTGTCCAAAGTTCTCATCATACAGGGCGTAAAAAAAATGGGCCCATGAGTGTTACAGCTAGTCCGTCCCTGCAGCTGTGAGCAATTCACAACAGTTTCTTGGGTAGTAAATTGGCGGGTCTTACCTGGTATATATCATATTAAAAAATAATTGAAATATACCAGGTGGTTCAATAATTATGTGTAAAAAACTTGATTGCATTGGTGCTCTTTGTGAGCCCATATCTCCAAAGAGGAGGCCGATACGAAAGAAGTTTATATGAACATATCACGTGTTTTCTTCATATCCGGGAGATTTCCCACATGTTCCCGGACACCCTGTATATAAAACTTTTATTGACTTTGATGTTTTTAAAAGAGTAAGGATCGAACTACATTGCGGCATACAATTGATAATGGTGGTAGGTTTCTTTATTGAGATATGTTCTTTTAAGTAAAAATTGTCACAACTCTCCTCGGTCTCCCCTACCTACATCTTGCACATGTGAAATTCATTTTTGGAACTTTTTTCTACCTACGATCTACAGTTGAAGGTCTTTTGATTTGGCTGCCCACCTACTGTCTACCGCGATGACCCCCGCTATGTATACACAAAAAATAAAATACTCATCGCTATACATTGACGATAGATCTTAAACGTCATTGATGACAAACTTCACTCCCGTCTTCTCATCTATGTTCGCATCTCTCGTCGTATTTGCATTGTAAAATCATACTTTGTGATTAAATTGTTACTATGCGTAGACAAAAACGATTAACTGCTCCGGCTTTGTGTACACTATCCTAGTTTAAGTGAAGATGTTGTATTACGTTCATCGTAAAATAGCTATATAATTCAGTGATGTCGAGACCGATGTAACTTCTTGTCAATAGGCTCACGTTCAAGTATACTGATGCAAATGATTCTGATTCGAACATGTTAATATTAAAAAAGGAAATTTTTGATTTTGAGTTTTAATATGTTTAACAAATTACTTTGGTAAAGTTGAGTTTAAGAAGGTATTCTGTAACTTAAAACAATTCCTGAAATCCACTACTGGACATTGGCGATCACATGTCTGTGCCTGTCCGACGCGGTATGAATTAGCTCTTCGATGGATCTAAGCCCTGTCCATTCCTGTATATTTCTCACATAAGACATCTGTTTTCTCCCCATACATCGCTTGCTTTCGATTATTCCCTCGACTATGAGCTGAAGTAATTGATATTTATAGTTTCTCATTATGTGACCAAAATACCTGATTTTCCGTTGTTTTATTGTTGTTAATCTCACTTTCTTTTCCCACCTCTTCATTGGTCACTTGGTCCAAAGTACTTTCATGAGCCGTCGGTAAAAACCTCTATCTTGTTCACCATCACTGCCTTCATACTTCATGCTTCCATTCCATATATAGCAGGACATCGCATTCTTACTTGTATATTATGTCGCGGTTCGTGCATATTTATAAAATGCGTGCCATCTTATTGCGGCATTTAATTTCCCTTTCTGGATTCCAGTCCTGATGCAGCCAGCTTCCCAAGTATCTACTTATATCGCGACACTCTTTCCAAATAATTATTGGCCACCGCTATTGTTACATTATCATACGGTGTATTGTCTCTACTTATGATCATAAACTTGGTTTCCTTGGGATTCACATTTAATCCGTAAGCCCTACGAGCGACGGTTACTCGATCCATTATTTCCTGTATTTCTTCAATGCTATTGCCCATCGGTGCTGTATCATCTGCATATCTGATATTATTGTTATAGACTCCATTCACCTTTATCCCCATGGGCTCATCCTCCAAGACTTCCTTCCATAAATACCCTTTCCGAGTACACATTAAACAATAGTGGAGACAAAATACAATTCAGTCTTACTCCCCTACGAATTAGTACATCCTCTGATGTTATGTCTTTGGATTTTATGTGTATCTACCGTTTGATGCCAGTATAAGCTCTGAATGCAACGTAAGTCATTTTTCTGAAATCATGCTTGTGATTAATTCATATTACATATATAGCACTGATATAGCAGAAAACAGACACTGCGACTCCGCCAACCCCATCCCCACAACAGGGTAATATCAGCCAAGCGCGATCAAGGTCAAATTATTCATGGTGCTCCGAACAACTAGCTGTATTATATCAGCAGGTGATATTCTCTGCACAGTATTTTGTTATTAACCATAACCATATTTCGATAAATAGGGACCCCCTCCCACGGATATTACAGCATATATGCCTTCAATGCACCAAGAACAATCATCTCATCTTTCCACAGGAGACTATCTGCTGTAGATCATCCATATATGGACCAGTATCAAATATGCATTATTATTTACTTCTCCGTGAATATTGATTGTGTCTCAACATACTAAGTAATTGCCTTATGTCCTAAAGAGGTTTCAATTTAGTTCATTAAAATATTTTCATCTTTAGTCGCCCATCAGTTGTGTTGCCACCATGATAACCATGTAATTTTTTCCATATTTCATATGACGTTTTTCCGGTGAATGTGTTTACTGGGATGCCGTTGCTTCAGGTTTAGTTCTATCAACGATAACGATAACTTCCTCAAATACGAACATTTCACGCCGGCTTTTTTAAGCCCATCAGAGACTTGTTTTTTGTTTGATTACCATGTTTTGTATTTTGATCCGTCTTACCTGGTGTCTACCCTTACCATACGAAGGTACCGCTTTATACATAACTTGCATGAGATACGATTAACCAAACTAGAATTGCTGCTAAATTTGGTAAGTATTATAATATGATAATATGTGTAGAGCTAAATTGAATTTAATGATCCATGCCATAGGAATTGGAATGCAGAGAACCTATTTGAAATGAATTGAAGATAGTGGTACTACACAATGGGATGAATCAATACAGACAATGAAACTCTTGACTTGCTTTCCGATTTCTGATACGAGTGAATTTGAATTATACGTCAGGATTGTCTTTTCTTTATCTAGGAACTATTTTTGTAAGTGCGAGTTGACAGTGGCCTATCAATAAGCCCTTATCCACAGTATTTTTGACTACACATGATATTGATCCTATTTCCCAGATCACGTCGTCAATTGGCCTGACCGTCTTATTCTGGATTGTGCGAGTTAGGGACAGAATGAGGGGTGAGGTGGAGTTGGGGGGGATTAAAAAAGTAGCTCCCTCGGGCTATAATAGTGCATTAGTTCTTTTGTTCGGGTTTATCCTTAATAATGGTTTGATTATTCGCGAATCAAAAAACTCATTCTATTCTGAAAAAGGAATAAATTCAAGGTCGTATTAGCGAAATTAAAAGCAAATGCCGCCACGATGTTCGGTCACAGTCCGATTCCAGCTGAAACCCTAACTTGTAATTAAATTTGGCGGTTTAATTCTGCAAGAGTCGTAAAACAAAAGCGAAACGGGCGCGGCCCCGATTGGTCGCCGGCGACGGTCACGCCCCCACCTTATTGTTCTGTTTTATTACCGACAAGTCTCCCCTCGCCGGCCGGTTTACCGGTTTAATATTGTTACTTTATACATGCAGAATTCGAAGAACTTATGTTATATTAATGTCTCGGGTTTTGTATCGGCTTTTAGTGAACTGAGAAGTTCAACTTCATTGAAAATCAGTTAATTTATTAGTGTAGGGCAGTAAAGACCGGGAAAAATGGACGATTCATTTTTGTAAAATAGTATTGATTGATGAAATATCAACTTCCCTTATAAAGTACATAATTACAGCTATTACAGAGCCCATTGTCTCACTCAGACATGGCATATTTCCGGATAGGTTAAAGACAGGTCAAATAGTTCCAGTTTTCAAAAAAACTTGAAAACTATCGCCCAATTAGTTTGCTCCCATCATTTTCAAAGATCTTAGAAAGAGGGATGTGTGACCGACTCACGGAGTATCTGCTGAGCCACGACTTTCTCAATGAGGTCCGACATGTTCAAAAAAGGGGATATGTCAAAACTTGAAAACTATCGCCCAATTAGTTTGCTCCCGTCATTTTCAAAGATCTTAGAAAGAGTGATGTGTGACCGACTCACGGAGTATCTGCTGAGCCACGGCATTCTCAATGAGGTCCAACATGCTTATTTGAAAGGTTGGTCAACACCAGCGGCCATTTTTCAGTTTACTGAAGAAATATTGAAATACATTGATAATGGTGTGATCCCCTTGGGGCTGTTTCTTGACCTGTCAAAGGCATATGACCCTTTAGATTTCAATATCTTGCTGCATAAATTAGAACAATACGGTATAAGGGAGGCAGCCTTGGGATGGATTGCATCAGACCTTTCAAATAGAGATCAAAATGTTGTCATCGGTCAAGGCTCTAAACGAGTTTTATCACAGGAAGCTGAAATAAAGTTAGGAATATCGCAACGCAGTGTTATAGGACCCCTTTTATTTATTATCTACATAAATGACATAACTGATCTGTACTCAATCAACAAGGAATGTATCATTACCAAATATGCTGATGACACTAACCTCTTGGTTAAAGCGTGTAGTTTACGTGCTTTGATTGAAAGATCTACATTGTTATTGATTTAGGCATCTAAATGGTTTACAAAAAATAAATTAATGTTAAATAATAGCAAAACAAGCGTTATTGTTTTCAAAATCAAGAGGTCAAGTATAGAAGAACCAGAAACTATAAGTTTAAATAAATGGCACTACTTAATACAAAATTGGAGCAAGATACTAAGTTTTTGGGGATGGTACTGAACTGTTATCTTTCATGAAAAAAACATGTTGAATATATTGCCAACAAGTTAATTAGGACATGTTATACCTTTCGTGTATTATTCAAATATATATAGACACCGGGACAAAAAAAATAATTTATCATGCAAACTTTGGGACACAATATGGCATCATTATGTATGGATGATGTGGTGAGGTGGAAAGGCTGTTTATCTGCCAGAAGAGGGCAATAAGAACACTCTTTAATATTAACCCAAGACAAACCTGCAGAGGTAAATTTAGAGAAAACAAGCTTCTCACTCTCACCGCTATTTATGTGCAAGAATGTATGTTATTTTTTTTGTAAGAATAGAGGGTTATTTAGGGGTAGTGAATCACAGGTTGCTTATCCAACAAGAACATTAAATTACACTTTTCCTCGACATAGGTCAACAATGTATGAGAAAGGAGCATACTACAATTGTATTCGATTTTATAACAGTTTGCCTATCCATATTCGATTGTTAAATAATAATCAAAAATTTTAAAAATTCTATATAAGGTGCTTCTTGATATAGAACCATATAGCCATAAATGAATACCTTGGAAAAATTGTAAATTATTAGATCTTGTCTATACTTTCCTATTGCCTTTATTGTTTACACTATTTCTTTTTATGTTTTCTATGTAATTTTGAAATAAAGAGTTTTATTATTATTATTATTATTTAAATAATTAAATATACTTTTAAACTTTTTGTTTTTCCTTTAAATAACGCTATATGAGGACATTTATTTGGCTGTTTTTTTTATTTGATTATAATTTGATCATTGTCGATCAATGAGTAATCTTGTGCAAACTTAATTTACTACGGTCGAAGATCTTATAACTAGAAACCGGATAAAATTATACTGTATACGAGTGACACTCTCTTCTTTTTTTACAAGCTTCTGAGTGAAATTCGGTTCCGAAGATCGGATAATGTGATATTTATATATTTTCGTATATATGTACATAGCTGAAATACTTTATACCTGGTATTGATTCACGGCTTTTGCAAAAAAGCACCATGCACTTGTGTCCTTTCATCTTAAACAAAACAAGTCACTAACCTACCAAACAGCGAATCGAATCATCAATCATCCTTTACAAAAATTGTTGTTAGGTGATGAAAGTTTATAAGCACTAATATACCGACAACAATGTGGATGAACCACTTTTTATTCTGTAATTTGAAAAGCATCCAGAACCAAAGATGGCGACGAATAACAACAAGCAAATAATGTCGGGCCGGCTCTCATGCGATCGATAAAATTTCCACCCTACTGCGCAAACTCAATAGGCCCGCGCCATCTCCCATAGCAGGGTCACTTTTCGTATGTTGGAACGTTCGTATTGGAAATATCATCATCATCATCATATAGCAGCTTGTCTCGTCCACTGCTGGACATAAGCCTCTCTCAACCTAGACCATTTAGCTCGATCCTGGGCATCTTGGATCCAGTTCGGGGAAATCCTTTTTAGATCGTCTGTCCATCTGGTCGGCGGTCGTCCTCTGTATCTGTATGCATCATCTCTGAGGCGCCATTCCAGTATTCTCCTCGTCCATCTGTTCCATTTTAGGTATGTGATTCTTTCAATCGCATCCGTAACTTTTGTTCTTCGTAGTTCTTTCTTCATTTCTGATTTTGTCTCGTAGTGAAACTCCTAACATGGACCTCTCCGCATGGCTCGTTGAGTTGTTCTTATTTTATTTACAGTTCTCTGGGTTAATTTGAGTGTTTCTGAACCATATGTTAACACCGGGAGGACGCATTGGTCAAACACCTTTCGCTTGAGACACATCGGTATATCTGCCTTTATTACGCGTTTCAGCCTGCCGAAGGCAGCCCAGATCAGTCCTATCCTTCTGTTTAATTCGCAAGTCTGGTTATCTCTACTCATTCGTAGCTCATGTCCTAGGTATTTATAAGATGTTACGTATTGAATTTTCTTTCCTTCCATCATTGGCAATATACTGTTTATAATATGTGCTTAAAACCGGCATTTACAGGCTGTGATCGCCTCCTTGTGACTACGCCGCTAGTTCCCCTCTTTTCTTTTTAGCATGGATTTTCCAGCGAAATAATGGAGCGTGATACCCAAGTACTTATCTGCGTTCGCATATGGTATTTGGATGTTATTTATGGTATTTGGATGTTATTTATGGTAACTAAGTATACTATTATGATTATTACTTTTATTTGTAAGATGTTCACAATAATTTACCTTGTGGGTGTGTAAAATTGGAATTGACTAAAACAATTAAAATCATAACGGCGCATATGACGAGAAAAATACCGTTCATGTGGAATTGGCCAGACGAATCAGAGACAATATTCACATAGAAAAATGTCAGTGACATAGATACAATTTTTTTAAAAATATCACTAAAATGTATGGCTTTACAACCTACTAGCATACAGGGTGTTCCTGGATGGGGCTACCTACACCACAAATAAAACTAATTTTTAATTTCTTGACAAAAAGTCATTCTTTACAAAAAATTGTCATTAGAATTTTTTTTTTGTAAGGGAGGTCAAAATTTAAAAATGTATTGATTTTACTAAAAAGTAACTACCTTAATATTTTGTTTCTAAGAAAAATGCCATTAGGAAATGTTTGTATAGAGTATGATCAATACCATTTAAAAAATTTTTTAAACATAAATTAGTAGGTATAGCATTTTATTTATATATTATTTTTTTCTAATTAATTAATTACGACCCTCTTTAAACATATTTTTTAATGTAACATCCTGTATATTAACTGATTTTTCCAATTTCACGTCAAATTCTGAACATATACCACTTTGTTATATTAGCGTCTAAAATAATATCTTCTTCATCGGAAGAAGATGACAACGCACAGTCCATGTTTATATCTCGATGTCGAGAGACAAACTGATCGACAGGTTAGGCAATGAGCTAGGCTCGGTGCGCCGTTGTGGACACTACTGTGCGGTGCTATGGTAACAGGCTATGGTCGAGGGCGATGTGCGGTGCTTAGTTGTGGCCATACACTTAGGTAAGATCAATATAAGATTTTGGCAAAAACTAAGTTTTCTAATGACAAATTTTAAATTTTTTGACAAGCAAAATGTTTTATAAAGAATAACTTTTTGGCGATTTCTGGTAGTGATGGGAAAAACCGATGATTTTAATAATCTAGTATTTGATACTCGAGCGATTTTAATAATCGAGTGAATCGCTAGAGCGATTAATCGCTTGAAATTTTTATAACTAAGAATAATGTGTTGATTACACACCCGACGTTGTATTTGCAAGTTCTAGAAGTCTGTAAGTTTAGAGTTTTTATTAAGGAAGACAGTTGTGATTTTTAAAAAAATTATATCCTTTAATTTTTTTAAAAGTTACAATCGCCGCTGGCTAGCCACTCAAAACAAAACCCATGTCACGATGAATCCACTAAGAGATTTGTCATACCTTCTTGTATGCACTTTCTCGTTTATGTGCCTTTAAAAAAGACGTATGTCGTGTCAGCCTTCTCAGCGCCAATGAGCGGATTTCGGGTGACGCTCGGCGCCGCGAAGATCGGGTATCAAGTGAATGGCGATGATTTTCGGTTTTTCACTTGAATCTATAACTAGAATATTTCCTATCGAGCGAAAAACCGTTCGAATATACGAGCAATTTTTTAACTCGATCATACTACAGCGGTGCATTTCGGTCGGCGCCAAGCGTAGCTCGGGTATCGAGTGAAAGGTAATAAGTGATTATGAGTGGTTATTTCAATAATCGAGTAATCACGCGGTTTTTCGCTGGAGCGATCACAACACTAATTTCTGGCATAGCTAACCCAAGCTAGTATACCAAAATTGAGAATAACATCTAACGTACTATCGAAGATTAAAAATAACGATTTAAAAAAATTCGACATCCTGTAGCAAAAGAATTAGGCCTTATTAAGTTCATTCGAACTTTTCTTTATAAAATGACAAAGAATAATACACTGAAATATTACCACGTCATCAAGGAACACCCTCTATACAGTGGCGGTTCTTCCACAGGAGCACATGCGCACGTGCACCCCCAAAAACGAATTAAAAATATTAATTTATATTCATTGAATATTATTTATCGTATAAAGTCCGACCCTCCCTAATATTTTATCGTACCGTCAAACTAAAAAAGTCCGACCCTCCCTAATATTTTATCATCCCGTCAAACCAAACTGTACAGATCCGGCAACCGTGCCTCGGTCGAGGTAAATGACGATTATGACGAGACTTGCTCGCACGTGCGATTAAGTAGTGCAGTTTCTCTGTAGTAACAGGTGGCGATTTAACATGGAAAAGGCGCACAGTTTTTGTATGCACCGCGCTGTTGTCTGTTCGTGCATCTAGTTAGAAATTCGAGCGTGTATGTTTTATTATTATATATTTATTAAGTTAAAATGAATAGTTGACAGTGGGCTATTTAAGAAATAACTTTAGCTCTTTGAGTTTGGAGCAAAAAATTGAAGTGAAGAATGCGGGAACACCTAAACCAGAAATTAATTTAACGCAGACCACATAGGGTAAATATAGGGACTTTATTAGAAAGTTTAAAAATGAAATATATGAAAAAAAAATTATAGAGGGTATTCCAAACTTAATGAGGCTGTTATTGATCAATTTTCTACAATTAAGAACCGAAGAACGGACTTTACGTTTAAGCACTATTGTGTAGGGTCGATAAATGTTGTGTATTTGGATAAATGATACTCGATATGATTTTAAACCATTTTATTTAAGGATTTAAACTAAAAAAACACTGAAAATATGAAGAATGCCAACTTGTCAGTCTCGTGGCTCGATTCGTTCTCGTCATAAAACAGTTAACTATTGTTCTCGTCTTGGTTGCGCCTAATGACGTAGCCGTAGAGGCTTTAGTAGTATTAGTAGTGGACTGTATAAATATTGTTACGAGGGTTGCATGCGACTACATTTAGATCCGACAGCTATACACACTAAGAAAACCTTTCTTATTTTCCAAAAGTTGTATTTCCTTGTGTAAAATTAAAAAATAAATTAAAATATGTTTTACCTAACTTTTTTTCTTTTTGCATTTAAAACGCCTAGAAAGTAATTGTAATTGGTCGTTACACAAAAATAAAATTTTAAAAATAATTTCACCATACTTGTGAACCCCCTCTATCATAGGTCACGAGTCGCCACTGCCTCTATATGCGAATCTCTTTATGACCCTACTTGCTTGCACCATTCCAAGCAAGTTTGCTGAAATCAGTCTAAAGTGGATAAAAATAATAGTAACCCTAAATTACCGAAACTAAAATTATAATAAATCTTTGCCAATTAACAACCCCAGTGATACTTATATTCCTAAACATATATTACTGCACCGAAATAAAACGATACGTTATAATATGCGGGACCCTCATCTGAAGGAATTCATCGCGTCGGTTGCAAAGTTTTTGTCTTATAGCTATAATTTAGACCGTTTATGATATTTGAAATTGAACTAAAGATAATGACAGTCTTCGTGCACTGTCGGACTGGGTCGGTGCCATAGAATGTAAGCCGGTGGAAGAACAAACAAACGTTCTTCCTTCTATATTCTATCTAGCGTATACGCTCATCTGCATCTGCATCGCGTTATAGTTATAAGCTCATACTTTGTTGATTATATACAGGGTGTAATGGAAATGACGTATTATATTTAAATGGGTGACTCCTTGGGTAGAGAAGCGCTACATATTTTATTTTTTTAAATCGACCGTTTTAAAAGTGGGATAATAAACACTCTTACTCACAGGTCAGTCCACGATACTGTACAACATTTCACCCAGAGCCACAATGTTGCCAAACTTAATGTAAAACTGAAATTCCATATAAAATTATAAAAATAAATTATTTTCTACCTACTTGTATGTATCCTTATACAAGAGCGAGGAAATCCAGGCACAAACACAATCAGTTTTTTTCTTTTCCATGGGAACACTCCTGGAAACACTTTATGTACACACAGTAATTATTGTGAAACAGAACCGATAGTTAACTTTTGAAAATACAATAATACAGATTATACTACAGATTATTAGATTTTATTACACGCGACGAAATTTGACTTCCAGAAGAAACGCGTCAATAAAAACACTATTCAAAGATTATTTATGTACGGGCAAGATACACGCGTAAACCGAAAAAACAGAGCGGATCGCTGAGAGTGTATTGGTGATCGACGAGACACGAGTTCATTGGCATTTGACCTAGTGACGTACGTGGCTATTACTATTCCATATATTTTTTCGGGTTGTACATAGTCCGTCGTAAATGTTCTTCAAAAGTTTTAAATTATTTTGTCTAAAGGGTTTAAGGTGAACATATGACAACATCGGCCAGAATTCCTTGATTGCTTACATGTGTCGCAGTGCCACACAGGTGTTTTTCTGGTTTGACGTCAGGTCACTTTTACCGCTGAATGAATTGAAGGAGGGTTTGTTCGGGTTTGTTCGGCTATTTTTCTTCAATTTGTCTTTATATCAGGAATTGCCGGTTTAAATATAATACGTCATTTCCATAACACCCTGTATATAGATTAGTTATTGTGTTCTTGTCCAGTTTGTTTTCTATTTAGTTCTTATGCGTTACGAAAGAAATAAGTTTAGTCCAAGACACACACATAGTATGTATTTTATGCCCAGCCGGTCCTGAGCGTCAGAAGGAATCCGAGCAATAATTAGGCTATGCTGCCTTGAGTTGTGTTATAAAAAGAAGATGTGTAATTACGCGGAAAAAATTGCAGTTAAATATTGCGCGATTATTCTAATTTGGACAGAATTCAAATTAGGTGTAGTTCGTTTATGAGCGGATAAATGTTAAATTGCGGTTGCAGCCTAGAACTGGTAGGTGATTTAACTCCCTTTTACGGATATTTCCATTGCAAATCTTTGGCTGACATTGCCGGTTTAGTTCCAACTAGAGCGACGAATAGAAAAACTATACGACTAACCACTGCCGCCCATCATATATGGTTCAGCTCAGTACCCCTCCAACTTGTTGCAACGAATATAACCTCCAAAGATTTAGAACCTACTCGAATCGCAAACCCACCACTCCCAGAGTGCCTTAAATGATTTTTCGTATCGTGCTAAAAAAATAGCCACAATACTATTAAATTTATAAAATTTCCTAAATTGTGTGGGTCAATCACCAGATACTTACTCTACATTGGACAAACTTACTCTAATTTTCAATACGTCTATATGTATCTATCTATAACAATATTCGTTTTTATATCTAAAAATTTGATCGACAACGGCCAGAAAGGAACCCATTCAGAGCCCATTAAATACAAATAATGATATCTCCCAGGAATGTTATGTCGTGTGATTTATGTTCAACATCGGACATTCTTTATTTGTGGCGATATTATTATGTATAATATAGAAGAAAGAAATCTATCAACTGTCAGATAGGGTCGTGGTTTACGCGGGAAAACAACCAACTCGATTTAGATAATCTGGTTGAGGAATCGCGACTCGCCGTGAGTCCGATATTCATCAGTATTCAATATTGTCCGATTCAATCATCATTCATTGAAACTAATTGATTCTATTCTCCGAATTGACAATGGTAACAATCGCTTTTATTTGTGATTCACACGGTTAATAAATTTCTTTTCATTGATACTCCAGTTTATGTTTATATCAAATATTATACAGGGTGTTATGGAAATGACTTATTATACATTCCCCGACATTAAATTCCTGACAAAGATAATGTTACTCAAGTATACAGTGTGGCCGTTTAAGTGTGCAACATATGGGAAAGTTTTTTATTACCGATTTCTCAGAAAATTTTATTCTTGATAAAAGTTGGTGCATGTTCGATAATCGTATTTGGTGCACTTGGAATGGTTGCAAGTTAAATGACGTACAGGGTACGACAAAAAATATAAAACTTGTACAAGAATAAAGTACCCATTTCAGAAAATGCAGCGAAATGTTATTAAGAAAAGGTGTTTAGAATTAAGAGTTATGCATAGGTTTGAAAACGTGGCCTCATAAAATAAAAAACAAAAAATTGTTAAAAATATTAATTATTTCCCAAAAAAAATTTTTTTTTTATTATCACCCTAAAAACCTGAATGAAATGATGAAATTCTACTAAAATAGTCGCAGATACCTATGGCAAAAACAAATAAGGGTTAAAAAGTAAACATTATGACAGTTTGGTGGCATTATTCATTCTTAAACAATTATTGTTATTAGCTGATCTCAAATGCCTCCTCCAGTACAGTTAACGTTAGCCGAAAAGGCAGAATTAGTGCTAATATGTGGAGATAACTATAAAATAGTGCGTGAATCCACGTTCACTACAAATGGCGTTGTTTCTTCCCAAAATTGTAGGTGGTGGTCGGACGAAAATCCAAATTTTGTCATTGACAACAAAAACCAGTATTACCAAAAAACAAACGTTTGGTGCGGTATTATTAACAACAAATTAATAGGGCCGTTCTTTTTTCGCCAAAACCTAACTGGTGCTACCTATTTACATTTTTTGGAAAACGAACTAACAGATTTTTTGGATAATATGAGTATACAAGAACGACGTAAATTATGGTTTGTACATGATGGTTGTCCGGCTCATTCTGCTAGAATTGTTTCGGAATGGTTAAATGGAGAATTTGGTGATAAATGGTTAGGACGAAATACCGATCCACGGTGGCCTCCTCGTTCGCCAGATCTCACTCCACTAGATTTTTTTATGGGGATATTTAAAGCAAAAAGTGTACAAGGATCGACCCTTTATTAATGTTGGGTAGCTTGAAATTTCGATACGATTTCATTGCAGAAATATTCCAGCAAGTGTTTTGCGATCCACGCTTAGTGAATTTTATGATCGGACAATTAAATGCATTGAACGTGAAGGTGGACATACGGAGACGCGTTGATAATTTGTTAATAATGCCACACAACGCCATTTTTTTAGTAGAATTTCATGTTTGTCGATTATTTTGTACAATTTTCTAATAAACATTTAAAATAAAAATTTTGCACATTAAATGGGAGTTTTTAATTTGAAAATTATCATTACTAATGTTTTATCTTGTTAAAAATAATTTTTATGGTATTTTAAAGTTGTGTTTAATGTCCTTGCAACAAACATGAAGTTTGTGATTCCTTAATAAATTAAAAAGCTAAGTTAATTTTACAAATATGCTTGAATTTGAACAAAGATGTGTGAAATTGATTTGATTTTGTTTAATTTATCAAGGTTTTTAGGGTGATAATAAAAAAAATTTTGTTTTTGGGAAATAATTAGGTAATATTTTTAAAAATTTTTTGTTTTTTATTTTACGGCCTCGTTTTCAAACCTATGCATAACTTTTAATTCTAAACACCTTTTCTTAATAATATTTCGCTGAATTTTCTGAAATAGGGGTACTTTATTCTTGTACAAGTTTTATATTTTTTGTCGTTCCCTGTACGTCATTTGACTTGCAACCATTCCAAGTGCACCAAATACGATTATCGAACATGCACCAACTTTTATCAAGAATAAAATTTTCTGAGAAATCGGTAATAAAAAACTTTCCCATATGTTGCACACTTAAACGGCCACACTGTATAGTCCTGTAACTTTTTAAATTGTTTTCCGATCTTGGTGAATTTTTTTGCAAAGTGTAGAGTTGTGTCTCGGAATGTCACTCTGAATTTTAGTTTTGAAAAATACTGATGTCTTGGCAGAAACAAAAGTTACTTTTTTATCCTCAATTTCTTAATGCGCTGTGGAAAAATTGAGCGGTAGAATTTAGCTTAATTATGTTTTGTTTTGAAGTATAACCTTTTCTTAACACGCCGGTTTTTGGTTCACGTCATTATCTGTTTTTTAAAAGAAGATACAAGTTTTTAAAGAAAGTATTGCAGTTTTTCAATCTTATTCACAATTCAACAAAAATCATGTTCATTTTAATTTTTACGAAGGTCAGTCCAATCAGTATTAACTTGCGTACGAGGTGTTCTGTTATCGATTTACATAAGATTGCATTATCTATTGATCAATGAATTCATAAAATGTGACTAGAAAATATTTATAAAAGCTCCATCTACCCCTAGAACCTATTTTAAGATGGGGGGAACTTGGCGAAACGCTGCCATGTACTATTCCGATAAATTTAGAGAATTTATAGAAGCTTGATACTTCAATTCGAAGGTACAGGAAGCAACTCAATTGAAGAACGTCGAGAAGTTTTAGAAATACCCGAACTTGCACACAATTTGGCTTTCATTGAAAGTTATTTAAAATTTAAAGTCAGAGGATTCAATTTATAGAAAAAGAGCAGCTACCGTTAGTGCAAACCGTGAATGCTATTAAACATTTTGAAGCTGCAGCGAAATAGTATTCCAGGATCTATTGATCAAACAATGGAAGAAAAATGAGACGTGTGAGAGTTGCCGGGAGAGATGCCTTTTGAATTTCTCCATAAGGGATAGGTGCCTTATTAATTAATGTTATTGTTGTGATCGCTCGAGCGAAAAACCGCTTGATTACTCGATTATTGAAATAACCGATATCGCTCGATTATTAAAAAAATCGCTCGAGTTATTTATTCAGGCGAAAACCGTCGCTCGTCACTTATTATCTTTCACTCGATACCCGAGCTTCGCTTGACGCCGGCGGAAATGTACCGATGTGTGCACTGAGAAAATTGGACCAGCTCGATTTCTATGCTGAAAATTCTTAGTACCCACAGAGTAAATAATTACAATGGTTGCTATATTTTAATTGCTATAACTAAACCGAATTACTTATAGTTACTAATATTTTTATTTGAAACCACCTATTAATGATTAATACTAATTCTTATTACTGTAGCAACTGCAAATTAATATTCAATTACCACAACTTACTATGTTGCTGTAGTTACTTGCATACCCAACTTAATATTATTGTTCTTACTGCAAGTATATACCAGGTTTGCCACAAGTCGAAGAGTAGTAGCGACAGCAAAATAGCGAGTAGTGAGAACTAAAAATCGCAGCTATGTGTCGCTCGGAGATTTTCGGGACCCGTCGGGATATAGTCGTGCTGCTGGCGGGAAACGCGTTTATCACTTAGTAACTCATAGGTGTTCGTCGTAAAGAGAGTGAGGCGCTTCTGTGATTTTTTTTGTGGAGAATTAAGGTAAGTTTTTATATAAAAAATATTCAATTTGGTACTAAAATATTTTTAAAATGCACTGCTCTAGCTAAATTCTAAATATAATAAAAAATAACGATGTTTTAAGATGGCCAACCGTGTTTTTATATACACGAGTATACAACCCTGTGTGCATGGGTGTGAGTATTTGTATGCTTTTCTGTTAAATATAGGAAGTTTTTGCAATTTTACATACTCGTAAATATCTTGAGTTTCTGTTGTTGTGAGTGAGTTATGTAGTTCTTTAAAACCACAGAAATCGCTTGAAAGTTGATGCACAAACACAAATTAATATTATCCAGTTGTTTCATTTCCTGGGATGGTGAATACATTTTTCTTTAAATAGCAAGGAATTGGTGGTTATTTTATCTCGAAGGATAAATATTTTTTAGATTTATTTAAAATTTCGCAATGGCGTACAAATTAACATTACTAGAATGGGGATTAGACAGATATGTTGAGGCATTCGAAGGTAATAAATGCTTCAGACAACGTCCCATTATTTATTTATTTATTTTATTTTTTTTACACCTCTCTCTTACTCTTTTTACAGATATTTTCATGGAAAGTGCTCGGCTGACCCTGCCCTCTTAATTCCGCCCAGAGCGGCGAATAGCAGAAACACACGACGAACCACTGCCGCCCATCCATATGTGGTTAAGCTTAGTACTCCTAGAACTTCATTATTTAAGAATTCTTTCATATGGAGGACTTCATCCTTATGGAACGACCTTCCCAAGGCAGAAGAACAGTTTTCAAAAATTCATTTTACACTCTGTATAATCCATTGTTATATATATGTATATATTATTTAAAGTTATTAAGCTTTTAGAAATAAATGAAGTTTTTCAAAAATTTATTAATTTTTTTTATCCAGTATTAGGTTCCTATTTATTACGTTAGTAATACTAAAAACGCAAACTTTAACTTTATTTTCTAAGTCGAGAATGTTGCTACAGCAGGAGCAACAATTAGTTGTGACAAATAAACGCACTACTTATGACAGCAATATATTTTTTTATATTACTTGCGTCAGTTAAAAGTAATACTACCCGTAACAACGTTTATTGTAACGGTAAAACAATTGTTTAGTAACAGCAGCAAAATTGTTTAGTAACGACAACAAGCTCAATCGACTTATGTGGATGCTACTTGTGGTAAGTCAGATGGACCAGCATTTTTATTTTTGTAACCACAGCAACTGTGCTCATCTGTCCCCTATGTTATTACGATTTCTAGCTGTGGCAAGTCGATTTTCAGTAACCATTTTGCTCAGTGTGATCGAGTTAAAAGACTGCTCGTATATTCGAACAGTTTCTTGCTCGATAGAAAATACTCTAGTCATAAATTCAGGCGAAAAATATCGCCTGTCACTTGATACACGACCTTCGGTCTCAGCGCCGCGCCATCCGATTGGCGACGTTCGAATTTGCCGCTGAGCAGGTAACACGACATACGTCTTTCTTAAAGGCACATAAACGAGAAGGTGCATATAAAAAAGTATGCCAAATCCCTTAGCTGAGTCATCGCGACATGGGTTTTGTAAAGTTTTGTTTTAACTGGCTAGCTAGCGGCGTAGTTTAGGTCTCCGATTGTAAATATTAAAAAATGAAAGGATATAATTTTTAAATTTTTATTTACTATAAACTCGAGAAAACTTCTCAAAAATAACATAATATTGTTAATGAAAAATAACAAAACGAACAAAATGGTTAACAGAAAATATAAAAAAATTCGTTGGTAATCTTATAGTAAACATTTTTAAATCTAAACAGGAACTTTTTATTATTAAACTCAAGAGAAAATAGTTAACAAAACATAGCTATCGACAAATTTTTTGGTAACTAAAAGTAAACATTCTTAAATTTAAACAGGAACTTTTAGGTAATTATAAACATGAATTTAAAAAAATAATCGCCTATTTTCTTATTTTGCCAGTCGCGTAACTAATCCTACATTTTTGAAGGGCACACAGTGGGTACCTGATAATTTAAAGTCGCATAATTTGACAAGCCATTTTAAATATCTACTTATTTTATGCTCGTAGATTGAGGAAGATGTGAAGAAAAATAACTCTGGTAATACTTTTTGTTTTAAAACAGCACAAGAATAAGCCCGAACAATAAATATATATTTGGGTGATTTGTTTGGTATCGAGACACATTATTCACAAATAAATAAATTTCTGGAATTTATTTGGTGGCTACTACAATTTTTTTGCTAAACCTGTGCCCACCCGTAGTTACGTGCCTGCTAAATACCCTACCTGATTACATGTAAATGGCTAGGATGCCGGTCGAGCAGTCGGTGACGTCATCGCTTGATGAATTGGAATTTCAAGCGATTCACTCGAACGATTCACTCGATTATTAAAATCGCTCGAGTATCAAGGTACTCGATTATTAAAATCATCGGTTTTCCCAACACTAATATTAGGCATTGAAAATGTTACTTAGATATTAAATTACGAACTTAAAAGTCGCAGGGAAAACCCAAAGACCGTATACTAGCCGACTGACTTCAGATGTCGCTGTTGCCAACGTGTTGTTCTATTACCTACATCTGCGTACCACTTGAGGTGCGGTATCTATCCCCATGCGACATCTCTCCCATACTTACCCTACCTATAATTCTTTTTCGTTAAAACCTCGATATTCTGCATAATTTTTTTGCTAATATTATTTTTTCTCGCGGTATTCTTTGAACTTACATTTTTTAATTAAATTTATTTTTTTCTTTATACCATTAGGCTTTTCATTATTATTTTAATTAACTTTGCTTTTACAGTGCCATGAATGCTATAAAAATTTACGCCGCACAAATAAAAAATATTAATTTAAGTCTTCTTCGTACCTACGTAATTAAAATTAAATTTTTCAATTATGTATTCGCTAAGATAATGTTTTATTTGAATGTGATAATAAGAAATCGTATACTTATTATTTATAAAAATGCTGAATATATTATAAGCATCGCTCCTTTACGAAAACTTGACTTTTTTTATTTCCAGCTTTCATCTTTGAAGTTGAAGGTTCAGTTACGCAGTTCGCATCGATAAATTGTTTGTCTTTCGCCAAATAATGCGTGCATATATCATGCATAACTCTGAGTTCTGAACGTTATACCTTTTTTCTACTCCTCTGCCGTGCATACAAGAATCAAGTAAGTCGACTTACTATAAAATAGAGTAGTAAGTTTTTAATATTTATTTAACTGTTTATTTGTTAATAAAAATCAATGATTTTTTGGAAAATGAAACTATGTAACAAGAGCTTACTGTGTATAAACTTTTAGAACAATAAATTAAATATTAACGAAGTTGTGCAATTTTTAAATGGAATGTCTTAAAATTTACTTTTACGACTTAGTAGGTTCTTGTATTGCACGGTAGCAATATACCAGTAAAAACCTACTCATCATGCACTGTCTACGTTATCACTAAGAATCTAATAACACACACTGTGCTGTTAGAAGCCAAGCGCTATGCGTAAGGACTGTTATGTAATGGCTATTATACGTAATACATATATTACAGTTCCACACATTACCCGCGATATGCCAAGACCGTGAATGTTCCCAGTAGATTTTGCGCATAGTTGGCTGTGTAATGCATCGCGTCGCCTTGACAACGTAAGTGTTATGTATTAACCCAGGCACAAACGTCAACATTATTAATTTGAATATTATTTTTGGGTGTGTTAGTAAAGTATGACTGATTACCACATTCACATTGAGGAAACGCCATCGGAAATAATTTATTGTTAGAAAAATCCAGGGGGAAGCATAAGTATCAAAAATTTATTAACTGGTGGTGTACTGATAACCATGTGAGTATCAACTAAAAAAATCATGAATATCGAATCGAAATTCCCCAACACACGAACTGTCCAAATTTCTGCTCCCGATACTACAACCTCTACAAGGACATAACTCATCTTACGTCAAAAATTCACAGCATTTCGTAGAGATAATAAGTGGAAATGAAATACAACCTGAAGATCGATTGGTTAGCTTCGATATAGAGAGTCTCTACACCAACGTCCCAGTAAAGGAAACTCTTCAGATTATACGACAAAAACTTGAGGATGACCTGACACTCGAAGAACGAACCCCGCTACCAATCAAAGCCATAATGGACCTACTGGAATGCTGCCTGAATAATTCCTACTTTCAGGAAAAGGATAGATTCTACAGACAAATGGACGGACTCCCAATGGGCTCATCCCTCTCCCCAATAATAGCCAACAGTAATAGCTTTCTTAAGGGCCGCTCTCTGCAAGTGGCGATTGACGGATTTCTCTCAGACGCCTTCACCATAAATGCCGG
The DNA here is from genome assembly GCA_963991005.1 of Barypeithes pellucidus. Lineage (NCBI taxonomy): Eukaryota > Metazoa > Arthropoda > Insecta > Coleoptera > Curculionidae > Barypeithes > Barypeithes pellucidus. The sequence continues at coordinate 93,904,336 of OZ022556.1, forward strand.
TGTTCCTCAAGGGTCCATATTGTCTCCCACTCTCTTCTTACTCTACATTAACGACCTTCTAGTGAAAACTAAAAATCCGATATTTAGTTTTGCTGACGATAGCACACTTATCTCATCTTTCTCTTTGAATGCGCAAACATCGGCTGCCGACGCACATCTTCGCAGACAGCATGAAGTATCCCGCCTCAACAAAGACCTGGAAGAAATTTTGGCTTGGGGTGACAGTAACCAAGTCGAATTTAACGCTAAAAAAACCCATGCAGCAGTTTTCTCTAAAAAGGTTAACATTACAGAACCGGAAATAGTCATGGCCGGACACGCAATCCCTCTGGCTTCATCTATTAATTTGCTGGGCGTCAATCTGGGAGGAAATATGTCTTGGCATAACCACGTTGTGGCAATCGCCAAGATAGCTTCTCAGAAACTTGGGGTACTCTTCCGAACCAGAACTTCTTTTGACACTATACAAAGCCCAGATTCGACCATCGCTAGAATACTGCTCTCATGTCTGGAGCTCTGCACCCAAACATACTCTTCGCCTGCTAGATTCCATCGAAAGGAGGGCTATTCGTCTGATTGTAGACCACGAGCTGACGAAAAACCTCGACAGCCTAGAACATCGAAGACAGGTTGGGGATTTGACTCTCTTTTACAGATATTTTCATGGAAGGTGCTCGGCTGACCTTGCCCTCTTAATTCCGCCCAGAGCGACGAATAGCAGAAATACACGACGAACCACTGCCGCCCATCCATATGTGGTTAAACTTAGTGCTCCTCGAACTTCATTATTTAAGAATTCTTTCATCTGGAGGACTACATCCTTGTGGAACGACCTTCCCGAGGTCGTTTTTCCCAACGAATATAACCTCCAACGATTCAAAACCAACGTGAATCGCTTTTTGCGCACACGCACCACTCCCAGAGTGCCCTAAAGGATTTTTCCTTTAGTGCTTGTGTTTGATCATAAAAGATAAGGAGGGCCAGTACAGGGATCTCGGAAACCGTAAGAGATACGAAGTCGGTTAAATGGAGGTAAAGTTGCGCATTTACGTGCCGAATAATATGCCGTTTGGAAAGTTTTAATATTCCGAATAGTTTAAGAGATATACTTTTTGCAAGCTATTTCACCGAATGTTTAAACGCTATCAAATTGGGCTTATCCTGAACCTAGATCTTCGTGAATAACTCCATATTGACAAAATCGAAAAATTTATTTGCAGGAACTGTATCTTAATTTGATATTGCTGGCCGTTAACTTTAAAGTGTTGAAGTTAAATCGCAATTTGATAGGAAGAAATTTTAATGTCCGACGCAAATCATAAACTTTATATAATTATATCGCGTAAATGCCTTTTATGCTATAAACAAAACTAATTACTAATTAGTCATTAACTTTCAAACATAAACATCTATTTTCTTAATGTAATCATTTCGAATTTACTGCTCATTTGTCCTTGTTTAAAATACGTAGGAAACGGATTTAACAGTATTAGTAAAATGACACATTCGTCAATATGCATCGATCATTTAATTATAATAAATTATATATTTTTGACATCAAATAATAATACAATATTTATAAATATCTATTTTTATTGTGAAGCTCATATTAAAACGCTATAAATATGATCATTTATGGTCCATCACCATACAATGCGTCTATAAAGTCTTGAATGTGAGAAAGTAATATCAAGAACAGGTGACACGATTGCCTTCCGATATTTCACTCACTGAAGCCGTCAGGCTCTTGAACAAATTATAGACAATTTCAAAAACTTTTGATCCGTCAAGGCAATAGTGCAAAGATATTTTTAAATAATCTTCGTTTGTATAATTTAAATGCCACGTCATGATTATTAATAATTTGCAAATGGTGACAGCTTCATACATTTCCTTAGCATTTGACTGTTGTTCAACGCCGTCATAGCTAAATAGCGGTAACTGAACTTAAAATTCGCAGTAAAAGCGCCAAAAAAATATTAGATTGGCAATATTTCGAAAACTACAAATTATTGGAATAGACAACCTTATACAAACTTATTCTTAATGCTTTTTAAAGCTAAATAGAAAATAATTGACATTTGAAAATGTATAGAGTTTTTACAGTGTTCCCAATTTCATTTCAACACCCTATATTAATAGTTACCAAGATATTAAAATTATTATAAAAATCTTTTAAAGCAGGTTATTTTCAACAAGGAATTCAACCCAAATTAAATAATAAAGTCTTCCTTATAGAAAAAAATTAATATGTAAAGATTGTTTCACGAAAAATGGATACGACTTAATGATTTCCTAGGTCGGTCCCATTGTGTCGACAAGAGCTTGGCAATAAACAAGTGAAGTATGAAGGGACGGACTAAGGAAAACAAGTAATGATATGATTATATTAATGTAATCAAATGAAATTACATTTTTTTTAAATATTACTAGTCATATTTATTTACATTTATAATGTCATTCTATAGATAGTTCTGTTTCGCTATCGCTATCCTCATCAAAATTAATTATAATTGGATTAATTATACGATCCAGACTAATATACGAATTTTCTACAGTTATTACGTGACGGACTGATTTTTCCAACTACCTGGGGGAATATCATTAAACCATTTTCGTATTAATTCTACAACACTAGAACTTAAAGTCGGAGAAATATTTTCAGACCTAACCAGTGATTTTAACTGGTGCCACATATGCTCTATGGCAGTGGGGCGCAAACCGTGGGTCGCGACCCCCGGAGGGGTCGCGGAAAATTTTTGAGGGTCGCCAAATTCAAAGAAATTCACGCCTACTGTATATCCAGGGGTCGTGACAAAATTTTACACAAAATAAGGGGTCGCAAATGAAAAAAGTTTGCGCACCACTGCTCTATGGGGTTAAAAATGCAATAATAGGGTTGGAGCCGTAGCACTGTATGTCCAATTTCTTCTGCCAATGTGTCACAAACATATACTTTTTTTATACAAAAGTCTTTAAAACTTCTAAAAGATCACTTTTTTTATTTATAACTTTCTTCAAAATATATATCATTCGCCGCCATGTAGTTCTGAATCTCCAATTTTGTATTATTTGAGCTTGGAGCTTTATGTAATTGGCGACTGTGATAGCTCGCCGCATTGTCCATTACTATAACGCTATTCTGAGGAATGTTTGGTAAAAGACAATTCTTGAACCATTCTTCAAAAACTAACAAATTTTACCACAAAAAGATATTTAAATATAAATTAAGCAACCTAACCTTCCTGATGTGCCTATATTTAATTATAATTATTACAATCCGGTCCTTTCCACATAATAATAACAAACGGTCATAAATAATGGGATGGCTACAGGTACTTTTACTGCAGTCATTAAGTTATATCTGTTTTTCGTGAAACAATCTTTACTTATTTTAAGGTCTGCAAATGTCATTTTAGACTTAAAACCTTAAATATGGCAAACATGCTTAGACTTAGGTATAGGACATGATATACGAAATCTGCCTAGAATGTTGTGTAGAATCCAAAAATGTAGTTATACCGGGTGTTTCAGGAGGAACACTCACTCCTATAACTTCTTTATTGATTAAATTATAGAAATAACATTTGGTGGGTTTATATGTGATATTATTTTGGATTTTATGATTTGACGGACTCCGATTTGTCCAGTTTAACCGGAAATTACGTCAACTTTGGATTTTTAAATGGAACACCCAGTATATTTTTAGCTATATCGATTCCAAATTCAATACGTCACTTTTTGACACGTTCAATAATTTAAGTTTTTTTATTTGTTCATCTAGATTGCTCTCAACTCCCTAAAATGGTTTACTTCTAGCGAAATTCTTGATAAAGGTGCAATTTTCAAGTTTTATTATTTATTATATTTCAAGTCCAGTCCTCAATATTACACACTGTAGTACATGCTGTCTCTAGCTTTTGAGCACAAGGTTTAAAGAATAATAACCTAAAATTAATAAGTCCGGTCCTATCCATCCCAGCTCCCGCAATCTTCGGGTATTTGAGTGCATTTCATTGTGCTTCTTGTGCTTCGAGCGCTAAGGTGACACATCACATGTGATCGTACACGTTTTGTGAATTCTAAATCATATCTGAATATTTGTCCAGTGTTCCTTATAGGATACTGTAAGTACGAACACTTAATATGTTTTTACAGATTTACGTTTTATTTTTGAGTAAGTTTTGAAACTTATGTCCTCTTAGGAACCTAATCCCCTTTTCAGCATTCTCTTTTAGTAAGTACCTTTACCTATTGCCAACATGGGAAAAGGAAAAGGCAAAGGGAAAGGGCGTAGTAAAGTAAGAAGCCCTTCTTCGGGTGGGTCAGAGACCTCACTTTCCTCAAAACATCTGGCAAAAAGACTACGTAAGCTTGAATATCAACTACAACGATCTGCTACAAGGTTAGGATCACGTAGCAGTCAGGCCGGCCATGACAGTCGGCGTAGGTCACGTCATCCGCCCACTCGTAGACACCGGAGATCGTCTTCGTTCAGCTCAGTCTCTCGCGAGCGGGTTGCACCTGCCCGAGAGAGAAAACGGAGTAGGACAACCAGATCGAGCAGGTCTAGAACTCCCAAACGAGCTCGAATTGCTGACGGATTCGATTCGAACCAGGAAAGTGCGACGTTGCCTCGTGCAGAGCAAAGTCGCCGATATATACCTTTCGAAAGCGCGTGCAGCGCAATTTCGACTCTTGATGATGCTTGTAGCGTCACTTATGGTGAAAGCCCCGATAAAGATGAAATTGTAATTCATGATGAGACATCGGTGATTTTACCAGAAGATATTTTAAATATTTTAGGTGAGCATCCCAACAAACCTGAAAGCAACAATTTTTCACTGCATGAACAGTTGGTGGTAAGGTGGGAGGATATTCTGCTCAATGGCACGAAAAAAGGTGACTGCCAGAACCTTTTGGGGAAATATGAAATTCCCACTAATTTACCTAATCTTCGTCCACCTAAACTAAATCCCGAAATCAAAGCAGCCTTAGAGAAATCTAATCTGTCGGCGGACACATCTTATATCGAGTTGCAAAATCACTTAGGGAAAGGTTTAGCGGCTCTGGGCAAGGGTCTTACTTTAATACTTGGTAATATCACTAAACTCCCTGAGGACATTAGGGATGATATTTTAAGAAATCTAGGAGACTCTGGAAGAATGTTGGCGAACCTTTTCCATCGTATGTCTGTAACACGGAAAAACTTGATTGTCCCTTGTTTGAAAAACATGAAAAATTTCGCAGATACTTGCACGCCATCTGAATATCTTTTTGGAGCGGATTTAAGCGAAAAACTTAACTCCGTCAAGACATTAGAAACTCTAACGAAGGAATTAAAACTCCCTTCTAAATCCAAAAATACTTCATTCCTTAAAAGGGTAAATAAAGGGGTGGGGAGCCAACCAAAATTCTCAGGCCAAGGTTCTTCCGGCATGAACCGAAATTTAAACCACTATCGCCCGGCTCGTCCTATGGGGGAGACAAGACACGACAGGGCACATACCTCCAGATCAACCACCCAGCGGGATCGTCAAAAGGATGCTCAGTGGGGCAAACTCAGACGAAGGAAGTATTAGATGAGGTAAGAGATTTCGGCTATGCAGGCCGTCTCCAATTTTTCCTTGACCAATGGTCAATAGTAACTGATTCTCCCATCATACTTAGTTGGTTAAAAGGCTATAAACTACCCTTTACAACTATTCCTGCTCAATATCGCAGCCCTATTTCTCATAGGTTATCACCTATTGAATACCACCAAACTAGGGCTGAAATAAATAATCTCTTACAGATTGGAGCTGTTACGAGATGTTCCCCATGTGCAGGTCAATACATCTCAAAAACATTCCTCGCGGAAAAATCAAATGGCACCAAAAGATTTATATTAAATCTTAAAAATCTAAATAAACATATTGCCGCCCCGCATTTTAAAATGGAAGATGCTAGAACCGCAAGCAGGTTAGTTCAACATGGCAACTATGCAGCAACCTTAGACTTGAAGGACGCTTATTATTTCCTACCAATCCATACGGAGCATAGGAAATTTTTAAGGTTTTTATTTGACGGATTTCTGTATGAATTCACCTGCTTACCGTTTGGCCTAGCATCAGCTCCTTTTACGTTCACGAAACTCATGAAGCCAGTTATGCAAACGCTTCGTTGTGCCGACGTTACGAGTAGAGTATAAATTATTTGGACGACTTTTTAATTCTCGGATCGTCAAAACAAGAGTGTGTACGGAATATACGTCTCGCCATAGCATTATTACTTCGCTTGGGTTTTAAAATAAATAAACAAAAAAGCGTTATAACTCCGAAAAGAATATTCAGATTTCTGGGTTTTATATTTAACTCTATATCAATGACAATCACATTGCCACAAGAAAAACGAAACAAGATTTTGAAATGGACACAGTATTTTATATCTCGTAAAAGATGTAAAATTTTAAAATTTGCACAATTCCTGGGTCTGTTAAATTCCGCATGCCCAGCCATAAAATATGGACGCGTATACACAAAAACTTGCGAGCGCGCTAAATACTTAGCATTACAAGAGAGCAATGGAAATTATAACTCTTTTATGTTTATTTCTGAGGAAACTAAACGTGATTTATCCTGGTGGATGGAAAAAATTCCCTCTTCACAAAATGATTTTAAAAAAGATTTATTTGCCCTAGAAATGTATACCGATGCTTGTTTATCGGGCTGGGGTGCGGTCTGTAACGGCGAAGAAACTGGTGGTTGGTGGACAGCATACGAGGCAACAAGTCATATTAACTATTTGGAGCTTCAGGGCATAATGTTGGGTTTACAGTACTTTGCAAACAAATATCAAAACTGCAATATCTTAATTCGTACAGATAATACCACCGCTCTGGCATACGTAAATCGGATGGGTTCGGTACAACATCCTCTTCTTAATGCCTTAAGTAGAAAAATATGGCTTTGGTGTGAATCCAGAAACATATGGATATTTGCCTCGTATATTAGCTCAAGTCAGAACATTGGAGCAGACTTTGCATCAAGGTTTCTGCCTCCCGAGACAGAATGGTGTTTAAATCAAGATATCTTTGAAGATATTCAAAGCCTGTGGGGCAAACCCGAAATTGACTTGTTCGCGTCAAGTTACAACAATAAATGTGACAGTTATGTTTCTTGGTTTAGAGATCCAGCGGCCGTAGTAGTCGATGCATTTACTATAAATTGGCGTCATTTAAATTTTTACGCTTTTCCATCTTTCTCACTCGTCCTTCGAGTGATACAAAAAATTATAAACGATAATGCTACAGGAATAGTTGTATTTCCATTTTGGCCATCACAACCCTGGTATAAGGGTTACTTAAGAAATTAATAGTGGGTAAACCCCATTATTTTGGACCCCAAGATACCATTTTATTTTGTCCCTTTAGTATGAGGATGCACCCCCTTGCAAAGAGCCTTATCCTGGGGGCCGCCAGATTATCCGGACAGCGTTCCAGAGGAGGGGGATTCCAGATAGCGCACTAAATACAATGCTGAAGTCCTTAAGTGACGGAACTATTCAACAGTACAACACTACGTACAAACTATGGTGGAAATATTGCCAAACCAAAGATATATCCCCTTTTGATGGAAAAATCCCCGACGTTATTGGATTTTTTCAAGATATTCTAGACTCCACTGGTAACATTTTCGGATCATTCAATTCTCACCGCGCAGCTCTTTCATTGTTGGTTTCGACTAATATAGGGGAAAATATCCGAGTAAAACGTTTTCTAAAAGCAATATTTCGTTTACGGCCGCCTAAGCCAAAATATGACTACATCTGGGACCCTTCCCAGGTTTTAACCGTTGTGGAAAATTTCTCCGATTCCAGCCTAAAGTCACTGTCATGTAAACTGGTTACATTGCTGACGCTAGCAACAGGTCACAGGATCCAAACAATATTTTTGATCAAATGCTCTAATATTAAAATACATGACTCAAAAATAATAATCCTTGTCCCAGATCTTATTAAAACATCGGGACCTCGTAAAACTCAACCAACTTTTATTTTGCCATACTTCGTAGAGAACCAAAAGCTGTGCGTAGCTTCATGCCTAAAAATATATCTAGAAGCAACTAAATCCTTACGTCAGCCAAATTGTGACAAGTTATTTATCACACACAGCAAACCACACGGCCCGGCATCAAAACAAACCCTAAGTAGATGGGTGAAGAGTACTCTTCATGAGGCAGGAGTAGATACGGACATTTTTAAAGCCCACTCTACCAGACACGCCTCTACCTCGGCGGCGATGAGAAAGGGTGTCCCTATTGATGTTATCAGAAAATCAGCTGGCTGGACACCATAATCGGGCACCTTTGCTAAATTTTATAATCGTCCTTTGATGAATTCATCCAGTTTTTTGTAGTCCGTACTGACTATTTAAAAGTGGTTAAACTTATTTTTGTCTAAGCTTTAGACTATATTTGTGTAATTATACACTTTATAACTAGTATTTTGTTAAGAAGACATTCTTCTGCCACTCTTTATTAGGTACCACGTTTAAAATGTCTTCTATATTAAGACTTTAACATTTGTTTACTGTTATTTTAACAAATATGTTACAATCTAGGAAACTAAACTACTATCAAGTGTTTACTTTCTTATATGATACGCTCGAAGGCGTTTTACTGCAACTTCTTTAAATATCTACAGTGTGTAATATTGAGGACTGGACTTGAAATATAATTTATCGATCAAAAGAACTTACCTGAAGTTCGATCGTAATTATATGAAAGTCCAGTCCGAAAATATTACAACCCACCCACCACTCCCGTCGATGGTTGTCAGCAAAACAAATCAACATTAATCTTTACTTTAAAAAATGAAATGCACTCAAATACCCGAAGATTGCGGGAGCTGGGATGGATAGGACCGGACTTATTAATTTTAGGTTATTATTCTTTAAACCTTGTGCTCAAAAGCTAGAGACAGCATGTACTACAGTGTGTAATATTTTCGGACTGGACTTTCATATAATTACGATCGAACTTCAGGTAAGTTCTTTTGATCGATAAATTTTAATTCTAATTTAAAGAATAATGAAGTTATAGGGGTGGAGCTTTCCCCCTGAAACAAGTTGACACCGACTTCCGGTATAACCGGAAGTACCACCATATTAAAATTATATCATTTTAGAGGAGTTAGTTACCCCCATCAACATTAGCATATTGTCAATTTTTCAAAAATTTTCCTATTCATAATTTTTCATATACACGGTGTTTCCTAACCTCTCTGAAAAAATGAAGGATGTGAATCCTCACCTTATTTTAAAACGAAAATGTGGTACAAAAGTTTTTCGCTTCTTTTTCGAAATACGGGGTGTCAAAAAAATATTGTATTTTTCATTTTATTAATTAATTCCAAACGATATTCTAATGATATTTGTTAAAAACAAAGGATTAGAGCACTTTACTTTGGGTCAATTTTAAATTTTACAATAAATTCAGTTGCGGGGATCTGGGTAAAAGATTAAGTACCTTAATGTTTTAGTTATTTTCGTATTTTTATCGTCAAATTCTACGAGTAGGCTTTGTTTTCTCCGTGACATTTGTCTCCTGTTAAAGTTCATTATTCAAAGTTTTTAACCGTTAAAATAGCATTATCAAATCATTGGCATTACTTAATAAAATGAGAAATACAATAATTTTTTTTAATATCCTGTATTTCGAAAACGAAGCGACAGGCGAAAAACTATTATACCACATTTTCGTCTTAAAATATGGCGAGGATTTACCTCCTTCATTTTTCAGAGAAGTTAGGAAACACCCTGTATAGATCGAAGCGGTTTCCGCTGGGATATCATGTATACCTATGTAGTATCACGCCTCAACAAAGACCTGGAAGAAATTTTGGCTTGGGGTGACAGTAACCAAGTCGAATTTAACGCTAAAAAACCCAGGCAGCAGTTTTCTCTAAAAAGGTTAACATTACAGAACCGGATATAGTCATGGGCGGACACCCAATCCCACTGGCTTCAGCTATTAATTTGCTGGAAGTCAATCTGGGAGGAAATATGTCTTGGCATAGCCACGTTGTGGCAATCGCCAAGATGGCTTCTCAGAAACTTGGTGTACTCTTCCGAACCGGAAAGTTGTACACACCTCAACAACTTTTGACATTATACAAAGCCCAGATTCGACCATCACTAGAGTACTGCTCTCATGTCTGGAGCTCTGCACCCAAACATACTCTTCGGCTACTGGATTCCATCGAAAGGAGGGCCATTCGTCTGATTGGAGACCACGAGCTGACGAAGAACCTCGACAGCCTAGAACATCGACGACAGGTTGGGGATTTGACTCTCTTTTACAGATATTTTCATGGAAAGTGCTCGGCTGACCTTGCCCTCTTAATTACGCCCAGAGCGGCGAATAGCAGAAATACACGACGAACCACTGCCGCCCATCCATATGTGATTAAGCTTAGTACTCATCGAATTTCATCTGGAGGACTTCATCCTTATGGAACGACCTTCCCGAGGTCGTTTTCCCAACGAATATAACCTCCAACGATTCCAAACCAAGGTGAATCGCTTTTTGCGCACACGCACCACTCCCAGAGTGCCCTAAAGGATTTTTCCTATAGTGCTTGTGTTTGATCATAAAAAAAAAACTACCAAAGTTTTACCTTAAAAAAATACGCTACTAAAAATACTAATTGACATATCCGCCTAAATCTATCTGTGGAGTATGTTATGGAATATATACATGACCGCGTTAAAATTATTTTAGCCCTTTTCTTGACTCAGTGTTATTTTTAGAGTGGTTGCATAACTAGAAGGTTTTCTTCTATAGCTCGTTGATTCTGCCAACGGCTCTTCCACTGAGTCCAATAAATGCATAAACACGTAAGAAAAGAAGCCAATACTTAATTTTACAACTGTACAACCACGTGCTACTGTACTAAATATTTGTTAAAGGAAAACTAAAACAAGCCGTTTAATTACATCTACAAATCCAGCGGCGTCTCTATTTAATATTGCTTTTCTACACACACAAAAAAGAAACACTCGTACTTATACAGGGTGTCCGCTAATTAATGTTACATGAAAAAACCACATACTCCTTACGTAAAAATATTAGGATTTAATAAAAAAGTTGATATTAACCAAGATACAGGGTGTTAAAGTTAAAACTTCATTTTTGTTTTTCTCGAATAACTTTGCAGAAAACCAACATTTTTTTTACAAAATTTAGCAATTATGGTTTTTCTAGGACGAGAAATAGATTTTTTGGTGAAATTTTAATGTACAATGTAGGGGGCGCTGTCTGCGGCATTGTTTACACATTTATTAGGTCATAACTTTTTTGTGCCTCGGTGTATTTAAGTTTTTAATGAAAATAATACTTTTCTCATATTTATTACGTAAAAAAGGTATACTCATTTCAGGTCGCCCAAAGTTACCGTTTCGGAGATATTTACATTTAATCTGTTTAGTGCGTTAGCTCTGGCAAGCAAATAATATTTTGTTACTTCTTACCAATTCACTTTTACATGATAATTAATGTTCTAGTAATGGTAATTGGGAATAATAAATACAATAATTGGATTGTTCTATGCTTTAATTAAAATAACTTTGACCCTAGAAAATATCGTGTCGAAAGAAACCAACAGCAATAAAAACATGAAACATTTTCTATTCCATAGCAACTGCATCTGTAAATTTCATTTGTTTCCTCATAGGTTACATTGAGAAAAAAATTTAGTTTTCAAATTAATAATAATTGGGCAGGGTGCACTAAACAATTAAAATGCAAATATCTCCGAAACGATAACTCTGGGCGACCTTTTTTACGTAATAAATATGAGAAAAGTATTATTTTCCTTAAAAACTTAAAAACACACCTAACACCGCAGACAGCGCCCCCTACATTGCACATTAAAATTTCACCAAAAAATCAGTTTCTCGTCCTAAAAAAACCATAATTACCAAATTTTGTAAAAAAACCGTTGGTTTCTGTCATATTAGAGAAAAACAAAAATGACGTTTTAACTTTAACACCCTGTATTTCAGTTAATATCAATTTTCGGATATAGCTAAGTATAATTAAATAATATTTCCCCATTAATTAGCGGAGACCCTGTATATTTCGTTCCTCTCAGAATTTTTTACTATATTTGAAAATGTGCAAACATGTTTCTAAGTATAACAAAAATAAGATTATTATGTTTTTAAAACAAACATGTTGGTGAGTTTTAAACTAAACAATATATCTCTTAAAATAAAATCAGATTAGGTTTAATTTGGAACTAAAATATGGAATATTTAAATTTAAAAATATTAAATCGGTTTATCCCTACCCATCTAAAATTCAAAATATTTAAATACCTATCAGCATTATACCAAAGATTGGAATAGGTACATCGGTTGTTTCAGGAGGAACGCTACCCCAATAATTTTCTTATTGTTTAAATTACAGAAATAAAATTTGGTTGGTTTGTATGTGAATTGTTTTCCATTTTATGACATGGCTGACTCCATTTTGTCACTCTCGTTTAATTAGAAATGACCTCAAGTTTGGATTTTTAAATGGAACACCCAGTATATTTTTGGCTATATCGATTCAAAACACCATTCTAAATTCAACGACACCCATACGTCACTTTTGGGACTTTAAATCATTTGTCTTTCCCCCTAAAATGGTTTACTACTAAGTCAAATTATGGCGAATTTTATGTTTGTAATTATGTTTGTAAGCATTACGGCGTCATGGGTACCTAGATAAATGCAGCCGTTTGCGATTTTTGTTGTGTTTATTGTAATCGTTCTTGATTAAAACCATTAAAATTATTAAAGAAAACACTATTTGATGTTTTTGATTTTCACTATATTTTGTCAACATGACACGTGTTTCACCGTCACAGCGACTTCATCAGATGTAAGGTATAAACAATAAAAATTAATAAATTGATCGACTTACCTGAAGGATGATCAATTTGAATTTTCCGAGCTTTTCTTCTGAAGATAATTACACAAAGTAGTATCGTCGGTCGCCACCCGTCGAGGTACGTGTTTTTAAAGTAAACAAATAAAAACCTTTTTTGTCCCTGTGAGTAATCCTAGCAGGTATAGAATCACTTCGTTTTTTATAAATAATCAAATCGCACTGGGCTCTTTTGGGAGGGAGGGTTGTAATTATCTTCAGAAGAAAAGCTCGGAAAATTCAAATTGATCATCCTTCAGGTAAGTCGATCAATTTATTAATTTTCCTTCGCTTTTCTTCTTCGATAATTACACAAAGTAGCTGTTTAAAGGAATTCTAGGTGCGATTTGTAAGAAAAATACATATATTTATTAATACAGAATACATTATATAACCTAGTTGAAACATATTAAATTATTATTTGTTACGATTTTAACAACAACTGCACTATAATAAATGCAAGTAATCCGCATACATTATACATATGTCTAAACAACAAATAGTGTAGTCTAAAGTAAGACCACAACAATTTTTTTTTTTTTTTTTTTTTTCTTTTTGTTATCCTGAGTTAAGTATTGCACTAGCAAAATCGATACTATTCTGGATTACAGGTAAGTTATAAAATTTATTGAAAACATTTGAGGAGTTGGTCCAGCCTGCTGAATTTTTTATTGTGTCGATTGTGACTCCTGAGCGACAAGCTGCCGAAGTTGCTGCGTGTCTTGTACTGTGGCTTGAAAATATGCCGGTGTCTACCCCGCTGAGCTTTAGAGTTTTCTTCAACCATCGACTTATGGTTTGTGAGCTTGCCGCGTGATGTGGTTTTCTATGTGATATGATAAGATATTTGTCGCCCTCTTTGCGTATGTCTTTTGTTTTATTAATATACTGTATTAGTGTAGATGCAACACAAAGCTCTGGACATTCCGAGAAAAATCTAAAGCACAGCAAGGGTTGCGGTCTATTTGGACCTGATGTTTTAATTTTGTCAGGTATTTTTATACTTATATTAGTCGCCGAGATATTTATATTATCTAGATTAATTTTTGTTAGGGTTTGAGCCCTCTGTGCTGTCGTTAAAGCTAAAAGCATTACTAGTTTTAAAGTTAATTTTTCTAAGGTTAACGTATTTAAGGGATAAAGATTTTTTAAGAAATTTAAGACAATTTGGGGATCCCAGGTAAATCTGTATTTGGGCTGAGGAGGTCTGAGATTGTATATACCTTTGATGAACCTTTTAATAATGATTTCGTCCCCCAGATTAGGTGGATTAATTAGGTTTAATGCCGATCTGTGCATATTAATAACGGAGTAAGACAAAGAATTTTCGAATTGTTTCTGAATGAAGTTTAAGAAGTGTGGTAATTCGAATCTCCAGAGATCAATGTTTTGTTCGCTGCAAAAACTCCACCACTTACGGTAACAAGAGTCGTATTGTTTAAGGGTTCCTTCTGATATAGATGCTATTATCGTTGATATTGCGATGTCTGGGACCTTTCGCTTCAGCATAGATTGCCTGATAATTTCCCGACAGCCAACGTAAGCGTCTTGTGGAGGGGATGTGGATCCCTAAAAGGTGAAAGTAATAAGTCTAATTCGGGTTTAAAAATAAGTGGTTTAGTTAGTAACAGTTTGTTAAAAAGTGGATACCAGTTTTGGGAGGGCCAATTTGGCACTACGAGAATCCCGATTGCCTTATCCTTTATAATTTTGTTCAATACTCTGGAAATTAGTGGAAATGGCGGAAATGCATAAAAATATGAATCCCACCTAAACGTAAATGCATCAATGTATGTGCATTCAGGGTCTGGTCCCCATGAAGCGTATATTTGGCATTTTGTGTTTAATTTAGATGCAAATAAATCAATTGCTGGTGTTCCAAAATGTTTACAAATTTTTATAAATCGGTTTCTTTTTAATTCGTATTCCGTTTCTAGAGATCTAGATCGTGACTCTGAATCCGCATTTATGTTCTCCTTTGTGGGTATGTATGTTCCAAATATAAAAAGTTTTTGATTTTCACAAAAGTCCCATATTTTTCTTGTGATTGCATTTAGTTTTTTAAACTGAACACTTCCTTTTTTGTTAATGCAAGCGATTGCTGTTTGGTTGTCTATTCGTAGGAGAATGTTGCAGTCGTGCAAGTCTTTTGCGAATGATTTTATTGCGTAAAATACAGCCTGTAATTCTAAAAAGTTTATATGCTGTTGTTTTTCATCGGGAGACCAAAAACCGTGAATCGGTATTTTATTGCAGTATGCACCCCACCCTGAATTCGAAGCGTCTGTGTAGATTATTTTATCAAATTCTTTTGTAACGTCAATCTTTTGAAATGAATTTGTAATGTTTTTAATCCACCAGTCAAGGTCTAAATTTAAACTGCTTGGTAATGTGATAATAGAGTTGTAGTTTTTATATTTTTTAAGGTAAATATATTTTACTTGTTCGAATGTCTTAATGTGCACCCAACCGTAAGCCACTGCTGGGCAGGCTGCGACTAGCTTTCCGATAACGCGGGCAAAACAGCGAATAGAACATCTTAGATTATTTTTTATTGATAAGAGATTTTTCCGAATCACGGTCTTTTTCTTATCTGGAAGTCGCAATGTCATTAATGAAGTATCGAAACTATACCCCAAAAATACGAGTTCTTTGGACGGATGTAAAGAACTTTTCTTAAAGTTGATTAAAAATCCTAATCTGTTAAGTAAGGTAATGGTCTTATTGACCGCTTCCTGACAACCTGATTGGAAAGGGTCTATTATAAGAATATCATCTAGGTAAATGACAAATAAAATATTCCATTGTCTTAGGGTCTTGACCACCGGTTTTAAAAGCTTTGTAAATAGGAATGGTGCAATATTTAACCCAAATGGTAAGCAGTTAAATTGATATATTTTATTATTAAATGAAAATCGAAGATATTTACGATATTTTTGGTGGATGCGGACCAGATAATATGCATCTTTTAAATCTATGTTGGCTAAGTATGAATCTTTTGTAATTAATCTAGTGACGCTTCGGTAATCTTCGATTTTGAAGTGAGGGGCTTCTATGAAAGAATTTAGGTTTTTTAGATTCAAAATGAATCTATATTTCCCGTCCGGCTTTTTTCTCAAAAAGTATGTGGATAAAAATTCTCCCGGAGTTGATTTGCATTCAGATATCGCCCCTATTGTTAATAAGCTATCTATATGTTCCCTGTAAATACGAAGTTCTCTATTAGAAATATGAACTTTTTGAGGCTTTTTTTGAAAAGGTTTAATTTTGAATGGTATTTTGACTCCTTTTATCCACTGTATGACTACAGGGTTGTTAGAAATTTTTTCCCATTCAGGTAGGTGGTTTGATAAGCGGCCTGCATAATTTTTTGTTACCTGAGTTTCAGTTAGTTTTGTTGCCTGGAGTGCTGGGGTGGTTTCTTGTGTTCGCTCCTGGGGTTGTGGGGGTAGCGAGTGTTCGATGTCTTTTTCCTGGTGTAGAAGGCTTGGCGCTTGAAGTTTAAATGTTTTCCAGAGTAATTTGCTTTACCTTGGGTTTGCGGGTTGCTGAGTGATGATGGTCGAGAGAACTGCTTGTAAGGTGAAGTTTTTGTACTGTATGATGTACTGGCTTTTAGTTCTAAACCCGTCTTCTTGGCAGCTTCGCTGTCTTTTAAATCTTTTAGGAAATTTTTTCCTAACAAAAATTCGTCCGGTTTGCTATTTTCTAGTAATTTACGGGATTGGTGGTTCAGAAAAGGTATTAAGGTATATTTCCTGTGCGTGGATAGTGCATTTTGCACATTGCAGATTAACTGAGCTGCATCGGCCAGGGCAGTTATCGTCTCCTTCACTTCCTCCTTGTCTTTGTCTGGCGCCAACAATTTATTTATTTGGGATCCCAATGCCGCTAATGCATGGCCCGTTTCTTTTTGTAACTGTGTTATAAACTTATCTTGGCGGAGTGTCTTAGGGTCCAGCCAAGATGTCAGTTCAGGCCCCAGAATAGGTGCCTTTAGCAAAGGGCAATTTTCAAAAAGAGGATATTTTGCTACAATGTTTTCTTTTTGATTCTTTTCAATACCATTTTGTAAATACGATGACCACCTTAAAGCAACTTGCTCATGAAGAGGTTCTTTCGTTTCCAACACTTCTTTCGGTGTAGCTCCAAGAAATTCGAAATTATCATCAGTTTTTGGTTGAGTGTTTTGTGTCTCCTCTATGTTAACCGCTATTTCGCTGTCGGGTTGATGTACATCAATCACTTGTCGTTCAGGGGTTTCCTCAAATACTGGAAATGACAAAAACACCTGTGTCAATGGGCGTCAGTGTTTTCTGTTTTAATAATTTTAGAAAAAAAAAACAAAAATGTAGTTTAACGACTACTTGTATATCAACTTTAGGAGTATAACGACTCGCTATGTATGTACATTGTACAACCCAAATTTATTTTTTGTAGTTTAACGACTACTTTGACACATATTTTATTCTTAAGAGAGTATAACGACTCCTATTGGTGCGAATATGCGTATTTTCTCGAGCTATATGGTTAATTGCCGCTATTGTAATTATAATATAATATAATGTAACCTATGTATGTACTTACAATTTAGTTCTTCATTATCGGAATGTTCCGACATGTCCGAAGAATCGCTAGAGGATATTTCGCCTCTAAGCCGTTCAAGTTTTTCCACCAACTTATCGTATTTCTTCCTCTTTAAATTTTTGTCACTGGTATTTGGTCTATTTTTATCACTAATGCCTCTTTTAGGCATTTTGAAGCCAATTATTCCACCACTTAACTATTTTCCGATATTCTATACGCTCAATGTTGTCGCGTGTGTATCCGACGGGTACGAAAAACGAAGTGATTCTATACCTGCTAGGATTACTCACAGGGACAAAAAAGGTTTTTATTTGTTTACTTTAAAAACACGTACCTCGACGGGTGGCGACCGACGATACTACTTTGTGTAATTATCGAAGAAGAAAAGCGAAGGAAAACTTAATTTATATGTCTCGTAAAAATAGGACCTACAATAATATTATGGGAATTATTTAATAATATAAGAGTTTAGTATTTAATGAAGGTAGAAGAAATAAACACATTAACTAACACCTTAAATTTAACAAAGGCAAAGAGCATACAGGGTGGTCCTTAAGTACATCAAGAAAATCTAGGATATGATTTCTGACATCATTTTAAGACGAAAAGTTCAAATAAACATGGGTCCGAAAATGCTAACCCTCTAAGATACAGGGTGTTAAAATATTTTTAAAAAATAATTGTTTTCTTAAAATTTCGGAACTCCTTGAAGATACGGTATTGAAAATTGATGTGGATTGATTTCGTATTAAACTGCACTTTTTGGTTAAAAAAGGGTTTGCCTACTTCCACCAGTGGCGTGCGTGAAGGTACCATCAATATTTTTTTTGTGAAAATATGTGATACGCCACTGATTTTTTTAAACTCTGGTGCATTTTTATGCATTACTGGTATAAGCGGAACAAAAGTTGTCTCTACTATCTTTTTGAAAAAAATGGTAGTTTTAGAGATAACTCGTAGTATATTATACTAAACAAAATTAATTTATTAATTAAATAATAACTAAACATAATATTATGTAACACCAAACAAACTTGATTTAAATAAATTGTTGAAAGTGGCCACCTTCTGCTAAAATACAAGCATCTAGCCGTCTTATCATTGAATTTCTAACATTTCTAAAAAGTCCTGGGGTGTTTTTAATATTTTCGCAAGCCATTATTATTCGGTTTCTAAGATCTTCCTGGTTTTCAACGGGAGTTTTGTAAACTATCGATTTTAAATGACCCCAGAAATAAAAATCCAATACATTTAAATCTGGGGACCTTGGCGGCCACGGTTGATTTTCGTAATGAACATTTAAATATTCTCTGGCTGTGGCACTAAAATGGGCGGGAGCTCCATCATGCATAAAAAACAACTGGGTTCGTTGAGCTAATGGCAAGTCTTCCAATAATGTTGGTATCTCATTTTCTAGAAAATGGCGATAGGTTTGGCCATCTAACCGCTGGGGAAGAAAGAAAGGACCTATTAGTCTGTCACCAACTATTCCTGCCCATACATTTAACGAGAATTGGTACTGAAAATATCTTTCGCTAATAGCGTGTGGATTTTCTTGACTCCAAACATGATTGTTATGAAAGTTTGTTATGGCATTCTTAGAAAAATTTGCTTCATCGGTAAAAAAAAAATTATTTAAAAATTGTGGATTTCTGGCCAACCTTTCCAAAAACCATTGACAAAAATTTACGCGTTGAGGATAATCACGTGGTAAAAGGGCCTGAACCCGTTGTATATGGTAAGGATACATTTGTTGGTCCTGAAGGATTCTCAATACGGTTTGATGACTAGCGTTTACCTCATTCGCAATTTTTCGAGTACTAGTTTCTGGATCTTCCTCAATTCTATTCAATACTGCTTCTTCTAATTGTGGTGTTCTTACTGTCCTTGGCCTGCCGAGAATATCAGAAACTCTTGCAAAACTTCCTGTTTCGGATAAACGGCGATGGAGACTTACAAAGGTCTGCGTACACGGTGCTACACGATTCGGATATCTTGCCTGGTAAATGCGTTTTGCTTCGTATGAATTTCCATCAGCAAGACCATAAACAAAATGCATATCTGCCAAATGAGCACTGTTTTGTAAATCATTCATAATTCTAAAACTTTTGGATCGACTAATAACTCACAAAAACGACGCACTAAAACTTAAATTATTTTTCGGTCATTTAATTTTTGTTATTTGCACAATATGTGACATAAGCCTACTTTGAAAAAACTAGAATCACAGTCGAGATAGTTTATCTTTTACAATTTTATATATTTCTCCATTTTCATTTAAAACTACCATTTTTTTCAAAAAGATAGTAGAGACAACTTTTGTTCCGCTTATATCAGTAATGCATAAAAATGCACCAGAGTTTAAAAAAATCAGTGGCGTATCACATATTTTCACAAAAAAAATATTGATGGTACCTTCACGCACGCCACTGGTGGAAGTAGGCAAACCCTTTTTTAACCAAAAAGTGCAGTTTAATACGAAATCAATCCACATCAATTTTCAATACCGTATCTTCAAGGAGTTCCGAAATTTTAAGAAAACAATTATTTTTTAAAAATATTTTAACACCCTGTATCTTAGAGGGTTAGCATTTTCGGACCCATGTTTATTTGAACTTTTCGTCTTAAAATGATGTCAGAAATCATATCCTAGATTTTCTTGATGTACTTAAGGACCACCCTGTATATCAAGCTTGTCCTTAAGTAAATTAGGGAAATTTTTCATTTTGTTAATCTCCATAGACTCTAGCAAATTTAACTTCAAACCCTTTTGTTCTATATGCAGAATCTTGAAATTGTTATTAAAAATATGATTTTCTGATTTTAAATGTTCTGCGTATGTGGAATGTTTATTATTTTTGGTGAAAGAATCTTGGTGGTCTTTAATTCTAGTGCGAAAAGTTTGACCCATATATGAACTAGAACAAGAGCCGTAATTTAATTAATTACGCAGAACATTTAAAAACAGAAAATCATATTTTTAATAACAATTTCAAGATTTTGCATATAGAACAAAAGGGTTTGAAGTTAAATGTTCTAGAGTCTATGGAGATTAACAAAATGAAAAATTTCCCTAATTTACTTAAAGACAAGCTTGATATAATATGTTCTTCGCCTTTGTTAAATTTAAGGTGTTAGTTAATGTGTTTATTTCTTCTACCTTCATTAAATAATAAACTCTTATATTATTAAATAATTATCCCATAATATTATTGTAGGTACTATTTTTACGAGACATATAAATTAAGTTTTCATTGTTTATACCTTACATCTGATGAAGCCGCTGTGACGGTGAAACACGTGTCATGTTGACAAAATATAGTGAAAATCAAAAACGTCAAATAGTGTTTTCTTTAATAATTTTATTATCGATTTTCATCAAGTTAAGGCTGAAAGTATAAGATTTTTAAAACCATTAAATTCATATTGAACCTCATTATTATTAACATTGATAAAATAATTAATGATAAATTTTGTTTTATAAAAATTATTCGAAATGGCCTTTGCATCGAATTGCCCACTCCAACAACAAAATTTATCATTAGCTTTTTATCATGTTAATAATAATGAGTTTTCAATATGAATTTAGTGGTTTTAATCAAGAACGGTGCGTCTGACGAGAAAAACTCAAGAGACCGTTTTCATGTAGAATTGATCAGGCTAATCAGAAAAAATATCCAAATGGAAAAATTTCAGTGGCGTACCATCTTTTTTGTAAAAAATATCAGAGGACATGTTTGCAGGGACGCCACTGGTGGAACAATCGAATAACTTTTCTAACTAAAATTTGTGGCTCTATATCCTATTAACACATACCAAAATTGAAAATAATATCTAAAATACTTTCGGAGATATTAAAAAATATTCATTTAAAAAATACAAATTCAACACCCTGTAGCAAAAAATTTAAGCCGTTGCGGACATATGTTCATATGAACTTTTCTTTATAAAATGACCTAATGAATCACACCCTGAAATATTAGCACGTCATTAAGGAACACCCTGTATATCTCAAAATGTGAAAAAACTTTTTTGTTGTCAGAAATACTTTAATATTTTTCTTTCTCGAAACCAAATTATTTGTTTGCTTATTTGTAATGTTCAATCACATGCTTAAAAAAGATAAATTCATGATATTGAAAATTGATGTATTTCCGTAATTATTTAAAATACTCATTTATTGAACATATTTCTTTGCGTATATACAAAGCTGAAATTTATTTATGTTGCGTATTTTATTTTAAAAACAACTAACTTTTTTTTCGTGTGTACGCCGTATTAATATTATTATTTTTATTCATCTTTTTTCGAAACTATTAAAAATTCTGTCAAGAACCTTGGACCTATTCTTTATCATCTACTCGGAAGTCGTGAAAAAATCGTGTTTGTAAGAAAACATCGTAAACTTCACATGTCGGTTTTGGGTCCCGTTAATACGCTACTGGCAAACTAGAAACTAAGAACATGCACTTTAATTACATCCACAACTCCTTTTATAATGCTGTTTTGATTAGGAATGTATTTTAACTGGAATTTAACTAATTTGGCTCTTTGCCAGGTAATTAAATATTCGTAAATAAATTGCCTCAAATGATATAAAAACGTAGACGGCTGGCCGGCTTCCAGTTTATTTACTTTTGCTTTATGAAAATTATCGTTATTAAATTAGAACATGCATACCGCAAGTTTACTACAATGTTTTATTTATAAAAGGTGGGGGAATGGGATACAAGTTAGGTTAGAATTTAAACCTGCTCCTATGTATCCTTGATTTTTAGTTTCATTCAGCTTCCTTAGTTTGTTTCTTTTTATTGTTGTTTGTGCATTCAGTGTGATGACGCTATTTTTTAGTAGAATGCATGGAAAAAATAATATTGTAAAATTATCATAGTAAAGAATTTATTGTAAGATTTTCTATAAAATATAGTAGTAATTACAATTTGTATTAGTAATCCCTAATCTGTAAACATAAATTTCCAAAAAATTAAATAAACATATTTTTTCAGAACTAAAAATTTCTTTATTTAACAAAATTACAAAAACATTGACGAGAAAATTAACCATTAATTTTACTGACTTTGACAATTTGCTGTAAATAACAATCATTACGTTGACAACAATAATTGGGTTTCTGTTATATACAGTATGTCCACGGATGGGGTTTACAAGAGGACAAATGGACTAAAAATTGAAAGATACAAAAAAAAGTCACTCTTAATAAACATTTTGCTTGTCTAGAAAATACGATTCATCATAAGAAACTTCAATTTTTTTATACAGGGTGGGTAAAACCTGCAAAAATGTTATTTTGCTTAAGAGTAACCATACTTTATTTTGAAAGATACGACAAAAAGTCACTCTTAATGAATGTGTTTTCTACCGAACAATTCATTAAAAGGTTTACCTATGTAAAAATTTTTTCCCACAAAGTATTCTCTGGCACACCTCTGACTGGTGAACCTAGTTAAAATAATAATGACACTTAAGGTGATAGGTACTTGTTATCAATGTATTTATTTAATGAAGTTATTATTTAAGTAGAAATGCTATCTACTGAACAAAGAGTTTTTATAATACAATGTTATGGGGATGGTCAAGTTTCATACCGCTACGTCATGGAACAATTTATCGAGAAATTTGTAGGAATCGCAATAACTAGGATGGCAATCTGCAAGTTAATAAAAAAGTTCAAGAGAACTGGTTCGGTTTTGGACCTCAAAAAACAATGCTATGACGTCCCTTAGAAATCGTGTTACTCAGTTGGAAGTTGTGAAAAAAAGTCTAACTCAGAATATCCTTAAAGCAATTAAATTGTATCCGTATAAACCGCACTTTAATCAAAGATTGGAAGAGGGAGACGACGCGAAACGACTTGATTTTTGCCTGTGGGTAGGAAACAAAATTTTAAGTGGAAATGTTGATTTTTATAAATGTATCATGTTTTCTGATGAAAGTACATTTTCAACAAATGGAACCGTTGCAACCCAGCCCGTTAGGTACTGGTCTTTAGAAAATCCCGAATTCAGAATTATGACGAGAAGACAATATTTGACAAAAGTGAACGTGTGATGTGCGATCCATCCATGGCATTATAGGGCCATATTTTTTTGATAACACGTGCAATAGATTATCATATTTAGAAATGCTGGATACATTTTTCAATGATGAACTCGAAAATCTACCATTAAATTGTCGACAAAATATGTATGTTCAGCAAGATGGTTGTCCAGCCCATTTCGCTCGTGAGGTTAGAGAATGGCTTGACCGCAGATTTGGTACAAGGTGGATTGGCAGGAATGGCCCAGTTTTGTGGCCCCCAAGAAGTCCCGACTTAACCTTGGCCGATATGTTTTTATGGGGCCGTTTAAAACAAATTGTTTTTGCACCGCAATACCAAATGATATTGAAGTGCTGAAGGGCAAAATTATCCAGGCTGTCCAATCGATATCTCAGGAAGAAATCTGAAATTCTTTCACTTATTTGAGAAAGCAATTAGAAAAATATGTCGAGTATGGGGGTGGAGATTTTGAATTATGAAATCGTTATCGTATTCTTTTCATGTTAATAAAAATGTTCGTATTATTATTATTATAATTACTTCATTAAATAAATACATTGACAACAAGTATCACCTATTCATTATTCAAGTAAAAACGTTTATTAAGAGTGACTTTTTTTGTATCTTCCAAAATAAAGTATACTAAAGCTTTCAACTTTTAAACATTTTGGCAACATTGTGCCCGAACATCTGTTGATTACCCAGCTGAGCAATGTAATATGTTCATATATGAATGTGCCGAGGAGTTGTGTGTGGGTTCAGCGGTGAATTACCCCACTTTTTAAACGTTCAATTTAAAAAAAAAAATATATGTAGCGCTTCTCTATGACACCCCAGGAGTCACAAATTTAAATATAATACGTCATTTCCATAACACCCTGTATATTACCATTCAGCAAAAGGATAAGTGTTAAAAAAGCTCCCTAGATCTTGAATCCGAACAGAGTTTTTTGCACAAAACCATGAAATTTACGACAAGAAGACAAAAATAGAGAAAAATATCAGAATCATTTCGAAACAATGTGAAGAACTGGATGATAAGGAATAGAAAATTATTGAGATAAATAACTTGAAGAACTTTTGCTCCTGTTTATTTCGTTTTTTGCGACGCAAATCTAACAAATAAAGCAAATATAATGTCTAATAGTTGGCATTTTTCTATTTTTTTTAAATAGCACAGCGAATTTGCGAACAAACCCTTCAAAATTTGCCGTTATGCTGCCGTCTGTCGGTATCGTGTCGGTGCCGTGCTGGTGTGGTGTTGGTAAGGGTGAAAACGTCCAATTACATAAGGTTGATCCAGATACATGTAATTAGTACATTGAAATATGTTAGAAGTGAATAGAGAAATAAAAGAATTAACGACGTCAATAAGAGCTGTGTCAAGCCAATATAATGGTAGTAAACTGCGTTATCAACACTGTATAATAATAGTTTTTTTTTTATGGCGTACTGTAACTTATTTTAACGAAAAATTATTAAATTTATAATATATTTTATAGTATATACGTGTCGAAAAGCTAATTATCGACACTGGAAAGTTTGATTGTAATGTAAATTAAATAATAAGTAGAGATGAAAGTTAAATATCGATAATCCCTATATTAAAATGTTACTTATTGGTAAAGTACGTTTCACGAAATTTGGATACGACTTAATGATTTCCTGGGCCGGTCCCAATGTGTCGACAAGAGCTTGGCAATAAACAAGTGAAGTATGAAGAGACGGACTAAGGAAAACAAGTAATTATATGATTATATTAATGTAATCAAATGAAATAACATTTTTTTTAAATATTACTAGTCATATTTATCTACATTTATAATGTCATTTTATAGATAGTTCTGGTTCGCTATCGCTATCCTCATCAAAATTAATTATAATTGGATTAATTATACGATCCAGACTAATATACGAATTTTCTACAGTTATTACGTGACGGACTGAATTTTTCCAACTACCTGGGGGAATGTCATTAAAGCATTTTCGTATTAATTCTACAACACTAGAACTTAAAGTCGGAGAAATATTTTCAGACCTAACCAGTGGGGTTAAAAATGCAATAATAGGGTGGGAGCCGTAGCACTGTATGTTGAATTTCTTCTGCCAATGTGTCACAAACATATACTTTTTTTTTACAAAAAGTCTTTAAAACTTCTAAAAGATCACTTTTTTTTATAACTTTCTTCAAAATATATATCATTCGCCGCCATGTAGTTCTGAATCTCCAATTTTGTATTATTTGAGCTTGGAGCTTTATGTAATTGGCGACTGTGATAGCTCGCATTGTCCATTACTAATCACGCTATTCTGAGGAATGTAAAAGACAATTCTTGAACCATTCCTCAAAAACTAACAAATTTTACCACAAAAAGACATTTAAATATAAATTTAGCAACCTAACCTACCTGATGTGCCTATATTTAATTATAATTATTACAATCCGGTCCTTTCCACATAATAATAACAAACGGTCATAAATAATGGGATGGCCACAGGTACTTTTACTGCAGTCATTAAGTTATATCCATTTTTCGTGGAACAATCTTTATATTTATATCGGAATATCTTCGGCCATTGTTTTTGTGTGTTTATCTCAAAACCAGAGGACGATATGTGGCCGATACATCGACATATCGAATCCATTCCTACTAAAATAATAATTCTTCTCATTCAATGTTTCAACGTGATTTGGTAATATAA
The DNA here is from genome assembly GCA_963991005.1 of Barypeithes pellucidus. Lineage (NCBI taxonomy): Eukaryota > Metazoa > Arthropoda > Insecta > Coleoptera > Curculionidae > Barypeithes > Barypeithes pellucidus. The sequence continues at coordinate 93,930,637 of OZ022556.1, forward strand.
AGGGGAAAGTTGGTATTAAGATAGAACCGTAATTAGTAAATATAAAATAATCATTAAATTGATTTGTTAGAGAGTGTGGACTATTATTACTAATTGCTGCGTTACCTATGCCGCATATACACACATTATTATAAGGCGTGCTTATGGTTTGATAGATATTAGTGATGTTATTTGCGTTAGGCGATAAAACATTTTTATTTCGGACGGTTTCTAGTCAGTGACCTTAACTTAAAGGAAAGCCAGTAAGGTTTCTTTGTAATATCAGTAAAATTGTGTTTCATTTGTATTTTAGGAATTTGACTATACACTACTTATCCTAATTAATTATCGAATATTCTAAAATGCTCGTCCAAGATGCATGTAATGAAGCATAATTTTTAGGAAATTTACATCCATCTAGATTTTATGCGCTATCCCGTACAATTAGACGTATCCGGTGACCGCTTGGGAATACAAGGTATTCATCATCAAGATTTTTACAAAATATTGATGAAAACAAATTGAATCTGAACAACTTAAAAGTTTATAAATGCCACCCTTTTTAAAATGCAATTTTATTTACCTTTTTGGACTATTTAAAACCAACTTAATTTATAAACAAACACCAAGTAGGCAACACGAACAAAAACCGGCACAATAAACACACAAAACCACATAAACTCACATTAGTTTTCGCGTAGATTTGTATGCGTCTCATGGACACATTTAAGTAGCATTCAATCTGAATTAGTATTTTAAAGTGCTACTGTGTAGACAAAAATACGCCATTATTGTATAAGGTTTCATCCGCTGGTCTGGGAAATAATACAATTTTTCCATACATTGGTATGTGACATCTAAAAAGTTGAAAGTGAAACACGTTTGAGTCTGGTTGACAGGTTTACTCGGTCGATAGATATTGAGTACCTTGAGTTAATATCTAAAAATACAGCGTTGCCACTTGCGATGTTTTATAAGATTATATTCATAAATTGGGGAATTTCCTTTTGTAATATTATTTTCTGTATAATTATAGTCTCGGAAATGGCAACCGCGCTAGTTAGTTATTTTCCGAATATGCAGGAAGCATTCTACCCTTGGACGCGTCTATAATCTATATGAAAGGGAGGTCCTGTCTGTCAAATTATTTCATCATTCTTCGGAAAAGGATTAATAAATTTAATGTTTTAGGCCCATCCATTAGAAATTAAAATTCCTATTATTGCGAAATAATTTGTATCCTATCTTCTAAGTGCTGTTGTTCTATGTGTACAATAGTTTTATTGTAAAGTGTAATTATGCGTTAGTGTTTAGTGCTTTTGTGTAATATGATAATAGGTGCATATCTTCAAAAAAACTAATTTGAAACTCGTTGATTTCTGTGTGTTTTTTAAGTGATTTAGTGTAATTTGTTCTGTTTCACTATATGTTTTTTCTCTCGACAATATGCCGGTTATGTTCCGAGATTGGAAAGAATAGGCCGATTGGGGTTTAGTGAGTAGAAGCTTATTATGCAGTGCCACACTATCATCTGGGCACGTGATAAGCATGAACCTTTTCCCATAGAAAAAAGAACTGAAGGTGTCTGTGCCCTGGATTCCTTACTTGTGTCAGCGGCCTGGATTTAATTTCTAAGTAAGCTAAATATTTATTTTTATAAGAAACTAAAGTTTTACATTTTTACACAGTTTGGCAACATTGCACGTAACAGGTGTTTGTGATTCATTACCGCGGAGTAACCTGTGAGTAAGAGGGTTTGTTACCCCACTTTTAAAACGGTCGATTTGAAAAAAAATTGTAGCGCTCCTCTAGGACACCCAAGGCGTCACCCATTTAAATATAATATGTCATTTCCATAACACCCTGTATTTTACAAAAGAGATTTTATTAAATTTTACAAAAGATTTTAGTAAATTTTACAAAAGATTTTAGTAAATCTTACAAAAGGTTTTATACAATTTTACAAAAACTTTTCATATAAATGGTTTACTAAATATTTTTGTAATTTCGATAATCCGGACTAATTAAAACCGCGATCATCCGGATTCGTAAATAATCCGGATTATTGAAGCGAGACAGTTTTTTTTTATTGAAATACAAAACATTTAATACAAAACAACTAGAAAATAGTACAAAAATTATTTAAAACAGAAGCATACTTATTAAATTTTATATATTATTTTGTGAAGTAATTTGTAATTTTTTTTAACTTGAATTACCGAGTACTATCAAATCCTGATCATAAAGTACACAATGCAGTTGAAATGTTTGGCCGGATTATTGAAGAATCCGGTGTAACGAAGGTTCGGATTATCGAGGTTGCACTGTACTTAATAATTTAATATTCAAAAATAACATTTATTGCTATAGTTTTCGAAATATGCGTTCGACGCTACCCAAACTGTCCGTAATCGGACTCGCCACCAATATAAAATTATTAATTTTAGTAGGTAGTAGTACTAAACAGGTTTTTGGAACAGTTATGGCTTTGGAACAGGAACAGCACATACCTGTTACCAAAACATACTTGTTTTTAACATCCCTAAATGAAATGTGAACTTAAAATATCGTCGTCCTATAAAGTAATTCGTCAACGTCTCTTTTAACCCAATTTTCCAAACACTAATATAAATAGAATGAAAATTCCCGACTACAATGATGTACTGTATCAAATATTTCAGACAAGTTTAGATCACTTCTTGTTTCAACACGCGTTTCCGTTTGAAAGACAAGAACATTCGGTGTCTTATTAATGAAACCCAGAATAACTCGCACCAGTCGCACCTTCAGACAGTACTTTTTATAACCGATAACATATACAGTGGTGTCAATTTGAAAACTTCCCCCCACATAATATCTCGCTTATAGGAAATAATATTAAAAATCGGAATGAAACGTCAGTTTTAGTGTGAAGAATATTTGCAACCTTCGTGGTGGTTTATCCCCCTGAGCGGGGTAGATGTTACCCTTATTAGAATAGCGAATAGTATAAATCCTTCAATGAAAAATGGGCATTTTTTTTTTATATGATCAAACACAAGCACTATAGGAAAAATCCTTTAGGGCATTCTGCGCAAAAAGCGATTCACGTTGGTTTTGAATCGTTGTAGGTTATATTCGTTGGGAAAAACGACCTCGGGAAGGTTGTTCCACAAGGATGTAGTCCTCCAGATGAAAGAATTCTTAAATAATGAAGTTCGAGGAGTATTAAGCTTAACCACATATGGATGGGCGGCAGTGGTTCGTCTTGCATTTCTGCTATTCGGCGCTCTGGGCGGAATTAAGAGGGCAAGGTCAGCCGAGCACCTTCGATGAAAATACCTGTAAAAGAGAGTCAAATCCCCAACCTGTTATTATAATTATATACATTATATTTATTTCGGTTTCTTACCTCTTAATGCACGGCATACTACAGATTTAATAGAAAAATTAAAATTGTTCAATTATTTGAATAATACATGCATATTGTGTGGTATGTATTTATTTTTGGCTAAAACTATACAGGGTGTCCCCTTTAAAATAAGAAAATTAGTTACGATAACATTTTGACCCGACCTGATGGTATTTTTAGGTGGCCTCCTATTCTTCGTAGCACACTATGAATATTTTATATGAAACAAACTCGCTTGCCGATATGTTGCGCGCATAGTGTGAATTTACACCCGCAAAATCCATAAGAGTCAATAATAAATATACAGGGTGTTATGGAAATGACTTATTATATTTAAATGGGTGACTGCTCTGGTGTCCTATAGAGAAAGTATACAAACTTTTTTTTGAATCGAATATCTAAATACTAAGGTAAGAAGCCTTTTTACCCACATACTGTAGCGCCGTTCCATCTGGATTCAGTTAGCAACAATGTGGGTCACCAGAGTATACTAACAGTGTTGTCAGATCACATCGCATTTTTCGCCCTTGCTTGGATACCTGCCGCGCGCGACTATCATTGCTTCAGTATGTTTCGAGACTCGGGAATGGGATGACGCTACCCGATTTTTTTTTCTGTTGTGAAATAATTCATAATAAGAAATATTGTGATGTGATTTCAAATTTGTTTGATATTATCTATTGTTGGTTCTGTTGCAAAATATACTTTTTGTGTTTTAATTTTTTTTATGGAATTTAATTATAAAACGGATTATAAAATCGAAGGTAAGAGAGTACGTACCTTAAAATTGTAGTATTTTTTTAAAAAGTTTGAAAAAGAATTGATAACGCGGGTCAAAGACGTCTTGTTGTCAAAAACTGAACACGTGCGTTTACAATTCTGTGTTGCAATATATGACAACACCGTCTCAATAAACTATTGATTGCGAACGTCCTCAGTAGCGGCCACGTAAATGTTCAGATTTCATATAAAGTGTATATTTCGAACAATAATTCAAAGCGCCGTTTAAGGTTATTTTTCTTCAATTTATTTTCATCTCAGGATTTGCCGGTTTAAATATAATAAGTCATTTCCATAACACCCTGTGTTTTGCGGTGTCTTGCCGATGTAGAGCACGTACCTTGCACGTTAGTGATAATCAGCCTTAAATTGAACTGTTCCAGGGAGGGATCCTAACCAAACAACAAAACTGACAAGAAATTGAAATACAAATGTCAAAAATATGCATTCAACACAACTACAAATCGACGCGCATCGTTACGTCACCGATTAAAAATCACTTTACAAATCGATGAGTTCTGCTGAATGCACCAAATATTTTAGTTTTGTCATTTCCGTCAATACACTGGAATTATATTTCGTTTCCAAAGAAAGACGTTATCTGTTTTATGTTCCTTCATTAACTGATAAAACAAAAAGGCATTAAAGATAACAGGTCTTTATATTACTGTGAACTTATAACCAATGCTCATTCTTCCCCCGGCCTAAATGTTTATAATATATTGCAATGACAGCTGCTGTTCTTATAGTCATGGGTAATACCTTAAATTTTCTGGTGTCTACAATGACACCGACACCGCTTATTGTATCAACACACTGTATCGTATCAGCACATCGCGCCAAACTATGCAGTTTCGGTTTCACGGTCATAACACCCTAAAATGACACTGCTTTTTACAATTGCGCCATATGGCACAATGTCCAATGGTATCAATCGCAGTTCCGGTTTCGCGTTATCTGAAACAGAAACATGATAGACGAAATGAAGTACTTCGCACAGTAGATAAATAGTAAATCCTGACCAGGACTCTCATAACAAAAAATATAAAAATAGCGATATCTTAGCTCCTCAACCGTAAGCAACCCACAATACGTGTATATTATGTATCATGAGTTGTCTAAATATTAAATATAGAAATGGCAACAGTGTTATGAAAACAAGACTCTGTATAATGGCTACATTGGGCTCAATGGCGGTTCTGCCACAGGAGCACATACGTACATGCACCCCCAAAACAAAACGAATAAAAAATATTAATTTATATTCATTGAATATTATTTATCGTATAAAGTCCGACCCTCCCTAATATTTTATCATCCCGTCAAACCAAATTGTATAGATCCGGCAACCGTGCCTCGGTCGAGGTAAATGACGATTATGACGAGACTTGCTGGCACGTGCGGTTAAGTAGTGCAGTTTCTCTGTAGTAACAGGTGGCAGTGGAGAATAGCGGGGCTATGGCAATTTAACATGGAAAAGGCGCACAGTTTTTGTGTGCACCGCGCTGCTGTCTGTTCGTGCATCTAGTTAGAAATTCGAGCGTGTATGTTTTAATATTTTAATGTTATATATTTATTAAGTTAAAATGGATAGTTGACGGTGGACTATTTAAGAAATAACTTTAGCTCTTTGAGTTTGGAGCAAAAAATTGAAGTGAAGAATGCGGGAACACCTAATCTCGAAATTAATTTAACGCAGACCACAAAGGGTAAATCTAGGGACTTTATTAGAAAGTTTAAAAATGAAATATAGGAAAAAAAATTTATAGGGGTATTCTAAACTTAATGAGGCTGTTATTGATCAATTTTCTACAATTAAGAACCGAAAATGGACTTTACGTTTAAGCACTATTGTGTAGGGTCGATAAATGTTGTGTATTTCGATAAATGATACTCTATATGATTTTAAACCATTTTATTTAAGGATTTAAACTAAAAACACTGAAAATATGAAGAATGCCAACTTGTCAGTCTCGTGGCTCGATTCGTTCTCGTCACAAAACAGAACTAATGACGTAGCCGTAGATGGCGTAGTGGTATTAGACATCATTCGGTTTTCTTGATAACTCGTAGATGGCGGTAGTAGTATTGGACATCACTCGGTTTTCTTGATAGCTCGTAGATGACTTTAGTAGTATTAGTAGTGGAGTGTATAAATATTGTTACGAGGCCTGCATGCGACGACGTTAAAATCCGACAGCTATACACACTAAGAAAACCTTTCTTATTTTCCAAAAGTTGTATTTGCTTGTGTAAAATTAAAAAATAAATAAAAATATGTTTTACCTAACGCAGTTTCTTATTACTTTCTTTCTTCCTACATTTAAAACGCCTAGAAAAATGTCACCATACTTGTGAACCCTCTCTATCATAGGTCACGAGCCGCCACTGATTGGGCTACATCTGTTCCATGCGCAGGATAGAGCTTGATTGTTTCGTCCGTTGCCCGTTGTGTTATAGTTATGAAATACCGTCATGATACTATGTATCATGAAAGGCCGCCATGGTTCAATGTGCCATGAAACGCAGCCATGATACAATCACAGTCGTATCATGAAACGTTGCAACACCCTCCGGGATTGTGTCATATATGTGTCATTGTGAGACAGCAACGCTGTTTCAACACTTGTGACATCCAGGCAGGTGTCAATACAATAGTGTCATTCAACACAGTGTTACCCACGCCTATTATGAATATTCCTCTCAGCTGAGCTGTTGAACCTTGCACTATGCAATATGTTCTTGCTATGAGTAAACATGGTCACTTAATCGGTCTCGTTTTGAACGAGATACAACGAATGTGGGTGGCATTCGGCTGCGGCATATTGGCCAGGTTTGCCAGATAATAATATAATTGTCAGAAATTAAATTGAAATATCGCCGATAAAACGCAAGGGACACAAGTTAGGAACCTGGTCGGTATTGTCGCCAACACATCAGTGTTTCAAATAACTTGGTCACAAGTTATTTATTCTGCTGGATAGTGTAACTTATTGATCATAAATTTATTCCGTTAACAAGAAATCACGACAGGACGAGGTAGCCGAAGATTACATTTTGACGTAAAGTTATTTTAATTTTATGCAATTCTAAGAATTATTATTATTAACATCGGCTAATCAAACTTAGTAGCAAATAGGTAGCCTTGCGCTTGAGAGAATAAAATGTATTAAAATCAACGCCGAAGACAATTATCGTTAATTTATATTTAAGATTTTCTTATGTTGATTAATCTTTATATTCAAACAATGCGCCCGGGGCATCTACGTACAGACAACAGCACAATTGTCTCGTCTTTCACTTCGAATACGGCGGCCGACACATATCTTCACAGGCAGCATGAAGTATCACCAGTGGCGGTTCTTCCACAGGAGCACATGCGCACGTGCACCCCCCAAAAAGAATAAAAAAATATTAATTTATATTCATTGAATATTCTTTATCGTATAAAGTCCGACCCTTCCTAATATTTTATCGTACCGTCAACCAAACTGTATATTATAGGCTCTCGATCCGGCAACCGAGCCTCGGTCGAGGTTAATGACGATTATGACGAGACTTGCTCGCATGTGCGATTAAGTAGGCGGGTCATAACGAATTTTTTTTGGACAGCCGATGAGAATCTGCATACAGACACCTTACAGACGCGGCTGCAAGGTAGTGTCGGGTTTAGCAATATTGTGGGGAAATACCATTAAAACCATCTTTTCTGAAGGAAAAGATCCGCCTCTGAAGGAGGACGAGCCGACCGACTAACCTCACCGTGTAAGTCAGGTATAAAACCTTTAACTCCTTTTCACTCGACGTGTTATTTTTGTCTATCATAAGTATGATTTTTAGGTTAAGCCTTTAAGCGTTGTTGTTGATGCTTGGTCGGGGCATAATGCAGTTTCTCTGAAGTAACAGGTGGCGGGAGACAGCGTTGTATATCGGGGCTATGGCGATTTAACATGGGAAAGGCGCACAATTTTAGTATGCGCCGCGCCGTTGTCTGTTCGTGCATCTAGTTAGAAATTCGAGCGTGTATGTTTTAATATTTTAATATTATATATTTATTAAGTTAAAATGAATAGTTTGACTTTAGCTCTTTGAATTTGGAGCAAAAAATTGAAGTGAAGAATGCGGGAAGACCTAAACCCAAGATTAATTTAACGCAGACCACAAAGGGTAAATCTAGGGACTTTATTAAAAAGTTTAAAAATTTAACATATGAAAAAAATGTATAGAGGCTATTCCAAACTTTAATGAGACTGTTGTATTTCCTTGTGTAAAATTAAAAGATAAATAAAACTATGTTTTACCTAACCCATTTTCTTATTACTTCTTTTCTTTCTACTTTAAATCGCCTAGAAAGTAATTGTTTGGTCGTTACACAAAAATAAAATTTTAAAAATAATTTCGCCATACTTGTGAACCCCCTCTCATCACATCATAGGTCACGAGCCGCCACTGAGTATCACGCCATAATCGCGCCTCACCAAAGACATGGGGTTTGTTCGGGTTTGTTTGCTAACTGTTTCATGCTAACAAAACTCAGACAGCAATACATTTGCCTATGGATGCGCCGTGCCATAAAAGACAATGCCAGTACATATCCAGGGACACCCTGTACTAATAATGCACTAAATTCACAAACAATATCAAAATATCTATATCACACATCCTTTCACGCGACTGACGGCGACTTGGATCATTTAAACTAATTTGAAATGTCCCAAAGCCAAAAAAAAACAAACAAAAAACAACAAGTACAAAACCAGAGGAGACATCAAAAGAACCATCTAAAATTAAATCTAGACTGGATTAATTTCTTGGAATAATTCTTATTAAATTCGGCATCCGTTGGCAAACGTAAAATTATGCCATCTCGCTTTAATAATCTAATGTTTCTTGATTTCTGACAAGGACGCATGGGAATGCAACGTTGTTCTCAGAACACGCGAAAATATTTAGAAATATTTTATTTTAACGTACGAGGGATACTACCAAAGATATTACAAACTACAGAGAGAAAAATGTACATTTCCTTCCTCCTTCTTCGGTCATTATTGCAGCATACCCAGATTGACATATTTAGCGCATAGGTATTTTGAAAAACTCTAATCAACATTTGTTAATTTGGCAATTAGAACTTTAATCCGCAATTGCTCTTAAAATAAATTTATTTCCCAATAATTTTACTATAAACTCGGAAAAGGCGATCTTTAAAAAGATATTATTATACTTAAAAGTAGTGTTGTTATCGCTCGGGCGAAAAACCGCTTGATTACTCGATTATTAAAATAACCGACATCGCTCGATTATTAAAAAAACCGCTCGAGTTATGTATTCAGGCGAAAACCGTCACTCGTCACTTATTATCTTTCACTCAACACTCGAGCTTCGCTTGACGCCGACAGAAATGTACCGCTGTAGTGTGATCGAGTTAAAAAACTGCTCGTATATTCGAACAGTTTTTCGCTCGATAGGAAATACTCTAGTTATAAATTCAGGCGAGAAACCGAAAAAGATCGCCCGTCACTTGATACCCGACCTTCGTTCTACGCGCCGCACCATTCGAAATATGCCGATTGGCGACGTTCGAGTTTGACGCTGAGCAGGTAACACGACATACGTCTTTCTTAAAGGCACATAAACGAGAAGGTGCGTATAAAAAAGTATGCCAAATCCCTTAGCGGAGTCATCGCGACGTGGGTTTTGTAAAGTTTTGTTTTAACTGGCTAAAAAAATTAGAAGATATAATTTTTAAATATTTATTTACTATAAACTCGAGAAAACTTCTCAAAAATAATATAATAATAGTTGTTAATGAAAAATAACAAAACGAACAAAATGGTTAACAAAATATATAGAAAAATTCGTTGGTAATCTTATAGTAAACATTTCTAAATCTAAACAGGAACTTTTTATTATTAAACTCAAGAAGACTTCATAAAAATCGACAAATTTTTTTGGTAACCAAAAGTAAACATTCTTAAATTTAAACAGGAACTTTTAGGTAACTATAAACATGAATTTAAAAAAATAATCATATCCAAATTTTTTGGAGAGTCGAATTCTCGTTCCGAGGGAACTGAAGTGCTAGGAATACATAAATATTTAGTTGCGAGTCTTGGTAATAATTTTTGTTTTAAAAAAGCACAAGAATAAACCCGAATAATAAATACATATTTGGATGATTTTCTGCAGTTTTTTTTGTTTGATACCGAGACACGCGGTAAAAATTCTTTTGGTGGCTACTACAATTTTTTAGCTAAACCCGTGCCCACCCGTAGTTACGTGCCTGCTAAATACCCTACCTGATCACATGTAAACGGCTAGGCTGCCGGTCGAGCAGTCGGTGACGTCATCGTTTGGTGAATTTTAATTTCAAGCGATTCACTCGATTATTAAAATCGCTCGAGTATCAAGTACTCGATTATTAAAATCATCGGTTTTCCCAACACTACTTAAAAGTATCAAACGAATTTTGAACTAATCCAACTGCACTCTGGCAACATCTATTTTACAACTGCGATACGAATGATACGATTCGGGCCCAAAAGTTGAATGAATTGCTAATTTCTTCAACATTGTGATGTTTGCGCTTTGATGTAACGGATTGATTATATACTTTGGTGAATTGTGTTTTTTTGTGATTATTGGTGAAAAATCGTCTTTATTATAAAGAATCCTGGTGCATTCATGTGTAGTTTGTAAAAGAGTGGATCATTTAAATGAGGATTTATCTTTTCATTGGTAAATATGGTTATGTTTTAATATTTAACCATCTGATATAACCAGACTTGAACATTGTTGCCATTCAGCCAACAAACATGTAGTTCTCTCTTCCACCCATTACCGATTTTCAATAACATTTCACACAATCACAGCTTCACTTTCCAAGAGTTTTATGAATGGATTATGGAATCTGTAGTTTACAACACCTTTGGACACCACGAACATTTTCTCCCTTATAAGCCCCTCGCCCTTAGTAAGGAGGGAGCGAAAATGCTTTAAGGCATTCTGGGAGCTGTGCGTGTGCGAATAAAGCGAATAAAGCGAATCGTTGGAGGTTATATTCGTTGGGAAAGACGATCTCGGTAAGGTCGTTCCAAAGGATGAAGTCCTCCAGATGAAAGAATTCTTAACACATATGTCGTGTATTTCTGCTATTCGTCGCTCTGGGCGGAATTACGAGGGCAAGGTCAGCCGAGCACTTTCCACGGAAATATCTGTAAAAGAGAGTCAAATACCCAACCTGTCCTCGATGTTCTAGGCTGTCGAGGCTCGTAACTTTTTTAACTCGTCAACTAACTCGTTTACTTTTAATACCCAAATTTGCGTTGTGATGTGTGAGCGTTGCGAATGTACCATTTAGGTGCCTTTCCCCTACAATTTTTATTGACCTCGGTCTGCGCCTAACGTGAAATTGGATAAAAAACAGTAATTAAAGTAAATCACGCTCTTGGGGTTTATACAAAGTTTGCACTGAACTAACAATAAGTAAAAGTATGTCAAGATACTATTAATATCAGGTGTAGACCTGTAAAACGTATAAATCTAGAAACATATTACGTTTGATATTAAAATAAGTGGTTCAGCAATAAATTTGAAAGATCTGTTTCAAAATAATTTATAACTTAAATTAACCGATATTGCGAAACTGACATTGAAGACGTGTCACCTAATTTAAATCGGTCAAGATTTAAATTTATATTGTTTGCCTGTACTTTTATAAAGAAAAAACTAATACCTAAAACGAAATAATAATACTGCAAGAATGGGAATCTAAAGATAAAATAGAAGACGGCACCGTGTTCTTTCTAAGAATTTCTTTTTGATAATACAGTGAAACCTCTATTAGGCGGACACCAACGGGACCGTCTAAATGTGTCCGCCTAATAGAGGTGTCCGCCCTTGGGGAAATTTGTTATTAGGTAATATGTAAATGCAAAATTATTACTATGTATATGTATCGGCGTCAATTAGTGAAATCCGTCATTCCCTGAAATGCCTAGTCATTTCACGTATTGCCGGCAAATAGTGTAACTCTACGTTTGGTACCTACACCGTTTGCCTAAGAGTATCAGGCATTCCCTGTAATTACGGAATTCTTTCAGTCAAACGATGTACTTGATTAAATGATTTAAGTTATCTTGTTTGCCGGTTTTAGTCGAGCGCTGTAATTGTTGTTAACATCTGTGTAGTGATTTTTTTTTTTTGAAAATGAAATGTCGAAGCATTCAAAATTGTTTTATAAGAAGTTAAATAGATAACTATTACTCCAATCAAAGTAAGAAAAAACTTTGGAATATTAAGGAATTATCGGACGTAAGAAAATTATTTTCAATTTTAAGAAATTTCCTGATAATAATCAGTTATTTACAAACCTTTTAATGTAAAATACCTTATTTTCATGCACTACAACTGGCAACACTGTCCTAATTACAATGAATGACTAAAACCGGCAAACAGGGTAACTTAAATAATTTAGTTAAGTACAGCGTTTGACTGAAAGAATTCCGTCATTACAAGGAATGCCTGATACTCTTAGGCAAACGGTGTACCAAACGTAGAGTTACACTATTTGCCAGCAATACGTGAAATGACTAGGCATTTCAAGGAATGGCGGATTTCACTAATTGACGCCGACATATGTATGTACAAATAAACATAATATAACAAAAATACGCTAGTTTTAGTTAGTATGTAGTACTAAAAAAAATCTAATAACGTACTTTGACGTGTTTGCGTTTTAAACTTGAAATCTAGAATATGTAATTCCAAGTCTGATAACAATTCCATTGCTGTATTAACCTCTATTCTTTGCATACTCTTGTAATTCCTTTACCATACTAATGGCTTGTTGATAATTGGTGACATTGTTTGATTACTGCATGCAACTTCTTCATCAGAGTCGTCAGATAGTGTTGTGGTTTCAGTTTGGACTACATAATCGGTAGGAATGGGGTCACTATCATCTTCTAATAGCACATTACTATCAATGTTAATGAACTCGCCCAAATCATTGTTATCAAATTAAAAACTTCCACAACATCAATTTTCTCTTTCAAACTCAAAACGCGACATTTTTGTGCCATTGTTTACGATTTTAACCTTACAACTCCCAAATAAACGGTGGACTGCTGTCGGGGAAACACACATACTTTTATTCGGTCTTTGTCCGTTTAAAAGAGGGTTTTCGCACTATTTGTATGAAAACAGCCTGTCCGCGTCCGCCCAATGGAGATTGCGTCCAAGAGAGGTTGATTTTCATGGAATTTCATATACCTAGTTACGGACTATGAAAAAATGTCCGCTTAATAGAGATGTCCGCTTATTAGAGGTGTCCGTTAGGAGAAGTTTCACTGTATTATGTAAATTTACGAATGGAAGATCTCAGCAGACAATAATTTTTTTTGGAAGTCTATCATCTTTCATTGGCGTGTAGTCATGAAGAGGTAAAGAAACGCGTAGTCTGTTCCAGTAGTTTAATAAATATTGTTTACATTTTTATTTCATACATCTTTGGAAGGTTTCAGTGGAAAAATACACACGAGAAGAAAAACAAAACGCTTGGAAATATATCGATGGAATTTGAAATTTAATGAAGAATTGTATATTTTTTGACGTACACTGATAAAAATGGGTTTCTTGGCCCAATGTCTTTGACGCTCTTGACCAATTTCTTCTGGTTACAAGAGCAACTCTCTTAATGCAAGGTAAAGTGTCTTGCTATAAGTGAACAGTCGCTCTTGAAATATTTTTTAAATTCTCTTGGTTTAGAGTTCTCTTGGGGCAAGTCGAAATATCTTGGGGAAAGACATGTTATAAATAAAATAAAGCAATACCTTGAACCAAGAGCGGAATCTCTTCATGATAAACCTACAAATTAAGGGACGTAAGATGAAAACCCGCTGGGTCTTATAGGAAGAAAACAGTGAATTAAAAACTCTTGGTAGTAAGCCGCAATAAAATATTTCGGTTTCATGGGAAGAGAATTTTCTCTTGACACAATCACTACCGTTCGGCGATGCGTGTGTCAAGGAAGGGGTAAATCATACCACTTTCCGTGTTGCGTCTTCACTTGTCTTTCGCTCTGCCTGTCGTTGACAACGACCATTAAGTGGCTGTGTTTGTGGTAGTGCAAATTTGAGATTTTTTTATATAATGAGCATTCAAGAATACGAGGTCAACTCTCTATTAAGAAAATTGAAAGTGGAAAGATTAGAGCCTGTCTTTGAAGGTAAGAATAAATAATGTAATTCATTTATAAACATAAAACAAAACTCAACAATGACGTCCTTCTTGAATGACGATTTTAAAATTACCAAACATAGTCGGTGTATATTTAGGAATGGATGTATCGTACAGGTTATAAAATTAAAGGTTTTTAAGACGTTTTCTTTAATTTTGCAAAATGGCTGACTTGGAATCCCAGCGCGTTCTAAACCTGCAAACAGACTAGCCATTGTACACTAGTTCAAATTAAAAGAGTATTCTGTTATGGCAAGCCCCGTAGATCTTCTCATAAGATATTAATGATTTGTAGTAATAGCATAATAAAGTGCTGGAGATCGATAGCTTTTACTATAAAACCCTAAGATTTTAGAGCAAAACAAATTTGTTTTACAAAATATAAAAATAATATAGGCACTGATTAGTTTTTAATTTATTTAACCTAACCTAACCTGGAACTGTAACTTTTGGGAAAGTGAGTTCTTGGGCCATAACTAAAAACACCAATTTTTAAGGGACAAACGAGCAACAAAGAATTTATGCATAGCGCATTAGCTTTTTAGGTACATATCTAATAATAATACTCATATTTGGTTTTAGCAAGAAGAAGATGAGCAACCCCTAGCGAAAAGACCCAGAGATGACGAGAGTCACCCTCCGCAATTTTTAACAGTTCCCAACTATTCCTTAGCCCAAATGTTACCAGTGTCAGTGAAGATTTTTTTTTAAAGTTAGTGATATAATAAAAGAAACAGTTATATTTGGTGTTTATTAGAATATAAATAAACAACAAAAAAAAATTCGGATTTTTTTTGCCTATCATCACTCATCTCAATATATCGTAACTCCACAATTAAAATATTATTGGAAACCCACTACCTAGCAGCGCCCTCGCGCCCCTCAATAATTTTAGTTTTATATGAGTCGTTATATATGAACTTTTAAAATAATCTTGCTACTAGTTATTACTATTTTTAACACAACATACAAATCGACGAGAAGCAAAAATGAATTTTTTTAGTAATAGAAATAAGAAATAAATGTATGTTCCTAAATAGTTAATCAATTTCCAAATTTCACTGTTTCCCAATTCATTTTTGCTTCTCGTCGTTTTGTACTTATTGTGTTAAAAATAGTAATAACAGTAGCAAGATTATTTTAAAAGTTCATATATAACGACTCCTATGAAACTAAAATTATCGAGGGGCGCGAGGGCACTGCTAGGTAGCGGGCTTCCAATAATTATGTTCTTGATGGAAGACCGCTGAAGCTTGTGCCAAGCGCATTTTCAATTGAATCAATGTAAAAAAGGAGACAGAAAATACTTAAGGCTTTAGTTCAACAGCTTAGGAATTGAGCCAAGATAATAAAATGTTGAATACGCAACTACAAATCGGTTCTCAAGAAACCTGCTCTTAAACGAAAAACGTCGAGCTTTTGGTTCAAGAGCACTTTTAATTGACTCAATATAAAAAGTAACAGAAACAGAATATTCGGGGTTTGGAACCAAAACCGAAAATTCATTATTCGAGAACATTTTTTTGATTGATTTTGATTCAGGAACTTTTTCTCTTGGAGCAAGTGCTTTATGTTTGACCTAAATTCCAAAGAACTTGAGACAACAGATTATCGATATTGTGCTAATAGAATCTCGTATGTTGCCTGCATGGCGTCATTACTTAACTCCTTAAGACATTGTCCTAAATGCCATCGCTGTTGGCTAAAAAAATACTGCCTTTGGATAGAAAGAAAAGAAAGAACTTACAACAAAAGAATTAAAGTTTTCTGGCAAAAGACGGCGCATTTGGACCTATTGAAAAGCGCGCGGCTTTTAAGTGAATGTTATAGTCTTTTGGTTTAAAGTATCCTTTTTTTCAGTGTACCGAAAGCGAAACAAAAAACCAAATTTTCGGTTGGTTATGTGCTATATTTTTAATTAAAGGGAGAATATAAATCTTTGAGGAGTGGGATATGACAATTTCATTGAAATTTTTCGTGGATTTCAAAAGCACGAAATTCCACATATATCTTAATCTAATTTAATTTATATAATAAGGTACCTATAGTAATTGGGTGAATTGTTGAAAAACTTTAGGCGTGACCTTGAAAAATGTTCACCTGCGGCGCTTTTTTGCCCATACTCTATGCTGATCTGCGAGCTGCTATTGATATAGACCAGGTATGGGCAACCTTTTGGGCTAAAGGGCCACATAATAAATGTAAAATGGGTAGCGGGCCACACGGGATTATTTCTGTGGCACACCATACACCCTCCGCAGGCGAGCGAAGCGTGCCGTTTCCAATTAGCGCCATAGGCGAATTTTTTTTGAAATTTTCAAGGTCAAGCGCTCTAATGAAAAGTTAGAAAATTGCGATACAAAAATATTTTCTCCGAAGAAGAGGTTTCATCCAGCAAACTTTCTGAAAAACATATTGTTATTACGAAAATGGGCTGGTGCCGTAAATAAATAAATTTAAAAAACCCCGAGGTTGAAAAATTTGCGATACAAAAATATTTAATTTTATTTATTAAAATAAATAGATAAATATAAAAGAAACATAAATATATTATAAAAAAATATATAATGTTAAATAGCGACACCGAAATCAATGAGACACTTGAGCTTGAATTTGGGAAGCTAATCCATCGATGTTTGGATTAATTCCACTGATACAAAGACGTAAGGAATTTTCCAAATTAACGTCAGTCAGCCTTGTACGATGTTTTGACTTATTAACTTTCATCATTGAAAAGAACTGTTCGCATTTGTAAGTACTGCCAAAGGCACAAATCAATCTTCTTGCGAATTTTCTAAGCTGCGGAAAATGGTCTTCTTCGAGGTATTTTTTGTAGAAATCACACAATCCACGTCTTCAAATTTAGATTTTAGGAGTGAGTTTTCTTGAATCTCGATCAACTCCATTTGCAAGTGTATTGGAGCCTTTTGTACATTACTTTTTGTTGGAGTAGCAAATAAATTGAAACAGTCTTCCATGTTCAACATCAAAGGCTTTGATGTTTGTTTGCCGCCTCACTCTTTGATGATCGCCGCCACTCGGCTTGCTCGTTCACTTGCTTCCGTGAGTATGAGTAAGTCGTGTAATATTTTTAATTTTATTTTTTAATATAATTTTTAAGATTTTTCAAAATGTCTCGCGGGCCGGATCAAATAATACAGCGGGCCGGGCCCGGCCCGCGGGCCGGACGTTGCCCACCTATGATATAGACCATTAAAACGTACTACAAATAATTTTTCACCTGGAGAAACTGACCTATTGATTAATGTAGGTACAGAAATGTTTTTAAATTTATAGGATTTATCATCGAATGAATTTATCGTCTGGAAATTAAGTAGGTATACTTGACAAGCCAATTTGTCTAAATAATGTGCATTTATACAGAGATATGACCGTATTATTATATTTATATTTATCCTCAGTCTGTGGGATACGATTTCATGTTCACTGACCGACGAATTTAATAGCCGTGTGCTGATGATTATAATTATAAATGTCGGCCATTTGAATGTCTTGCTTTAGTCGGCTGGGATTAAAGTAAACAGACATTTTATTGCTGATAATATGGATAATGGTAGTGTAGTAATACAACTAATGATTTTGCGCCAAGTGGAAATAGTTCTAAATTTCCTTAAAAAAAACATAATCCAGAATTAGTTTCCAGTACCTATAATACAAATACAAGGCTTTCCTTAGATGTAGAAACAAAAAAAATTTAAGAGGTGACGAGAAAATAATCAGACAATTTTATATAATACATACAGGGTGTTATGGAAATGACGTATTATATTTAAATGGGCGACTCCTTGGGTGTCCTAGAGAAGCGCTACATATTTTATTTTTTTTAAATCGACCGTTTTAAAAGTGGGGTAAAAAACACTCTTACTCACAGGTCAGTCCGCGCTACTGTACAACATTTCACCCAGACCCAATGGCAATGTTGCCAAACTTAATGTAAAACTGAACTTCCATATAAAACTATAAAAATAAATTATTTTCTACCTACTTATATTTATCCTTATACCTAAAGAGCGAGGAAGTCCAGGCACAAACACAATCAGTTGTTTTTCTTTTTCATGAGAACACTCCTGGAAACCCTTTATGTACACACAGTAATAGTGAAACAGAACCGATAGTTAGCTTTTGAAAATTTAATAATACAGATTATACTACAGATTATTAGATTTTATTACACGTGAGAAATTTGATTCAAAGCCAACATGAATCGCTTTTTGGCACACGCACCACTCCCATAGTGCCCTAAAGGATTTTTCCTATAGTGCTTGTGTTTGATCATAAAAGTGTGTTGGTGATCGACGAGACACAACGTATCCGGCCGCTGGTTTGTCTTGAACTAAACAGACGCACGCGTGCGGCGCTATATGAAACCACTTCGGTCAGCTGATGTAAGGCGTCAAGAGGCCATTGGCATTTGACCTAGTGACGTACGTGGCTATTACTATTCCATATTTTTTTCGGGTTGTTTAAAACATAGTCCGTCGTAAATGTTCTTCAATAAATTGTACAAAAAGGTATTACAGAATGTGTGTTTAATTTATTTTATTTTGTCTAAAGACTTTAAGGTGTACATATGACAACACCGGCTAGAATTCCTTGATTGCTTACATGTATCGCAGTGCCACACAGGTGTTTGTCTGGTTTGACGTCAGGTCACTTTTACCGCGGAATGAATTGAAAGCGCCATTTATGGCTATTATGGCACAATTATACAAATGCAATACATATGCCATACCCAGGGTTGTTCCAGAGTATACTTTTGTACCGAATTCGGTACACTTTACAAAGTTTGATACCTCTTACGAGTTTTTGGTACACTTTTGATGCGACCCTGTTTTTAGTACTCTGTTACTACTGGCGATCTTTTTTTAGTTGGTCATTGTCTTTTGGTGAATGTTGCATGTTTACCAGATTTGGCACAATTTTGACGATCCAGAAGGTACAAAAATTGTAAGCTTCGAAACAACGCTGGTCATAACATACAGGGTTACCAACTACGCGAAGTACGCGGCTCTCTCACCGTTCACCGTACCACAAAAATATTTATAGGAAAGGTTGCCAAGAGAAATTGCAAGTTTATAGGACGGCCGCTTGTCGATTTCTCTACAATTTGGGTAGATAATGTATATTGGAAATACTACCGAACAAACCCGAACAAATAAATCTCTCATATATCGTGATCAACTTTGCTTATACACTTTTTTCTCTAAACCTTCAAATAAAGTGGTGGGGGTAATGCAAACATTGATTTGGAAAAAAATCAATATCTCAGGAATGCCTTATCGGAAAATAGTAAAATTAGTATCATTTGAAAGAGTTATTTTTGCTCTATCAGCTACACTACAGGCGATGTCTATGTAATTTTTAGTGTAGTCGCTAGATGGGGCTTCCTACAGATTTAACATAATTTATATTTTTTCTCAAGAGACTGAAAAGCGATAGTACTACAGATATAATTATACCGTTAGAAACATGAATAAAGGCCAGATCAAACGGTGAAAACCGCAAGTTCCTATCTTTTTTGTAAACCTAGACATCGTTGAAAAATGAATTTACATAATTAATATTGTAATAAATAAGAAGGCTTTGAAAACAAAAGATATATTTAATAATAGTATTGGGAAGAAACGTGAAATTATTCATTTTGAGATGTCAATGTTCCAAGAAATCCCATTCTACTTTATCATATAATTTTTAGATTTATGTATTTACCCAAAATCAACGTAAAAATATTTAATTTTATCAATCCAGGTACTATTAAAAATCAATTGAATAAATAATCTACTAATGATCATTTAATGAATTAATATCTTCTTTATTTTTAGTTATTACACAACAATAGTGAAAGGAATTTAAAAATATTATTAATTTCAAATTTTGATATCTATTGACTATCATCAAAAATATTTTTCCTAATATAGTACATCCGGCTGAAATAATTGTGTTTTTTTTTTCTTGTTTCTGTCTTATTTCCATATTTCTTTCTTATTTTTCGAATATAAATGTTATTTTTTTAATCAAATATACAGGGTGTTATGGAAATGACGTATTATATTTAAATAGGTGACTCCTTGGGTGTCCTAGAGAAGCGCTACATATTTTATTTTTTTAAATCGACCGTTTTAAAAGTGGGGTAACTAACACTCTAACTCACAGGTTAGACCGCGCTACTGTACATTATTTCACCCAAGCCCAATGGCAATGTTGCCAAACGTAATGTAAATCTGAAATTTCATATAAATTATAAAAATTAATTACTTACCTGTATTTATCTTATAACTAAAGAGCGGGACATCAAGGCACATACATAAGCTGTTGTTTATTCTTTTTCATAAGAACACTTTATGCACGGGCACAGATTTTAACGGCAACGCTGAACATAGTGGAAGAGAACTAATAAGTTTTTTGTAAAGACACTATCAGATTATTAGATTTTATTACACGCGACTTGACGTTGTGAATGGCAGCAGAAGACACTACCGGTATTAATAGTAAATATTACAACAGAATAAACCGAACAAACACCTGCGCCCGGCCGAATTGCTGGTGTATTGGTTAATTTTCAGAAACAAGCGACTATGTGTTGTTCAGTGTTGCCGTGAAAATCTGTGCCCCGTGCATAAAGTGTTCTTATGAAAAAGAATAAACAACTGATTTATGTGCCTTGATGTCCCGCTATTTAGTTATGAGATAAATACAGGTAAGTAATTAATTTTTATAATTTATATGCAATTTCAGTCTTACATTAAGTTTGGCAAGAGTTTTTTCCTAAAACTTAGTTTTTTTTATAGAAATTATGAAACTAATAAATTGTTTTTAAATAAGGAAAGATAAGAGAGCATGTGTCTTGAATAAAATTGAATTTTTATTTAAAGAGTTTGAACGATAACCATTCAAAATTTCAATGACGTTTGATCTTTTACTTTCCTGTGCTTGTGACGAATTTGAAATTTGTGTGTGATACCTATTACTATTATTGTTTTTCGCCGTCGGTTTTCTGGAATCATATTTGTCTATAAACGATAGAATGAAAAATTGTTAAAATTATAATTATTTTTTAAAGAGTTTGCCGTGTAGATATGACAACATCGGCCGAAATACGCTGAGGTCTCTTCACACTGCATACCTTTTATTTTATAAATTGCGACCGTCGTCAGTAGCGGCCATGTAAATTTTCAGATTTCATATTAAGTGTATATTTCGTATAATAATTCATAGCGCCATTTAAGGTTATTTTTCTTCAATTTATTTTCATCTCAGGATTCGCCGGTTTAAATATAATACATCATTTCCATATGTATTTTACTTGATTTTACTAAATTTATTAGAAATCCTAACTATAGTTTTTGATAACTTATGTTTACAATATTATTTTGGTAGGGATTAAGAACGAAAATTGTAATTACCTAATACAATATTTTATGGGAAATCGTACAATAAAATCCTTAAATTTTACTATAGTGTTTGTTAAAATTTACCTACTATACAGGATGTTCCTTAATGACGTGCTAATATTTCAGGGTGTTATTGCTGAGGTCATTTTATAAAAAAAATTTCAGATGAACATATGTCCGCAACGGCTTAAATTTTTTTGCTACAGGGTGTTGAATTTTTATTTTTTAAATAGTTATTTTTTAATATTTCCGAAAGTACTTTAGATATTATTCAATTTTGGTATGTGTTAATAGGATATAGAACCTCAAATTTTAGTTAGAAAAGTTATTCAATTGTTCCACCAGTGGCGTCCCTGCAAACATGTCCTCCGATATTTTTTTACAAAAAAGATGGTACGCCACTGACATTTTTACATGTGAATATTTTTTCTGATTAGCCTGGTCGATTATACATGAAAACGGTCTCTTGAGTTTTTCTTGTTAGACGCACCGTTCTTAGTTAAAACCACTAAACTCATATTGAAACTCATTATTATTAACATTGATAAATGATTTAGTGGTTTTAATCAAGAACGGTGTGTCTGGCGAGAAAAACTCAAGAGAGCGTTTTCATGTAGAATTGACCAGGATAATCAGAAAAAATATCCACATGGAAAAATGTCAGTGACGTACCACCTTGCTTGTAAAAAATATCGGAGGACATGTTTGCAGGGACGCCACTGGTGGAACAATTGAATTATTTTTCTAACTAAAATTTGTGGTTTTATATCTTATTAACACATACCAAAATTGAAAATAATATCTAAAGTACTTTCGGAGATATTAAAAAATAACCATTTAAATAATAAAAATTCAACAACCCGTAGCAAAAAATTTAAGCCGTTGCGGACATATGTTCATATGAACTTTTCTTCATAAAATGACGTCAGGAATCACACCCTGAAATATTAGCACGTCATTAAGGAACACCCTATATATTTTAGTTTTTACTTGATTTGACTAAATTTATTAGACATTCTAAATATACTTTTTTATAAATTATGTTTACAATATTATTTTGGTACGGATTATAGTAATAATAAATGTAATTATGGCTATATTTTATAGGAAATTTTATAATAAAATCTTTACTATAGTTTTTTTTCGTCTAATTTAAATATCTGTATGTATGAAATTGCCAAGTGCGCCAATGACGTAAATGTAGTTTCGTTTCATGATACTGATATCAATTGGGTAAAACTTAACCTTTTTATATCTACTAGTACAATACGGCTAGATAATAAAAGGAATAATTATTTTATAATTACAGAATAAAAACTACTAATTACCTTCAAGTTGTATCGCGTTATATTCCACGTCCGATAAAAATGTATATAGGCAAGTGGCGTATATTGCCTTGAATGCGGAGTATAATAAAATACATGGTGGGTCGGGAGGAACCAAAGATATTACAAACTACAGATAGAAAATGTATATTTCTAGCCTATACGCAACGAATGCAAACAGTATTTCCCACCTCTTTCTCATTATTGCAACGCCAGATTGACATATTTATCGCAAAGGTATCTTGCAAAATCCCAAGTAAAAATTTGTTAATTTAGCAATTACAACAGGTTTAAGATTAATCCACAATTGCTCTTAAAATAAATTTATTTCCCAATAATTTTACTATAAACTGCGGAAAGGCGATGAGAGATTCTTTAAAAAGTATCCAACGAATCTTGAACTAATCCAACTGCACTCTGTGTGATCTCTGATTATTTGTGAAAAATCGTGTTTATTATAAACAATCATGGTGCAGTGTAGTTTGTAAAAGAGTGGATCATTTAAATCATAATATGAGTCGATATTCCATTCAAAAAATTACCAAAAGAGAAAAATTCAAACCATGTAAAATTCATTTGTTAGAAGAATTGAGTGAAGACGATTTTGATAGCAGAATTCAGTTTTACTAAATCATTATAGATAAATTGAATCAAAATGTCAACTTTGTCAACCACATTTTATTTTCTGATGAATCAACGTCATAGGACCCTATTTTATACATGAAAATTTGAACTCTGAACGATATTTATTACTTTTACAAGAGATATTGTTCCACAGCTCAGATTATTCCCGAACCATAATAATCCCAATTTACCGGCTGAACATATATGGTTTCAACAAGATGGGGCTCCACCACATTTTGGACGGATGGTGAGGGAATATCTAGAGGAAACTTTTCCTGGTAAATGAATTGGGCGCAGAGGTGCAATTGAATGACCTGCTAGATCTCCTGATATGACCCCTATTGACTTTTTCCTGTGGGGCCATATCAAAAATTTAGTGTACAACAAAGGATTTATCTTTTCATCGGTAGGTAGGTTATGTTTTAAATTTAACCATCTGATATAACCAGACTTCAACATTGTTGCCATTCAGCCAACAAACATGTAGGTACTTCTCTCTCTTCCACCCATTCCTGATATTCAATAACATTTCACATAATCACAGCTTCACTTTCCAAGAGTTTTGTGAATTGATTATGGAATCTGTAGTTTACAATACCTTTGGAAGGAACGGACAAAAGTCCATAAGTGTATTGTATATATAAACATTTCCTGCTTTCTGATTGCTTCATATCTTTGATTGCTGCAGTATTTCTAATACGTCGGATGCGTAGAATTTTTTATTTGTCGATTTTGAGTAAAATTTGACTTTTGTTTCAGTTGGTTCTCATCCCAGAACGAAATAAACATGTTAATATAGTCTAGTCATGACTTGCGTTACTGCCAAAATTTATAATAGACATCAATTATTTTTAAATGTAGCAGTGTAAATATGTCTGTTTTAATTTCAGTCCCCGTAGATTCGAAGGTGGTATTCCATCACGCCTGCGGGTTCACCCCCATGGCGATAAAATACCATACCTCGGTTTATAAATTTAAATATTCATATCCACGTAGTCCATCATCTGATGACAAAAACAAGTCTTCGAATGGCGCTAAAAATATTTTGAAACGTTTATTAATGTATCTAAGATTGCAATTAATTTTCCACATCGCTGGACTAATGGAAAATTTTTCAACAAAACTTGAGCGCTATAATTTTTTTTATAAATTACAATATTTTTTTGGTACAGATTATACTTATTAATAAAAAATGCAATTAATACTATATTTTATAGGAAATCGTACAATAAAATCCTTGCTATAATAATTTTAGTCTTTTTTTCCGTGTAATCAGCATCATTTGTAAATATAATAGTGTAAGTGTGTCTCTTCTAGTTTGAGACACCACAGATTTGAAGGTGGTGTGCCAGCACACACCCCGCTGTTCACCCCCGTGGCGATAAAACACCACACCTCGTTTTATAAATTCAATTATTCAAATCCACGTTGTGCATCATCTGAGACAAAACAAATATTCAAATGGCGCTATAAATACTTGGTGACAATATTAAAATGGAACCGTATATTAATGTGAATGCAACATTACTGAGACGTCCCGGGGATCAGAATGATAAATCAATTTCCTACATCGTTGTACTAATAGTGTCCTCTCGGCATCCTGCGGCTCTCCTGAATTATTTATAATACATTTATAAATCTCTGAATGGCCCAGTGTTGCCAACTGCCGGGTACCTCAAAATAGAACTTTGGCCATTAAAATACAGGATGTTATGGGTGACTCCTTGGGTGTCTCCTAGGATGCATACATAGGTTTTTTTTATATACAGGGTGCCCCAAGTAAAGTGGCCTATCAGAAGTATCTCGGGAACTAAATGAGATTTTATTTTGAAAATTTGACTGTGGCTGTAAGAGATGGTATTTCTACGTTTATAAAATATTTTCGATGGTGCGGTGTTGCCGGATTATACCGAAAGTGGTAGCAACTTAGGAATTTTAAATGAATTACCCAATATATTATTTTTTTTTTTTGGAATCTAGGTAAAAATCTAGAATAGTTTTCTGTATAATATCATATACCTATCTTTAAGTTTTTGAATTATAAATAATTTTGTGATTTCTTAACGCCGTATCGGGACCTGAAAAGAAAATCGTATCTTTTTAGCGGTTACAGCTAGAAAGCTGAAAATTTGACAATAGTTTCACAAGAAGACCATCGTAATTTTATAATTTTGAACAGTATTTAATTAGTTTTATACAGGGCGTCGCCATAACAATATTTCTGAGGCAGATGAATTATTGCAAAAATCTTCTTTTTTTTTAAATGGGACACCCTGTATTTGATATGTTTTGCTAATGGAGGATCGAATTTTCTATCTAATGATATTAAGTGTACCTATACCTATCTTCAATATTTTCGGACTTATAGCGAAATTTAAAAATTATCTTATAAAAATATATTTTTTGGTAGTTCCGTTTTATAATTAAATTAGATAAAAAAATAAAACACAAAAAGTATGTTTTTCAACAGAACCAACACACAAATTTGAAATCACATCACAACATTTATTATTATGAATTATTTCACAACAAAAAAAAATTGGGCAATACAACTAACAAAACGTTTGAAATTCGTATACGTCAAGCACGTGGCACCCTCGGCGTCGTGGAACCAACGTCGTTCCACTCCCGAGTCTCGAAACATAAGACACGCGGTGTGATCTGACAACACTGTTAGTATACTCTAGTGACCCACAATATTGCTAAGTGAATCCAGATGGAACGGGGCGACAGTATGTGGTTAGTATTTAGATATTCGATTAAAAAAAAGTTTGTAGACTTTCTCTAGGATATCCAAGGAGTCACCCATTTAAATATAATAAGTCATTTCCATAACACCCTGCATATAAACAATCCGTTTGATCACAGCGCCAACGTTGTAATTTTAACGAGATTAGTATTTATTCATATTTTGGCTTTAGGATCGTAGCGCAGTAGTAAAATAGAAATATGTGTTGCCATAGTGCAGCTGGATTAGTTCAACATTCGTTGGATACTTTATATTAATATTTTTATAAAGAATCTCTCATCGCCTTTTCACAGTTTATAGTAACATTATTGGGAAATAAATTTATTTTAAGAGCAATTGCGGATTAACCTTAAACTAGTTGTAATTATCAAATTAACAAATTTTTAATTGGGATTTTGCAAGCTACCTTTGCGATAAATATGTCAATCTGGCTATGCTGCAATAATAACCGAAAGAAGTAGGAAAGACTGTTTGTATTCCTTGCTATGGCTAGAAATGTACATTACGTTTGTAATATCTTTGGCACCAAACCATAATTTTTTCCATCTAATCTTTAGGAAGAGACATTTTGTCGCTGTAAAAAGGATGTACATTTTTTATCGATGTCAAAGTCACAAAAATTACATATTTAAATACACATGGTATTCCATGAGTGGATTTATCTAAATAAATTATGGCGTATCCTATAAAGTTTCTTTTCGGACACATTTAAGGGTATTGCGATTCACTAATCAGTAAAGAGAGCAAGCATGGTCTTATCGTGACCTCTAAGTCGGCAATCGCCGTAACCTTATGTTAATGTTAGATAAAGCACGCTATATGCATAAACCATCTTCATGCTCTATCTCTCTACTAATGACATAAGTACCACCATACGGCGTAACTTAAGAGTATCCTCGTGCAAGAATTTAATGGTCTGGCCTGTTTCTCCGAATACCCGGGAGGTGTAAAGTGCCACATAACATTTACATTCTTGAAACAACATTGCTTGCAGCGCGCATACGCTCTTTACTGAAATGTATTGTTTCAAATCACATCAGAAACATTAGTTTAATAGGTAATAACCACCGAACTATAACTATATGGGTACAACTTATGGGGTGCGCAGTAAAAAGTTAAATTTTATGGGTTGGTGCGCACGGTTTACCGGTCATATTTTTAAAGTTTGCTCGTCGGTTGTCTTGCGCACAATGTTGTCTCCGTCATATAGACAACCCCGACGGCATTGGTGCCGCTTTAGTTCCCAACCAGCGACGTCCGTTCAGAACCGAAATCAGCCATAGGGATGTAACGGTTTTAAAAATCTATCGATACTTGGACAATAGATATCAAAATTATTCTAAAATGGCTTTTCAGTGATGGCCACAAGGCCTTCTTTTATGCTAGAAAATATATTGTTTATTGCCCAGTATAATGTGCCAAGATATTGCCATGTAAGTGTTTTCATTAAAAGCGAAGTACGGTCCTGTTCGCCGGTTAAGGTCAATGTCAGTCGGCATTGCGAATGACGATCAGCTTTGTTAACGTGCGCGAGGCTATAAATTTGCCACTTTTGCTTTTAGAATTTGGCTATCCATAGATATACAGGTCGACAACTTTATCTGTAGCTACAAAAGGAATGCGGGCCAGAAAATTTCTTGGGTTAACAATGTTGTCACATATATTAAAATTTAATTTAATAACATGTTACCAAGTAAAACCTAAAATTAAATTTACCCATTTAAAGTAAATTGTCATGAGTATATAAGAAACTAATATTCTGATATAGTTTCAATGTTCTTAAAACTTTCTTTTCATACTATTTGTTTTAATATTTAAATGCAAAATAAAATATTTTTTTATTAAAGTACTTCTAATCTAAAAATAGGGCAACATGGTGCAATATCAACGGTAACCATGGGTAACCGGTGGCTAGAGCTATTTTGATAGGTTATATCCCAGACAGAGGATGTGACACGCGTCTGGTGACACGCCTATTGTGCCGGCGTGGTTATTCGGCGATGTCCAATATGCTTCATCCAGTTGCTTAGTGATAGGGTTTGTTTTAAAACTGTGATCATGAATGAATATACCCTGGTAAAACCCTTCATAGTCAAACCCGTGAAGTGATTGCCAATGTGTACAGGGTGTGTTAAGAGGAATCACAAATTAATACATTTAAATTGTCACTTAAGCGAAAGCTAGGATGGGTCGCAATGTGAGTAAGCGTGGGTGCAGTAAAAAACATTCACAAGGAAGATACTGGAAGGAAGGAAAACAACCCGGATCAATTGTTGTCATCTCCTGTAAAAAAAGGACCTGTCTCTCTGTTGTCGGAAAAATCGAAAGCTTCGACTTTGGCATTGTTAGGAGAACAATACAAGAGTTTTATTTGCAACTAAAAGTGGTTCCAACCTTAACAAAGTTGCTACAACAGCTGGGAAGTGACATATACTTTCCGTTTTCCCATGAAACATTGAGGTGCATGTTGAAATCAAATGGATTTTATTGGCGAAAATGCCAAAATAAGCGAGAAATATTAATGGAAAGGCCTAATATATTGCACTGGTGATACAAATATATTCATGCCATGAAAGAATATATATTATTACATTATTAAGATAAAAATAGCACGCCCATGACTCAGCCATGTTTTAAAAGATAATGCTTTCCCCTTACCGATACGTCGTAGCTATAGACTCGCTTGTCGATATGTACGTCGGTGGCAACAACATACTATTTAATAAAATGTCATTATCATTTTTTTCTATGACATAGTAATTCTACGACAGTTTTATGTCGTTATCACTCATTTTCCTCTTTTGTTTGAAGTTTTGACCTTAAATTATGAATCAAAAAAAAAAAAACGCGAGATATTCGTGGCATCCACTTTCTTATTTTAAAAACATTCAATATTCTAATGACTTGTTAACTTCTTAGAATAAGTTTTATGAACGCATTTTATATTGCATTAACCATACTCATTTACGTTGTTGCGTGTAATAAATAATTTCAAAGGCAGAAAGTAACGAGATTTTGATAAACAGCACTCGACGCGTGGTGGTTTGGTGCACGTCAAATTTAAATATCACGAGTACTTATGTACAATTAAAACTAACCGGAATATTCAAGATGGCCGACCAAGTTGCTCGACGATCACGGTGTCGATGAGGGGAATTTAAAACTTACTTGAAAATATTAGGATTTAATTATACTTACCTATACAGGGTGTCCGGGAACATGGGGGAAATCTCCCGGATATGAAGAATACACGTGAAAAGAATACTATAGGTTCATATAAACTTCTTTTGTATCGGCCTCCTCTTCGGAGATATGGGCTCCCAAAGAGCACCAATGGAATCAAGTTTTTTACACATAATTATTGAACCACCTGGTATATTTCAATTATTTTTTAATATGATGTATACCAGGTAAGACCCGTCAAATTACTATCCAAGAAACTGTTGTGAATTACTCACAGCTGCAGGGACGGACTAGCTGTAACACTCATGGGCCCATTTTTTCTACGCCCTGTATGATGAGAACTTTGGACAATGTTTTTTACATACCTTTAAATATTTGATAAAAATTAAGTACTCTTCATTCATGTCGCTAATCCTAACCGTTTTCGAGAAAACGTCATTTTAATTACGTCATGTATTTGGCGTATCTCTGTAAGAGATACATCTTTGTTCCTATGAAATGTTGAACCTCAAAATTCCGCATTTTCATATATTTATTTTAATCCGTGAGAAGTTAGGGAACCCAGTGTCAATAAAATGACGTTTTCTCGAAAACGGTTAGGATTAGCGACATGAATGAAGAGTACTTAATTTTTAGCAAATATTTAAAGGTATGTAAAAAACATTGTCCAAAGTTCTCATCATACAGGGCGTAGAAAAAATGGGCCCATGAGTGTTACAGCTAGTCCGTCCCTGCAGCTGTGAGTAATTCACAACAGTTTCTTGGATAGTAATTTGACGGGTCTTACCTGGTATACATCATATTAAAAAATAATTGAAATATACCAGGTGGTTCAATAATTATGTGTAAAAAACTTGATTCCATTGGTGCTCTTTGGGAGCCCATATCTCCGAAGAGGAGGCCGATACAAAAGAAGTTTATATGAACCTATAGTATTCTTTTAACGTGTTTTCTTCATATCCGGGAGATTTCCCACATGTTCCCGGACACCCTGTATATCTAAAAGTTGATAGCAACTGAGATACAGGGTGTTAAAGTTAAAACTTAATTTTTGTTTCTCTCTAATAACTTTGAGAGAAACCAACGTTTTGTTTTACAAAATTTGGCATCTACGGTTTTTTTAGGACGAGAAAGCGATTTTTTTGTGAAATCTTAATGTATAATGTATAGGGGGCGGGTTTGTTCGGGTCTGCAGCATTTTCCGCACATTTATTAGGTCATAACTTTTTTGTGTATTTAAATTTTTAATGAAAATAATACTTTTCTCATATTTGTTACGTATAAAAAGTATACTAAGTTAAGGTCGCCCAGAGTTACCGTCTCGGAGATTTTTGCATTTAAATTGTTTAGTGCACCCTACCCAATTACCTACTATTAATTTGCAAACAAAATTTTTTTCTTAAAGTAACCTATGAGAAAACAAATGAAATTTAGAGATGCAGTTGCTATGAAACCTCCATGTGGTTATTGGTGTGTTGAATATGTTTCATTTTTGAGTTTATCATAAGTTGATAAGTAACGCCGAGATACAATTTGTTTTCAAACGCAGAAATATGGGATACTCTATCCTACAATCTTATATTAAGATCTTCAAAAATATTTACGACCGATTAGGCGAAACTGGTACCTTTCATCCTAAATGGAATTGCAAATACAGAACACAGCTATCTCACAATAAACAACAAACAAATAACAACATGGAAGTTTCATAGCAAGTGCATCTCTAAATTTCATTTGTTTTCTCATAGGTTACTTTGTTTGCAAATTAATCGTATTTGGGCAGGGTGTACTAAACAATTTCAATGCAAATATCTCCGAAACGGTAACTCTAGGGGACCTGAACTTAGTATACCTTTTTTACGCAATAAATATGAGAAAAGTATTATTTTCATTAAAAACTTAAATACACTAAGTTATGACGTAATAAATGTGCAAATAATGCCGCAGACAGCCGAACAAACCCCCTAGATGGTACCTTAAAATTTCACAAGAAAATCAATTTATCGTCCTAAAAAACCATAATTGCCAAATTTTGTAGAAAACCGTTTGTTTCTCTCAAAGTTATTAAAGAGAAACAAAAATTAAGTTTTAACTTTAATACCCTGTATCTCAGTTAATATCAACTTTCGGATACAAGTAACTATAATTAAATCGTAATAATTTTACGTAAGGAGTCTGTGGTTTTTCCATGTACCATTAATTAGCGGACACCCTGTATACAGGTTGTTCCTTAATTACGTGCTAATATTTCAGGGTATGATTCCTTAGGTCATTTTATAAAGAAAAGTTCATATGAAAACATATGTTCGCAACGGCTTAAATTTTTTGCTACAGGGTGTTGAATTTTAATTCTTTAAATGGTTATATTTTAATATCTCCGAAAGTACTTTAGATATTATTTTCAATTTTGGTATGTGTTAATAGGATATAGAACCACAAATTTTAGTTAGAGAAGTTATTCAATTGTTCCACCACTAAATATTAGATATTACAGATGGGAAGTTTACAACTTGACACCCTGTATTGATAAGGACTTGATTTCTTTCGCTACAGTGCAAGTTCTTATCAATACAATGGAAGTTTATAAGTTAAAACAGTGTTTCTATAAATATATAAATAATTATGTTACATAACATTGGGCTCGACAAGAATATTTTCATGAGCGGGTATAATTTTATTATCCACATCGTACATGTATTAAATATTTAGTATAGCTATAAAGTTATTTTTAAAGCGAAATATATTATAATTTATCAGACAATAATCTTACACCTAAAAGTAATAAAAATGGAAATATATTTAGGAGGATACAAATAATATAAATTAAATTGTGTATTTCGATAATAAAACTATTGCCAATTTATTTATGCAAAAACATGATGGAAGCTTTAATCGTAAATATGTACCTACATACGAGACCACACACACGGAAAGAAAAACTTAGTTAAATTTACTGTAAAAATAGTACCACAACCATAATTTATAGTTCTACATCGTGTCTAAAATAAGGAGGGCCAGTACAGGGATCTCGGAAACCGTAAGAGATACGAAGTCGGTTAAAATTCCGAGTAGTTCCAGAGATACCCGGAAAAAAACGAAATTGTAAAAAAGCGTTTTATTTTTTTCCTGGGTTTTTTTGAAATCGAATTTTAAATTGCACTTTTACATTGCCACTTTTTCCGCTCTATCTAATAAGGTTAATTCGAAGGACTATTATCAACTTTATTTTTTTAAATACGGTCCTGTTTTCCTAACATTGGAATTTGAGAGCTTTCTTTCTTCCGCATGCAACGATCTATGACACATTGCGGTTTAATGACGTTTCGAGGGTTTTTGAACAACATCAGGAAATTTAGGGATACGGTCCTGTATTTCTCCTAATTTTATAAACAATATCTCATAAGTAAGCTCTAATTTTTTACTTATGTTGGACTAGTTCAATAAATAGCAAATAATTTAATAATAAACCACAAATAAGTGAACAAAAAATAATTCAATAATAAACAATGAGTGAACAAAAAACATTCCAAATCACGAGTTTGTCATCATCTTAATTTTTTTTGTTTCAAACGCCTACTTTTCTTTTAAAATCAACAGAAATTTGAAATAATGTTTCTATATTTAATATTATAACTATTTAGGAAATATTGGGCTTTGCAGCAAATGAAAGTGTACTCTTTAAAGTTGGTCCAAGCTTTCGGAAATCTTTATTTCCATCATCAGGGATACTACAATACAACAAAAAAAAAAAAAATTGAATGAAATCAGAGTTAAGCTCTTAATTCAACAAAACAACTTAAGTTACTTACAACTTTGTTGAGGATGTTCATAAATTTGTAGTTAATTACTAATGGTAACACAGTAAAATTAGACAGCACTGAAGCATCGAAAAGTCAAAGTCTCTTGTGGCCGGTAAATCCATACAAAAACAACACTATAATTCATTAATTAAAAAAGACAGCACAGATTAAAACAATTTAAAACTTTTTCAAATAAAATTACTGGTCTTTAACGACCATGCCTACGGAAACGGCCATTTTGTACCGGTATTCTTTGATGAAATCGGCGTAGAGAATTTATAGGAACAATAATGCTCTGTGATATGACACCATTCCACAAAGGACCTTTTTTAAGTGTATCTTTCGATGCTGGACAACAAAAGAGGAAAACCTTATCACTCTTAATTCTATTGGTTGAGGTGTTGATTCAAATGTGTGTATGCACCGGTTGAGACATATCTGGCACCAATCATCTTTAGCCAATTTTATTTTTATTTTGCTCCATGATTTGAGTTCTTCTACTGCGTTAGCTCCATAGGTAGCCATGATGGTCTGGTAATAGCCCATACCTGAGATATATATAGGAAGGGTAGTCGTTGCTGACTAGTTAGGGATCACTATTTAGGAAATATTGGGCTTTGCAGCAAATGAAAGTGTACTCTTTAAAGTTGGTCCAAGCTTTCGGAAATCTTTATTTCCATCATCAGGGATACTACAATACAACAAAAAAAAAAAAAATTGAATGAAATCAGAGTTAAGCTCTTAATTCAACAAAACAACTTAAGTTACTTACAACTTTGTTGAGGATGTTCATAAATTTGTAGTTAATTACTAATGGTAACACAGTAAAATTAGACAGCACTGAAGCATCGAAAAGTCAAAGTCTCTTGTGGCCGGTAAATCCATACAAAAACAACACTATAATTCATTAATTAAAAAAGACAGCACAGATTAAAACAATTTAAAACTTTTTCAAATAAAATTACTGGTCTTTAACGACCATGCCTACGGAAACGGCCATTTTGTACCGGTATTCTTTGATGAAATCGGCGTAGAGAATTTATAGGAACAATAATGCTCTGTGATATGACACCATTCCACAAAGGACCTTTTTTAAGTGTATCTTTCGATGCTGGACAACAAAAGAGGAAAACCTTATCACTCTTAATTCTATTGGTTGAGGTGTTGATTCAAATGTGTGTATGCACCGGTTGAGACATATCTGGCACCAATCATCTTTAGCCAATTTTATTTTTATTTTGCTCCATGATTTGAGTTCTTCTACTGCGTTAGCTCCATAGGTAGCCATGATGGTCTGGTAATAGCCCATACCTGAGATATATATAGGAAGGGTAGTCGTTGCTGACTAGTTAGGGATAACTATTTAGGAAATATTGGGCTTTGCAGCAAATGAAAGTGTACTCTTTAAAGTTGGTCCAAGCTTTCGGAAATCTTTATTTCCATCATCAGGGATACTACAATACAACAAAAAAAAAAAAAATTGAATGAAATCAGAGTTAAGCTCTTAATTCAACAAAACAACTTAAGTTACTTACAACTTTGTTGAGGATGTTCATAAATTTGTAGTTAATTACTAATGGTAACACAGTAAAATTAGACAGCACTGAAGCATCGAAAAGTCAAAGTCTCTTGTGGCCGGTAAATCCATACAAAAACAACACTATAATTCATTAATTAAAAAAGACAGCACAGATTAAAACAATTTAAAACTTTTTCAAATAAAATTACTGGTCTTTAACGACCATGCCTACGGAAACGGCCATTTTGTACCGGTATTCTTTGATGAAATCGGCGTAGAGAATTTATAGGAACAATAATGCTCTGTGATATGACACCATTCCACAAAGGACCTTTTTTAAGTGTATCTTTCGATGCTGGACAACAAAAGAGGAAAACCTTATCACTCTTAATTCTATTGGTTGAGGTGTTGATTCAAATGTGTGTATGCACCGGTTGAGACATATCTGGCACCAATCATCTTTAGCCAATTTTATTTTTATTTTGCTCCATGATTTGAGTTCTTCTACTGCGTTAGCTCCATAGGTAGCCATGATGGTCTGGTAATAGCCCATACCTGAGATATATATAGGAAGGGTAGTCGTTGCTGACTAGTTAGGGATAACTATTTAGGAAATATTGGGCTTTGCAGCAAATGAAAGTGTACTCTTTAAAGTTGGTCCAAGCTTTCGGAAATCTTTATTTCCATCATCAGGGATACTACAATACAACAAAAAAAAAAAAAATTGAATGAAATCAGAGTTAAGCTCTTAATTCAACAAAACAACTTAAGTTACTTACAACTTTGTTGAGGATGTTCATAAATTTGTAGTTAATTACTAATGGTAACACAGTAAAATTAGACAGCACTGAAGCATCGAAAAGTCAAAGTCTCTTGTGGCCGGTAAATCCATACAAAAACAACACTATAATTCATTAATTAAAAAAGACAGCACAGATTAAAACAATTTAAAACTTTTTCAAATAAAATTACTGGTCTTTAACGACCATGCCTACGGAAACGGCCATTTTGTACCGGTATTCTTTGATGAAATCGGCGTAGAGAATTTATAGGAACAATAATGCTCTGTGATATGACACCATTCCACAAAGGACCTTTTTTAAGTGTATCTTTCGATGCTGGACAACAAAAGAGGAAAACCTTATCACTCTTAATTCTATTGGTTGAGGTGTTGATTCAAATGTGTGTATGCACCGGTTGAGACATATCTGGCACCAATCATCTTTAGCCAATTTTATTTTTATTTTGCTCCATGATTTGAGTTCTTCTACTGCGTTAGCTCCATAGGTAGCCATGATGGTCTGGTAATAGCCCATACCTGAGATATATATAGGAAGGGTAGTCGTTGCTGACTAGTTAGGGATAACTATTTAGGAAATATTGGGCTTTGCAGCAAATGAAAGTGTACTCTTTAAAGTTGGTCCAAGCTTTCGGAAATCTTTATTTCCATCATCAGGGATACTACAATACAACAAAAAAAAAAAAAATTGAATGAAATCAGAGTTAAGCTCTTAATTCAACAAAACAACTTAAGTTACTTACAACTTTGTTGAGGATGTTCATAAATTTGTAGTTAATTACTAATGGTAACACAGTAAAATTAGACAGCACTGAAGCATCGAAAAGTCAAAGTCTCTTGTGGACGGTAAATCCATACAAAAACAACACTATAATTCATTAATTAAAAAAGACAGCACAGATTAAAACAATTTAAAACTTTTTCAAATAAAATTACTGGTCTTTAACGACCATGCCTACGGAAACGGCCATTTTGTACCGGTATTCTTTGATGAAATCGGCGTAGAGAATTTATAGGAACAATAATGCTCTGTGATATGACACCATTCCACAAAGGACCTTTTTTAAGTGTATCTTTCGATGCTGGACAACAAAAGAGGAAAACCTTATCACTCTTAATTCTATTGGTTGAGGTGTTGATTCAAATGTGTGTATGCACCGGTTGAGACATATCTGGCACCAATCATCTTTAGCCAATTTTATTTTTATTTTGCTCCATGATTTGAGTTCTTCTACTGCGTTAGCTCCATAGGTAGCCATGATGGTCTGGTAATAGCCCATACCTGAGATATATATAGGAAGGGTAGTCGTTGCTGACTAGTTAGGGATAACTATTTAGGAAATATTGGGCTTTGCAGCAAATGAAAGTGTACTCTTTAAAGTTGGTCCAAGCTTTCGGAAATCTTTATTTCCATCATCAGGGATACTACAATACAACAAAAAAAAAAAAAAATTGAATGAAATCAGAGTTAAGCTCTTAATTCAACAAAACAACTTAAGTTACTTACAACTTTGTTG
This sequence comes from Barypeithes pellucidus, assembly GCA_963991005.1. Taxonomy (NCBI): domain Eukaryota; kingdom Metazoa; phylum Arthropoda; class Insecta; order Coleoptera; family Curculionidae; genus Barypeithes; species Barypeithes pellucidus. The sequence goes on from OZ022556.1 coordinate 93,967,954, forward strand.
AGGATGTTCATAAATTTGTAGTTAATTACTAATGGTAACACAGTAAAATTAGACAGCACTGAAGCATCGAAAAGTCAAAGTCTCTTGTGGCCGGTAAATCCATACAAAAACAACACTATAATTCATTAATTAAAAAAGACAGCACAGATTAAAACAATTTAAAACTTTTTCAAATAAAATTACTGGTCTTTAACGACCATGCCTACGGAAACGGCCATTTTGTACCGGTATTCTTTGATGAAATCGGCGTAGAGAATTTATAGGAACAATAATGCTCTGTGATATGACACCATTCCACAAAGGACCTTTTTTAAGTGTATCTTTCGATGCTGGACAACAAAAGAGGAAAACCTTATCACTCTTAATTCTATTGGTTGAGGTGTTGATTCAAATGTGTGTATGCACCGGTTGAGACATATCTGGCACCAATCATCTTTAGCCAATTTTATTTTTATTTTGCTCCATGATTTGAGTTCTTCTACTGCGTTAGCTCCATAGGTAGCCATGATGGTCTGGTAATAGCCCATACCTGAGATATATATAGGAAGGGTAGTCGTTGCTGACTAGTTAGGGATAACTATTTAGGAAATATTGGGCTTTGCAGCAAATGAAAGTGTACTCTTTAAAGTTGGTCCAAGCTTTCGGAAATCTTTATTTCCATCATCAGGGATACTACAATACAACAAAAAAAAAAAAATTGAATGAAATCAGAGTTAAGCTCTTAATTCAACAAAACAACTTAAGTTACTTACAACTTTGTTGAGGATGTTCATAAATTTGTAGTTAATTACTAATGGTAACACAGTAAAATTAGACAGCACTGAAGCATCGAAAAGTCAAAGTCTCTTGTGGCCGGTAAATCCATACAAAAACAACACTATAATTCATTAATTAAAAAAGACAGCACAGATTAAAACAATTTAAAACTTTTTCAAATAAAATTACTGGTCTTTAACGACCATGCCTACGGAAACGGCCATTTTGTACCGGTATTCTTTGATGAAATCGGCGTAGAGAATTTATAGGAACAATAATGCTCTGTGATATGACACCATTCCACAAAGGACCTTTTTTAAGTGTATCTTTATCTCTATCTCTATCTATTATCTTTTAAGTTATCCCTAACTAGTCAGCAACGACTACCCTTCCTATATATATCTCAGGTATGGGCTATTACCAGACCATCATGGCTACCTATGGAGCTAACGCAGTAGAAGAACTCAAATCATGGAGCAAAATAAAAATAAAATTGGCTAAAGATGATTGGTGCCAGATATGTCTCAACCGGTGCATACACACATTTGAATCAACACCTCAACCAATAGAATTAAGAGTGATAAGGTTTTCCTCTTTTGTTGTCCAGCATCGAAAGATACACTTAAAAAAGGTCCTTTGTGGAATGGTGTCATATCACAGAGCATTATTGTTCCTATAAATTCTCTACGCCGATTTCATCAAAGAATACCGGTACAAAATGGCCGTTTCCGTAGGCATGGTCGTTAAAGACCAGTAATTTTATTTGAAAAAGTTTTAAATTGTTTTAATCTGTGCTGTCTTTTTTAATTAATGAATTATAGTGTTGTTTTTGTATGGATTTACCGGCCACAAGAGACTTTGACTTTTCGATGCTTCAGTGCTGTCTAATTTTACTGTGTTACCATTAGTAATTAACTACAAATTTATGAACATCCTCAACAAAGTTGTAAGTAACTTAAGTTGTTTTGTTGAATTAAGAGCTTAACTCTGATTTCATTCAATTTTTTTTTTTTTGTTGTATTGTAGTATCCCTGATGATGGAAATAAAGATTTCCGAAAGCTTGGACCAACTTTAAAGAGTACACTTTCATTTGCTGCAAAGCCCAATATTTCCTAAATAGTTATCCCTAACTAGTCAGCAACGACTACCCTTCCTATATATATCTCAGGTATGGGCTATTACCAGACCATCATGGCTACCTATGGAGCTAACGCAGTAGAAGAACTCAAATCATGGAGCAAAATAAAAATAAAATTGGCTAAAGATGATTGGTGCCAGATATGTCTCAACCGGTGCATACACACATTTGAATCAACACCTCAACCAATAGAATTAAGAGTGATAAGGTTTTCCTCTTTTGTTGTCCAGCATCGAAAGATACACTTAAAAAAGGTCCTTTGTGGAATGGTGTCATATCACAGAGCATTATTGTTCCTATAAATTCTCTACGCCGATTTCATCAAAGAATACCGGTACAAAATGGCCGTTTCCGTAGGCATGGTCGTTAAAGACCAGTAATTTTATTTGAAAAAGTTTTAAATTGTTTTAATCTGTGCTGTCTTTTTTAATTAATGAATTATAGTGTTGTTTTTGTATGGATTTACCGGCCACAAGAGACTTTGACTTTTCGATGCTTCAGTGCTGTCTAATTTTACTGTGTTACCATTAGTAATTAACTACAAATTTATGAACATCCTCAACAAAGTTGTAAGTAACTTAAGTTGTTTTGTTGAATTAAGAGCTTAACTCTGATTTCATTCAATTTTTTTTTTTTTTTGTTGTATTGTAGTATCCCTGATGATGGAAATAAAGATTTCCGAAAGCTTGGACCAACTTTAAAGAGTACACTTTCATTTGCTGCAAAGCCCAATATTTCCTAAATAGTTATCCCTAACTAGTCAGCAACGACTACCCTTCCTATATATATCTCAGGTATGGGCTATTACCAGACCATCATGGCTACCTATGGAGCTAACGCAGTAGAAGAACTCAAATCATGGAGCAAAATAAAAATAAAATTGGCTAAAGATGATTGGTGCCAGATATGTCTCAACCGGTGCATACACACATTTGAATCAACACCTCAACCAATAGAATTAAGAGTGATAAGGTTTTCCTCTTTTGTTGTCCAGCATCGAAAGATACACTTAAAAAAGGTCCTTTGTGGAATGGTGTCATATCACAGAGCATTATTGTTCCTATAAATTCTCTACGCCGATTTCATCAAAGAATACCGGTACAAAATGGCCGTTTCCGTAGGCATGGTCGTTAAAGACCAGTAATTTTATTTGAAAAAGTTTTAAATTGTTTTAATCTGTGCTGTCTTTTTTAATTAATGAATTATAGTGTTGTTTTTGTATGGATTTACCGGCCACAAGAGACTTTGACTTTTCGATGCTTCAGTGCTGTCTAATTTTACTGTGTTACCATTAGTAATTAACTACAAATTTATGAACATCCTCAACAAAGTTGTAAGTAACTTAAGTTGTTTTGTTGAATTAAGAGCTTAACTCTGATTTCATTCAATTTTTGTTTTTTTTTTGTTGTATTGTAGTATCCCTGATGATGGAAATAAAGATTTCCGAAAGCTTGGACCAACTTTAAAGAGTACACTTTCATTTGCTGCAAAGCCCAATATTTCCTAAATAGTTATCCCTAACTAGTCAGCAACGACTACCCTTCCTATATATATCTCAGGTATGGGCTATTACCAGACCATCATGGCTACCTATGGAGCTAACGCAGTAGAAGAACTCAAATCATGGAGCAAAATAAAAATAAAATTGGCTAAAGATGATTGGTGCCAGATATGTCTCAACCGGTGCATACACACATTTGAATCAACACCTCAACCAATAGAATTAAGAGTGATAAGGTTTTCCTCTTTTGTTGTCCAGCATCGAAAGATACACTTAAAAAAGGTCCTTTGTGGAATGGTGTCATATCACAGAGCATTATTGTTCCTATAAATTCTCTACGCCGATTTCATCAAAGAATACCGGTACAAAATGGCCGTTTCCGTAGGCATGGTCGTTAAAGACCAGTAATTTTATTTGAAAAAGTTTTAAATTGTTTTAATCTGTGCTGTCTTTTTTAATTAATGAATTATAGTGTTGTTTTTGTATGGATTTACCGGCCACAAGAGACTTTGACTTTTCGATGCTTCAGTGCTGTCTAATTTTACTGTGTTACCATTAGTAATTAACTACAAATTTATGAACATCCTCAACAAAGTTGTAAGTAACTTAAGTTGTTTTGTTGAATTAAGAGCTTAACTCTGATTTCATTCAATTTTTTTTTTTTTTGTTGTATTGTAGTATCCCTGATGATGGAAATAAAGATTTCCGAAAGCTTGGACCAACTTTAAAGAGTACACTTTCATTTGCTGCAAAGCCCAATATTTCCTAAATAGTTATCCCTAACTAGTCAGCAACGACTACCCTTCCTATATATATCTCAGGTATGGGCTATTACCAGACCATCATGGCTACCTATGGAGCTAACGCAGTAGAAGAACTCAAATCATGGAGCAAAATAAAAATAAAATTGGCTAAAGATGATTGGTGCCAGATATGTCTCAACCGGTGCATACACACATTTGAATCAACACCTCAACCAATAGAATTAAGAGTGATAAGGTTTTCCTCTTTTGTTGTCCAGCATCGAAAGATACACTTAAAAAAGGTCCTTTGTGGAATGGTGTCATATCACAGAGCATTATTGTTCCTATAAATTCTCTACGCCGATTTCATCAAAGAATACCGGTACAAAATGGCCGTTTCCGTAGGCATGGTCGTTAAAGACCAGTAATTTTATTTGAAAAAGTTTTAAATTGTTTTAATCTGTGCTGTCTTTTTTAATTAATGAATTATAGTGTTGTTTTTGTATGGATTTACCGGCCACAAGAGACTTTGACTTTTCGATGCTTCAGTGCTGTCTAATTTTACTGTGTTACCATTAGTAATTAACTACAAATTTATGAACATCCTCAACAAAGTTGTAAGTAACTTAAGTTGTTTTGTTGAATTAAGAGCTTAACTCTGATTTCATTCAATTTTTTTTTTTTTTGTTGTATTGTAGTATCCCTGATGATGGAAATAAAGATTTCCGAAAGCTTGGACCAACTTTAAAGAGTACACTTTCATTTGCTGCAAAGCCCAATATTTCCTAAATAGTTATCCCTAACTAGTCAGCAACGACTACCCTTCCTATATATATCTCAGGTATGGGCTATTACCAGACCATCATGGCTACCTATGGAGCTAACGCAGTAGAAGAACTCAAATCATGGAGCAAAATAAAAATAAAATTGGCTAAAGATGATTGGTGCCAGATATGTCTCAACCGGTGCATACACACATTTGAATCAACACCTCAACCAATAGAATTAAGAGTGATAAGGTTTTCCTCTTTTGTTGTCCAGCATCGAAAGATACACTTAAAAAAGGTCCTTTGTGGAATGGTGTCATATCACAGAGCATTATTGTTCCTATAAATTCTCTACGCCGATTTCATCAAAGAATACCGGTACAAAATGGCCGTTTCCGTAGGCATGGTCGTTAAAGACCAGTAATTTTATTTGAAAAAGTTTTAAATTGTTTTAATCTGTGCTGTCTTTTTTAATTAATGAATTATAGTGTTGTTTTTGTATGGATTTACCGGCCACAAGAGACTTTGACTTTTCGATGCTTCAGTGCTGTCTAATTTTACTGTGTTACCATTAGTAATTAACTACAAATTTATGAACATCCTCAACAAAGTTGTAAGTAACTTAAGTTGTTTTGTTGAATTAAGAGCTTAACTCTGATTTCATTCAATTTTTTTTTTTTTTGTTGTATTGTAGTATCCCTGATGATGGAAATAAAGATTTCCGAAAGCTTGGACCAACTTTAAAGAGTACACTTTCATTTGCTGCAAAGCCCAATATTTCCTAAATAGTTATCCCTAACTAGTCAGCAACGACTACCCTTCCTATATATATCTCAGGTATGGGCTATTACCAGACCATCATGGCTACCTATGGAGCTAACGCAGTAGAAGAACTCAAATCATGGAGCAAAATAAAAATAAAATTGGCTAAAGATGATTGGTGCCAGATATGTCTCAACCGGTGCATACACACATTTGAATCAACACCTCAACCAATAGAATTAAGAGTGATAAGGTTTTCCTCTTTTGTTGTCCAGCATCGAAAGATACACTTAAAAAAGGTCCTTTGTGGAATGGTGTCATATCACAGAGCATTATTGTTCCTATAAATTCTCTACGCCGATTTCATCAAAGAATACCGGTACAAAATGGCCGTTTCCGTAGGCATGGTCGTTAAAGACCAGTAATTTTATTTGAAAAAGTTTTAAATTGTTTTAATCTGTGCTGTCTTTTTTAATTAATGAATTATAGTGTTGTTTTTGTATGGATTTACCGGCCACAAGAGACTTTGACTTTTCGATGCTTCAGTGCTGTCTAATTTTACTGTGTTACCATTAGTAATTAACTACAAATTTATGAACATCCTCAACAAAGTTGTAAGTAACTTAAGTTGTTTTGTTGAATTAAGAGCTTAACTCTGATTTCATTCAATTTTTTTTTTTTTTGTTGTATTGTAGTATCCCTGATGATGGAAATAAAGATTTCCGAAAGCTTGGACCAACTTTAAAGAGTACACTTTCATTTGCTGCAAAGCCCAATATTTCCTAAATAGTTATCCCTAACTAGTCAGCAACGACTACCCTTCCTATATTTAATATTATATATATAATAATTTTACCATAGTGATTTATACTGGGTGTCCCAGAATATGTGGACAATCCCCCGGTTCAGATATAACACTTAAAAATAACAGGAGAACTACATTGATTATTGTAATCATAAATAGGTATATAGTATTTGCAGAATTATACCGTTGATCTTTTGACTGCAATAAAACCTCATTATCCCTTGGACCATAAAATAAATAAGGAAATCCCAAATTTTAAAACCTTTTCGCGCAGAGCCGGACTAGGTATACAAATTCAATTTATACCTATGGCTGATGCAAATATAATTACAAAGTGATTTTTAATAATTTTAATCTTTAGTGGTTTTCCGCCGAGTAATTTTTTTATTTAGGCTTATTAGTGGTAGAATGTGGCGTCCTTGGAATTGTGCTGATAGGGGGGCATCTTCAAGTGTAATTTTTAAAAGAAAGCATTTATCTACCGATGCCAAACTAATAATTAAAAATGTGTATCGATCGTTGTTGAGTAGAAATATTCATTCGATGGATGCTTTAGCAGAGACGTCTACTTTGACAAAAACTCCTTTATCTTCGGTAAGAGACATAGTACTTAAACCTGTTAATCCTAGAAAAAATCGGAGTGATTCTGGCACATTTAGAAGCATTGACGAAAATGACATGGATTTATTAAGAAGAAAGATTTACCAAATGTATGAGGCACAAACTGTACCCACTTTGATTTCCCTCAAAGAGCGGCTGATTAAAGACCAAACAAATATCTCTTGTAGCCTTTCAAGTCTTAGGAAAATATTGCGTAAAATGGGTTTTAAATACCGAAGCATTGATAAAAGACAAACATTAATGGAATCTCAACGTTTACAACGATTCTTACAATTGTATGATTACAAATGTTCAACCCTTAATTATAAGTTTAGGCTTAGATGAAGACAGTGATAGTGATACAGAGTTAAATTTTGAATAAATTATCAATAGTTTCTTAGAATTTAATTAATTTTTATTGTACTTGTTATCCTAATAGTTATACTTTTAAATTATATTATTTTCAATTATCATTAATTGTTATCATTATTTTACATTTATTATAGGTACCTAAAACTAAAAATACCTATCTAGTTATTTTAAATTATAAAAATAAATCATGTGGTGTGGTGTACATTTTCAAGCCGGCCCTGATCCCATTTATTGAGCTTTGACGAGGTTTAGGCGTATACAACAGGGTTTAATCAGGTAGTTTATTTATGGCAGTAAGAGTCAACGGTATAATTCTGCAACAACTATACAATTTTTTTAAATTCCGAAAATAACATGGCTTAAAAGAAAAAAATATTTTATTTGGTTGCCAGTATTTAATTAGTTATGTTAAATAAATTAATCAATCAATATTTTTCAGGTAAGTTCCACAACAAATTGTCCCACACATCTTCGACAAGTAAGTAATAATTTAAGCAAAAAATAAGCTCTATACGAAAATACAGAAAAATCGTTAAAACCAAAGATCATGCAAAACTGCAGATAGAAAAACGTACATTTCTATCCTACGCAACGAATACAAACAGCCTTTCCCACCTCTTTCGGTTATTATTGCAGCATAGCCAGATTGTCATATTTATCGCAAAGGTTTAAGGTTAATCCGGAATTGCTCTTAAAATAAATTTACTACCCAATAATTTTACTATAAACGGTGAAAAGGCGATGAGAGATTCTTTAAAAAAATATTATTATACTTAAAAGTAACAACCGAATCTTGAACTTGAACAGAGTGCACTCTGGCAACATCTATTTCTATTTTACTATGCGGTAGGATCCCAAGATACAATCACACAATCACTGCTTCACTTTCCAAAAGTTTTATGAATGGATTATTGGATCTGTGATTAAAACGGTTAAAAAATAACTCAAATGATTTAGGAGTCAGGGGCAGTCATTTGCTATTTTAGCTGGAATTGTCCAATGATTTGCTTTATTCACAGGTTTAACTCTTAATAATAAATATTTGGAAACTCTCCGTTTTTTGTAATAGGAATTTTTAGGCATTTGCCTTTAATCATCCTGAATTTTCAAATATTGTGGAACCCCAGTTGAAGAGCTTGTTAAAAACAGAAGCCAATTAATAAAACTTAATTTAGAAAAAAAATGTAATTTGGAAAAATATTGAAAAATCTACTTACAAAACCAAATTTATTAGAATATGGCAAATTTCAATAAAACCTGCCAAATTTTACAATACAGGAATATGGATTATTTTTCAACAGGTACATAATAGTTATTTATTTAACTAGGTATTGGACTGCGCATATGCCCTTAAACTTCATCCCCTGCCATGTTAAATATGATGATCAACATTATATCATTTGTGATCCACAGTGAATGAATATATAAATAATTAAGTATTACACAATTTGTGCTACTGCTTCGGTTCATTATATTTTCCAAAATAACTATTTAGTTTTAATGTTATTTAAAACAACACACGTTATAGAGGCGCTAGCATTTTCACTACCTGGGCACTAAAAGTTAATTTTAATTCCCTAGATAGTAAAAGTGATCCGATTAGGGATATCGCCACGGAACAGCATAAGTCATTGTTTGTTTGAAACAGACTTCAAACTTCAGACTCAAACAGACACTAGAAGCCCGATAAGTCATTGTGATTGAACAATGAGACAACATCGCCATTCCAAGACACGGCGAGCCCGCGCGCTGGCCGGCTGTATGGCGGGAGTACGATACGTTTTACTTATTCTTCTGCCTTTGATCACCCGAAGCGTTGCCAATCACTTTAGATAGTTGCGATTTTAGATATTTTTTCTGAAAACCTCGATGTGACATTTTTTTGCATTCAAACTAAGCTATGAAATTAATTGAGATTATTGATGGTGCATGTACTTTCAGAAATGACTGTATAACCATATTTTTTTAATTTAAACGTTATTTACCGTTTTGAAAAAAATAAAATTATTTTTCGTAAAATATTTCGATAAATTTAAAATTTTAACAATTTCTATCCAATAGTTTTCTTGTAGTTTGGCACGCCTTCTTACCTTAATGGAGGTCGCTCTTAAGTACTGATAGTCGGAAGAAAGTATTCGGGTCTACTGTATACAGGGTGTTATGGAAATGACTTATTATATTTAAACCGGCAAATCCTGAGATGAAAATAAATTGAAGCAAAATAACCATTGAATTATTAAAGCGAAATATACACTTTATATGAAATCTGAAAAATTACGTGGCCGCTACTGGCGACTCTCGCATTCAATAATTTATTGAGGCAGTCTCAAGTCTCAAAAGAGGTCAGCGCATTGTAGGCGATGTTGTCATATTACAACACAGTATTGTAAACGCACGTGTTCAGTTTTTGACAACAAGACGTCTTTGACCCGCGCTATCAGTTTTTTCTTCAAACTTTTTAGAAAAATAACTACAAATTTAATGTACATACTATCTTATCTTCGATCTTATTTTAAAATAATCCGTTTTATAATTCAATTTCAATTTCATAAAAAAATAAAACACCAAAAATATGTTTTACAACAGCACCAACAGTAGATGATATTACACATATTTGAAATCACATTCATCAAATCACAATTATTTCATAACAAAAAAAAATCGGGTAATGCTACAACTAACAAATCGTTTAAAATTCGCATACATCAGGCACGCGGAACCCTGGGCAACGTCGTTCCAACACCGAGTATCGAAACATACTGAAGCAACGATACCGAAGGTTAAACATTTAAATACGCGCGCGGCAATTATCCAAGCAAGGGCGAGACACGCGGTGTGATCTGGCATCACTGCAATTTACTCTACTGACTACATACAGTTGCTAACTGAAACCAGACGGATCGGCGCGACATCACCCAGTCAAAAAAGGTTGTTTCCGTAGTATTTAGATATTCGATTAAAAAATAAGTCATTTCCATCACACCCTGTATACTCCCAATTAGGCAGTAAAATTAGGTTATCGTGAGTTCGATCATTTAAGTCACCTTATACCTATAATCAAAATTTTATATTAAACTATATAATTTTTTTACAAAAATACAAACAGCTGCCGGCCGATATCATGCACAAAAATTTCTCATGAAATTTTGGCACATATTATAAACAATTATTCTGTCAATTCTTCCATGCCCGAACAGGTGAATGCATCAAAATAGCAAATATAATTTACGAAAAAAGAGCAAAATTTACTATATCATTAAAATACAGTATATTTTGACAAGGCAGGGGTGATCTGGGCACCGATTCTTTTTCTAAATATTTCTACCCGATCCTTTATGAAAATTGAGAATAATTATGGTCAAAATCAGCGATATTAAGGCGCGTCTATCTATTCTATGAGTCAAAGTTAGAAACGTTTCAGTTTATTTAGGTTCTCTTATCCTAGGACACACTATATGATTCTCTTCTTCTTAATTTTTTACTTGTTAAGTAAAATATGAAATAGCACTACAATATCGCTATGCTAGGCAACATAAGTAAATCTAGCAATTCCTATGTTCTATGATGCACAGTGAATCTGGTGACGAATTGCAAAAGCCAATAGGGTTTCCAGAAAAATGATATTTTCTTAATACCAATAATTCTTTCCGTATATTCTTACAATAAATAATTTAAGCTTCAAGCTGTGTAAATTTTCGGTGAAAATATTCTTATGGCCATTAAAAGAGATCTGTAAGTATAATAACCCCATCCTGGTAACATAAAAGTATATGTTATAACAACGTTTATTAAACATTAACATCCAAGTTGTTATAGACAACATAAACGCTTAAGCACACACACAAACATTTTGTTGTATAATATAATTAATATTGTTGGTTCTTCTTACTTAAATGAGGTATTCTTTTTTTCTGCAACTTACAAGTACCTATAGTGGATACAAGATTTTTTTGTAATATGTTTAGTCATCTGTTATAATCATAAAACCTATAGCTGACCTAATTAATATCTTGTACACAAAATCTATGCGATTTATTACAATCTGGAGTTGGCTTTATTTCAAACTTTTTACACGGTAAATAAAATAAGATGAACGAACCCCCTATTATTAATCATTTATTTTATTACCGAAATAATGAGTACTTATTACGAGTTTTAATGATAAATTTGAATCAGTGGATACAGTAATAATGCATGCTTTGTCACAATTCTTTTTGGGGGAGCTCTTTTAACAGCTTTATTTCTGTCAGTTTCTATATTTGTATTTATTTACCATTTACTGTTTCTTATAATATTTATACATTGTTACACAGACCGTTTCGTTATTATGACAGTAAAACACAGAAAAATGAAGTTCATCATCGATGATCTTTAGATTGTTTTAATTTGCCGTCCTTGATTATTATGAACAGTATACCTACACGGTGTTGAAAAAAGGTCGGTACCCCGGAATAACTCCGGTGCATCGCATTGCAGCGGAAAATGTCTAGGGAAAAAGCTGTTTGGTTTTGAAGGAGGAATAGTTTGCAAATAAAACCAGAATTGTCGGTGCGGGATTTGAACCCGCGACCCTCAGAGCGCCAGGCGTACGCTACACCACTAGGCCACCGAGCCTATTTGTCAAAAATAATAAATAGATATTTACATTCTCCATGCGCGAGTGTTTTCAAAACTGTCTGAAGGATTTCTTTATTTATTTGGCATCAATGCTTCGGAGCACTTGTAAAAAGAAATACGGTACATATCTCGGGCCGTCGGAGGCTTTTACGGACGAGATACGGAGGCCGACCGAGCCGGCCCTTGATACGTAATGTACTATTTATTTAGAACCATGCATGTAATAATGACATTTCATCTATCCCTGAAAGGTGGAAAGTTCACGTTTTTTTTACTTTTACTTCCCACCCGGGTGGAAAGTAAATAATTTTTTTGTAATTTTTTAAAAATCGATAAATCTGTGTTCTGCTTTTTTTAAAATGCTAATAGCTTTGAGTGTTTAGATATGTCTACTTTTTCCCTAATTGATAGAGTGGTCCTCAGCATTGAATATTGGGACCAAATCGTTGATATCTTGTTTGTCTTGGCATTTTCACTGAAATAAGCTAGCAGCGCCGACTCAGAACCAGGATTTTGAACTTTGTTTCCCGTACACCATTCTTTGAAATAGTTATATGCCTTGTCATATCTCGTGCGGCTTTTAGTTGGCAGAGGATCTTCTTCTACCATTTTTGCTGCTTCTCGAATTTCTGGTGGAGTAGCAGCAAAATCAAATTCCTCATCTGATGTTAAAATAATGTATTGTTTAGTGACATGGAAACCGTATTTAAAAAATGATTATTTGCCATCTTGATGTGTATTATAGGTCTACGTTATTTTACCCCTTGCGGATATTTGAAATTTCTGTCTAATTTTTCAATGGAAAAGTCAAAATGACATTTATCTTTTATTAATAACTTTAATTCAAAATAATAAGAAGTGGCTGTTAGATGTGGTTGTAAATAAAATAGTATACAAACCTCGGTGAAACGTTTCATTAGTGTCTCGAGATTTAGTTACTACCGACTCTCTCGACAGGAATGAAACACTTTCCACCTAGGTACGTAATATACTATTTCAACACTCGTATGATATTAGACACTTTCTAGCTAAGTTAGCTGTATTTTTTTTTCTCATTTTTGTATAGGTGGTCGTAGGAAAACGAAATTAACATTCTTATTATGAAGCCGTTACTTTCCCTGCAGCATACAGAATAAGCTGGAAATTAGATGTTTGGTGTGCAACTTTCCTCCGCCGCCTTCACATCGAACTTTAAAAAAACATCGTGTAGAATTGGGCTACCGTACTGAATATTGCGTGCGGATTTTCGTTTTCTTTATTTTACCTTATAGTCTGTTGCATTGGTACCCTATAATCATAGTTATTATCTTTCCATAAGTCAGTGGCGTGCGATCGATAAAATCATTGTTTCCCCTAAAACATTGAGTGCTGTAAATATCAAAAAAACTATTCTAAAGTAATGTCCGGCCGCTGTTTCACGTAATTACAATAATTCAATGCCACTTTATTTAATTATCGTTAAAAATACGGGTCCGGTATTCATTTAAATTGGCTTGTTCCTTACTTTTCAACAGTTACCATGCAGAAATAAGTCTTGCACCTTAATAAAATAATACGGTCGGAACAAAGCGTAGCGTCGCATCTCTACCACGTATATATAAACAGTATATTGCCAATACGAACGTTCCAAAATACAAAAAGTGTCTCCGCTATGGGAGATGGCGCGGACTTATTGAGTTTGCACAGTAGGCTGAAAATTTTATAGATTGCGTCAGAGCCGGCGCGACATTATTTGTTTGTTGTTATTCGTCGCCATCTTTGGTTGTGGATGCTTTTTCAAATTACAGAATTAAAAGTGGTTCATCCACATTGTTGTCGGTATATTAGTGCTTATAAACTTGCATTACCTAACAACAATTTTTGTGAAGGAGTTTTTAAAATGTGATGTGATTCGATTAGCTGTTTGGTAGGTTAGTGGCTTGTTCTGTTTAAGATGATAGAACACAAGTGCATGGTGCTTTTTTGCAAAAGTCGTGGATCAATACCAGGTATAAAGTATTTCAGGTATGTATGTACATATATACGAAAATATTTTGCTTATCACATTATCCGATCTTCGGAACCGAATTTCACTAAATAGCTTGTAAAAAAAGAAGAGAGTGTCACTCGTATGCAATATAATTTATATGTGGTCCCTACCTAACCTTAAAATTAATGTATTTTTAATTTGGTGCATTAGTATAAGCTGATAATAATTCCCAAAATAGTCAATATAGTCATTCATTCTTAATTTTTGGTTAAGAAAAATGTGAGGTTAAGAAACATACGACGTCAGATGAAAGTTAAAATAAAGCTCATCGTGTCGATTGTTAAAAATATTCGGACGGAATTTGGCACCATAACTGCGGATGGTATTAGCAATATACTGTTTATATACAGTGAGTCCCAGTGTCTAAATTCAGCGGTAAGTTTTTTCAAAAAACGCTCGTACCCGTCGATTTTGATTTTTTAATTTTTTTTTTGTGGTAATTTCATGTATACAGGGTAGCTCAAAAATAAGTTACGACCATCAACTTCATTTTTTCAAATGAAAACATATATTTTTTATTTCATTTTTGAATTTTGCATTGAATTCTAAGCATGTTTCATGTACTGAAACTGATCGACCCCGGGTGTGTTATTCACCTGATGGAATCCATCACTCTTGCTGTAATCGTCTAATTTTTGTGGTACGACCCTGTATACGTTGTGTTTACTTTGCAGGTTCTTTTAAAGTTTGGGACAACGGTAAGGTTGTCAGGTTTTACGATTTATTAGTTTTATTCTTAGTATGACGTTTTTCCCTAAGTACTGATAGGATTCCGCTGCCAGGAATTTAAATCAAAGAGAGTTTAACCATTCACTTATTTATTACAAATTAATAATTTACCAGATACAAAGGTTTTACATTATTATAATAATAATTATATAACCTGTTTCAGAATGTTTGTCTCCCATAATTTGGCCCGTTATTATTCACCAATATCTGTCTGCGACAGAACGGTGATGATTTACCCCCTTTACTACAATACTAAATATTATATGTCTGCGACAATAATAGCATTGTTACCTGTTCTCTATCTATTATGTCTGCGACAATAATAGTAGATATCCGATATTTCTATCTCGCTTCTTACATGAACCTTTGGTCTGCGACTATTTTATTTACATTGATCCCCTGATAATCTGCAATTTATTTTGTTACATATGACCCCATTTTCGTGTACGTATTTTTATTTAATCTACTTGTCGTTTTGTTTATGTACCATCCCTCAGTTTACGTACACGTTTGGTATAATGCTACTACGTAGTATAGTGAAAAGACAACTGTACAGTAGTGGTGTCCTACTGTTGAACATTTTAACATATAACTCATAAAAGTGTAATAAAAATTAGGAGCCTGCTCGCTTTCCGCATGTGTCACTTTTCTTCTCAAGCGAGCATTGTTTTTCATGTACTGGAAGTCGAAAGACACTGTCCGGTAGTGGTGTCCTACCGTCGAACATTCATTCCTAAGAAAAACCCATCACGCCTTTTTATTTACACCTGTTATAAATTAACGTTCTACTGGCAACATCCTACCAAATGATTTTAACCCTTTTTTATAACAGTGATAACCTGCGGTTACCCTGTTATACATCATAGATAACCCTTTTTAGAACCCTCCCCCATTTCTTCACCGCGGATTGCAGATATTATTCGAGGAAGGCTTTATTACTGCGTAATAAACACCTACCTTTGTTTTCAAGAACCCACTGTAAAATTCACCCTGGAAAGACAAACATCTGTTTCTGAAAATGACCTACTAAATAACGACCCTTTAAACGAAAGCAAAAGTGTATCGATTTACGCCAACAGTGGTACCGTTATTCGCTTTTCACTTTAAAATAATGTTTAAGTTATTTTTGTCTTGCAGACATTTTAGATTAAACAGAACCGTTAATCCCGAATTACCCTTTGTAGTTTTTACTAGAAACCTACCATTTTTGTCCTGCAGACAATTTATTTGGCAGGTGGAGATTATTTATATTAATAAATCAAAAGAGAAGATATAGAGAAGAGAGCGGCCATTTTGTGTATAAATTAATTTGATTTTGGGATGCAGGATTTACTTCCGTAAATTTTTATATGTGACTATAGAAAAAGAGTGATATACTGAGAGTAGCATACCATGTCGAATTTACTTCCGTTGTCAAAGATTCCTAGCGCATCGACATCGACAAAGCCGACGTGAGCCACCAGAAAACTCTAACAAGTAGAAGGAAATTTCTTAATACTTGTCTAAAGAAAAAGAGAGTGATATACTAAGAGTAGCATACCAGACTGAATTTAATTCCGTTGTCAAAGATTCCTAGCGCATCGACATCGACAAAGCCGACATGAGCCACTAGAAAACTCTCACAAGTAGAAGAAAATTCTTTATACGTCTATAGAAAAAGAGAGTGATATACTAAGAGTAGCATACCAGACTGAATTTAATTCCGTTGTCAAAGATTCCTAGCGCATCGACATCGACAAAGCCGACATGAGCCACTAGAAAACTCTCACAAGTAGAAGAAAATTTCTTAATACGTAGAATGATGTACTGAACACTAAATGGCCGTGGAATACTAATTACCGCGTAACTACTAATTTGTGAATTGGAAAAATTTGAATGTTGAAATTAAAGAGAGTAATGATGCACTGAAAGAGCACTGGCAGCGAAATGACTTGATTTGAGAACGGGAAATTTTGACTCTGAATCGGGCAGCGTAACGTCTTGTATTTGCGAAAGTCAAAAATTGAATTCCGTTTGAGCGTCGCTTCTCTCGCTTATATAGGCGCACCCCTGCTTTAGTTCTGTTGCGTCACTTTATGCACCCCTATGTTAATTTTAACCTATGGAATGTGACCACTCGAGACCCTTGGTTGGTAAATCGCTAATATCTTCGACTTTTTGCTGTTTTAAGCTCTTTTAAAATACATGTAGGCTATGCATGTATTACTGGACCTAAATATATTGGCTATTTTATTTTCTACATCGACATATTTTTTAGCGAAAAATAGACCCGGGTCCGGGCCGTTTCACTCTCCCCCAATTTTAAAATATAGCCTTGTATATCAAGCAATAGTTTAAAATTTACCTATCTAGCGATTAAAATCAATTACACTTTTGCTTTTGTCAATTACAATAAATCATAATAATATTACTATAAAATAATATAAGTTACATAGACCTGAAAAAAAAAATCATTAGAGTCCATCTTACGTCAACCGCCATTCTCATCACTCTCCTGGAATAGTGTCGGTGGACTGGGACATCGTCACATCCTGCTTACGAGATCGTATCTCCTGGTTCATTGCTCCCCTTCCATACCTGTGGTTGCTCCTCGGTACGCATTAACGATCGTCATCGTCTCGGCTCGCCTCCTCCTTGGGCCCATTTGATTTTCTTATTCCTGGTGTATTTATTTGACAGATTGGTGCGGGTTTCTTAAAACCATGATATAAATTAAGTCACCCTTTGTCCTGATGAATGCCGTTAGTTTTTGACCATGCAGATTTTTACAGCTTCCGTCTGGTAAATCTCGAGTAATCTGCTACAGGGTAGTTTCTTCTCCAGTGGCGTTTCTGTTGAACCCTTCGCTGTGGTTTGCATCATTGACGGTGTACCTGTCCTTTGCTGCTGCTTTGGAGGTATTGATGGCATACCTGTTGCGGTACTATCATATCAGGTTCAAGTGGTTGCAATTTTGAACTTGATAGGTGGTCGGTTTCATGCGAGGTAGTTCCTATATACGCGTGAAACGCATATATGATTAGTGGATCGCCTTGTGGTTTCTGTCAGTGATATTGCGCAACCATATGTGTGGCTGACCATTTCTGTCTCAAAATATAGCTGCTATTGCTGTGTCAACCATCAGATACAGCAATGTTTGGAACATTGGATACTAGTAAGGTAGCGGTGCATATCTTCCCCAGTGTTGTCTCGAGCATGGAATTAGTTAGCAAGAGTTTTAGTTTTACAAACTCTGTACGGTGAACCTCCATGTTTTTTCTCGTTTTCGGTGCTGCCCATTGATGTTGCTACCTTCAGGCATCATTTGCTTTGCTCCTGTTATGTCAACAAGCAGTTCTCCTACGTTCTACATGTAGCTGTCTAGTTTTGCGAGGTATTAACCAAAGTGTTATTTATTATCTGCTACTGGTTATCGGCAACGTCCATTTTGTTGTCCCCTTTGAACTTTGGTTTTGGTCCGGTTTCATACTTGGTTGTCTTCTTACAGTCCGGTTGGTTGGATGGCGTCAATGCTGAAGTGGATACTTGGTAGGTCGACAGAATTTGGTATTCAGGTGATTACAGTGACGTTATTGGTGGGACAAAGCATTTTCTCTGGTTACTCTGCTGATGTTCTTGGTTCAATTGACGTTGGTCATCATGTACATCATCCGTGTCCAATGATTTGTGGTTTGTTGGCATTGCTACTGGAACTGGTACTTCGGCTGTTATTGTTTCATGTAGGTCAGTTATTGGGAGTCACAGCACTTGGTAGAACGTACCAAATGGTGAATTGTTTTTGTTGTCCCAATTTAATGACTTTATCTCCTGGTCACGGCACCAGTGAAACTGATCGACCCCGGGTGTGTTATTCACCTGATGGAATCCATCACTCTTGCTGTAATCGTCTAATTTTTGTGGTACGACCCTGTATACGTTGTGTTTACTTTGCAGGTTCTTTTAAAGTTTGGGACAACGGTAAGGTTGTCAGGTTTTACGATTTATTAGTTTTATTCTTAGTATGACGTTTTTCCCTAAGTACTGATAGGATTCCGCTGCCAGGAATTTAAATCAAAGAGAGTTTAACCATTCACTTATTTATTACAAATTAATAATTTACCAGATACAAAGGTTTTACATTATTATAATAATAATTATATAACCTGTTTCAGAATGTTTGTCTCCCATAATTTGGCCCGTTATTATTCACCAATATCTGTCTGCGACAGAACGGTGATGATTTACCCCCTTTACTACAATACTAAATATTATATGTCTGCGACAATAATAGCATTGTTACCTGTTCTCTATCTATTATGTCTGCGACAATAATAGTAGATATCCGATATTTCTATCTCGCTTCTTACATGAACCTTTGGTCTGCGACTATTTTATTTACATTGATCCCCTGATAATCTGCAATTTATTTTGTTACATATGACCCCATTTTCGTGTACGTATTTTTATTTAATCTACTTGTCGTTTTGTTTATGTACCATCCCTCAGTTTACGTACACGTTTGGTATAATGCTACTACGTAGTATAGTGAAAAGACAACTGTACAGTAGTGGTGTCCTACTGTTGAACATTTTAACATATAACTCATAAAAGTGTAATAAAAATTAGGAGCCTGCTCGCTTTCCGCATGTGTCACTTTTCTTCTCAAGCGAGCATTGTTTTTCATGTACTGGAAGTCGAAAGACACTGTCCGGTAGTGGTGTCCTACCGTCGAACATTCATTCCTAAGAAAAACCCATCACGCCTTTTTATTTACACCTGTTATAAATTAACGTTCTACTGGCAACATCCTACCAAATGATTTTAACCCTTTTTTATAACAGTGATAACCTGCGGTTACCCTGTTATACATCATAGATAACCCTTTTTAGAACCCTCCCCCATTTCTTCACCGCGGATTGCAGATATTATTCGAGGAAGGCTTTATTACTGCGTAATAAACACCTACCTTTGTTTTCAAGAACCCACTGTAAAATTCACCCTGGAAAGACAAACATCTGTTTCTGAAAATGACCTACTAAATAACGACCCTTTAAACGAAAGCAAAAGTGTATCGATTTACGCCAACAGTGGTACCGTTATTCGCTTTTCACTTTAAAATAATGTTTAAGTTATTTTTGTCTTGCAGACATTTTAGATTAAACAGAACCGTTAATCCCGAATTACCCTTTGTAGTTTTTACTAGAAACCTACCATTTTTGTCCTGCAGACAATTTATTTGGCAGGTGGAGATTATTTATATTAATAAATCAAAAGAGAAGATATAGAGAAGAGAGCGGCCATTTTGTGTATAAATTAATTTGATTTTGGGATGCAGGATTTACTTCCGTAAATTTTTATATGTGACTATAGAAAAAGAGTGATATACTGAGAGTAGCATACCATGTCGAATTTACTTCCGTTGTCAAAGATTCCTAGCGCATCGACATCGACAAAGCCGACGTGAGCCACCAGAAAACTCTAACAAGTAGAAGGAAATTTCTTAATACTTGTCTAAAGAAAAAGAGAGTGATATACTAAGAGTAGCATACCAGACTGAATTTAATTCCGTTGTCAAAGATTCCTAGCGCATCGACATCGACAAAGCCGACATGAGCCACTAGAAAACTCTCACAAGTAGAAGAAAATTCTTTATACGTCTATAGAAAAAGAGAGTGATATACTAAGAGTAGCATACCAGACTGAATTTAATTCCGTTGTCAAAGATTCCTAGCGCATCGACATCGACAAAGCCGACATGAGCCACTAGAAAACTCTCACAAGTAGAAGAAAATTTCTTAATACGTAGAATGATGTACTGAACACTAAATGGCCGTGGAATACTAATTACCGCGTAACTACTAATTTGTGAATTGGAAAAATTTGAATGTTGAAATTAAAGAGAGTAATGATGCACTGAAAGAGCACTGGCAGCGAAATGACTTGATTTGAGAACGGGAAATTTTGACTCTGAATCGGGCAGCGTAACGTCTTGTATTTGCGAAAGTCAAAAATTGAATTCCGTTTGAGCGTCGCTTCTCTCGCTTATATAGGCGCACCCCTGCTTTAGTTCTGTTGCGTCACTTTATGCACCCCTATGTTAATTTTAACCTATGGAATGTGACCACTCGAGACCCTTGGTTGGTAAATCGCTAATATCTTCGACTTTTTGCTGTTTTAAGCTCTTTTAAAATACATGTAGGCTATGCATGTATTACTGGACCTAAATATATTGGCTATTTTATTTTCTACATCGACATATTTTTTAGCGAAAAATAGACCCGGGTCCGGGCCGTTTCAGTACCATGTCCTATACATAAACTCAACAGTTATTGAAAAAATTAGGATTGAACATATCTATAAGTAAGACCTGTTTATTAAAAAAAAAACACAACAAAATCAAATTAAATGTTGAAAATGTGCGCCATTTACGGCTTGACAATATCCAAGACTATCAATAAACTCTCTTTGCACGTTTCCAACCATTTCCGGAGTTATGACACGCACTTCTCTTCGGATCCTTTCTTTCAACTCCTGCATATTGTTTGGCCTGTTAACAAATACTTTTGATTTGAGGTAACCCCACAAAAAAAAGTCCAGCGGAGTTAGGTCTGGCGACCTAGCAGGTCATTCGATAGGTCCTCTCCTTCCAATCCACCGTTTTGGGATTGGGAAAGGTTTCATCCAAAAATGTGCGCACAGTGGCCGCATAGTGCGGAGGAGCACCATCTTTTTGGAATATCAGTTCTTCGTCAGGGGAGTCTGGATCCAATGGATTCGGAAATAAAGCCACTAATTATATCAGGATGGATTTCATTAAATAATTGGGCTGTTTCTATTTTAGTACGTGTTTTATCGTCAAACCCAACCATGCATAGAGTTTCAATTTTTTCCCGTTCCGTTAACTTCACCATTATTGTGAAAACCGCAACTTTGAAACTACGCTTGACAATAATTATACTTATTTGAAATAAAATTGTCATACAGTTTCTATGGAAATCAACGGTGACAGTGAGACAGTACACTCTTACTTATTATGGAGCCCAAAATGCCATATTGCCAGAAGATTTGATAGATCGTTGGATTCCCTAAATGATATGTTCAATCCTAATTTTTTCAATAACTGTTGAGTTTATGTATAGGACATGGTACATGAAACATGCTTAGAATTCAATGCAAAATTCAAAAATTAAATAAAAAATATATGTTTTCTTTGAAAAAATGAAGTTGATGGTCGTAACTTATTTTTGAGCTACCCTGTATACATGAAATTACCACAAAAAAAAAATTAAAGAGCGTTTTTTGAAAAAACTTACCGCTGAATTTTAAATGAATTTAGACATTTCTTCTGGGACTCACTGTATATGTGATCTCTACCGGGCGTTTCCCGGTTCGATTCGGTCGAATTTTCGGGAATATTCGCTAATTTGTATATTTTTCTGCATTTTTAAATATGTCCCAATTTCAACACTTTCTGGGGGTATTAGTTATTATCAAATATAGAATGTTATTTTCATGTTAGTGTCCTACTTTTTAACGAAACGAGAGATTCCGGTCGAATTTTTATACACGCCTCGTATTTCCGTTACGCGTTAACGTATCAAAAAGCGAAAACTGATCTTGTTAGAGAGTTTCGTGTAGAGTTCAGTGGCGTAGCCAGTTTTTCTCTAAACGGTTTAGTTTTTGAGATATTAACAAATGTATTTTTTTTTTAAATATGTCACCCTATATATTTTTAATTAATTGAACATAGTTTGGGTGACTGGCTGAATAGCTGAACAGTCCAAGCCAGAAAAATAAAATAAAAAATGAGCATAGTTTGGATACAAAAACGTGAAGTTGTTTATATTTATATTCCTAAAAAATGCAACATTTTTGTTACTGTTTCTAGGTAATTTGGGTCTGCTAAACCTGAAAATAACCTCAGATTTGCTCCATCAGATCGCTTTCAAAAGCTATATTTTTGAGATTAAGGGTATTTATCGCATAAATTATATATGTATTACTGCTACCACCAAAAAAACAACTCGCGAATGGAAGAAAAATGTTTATTGTACACCACAACAAATACAAAAGTCATCTGTCAATAACATTAACAATATTAACTTAAGTTATTAATTTAAATTAACCTAAATTTTGGTACCTAGATAAAGAAGATTATTTTCATTTAGTCTGGAGGCAAGTAACTCGGCTCGACTCTTTTGGGAGGGTTTAAATCTCTGACATATTACAATTTATTATGAGTAGGCTTTATCTCAAAAACTAGAGCTGATACGAAGAAATGCTAAGTGTTTTTGGAATCACCGCATTCAAAATAACTAAAATCAGTTGGTTTTTCGTCGACACCAAGACAAAATTTTTTTTGTTGGTTTATGTTATTCTTAACAATGGCCCTCTATGATAATAATAATTATGAAAAGTATGATATATTGACATGTTTTATAAGTTTATGTATAATTCACTTTAAGCGCGGATCCAGGGGGGGTCATGACTCCCTAAACCATCAATTTAACACGAAAAATACCATATATACCGGTTTGACTAGCGCGGTAGGCGTAATTTTCGTAATTTTTCCATTCATGACACCCCCCAAACCGAAGTTCTGGATCGCCCTTGATTCACTTTAATATTTAGAATTTCTGTCAAAATTTTGAATTTGTTTCTAATAAATTGACGTGGTTACGACTGTGATACCTAAGTAACGTAAATTATTAATTATTTAGGTTCTTTTTGTGTAAACAACTATACATTTTTGTAATGCCCGAAGTATTAAGTAACAAATATTATACAGGGTGTCTCTAAAAGGTCTGTACAAAAAGGTCTGTACAAAAGCCTACCACATATTCATCGGGTTTGTTCGAACCTGGGTTTTTTACTAATTGCTTGTTTCAGATTTCTACGCCAATGGAACAAGAGGGGTTTGGGTACAAAATTCAGATCAACCCACTCATTTGCTACAAAAAAGGTCCTCTTGATAAGACTCGATTCCTCTGACAGTTTTCTAGAAATTTGCATTTTAAAAATTTGCAGTAGTTTTCACCAAAAAATCAAGTGACAGCATAGCTCTAAAGGTCTTTAAAAAAGCTCATTATATAATTCCTTAGACCAAAATTAGCCCAATTGAGCAAACTTATCTTAGTACAAACTTACTTACTTAGTTTGGGCACTAGACGTATAGACCGTTGTATATACATTTAATCGAAACGAATCATTTAAAGATTGTCACTTCACCGCCGTCTAGTGCCCAAACTAAGCAACTTTGTACTAAGATAAGTTTGCTCAATTGGGCTAATTTTGGTCTAAGGAATTATGTAATGAGCTGTTTAAAGACCTTTTAGACTTAAAGATTGTCACTTAACCGCCGCCTAGTGCCCAAACTAAGCAACTTTGTACTAAGATAAGTTTGCTCAATTGGGCTAATTTTGGTCTAAGGAATTATGTAATGAGCTGTTTAAAGACCTTTTAGACTTAAAGATTATCACTTAACCGCCGTCTAGTGCCCAAACTAAGCAACTTTGTACTAAGATAAGTTTGCTCAATTGGGCTAATTTTGGTCTAAGGAATTATGTAATGAGCTGTTTAAAGACCTTTTAGACTTAAAGATTGTCACTTAACCGCCGTCTAGTGCCCAAACTAAGCAACTTTGTACTAAGATAAGTTTGCTCAATTGGGCTAAATTTGGTCTAAGGAATTCTGTAATGAGCTGTTTAAATACCTTTTAGAGCTATGCTGTCACTTGATTTTTTTGGTGGAAACTACTGCAAATTTTTAAGATGCAAATTTCTAGAAAACCGTCAGAGGAATCGAGTCTTATCAAGAGGATCTTTATTGTAGCAAATGAGTTTGTTGATCTGAATTTTGTGCCCAAACCCCTCTTGTTCCATTGGCGTAGAAATCTGAAATAAGCAATTAGTAAAAAACCCAGGTTCTACGCCCACGGATTGATATTATTCAGAATTGTGACATGGGTTTTTTTGCCTCATAAAGCTATGTCAACGTACCAAATTTCGGCAAAATAGTATGAGCAGTTTTTGAATTAATCCAGAAAAACGATTTTAAAATTGTCTAGTGCCCAAACTACGCAACTTTGTACTAAGATAAGTTTACTTAAATCGGCTAATTGTGGTCTGATGAATATGTGGTAGGTTTTTGTACAGACCTTTTAGAGACACCCTGTATATGGTGTCCCATTTAAAATTTTTTACTTTTGCTAATATCTCAAAACATAAACTTTTTAGAGAAAAACTGGCTACGCCACTGAACTTTACGTGAAAATCTCTAACAATATCAGTTTTTACCTTTTTGACAAGTTAACGCGTAACGGAATTTTCAAAATCACCCTGTAGATTAAAAACTAAGAGAGCCATGACAAATTTGACACCGGGACAATGGGACATCCTGTACAAAGTCACTAAGTAGGTACTACCGTTCGACAGTAACTTACGAGGAGGGCGACTGACGACCTTCCTCTGTTTCATTTACAACCCGTTTAAAAAGTTTAAAACCTAAACCATGTTTAAAGATAGGAAAACTCGGCTCGATCAGTGTTAGGCAGGTTAAGACGATCATAATGGCGACTGCACACGTGAGCAAATATTTGCAGCGAACCCTCCGTATTTAAGTTTATATACGCTGAAAAACTCTTCTGGTCGACTACCGGTTTTAATTGGTTGTATGCGTATGTGTTGGCTCTTCCATTGTTTTAAAGTCTAATTGCTAAAAACTCATTTTGAAATAAACGCCTGCTGTGATTAATATACTTGATGCTTCAAGCAAACGCGGATCCAGGGAGAGGGGGGTCATGAACTGTTAAAAATAAATTGACATAATAATTTTTATCAAGATTAAAATTTTCAGAGAAATCGATAATTAAAAAGTTTTTCATATGGAGCCAGAAGTCTGCCGGTCACTCTATGTCAGCAACGGCTAAAATTTTTTTTTGATACATGGTGATGGAAAAAAGACTAGTAAAATTATTATAGTAAAGATTTTATTGTACGATTTCCTATAAAATACATGGTGTTATGGAAATGACGTATTATATTTAAATGGGTGACTCCTTGGGTGTCCTAGAGAAGCGCTACATATTTTATTTTTTTTAAATCGATCGTTTTAAAAGTGGGGTAACAAGCACTCTTACTCACAGGTCAGTCCGCGCTACTGTACAACATTTCACCCAGAGCCAATGGCAATGTGACCAAGCTTAATGTAAAACTGAATTTCCATATAAAATTATAAAAATAAATTATTTCTACCTACTTGTATTTATCCTTATACCTAAAGAGCGAGGAAATCCAGACACAAACACAATCAGTTTTTTTCTTTTTCATGGGAACACTCCTGGAAACACTTTATGAACACACAGTAATAGTGAAACAGAACCGATAGTTAGCTTTTGAAAATGCACGCGACGAAATTTGACGTCCAGAAGAAAGAAACGCGTCAATAAAAACAATATTCAAAGATTATTTATGGACGGGCAAGATACACGCGTAAACCGAAAATACAGAGCGGATTCATGGTTTAACCCAGACACGGCCTTTTCGTCGTTTCTTTTCCTGTATTTCTTTTATCTTAATTTTTAAAAGTTCAGCGACTATTTTACAGGCTTCAAAAATTCACTCTGCATCGTTCGCACTACGAAAAACGCTAAAAGTGAAACTGGAGTGCCACTTATTCTTATTTTCTCAACAAAGCGTAAACCTTTACTGGCGTGCAAATAGAACTGCCGCGACCACTGGCGCCACTAAATCCATGCATGTGTAAATGCACCTTTAATTTTACTAAATTTTAGAAAATTGAACTTACACTGAGAAAAAATTCCAATACCTGGTATAAAAAATATTATATCAGTTATTGGATTTCCCCATACGTATTTGGACAGCGCGACGGTTGGCTACTGTAATAATCTCGCTTTTTTAAACTATGGTTATAGTGGCAATAACTTACTTCTAATAGTAGTTATAATCTATAATAGTTGGAGGTACTAATAATTATATTACAGCTGCGGTTATTCGTTTTATACCCAATATAAAGATATTTTAATAACAGTTAGTGGCTGGATTGTAAGTATTATAATACTGATACTAGTGACCAATATACACTCGGTATACCGTTTATGAGAATTTCTAATACCAGTGATAATATAGAATAATACTGAATATCATACTGTTTCTTTCCACATAAAAGATAGCTTATACCCAATATATGGAAGATTCTAACACCTATTACAAGAATCTTCTAATATTGTATATTACACTATATCTGATATACTAAGTGGTCCACTTAAACAAGAATATATTGGATAATATATAAGCATCGGGTACTTTTTACACTAATATTAATATTCTATATTATAACAAAAAAAATATATATTGAATATATTTATATATTACGAACATTTTTTATTGAAGCTTAGAACATTTATATAACCATATTTTTCTTAAATTAAAAAAATAATATAATGCCTCTTATAACAGTATATATTTTTAATGATCCATAAAACATATACATAATTCTCTCACTTATTATAAATATCGAACAAACCCGAACAATCCTCATCCCAGAGAAAGCAACTTACTTAAATTATTGATGTGAGCAATGTACAGGGTCCCATTTTCGACACTTTTATAGGGTATCTTCGTAATTGTTAGTGCTATCAAAAAAGTAATGTAGGTGTCATGTGCTCTTTTTGGGTCAAACTTAAAATAATAAAATCAAAATTTGAAGATTTTCGCTTGCTTACAGATACGGGGGAAAATCAAAAAATTTACAAAAATCAAAATTACCCTATATTTTCTTAGTTAAATGACATACAGAAAAATGTTTTATACAGAAGTTTCCTTATGATGATTGTTGAATAATCTGCAGTTTTCAGAATAAGTATACGGTGTCAGGTAAATAAGTTATCGGACTTAACCTCAATTTTTTAAATGGATCTACTAAAATGATTTAAAATAAGACAGTATTATATTATACTGCTTTATTGTAAATTATAGTGTATAGAATGCACACTTACTATGAATGATACACAGCCTGAGCCTTGAATGTCTTTAATTTTCACTTTTTTCAATACACAATTACACATCAATAAAAACCCTTGCGACCACGGCGAAGAGCATTCGATATTAAACGGTGGGCGTGATTCGGACTAGCTCGGAGAAGGAATGTCATTCGGCTAATTTCGCAATATAATATTTCTAATAACACCTTATCGATAGAGCGCTGCGAGTATTATGCTCAATTTTAAATATGCCTGTATTATAAGCGCGGGGAATTGATTTGCTAAACGTCTAAACGCCAATTCCGAATATAAGAAATGTTTAAATAAGCGAAATTGTTACCCATAGAAAATATTTTTATAATGATTATGATTACTCTAATAGTGTTAAGCGATAATTTTGCTGCCGATGCGATTTAGGGATTTACAAACTTTCTAATGGTTGTGTAGTTTTTCTTCCTGTGTAGAGAGTTTAGCGCACCTCATACATTTAATAAACATCACTTGATAAAGAAAGGGCGTTTAATTATATTAAAAAATTAACTTTCTTAAATGGCCATTTTAGAAGATCATTTGAAAGAATACTAACAAGTCAAAATCACTTCTATCCCCCATTAGGGTACGCCGTATAGAAGTTTATCCGATACCATATAAACCATTAATCATTTCTCAGGAAACGTCACATTCCAAGAGCCCTTAACTGCTTTTGATATGATTAGGGGTGTCAACTAAACTACCCTCCGGTAAAATAATTATAAGAGGGTGTCACGGACCACATGGTAATTCAGATAGATGATGTTGAAAATAGTTCACATTAATGATTAGTTAACTCTTGTTGTTCGCATAAGTATATTATTGGGAAAACCACAAACTGATGCTTATGGGATTTTAAGTTAAAAGTAATAAATAAAACGGGAAATCTTTATTTTACGAATGCAGTGGTGCCTATGAAATTTGTTTCGAAGTACCAATTCCAAAACAAGAACTAAGAATCAAAGACTTCGAAAACGGTTGCTGCTTAAAACAAGTTTAACAATTACATAATTAAACTAGGAATTATTTGTTTTAAGTGTCTAATATTATCAAAATATATACAATTAATTCAAAATATTTAAGATTCTGCTTCTTAAGGTGGCATGCCGGTTCCTGCATAGGTTTTTCTTTCAAATCAAACACAAGCACTATAGGAAAAATCCTTTAGGGCACTCTGGGAGTGGGATTGCGTGTCCGTCCATGACTATATCCGGTTCTGTAATGTTAACCTTTTTAGAGAAAACTGCTGCCTTGGTTTTTTTAGTGTTAAATTCGACTTGGTTACTGTCACCCCAAGCCAAAATTTCTTCCAAGTCTTTGTTGAGGTGTGATACTTCATGCTGTCCGCGAAAATGGGCGTCGGCAGCCGATGTTTGTGCATTCAAAGAGAGAGATGAGATAAGTGTGCTATCGTCAGTAAAACTAAATATCGGATTTTTCGTCTTCACTAGAAGGTCGTTAATGTAGGTGTTCATCCTTTCATTCTTATCAGATATGGCTATTTGTTGCAGCGCTTTGGAGTTCTTGGAATTCCCTGATCCTTGTTCATTGTCAAATACTTCTACTACTTCTCAACCAGGATAATTTCTTCCTCCCTAATCCCCTTTTCCCTCCTTCGATTTTGCCTTGCAGGATAAGGCGTTCTCTACGTATAATATGTCCTAAGTAAGATATTTTTATTCTCTTTATGGCTGCCTTTTGGAGTCCCTTTTTTATTTCTTACGTAATCAATCCATGATATTCTAAGAATTCCTCGAAGAATCCACATTTCGAGTGCTTCAATTTTATTTATTGAAGTAATTTTCAAGGGCTATGTCTCCTCTCCGTTGAAGATAACTGACCAATTTTAATCATCTGTACCCAACACTGAAACTCAATTTGTTATCTATGAGAAACTTCCGAAGCTTTAAGAAGGCTGGCTCTTGCTTGTTCCATTTCCAAGTATTTAAATTTCGTGACTCAAAGTCTTCACCATTTACATGAATAAATTTTTGGAAATTTAATTTATTTTTAAAGATAGTATTTTTGACCGTATAAAGAAACTAATAATTCCATTTCCAGTCCCACAATCATTCGGCGTTCTAGGAAAATGTGGAACGTAAATTTTAACCATAAGATTAGCTTATCTCGCATAAGGTAGATATTTGTAGGATTCCAGTCTAATTTACAAGCAATATACAAGATAAAAAGGCCGATACTTTCATCATTAGACGCTTTGAATCACCTTTCTTCGGAAACATTGATGCCACATACAATGTAACTATCAAAGAATTAGTTCATTTCTCAAAGAGACCTGATTTTAGTACCGGTATATACGTATGTTGGATCCGCGCTCGAGTTATACTTTACAATTTCAAAGACCTAACACTTTTCTTTACCTAATATTACAATTAAAAATTAAAATGTTGAAAACAAGAAATAAACAGTACATTTAAAAAGTGATTAACCCAGGGGTTCCCAACTTGTGCGCCGTGACGTCCAGGGGCGTCGTGGAGAGTAAACAGGGGGGCGCCGTGAGCTCTTCAGTTTTCTGGTGGCGACCGCATATAAAAGTAACGACCTTTTTATGTTTTTGATCATCAATCTGTTCACCATCCACGACCTTTTTTGTGTTTTCTCTTCAATCTGGTGGTGGGTGCGCCCCGTGAACTGAAAAAGGTTGGGAACCACTGGACTAAGAATTTTAGAGGTAAGGGAGTCGTTGGTAATTCGGTGTGAACTAATAGCAGCCCACTTAATAAAATTCTTAGGTTAGTCACTTGTTTTTTTAAATATTGTATATGTATATATATATTGTTTTTAACATTTTAATTTTTAATTGTGATTCACTGTAGGTATGTCAAGTATGAAAAAGTGTTAGGGGTTATTTCTTTGAAATTGTAGAGTATAACTTTTAGGTCTGATGTGGCTCATTTAAGGGCAAAACATAAATGTAACCAATTAAAAAGAGAACAAACCACGAAGGCTGCAAATATGAGCTTGTCTTTCCGATTTTCAATAAAATTTACTATGAAATATTAAGGGTGGGAACTTTTTAATTGACACCATGTATATTATTAGACGTTTTTCAAATGGTTTAGAAAACGGCTCTGTAAATTCTGGGCAGATTCAGCTGACCAGAGATGTGATATCTTGGTGCATGTCAACTGTTGAAAATTGATCGTCGATGATTGTGTGAAAAAATATATAAGAGAGTATTCTCACCCCATGCGAGAAACTCGTGTTTTAAGTTACAAACACGTATTTTTATGGTTTCATACGATGCTGGCCATTTGGTTTAAACCAGAGCCATAAAATAAATTAAAAAAAAAAAATGGTTTCATACCTAAATTGAAAAAAGGGAACACACTCTGTCCGTCAATCTGTTATTTTCCTTTTCTCAGAGACCGTTTAACTTAGCTAGAAAATTCAAATTTGACATTCTTGGGATCAAGCCATCAAATATATTCGTAAACAAGATTTTGCAATAAAATCGTAAAGTAATAGTGTAAAAAAAATTCAAGGAGAGTTATGTATTACCTCTTTTTTCTAATGCATATCGGCAACGCTGCTAAAACCCGATTCCGATTTATTTTATGAGACTGTCGCGTGCCCTACCGTTTTCATTCTAGACGAAGTTAAGGCAGGTCGGAAGTGACGTCATGGCGTTAGAACCCACGCTTTCACGCACCCAAACAGGAATAGATGATGAATAGGTTTGTCTGTGGATTATGGATTATTTATATTTTGGTAGGTACAACATGCATTTATTCATATTACTGGTATGCATATTGCTACTTACTGGTATCCTATATATTTTTAAACAGAAACTAAGGAAATACAATTCTTTGCAATCAGTGGTGGCTCGTGACCTATGATAGAGGGGGTTCACAAGTATGGTGAAATTATTTGTAAAATTTTATTTTTGTGTGACGACCAAACACCAAACAGTTACTTTCTAGGCGTTTTAAATGTAGAAAGAAAAGAAGTAATAAGAAAATGCGTTAGGTAAAACATATTTTTATTTATTTTTTAATTTTACACAAGGAAATACAACTTTTGGAAAATAAGAAAGGTTTTCTTAGTGTGTATACCTGTCGGATCTTAACGTCATCGCATGCAACCCTCGTTACAATATTTATACAGTCCACTACTAATACTACTAAAGCCATCTACGAGCTATCAAGAAAACCGAATGATGTCTAATACCACTACGCAATCTACGGCTACGTCATTAGGTGCAACCAAGACAAGAACAATAGTTAACTGTTTTATGACGAGAACGAATCGAGCCACGAGACTGACAAGTTGGCATTCTTCATATTTTCAGTGTTTTTTAGTTTAAATCCTTAAATAAAATGGTTTAAAATCATATCGAGTATCATTTATCGAAATACACAACATTTATTGACCCTACACAATAGTGCTTAAACGTAAAGTTCATTCTTCGGTTCTTAATTGTAGAAAATTGATCACTAACAGACTCATTAAGTTTGGAATACCCTCTATACATTTTTTTTCATATATTTCATTTTTAAACTTCCTAATAAAGTCCCTAGATTTATCCTTTGTGGTCTGCCATAAATTAATTTCGGGTTTTTTGCTCCAAACTCAAAGAGCGTTATTTCTTAAATAGTCCACCGTCAACTATTCATTTTAACTTAATAAATATATAATAATAATAATAAATAATAATAATTGGAAAAAGATCTCGTCGTCTTTTTACATCAATAATGGACTTAAACAGGGCGATGCTATATCCCCGCTACTATTTAACATAGCACTTGAGAAGATTGTACGAGAGGCACAGACCAAAACATTGCTGTTTAGAGGACAGGGACCTCGCCTCATACTAGCTTTTGCGGATGATATGGACATCGTGGGAAATACGACCATTGACGTTAAGGAGGATTTTTTCAAGTTGGAAACTGCTGCGAAGAAGGTTGGTCTGAAGATTAATGAAACAAAAACGAAGTATATGGCAACAATGAGGACTGAACAAAGAGACAGAATCGGTCAGAACGTTACAATGGACCAATATAACTTTGAGAGGGTCCTGCAATTTAAGTACCTGGGGGCTACAATAACTTCAAATAACAACATGACTGACGAAATTAATGCCAGAATACAAAGTGGCAATCGCTGCTATTATGCATTAAAGAAAATTATGACCTCTAAGAATATCACTCGTAAGACCAAGATAAAAATCTACCAAACTGTGATCAGACCTATCATGACATATGCATGCGAAACGTGGACTCTTACTAAACAGAATGAGAACCGACTAAGAATAGCAGAGAGGAAGATTTTAAGGGGCATTTTTGGACCAAAAAAAAACGAAGGAACACAACAGTACCGTATCAGAACCAACATAGAATTGGAGGAAATATATCGCCAACCTAGTATTGTCGGGGTGGTCAGGTCGGAAAGACTTAGATGGGCCGGACACGTTAGAAGACAGGAACATGGCCGTATCGTAAAATTAGTATGGGAAGAAGCACCAGTCGGCAAACGTCCTTTAGGGAGACCAAGATTGCGCTGGAGAGATAACGTGTCAGCGGACCTACAAATGTTGAATATCGTCAACCCAGAACAGATGATGTTGGATAGACGACAATGGAGGCAAATTGTGAAGTCAGCCAAGACCCAACCAGGGTTGTAGCGGCTACAGAAGAAGAAGAAGAAGAAATATATAATATTAAAATATTAAAACATACACCCTCGAATTTCTAACTAGATGTACGAACAGACAATAGCGCGGTGCACACTGCACACAACTGTGCGCCTTTTCCATGTTAAATCGCAATATAAACTGATATCATATTTTTCAAAATATTGGTAAGTAAGTCATTTTCACAAATGAATATATAAAAATAAATTTGAGGTTAAATGTTAATAGTCAACATAATTGTTTCTAGGATATTAGCTTTTGTTTCATGGTCTACTGTGGTTTAAAGTAATAAAGTTTAAGAAATCGCCTAGGAAACCAAAATCATCCATGGAGCGTTATATATTTGAAAGGAGAATTTAAAATAATATCTTTTTAGATTAAAATAGACAGGGTGTTCCATTTAAAAAAATGAGGTTAGGTCCGATAACTTTTTTACCTGACCCCGTATACTTATTCAGAAAACGGCAGATTATTCAGCAATCTATATAAAGAAACTTCCCTATAAAATATTTTTCTCTATCTCTTTTAACTAAGAAAATATAGGATAATTTTGAAATTGTTAATTTTTCGATTTTCCTCCGTATCTCTTAATCGAGCGAAAATTTTCTAATTTTGATTTTACCATTTAAGTTTGACCCAAAAAGAGCACACGACACCTACATTACTCTACTAGTACTCTTAGCATTTTATCACATTTTCTTATTTTTTGACCACCCTGTACAATAATATTTGTGTTTTTTTCGGGGATTAGGAATTTTTAAGGTAAGCAAAACTTTCTATAAAAAATAGATTTTTCCTAAAATCACAAATAAAAAAGTTTTTCATATGGTGCCAATATTTTCACAGGCCCTGTATAAATTTACTTCCACCCTTAAATACTGTATCCCTCGGTAACGGATAAACGATATTATGGAAAAATCTCAACTTCAGCTGTGTGTCAAGCCAAGGGAAATACACTTATGCGGTTTCGATTTACATAATCAATAATACGGTAAAAGTAAGAAATCTTAGACATCGTGATTTGCTTGTAATCCAATTTAATTAAATTGCATTATAACGTTATATTTATAATAATTGAATAATGTACACACACACACATGCAAATGGAAACCTCTTAACAACAAAATCATATTAGCACCGTATAATGTGTTTTAATATTTACTTATCTAAGTATCTACATTAACGATATTTTTAATTTTAAGAATTTTATTGATGAATCAGCGAAATGAAGGCTATTAAAATTGGTGTGCACTTCATGACATTCACGTATTCCTCTAATTTTTTAAAAACTTTCCGATATATTTATAGAGTAAGTTTAAATAATACATTTTTCCAAAACTAATTATTAGTGTTGGGAAAAACCGATGATTTTAGTAATCGAGTACTTGATACTCGAGCGATTTTAATAATCGAGTTAATCGCTCGAGTGAATCGTCTGAAATTCCAATTTACCAAGCGATGACGTCACCGACTGCTTAACGGGCTGCCTAGCCCTTTACATGTGATCAGGTCGGGTATTTAGCAGGCACAGGTTTAGCTAAAAAATTATAGTGTCACCAAAAAAATTCCAGAAATTTATTCATTTGTGAATAATGAATTTTTACCACGTGTCTCGATACCAAACAAAAAACTGCAAAAAATCACATAAATATGTATTTATTGTTCGGGTTTATTATTGTGCGTTTTTAACCCGAACAAAAAGTATTACCAAGATATATTTTTCTTCACATCTTTCTCAATCTACGAGCATAAAATAAGTAGATATTTAAAATAGCTTGTCAAATTCTTCCACTTTAAATTATCAGGTGCCCACTGTGTGCACTTCAAAAATTTAGGCTTAGTTACGCGACTGGCAAAATACGAAAAGTGGTTTTTATTTTTTTAAATTCATGTAGGTACTCATGTATTCATAGTTACCTAAAAGTTCCTGTTTAAATTTAAGAATGCTTACTTTTAATGACCAAAAAATTTGTCGATACCTATGTTTTGTTAACTATTTGGCTCGTTTTCTTACTTTCCATTAACATTTTCTATAATGTATGTTATTTTAGTTCCTGTTTAGATTTAAAAATGTTTACTATAAGATTAACATCGAATTTTTCTATATATTTTGTTAACCATTTTGTTCGTTTTGTTATTTTTCATTAACAATTTCTATTATTATTTTATTTTTGAGAAGTTTTCTCGTCTTTATAGTAATTAAAAATTTTTAAATTATATCCTTTAATTTTTTAATATTTACAATTGGAGACCTAAACTACTCCGCTGGATAGCCAGTTAAAACAAAACTTTACCAAATCATGTCGCGATGACACCGCTAAGGGATTCAGCATACTTTTTTATATGCACCTTCTCGTTTATGTGCCTTTAAGAAAGACGTATGTCGTGTACTTGCTCAGCGTCAATCTCGAACGTCGCCAATCGGATCGCGCGGCGCTTAGACCGGAGGTCGTCTATCAGATAACCGGCGATATTTTTCGGTTTTTCGCCTGATTTTTAACTAGAGTATTTCCTATCGAGCGAAAAACTGTTTGAATATACGAGCAGTTTTTTAATTCGATCACGCTACAGCGGTACACGGCGGCAAGCGAAGCGCGGGTATCGAGTGAAAGATAATAAGTTACGGGCGACGGTTTTCGCCTGAATAGATAATTCGAGCGGTTTTTTTAATAAACGAGCGATCTCGGTTATTTCAATAATCGAGTGATCAAGCGGTTTTTCGCTCGAGTGATCACAACACTACTAATTATAGTGATAGCTAATCGGTTGTATTATGCGGGTCCAAAGTATGTATTACAACATGATACAAATAGCAATACGTAAGATATCTAATTTATAGATTTTTAAATTGCTTATGGAGATTTACATTGCTGTTAGCGTTTTCATTCTATTTTAGAGGTATTGAAAGGTTTTACAGTATGTGAAATAAAATGAAAATGATTTATGGTTTTTAGGTATATTAAATTCATATAAATACAGGGTGTTATGGAAATGACGTATTATATTTAAATGGGTGACTCCTGGGGTGTCCTAGAGAAGCGCTACATATTTTTTTTCAAATCGAACGTTTAAAAAGTGAGGTAATTCACCCATAAACCCACAGGTCACTCCTCGGCACAATCATATTACACTGCCCAGCTGTGTAAATAACACATGTTCTGGCGCAATGTTGCCAAACTGTTAGTGTAAAACTTTAGATTCTTATAAAAATAAATATAAAAGGTATTACAGAATGAAAAACTGTTTAAATTATTGTATTTTGTCTAAAGAGTTTAAGGTGTACATATGACAACACTGGTCAGGTCATTTTTACCGCTGAATGAATTGAATGCGCCATTTAAGGATATTTTTGTTCTATTTGTCTTCATCTCAGGAATTGTCGGTTTAAATATAATACGTCATTTCGAACAAACCCGAACAAATACCCTGTATAGCAGAGATTATAGCTAAAATACCTCTAAAATAAAAAAAACTCCGATAAACTTTTAAAACATCCATTGACAATATGCGGAAAGTGATCGAGCTGCTCGCAACCGCCTGCCGTCTGTGACGTCTTCGCGAGAGTTATTAACCACGCCTCCCTACGTGAAATCATGCCTTGGTTTATTGTACCATGGTATTACAAGGTTTAAAAAAATTATATTCCAACCGATGACCAGTGATCGTCGTTCAGAGTATGGATTAAGCTGCCGTATCCCTCGGGAATGACCCTATTAGGCGAACAAAGAGGAGAAAATTGAAGAAACTTCCCCTGAAAATAAAAGCGTAAATTGAAGCGAATTGTCATCATTTAATTTGTGATCTCTTATCTATTGATAAAAACGCTGAGGAACAGGTATCTACCAGTTCTTTCTACTCCCACTAGAATTAGGATAGATATTTATGTATCTAGTGCAAAAAGTTATTGTTCAGTTGTTAAGTTTAGTTATCGGGGTTTAAATGATGTTTTCCATCCTGACAACATACTGGTTCGTTTCCATATTGAGAAGAAGAAAGCTTACATTGTGCTATGAAAAGAACACAATTAAGAAATACAGTGAAACCTCTCATATCGAACACCTCTATTAAGCGAACATTTTTTCATAGTCCGGAACTAGGTTCCATGAAAATCAACCTCTCTTGGGCGGACGCGGACAGGCTGTTTTCATACAAAAAAAATTTTTTAAAGTATTTGGGAGACGAATAAGTACGGTGCAGAAACTCCGACAGACCGGCAACTATGCGTGTCATCGCGATAGGACTTCGCCGAATGAAAGTATGTGTGATTCCCCGACAGCAGTCCGCCGTTTATTTGTGAGTTGTAAGGTTAAAATCGTAAACAATGGCAGAAAAATGTCGGGTTTTTAGTCTGAAAGAGAAATGTTGTGGAAGTTTGTAATTCGATAACAATGATTTGGGCGAGTTCATTAACATTGATAGCAATGTGCTATTAGAAGATGATAGTGACCCGATTCCTACGGATTATGTAGCCCAAACAAAAGAATAGAGTAATAATTTTGCATTTACATATTACCTAATAACAAATTTCCCATGGGCGGACACCTCTATTAGGCGGACACATTTAGACGGTCCCGTAGGTGTCCGCCCTAGAGATGTTTCACTGTCTCTAAATTTACTTTCGTCACAGATATCATTATTTTGAAAATAAATAATAAATGTTTAATTTAATTGTCTTCATTGCAATTTACGTGTCCCCAAAGAAGTAGCGTCAATAAACTTAAAAAGTCTTAATACATCTCGATAAGTCCATTAAAAATAAAATGAAGTTAAATTTATTTTTTTTTTGTAATATGTATATTTTTATTTTTTAATAAATGTTATTGGTTTTTTTTTATTTTAAAAATTATTTTTTTTTTAATTATTACCTTGCTCTAGATTAAAACTTTTTATGACAATTATTTTTATCATAAAAACGTTTTAATAGTCATAACCTTGCTTCGGGTATCAATATTCGTATAATTTTAAATAATTTTAATATAACAATAAACTTTTGCTTTATAAATAATTCATTTCGGTGAAATAGGTAACATTTTGTGATAGTAATTTAAAAGGTGAGCAATTATCTAGGTATTTATACCTGCATGTCTAAAACCGTAATGACGTACCTAGATACTAAAAAACAATTTAATTCTATAATTATCTAAGTATTTCTTATTAGAGGTAAGCAGAAAGCATACAATTTCAGCATAGAAATTTGTAATGAAAGCGTAGACTTGACTATGTCAAAATGGCTCCAAACGAACATGTTTTTCTTTATATAGGTTGTATTGCTGTATTAATTTTCCCTGGAAAGTTCCTTACAGCCAATAAAAGAGATCCATAAGCGAAAACCCCCCATGCCATGACATGAATATGTCTGTAAAATAGAGTCAAATCACAAATCTGCCTTCGTCGGCAGTGGCGGTTCTTCCACAGGATCACATGCGCACGTGCACCCCCAAAACGAATAAAAAAATATTAATTTATATTCATTGAATATTATTTATTGTATAAAGTCCGACCCTCCCTAATATTTTATCGTACCGTCAATTATCGTATAAAGTCCGACCCTCCCAAATATTTTAACGTACCGTCAACCAAACTGTATATTATAGCCTCTCGATCCGCCAACCGTGCCTCGGTCGAGGTTAATGACGATTATGACGAGACTTGCTCGCATGTGCGATTAAATAGGCAGGGCATAATGCAGTTTCTCTGCGGGTGGCGGGAGACAGCGGGGGATAGCGGGGCTATGGCGATTTAACATGGGAACGCCGCACAATTTTAGTGTGCGCCGCGCCGTTGTCTGTTCGTGCATCTAGTTAGAAATTCGAGCGTGTATGTTTTAATATTTTAATATTCATTAAGTTAAAATGAATAGTTTGACGGTGGACTATTTAAAAAATAACTCAATATGGAGCAAAAAATTGAAGTGAAGCATGTGGGAAAACCTAAACCCGAAATTAATTTAACGCGTACCACGAAGGGTAAATCTAGGAACTTTATTAGAAAGTTTAAAAGCGATTAATCACTTGAAATTTTTATGACTAAGAAGAATGTGTTGATAAAACATCAGAGGTTTTTTCAGTCGAAAGAACAGTTGATTCTGATTTTAAAAAAAGTTTCCTTTCGTTTTATTCAAATTTGGCTAGCCAGTCAAAACATCAAAACAAAATCCATGTCGCGATGAATCCGCGATTGGCTCATACTATTTTGTATGCACCTTCTCGTTCATGTGCCTTTAACAAAGACGTATGTCGCGCGTCAGCCTTCTGAGCGTCAAACTCGAACGTCGCCAATCGCCACATTTCGGGTGACGCGCGGCGTGGAGTGAAAATCGGGTGTCACATTTCGGTCCGCGTCAAGCGAATCTCGTGTATCGAGTGAAAGGTAAGTAACAAGCGACGCTTTTCGCTTGAATTTGTAACTCAAGCAGTTTTTTAATAATCGACAAATGTCGATTATTTCAATAATCGAGTACTCAAGCGGTTTTTCGCTCGAGCGATCACAACACAAAAAAATATGCCCAGTTTATTACTTTTTTCATTTTCAAATGATGGAAATGATATAACATTTATATCATTTTCTCCCGTTTATTTCACAAAACCTATAAAAAATACATTAAAACTATCGGTAAATTCACGACATCACTAATCACAATAACTTTCCTACTTTTAGTGGAAAGAATAATAAACGTTAAACATTTTATTTATTATCAAATTATAAATTTCTTAGATTTTCCGGTAATTCTTAAAAGGTTTTGAAATAATATGAAATTCTTCTCAAAACAACTTTCAGACAAATACAAATTTTTAATATCAACAATATTAAAAATAAATTAATATTGACTTTCATGTGAGTCTTAATAACCAGAAATTAATCAAGAATCAAATAATTCACTAATTGATACGGAAAACCCCATACAAATAAATGTTAATTAAAAAATAATTACACATTGGTCTCACGATAATAATTATATTATTAGCAATAATTGATATGATAAGCTTTTAAGTGATTTATTATTCTAAGAAATTAACTGGTATACAGGATGTTAGGAGTATATGGAACCATGCGGGACAGGAAAACAGAATAAATCAACAAATCACATATTTGCGTCAATATATACACTACACACGGAAATTTACTATAAAAATAGGAAAACTAATCATATTTTATGGCTCTATCTGGAATAACTTTTCGTAAATTTTGCTAAAATCTTTTGTAAAATTCACTAAAATTTTTTGTAAAATCTAGATCTTTTGCAAAATTTACTAAAATTTTTTGTCGTCGCGATACACGGTATTTCCAAGCGGTCACCTATAATAATATATACGTAGGCTACGTATACTGCAAATACGTATGTTACGTAAAAATTGGGACAATTTTTTTCGGCACCAAGTTGCTCATTGGCCATATATATTTCAAGAAATCTACGTCTTTTCTGAGCTCGGCGATTATCATCGGCTCTATATATAATAATTAGTGTTCTCTGCAAAGTTCTAAAAATGGTGAACTTAGATATTATATATATTATTACACACTACATGATCAATAATTGCACTTGAATTCTGACCAAAACTATTAAAAATATCATGCAAATATTTCCTACTTTCCCAGCTAACCAAACTGTCGCCACACAAAAGTATTACCTGATATTTAACTGAAATAAATATCAACTCACTCGGAAAGAAATAGAACATCTAGACTTTTTTTTTATTAATATTAAAATTCACCTTAGTTTCTCTACCTTCTCTAACGGTGGCATCAGCTGAGGTAGAAGGCAGACAATAATTATGCTCCATAATTATTATTTTCGCCTAAAAACAGATAAATAAAATATTAACCTATAAATTTTTCGTTACGTGATTAGTACTTACTGTGGTTTCACTTCTTCATTGTCTCAAGCAAAATTTTTTATCGGAATTTTTGCAAAAGTAAACGCTGCACAAGGCCAATAACTTGGTCATTGTCTCAACCAAAATTGCTTATCGGAAATTTTGCAAAAGTAAACGCTGCACAAGGTCAGTCCCTTCTTCATTGTCTCAAGCAAAATTACTTATCGGAATTTTTGCAAAAGTAAACGCTGCACAAGGCCAATCCCTTCTTCATTGTCTCAAGCAAAATTACTTATCGGAATTTTTGCAAAAGTAAACGCTTCACAAGTCCAATA
Organism: Barypeithes pellucidus; assembly: GCA_963991005.1. Lineage (NCBI taxonomy): Eukaryota > Metazoa > Arthropoda > Insecta > Coleoptera > Curculionidae > Barypeithes > Barypeithes pellucidus. The sequence continues at coordinate 94,009,582 of OZ022556.1, forward strand.
ACTTGGTCATTGTCTCAATCAAAATTGCTTATCGGAAATTTTGCAAAAGTAAACGCTGCACAAGGCCAATAACTTGGTCATTGTCTCAACCAAAATTGCTTATCGGAAATTTTGCAAAAGTAAACACTGCACAAGGCCAATAACTTGTTCATTGTCTCAACCAAAATTGTTTATTGGAATTTTTGCAAAAGTAAACGCTGCACTAGGTCAATCACTTCTTCATTGTCTCAAGCAAAATTACTTATCGGAATTTTTGCAAAAGTAAACGCTGCACAAGGCCAATAACTTGGTCATTGTCTCAACAAAAATTGTTTATTGGAATTTTTGCAATAGTAAACGCTGTATAAAGCCAATGGCCTGATTCATTATCTCAACCAAAATTATTTATTGAGATTGTTTTAATAATGTTTATTGTCTCAATGTATTTCGTCTCAATATAACGTCGTTGTGTTAAAATACCCTGTAATATTTTAGGACCTGGATAAAAATTTTGTGAACTATTTTAATATCTTATAATGACTCATCCCAATAACTGGTATCAAACTTTTATTTTTCTGAAAGCAATATACGTCACTTCCTACGCATCGAATCGTACGTAATAAATTAGCTCAAGGGCCCTTATAATGTTCACTGATGTGTCTAAAGCACTATTGAAATCAAAGGAAGCTCAATAACAAGGTATCGACTATTGGCGCCTGGACTTGCAAAGAACTCGGTTGGATACCGATTTGTCCTTTCTAATAACACAGGGGTGGCGGGTGGTGGAGATATTTTCAATGAAATAAAAAAGCGGTCATGTGTGCGTCGAATTTGATTTATCACGATCAGTGTTTTATAGCAGGAGCTGGTAATAATTTTGAGTCGATGTCGTGTCAAAGTCGTGGACGTCCCTGTTTTTATTATCTTTTACTTACTTATAGTTGTTGCAGAATTATACCGTTGATTCTTACTGCCATAAATAAACTACCTGATTAAACCCTATTGTATACGCCTGAACCTCTTCAAAGCTCAATAAATGGGATCAGGGCCGGTTTGAAAATGTATACCACACCACATGATTCATTTTTATAATTTAAAATAAATATATAGTTATTTTTAGTTTTAGGTACCTATAATAAATGTAAAAAAATGATAATTGAAAATAATATAATTTAAAAGTATAAATATTAGGATAACAAGTACAATAAAAATTAATTAAACTCTAAGAAACTATTGATTTATAATTTCGAAAAAAAAAATTTTAATGACGGCATTCTATTTTTTATCATAAGAGTTTTATAATCACACCTCTGTTATCATTTCGCTTTCGAAATTTCTTGTTTTCATAATCTACTTTAAAATACTTACCGAAAACACGAAACCGCGAAATAACTCGGAGAGGAACTGTTTATAAACTTATGAAAACGAATGAAGATTGACACTTGATTGACACGTCAAAATGCTCAAAATAGCATCTATGAGTTAACAGCTGGCAAATATTTAATGGCTATAAATCACTATTCAACAACAACTTTTGTCTTTATCTAAAAATGCAGAAAGTATTACTTTTTATCACGCACGAGCCAAAGGCGAAATTAAAAAATATATATTGGTGTATAACCACTTAGAATGCAATAAGTTTGGAATATTTGCTTATATTATTAGTGAGTTTTAGCATGACCATAGAGTCGAAGCATTTCTTGTCGTGGCTTTTCCGCTAGTGTTGGGAAAAACCGATGATTTTAATAATCGAGTACTTAATATACGAGCGATTTTGTCTCGATGCCAAACAAAAAAACTGCAAAAAATCACTCAAATATTTATTGTTCCGGCTTATTATTTTGCGTTTTTAACCAGAACAAAAAGTATTATCAAGAGTTATTTTTCTTCACATCTTTCTCAATCTACGACCATAAAATAAGTATATATTTAAAATAGCTTGTCAAATTCTTTCACTATCAGGTGCCCACTGTGTGCACATCAAAAATTTAAGCTTAGTTACGCGACTGGCAAAATAAGAAAATTGGTTATTATTTTTTTAAATTCATGTACTCATGTATTCATAGTTACCTAAAAGTTCCTGTTTAAATTTAAGAATGCTTACTTTTGGTTACCAAAAAATTTGTCGATACCTATGTTTTGTTAACTATTTTGTTCGTTTTCTTATTTTTCATTAAAAATTTCTATTATTATGTTATTTTTGAGAAGTTTTCTCGTGTTTATAGTAATTAAAAATTATATCCTTTAATTTTTTAATATTTACAATCGGAGACCTAAACTACTCCGCTGGCTAGCCAGTTAAAACAAAACTTTACAAAATGCATGTCACGATGACTCCGCGAAGGGATTCGGCATACTTTTTTATATGCACCTTCTCGTTTATGTGCCTTTAAGAAAGACGTATGTCGTGTACCTGCTCAGCGTCAAACTCGAACGTCGCCAATCGGATGGCGCCGCGCTCAGACCGAAGGTCGTCTATCAAGTGACCGGCGATATTTTTCGGTTTTTCGCCTGATTTATAACTAGAGTATGTCCTATCGAGCGAAAAACTGTTCGAATATACGAGCAGTTTTTTAACTCGATCACACTATAGCGGTATATTTCCGCCGGCCTCAAGAGAAGCTCTGGTATCGAGCGAAAGATAATAAGTGACGAGCGACGGTTTTCGATTGAATAGATAACTCGAGCGGTTTTTTTTTAATAATCGAGCAATGTCGGTTATTTCAATAATCGAGTGATCAAGCGGTTTTTCGCTCCGGCGATCTCAACACTAGTTTCCACCCATAAGAACAGTGTATTTTGAAATCGCCGCGGCAAGAAACGTGTGCATAAAAGCGATCTAAATGTTGCCTCAGTGGAATTTCGCCTTCATAAGCATTGAGCACTGAAGGTCATGAAATTGCAGATTTGTCGTGCTAAAAAAAATAAGGGGAAATAACGTGCGAAAATCTTTTAGAATGACGCGTGATGTCGTTTTGCCTTCCGACGACTTGTTTATGACTTCTTTTAATTAAGCTTTAAAATTTTAATCTAAAAACAACTTTATTTAATAGAAATACAGATTTCTAATGAATTTATTATAAAATATACTAAATTGGATGTTACGACATTGATTTTTCTGAATTTAAATAGAAATATCCCATCAATGGGAATATACTACCTATAAAAATACCGATTTCCAATTCTTAGTATATGAGGGTTTATGATAGCACTGGTGATCGGTGCACAGTAACTTCTTGATTAGAAATTAAACAAAGTCGCAATAAATAATACAGCACCTACAGGATAGAGTTATTACTACTTATTACTTTATTACTATGTATTGTGTTCTGTGCAAATGAAATAAGTTTGCATTAATAATGTTCTATTTATAGTCTTTGGTAGAAAATGATTATAAACCAACGTTTCATTAGCTACTTTATTGGCTATAAATAATAGAAACTCTGCACTTGAAAAAAAACACATGAAAATGTTAGGTTTCGTCACGATCTCACTCTAGATAATTGCAGCTACGGGGTGTGCGGGGTTTATTGGCCAAATTTTTCAAAATTGAGCGTGATTCGGCATGCGCATAATTACTTCGCTATCACTCTTTCAAAGTACGGTGGATACTCGCTACACTCGTATAGTATTTGCAGAATTATACCGTTGATCTTTTGACTGCAATAAAACCTCATTCTCCCTTCGACCATAAAATAAATAAGGAAATCCCAAATTTTAAAACCTTTTCGAGCAGAACTGGACCAGGTATACAAATTCAATTTATACCTATGCCTGATGCATATATAAATACAAAGTGATTTTTAATAATTTTAATCTTTAGTGGTTTTCCGGCGAGTAACTTTTAGTTAGGCTTATTAGTGGTAGAATGTGACGTCCTTGGAATTGTGCTGATATAGGGGGCATCTTCAAGTGACATTTTTAAAAGAAAGCATTCATCTACCGATGCCAAACTAATAATTAAAAATGTGTATCAATCGTTGTTGAGTAGAAATTTTAATTCGATGGATGCTTTAGCAGAGACGTCTACTTTGACAAAAACTCCTTTATGTTCGGTAAGAGACATAGTACTTAAACCTGTTAATCCTAGAAAAAATCGGCACTTTTAGAAGCATTGACGAAAATGACATGGATTTATTATGAAGAAAGATTTACCAAATGTATAAGGCACAAACTGTACCCACTTTGATTTCCCTCAAAGAGCGGCTAATTAAAGACGAAACAAATATCTCTTGTAGCCATTCAAGCCCTAGGAAAATATTGCCTAAAATGTGTTTTAAATACCGAAGCATTGATAAAATACAAACATTAATGGAATCTCAACGTTTACGGGAATGGAGACTTAAATATTTTATAGCTGTTAAACAATTTAGAGAAGAAAATCGTCCAATTATTTACCTTGACGCTTGCTTCGATACCCATGACACTCCAAGAAAAGGGTTGGGATGATTCTTGCAAAAAATATCAAACCAGTGCACCATCAAATAAAGGCAAAAGAATCACAATATTACATGCTGGTTCAGAGAACGGGTTTGTTCCAAATTGTCAGTTACTTTCAGCTAAAAACATAGCAGATTCTTCTTTAGATTACCATCAAGATACCGACGCACAACTTTTTGAAGATTGGTTTAAACATAAACTCTTTAAAAATATACCTGAAAATAGCGTCATTGTAATGGACAATGCTAATTATCATAGTCGGCAAGCAAAAATCATTCCCAATTCTAATAATACAAAAGCAGAAATTCAAAATTTTATGATTGAAAATGATTTATATTTTGAAGAAACTTACAAAAGACGAGAACTGCTAGAAGTATTAAAAGATTTTAAAATAAATAGGGAATAAGAGTGTAACAAACTTGCAGCAGAAAATGGACTTACAGTGTTGCGTCTTCCTTCGTACTATTGTATATTCAATCCTATTGAGCTAATATGGCACCAATTAAAATCCAATATTAGGAGAAATAATATTAAATGCATCTGTAGTAGAATTAATTAAAAACGAAGTAAGAAAAATTTCCGCAGACAGCTGGAAAACTGTGTACAGCATGCACTTAAGGTAGAAAATTCTTACAATTGTATGATTACAAATGTTCAACCCTTAATTATAAGTTTAGGCTTAGATGAAGATAGTGATAGTGATACAGAGTTAAATTTTGAATAAACTATCAATAGTTTTCAATTTAATTAATTTTTTGTTTGTATTTATTATTATTATATTTGTTTGTTATCCTAATAGTTATACTTTTAAATTATATTATTTTCAATTATCATTAATTGTTATCATTATTTTACATTTATTATAAGTACCTAAAAGTAAAAATACCTATCTATTTATTTTAAATTATAAAAAACAAATCATGTGGTGTGGCATACACTTTCAAGCCGGCCCTGATCCCATTTATTGAGCTTTGAAGAGGTTGAGGCGTATACAATAGGGTTTAATCAGGTAGTTTATTTATAGCCGTAAGAGTCAACGGTATAATTCTGCAACAACTATAATACTACTATATTAAAATACAAGTACGGTAGGCACGTCTTTACCGCATGCGTGTGATGTTAAACAAAACGAGCCGAAGGCGAGTTTGGTAAATCACGCAAATGCGGTAAAGACACCTACCCTAAGTGTATTGTACGTGTTTTAGGGCACCAATATTAAAAACTAAAAGAGCATTGTTTTAATTTACCCCGTAGGTAAACAAACTTGTTTTTATAGTATGTAATTACTTACCGCACGCGAATAGATGAAATTTAGAACATATTTTAGTATTTACTTGATTGTAGATACTATTTATTAGAAATACTAACTACACTATTTGATAAATGATGTGTATCTACATATACGTATATATTGTTACGGATTATTAATGAAAAATTAAATTAATACTATATTATTTTATAGGAAACCGTACAGGGTGCCACTTTCGACACTATTATAGGGTATCTCCGTAATTTTTAGTGCTATCAAAAAAGTAATGTAGGTGTCATATGCTCTTTTTGGGTCAAATTTAAAATGGTAAAATCAAAGTTTGAAAATTTTCGCTTGCTTAAGAGATACGGGGGAAACTCAAAAAATAGACCATTTCAAAATGACCCTATATTTTCTTAGTTAAATGAGATACAGAAAAATGTTTTATACAGAAGTTTCTTAATAATGGTTGTTGAATAATCTGCCGTTTTCAGAATAAGTATACCGGGTTAGTTAAAAAAGGTATCTAACCTCATATTTTTAAATGGAACACCCTGTATATTTTAATCTAAAAGATAGCATTTAAAATTTTCTTTTCAAATATATAACACACCATGGATGATATTGGTTTCCTAGGCAATTGATTTTAACGTTATAACTTTGAAACGAAATAAAAGATTCAGATTAAGATAAAAAATAGCGGGAATCATCGCAAATGTCCTTAAATGGTTGCCGTTTGTCCGGATAGGGAACAAAATATAAATTTTGCGCAATTTCTTCGTTGTTTTTTCCACTTTCCATATAAACTGATATCATATGAAATTTTTCAAAATGTGTTGTCATTTCCATAAATAAATATGTTGATTGACCTTAAATGTAATAACAACTAGAGTATCGACATAGTTGTTTCTATGATATTAGCTGTTGTTTCATGGTCTAATGTGGTTTAAAGTAATAAAGTTTAAATAAATCGCCTACTAAACCAATATTATCCATGGTTTGTTATATATTTGAAAAGATAATTTAAAATGCTATCTTTTTAGATTGAACTATACAGGGTGTTCCATGCAAAAAAATTAAGTTAGGTCCGATAACTTTTTTACCTCACCCCGTATACTTATTCTGAAAACGGCAGATTATTCAACAATCATTATAAAGAAACTTCTGTATAAAACTTTTTTCTGTATCTCTTTTAACTAAGAGAATATAGGATCATTTTGAAATTGTAAATTTTTTGATTTTCCCCCGTATCTCTTAAGCAAGCGAAAATTTTGATTTTAGCATTTTAAGTTTGACCCAAAAAGAGCACATGACACCTACATTACTTTCCTGATAGCACTAACAATTACGGAGATACCCTATAATTTTTACGATGCACTATTAGATATAATGGAATGTTCGCTCATTAATGTCATGATGGAATATAGATAGCAGACTTACAGCATGCTTTTTTTACTATAGTAATACTAAATCTTATCCGATTCTTAGATATTTTAGCAAATTTGCTCAAAACCCTTATCCCCATATGGTATAGTTGTATATTTTCTCTTTGTTCAGTTGTTGTTAGATCGCTTTTTATTGTGCGAAAGGTATGTTAATACTGGGATCTAATTACAAGATATTCAAATGATGTCGTTCTCAACGCACTTTTAAATGGATTTATTTAGACATGGTTTCTGAAAACAATAGGATTTGATTTAGTGTAGAGAACAAATTCTAAAAGTGCGCATATTTTATTGAATTACGAGTTGATGGGTCAAATACCTTTAAAAGAACGGTACAGAGGAGATTTATATTTCTAAACTGTGTAATACTATGGAATGGAATAAACGACAGTTTTCCAGTCAGACTGGTCGTAAAAAAGTTACGAGGTGAGATTAAAGAATAAGCATCTTCAATCAAATCCCAACTTTGCAAAACTATGTAAGGATCCGTTTCAAAAATGATTTAACGCAATCTTTTGCAAAGCAGAACGAACCCGACCTCCGCATCGAAACTGATGTAAGCAATATTTCACTTTTTAACAGCTCTGGTGGCTCCGGTGGTTAAAGCGACAGTCTCTGGGAATACTAGGAAGAGAGTTCCTAGGTTCAAACCCCACGGGCGGTAAACCTAAGTCATGACGTTGCTGTTCCGAGTCATTCAAACAATAGCGAAAGTTAAAATGTATCATCCCCCATCTCTATACCCCATTCAGGCCGGTAACCAGGCCGGATGAGATCGTGGGGTACGAGGGACCGTACGCACTCCCCAACTGGTAGGTCATACCGCCCGTACACGAAAACGCCGCAGGCGAAATTTTCTACGGGCCATGCCCCACGAATAAACCCCCCGAATTCTCGTTATACTTAATTCAAAAAGCGCGATATTTTTACTTAAGTCACAACAGACGAACAAAAGTATTTTTTATCGGTTTTAAAGAGACCAAACAAACAAACCAAACAATAACTAAATAAACTCCTGGACAAAATTAACGCAACATCAAAAAATTGGCATATTTTTTATGCTATTTTTTTTCTGAATTTTTGATCCGATTTGAATGATTTTTTTTTGCATTGTAGGTTGCTTCCTTGACAATGTCATAGTTTTCGCTGTTTATGATAAAAATTTAATTTTCGATTTATACTGGGTTTACCAAAAATGCTATATTTTTTTCCGAAAATTCGTATCACCCTGTGAAGTATATTAGCAACCGAAGCATATAGCAATTGACATTAAACGGTAGGTGCATCTTTCCCCAACATTTTCTTTCTTGGTTTACTTCATTATCTCTGTTATTAAAGGAGATACACCGTTTTATAGCGTAACATGTTTTTATAGAGTTTAATATTCAACACATTCATTGTTAAATGTTTTCAAGAAGGTTTCAAGAGTAAAATACTCGTCGAGGAACTGGGCATACAAAACGAACGTTTAATAAGCAGTTTCCGAATAGTTTTTATCAGTATGGCGAATTTTATTTGACCTGTGTAACTTTAAAACACAACATCTGCTGAGACATCGCTTGCAATGTCAGAAAAGTCCATAGCCTACTTGAAAACATTTAACAATAAATGTGTTGAAAATTAAAGTCTATAAGCACATGTTACACTATAAAACGGTGTATCTCCTTTAATAACAGAGATAATGAAATAAACCAAAAAGAAAATATTGGGGAAAGATGGACCTACCGTTTAATCTCAACTGAAATATATTTCGGTTGCTAATATACTCCACAGGGTGATGCGAATTTTTGAAAAAAAAACATAGCATTTTTAGTACACCCAGTATAATTTTTATCATAACCAGCGAAAACTATGACATTGTCAAGGAACCAACCTACAATGCAAAAAAAATCATTCAAATCGGATCATAAATTCAGAAAAAAAATTGCATCAAAAATATGGCAAATTTATGATGTTGCGTTAATTTTGTCCAGGAGTTTATTTATTTTAAGAAACATGATTGTATACTTATTTGTATTTTAATGGTATTCTACGGTTGTAATGCCAAATATGCAATAATTCCATCGTAAAAAAGTTCGTTGTTTGTTAATACTACGACGAGATCTCCTGAGCGTCCTGGCCAGTTGTATTTCCTATTTACCGCATAAGGTTTGATTAATTTTAAACAAAAATCTTCTCTATACTGAGATGGAAGTACTGGATTTTTATTTTATATTGTATTTTATTTGTATTTTTTAGGTTATAGTTTTGTCAATAAATCGAGAAAATTTAATTCACTGATGTCCGAAAATCTACTTTTAATTTACTTAATAACGGTGGCTAAAATTTCTTTATAAATTTGTTTATATAGCAGCTTCGGATCCGCTATATTAGATTTTTTATTCGTTTGGCTTCGCTTCGATTAAGAGAAATATTTTCGAAGATACTATACCACCAAGCACGCTGCGAATTTGCTTTAGACTTTAAAAATACGTAGGGGGGACTGAGGAGGGTTGTGACAATTTTTACTTAAATGAACATGTCTCAGTAAAGAAACATACCACCGTTATAAATTGTATGCCGCAATGTAGCTCAATCATTACTCTTTCAAAAACAGTCATCAAAGTCAATAACAGTTATAAGGTTTCTGAGAAAATCCACGAAAACTGAAACTATACTCCCTTTGTCACAACTCTCCTAATACCGAGGTAAATTGTGACATGTACCAAGGTAAGTTGTGACAGGTGTGTATCTAGACTATATTTAATAGATAAAATTACTTTTATATGAATTATAAACAAATCACACTTTTTTTGCATAAAATTACTTTAATTATCATTTGGCATAATTGTAGGAATTACAATAACATGAAACATTAACATAATAGTCTTAAATCAAACTTAGGTTGTAAGAACAAAGCAAACGAACTAAGGCAGAAAGAAACATTGCAAAAAGCGTGTAAAATAAGCTCACCAGAAAATAACCTTTAATAGGAGAGTTGTGACAGCGTGTCACAACTCTCCTAGGTAGTAGTGGTGGAATACTATCGATAGTCAGCCCTATCGATAGTTTCCGATAGTCTAAAGAGTTACTATCGATAATATCGATAGTACTATCGAAACTATACCAACCTTGATACGTGGTAGAGTTGTTGAGTAATACATTTTACTTATGGACCTTATGGTTGACATACACTTTTTATAAAATACTCCCAAACGTATGACTTCCCGCGTTTACTCATTTTTTAAATTTTAATTAAATTAATGAAAATTATGGAAGACAGCGAAACGTAGTAGACTACAACAAAAAAGCACACATAATACTGAATTAATAGATCCGGGCCGGGGATTCCCTGTAGGATTTTTCTTTAATTTGTTCATAAAGCAATAGATGGCAGCACCAACAGCAAGTAGAGTGCGTATGTGATTAAAAAAGAGACAACCTTTAAAACAGATTTATGATCTAGTGCTGAATTTGGTTTATTTTTAATTTAAGTTTTTTAAATCGAATTCCGTGAACTTAAATTTAAGAAATACTAATAACATGCGAGTTTAAACTATCGATGATTACTTAAAACAATCGATAGTTTTCGATAGTAACAAACTATCGATAGTATCGGTAGTGCCATCGATAGTATTCCACCACTACTAGGTAGTTAGGTGCCAATGGTCAGAATAATAATTCGTAATTTCGAAACAAGATGCAAACACAGCCAGACAATGCCACGCTTCGAAACGCCAACCCCACATAATAAGAAAAAATAGCATAACCACGTGAATGTAATATATCATGATATAAATACAATCAAAAATTTTATAAAAAATTTACATTTCGGTTGTTTTTTCATGCAGACGTCGTAATCACGCAACCGCTGGTCGTGGGCCATTAGCGCGTACTACGTCTATGAACAAACAATCGTGCGCTGTTGCCAGCTTGCTAACGGCCATAGATTCCGAGAAATCGTCTTTGTCACACCTCTACTCTGTGACAATTCTCCTCGGTCTCCCCTAACAAATTTGAGAAAAAATAGAAAAAACATATTATCTTTTCCTCTAACGAAATAAAACATTATTGATGTATAAAGTTTCCAGGGAGGGGGAAGAGGGGCCCCATCTTGCCCCTACCAAAAATATGAAGATGCCACTCTGAAGGAAACCACCTGACCTAAATATGAACTAAAATGTACTTTACTTAATAAAAGGAATGTCTTGGCGACATATTTCCTTTGAAACCAAAACGGGATTCTTGAAACCCTTTTTATTAACTCTGTTTGACTTTACTTAGTAAATAATTATTAATTCCTCACATCTAGACCTGTTGTGACGACCTACTTGTGCAAATATGTGTTTAGGACCTGATGGTTCTTGACGGTCTTTCATCGTACTACTGTGGTGGTTACGGAGAGAATAAAGAACCGACTATTGTTAGTTAACTTTCAAAATTTCCATGGAAAACTACGGCAAACTACACGATGGCGACCAGTGTTGCCAGAAATCTACAATAGTAAAAGACGGTGTCAGAGTAAGAAGAATACGAAAAAAAATGTGGTTACTTTCCTATAATTTGGGGGCCACCTCCAGATTGAACATAATTTTTATATGGGGAGCCCCACAACAAGAATGAACATCTCAAACATTGTTAAAACAGTAATGGATATATTATTACAATTGTAGAAGACTGATAACGTTGGTAAAGATTGTTTCACGAAAAATGGATATAACTTAATGACTGCAGTACCTGTGGCCATCCCATTATTTATGACCGTTTGTTATTATTATGTGGAAAGGACCGGATTATGGATATATATTTTGAAGAAAGTTATAAAAAAGTGATCTTTTAGAAGTTTTAAAGACATTTTGTATAAAAAAGTATATGTTTGTGACACATTGGCAGAAGAAATTGGACATACAGTGCTACGGCTCCCACCCTATTAATGCATTTTTAACCCCATAGAGCATATGTGGCACCAGTTAAAATCACTGGTTAGGTCTGAAAATATTTCTCTGACTGTAAGTTCTAGTGTTGTAGAATTAATACGAAAATGTTTTAATGATATTCCCCCAGGTAGTTGAATAAATTCAGTCCGTCACGTAATAACTGTAGAAAATTCGTATATTAGTCTGGATCGTATAATTAATCCAATTATAATTAATTTTGATGAGGATAACGATAGCGAAACAGAACTATCTATAGAATGGCATTATAAATGTAAATAAATATGACTAGTAATATTTAAAAAAAATGTTATTTCATTTGATTACATTAATATAATCATATCATTACTTGTTTTCCTTAGTCCGTCCCTTCATACTTCACTTGTTTATTGCCAAGCTCTTGTCGACACAATGGGACCTACCCAGGAAATCATTAAGTCGTATCCAATTTTCGTGAAACGTACTGTACCTATACGTTATTAGTCATGTTACGTTGAGTAAAAAAATATGTGTTATCACAGAAATACTTTTATACATTTATCACAATTTAATTAGATTATTTTATTTTGTTTAGCGACGCCAATGCTTATTCCTCATAAACTTAAAAAAATAAGTCAATTAGAAAAGCCTGATTTACTTCCAGAAAAACACTAGAAGACAGATTTGGCTTATATTGCATAAATAACACTGGACAACAACTAAAATGTTTCTAAAATAATATCTACTAAATCTTACTATTTTAGGTGTGCTAAAACCAAAAATAAACTTTTTTTTTTAAATATTAGTTCACGTTTAAGAGATACGTGACGTCATGCGCCACTAATATATTAACACTGTAACCGCAAGAACGCACGTGGTATATTTGTATTGTAATAACAATATATGGATCTTAGATTGCCAAATCATCTACATTTTCACCAAGTTAAGGAAATTTGCCACGACAACACCGCATGGTGGATCCCCAGGGATGATCCCCATATGCGAAGTCCTAACCCCCTATTGCTTAAAATAAGAGCGATAGCCATTTAAACCCATGTATGTAAATTCACTTTCATGTCTGCCTTGTACTGAACAGTCTCTGTATAATAAAAATCTATTCACAAATATAAGAGAGCGACGTAATGAGTTTTAATTAAATTTACCTAAATAGGGATATTGTCTACTAGGATTAAGATTGCAGCAGTGGAACCTAATAGAAGACGACGTCTCTGTAAGTGTTTTTCGTAAACGCCATAAAGGCCTAGCACCATTTTTGACATGGAAAATAACTTGGTTTTCTGCAATAACATTGGCGGTTTATTGGCGGCTTTAAATATAAACTAAAAGCCAGTGGAATGGAGATTATTTATAGACAGTTCAACATTGAGTTTAAAGGCAGTACTACTGCATATTCCTTTCGGATATGAAGTTCTTGTTGACAACCATAAAATATGATGAGCACCAATGGCAGATATGTGGCGACTTAAATGTTATTGCACTTTTACTTGGGTTGCAGCTAGGCTACACCAAGTTTTGCTGTTTTTTTTTGTTAGCACGCCGAACGCTTTTATCAGGAGGATATATCAGCAATGGAGAACAGGTACCAGGAAAACTGGAATGCTTCCATGCTTGCCGACTACTGTTGGACTCTTATTAGAGATGCTCCAGAAACAATTCACAAAAGAATAGCCAAACGACAGTTCATTTAGTGACTCTAAAAGTGTAAAATTATCTAGTTTTTATTATTTTATTAAAAAAAAATAAAAAAACTTTTTTTTAAAAACTGCAACTAACTTTTTAATTTCATTATCATTTTTGTATTCAGCATTCCAATATTAACAAGAAAAATGCATTTTGATACAAGATACAACCAATAACCTAAAATTTGTTGTCCAGTGTAATCATTGTATCACCACATACATCGGTTCTTTATTCATTCCACTTTCGGCATCGGTCCACAATGAAAAATTGTACGACCGTCTGTAACGGAGGACCGAGACAAGGGGTGGTCCCATACAATTCTATATAAACACACCCTAAATTTGTATGCCCACTATTATAATGGTATAACACCAGTGGCGTCAATGGGCATGTTTCTTTCATATGGGGCGCGATCAAAGATTAGGACAACCACACACTCTACGACATCAACATTATTATAATATATATTATGTGATGTATATTATAATGTGATGTTATTATGTAAATATATTGAAGCACTAGGGGTGTCCTTTATTGGGACACCGAATGTTTGTTTTGTGAGAATTGTGGGTTTGATTTGGTTATGTAAAGACGGAACATATTAAACAGGATTCAACTAGGCGTGTTTTTTTTTACTATATTTTCTTTAGCAGAAAGTCAAATTTCTTTTTTGGGTCAAAAATCTAAATTCAGAAGAAGTTAAATATTTTATTCGAAATTGCCATTTTCAGTTAATATTATCAGTATCGTATATTCAATTTTTGTATATTTCGAGGCATGATCGAAAAAATTAAGACGTTACTTAAATTAGACTACACGGGAAAAAAAGACTGTAGTAAAATTATTATAGTAAAGATTTTATTGTAAAATTTTCTATAAAATATAGTATTAATTGCATTTTTTATTAGTAACCTGTATAAAAATAATACTGCAACAATATTTTACAAAAATCCATAGTTAGGATTTCTCAGAAAATACTTTAAATTTAGTAAAATCAAGTAACTACTAAAATATATTGTAAATTTTACAACGAATGCACATGTGCCCTGCCTAGCAACTCTCGACCAGTCGCATTGCTTTCAGTTATATCAAAAGTAATGGAGAAAGCTATTAACCAACATCTTCTAAAGTACCTGGAAGGCTTCAACATTATCAGCGATCATCAATATGGTTTTCGGAAGTCCAGATCAACTGGAGATCTTCTAGCCTATGTCACCCATCTTTGGGAGTCTCGGGCTGTTGCACTGGATATTATATATTTGGCATGAGGGATTTCTAAGTAAACTGCGATCCTATGGTATGCCCAATCGATTCTGTGCATGGTTGTCACCTTCACCATCAATGCCGGTGGTCCTCAAGGGTCCATATTGTCTCCCACTCTCTTCTTACTCTACACCTTCTAGTGAAAACGAAAAATCCGATATTTAGTTTTGCTGATGATAGCACACTTATCTCATATTTCTCTTTGAATGCACAAACATCGGCTGCCGACGCACATCTTCGCAGACAGCATGAAGAATCACGCCTCAACAAAGACCTGGAAGAAATTTTGGCTTGGGGTGACAGTAATCAAATCGAATTTAACGCTAAAAAGCCCAGGCAGCAGCTTTCTCTAAAAAGGTTAACATTACAGAACCGAATAGAGTCATGGACGGACACGCAATCCCATTGGCTTCATCTATTAATTTGCTGGGCGTCAATCTGGGAGGAAATATGTCGGCTGTCGCTCTAGGCCGCATTGCACAAAAACTCTTTCAAAGTCAGCATTTGAACCATATATTGAAAAAACAAATTGTATGATTTTCAAAAAATTATTCATTTCAGTATTAGCTATGGACAAGTTAGTAACAATCTTTTTAAAGAGAAAATAGATAATTTTGAAAACAAATTATTTTCTGAAAAAAAAAATGGCGCTGAGTTATATAACAATTTATAATTTGAGTATTTATGAAATCCAGGATATTAGGCGTCCTGCCACAGGTCTCCGCAGGACGCTTATATTCGAGCCTCAAATCCAGGGCACCCGGCAGCCCTAATTTCACTGGCTATTACTTAATTTTTTATTGTAAAAATGACCAAGTTGAAATGAAGTGTTGTAAACATATTTTTACAAGAAATCAAGGCATAAATGAGATGCTATGGATTATTGGGATTTCGTTTCTCGTAACAAATAATAGGTGGGAAACTTAACAGGAAACATACCATCGATCGAAGTCAAGCGACGTTGGGTTTGTTCGGCGGATGGGTGACCGATTTTAGTAAATTTTACAAAATATTTTAGTCAATTTTCCAAAAAAAAATCAATAAATATGGTTTACTAAATATATTTATAATCTTTACTAAAAATGTGGGTTAAAAATTTTACTATAATTAAATGGCAGTTCTCAATAAAAGCTATTTCAGTCATATATAGTGCCATAAATTATGGTTATTTTTATTCTTTCTATAGTAAGTTTTTTCCCTATGTACAAATCTTATTTTTACCCACTTTTGCATATCAAGGTTTCCTCTGACTTAAATAATCCCGGTACTGATAATATAGTTCTTAACATTTGTGACTAAAAAAATTTTTTCTGCTACATTTCATTCTCTCTTACCCCATCTCCCTTTGCTTAAGTCAAATACCAACATTTCCTTATCTTAAATACAATGGTCAAAGAACTATCAAATCCGATGCGCTTATTCCAAAGTTATATAACAAATTACCTATAATTTGTTAAAAAACGGTCAAGAAAACAAAAGTATAGTTATATAAAAAGAAAGAACGCTCGGATCGTACAGACAATCTCTTACTTTTCTATTAAAAACACAATTAATTCATATTCAAATAATTAGATGGGATACGCCAATGAGGAAGGGAGATAAAGATTGTGCAGAACTCATCAGAACTACTTGCTTTTTACCTAAATTAAATATTTAAACCCCTACCTGGCTAATTCTTCTGGCATCAAAATGATATACAACCTAAACACAAAAACCATCCGAAAATGAATGTCCAAAACTTCTCAGAAATTCGAGTAATTGAAATTATAAATCCTCAAATATATCCGACTTAGAAGGTTTACCGCAAAGTTTTAAGAATCAGGTACCAAATCAGATATTGAAAGGTACCTACTACGTAGAGTTAATATGCAAATGAGCTTTTATTTTGTACCTGACGATCAACTGTTTTGTTCCAATTCTATGACAATAGAGAGAGATTCTTAAATTGGTAATTCATTTTTGAAGTATTTTTAAAAAATCTTGGTCTTCTAATTTTTTTTTATATGTATGGAAAATTATTTCCTAACCACCTGAAGACTTAATACTAGTGTTGTGATCGCTCGAGCGAAAAACCGCTTGATTACTCGATTATTGAAATAACCGACATCGCTCGATTATTAAAAAAACCGCTCGAGTTATCCATTCAGGCGAAAACCGTCGCTCGTCACTTATTATCTTTTACTCGATACCCGAGCTTCGCTTGACGCCGACGGAATTGTACCGCTGTAGTGTGATCGAGTTAAAAAACTGCTCTCATATTTCAACAGTTTTTCGCTCGATAGGAAATACTCTAGTTATAAATTCAGGCGAAAAAGCGAAAAATATCGCCTGTCACTTGATACCCGACCTTCGTACTACGCGGCGCGCGATCCGATATATACCTATTGGCGACGTTCGAGTTTGACGCTGAGCAGGTAGTTTCTTAAAGGCACATGAACGCGAAGGTGCATATAAAAAGTTCCCTTAGTGGATTCATCGCGACATGGGCTTTGTAAAGTTTTGTTTTAGCTGGCTAGCCAGCGGCGTAGTTAAGGTCTCCGATTGTAAATATTTAAAAATTAAAGGATATAATTTTAAAATTTGTATTTACTATAAACTCCAGAAAACTTCTCAAAAATAACATAATAATAGAAATTGTTAATGAAAAATAACAAAACGAACAAAATGGTTATCAAAATATATAGAAAAATTCGTTGGTAATCTTATAGTAAACATTTTCAAATCTAAACAGGAACTTTTTATACTCAAGAAGACTTCTTAAAAATAACATACATTATAGAAAATGTTAATGGAAAGTAAGGAAACGGGCAAAATAGTTAACAGAACATAGGCATCGACAAATTTTTTGGTAATCAAAAGTAAACATTCTTAAATTTAAACAGGAACTTTTAGGTAACCATAAACATGAATTTAAAAAATTAATCACCTATTTTCTTATTTTGCCAGTCGCGTAACTAAGCCTAATTTTTTGAAGGGCACACAGTGGAAGAATTTGACAAGCCATTTTAAATATCTATTTATTTTATGCTCGTATATTGAGAAAAATAACTCTAATACTTTTTGTTTTAAAAAAGCACAAGAATAAACCCGAACAATAAATACATATTTTCGTGATTGTTTGCAGATTTTTTGTTTGGTGTCGAGACACGTGTTAAAAATTCATTATTCACAAATAAATAAATTTCTGGAATTTTTTTGGTGGCTACTACAATTTTTTTAGCTAAACCTGTGCCCACCCGTAGTTACGTGCCTGCTAAATACCCTACCTGATCACTTGTAAACGGTTAGGCTGCCGGTCGAGCAGTCGGTGACGTCATCGCTTGGTGAATTGTGTTGTTTTTTTTTCATGTTGAAAAATTTACATCTTGTAAAAAGTAATTTTTTAAGCCTTGATAAAAATAGCTACCTACCTACCTTCACACATAAAATGCAATTACTGAAGAATTTCCTATTTGTATTACCTTATTTACACTAATAATAGTACGTCCATGACTAGAGCATGTTTTAAACGATATGGCTTCCTCCTTACCGATACGTCGGAGACACAGATCCACTGGGCGACCTGTATGATATCGCGCAAGGAGGCGTGGCTTGGTGACGTCAAGTGGCTCTGCAGTCGTTCCCATAATATGTTTTCAACTGATGTTTTATAAGTTTACCGGATTTTTTTCTTATTTTAGTGGTATTTTGGTATCAAAACAAAGTAAAAATGAAAATATCTTGAAAACAGTAAGAAATTTAAGATCGAGCAAGTAGGTACACCTTTTTAGTTTAAAAATTGAAATTCCTAGAACGGGAAATATTTGGAAAAAAATTATATGACTTATTCGTCCTAGTTTGATGTTTAGTATCTCCAGTTGCTCTATAGCCCATAAGTTATGTGCCATCCTGTATACTATCGAACCCGTACCATATCTGTAATATGTTTGCAAGAGATTGATTTTTCTGTGGCTTAATTCCCTCTTCAAAATAAATGTGTAACTTAACACTGCGTTCATTGATTAAAGGGGAAACGTCCAACTTCTTATATTAAACCACTTGATAAGACTTCACTTTTATCGAATTACAGAAGGTGTAATTGAGACAATATAGAAGCTATAATTAGACGTTTTTTCTGTACAGTGTAATAATATTTATCTTAAGTACTTATAAGCAATATCGTAGACTTAAGAAGATCCAACCGGCATAGGCAAAATCTAGCCCACGTAGACCTTTTTCCCTAAATTAAATAAATCCGTTCATTTTATCACCATTGGAAAGATGATATCCAAGTGGATATGCGAGTGTTATTTTTAAGCAGAAAAAAAGTAATAGTGAAAATTATATAAGAATGAAAACCGAATATTATTTATATTTAAAAGTAAAATTTAAGTTTGCGTCGCCTCTCAAGCTTTATTAAGGTGCATTTACACATGCATGGATTTAGTGGCGCCAATAAAAACTGGCGCACCAGTAAATAAAATTAGCATCGACTTGCATAAAAATTAATTTTTGCATGCATACACTAAAAAAGTTTGTCTGAAATCACTGGCGCCAGTGATGACAAATTCGTACAGAAAATCAAGTCTTGCAAGTGTAAAAAAGAGCATTTACACATGCATGGATTTATACTGAGCGAAATCTCGATATAACTCAAATATGAGTTGTCCTAGACCGAAGCGTGTTACTAATAGGGGGCAGCCCAGACCTCTGAATTACGGCAACCAAATGGAAGAAATTGCATCAACTCACTATTCGTAAGTTATGATAGTACGGAAGATGGGTTATTTTATGCGTTGGAATAGCTCACGCCCCACCGTCTTAAATTATTGATAGGCTACCGTAGCTACCAGTATGTGAATTGTGATTCGTTACTAGTCGGGCTAGATTAATTCATGATTCGAGCTATCAAAACTTAACATTTAAGTTGTTCTAGCTTACGATGGTGGTCGGAATAACTCACTCTTTGGTCTGCCAGAGTCCAAATTTTGGACCACCAGTACCTAAATTGTGGACTATAGGAACTCAAAATATTTCTTTGATTTAACGCCTGCATATTGTGGACTTCAATTGTCTTTTGTTTTTTCAAGATATGACATTTTTGTTGTATATTTAAAAAAAAAATAATCAAATGAATTATAGACAGGAGAGCATACTACGGCTAAGAAGCCATGCGGACGAAGTGATGACGATTGCTTATAAATAATAAGACTCCATTCCAATAACAAGAATTTGTATGCATCTCCCTCCTGTCCCTCCATTTTACGCCAACTGACCAAAATTATGCAAAACACAAATTTTCACGCACAGAGAACAAAGATGAAAAATCCCGCAAACGGCGCCACGGCCAACAGGTGTCCATACGCGCGATCGAAGGAGAATTGACGAATAGCAATGGAATGAACCGCACCAAACCTGCACGAGCACGAATTCGGAACTTTCCGTGACCTTACGATCTTGCGATTTACCCTCGATATGGGCTTTTGGAGCACGTTTCCTGAATTATTCCAACTCAAAATAATTTACACATGGTAATGAGTTAAAATAATGCACGTCCAGGTTAAAACGACACTTTATAATCAATTAGTAAGTTTTCCCAACCCAGAGACTGAGTTCAGGTAACTCATAAAATAGTTAAAAGATGAGGAATTGTGGTAATCCCAAATATGTTTAAAATGTTGATAAAAAATCTCTCTCTGGGTTGAGGCGAACCAAAAGAACCGGAATTACCATAGCGTTTTTAAATAATTTGTTATAATTCGTAATCTCAGTTAGAACAACATAGAGAGGTGGGTTGAGGTAGCTCCAATTTTGTAACCCACGACATTGGTAAATGTATTTTTGTCAGTGTAGTGGCGCCAGTGGTCGCACCATTGTGGTCGCACCAACTATATAAACTATAAACAACAAAAATTAGAAGCGCAACCTAAACGAAAAACTGGCGAGCGGTCGCTGACGTGCAAGCACTTGCAAGTTTTGATTTTCTGTACGAATTTGTCACCACTGGCGCCAGTGATTTCAGAAGGATGCTGACTTTTTTGATCTATGCATGCAAAAATAAATTTGTATGCAAGTCGATGTTTACACTTGCTAATTTTATTTACTGGCGCGCCAGTTTTTAGTGGCGCCACTAAATCCATGCATGTGTAAACGCACCTTAAAAAGTGTTTACGCGTTGGCGACCGCACGCCAGTTTTTAGTTTGAATGTCGTTTAGGTTGCGCTTCTAATATTTGTTGATTGATGGCAATGTATGAATCTATCCGTGTTTATGAGATGTGCACCCAAAGCAGGTCGACGATCAATCCATGGTTTAACCCAGACACGCACTTTTCGTCGTTTCTTTTTCTGCATTTCTTTTATCTTAATTTTTTTCCACTAAAAGTTCAGCGACTATTTTACAGGCTTCGAAAAGTTCCCTCGACATAGTTCCCACTGCGAAAAACACTTTAAAAATGAAACTGACGTGCCACTTATTCGTGTTTTCTCAACAAACTGTAAACTTTTACTGGCGTGCAAATAGAACTGGCGCGCACCGCTGGCGCCACTAAATCCATGCATGTGTAAATGCACCTTTACCTATAAATCAGTAAAGTCTTACTTATTTTGTTCCAGTCACACAACGAGGAAGATATGAGCGATGGTGAGGCGCCATCTGGTGCAGAACAGGATGATCCGGATAGCTGTGACGAAATCAGACGGCACGGGATTCTTGCTGATCACAACGATGTCCTTACCAAGCTGAAAATGCAAGTGAGGGACATCAATGTGAGGGTAAGCAATGGTTTATTCCCATATGCTAACCAGGTAAACACTAAACGCCCGTTCAGATGGCGATATTGATGTCGTGGCATCTAATGCCGTCACAGTGATCGACATTTTATATCACACGGCACTAGATGTTCACCATTGACATATAATATAAAAGGGAAACTACATAGGGTGGCCCATCGAAAACAGTCCAGCAAGGTTTACGGCTGTGTACGTGAAAATTAAAAAAAAACCTCGGACCCGTAAACTTGTGTTTTCAGGGGGACACGTTTCACTATTAATTGCATCCATGTAACCTCAACCTCCCTAGCGGGGGCGGCTACTGCCCTTGTTTTTCAAATAGGAATGGGTATGTTGTGATACATCTTTTTAAAGAGCATTAAATTTAATATATTATATAAATATATTATATATTATTTAATTAATATTAAAATAATTTAAAATGGCGCTTTGTTTTGTAAATTTGAGCTACGCGCCGCCGACAAATTGCGTTTTAAAAAATGTAATTTTATTGAGTAATACTTACATGTTATCTTATTAAATGTTGAAACTGTCCGCCATTCACCTCCGTGCAATAGTAAAACAACTGTTCAAAGTGTTCTCGGACATTGTGAAGAACATCTGGTGTAATTTGTTGACATTCATTAGTAATGCGGTTCCGTAAATCTTCTAAGCATTCGGGTTGGGTGGCATAAATTTTGGATTTTAGATGTCCCCACAAAAAGAAATCAAGGGGAGATAAATCGGGCGATCTCGCGGGCCATTCAATAGCACCCGTCCTCCCAATCCATCTACCATGAAACGTTTCATCCAGGGGGGAGCCCCCCTCTTGTTGAAATATTGAATTTTCTTCCTGGTAACGTTGGTCGTTTTCCATAATTTCCATCAGCGCTGGGTTGACAGCATTCTCCAATAAGTCTAAATAAGTATCTCCATTTAAATTTCCCGGTAAGAAAAATGGCCCAATTATGTGATAACCGAAAATACCAGCCCAAACGTTTAATTTCTGAGGATTTTGAGTATGAACCTCGTGGTAAATCCTTGGATTCGTGTCGGACCAGTAACGACAGTTATGTCGATTGACAGTGCCATTAAGAAAAAAGAACATTCGTCTGAGAAGCAAACGTTAAAAAGGTAGTTCGGGTAATTTAATACTTGTTCTGACATTACTTCACAAAAGTGTAAATGGCGGTCATTATCATCTTCATTCAATTCTTGGAGAAGTTGAATTTTGTATGGGTGTTATTTATAATGTTTCAGAATTCTCTGTATAGTGGTCCGCGAAATTCCCGTTACATCAGACATTTTTCTGGTACTTAATGTTGGATTCATACTAACTTGACCCAGAACAGCTACTTCTACTTCTACTGCTTCAGTTCTTACCGGATTTTCAATGATCCTTTTTTTATTTGCCACTGAACCAGTTTGCCGAAATTTTGCCACTAATTCTAGGATATAACCATGATGTACGTGTCTATCTGTATGTCTATCATTAAACAAAGTTGCCGTTACTCTTGCACATTGATTGTTTATAAAATACAATTCAATAAATTCCACTCTCCCTCAATAGAATAAACCATTTTTTATGTCACGATCAAATCAAAAGAAAATAATAGCGCAGAAATAACGTATGTAGATCTGGATCAACCACTTTACTGAAGATCAAGTTGAATTGACTGATAATTATTACTTAAAGAAAATATTGTTTACGCACAAACCTGTGTACTTGATGAGAGATGCAGTGAAATGTTTCAAATTCCGTTGCTCGGCGGCGCGTAGCTCAAATTTACAAAACGAAGCGCCATTTTAAAGAGAATGCCCTTTAAAAAGATGTACCACCACATACCCATTCCCACTTGAAAAACAAGGGCAGTAGCCGCCCCCGCTAGGGGGGTTGAGGTTACAGGGATGAAATTAATAGTGAAACGTGTCCCCCTGAAAACACAAGTTTACGGGTCCGAGGTTTTTTTTAAATTTTCACGTACACAACCGTAAACCTTGCTGGACTGTTTTCGATGGGCCACCCTGTATAATATAAAAGGTACACTATATATGGACGTTTGCATCGTCTTTACGAAATTGAAATCTTAGTTAGGGCGTACCTTATACTTAAGGTTCACTTTAGATTAAAATAGCTTGCACGGCATCAAACTTAGTAAGGGTTTCCACAAGTTTGGCAACAGAGCAAATCTGGTGATTTTTCCAGAGGCTCTTGTACTGATTCTTTTCTAATAGTTTTAGCATTGTCAACTTAATCCAAGTTGTCAACACTCAACGTGTCAATTTTCATTTGTTTTATTACTTGCTTTGTGTATACTGTGTAATTCTTCTCAGCTCAGCTAGCTCTAGTAATGGAAAACGTAAAAATGCGCAATCTTCATTTTCATTAAGTGAAAAAAGTGTGTTAAAAGTAATTATTGTTAATTCTAAGAATATAATGGAAAATATGGAGGATAATTAACCTGACGTGACAAAGCCAAATAATCAGCCCTACACTCTTCCTAAAAATGATTTGGTTAATTTCGTCGACATCATCATCAACAGCAAGTAGTTCAAATACATTTTAGTGAAACCTTTTTATCTTATCATCACCACTGACATATTTCTTGTTATAACGTTTAGCAAAATATACTTAGTTTTTTTCTAATCTAAAACTGGATTCGTAAAGTTAAAGGATTGGAAAAGGATATGAGAAAATTGCGTTAAAAAATATGTTGTAATAAGAATAATATTAACAATTTCAAATATGAAAAATTTTCTAATTTTTGTCACAGATCTTCCTGAAACTTGTTGATATCCCAATCGACATGTCAGACAATCTAAATATCAATAAATTAACTAAAAAACTTTATTATTAACGGCTAAAACTTCACGAAAAGAAATATTGATCAGCTGATGACTCTCGTCTCTTTCTAACCTGCCAAAAAGCGGCATATTTTTTAATTAAATTGATGCAACATAGACGACTCTGATTGATAATTTGGGATTGTTCGGGATCCTCATAGAAGCTAACGCGAGCAATCCGAATTCTGGATATAAGGTGAACCTTAGATTAAGTAGAACTTTATCTAAGTGATGCAAACGCCCATAAATATTCCAGTCATAAAACACCATTTGTTTACAATCATACACGGATCATGACAAAAACATTTAGTAAACCATTTAAATAGTTTTTGTAAAATTAGCTAAAATATTTTGTAAAATTTTTTCAAATTTTTTGATACATGATATTCTCAAGCGGTCATCCATCCGAGTACTAACCGTGCCCAACGTCGCTTGACCTTATCGATGGATGGAATGTTTTCTGTTAAGTTCTCCACCTATATTTGTTACGAAATTGGAAATCCTACGAATCCGTTGCCTCTTTTAGTCATTGTAAATTGTAAATAATACAATATTTTATAGGAAATCGTAGAATAAAATCTTTCACATTTCACATTTTGAAATTTCACTACCATGAATCTGGATTAATATTTTGATATCCAACAATTTTAGACAAAATATAAATATAATAAGTTAGCGGTCGACAAGTCTATACAGGTCGACAATTTTATCTGTAGCTACAAAAGGAATGCGGGCCAGAAAATTTCTTGGGTTAACAATGTTGTCATATATATTAAATTTTTATTTAATATCATGTTACCAAGTAAACCCTAAAATTAAATTTACCCATTTAAAGTAACTTGTCATAAGTCTATAAGGAACTAATATTCTGTTATAGTTTCAATGCTTTCTTTTCATACTATTTATTTTAATATTTAAATGCAAAATAAAATATTTTTTTATTAAAGTACTTCTAATTTAAAAATAGGGCAACATGGTGCAATATCAACGGTAACCATGGGTAACCGGTGGCTGGAGCTAATTTGATAGGTTATATCCCAGACAGAGGATGTGACACGCGTCTGGTGACACGCCTATTGTGCCGGCGTGGTTATTCGGCGATGTCCAATATGCTTCATCCAGTTGCGTAGTGATAGGGTTTGTTTTAAAACTGTGATAATGAATGAATATACCCTGGAAAACCCCTTCATAGTCAAACCCATGAAGTGATTGCCAATGTGTACAGGGTGTGTGAAGAGGAATCACAAATTAATACATTTAAATTGCCACTTAAGCGAATGCTAGAAAGGGTCGCAATGTATACGGGAGTAAGCGTGGGCGCAGTAAAAAACATTCACAAAGAAGATACTGAAAGGAAAGAAAATAACCCGGATCAATTGTTGTCATCTCCTGTCAAAAAGGGCCCGTCCCTCTGCTGTCAGAAAAATCGATGGCTTCGACTTTGTCATTGTTAGGAGAACAATACAAAAGTTTTATTTGGAACTTAAAGTGGTTCCAATCTTAAAAAAGTTGCTACAACAGCTGAGAAATGACATAAACTCTCCGATTTCCCGTGAAACTTTGAAGTGCATGTTGAAATCAAATGGATTTTATTGGCGAAAAGGCCAAAATAAGCGAAAAATTATAATGGAAAGGCCTAATATATTGCACTGGTGATACAAATATCTTCATGCCATGAAAAATATATATTATTACATTATTAAGATAATAATAGCACGCCCATGACTCGGCCATGTTTTAAAAGATATTGCTTCCCCCTTACCGATACCGCATAGCTATAGACTCGCTTGTAGAGCTGTAGCTTGAAGAACGAGCCTTTACCACTATCTTCAGGCTGTTGGGAAATAATGTTCCTAGCATATTTACATGTTAATACCAGACAAGCCATCTGACTTTCTTAACTCTGATATTATTGCATCTATTACAATATAACTGCAATGTCACCGATATAAAATTATCGTTATTAATAGTCTTTTGTTTCAAATATATAACGTAATTGCAAATTAATCTTGATGAGTTAATAGCTTTTGGCTCGGAAAGGAAAAATGACGGTTATAGTTAATGTGTACGTATATATATTGTCTATACCATCGATAATCATCTGACATTAAAAAATATCGATCGTGATCCCCAAGAATGGCATTTCTTTATGGCATATGGTATTGATTTGTTTTGATTTTTGATCAGATTGTAATCGTAAGAATTTGGTGATCGAGTTTAGATGGTTTATATCTAAGAAGTTGATTGACAAGTTGGTGTATCTACTAGTAAGTGCCATAACAACAGCTGATGATTTAGAAAGTATATAATTTTTACACAACGTGTCCAAGGAAGTTCGGCCCAAATGGGAAACTTTTTTATTACTCGTTTGAGAAAGTGTTTCTTCCAAGAAGATCTACTTGGCAAGAAACTAAGATTTATGAAGGAAAATATGCACAGTGAAACCTCTCTTGGGCGGACACCTACGGAACCGTCTAAATATGTCCGCCTAATAGAGGCGTCCGCCCATGGGAAATTTGTTATTAGGTAATATGTAAATGCAAAATTATTACTATGTATATGTATGTACAAATAAACATAACATAACAAAAATACACTAACGAACAAACCCGAACACACCACACTCACAAATAAACGGCGGACTGCTGTCGGGGAACCACACATACTTTCCTTTCGCGCTGCCACGCATACGCGATTTGTTGCCGGTCTGTCTTCAGAGAGATTTTGCACCGTACTTATTCGTCTCCCAAATACAATTTTTTTGTCAGTTTAAAGTAGGGTTTTCCTCACTCTTTGTATCCGAGTCCGCCCAAGAGAGGTTGATTTTCATGAAATTTCATATACTATACCTAGTTCCGCACTATGAAAACATATCCGCTTAATAGAGATGTCCGCTTATTAGTGGTGTGCGGGAAAAATCTTTCCCGCCCGCTTTCTTGGAAAACGCCACTTTCGGTGAAGAGAACATGCATGAAAAGAGGCACTTTCGGGGCATATGTAAAAAAAAAGTTGTTTGTATTCCACGGGCATTTTTTAGTACAAGACAGAGAAATAGAGTATTTCCGGGATAAAATTTGATTTTCGCACGGTTCTGAGTTTGCCTTTTTCATGGTGATTATTGGAGAAGGATGGGCGCGAATAAAAAAAATTTTCGGACAAAAGATGTTTATTTTTGGTCGGAGAACACGATACGCTAATAAAAACTATGGGGTTCCATTTGAAAATCTTAACTTACCACAACTCTCGCCCAGGCGTTGAAGGGGGTGGGGGGTGATTTAAATTGCAAACTATTCCTCCTTCAAAACCAAACAACTTTTTCCCTAGACATTTTCCGCTGCAATGCACCGGAGTTATTCAACACCGTGTATATCACAGCGACTACTCTTAACGAGTTCATCATTCTATTATAAAAATGTTTCAGTTGTTGGAAGAAAGGACATATCATTTTAGAGACCAATGAATACCTAATAAAGAAATGTATTTTTATTCGAGTCGGTAAACCACACCATTTAGACGCAAAACTGGAATTAAAGTTTTTGTTAGCAGTAACAGCAGTTTGTCAAATGGAAGCAAAAAAAGTGATAACTGTTCGATCTTTTCTTATAGGTATGACTTAGGTACTATCCTTATTTTAACGTAGAATTACCTATCCAAGTATCTTGATGCATTGAATAAATACATGCCCGCTTTTCCTGAATATTTATTTTGTTTCAGGATGACTTTGAGAACCAAAGAAACCAACTATCCTTTCCCATAAACAATCGGCCTCAAGAAGGCATCCAATTCCCCGTTCCGTTTTCCTTTCCCCATCCTGCCGCCGCATTCCTGCATCCCATGGCTCCCCAACCGCAAGCGCCGTCTTCTGGAAGTTCGCACTCTTCCGAAGGAAGTGCTTCATCTCAACACACCTGGTCCTTCGAGGAACAATTCAAACAGGTGCGTCAGGTAAGATCGTAGTACTAGGTAAACTTTCTATAGTATTATCAAAAACTTTCTTCAATCCCCACGGAACGAATAAACTTAGTTACTTTTACTATAAAAATAGTAAAACCAACCTTAATTTATGGCTTTAAACAACGTGTCCACGATAAGGAGGGCCAGTACAGGGATCTCGGAAACCGTAAGAAATACGAAGACGGTTAAATGGGAGTAAAGTGGTTTATTATTAAATTATTTGTCATTTATTGAACTAGTCCAACATAAGTACAAATTTAGAGCTTACTTATGAGATATTATTTATAAAATTAGGAGAAATACAGGACCGTATCCCAAAATTTCCTGATGTTGTTCAAAAAACCCTCGAAACGTCATTAAACCACAACGTGTCATACATCGTTGCATTCGTAAGAAAAACAGCTATCAGAAAAACAGGACCGTGTTTAAAAAAGAAAGTTGATAATGGCCCTTCGAAGACGACTCGTCGGATTACAAAACAATTAACGCTGTTAGATAGAGCGGGAAAAGTGGCAATGCAAACGTGCAATTTACTTTAGAATTCGATCTCAAAAAACCCAGGAAAACAATAAAACGATTTTTCATAATTTCGGATATCTCCGGAACTACTCGGAATTTTAAAACATTCTAAACGGCATATTATTAGGCACGAAAATGCGCAACTTTACCTCCATTTAACCGACTTCGTATCTCTTACGGTATCCGAGATTCCTGTACTGGCCCTCCTTATCTTGGACACGTTGTATGTGACTGGAATCACTTATAGTAAGAACTGCGATAAAATTATAGCGAGATTTTAACAAAAATTTTTAGTAAAAATTACCAAAATATTTTTATAAAAATTATATCAAATTTTTTTTATTTTTATTAATATCTTAGAAAGGAGACTGCGCTGCGCTACTGAATTTTACGTGAAAATCTCTAACAAGATCAGTTTCTACCTTTTTGATAAGTTAATACGTAACGTAAATCGAGGGCTGTCTAAAAATCGAAGATTTTCAAAATCACCCTATAGAGTAGAAACTAAGAGAGCCATGACAAATTGGGCACCGGAATCTTTCACTATGTTAAAAAGTAGGGAACTAAAGTGAAAACCGCACATTCTATCTTTGATAATAATTCTAATACGCCCCAGAAACTATCGAAA
Organism: Barypeithes pellucidus; assembly: GCA_963991005.1. Lineage (NCBI taxonomy): Eukaryota > Metazoa > Arthropoda > Insecta > Coleoptera > Curculionidae > Barypeithes > Barypeithes pellucidus. The sequence continues at coordinate 94,039,245 of OZ022556.1, forward strand.
ATAGGATACTCCAACATGCATTCTTTTCTAAAAATTTTAAATTTTTTCTAATTAAATAAATTTTAAAATAATTTTTATCTATGTAAAGTTTTTTTGATTGGTCGTAGACAACGGTATACCTACTGTGCAACTCGAGTGTAATGTCCATATCCACTCTTATTGTACAAACTGATATTCCAAGATCACCGTGAATCACCACCAACTTTTTTTCTCAATTAAATGATTTGTTATTTATTAATTTATTACAAAAGTGATTTATTTTAAAAAGATGCAAAATTATTTGGTGTTCCGACTTAGCATTCTCGGCGTAGGTTTAGCAGAATTCAAAATTAAATTATAAATTTTAGGCAGTCGTATAATTTTTGTCACTGGTGGGTATCCGATGTGCATTATATGATTGTGTTTTATTCATACTATTGAATTAAACTGCAGTAAATTTATACATTCAAATGTGAATTGTACATCTTCCAGACGAACATTAAAAACTTGATATTAAAATATAATAACTCCTACGTCGTTATAATTCATGCCGGTGCTGTCTGCTTCACAGGCAGGAGTTCTTTTTATAATAACGTACGATACCCTACGTACCTAATTTGTTTTCGAATTTAAAAATTAATTTTATATTATTTTTATTAATTATTTACTTATATACCTAATAAATAAAGTAAAATAATTAAAAATTGTTATTACCAATGGGAAAAATGGTTACATACCAATTCCTGATAGTAAGCTATCATTACTCTTTCAGTAATCACTTTAATCTGGTTTTTTACTTTCCATTGTAGATAATTTTCATACGCCTTATCGTACACGACTTTATAGTTTTAGCTGTGTCAGCATTTTCTAAAATATTTCTATATTTTCGTTTATAAAACGTAAAAGACGCTTAAAATAAACAACCCTTAGCAACTGTCAAACTTTTCTATGATCACCGATCAAAGCTCACTAAATACTAAAGATCGGTGAAAATAGTTTTGAAAAAATGCAGGAATTAGTAGAGTCGTTCCGGTATTTGAAAATCCCTTTGCGAAATCGAGTAATTTTTTCCCCCAATCGATACAGTAGGATCCCCTCAACATTTTGAAATGATTTGTGTAGGGCGCCGCAAGGGGGGGAGGGGGCACGCCCCGTAAATCTAACCTACAACGGAAAATTGAGAATAACTCATAACCTTAACACATACCAAAATTAAACATAATATCTAAAGTATTTTCGAAGATGGTCATTTCTTGTATGCCGCGCCTAGCGCGCATTTGGGAAAATAAAAATTTTTCGCCAAGCCCACCTCGTAGCTGATAAAAAAATGAACAAATTGAATCCGGCCTGATCCCCGTAGCTCGATTAATAAACTACTTATTAGCATTTATGTAAAAAATTTTCAATCCCCCTTTCTCTCCTCCTAATTGCCCCACTAACCCCAGCCTCCGGCCCATCAAAGTACTCGGTATCACCCGTTAATTCGCGAAAAAATGATGCCCCAACTCGGCCCCTTCTCGCGATATAATTAATTAAATTTTATTGTTTTTGCAGTTGAAAATCGCGTTAATTCGCGAACTCATTGAGATATCGGGATCGGGCTTGTTCGAGCTTACGCGCTCTGTCAAGCTCTTCAATTTTGCTTCTCACATTTTTTTTGTAGCATAAAAATAAAAGTTATTGTCAATTTCCCGTTGTAGCTTAGATTTACGGGGCGTGTCCCCCTCCCCCTCATGCGGCGCCCTACACAAATCATTTCAGAATGTCGAGGGGATCCTACTGTATCGATTGGGGGGGAAAAAAATTACTCGATTTCGTCAAGGGATTTTCGAGCCGTTTATTTCGCTAGGACGACTCCACTAAATTTAAATATTTATATTTTTAGTCGTTATTATAATGCCCTCCAGGTACTATAAAAGTAAATCACTTGCTAAGAATATTTATTTAGAGAACTTCAAAAACAGTCAAGATATATTGTACTTTAGTAGAAATTGCAGATATTTCATAGAAACCACGAATCCTAACATTTTCGTTTATCTTCAATCAAGGCTATCTAGAATTTAGAAGACCTGTTAATATTTCAGAGGTGATTCCTTAGGTCAATGTATAAGACATTATGTTAGAGCACGCGTATAATTTAGAAAATGACCCGCGACGCGGGGAGTTTTCTACAATACAAGTGCTCTAATTGTCTTATGAACCGTGTATTTTATAATACTTTTCCTATTTGGGTCTTTAAAGTCTGAGAAACTTAAAAAAATATAGTAGATTTTTTCCATTTGAATTAATATTTTCTTATTGGGTTGGCAATACTTTTACAATTTCATAAAATGTTACAAGTATCAAATATGCCATGATAGAAACAATTGAACACAACGAAGCTTCTTCCCATTCGTCATAATTAAAAATAAATATATTATTAAAGTTAATAAAAATGAGTCAGGAAGAAAATTGTACTCCGTCATAAATACGAGAAATTGCAGAAAATATTCTAAAAAAACTTTTAAAAAGAATATGCAATACTTTGAGTTATGGTGCAAGCAGAACAAAGTTCAAATATTGAACAAAATAATGAATAATACTATTGAACAAAATATTGTGTTGACACAGAATCTGACAGGAATAACAATTTATGCCCAGGAAATGTCAACAGTAACTATAAATATGTATATGTAAAGTAATATGTATAATCATTGAATTAAAAATAAAAATAGTACTTTATTGAATAAATATTTAGAAATAGGGCATAAACTGGAAGATATTACTATTATTTTTAGGTTATGTTGTTTTATAGTTGTGACTAGAAATTAGTTGACGGACACCGTCAGTATGTTATATATTTCCGCGTATAGGTATTTCGGATAAATATCTAGTAAAAATGATCTATTTGCAAGGTTAAAGGTTAGTATTTTAAAGTTGTCTATAAAGAAATTTCGTCGAATCCATAATGCCAAGAAAACTAATTTCAACGAAATCAAAGTAAGCCTAAAATTCGAACACTACTTGCTGCCAACATAAAAAAATAACATTTCAGTTTCATAAAGTGGCAGATTATTCAATTTTTTTTGCATTTCATAATGTGGCCATTATGAAACCCAAATAAAAAACAGATTTTTATGAACATATTAATACATCCACGCAACGGCTTAAATATTTTGGTAGAAGCTGTTGAAATTTTTTTTTTAAATCGATATTTTGTAGAATCTCCAAAAGTACTTTACAGAATACCGGGTGTTTCATAAGGAACGCTCACCTCTAAACTTTTTTTATTGTTTAAATTGCAGAAATTAAATTTGGTGGGTTTGTATGCGATATTATTTTGCATTTTATGACATGGTGACGGGCCCCATTTCGTTACTTCCGGTCTAACCGGAAATGACCTCAACTTTGAATTTTTAAATGAAACACCCAGTATATTTTGGGCCCCTTTTGTAATCGTTTATATCCCTACAGCCTGTACGAGTATATACGTATTATATTTAATCCGGCAAATCCCGAGATGAAAATAAATTGAAGAAAAATAACCATAAATGGCGCTTTGAATTAATAAGCGAAATATACACTTTATATAAAATCTCTAAATTTACGTGGCCGCTCTGAGGCCCCCCGCAATCAATATTTTATTGACGCAGTCTCGAGGTTCAAAATACGTTAGCGTATTATAGGCGATGTTGTCAGATTGCAACAAAGACTTCTAAGCGCACGTTTTCAGTTTTTGACAACAAGACGTCTTTGACGCGCATTATCACTTCTTTTGCAAACTTTTTAGACAAAGAAAACTACAATTTTAAGGTACGTACTATCTTACCTTCGATCTTATTTTAAAATAATCCGTTTTAGAATTAAATTCCATAAAAAAATAAAACACAAAAAGTATGTTTTTCAACAGAACCAACAGCAGATAATATCACACAAATTTGAAATCACATCACAACATTTCTTATTATGAATTATTTCACAACAAAAAAAAATCGAGCAATACAACTAACAAAACGTTTCAAATTCGTATTCGTCAAGCACGTGGAACCCTCGACACGACCTCATTCCACTCCCGCGTCTCGAAATATACTGAATTATGAAGGGCGCGCTGTCAGTATTGATGCAAGGGCGAGACACGCGGTGTGATCTGACAACCCTGTTAGTATACTCTAGTGACCCACATTGTTGCTAAACGAATCCAGATGGGACGGCGCGACAGTATGTGGGTAAAAAGGGTTTTTACCTTAATATTTAGATATTCGATTTAAAAAAAAAAGTATGTAGACATTTAAATATAATAAGTCATTTCCGTAACACCCTGTATTTATAATTGAATAATACCTATTGTCAAAATAAAATAAGTTAAAGCAAACATATGTAAATGTAGGGATAAATCATTTTTGATAATTATTTGCGCACCGATAATGCAAAGCCATAAAATCCGTCCGAATAAACGAAAATCCGGCTCATAAAACATATCAAAATATTATTAAAGTAAATGAAAGCAATTCGGTGGACACGATCCAACTGTATCCGCCATGTTAAGTCTTAATTCATCAACGATAGTTCCTTTGATACTAAATTAACGACATTTGTAACTTTGATCTGCGCCGTCCGCGTAAACAAACTAACACCGAGCGGCAAACGTAAGAAAACAAAGGATTTTATTTCACAAAGCATGCAGGAATAATTACATTTTAATCTACATGTTCATTTGTGTATACGATGGAACAGTTACTTGATTAATAATAGCTGTAAGAGTGACAAGTTTTTGCGTGCCTAGAATCGTAGGAATTACTCTAGCGAATAAGATTTCTGCTACTGAAACTGAATAAATCTACTTTTTACTGTGATTGGTTAGATTTTAAACACGACTGCAATCAATTACAACTTTTCCAACATGCTAAAACATATAAGAAGTAAAAAAATGTTATTTATAGGCTGATTATGGGATTTTTACGCAAATAGCACATTTTTGTCATATAATTCTGAGTTGTAGAGATTCAAGAGGACGCACATATTTTTATAATTTAAAATAAATAGATAGGTATTTTTAGTTTTAGGTACCTATAATAAATGTAAAATAATGATAATTGAAAATAATATAATTTAAAAGTATAACTATTAGGATAACAAGTACAATAAAAATTAATTAAATTCTAAGAAACTATTGATAATTTATTCATAATTTAACTCTGTATCACTATCACTATCTTAATTTTTTTTTTTTTTTTTTTTTTATGATCAAACACAAGCACTATAGGAAAAATCCTTTAGGGCACTCTGGGAGTGGTGCGTGTGCGCAAAAAGCGATTCACGTTGGTTTTGAATCGTTGGAGGTTATATTCGTTGGGAAAAACGACCTCGGGAAGATCGTTCCACAATGATGAAGTCCTCCAGATGAAAGAGTTCTTAAATAATGAAGTTCGAGGAGTACTAAGCTTAGCCACATATGGATGGGCGGCAGTGGTTCGTCGTGTATTTCTGATATTCGCCGCTCTGGGCGGAATTAAGAGGGCAAGGTCAGCCGAGCACTTTCCATGAAAATATCTGTAAAAGAGGGTCAAATATCATTCAGTAGCCGAAGAGTATGTTTGGGTGCAGAGCTCCAGACATGAGAGCAGTACTCTAGTGATGGTCGAATCTGGGCTTTGTATAGTGTCAAAAGTTGTTGAGGTGTGTACAACTTTCTGGTTCGGAAGAGTACACCAAGCTTCTGAGAGGCTATCTTGGCGATTGCCACAACGTGGTTATGCCAAGACATATTTCCTCCCAGATTGACGCCCAGCAAACTAATAGATGAAGCCAGCGGGATTGCGTGTCCGTCCATGACTATATCCGGTTCTGTAATGTTAACCTTTTTAGAGAGCCTAAACTTATAATTAAGGGTTGAACATTTGTAATCATACAATTGTCAGAATTTTCCATCTTAAATACATGCTGTACACAGTTTTTCCAGCTGTCTGCAGAAATTTTTCTTCATTTTTAATTAATTCTACTACAGATGCATTTAATGTAGGAGAAATATTATTTCTCCTAATATTGGATTTTAATTATATGCCATATTAGCTCAATAGGATTGAATATACAATAGTACGGAGGAAGACGCAACACTGTAAGTCCATTTTCTGCTGCAAGTTTGTCACACTCGTATTCCTTATTTATTTTAAAAGCTTTTAATGCTTGTAGCAGTTCTCGTTTTTTGTAAGTTTCTTCAAAATATAAATCATTTTCAATCATAAAATTTTGAATTTCTGCTTTTGTATTATTAGAATTGGGAATGATTTTTGCTTGCCGACTATGATAACTAGCATTGTCCATTACAATGACGCTATTTTCAGGTATATTTTTATAGAGTTTATGTTTAAACCAATCTTCAAAAAGTTGTGCGTCGGTATCTTGATGGTAATCTAAAGAAGAATCTGCTATGTTTTTAGCTGAAAGCAACAGACAATTTGGAACACCGTTCTCTGAACCAGCATGTAATATTGTGATTCTTTTGCCTTTATTTGATGGTGCCTTGGTTTGACATTTTTCGGTAGAATCATCCCAACCTTTTCTTGGAGTGTCATGGGTATCGAACCATGTTTCGCCAAGGTAAATAATTGGACGATTTTCTTCTCTAAATTGTTTAACAGCTGTTAAATATTTAAGTCTCCATTCCCGACACTTGAAGATGCCCCCCTATCAGCACAATTCCAAGGACGCCACATTCTACCACTAATAAGCCTAACTAAAAATTACTCGCCGAAAATCCACTAAAGATTAAAATTATTAAAAATCACTTTGTATTTATATATGCATCAGGCATGGGTATAAATTGAATTTGTATACCTGGTCCGGCTCTGCTCGAAAAGGTTTAAGATTTGGGATTTCCTTATTTATTTTATGGTCGAATAGATAATGAGGTTTTATTGCAGTCAAGAGATCAACGATATAATTCTGCAAACACTATACTCGTGATAATTATTACTATTTACTCGGATGCCTTACGACACTCGCAGTTCGAACAAACCCATTCGATAATATCAATCATTACCGATGTTGAATAAGACATATATTATTTAAGACATAATAAATTGGATGCGTACGGTTTGGCATCGTATTATGAGGGAAAACCCCTCATTTACGCTTGTATTAATCCCATGAAGGAAAGTAAATGACTCAATCACTGACATAATGAAGTGGTCAAAGCGATTTTGCCCCAAAACGGTAAAAATAACGGCCGGCAAAAGACCCAATACTTCTTATCGACGATGGATTTGCTTCGAACAGATTCAATCATTTATCTACAAATAGATTTAGAAAATACGGTGCCATTTCGTCTTATTTGGGATCGTTCGTCTGGAGAATTTTACAATCCTGGAACATGTTTCTTCTCACGGTAGTAAACTAAGGCAAATCTATGTGGAAATTGCTTTACCTATTCCCAAAATGTTGATTTATTGCAAATTGCTGGAGTGTTAGGAATTCGGAGGCGATTTCTCTTCTCGGCCCTTTTACGTCTCAGTCATAAAATACAAAGCCTTTTGGATTGGACGTGTTTAGTGTTTACAATAATTTCGTTTTCGAATGTGGTTATATTACAAAGTTTCACAAAATGTTTTAAACCGAACATTTTAACGAGAACATTCAATTTAATTTGAAGGTTGAAGAGACAATACTGTATCATGAGTGATAGATGTATTTTGGAACTGGTGAACATCTCCAGCCGTCTTCAGACGACTGGAGATGTTTGCCAGTTTTGCCATTTTTTGTCAATGTTAATATTATTTTTTCGTATTTCTAATGGAAAAGGACATACTTTATTGAGAGAAAGTAATACTTTTAAGATTAGCAACAGTTTTCTAATTAGCAACACTTTATTTACTGGTCGTTATGATATTTTATTATTACGTGCACTTCCAGCCCTGACCGATTTATTTATCTGACAGAGGTTTGTCTGCCTGGCGGATGTAGTGTACCAGGCGCGACTATAATACTCTATGGTCAGTGGCGGATTTAGTGAGACTTGGGCCCCGGGGCAAAATATGTTCATGGGCCCCTTCATGATAAAAAAAACACGTAGGAGAAATAAAATGTACTTATTGAAAAAATATTCTTTAATAACAACAAATAATTAATAACAACAACAATAAAGAAATAAAATAGGAAACTATTTATATAATAAGTATATAAGGAATAAGGATATAGGTACGGACTGAAGTCTAAAACGGTATTTTCCTGACTTTGGCATTTGCGAACCGATTTATTAAATCTGTTATATTATCTAGTTTTGACTCAACTTTATATTATATGGTCAATATAGCTAAATTACGCAATCTTTCCTTGCCAGTTATAGATCTCAAACAATTCTTTAATAATTTTAATTTACTAAAAGAGCGGTCTAGAAACGCAACCTTTACAGGCAGGCTAAAATATAATAAGAATGCTTTGTAAACTTCAAAAAAAATCACCTTCGAGGTAAGCATATTTTTTTATTATAATTTCAAAAAACTGCCTAACTGTTATATCTAACTTAAGTTCTTGTTTAACTAAATCATACATCATAGCGAATTGATTTACAAAACTAGCAGATAAAAGGTGGGGGTACTTAATTGATAAATTTTTACATTTTTCTCGAATTGCTTCTGTTCAACTTTTCAGCAAATTTTGTGGTGTCAAAACCTGGAAACTTTCTTTAATGGAAAGCATGCCTGAAAATCTGTCTTTGATTTGATTGCAAATTCTGTCCATAGTAAAATAATAAAGTTTTACTTTAATATATTGTTTCCTGTTTTCAAATTGGTAATCTAAGGAAGGTTCGTCAAAGTGCCTTTCTACTCTTGGTTGTCTTTTTATTTGAAACGAGGGTTCTATATTCCACTTTTTGGCAAGGTCTATTGCTTAGGATTTAATTTTGTTATATTCTTCGGGGTCCCTTTTAGAAATAATGTTTGTATACGCGATCTAAAACTGATGTAGTCAAGTAAGTCAATATCCGATTTTTGCAAAATTTTTTAAGCCAAATTTATTTGATTTAAAATTTTGAACATGAATGAAAGTCATTACAACGAAGTCAAAATTAGCCATAGTCTTTTTTAAACTTGAAGCTTTCATAATTTCATCTTTTTTTGTTGACTTTAACTCAATTGCAGTCAGAGGCTTTAAAATATCAATATTGTTTTCCAATCTGTTAAGCTACTCTTGATCCTAATTTATTAAACAGACTCTGTTTTTGTTTGTTCAAAATCTTAAAGCCCATTAAGGCCTGAACCCCGGGGCATTGCCCCGTTTGGCCCCACCATATATCCGCCACTGTCTATGGTGATTTTTATTAATTAATGCTTTTCCATTAAAAATACGAAAATACAGCGCATTCAACTCGTAAGAAAACTGGTGAGGTCGTCTGGTGAGGTCATCTGATGACGTTTTTAAGCAAGCCGAGTGCGAGGCAACCGTCTCGAAGCTGCCTCACGAAACGGCTAGACTAGTCTGGACACGGCTAGCCATTTCCACCTAAACGGTATTTGCAATTAAATGAATGAAAATAAAGTGTTGCCAAAGGCGCCAGATTTCGGCATATAACAAATCCAAATGTGACTCATTTCTCCATATTCCTTCACGGTCACAAATCCTCAAATGTAAAATATATTTCTAATTTTAGTAACCTCTAACCCCTGTCGATGTATGGCTGAGCGTTCGAGATTATGAGATCCGAACATCTGTTCTACACATTTGGCAGAGTACAGCTTGATTAGGTGCAGCGGTCTGATGGAGTTTTGATTATTTAGTTAATTCATTAATTTACCCCAAACGATTTGGCAATTTCCGCTTTTATACACTTACACGCACGTAACAGACAGACATGCCAGTTGATCGGTGATGACAAGAAATGAATGGATGCAGCAGCTTTAAATTGGGATGCTATTTTTAATTTTTAATTAATTTCAACTGGAGTTCTTCACATTCTAGGAGCGAGTGGTACGAATAATATTGGGTGAAACATAAGTAATAATACTTTTCAAATTCACCTACTATTTCTCAATTAACTTCAAATTGTAGTGATTGACAGTGTTATAAGATAGTGAAACACTATGGAAATATACCTCAAAAAATTTTCATATTTAGCAATTAAACAATGATATCTTTGTGTTATAGTTAATTGAGGTTGGTGAGTTGATCTGGAATATCCGGGATCTTTTTTTACATTACATTCATGCCATCGGCATGATTGGTGAACTCTACCTACTGATTAGGTTCTTAACCGGTTGTAAATTTCGTTTTGGGCCTGTTCGGTTATCTTGTTCATCCCGGTTGCTGCTTTTTGTGTCTGTGAACAATTGTGAACAGGTACAAATACCAAACCCGACTGCGAAATCTGTGAATTGACTTCTTAATCTAACCTTTAACCGAGCGACGAAGATTGGGTATTGATTGAAAAGTGATGAGCGACGACCGACTTTTTTGCGTGAATGTATAACTTAAGTAGCCTTTCCAATTATTGCGGTTAATCACTCGAAACTCCAATTCATCAAGCCAAGAGTCACCTATCCCTCGAGCGTAAAGATCGGGTATTGAGTGAGAAGCGATGAGCGATGAGCAACGATTCTCGCTTGAATTTATAATTTTGGTAGTCTTTCCAATGATTCAGCAATGTCGGTACTCAAATACTCGAGCGGTTTTTCACACTAAACGAATCTGGATAAAAGACAAAATAAATCTGCTAAAGATTCCGAACCTTATACGTAAGATTCAGGGTCGACCGGCAATGGGAAGGTTTTGAGTTCAATTTTAAGGGATTTATTTCTCGTTGTGCTTCCTACTTTGCCTTCTGTTGCCTGCAATACGGAATGCTTAGGTAAAGTTATGGGTAGGAGATCCAAAAATAAATAAAAATAACCGTTTTTATGTAAACAAAGCAATCACCAGAACAAACTGTTATTTCCCCTACTGCCCAATTTGCCCTAAGCATCGATTTGTGTGACCAATATAACGGATAATAAATCTAAATATTCCATTAGGGTCCGACCGAATCCGGTTGTTGCAGCTTCATATTAGACAAATTCCCGAGTACACGCTCGTGTGGCCACTTTCCCTTAACACACATGTATTAATCTCAGGAAGGGGAGAGCGAATGACTCAATCAGCGTGATAATGAAGTGGTCAGGGCGATTGGGCCCAAAAGCAGGCAGAAAATAATGAGCGGCAAATATTTCTAATAAATTTTTTCCTCTTTCATTGTATATTTGGAGGAAAGTTTTATAATATATTAGAAAACCGGGATGGCAAAGGATCTTAACACTACTTAATCACTTCACACTTACTTTGGATTAGCAACTGAAATGGTCGTCTTTTTCAGAATTACCTGGAGGGTAGACCGCAACATGTATGATTACATTCTTTCTTTAAAGATATGTGAACTCAACTGGTAAAACATGACGTCTAATTCAATACTCATTACTAACATTTGTATATAAATTATTAAGAACTTCAACCCCTTAAGATCCACTTTAAGATCTACGTTAGTTTTTTTTTGGCCCAGCCACGGCATTTTTCGGCGTGGATTTCTTACAATGTTTGATAATCACTTGGAGAATTACTTTGCTTACCCACACCTCATTAGCACTGGTTCTTACTATAACTAAGATTCCATTGTTGGAGAGGCAGCGCTGAAAGTTAGTTTCCATAAATTTTCTAGCATTTACTGTTGTCTGTCTTTTGTTTCTATATGTAGTTTTCCTGGTTAATTTTTATCGAACAAATGTTACTACTGCATATCTGACCCAGTGGCGGCTCGTGACCTACGATAGAGGGGGTTCACAAGTATGGTGAAATTATTTTTAAAATTTGATTTTTGTGTAACGATCAAACAATAATTACTTTCTAGGCGTTTTAAATGTAGAAAGAAAAGAAGTAATAAGAAAATGCGTTAGGTAAAACATGTTTTTATTTATTTTTTTATTTTACACAAGGAAATACAACTTTTGGAAAATAAGAAATGTTTTCTTAGTGTGTATAGTGCTTAAACGTAAAGTCCGTTCTTCGGTCATTGTAGAAAATTGATCAATAACAGCCTCATTAAAGTTTGGAATACCCTCTATAAATTTATTTTCATATATTTAATTTTTAAACTTCCTAATAAAGTCCCTAGATTTACCCTTTGTGGTCTGCGTTAAATTAATTTCGGGTTTAGGTCTTCCCGCATTCTTCACTTAAATTTTTTGCTCCAAACTCAAAGATCTAAAGTTATTTTTTAAATAGTCCACCGTCAAACTATTAATTTTAATTTAATAAATATATAATATTAAAATATTAAAACATACACGCTGGAGTTTCTAACTAGATGCACAAATAGACAACGGCGCGGCGCACACTAAAATTGGGCGTCTTTCCCATGTTATATCGCCATAACCCCGCTATCTCCCGCCACCTGTTACTACAGAGAAACTGCATTATGCCCCGCCTACTTAATCGCACATGCGAGCAAGTCTCGTCATAATCGTAATTAACCTCGACCGAGGCACGGTTGCCGGATCGAGAGCCTATAATATACAGCTTGGTTGACGGTACGATAAAATATTAGGGAGGGTCTGACTTTATACGATAAATAATATTCAATGAATATAAATTCATATTTTTTATTCGTTTTGGGGGTGCACGTGCGCATGTGCTCCTGTGGAAGAACGCCACTGATCTTACCTCTAGTTAACATTATATGGACAAATATGAATTATTTTTTTCTATGATCCAACACAACACTAGCACTATAGGAAAAATCCTTTCTCCACAACCGTCAACAAATGACAATGTTTGCGCATTAACTCCAGTGTCTAAAATAAGACATTTTTTCATTGACATTATTTTTTTGCGTTACCATGACCCCGTGCGCAAAATAGTGTGCAAAACATTTTGCACATCACAAAAATTAAACACGTTTTCCTTCACATTAAGAGTTGACTTTAGCATAGAATATAGTGACCATAACGTGGATAACTTAACTACTTTCGATCTTCCTTCGAGATATACCAGTAAAATATTTCCGGATACTTTTTTCACGCCACGCCATGTTTTAAGTTGTTCATACTGCCGTCTGGATTTTTCCGGTAGAAGATTCAGTGTAATAAGTTTGCCTGTATCCATAGGCGTAACTAGAGGGGGGCCCAGGTGGGCCGTGCCCACCCCAGATTGCTCTGATGCCCACCCCAGTGTTTCCGAAGTTCGAAGCCATACATACGTCATAGTGGCACTTGCCACAAAATCATTCTAGTTACGCAAATGCCTGTATCTGATATTTCTGGAGGGGTACAGGATAAATCATCTTATTCAACATATCACCATATTCAACACTCAATATCGAGAACGTCAGTGAAAAACGTATGATGTCAAGCGTATTGGTTTCCATAGTTAAACCTGCGACAGATTCATCTACTAAGTTTTTAGAAAGTAATTTGCATTAAATATTATAATACAAAATATCATGGTTTTAGTTTAAAATGAAATTCAAGCCTTAGAGAAAATATTGTTTGGAACTCGCGTGCGAAATTCTTTGGTGATCTCGAACGAAATTTCGTTCTCGATCACCATAGTAGTATTTCGCACCCTTGATACAAAAATAACTATTAAGGCACTCTGGGTGTGTTGCTTGTGCGAATAAAACAATTGTTAGTTGGTTTTGAATCGGTGGAGGTTCTATGCAACACCTTAGGAAGATCGTTCCACAAAGATGACGTCTTCCAGAAGAAGGAATGGCTCTCCTTGCGATGGAATCCAGTAGCCGAGGCGTATGCTTGGGTGCAAAGCTCCAGAAATGAGAGCAGTATTCTAGTAATGGTCGAATCTGGGCTTTTTACAGTTTCCAAAGTTGTTGAGGTATATAATTTTTTCGTCCGGAAAGGTACAGGGTTAATGCTGGGTTTAGTCAGCTAGACGATCAAGCTCTTTATGGATTGTAATTTTTAATTATTATTAAGAAACGTGCAAATGGTGTAAATGAGTTAGGATATCCTCCGTCTTGAACGGGTATGTACTACCACCTCAATTATTAAAACCAGAAGAAAAGCACAGTGTCAGATAATAGAGATAGATTTTAAATTCGCCTATGCCTATAGGGACAAAACGTGCAATGTCACTGCGATACTGGATAACAAGTTAGTAATATTTGGTTTCTAAGTAAATTGGTTAGTTTCAATTTAATTATTAATTATTTTGCTGAAGATGGTCTCAACCCCGACCGAACATTTCTCATAATAAATGATGGTACAATTTTCTTCCTTTGTATAATAATAAAAATAAAATGGACTACATCCAAAATCAAAAAATACGTGTCGTGTATTTATTGATGATCGAGTTCGTTCCTATCTTATCTTGTATAGGGGAACATGGGGTAGAACGGGGTACCAGGGTAGAACGGGATACGGCCCTTATTGGCGCCAGTATTTATGTTTAGTCTGTACTATCGCATGATATATGTGGTTAGTAACATTGTCCCCACTGGTTGCGCTACAAGATCCAGCGTGTGATTCTATGATAGATCGTCGCATCCGGCAGATGTGTGTTACTTAATTGTTATAATATTTTGAGAATTTGAAAGCATCATAAGTAGATCATCTTAAGTTTTCTTAACTGTATTATTTAGGTAGTGAATAAAGGCTTTCTAGTTGATGGCATGTGTATAAATTACATGGGTTCTTTAAAATAATTTTAATATTTAAAAAAGAAAATGGCGCTCAGGGTGGAATGAGTTATCAGCTTACGGGTCAGAACGGGGTTTCCCGTTCCACCCCCCTTGGTTATACTAATTATAATAATACTAAACTATTTTGTTCTTATTTAAATGCCTCCAATATACAAATGAAAAACATAATCATGTGTATAAGCACAAACCCCCATTCCGTCCCGTATATGGGACAGAACGAGGAAGATGTGACTTTTACAAAAATAAAAAGAACGATCGTGTATTTTTTTTCTATAATATTTGAACAACAACTTTAAAACATGCCAATATGATTTTTTTAAAAAACCAAAAATTAAAATATTATAACCTAGATTTTATTTGGACACAAGGAACCTCGTTCTACCCTATGTTCCCCTATCTACTAAATGTCAATAAAATCTAGGGGGACCGGTTCAGTCGGTCTCCTTGTCAGTATACACACTTTTCTGTTACAAACAATGCGAAATCGTCACGTTTATACTACTTTGCTATAAACCGAGGCCAGTCAACTCCCAAGTTCAAATAATGATAATACGAATAGCAAATGAGCTGTCTATGTGATGAATTACTGGGTCCCACTCCTTCGTCTTATCCGCGTCTGTAAATACTTTATAATTACGTACCGCTTCACTTTGATTCGCTTCTCTAATGACGCCCGTAATAGACGTTTAAGGCCGATTTTTAACCCTCTAAAAGATAATCGAATCATTTTAAGCTCCGTTTTGCTCAATTCTTAGCTATTCATTTCATCCTCGAATCTCTCACACTGTGAATGAAACTATGAATAGAACGAGAAAATTTTATTCGGTCACTTTAAATTGAAATTGAAGTATTTGGTTTACGTTTCGGTTTATTGTACTAAACCATCGTCAGAACTATTTGTTAGAAATAAAGAAAAGAAAAAAGCGTATACAGGGTGATTGATGGTGCTTATTAGACGTTTATGGAGAACTAGTCATCGGATCACTTTGAAAATTTGGGAGCTTATAGAAGAGGACATGATCTCTCTTTTAAAAATATTTTTAGCCATGCAGTGTTGCCGCTTCTACTTGAAAGTATTAGCAACTTTGATAATTTAACCGGAACACCCTGTGTATTATTTTTGTTTTAGAATCCTTATTATTTTCTTAATAACTTTCTTATTTATTAATATTTTCCTATACCTATTTGTTATAGTTCTCGAGATAATAATTAATTTCACTTTTTTTTTCGGAAAACATGCCCTACAAAAAGTGATGATATTTTTAAACTCTAACAAATTAAAGCACTGAAATTTGGTATGGAGTCAGGTTATATCCAGAGGTCTTTCACCCTCTTTTCAAATATTAGTTATAATAGTACAGGATGTTTCAAAATACAAATATTTTGATGATTTGGAAAAATGGTAAATAGTACGTTTTTTTAAATGAAATACCCTATATTTTATCTGTTGTCCTATAAGCCATTGAAATTGTCCATCTTCCTATGTATAATATTACTATACCTATCTTGAACAGTTTTTGACTTATGAGCATTTATTTAGCAAAATTAATAATTACAGATAACAATCACACTTTTTAGACCAATTTGGCAAGTAGCCTATGGAAACTGTTTTGTAATGGTTGACATTTTGCTGTTATTCAAAAAATATGAAGGAAAGTTATTAAGAAATTAATAAGTATTCTAAAACAAAAATAATACACAGGGTGTTCCGTTTAAATTTTCAAAGTTGCTAATACTTTCAAGTAGAAGCGGCAACACTGCATGGCTAAAAATATTTTTAAAAGAGAGATCATGTCCGCTTCTATATGCGCCCAAATTTTCAAAGTGATCCGATGACTAGTTCTCCATAAACGTCTAATAAGCCATCCACCATCAATCACCCTGTATATATTTTCTTTATTTCTATCAAAATAGTTCTGACGATGGTTTAGTACAATAAACCGAAACGTAAACCAAATACTTGAATTTCAACTCAATGTGACTAACTACCTATAATTTGAAAAAACGGCCAATAAAACAAAACAGTAATAACATTTTATGTTAAGATGTTATACAGGGTGTCCGAAAAAGGAGATCAATCCGTTAACCATATACAGGGTAACGCAATAGTGCGTCAGGCTTTCATAGCTCCTATACATCCATATACATATGTATATCTATTTTAGGAAAATATTTTTCAATATGCTGAATTAAAAACTAAGAAAAACCGAAAAAACATTCTAAAATTATTTTTTTAACCACGTCATTGGGTGAGATTTATGACAAGGGATCTAGATATACAATGGAACTAATAATTTATATATTTAATTCATAATAAGGTTTCAAAAACGACAAATTTCAATACACCCTGTATAAAATAGATAAACACTATTATATTCATTATACCTCTAACAAACCCCTTGTTATGAAGCTCACTCAATCCCGTGTTCAAAATAGTTTTAGAACGTTTTTTGATTTTGCTTTCCAGAACTACAGAACTTTTTTTTTGTTTTTTTTTTATTGCTCGTAAACTACAAAAGCAAATTAAATAATATGTTAAGCATCACTAATATAAACCCAAAAATGCAATAAAATACAGGCTGTCCGATTTAAAAAAATACAACTTTATATTATCACTTTTTTTGAGCCACCATTGTATATGGGAAAATATTTTCCTGAAATACACTACGATATATAAATGGACATATCAATGAAATTCCTAACTTAATTCGTACAGGAGCAATGGAAGTCTGAAAAACTATTGCAGGACCCTTTATAGTCTTTGAGCAAAAATAAATGACTCTATTAATGCCTTTTTCATTATTTTAGACCTCCATTTAAAACTTCCTTCTTTCCTTCAATAAATCCAGATTTTAATAAGGTATCAACTTCGAGAGGAACTATAGTATATTACGTACCAAGGTGGAAAGTATATAATTCCTGTCGAGAGAGTCGATAGATCGGTAAATCTCGAGAGGGTATTGTAACTTTTCACCGAGGTTTGCATACCATTTTATTTACAACCACTTCTAACATCCACTTCTTATAATTTTGAATTAAAATTATTAATAGAAGGTAAATGTCATTTTGACTTTTCCATTGAAAAATTAGCCAGAAACTTCAAATAACCGAAGGTATTAAAATAATGTAGGTAATAATACACATCAAGATGGCAAATATAATTTTTTGAATATGGTTTCAATGTCACTAAACAATATATTATGTTAACAACAGAAAAATGCTATTAGGAGTTTGATTTTGCTCCTACTCCACCAGAAATTCGAGACGCAGCAAAAATAGTAGAAGAAGATCTTCCGCCAACTAAAAGCCGCCCGAGATATGACAAGGCATATAACTGTTTCAAAGAATGGTGTACGGGAAACAAAGTTCAAAATCCTGGTTCTGAGTCGGCGCTACTAGCTTATTTCAGTGAAAATGCCAAGACAAAGAAGATATCAACGATTTGGTCACAATATTCAATGCTGAGGACCACTCTATCAATTAAGGAAAAAGTACACATATCTAAACACGCAAAGCTATTAGCATTTTAAGAAAAGTGTGGTCGTATATTATTTTGAGATATAGATTTTTTTTAAAAATTACAAAAAATAATTAACTTTCCACGGGGGTTATTTTGGATTATTTTTCTTTTACAAAATTTCGATAAAATAATTCGTCTTAGAGGTACAGGATTCAGTTGAACCCCATAACTCGTATTTTAGGTGACTGTCAATTTACTTTGAGTTAAAGAGATTTGGAGTTTGTTCGGGTTTGAAAAATAAGACATACTTCATATAAATGACATAATAATATAATGTATTAAGGGGAAGACACTTTTCTTTCCAGCGAAGCAGCCTCTTTTCTAGGAATTAGGCGTTTTTTTCGGATTCAAGACCCTTTTCCAGGAGTTAGGCGTTTCCGAGATATATGAGTGAGAAAAAAACGGTTAAAATGTTCGCAAAAACTCTCCGTTTACTGTCTAAAATGCCCTGCAATTTACCTCTTGATGAAATTATACCTCATAAAACCTGCGAAGGCCGCGAATTATATACCTCCGGACCGTTTTAGGTATACAAGGGTTCACACAATAAAAGATTGGTAATTTTTAAATGGGTGTTTAAAGAGTCGTAAAATGTTCAATATTTTTAAATTGGATTTAGTCCGAGTTTCTTATTTTTTGCAAGCTTATAATTTAAAGTTAGATTAAGACTTAAGCTAGGTTAACACGGCAAGACACCGCACGTTTTTTGCAAGATAAATATTATCGAATTTCTAATTGCGCATATATATATAAAACCGTTCATCCATCATTTGCACTGCAAATAAACGTGTAGGGTTGAAGACGACCACCGAAGACTCACCGGAGTTGTCAAGCAAACCGATTGAATTGAAACGTATTCGGTTTTCAGTATTGCGTGTTTTAACAAATAGAAACCGACTAGATATTAAATAATCTCTAGTACATATTTATATTAATTTTAATTAAACTTGAATTATCTAGAACAGGGTTTTTCAAACTGGGGTCCACGCACCCCTTGGAGGTCCGCGAGCAGTTACTTAGGGTCCGCGAACAACTAAGTGTAAATAAAATGTCACAAAAACAAAATATCGTAACGACCAAAGATCTTGTAAAACTCCAGATAGGAAAATGTACATTTCTAGCCAACGCAACGAATACAAACAGCCTTTCCCATCTCTTTCGGTCATTATTGTAGCATATCCAGATTGTCATATTTATCGAACAGGTATCTTACAAAATCCCAATTAAGGATTTGTTAATTTGACAATTATAGTATTTGCAGAATTATACCGTTGATCTTTTGACTGCAATAAAACCTCATTAACCCTTCGACCATAAAATAAATAAGGAAATCCCAAATTTTAAAACCTTTTCGAGCAGAGCAGGACCAGGTATACAAATTCAATTTATACCTATGCCTGATACATATATAAATACAAAGTGATTTTTAATAATTTTAATCTTTAGTGGTTTTCTGGCGAGTAATTTTTAGTTAGGCTTATTAGTGGTAGAATGTGGCGTCCTTGGAATTGTGCTGAATAGGGGGGCATCTTCAAGTGTAATTTTTAAAAGAAAGCATTTATCTACCGATGCCAAACTAATAATTAAAAATGTGTATCAATCGTTGTTGAGTAGAAATTTTAATTCGATGGATGCTTTAGCAGAGACGTCTACTTTGACAAAAATTCCTTTATCTTCGGTAAGAGACATAGTACTTAAACCTGTTAATCCTAGAAAAAATCGGAGTGATTCTGGCACATTTAGAAGCATTGATGAAAACAACATGGATTTATTAAGAAGAAAGATTTACGAAATGTATGAAGCACAAACTGTACCCACTTTGTCGCTCAAAGAGCGGCTGATTAAAGACGAAACAAATATCTCTTGCAGCCCTTCAAGCCTTAGGAAAATATTGCGTAAAATGGGTTTTAAATACCGAAGCATTGATAAAAGACAAACATTAATGGAATCTCAACGTTTACGGGAATGGAGATTTAAATATTTAACAGCTGTTAAACACAAACGAACAAACAAAAACAGAAGAAAATCGTCCAATTATTTACCTTGACGAAACATGGTTCGATACCCATGACACTCCAAGAAAAGGTTGGAATGATTCTTCCAAAAAATGTCAAACCAAGGCACCATCAAATAAAGGCAAAAGAATCACAATATTACATGCTGGTTCAGAGAACGGGTTTGTTCCAAATTGTCTGTTGCTTTCAGCTAAAAACATAGCAGATTCTTCTTTAGATTACTATCAAGATACCGACGCACAACTTTTTGAAGATTGGTTTAAACACAAACTCCTTAAAAATATACCTGAAAATAGCATCATTGTAATGGACAATGATAGTTATCATAGTCGGCAAGCAAAAATCATTCCCAATTCTAATAAACAGAAGCAGAAATTCAATAATTTTATGATTGAAAATAATTTATATTTTGAAGAAACTTACAAAAAACGAGAACTGCTAGAAGTATTAAAAGCTTTTAAAATAAATAAGGAACGAGTATGACAAACTTGCAGCAAAAAATGGACATACAGTGTTGGGTCTTCCTCCGTACTATGTATATTCAATCTATTGATTGATTGACATATGGCACCAATTAAAATCCAATATTATGAGAAATAATATTTGGTGGAGTACCACCAGAAATTCGAGAAGCAGCAAAAATAGTAGAAGAAGATCTTCTGGCAACTAAAGGCCACCCGAGATATGACGATTTGGTCACAATATTCAATGCTTTAACATATCAGTGACTGCCTGAGAGCCAATGTGATTGTGATTTAATGTAAATAAGTAAAACAAAAACAATGTTAATTTTTTTATTTTTTATAAATGTCATTAGGATTATTTAAAAAAAAATATTCATTGTCGATAAATTTGTGTAACGAGTTGTATGTTGGTGTGTTCTTATATTATTTTGACATATCGATTTTTAAAAAATTACAAAAAAATAATTTACTTTCCACCCGGGTAGATGAAATGTCATTATTACATGCATGGTTGTAAATAATAATTAGTCTTTCCGTTTCAATTATCAAATAATGTTTTTTATTAATATTATAGTTCTGAAGATGGTTATACATAAAACTGAAACGTTAACAAGATAAAACGTTTACTCCACTATTTATGACCGAAAACCTAGGAAAAAAAAAACACTATTATTCCATTGATCGGTGTATCATCGAATGTCAGAGAAATAATAATATAGAAATAGAATATACAAAATTTTTAGTCAAAAAACACGTATACGTGATATTTACAAAGTACCGTACTTTTCTCAATCCTTTAATACCTTATTTTGGGCGACCTGCGACCGAAAACGTAAACCCCATCTTAAACAAACCAACAAATCTTAATGCGTATAAATTACTGTTATATCTAAAAATCTAAATTTAGCTTTAAACTTCATAAAGACAGATCAAAACAAAAACGTAGTAGGTAAATGTGTAAAAGTTTTCGGCAAATGGTTGCATTAGTTTTCAGTATCCCCTTTGCTTTAATCGATCACAAATGTCAAAAAGTCCAAAATAAGCAGATATTAGGGACATTTACCTATTTCTGGAAATGTTTTTGGGGTGATGTAATGTTATAGGCCCTTGAGACGGTTTTAATATGCCTCATTTATATGGGGGCAAAGGGGCTTCATTGAAAAGGCATTTAAAGACATATGGCTCGATAATTTTGTTTTAAAATGAGAGTTTTCACTGTCTTAAAATAGATGTTGGACGGGGAGTGGGGGCGATTGCTTTTAGTTTGCAATAAATAGTATTCTAGCAATGAATTCGTTAAGGGCAATCAACTAATATTTCCTCTCTCGCTGTTATTATTTTCATGGTATTGAACGTAAATTAACGCAATTGGAAATGGAAGATGTTGGCCCACCCGGCATCGCCCGGTGAGATACCATTGCATCGGTTTAGGCGGCGTGAAGTTTGCCCTTGAGTTAACTTTTGCTCATTGAGTTGACGTTTCGTCGCTGTGCCGATGTTTGCGGTTACCAGGGTGGGACCCCAAAAATAACATGATGGACGCTCCAGGCCCAAAGTACTCCGTAGGTAAACTCGCCCCCCCATTCGGATCTCCGGGCGGGGGCTGGCCTTGGGGCCCCATCAAGGGTTCCTCTAACAACACTCAACGAAGAAATGGTGTTGCATCTGCAGTTGCTAACCAACCCAGAATTAGCAACTACAAAATTATTTCTGCAATATTAGAGGGCTTAACACGAACATCACGAACTGACGAAGAACCTCGACAGCCTAGAACATCGAAGACAGGTTGGGGATTTGACTCTCTTTTACAGATATTTTCATGGAAAGTGCTCGGCTGACCTTGCCCTCTTAATTCCGCCCAGAGCGGCGAATAGCAGAAATACACGACGAACCACTGCCGCCCATCCATATGTGGTTAAGATTAGTACTCCTCGAACTTCTTTATTTAAGAATTCTTTCATTTGCAGGACTCCATCCTTATGGAACGACCTTCCCGAGGTCGTTTTTCCCAACGAATATAACTCGAACGATTCAAAACCAACGTGAATCCCTTTTTGCGCACACGCACCACGCCCAGAGTACCCTAAAGGATTTTTCCTATAGTGCTTGTGTTTGATCATAAAAAAAAGCAAGGTGTGTTACAAGAAACAAGCAACATTGATGATAATGTTGAATTTTGTTTTATAAAAATTGTTGGTAATGGCCACTTTCACTTAATTATATACTTTCGGAAATTATAAAATAATGATTTAAAATAAATCTTTAACAAACAATTTAACCCGTTGCATACATATTATGTTCTTATGAACTTTTATTTATAAAATGCTATTTGCGTTCCTAAATAGAAAATAATTATAAAATTTGGGCGTTCCGTTTGAAAATATACAGGGTCTTATATGGAAATGACTCATTATATTTGAACTTGAGATGAAAATAAATTGAAGAAAAATAACCATAAATGGCGCTTTGACTTATTGAGCGATATACACTTTACATGAAATCCGAAAATTTACGTGGTCGCTACTGACGACGTTCGCAATCAATAATTTAATGAGGCAGTCTCAAGTCTCAAAAGAGGTCAGCGCATTGTAGGCGGTGTTGTCATATTGCAACACATAATAATGCAACGTGTTCAGTTTTTGACAACAAGACGCTTTGACCTGCGTTATCACTTCTTTTTTAGAAAAAAAAAACTACAATTTTATGGTAAGTACTCTGTTACCCTCGATCTTATTTTAAAATAATCCGTTAAATTCCATAAAAAATAAAACACAAAAAGTATGTTTTGCAACAGAACCAATAGTAGATAATATCACACAAATTTGAAATCACATCACAACATTTATTATTATGAATTATTTCACAACAGAAAAAATCGGGTAATGCTACAACTAACAACTGACATAAGGTGACTTTTCTCGCTTAATAGTCCAAAGCGCAATTTCCATTAATTTTATTCAGTTTGTTTTCATCTCAAGATTTGTTGGTTTAAATATAACGTGATTTCTTTTAACACCCTGCATATACAGGGTCCGCAAACGAAGCGTGGACGGAAGATTAAATCGTTATCGAAGAACTTATCAAGAATACTAAAATAGCTTGACATATTGGATTAAAAGCGGCATGTTTTAAAAATATTTTACATTATACAGGGTGGCCCAAAAAAGTGTGACAGCATAAAGTTATATTTTTTTAAATGGGACACCCAGTATTTTATTGCATATTTAGGTTCGTACTACTATCGTTTATAAGTGCCTCAAATTTTATTTAATTTGGTTATGTAGTTTCGGAGAAATACATTAAAAACTAAAAAAAAAAAGTTTTGCAGTCCTGAATAAAAAAATAAAAAAAAACAGTCCAGAACTATTTTTTTAACCTCGGCATTGAGTGAAATTTATGACAAGAGGTCTAGAGATACTATGAATGTAATTGTGTTTATTTATTTTATACAGGGTGTTCATAATAAGCTTTCAAAAATCTCACATTTTAAAATAATTTTTCTCAAGTATTTCAAATGGAACACCCTGTATATTATTTGGCTATTTGACGTAGAATTCATATACAATTTTTTTTTGTAATACAAGCATATAAGTTATATCCAGCCGTTTTCGAAATAATTATAAATATCATAAATTATGTTGTTTAAATAGAGTTTTTATTGGGAAATTTTTTTATAGGCGACTAGACTAATAATTGTAAACTAACAGCTTCCTTTTACTTAATTTAATGATTTTCCTCTACTGTCAACGCAACTCTTAATTCATTTTCTTCATTAATAACGGGTTTATTGATTATCATCCTTTTTGTGTACGCAACGCTTCCTGTTGCTACAAATCTTTGCAACAACTTCTCGAAGGTTTCTCGGCTTACTCGCAATATCTGGATATCTTTCAGCATACACTCGGCTCGCGAGGAGGCAATTTCTTGCACATTCACCCAGTATAAAAATCATATTTACCATTTCTAAAGTTGTAAAATTCGACATTTTGTGTAAGTTAGTAATTAATTTCGATGACTGAACAAATTTAAATAATTTTATTTGGCTGTCATAGTGACAATTTAAACAAAACAAAATCATGGCAACTCGATTAAGAACAAAAAATAAAACTAAATAAATAAAAGTAGCAAAAATGTAGGCTTTTAAAATTTATATCGAAATAACTAAAATACGGTAAACTCTAAGAGTAATAGGAAGCTATTTTGAACATTTACTTTAGTTTACAATTATTAGTCTAGTCGCCTATAACAAAATTTCCCAATAAAAACTCTATTTAAACAACATAATTTATGATATTTATAATTATTTCGAAAACGGCTGGATATAACTTATATGCTTGTATTACAAAAAAAAATTGTATATGAATTCTACGTCAAATAGCCAAATAATATACAGGGTGTTCCATTTGAAATACTTGAGAAAAATTATTTTAAAATGTGAGGTTTTTGAAAGCTTATTATGAACACCCTGTATAAAATAAATAAACACAATTACATTCATAGTATCTCTAGACCTCTTGTCATAAATTTCACTCAATGCCGAGGTTAAAAAAATAGTTCTGGATTGTTTTTTTTTGATTTTTTTATTCAGGACTGCAATACTTTTTTTTTTAGTTTTTAATTTATTTCTCCGAAACTACGAAACCAAATTAAATAAAATTTGAGGCACTTATAACCGATAGTTATACGAACCTAAATATGTAATAAAATACTAGGTATCCCATTTAAAAAAATATAATTTTATGCTCTCACACTTTTTTGGGCCACCCTGTATAATGTCAAATATTTTTAAAACATGCCGCATTTAATCCAATATATCAAACTGTTTTAGTATTGTTGATAAGTTCTTCGATAACAATTTAATCTTCCGTCCACGCTTGGTTTGCAGACCCTGTATAGAGCGTGTGAAAATATTGGCACCATATGGAGAACTTTCTTGTCTGTGATTTTAGGCAAAAAACTATTATTCATAAAAAGTTTTGCTTAGGGAACTTAAAAAACTCCCAATCCCCGAAGAAAATCACAAATATAACGTACAGGGTTGTCAGAAATAAGAAAATGTGAAAGAATGCGTAAAAGACTAATTTTTTTTTACAAAAAGTTGTTAAGAATCAAGTTGAATGTTAAAATATAACATAACAGTCATCTACGAAGAGAAAATATTTTCATCCGTTTTTTTTTTGCCAAAAATATGGAAAACATCGTTATTTCTAAAGGTAAAGTAATATTTCTAAAAGTACAAGACATCTATGAAATAATCAGGTGTCAAGATAAACCTCAATATTGCTTAAAGATTAGACTTATGAACCACGAAAAAGTAGAAATTGTGCTTATTGTGGCAAATAATGAATTACACAAGACTGCGATTTAGAAAAACCCCCCGTAAAAATGATGGTAGCTCAGATGAAGCCTAATAATAGAAAAACTTTTTTTTTCTTTTTAATGAAATGTTTCCCATATCTGGGGCACGAAAAATAAATAAAATTATTTTTTTTGTAGTAAAATTGATTCTGAACAACTTTTTCCTAAAAGTTTTTTTGTATCATGTAATAAATGTACAGGTGTCCCATTTTCTCCGTAACTGTTAGTGCTATCAGAAAAGTAATGTAGGTGTCATGTGCTCTTTTTGGGTCAAACTTAAAATGGTAAAATCAAAATTTGAAAATTTTCGCTCGCTTGAGATACGGGCGGAAATCAAAAAATTGACAATTCCTAAATTACCCTATATTTTCTTAGTTAAAAAAGATACGGAACAATGTTTTATACAGAAGTTTATTTATAATGATTGTTGAATAATCTACCGTTTTCAGAATAAGTATACGGGGTCAGGTAAAAAAGTTATCGGACCTAATCTCATTTTTTTAAATGGAACACCCTGTATATTTTAATCGAAAAAGATAGCATTTTAAACTCTCTTTTCAAATTTATAACACACCATAGATGATAGATATCATCAAATTTTTCAAAATGTTGATATTAATTGTTTTTCACAAATGAATATGTAAAAAATTAAATTGATGTTAAAAGTTAATAACAACTAGAATGTCAACATAGTTGTCTCTAGGATATTATTTTTTGTTTCATGGCCTACTTTGGTTTTAAGCTATAAAGTTTAAATAAATCGCCTAGGAAACCAATATCATCCATGGTGCGTTATATATTTGAAAGGAGAATTTAAAATAGTATATTTTTAGATTAAAATATACAGGGTGCTCCAATTTAAAAAATGAGGATAGGTCCGATAACTTTTTTACCTGACCCAGTATACTTATTCTGACGGCAGATCATTCAACAATCAATATAAAGAAAGTTCTGTATAAAACATTTTTCTGTATCTCTTTTAACTAAGAAAATATATAGGGTAATTTTGAAATTGTCTATTTTTTGATTTTCCCGCGTATCTCTTAAGCGAGCGAAAATTTTCA
Source organism: Barypeithes pellucidus (assembly GCA_963991005.1). Taxonomy (NCBI): domain Eukaryota; kingdom Metazoa; phylum Arthropoda; class Insecta; order Coleoptera; family Curculionidae; genus Barypeithes; species Barypeithes pellucidus. The sequence goes on from OZ022556.1 coordinate 94,066,301, forward strand.
AATTTTGATTTTACCATTTTAAGTTTGACCCAAAAAGAGCACATGACACCTACATTGCTTTTTTGATAGCACTAACAGTAACGGAGATGCCCTATAAAAGTGTCGAAAATGGGACACCCTGTACTTTACCCTTAGCATTTTGGCACATTTTCTTATTTTTTGACCACCCTGTACGGTATATTTGTGGTTTTTTCGTTGAATGGGAGTTTTTAAGTTAACCAAAACTTCTTATGAAGTTAAATGATTGCAGATAAAAGCTTTTTAATATGGTGCCAATATTTTTACACACGCTGTATACTATATATTAAGATTAAGTACCAAGTATTCTAAAAGCGACTGGATTTTATATCCTCTTAATACAAAATAGCCAAATTTGAACCTAAAAGGTAATTTATAACTGTCTATAACCCCTTTCAACGACAACAAAGCCGCTATATTATTATTCTAAAATATTTTATTAGCTCAGATTAAATACCCATAGTCCTATAAGCTCATATTTTACATCTCTATGTTATGCACATTTTGTATTAACTTTGAAATATAACCCCTAAACGCTCGCCATAAAAACTATAAAGTTGCACATTTGTGCATTCATCTCTGCCGGTAAAACCTCCGACGTGCTAATTTTTAATAACCATAAATCAGATTAAAAAGCTATAAAAATATTAAAGTATATCATTTGAGAGAACGGCTTTGTGTCCAGACGAAAAAGGAACATAAATTTTCATATTGGCGTTTATATTCTGAAATGGTACAATTTAAAAAATACGCGATACGATTTCAACCGAAATTCGGCTCCCGATTTCGTACTTGCATATACTTTTATAGCAATTACCGCACGGAAAATTTCAATTTACTATAAAAATAATAAAACTAACCATAATTTATGGCTCTATATGTGACTGGAATAACTTTTATTAAGAAATTTCATAATATAGCTAAATTTTCGGGGGTAATTACACTAGTGCTTAAAAATTTTCGATAATTTTGCATGAAAGCTTATTGCCTAAAAACTACATAATTTTTTACATTTTCTGGCAACTAGGTTGGGCATCTATTTCATTCTTTCTCATTTATTGAATAACAAGCTTATGGCGTTCCTCATCCATTTGTAGATATGACCAAATTGATTTTGGGTTCGAATGTCCCGTGATTTTAATAAGCTGCTGCTCACCAACTCCCTGCTTGGCTAGTTTTCAAACAGTTGTTACGCGTAAAGAATTGTTGGTTATTTTTGCCAACTAGAGTGTTCTTGTACCAGTTTCCTGATGTTTTCCAGAATGGGTTTTCTGTTAAAAATAATCGTTCATGATTAATCTGGTTTCTTTTTTGTATAAATTTGTCAAAAGGACGTATAGGACAAATATCAGAATTCCTCGTGTTTGAAATTAACCATTTAGAGCTTGTACAAGGTTTTCTCCTCCCTGTGCGGTTTTCGAAAAAATAGGATTTTACTCTATACGCCCTGTGTTGTCCCCACTACTGTTAGTTTCCCTTTTAAAATACCTTCTCTCTTCACAAAACATCATAAATTCACGCCAGACATATTGCTTGCTATTTTTAGTGTTTTTTTGGGACACTCTGTGCGATCTTTTCTTGAATTACTTCGATTGATTCCTTTCCAAAACGTGACATTTTTGGAACTAAACTTGGAACAACTAGAATGTCAGACTGACATATTATTCCAATAATGGCGCTGTAAGAAAGTTACTATGGTTTTGTGTTCAATAGCTAGAGGGGTTGTTTTCGATAGCTAGGTGTATTGTATTGTTTTCGGAGGTAATTACACTAGTGCCTAAAAATTATCTGAGAATTTTTATGCACGAGTGTAATTTAGGGAGAAAATTACTCGAATAATGGTTAAAACAACTTTATATTACAACTTTTAAATAAAGAACTAAAAAAATTAGTAATTATTAATAACGCAATTGTAATAATATTTAATATTTGAGTTTGTAGCTGGAAAATAAGATTTATTTTTTTAAACGTCAAAAAGTGTCATTATCTTTGTCAATAAACAATAAAAACTTGGCGTGTTGTTTTCGATGTAATCAATCGAAAACAACACCTCTAGCTTAATGTATGAGGGTAATTTTCGATGTAATCAACCGAAAACAACACCTCTAGCTTAATGTATGAGGGTAATTTTCACCCAAATTTTTAGTAAGGTAATAATTACAAAATTATTTAATAAACCATTTGTATGAAAATTTTTTGTAAAATTTATTAAAATCTTTTGTAAAAATTTAGACACACACGGTCTCACCAGCGGTCACTCATTCATGTCGTAATATCGCGTTGCGTCGGTTGACTTCCTCAATCGATAGTATGTTCCCTGTATAAGTTCTCCACCAATTAGTTGTTACTCAGAGCGAAATCCCAGGGATCCGTTGTCATCTAACATTGGCCAATATGGAGCACAGAATGTTTCTAAAAAGACGATATAGCAATAATTTTCAAGAATTGTATGTTCTTTTAGTAGTTACTGTGACGCCTCTGGTAAATTTTTCATTTTAATTTCTCCAAATGTTTAAAAGTAAGCCTACTAGACTGATTGTTTTGAAAAGTCATCGTGAATTACATTAACTGATGCGTCCCCTATCTGTGTCTAATTCCAAATTAAATTTAATTGATGTTAATGAAGTTATAACTAAAACACGATCGGGTTTGTGTACTTAATGCAGGACCGGAATTCGATACAGTTTTAACCGATCTCTATATACCCAATAAAAGTTCTTAAAGGATTTATAATAGGAGTAGGGGGGGGGGGGGGGGGGGGGGGGGTTGCTCGGTTTCTTTTAAACCTAATACTTATATGTCTATAAGTAATAAAGTGTGTTCAAGCGAAACACAGGAGTTTGAGGTTGGATTCATATACATGAATAACAATCCTATCATATCTTTCACCACCGAGTTATCTCGGAAAACAACCGTTAGCTTCAAAATGATGAGCAGGATTCAAATGGTTGCATGTAAAGCAAAAATAACTAAAATATTCAAAGTTTAAAAGCATTTATCAGTGACCTCCATTAAGGTAAAAAGGTGTGACAAACTATAAGAAAACTATTAGATAGAATTTGTTAAAATTTTGAATTTAGCTTCGAAATGTAGTACTAGATGATTATATAACGTTGAATTTTTCAAAAAAGAATGTAATTTTTTCCAAAACGGTAAATAACGTTTAAAGTGACAAAATATGGTTATACAGTCATTTTTGAAAGTATTACATTCACTATCAATAATCTCAATTAATTTCATGCCTTAGTTTTAATGCAAAAAATGTCACACCGAGGTTTTCAGAAAAAATATCTAAAATCGCAACTATCTAAAGTGATTTGGCAACGCTTCGGGTGATCAAAGGCAGAATAATAAGTAAAACGTCTCCTACTCCATCGGTATAGCCTGCCACAGCGCTTGCTCGTCGTGTCTTGGAATGTCGACGTTGTCTCATTGTTCAATGACTTATGCTGTCACAAATCGGACCACGCGGTTGGTAGAAAAATTTTCAAAAAGACACCTTTGAGAAACGATATCAGAACCATGCTTTGAAATCAAGAAATTACATATAGTTAATTAAATAATAGATTTGAAGGAACTTGGAAAGTACCTACTATACTGGACCTAATCCAAAGGGAACAAGTCATGGAGGTACAATGCCATGAGACTGTAGAGCTACGAAGCTATGGTTTGTTCCTATCTAAGCCCCCGCCTACGATCAACCATTATGTCTCATTGGTTATAAATTATTAACGTACAATTGCTCATCATTTAAACTGGTTACATTGGCTACAGAACCCAGTCAATAAGCATACCAGAAAATGTTTTACTTTCATAAGATTGAGAAGAAATATATGAACATATATATTATTGTTTGATGGAGATGACATTAGGAAAGTTCTGAAGCCCTTTATCAGCACAGCAAAGCTTATTAAAGTATTAATATATTTATTGACTAGGTAAATTACAGACTCGCGATGATACTGGTCAGTGAACTTGAATAGCATCTGATATTTGTGAAATTTGCTGTGCAGTTGTACATTATTTCAGTTTCTGACACCGTTCTTCTTCTTTTTTCGAAAACTGTTCCTAGATTGAACTTTCTGTCCTCATAGTACAAATCCGAATATTATCGGATAGAAAAACTGGAAGCTAGATGTTTTCTACTTAATAAAACAGGCCCTGGCTATGTAGTTTTTTCTTTCCCTAATCAGCTAGAAACCTACGACGAAAAATTTTTATAAAGTCCGTCTCTGTGTGCAGGCAAATTGTTTTTATAAATTAATTGGCCAGATTTTATTATGTGTCGTGGTAAGAAATGCACAACTGGCAAACACATGCCAAGAATAACCGGATGTGCCGTGCCACCGATTGATTTGAGGGAATTCATATTGGGATCTCTTCTCATATACACCTAAATTATAAATATTATTTTATTTTATTAAAAAAAAATTTTATTATAAATTTAATCAGTAAGCGACCTCAATTTTGATGTCGTTACTTTTTGTAGCATTTAAGTATTAAACCGTGGTCTTTCCCTATACAAGGTGTTATGGAAACTACGTATTATATTTAAACCGGCAATTCCTGAGATAAAGACAGATTGAAGAAAAATAGCCATAAATGGCGCTTTCAATTCAGTCAGCGGTAAAAGTGACCTGACGTCAAACCAGAAAAACACCTGTGTGGCACTGCGATACATGTAAGCAATCAAGGAATTCTGGCCGGTGTTGTCATATGTACACCTTAAACTCTTTAGACAAAATAAAATAATTTAAACACTTTTCCATCCTGTAACACCTTCTTGTACAACTAATTGAAGAACATTTACGACGGACTATGTTTTATACAACCCGAAAAAACATATGGAATAATAATAGCCACGTACGTCACTAGGTCAAATGCTAATGACCTATTGACGCCTTACATCGGCTGAGCGAAGTTGCTTTATATAGCGCCGAACGCGTGCGTCTGTTAGTTCAAGACCAACCAGCGGCCGGATACGTTGTGGCTATTCGATCACCAACACACTCTCAGCGATCCGCTCTGTTTTTTCGCTATACGCGTGTATCTTGTCCGTCCATAAATAATCTTTTAATATTGTTTTTATTGACGCGTTTCTTCTGGACTTCAAATTTCTCGCGTGTAATAAAATCTAATAATCTGTAGTATAATCTGTATTATTGTATTTTCAAAAGCTAACTATCGGTTCTGTTTCACTATTACTGTATGTTATGTATTCTATGAGAACCGATCAAAAAAAATGAAGGAATTTAACTATATATATTTTAAATAGATGAAAAATAAAGTATTGTATACACCACAGGGGTTATTAGACTATAATACCCGCTCGAGTATATGAGCAGTTTTTACCTCGAGCGATCACACTACCAAGCAGCACATTTCGGTCGCCGTCAAGCGATGCTCGGGTATCGAGTGAACGGTAACAAGCGACGATTTTTGCTTAAATTTATAACTCGAGCAGTTTAATAATAATCGAGTGATGTCGGTTATTTCAATAATCGGGTACTCGCTCGAGCGGTCACAACACTAATTAAGAGGGCAGTAAAAACAGCAGAATGATATTAGATAAGAAAAATGTTCTTCAAGTCGATATGACAGCTGTCAAATAGTATTTAGCTGTAACAAATTTTTTAATTTCTCATTTCCCTTCTTATATTTTAATTATGTTACCGAAAAGACGTAGCCACAATATATCAATAAAAAACACCTTTTCAGGCATGTTTAGGTATCGAAAATCGCACAATAATTCCATGAAACCAGCGATCATAAAATATCGTGTCGACGATTCTTCATTTGTTTTTCGATCGACGCTAGATCGTGACGATTGGCCGTTTTTAAATTAATGATTTAGTCTGGAAGCTTTCAAAACAGAAATTACTTTGAAATTTATCGATTAAAACAACTCCGTGTTATGACTAAATTAGTAATATTTCGAATTCTTGCTCGGCTATAAATTTGTAATAAAATCTCAATTTTATTTCAACCGAGCTCTGGTATTTCACACTTTGGTTGTGAGTAAATTAATTCTTGTTTAGATCGTATAAGGAGTTTAACATGCAGCCGTAATAAAATGATTTATTATACATATAGTCTACGTTGCCTGCGTAGAAGCGATTGAAGTACATCTTTTATTACGAATACAGGGTGTTAATTGAGTATGTGCAGTAATTTTAAGAGACGATTCCTTGGGTGATTCTAAGACGAAAAGTTCATATAAACATGGGTCCGCAAATGCGTCGTTTTTCGGTTTTTCGTAAGTATCTTAAATATCCTTTTGTCGATATTGTTGAAATTTGGCAGTTTTATTTGTGGTATTAAGGAGCTAATTTTGTCCTGACTAGATTAAATTTATTGAGTCCAGTGGCGTCCCGGGCGGCACCTTAACCCAAATAAGGCGGACAAAAAAAATGTTGCAAAAATGTTTGTTTATTGGCTGTGTTTTAATTTTAAGCTTTGTAGACAGCTAGAAAAATATTGAAAAAATCAGGTACCCGTATTTTTTTTTGTAATGATAGGTCCTTTAAAAAGTACTTTAGCTCGATGACCGACGATTAACATTAAAATAAAGAAAAAGTATTAAATATAAAAACTGTTTATTTATAAGAATATTGGTAACTAAGCGAAATTTAAAAACTAAGACTGTACGCGGTAGAGGTAAAAACATTGTTTTGGATGTCCAACATTGCATTTGCTACAAATAAAATTTACTTTTTTTGTGCAAATTGGGAAAATATTTTGTCAGCTCATCGGAAATCTTCAACACGACACTAGAACCTAATCCCAAGTTTTTATATTTATCTGGGATCATGCAGGAAGATCCCTGGGAGGGATCGAACCATTCAATATTTATATCCCTTCCGTTTCGGCTTTCCCCTAATGAAGTGTTTGGTGCCATGTCGGCGGTGATATGGAATCATAGATTCATCTGAGCTTCTTCAATGGGAGCAAATTCGAAAAACTTTTTATTTAGTATCTCTATAAATAGCCTATTCTTGGCGAATTTATCATCTGCATTCAAATTATTATTGTCGCAACAATGAATATTTTGCATAATGAATCTGAAGCAGTCTCTGGATATTGCGTTTCGTTCAAGATCGTTTTTAGTGTCAGTTGAGTTTTCCCAATAGATAGGTTTTCGAGGTAATGGAATGTATCCACTTAGAATAAGATCGCCCAAAAAAGATCATATCTCAGATGTAGATATATCACTTGCACGGTTATTTTTGGACGCATATACCTCATCAGTAATTGAGTCATTCGCATTTTCTGGTGGAAATATTGTTATAGAAGTTGGTACTTCTTGAGAATCACCATCCTCAAAATTCTGGAGTTCTTCCATGAGTTTATATAATTTTAGCGGGCGTCGATCTCTAAAAAATAATTTTATCATAGTAGTCCCCTATACAGCTAAAAAAGCCCTTTTAAAAGGCTAATGCCATTTTCGAAAAAAACATAATGTAACATTTGTCATGAATTATATAAATAATGATACAAGAGCCCATAAATAACAGCATATTACTAGGTATCTTGCAAATATTTATTAAACTGTTTGTTTTTGTCTTAGTTATTTCGATTATATCAATCAAACAAGCAATCACAAAATTTTACTCAAAAATGAATATTGATCATAAAGCAATACAATTCGTTAGAAATGTCATTCCAACTCTAAAATCACTGGTGCCATCTATATATATAAGAAGTAAAAACTAAGCTGCTATAAGAATAATAAGATATCTACTATTATACTACTACTATTATTTGGGTTAACGAATATTATTGGAAAAAAAGTAAGCCACTGGCTTTCTTGGAACTTTTATATTTTTCTCGGATTAAGCAACTAAAAATACAACACGTCTCTTAAATTTTTTTCGTATCTTACTTTGTTTTCGAGAAAGAAAATAAAAACCACTTTGATGCATGTCCCTGAAGATGCATGGTCATTTTCTTTTTTAATCAAGGTTTGCTTTGGAAAATAATTGCAGCATTTAACTTGACATTTGTCAGCTTATTTATATGGTATTAATTTGTTGTCTTCAGAAAGTATTTTTCGTGATTATTTTTTGTTCCATATGGTTCAGTTTACTAATTGTGAAATGGCAGATATGCATTTCTGTTATGGAATGGCTCATGGAAACTCTTATGCTGCAAGACGTATTTGTCATGAAGGATTTGCTCAACTTGTAGTGCCCAACGCAAGAAATTCTGTAAGTCTCCATGCACGACTGTCTGAAACAGGCAGTTTTAAGAGATCGATGGTTGTCATCGGAAGGCCTGCTGCAACTATAAGAACAGTTCAATTTGAAGAAGCTGTAAATGAAATTGAAACAAATCCTAAGGCCAGTACCCGGAAAATAGCCGACTTATTGAACATTTCCCATGTAAACAATATGGCAGATTTTAAGAAACCAGCAGTTATATCTCTATCACATACAACGTGTGCAAGCTTTATTGCCCTAAGACTAGCTCGTGATAATTGGTTACGCAGTAAAATCATAAGAAATCCAGGTTTTTCTTTCATTCACACCCTGTATCTTGAAAACGATGCATTTGCGGACCCATGTTCATATGGACTTTTCGTCTTAGAATCACCCAAACAATCGTCTCTTAAAATTACTGCACATACTTAATTAACATCCTTTATAGTATAATAATCGTTAACAATCCATTTTTAAATAATTAATCGCTGGTAGTTAGCGCCCGTGAATAATAGTTCATTACTCACATGCCGTAACCAATCACATCAAATAATTTTTCTTATTTACAGTTCTAATCCAATTTAATTGAGATGCAGCCGTCATAAAGTGGAATATTATGTTGTCAACGTTTCCATCGTAAAAGTCATTAAAATGACACTACAAATATTGTAAAATAATCATTAACATGCCATTTTTAAGTAATCAAAGTAGTCCCTATTCACTGGTAGTTAGTATCCGTGAAAAATGATTCATTACTTACACGTTGGTTTAACTATGTAGTGTTTCTAAGGTCTGATGATGCCCGCATAGTGCGAAACATGTAACCCAAAGAAAAATTTTCATTTTTAGAGCGTCTTTTTAACCACCCAGGTTTAATTATCAGGCCTCTTCGAGAACAATAGACGATTTTTTCCAAAAGTATTATCGCTCGCTGAATAATATATACAGGGTGTTCCTTAATGACGTGCAAAAATTTCAGGATGTGATTGCTTAGGTCATTTTATAAAGAAAAGTCCATATGAACATATGTCCGCAACAGCTTCAATTTTTTGCTACTGGGTGTTGAATTTTTATTTTTTAAATGGTTATTTTTTAATATCTCCGAAAGTACTTTAGATATTATTTTCAATTTTGGTATGTGCCAATAGGATATAGAGCCACAAATTTTAGTTAGAAAAGTTATTCAATTGTTGCACCAGTGGCGTCCCTGCAAACATGTCCTCTGATATTTTTTACAAGAAAGATGGTACGCCACTGACTTTTTCCATTCTGATTAGCCTGGTCAATTCTACGTGAAAACGGTCTCTTGAGTTTTTCGCGTCAGACGCACCGTTCTTGATTAAAACCACTAAATTCATATTGAAACTCACCATTATTAACACTGATAAGATAATTAATAATAAATTTTGTTTTATAAAAATTGTTGGAGTGGGCAATTCGATGCGAAGACGGGCGGAAGCATGCCTTTTAAGTCTTAGTGAAGGTGGCCATTTCCAACAATTCTTATAAAACAAAATTTATCATTAATTATTTTATCAATGTTAATAATAGTGAGTTTCAATATGAATCTAGTGGTTTTAATCAAGAACGGTGCGTCTGACGAGAAAAACTCAAGAGACCGTCGGTGCGTCTGACGAGAAAAACTCAAGAGACCGTTTTCATGTAGAATTGACCAGGCTAATCAGAAAAATACCATCTTTTTTGTAAAAATATCAGAGGACATGTTTGCAGGGACGCCACTGGTGGAATAATTGAATAACTTTTCTAACTAAAATTTGGAGTTCTATATCCTATTAACACATACCAAAATTTAAAATAATATCTAAAGTACTTTCTGAGATATTAAAAAATAACTATTTAAAAAATAAAAATTCAACACCCAGTAGCAAAAAATTGAAGGCGTTGCGGACATAATATGTTCATATGAACTTTTCTTTGTAAAATGATTTAAGGAATCATCACACCCTGATATATTAAGACGGGCTCAGACGACTGGTGTACTTGGCCACCATTTGTAATGGCGTATTCTTGCCACCGACCTATAACTATGGATACGTACAACTTATGGGGTGCGTAGTAAAAAGTTAAATTTTATTAGTGAAAAAATGGGTTGGTGCGCACGGTTTACCGGTCATATTTTTAAAGGTCGCTCGTCGGTTGTCTTGCGCACAATCTGCACAACCCCGCCGTATTGGTGCCGGATTGGTTGCCAACCAACGACATGAATCAACGACGACCGTGCAGAACCGAAATCAGTCGTAGCGCTGTAACGATATTAAAAATAAATCTATCGATACGTGGACAATAGATATCAAAATTAATTCTAAAAGTGGCTTTTCAGTGATTCCTATATGCGAAATAATAGTTTGTTTATTTCCCAGTAAAGAAGGCCTTGCCATCTGACGATCAGCTTTGTTTACGGCAGTCGTCTGTGCCCAGCTTCAGACGGTAATATTAGAGAGATGTGCACAAATCTACTAAATCATGATAACAAATGGGTTATTATTTGAATATATTTTCTGCTTAGACCCATTTATGCCACATCATTATCTATTTAGTAATTTAACAACAGAATAAGAAGCCCGTCCTTAATCCCTAAGTTTAAAATATTTTAAATACCTAATATTGCCAAGGTTTAATACGATTGCAGTTTATATACCTGCGTTAATTACCGTGAAATTACCTAGTAGGACTTGTAGACAAGAGAAGCGATTAAAAACATAACGGAATCTGTAATCCTTACTTAGACTTACTATTTTATTGACCGAAATATTTAAAACCGCCTCAATATTTTCCTTCCTTCGAATTTTCAGGCCAGTGGCGGCCCGTGCCTTAGCAATGCGGGGGGTTGTACTTATCGATCTAATAATATACAGGATGTGTGATTTCTTAGGCATTTATATGAAAATAACCATTGGCGCAGCCAGAAATTTGGGTTTGTTGATGATCTATTCTCTTGCACTTGCAGCATATAGGTTTTGTTCGATATTTCTGTAAGTGCGTCGATCAATTTCTGCGGAAAAATTTAATAATTTCAGTCTGACCAAAGCCCTTATAAGTATTTACCTATGCCCAGGAGTGCCAGGATCCGATAAAACAGACACTGTCGGTGTTAACAGCTGATGATTTATTGGTTTATGGGAAAAAACATATTTTTTCTAAGCAAAAAGTAAAAGTAAGGTTATAGATTCATTTCCATTCGCGCCGATCGGGTTTGTTCGGCAATATTGGCAATTGCAAGAAACATTGCAGATTACGTCTCGCGTTTATAACATCACGCAGGATATCTTGCACATGTAACATGTAATCGGAAATATGACCAGATGGGAAAACATCAGTGGAGTAACACATATGAGATGACATGTTTGCAGGGACGCCACTGGTAGACCGATAGAATAATAATAAAATCTGTAGTTTTATATACTATGAACTACGGAATTCAAAAAACAATAACCCCTAAAAATGTCACCAATACCTACTTAGGGTTGTAAAATGGACAATGTGTAAAAATAGGACAGTTGTATAAAATAAACCTGATTTTCTTTTATAAAAATTTTTTTACAAATGCGTTTAACAAATATATAAAATAAAAATGAAATTTTTCTATTCGGGTTTCATAATGGCTACATTATGAAATGCAAAAAAAATTGAATAACCTGCCACTTTATGAAACTGAAATTTTATTTTTTATGTTGGCAGCAAGTAAAGTTCGAATTTTAGGCTTACTTCGATTTCGTTGAAATTTGTTTTCTAGGCATTATGGATTCGACCAAAATGTTTTATAGAAAACTTTAAAATATTAACCTTTATCCTTGCAAATAGATCATTTTTACTAGATATTTATCTGAAATACTTATACTCGGAAATATATAACATGCTGACAGTGTCCGTCAACTAATTTCTAGTCACAACTATAAAACAACATAACCTAAAAATAATAGAAATATCTTGCAGTTTATGCTCTATTTCTAAAGTTTTATTCAATAAAGTACTATTTGTATTTTTAATTCAATATGGTATTATACATATTACTTTATATATATACATATTTATAGTTACTGTAGACATTTCCTGGACATTAATTGTTATCCCTGTCAGATTCTGTGTCGACACAATATTTTGTTCAATAGTAATTATTATTTATTATTTTGTTCAATATTTTGAACTTTGTTCTGCTCGCACCATAACTCAAAGTTTTGCATATTCTTTTAAAAAGTTTTTCTAGATTAATTTCTGCAATTTCTCGTATTTCTGACGGAGTACAACTTTCTTCCCGATTCATTTTTATTAACTTTAATAAAATATTTATTTTTAACTATGACGGATGGGAAGAAGAAGCTTTGTTGTGTTCAATTGTTTCTATCATGGCATATTTGATACTTGTAACATTTTATTAAATTGTAAAAGTATTGCCAACCCAAAAAGAAAATATTAATTCAAATGGAAAAAATGAACTATATTTTTTAAAGTTTTTCAGACTTTAAAGACCCAAATAGAAAAAGTATTATAAAATACACGGTTTATAAGACAATTAGAGCACTTGTACTCTAGAAAACTTCCCTCTTCGCGGGTCGTTTTCAAAATTTAACGCGTGCTCTAAGATAATATCTTATGAATCATGTATCTTAATAGTATACTATTTTGTGTGTTTTAATTGTTGCGAAGGGCAGCTCAATCAGTATTAACCAAATAAAACTAAAAAATAAACTTATTATTAATAAAACGACAAACACCATCGAAAATAACACATTTATTTCCCCAGACAATAAAAATCTACTTACTAATCACGATTAGGTATAGGAACTTTTTCTGGTACTAGATAAAATAAAATAAAAAAACTAAAATAACAGCGATTTCACGTGGTAATGGTTAATATTAATTTATGGTTGGCCGGCTTGAAAAGGCCGGACGGAAACAAAATGTCGGGCGGAGTTAGCAAATTCCCAAATATGGAAAACATATCCGGCTAAAGCCGGCCGTCTGGCAACCCTACCGATACCAATAAAATCAAGTAAAACCTTCCATCACCAAATACCGTAAAATCATAGCTCTGCGCAAACTTATTACAAGAAGTATTAACTCGATGTTCGATTCTATCTACCTGCACCGATATATTTTACCCGGAACTGTCAGGATAACTATTCTTTAATGCATTAGAAATTTAGTACGCCACCGACCGACCCCTTATTCTCGAAATCCCTCTTAGAAATTATCTAATTTAGTTTGTTGTGATATTCTGAACAGACCTTTAGCAGTGTTACGGCGGCTTTCTAAACTATTTTGTTCCTTTTTGAAAGATCGCGCGTGCCATGACGCGAAACATTTGATGATTTTTTTACTTTTGACAGTGTGATTCAAGGTCTTGATTAAGAGTGCGGGCTCGCGATACTTTTAGACAGTTGTTGTGAAGTAGTTAATATACAATCAATGTTTTAAATTAATAATTATTAAAATAGAGCCCCGAAGGCTCTATAAATTGTAGAACTGTGAGTGCGATAAGAAGAGTGGTTTTCTGACTTGGAATTAATATTACTAAGTACTTCAAGATGTCTCTGAAGGCCGAGATCGCCGAGGTAAAAATAGAATATTTGAATCCCTATTTGTAATATTTAAATATTATTTTAGCCGTTAGTAACAGATTTGTTACAGATGTATCATTCTTGAAACAGTTTTTATTGTATTTCTGGATAAAAATGTATCCAGCTGTGTATGAAGAATACGCAGCACAACTTACTGAGATCAAATATTATTATTGCTATTAATCATATTTTTTAAGGTTATAAGGTAATTATGGACAATTAATAACCTGTTATTTTGTTAATAATGAACCCATTTTAATAATTTTTTGTTTTAACTGATAAATCAGATTATAGAGTTTAGGGCAGAGTAGTTTACGTCCTTGTACGCAAGCGGAATGCAAAATCATTAAAGCCGTATTAGAGTCGGCAATTTTTGTCGGCAATTATAATTCTCCTCGTTCATTGCGGGCGCAATGCGAGAATGGAATCCGTATTACAGTAGGCAATTCTAGTCTTCTGGCAATAAAAATTGCACGGATTCATGCGCAGTACATGGTTCTCGATCAGCTGTCTAGCATTGCCAGAAATTGGGCACGCGCCATTTTCATTGCCATTGCCGGTGCAAGTCTGGGTAAAGATGGATTATTCTGTTATTTCTAAATGTTTATTAGTTGGTCGAAGTAGCTATGAACAGCTAATGGCTATTTAAACTAACTGGTACTTAAATTAACAGTTCACATTCTTTATTAAACATATGTACTGCTAATTCGTAGCAACTTTTTTGAACTGATATTTGTAAGTAGCAGTAGCTGCTTTAATCGAACTCTCCGGTTTGATCCCTTTTCGCGCTTTGTAAGCACGAGGCGAATTGGATCTGCCCTTGCCGTTAGAATAATATGGCGAGCATCCGCCCGTAATCGGTACGCCAACAGAAACAACGATAATCGGAGGAGAGAGACGGAAGGTAGGCGATCGGGGTTCAGACTTCAATTTTTAGCACTGAAAAACGGAGTTTTCTCTTTTTATGAAAACGCTGCATTATTTCTCACGAAATGTTGGACAAAAGATGTTTAAATTTTATTAATAATTGGTGGAAAATTCATAATTTCTTTCTACATGGAACAGTGAATAAAATTAAATCTAAAAATAAAATATTATATATTTTCCTCCAATTCTAATTGCATTACAAAGTTTTTTTTCCTTTGACATTTCTTTCCTGTAGACCGATTAAATATTTCTCATGCCAAAAATTAACTTGCAGCAACAAAATTGCAAAAGTATGGCAGACTGTAATGCGGCCCTAAGGCCTGCAAGATTACCTGCAAGACGCAAGAGATTTTAACCAGAGGCATGCGCAGTTGCGACCCAGCTGATCTATTCTCGCAAAAAAATTTTGTAATTTCAGTCTTGTCAAGACCCTTGTAAGTTTTTGCTTATTGCCAAGACCCGATAAATGTCCCAGCATGCTTGACAGCTACTTTCGGTCTTAACAGCTGATGGTTTATTGGTTTATGGGAAGAAAGCCATGTAACAGTAAGGTTAACAATTTATTTCCATTCGCTTCGATCGTATTTTTTTACAATGTTTGCAATGACCTGCAATTGGAAGAGAGTTACGCCATATAAAACCAAATTGCAAGAAACCTTGCCGGTTACGTTTCGCTATTGCAGTGTTTTGTTGCAAGAGTCTTGCAAGTTATCTTGCAATCATGTAAAACGGCCTTTAGTGTCATATTATTAAAACACGTAGACGTAAAGAAAATATTTAAAGAATTCTATGATACGAATATCCATAAATGAAAGGATAGAAGACGAATCGTAAAGATGTTAATACACAATTGAATACATTCTGCACGAGCCTTTTTACTGAGCATTGCCCATGGGTCGAAAGAGTTCAGACTACCTGCTGTAATTATTTCCGTAAAAATACCTACGTTATTCGATATAATGTGCCATCTGTCAAATATAGCTAAATATTTTTATCTACGTACTCATATAAACATTTTTTATTGTAATTATAAATACCTATTCATAAAATTCCTGCAGTCTGGCACGGCTACTCGTAAAGTTAGAACGATGACGATTTAACTCCTTAGTGGTTTTGGCCCAATATAAGTATTTACTATATATAGTGACACCATTATGGAAAAAGAAAACAGTGACTCTAGTTCATCTAACTCTAGCCCAAGTGTGAAATCCAGCAAGAGTTCTGGATCGGACTCCGCGACTAGTAGTTCCAATAATTCGGGACATTCTTTGCCAGCGTTGGAACCGTGGCCGGTGGCCGAACCTGGGGGAGCCCCAGAATTTGATAACAATGCTGCACTAACATTTATCGAATATAGTGACAAAAATATTTTTATTAAGAAGGTAAGAACGGGTATTCCTAATATGTAATTGGGTGTAATGTATACAGGGTGTCCCGTAACTTATAGGCCACATAGAGCACTTGGAGATTAAGTCATATTTTCTCGTTCTCATGTTGAAGGGGAAAGGTTATTTTCGAACATAAACCATGATTTGAAAACGTTTCAAGGTATCGGTTTGAAAATTCGCCAATTATGATGTTTTTATGAATAAGAAATAAGAATTTGTAGAATACATCCACTGGGTTTAATAAATCTATGATTTTTTTCTCAGCTGTTATTAGGTATTAATCCAAGATTCTCAAAGAAAGGCAATTTCTAAACTAAAAAAGTATAATTGCTGGATCTTATATCTCTCTCTAACCGTTTTCGAGATAATTGATTATGACTTAATCGGTCTAATTTGATGTTTAGTATCTCGAGTTGCTGTATGGCCCATAAGCCATGGGATACCCTGTATAAAGAATATATAACGGTACTTACACTACCCTAGTAATTTATCAGGGTTTTTTCCTCAATTTTTTCCTCTTCGTTGGCCTCATCTGATTTGGTGTTTATGTCTATTGCCCAGAAGTTATGGGACACCCTGTATATATGTTTTTGACTCTAAGAAGTTTAGATAGCAGTAATACAATGGTTAAGGTTCTTCACTCACAAGTTAAAAGTTAAGGGCTAGAGCTAGTGAGGCAATTGGAATGTAATTTTGTGATCAATATCTAGGTACTTTTTTATTCTACCCAGACAGCGTTGAATAGGTATCAGTATTTAACTCTCGGTTATACCGTTTGAAGTTTAATGGCTAAACTTTGTTTCGTACTACCAATAATTCGTAAATTAAAGTTAATAAACTTTAAATTGCAGATAGATAATTGAACCCAAAAGACCACAATATGACGTCTTTTTGGATTAAACAAAGAACTAAAGAAATATTCATGATATGAAAAAATGAAATGGCGAATACTATCTCCAAACGTTACTCCTAGGTTTAAGGCAGCGAAATCCTTACTATCGACTATTTTTTTTTATTGATATCAACCTATTTATTTGTCAGTATATAGCATTAGTACCAACTGTACAAAAAATAATAATAATTTTTTTGGGTTTATAAATATAAATATACGATCCTATAAACTACTAAGTTATCATTATTAATATCATCAGAAGTGTTAAAGAAACATGGTACCAGTGTCAAAATTCGATGCTTTAAAAAACTTAGTGAGAGAAACTGAACTCTATCAGGTTAGTGCTTATTTTGAATTTCGAACTATAAGAAAGACGGATAGGTATGACCAATTCCTAATGCGACATGGTGTCAACGGGCATTTCGTTCTGTAGCGCACGGATACCAACGCGATATGTCTGAGATAGATCGAAATCCGTGTACACCAGGCATTTGTCTCCTAACATAAGTTGTTAGATTTTTACATTGATCCGGTTTTCTTTAACCTTCGATATTCAAAGTTGTTTATAATTCCGACGTAAATAATGCTCTAGTCCAGGGGTTCCTAAACGCTTTCAGTTCACGGTTGGATTTATAAACTCGACGTTGGCGTTGGCGCTAGAAGTTAAACAATGGAACTTGAGCGCTGCGGTTTAAAAACTTTGCTGGCGTTAGTAGCAAATCCGTAGTAGTCCCGTTAAGCCAATCGTATTTCAGTATTTAGGTCACGTGAAGTTACCAGCTGTTTATTTGAAGGTCGAAAGTCACCTTTTCATTAAATGTTTTCTTGACTTGTATCATAGCATTGTAGTCATTTTTTTTTTTGGAAAATTTCTTTTAATATTTACTAAATCCATTTTTATTATCTAAAAACCACCCCGCTGTTAGAACAAAAAAATATTAGGTTAATAGTGGCTTGTGTGAGTCGGAAAAAAAGCCCGAAATATCGAAATATTTTCAGCCGGAACAAGAGTCCCCCCCTGTTTTCGAGGATGGCGGCGTTAGAATTTCTCTTTGGAGTTGCGCGACCCCTCAAAACGGCCAAAAACCAGCCTCCAGAGGGTTTAAACGCGCTTCAAGAGTTTTCCTTGCAGAGAAACACTTTCCCCCCATTTTCGAGGATACTGAGCACGGTGGTGGTGTTGGATATCGCGCCCGACCCCTTCCAACCCCTCCACAGGCCAATACTCGACCCTGAAAGGAGTGAATTTTTTTTCAAATATCAGCGGCAAATATATATTCCCCCTTCGTTTTCGAGGATGCTGAACACGATGGCGGCGTCAGAATTTCACGATCACGATATTCAACACAACCACCGTGCTCAGAATCCTCGAAAACGGGGGGAAAGTGTTTCTCTGCAAGGAAAACTCTTGAAGCGCGTTTAACCCCTCTGGAGGCTGGTTTTTGGCCGTTTTAAGGGGTTGCGCAACCCCAAAGAGAAATTCTGACGCCGCCATCCTCGAAAACAGAGGGGGGGACTCTTGTTCCGGCTGAAAATATTTCGATGCTCGTCCGACTCACACACGCCACTATTTAGTTGCAAACAAATAGGAACGTTGAATGACACCAATCCCAAGTTTGTAAATGCAGTCTACAAACCAGTGTTGCCAGGTGAGGATGATAGGAAATCACCAGAATTGGTGATGAGAAATCACAAGAAATTACCAGATTGAAAATAGTAGTCAAAAAAGAGGTCATATCTTTTATGACCTTATTAGCAAAAAGACTGTCATCCAGCCAAAAATAATGAGCAAAAAAGGTCCTCACCGTACCCTACCCAAAAGTAGCTTGATGAGCGAGAAAAAATGTGAAATTGATGCCTAAAGTATATTTTAGGTCATCCGTTAACAAGAAATATGAAAAAAATCACTAGAAATCGGCTTTTTCATCATCATCATTAAGTTCATCATCACCAGATTACGTATAAAATCACCAGATCTGACCAGACCTGCAACACTGCTCCAAACGGCAACGATGAACGCTGACGCCAACGTCAACGTAGCAAGAATTTATAAATCCAGCTTTAGTATTTTGTCACTGCGCTAGATTTCAGATTTGAATTGTTCATTGGGAATATAAGTAAGTTTAGTTTCTGGAAAAAAAAAACAAAACCATTTACTATATCCACAGCGCTCTAGAAAGCCGCGTCGCACACTTTGGGAATTCCTCCTCTAGTCTACGGTAAGCATGGTGTGAGGATTTCGCCAATGTCGTATCCAGAATACCGTACCAGAACGCACATTATTCCGACGGTTGCAAATCAGTTAACAATCGATACATTTTGTTGGGGTCTGTTTCTGACTGCTTTGCGAACGAACCAATTAACTAGTGATCAAGTTACTTGACCCACCCGAACAGCAACGCCACTGTGTACGAACACATTAAATGACTCAAGAAATCTTACAATTCTAAACTAGGTACTAGTTACCACTGTGGCGCTAATAGATAATGCAAACAATTCAGACAAAGGATCTTGTTTTTCTTTTATATGTAAAGTTTATTAACAATGTGTTGGGTGTAAAACTAAGAGGTTCTTGCAGTTGTTAGGATAATGCCAGTTTATTTAATTTAAGTCCTTTTTTTTATTATTTTTGAAACTTGGCGTTTGTTTGGCTTGGCCTTTATTAGACTCCGTGTGTGGGATTTAATTTAGTGGGCAGTATGAGGTTTAATTAGTTAACATTAAGGGGACCCGACTACGTCCACAATCCAGACGTTATTAGCTTTTTGTGTGTAACTGTTCTTCCGGCTTTGTTCGGGTTCGGCGTTTGTTGGCGTCAAGACAAGGTACTTACTGCATAGCGCTGATTGAATGATAATTCTGAATTTTCATTGCCTCAAAATACCATTTTCTGATATTTGTCATTACTACATAATTAGGTATTATTCAAAATTAACTCTTAATAAAGGTGTTTTCCCGTTCCGGTCATTCCCATTTCGCGTAATATTTAATAATTACCCCTAAACCGTATAGTAAATATAAGTTTGTTTGAATCGCTTTATTCAAAAGAGGTTTTAACCTAGTGTCACCTTAATATAATAAATACAATTTTTAATTTATTCTTATTTAAGAGGATGGTGGAACCAATCGAAATCCCTGATTTGACCCACCGTTCATTTCGCGCTTTGTAGGCACGATGCGAATTGGATCTTCCCTTGCCGTTAGACCAATACGTCGAGCGTCCGCCCGTAATCGGTATGTCGACAGAAACAACGATAAGAAAGAGACGGGGCGTGATCGGGGTTTAGACGTCAATTTTTAGCACTGAAAAATGGAGTTTTCTCTTTTTATGAAAACGCTGCATTGCGTTGAACAAAAGATGTCTAAATTTTATTAATAATTGTTGGGAAAGTTCAATAAGTTGTTTCTACATGGAACTGTAAATAAAATTAAATCTAAAAATCTTTCGAAACAAAAAAATATATACTTTCTTCCATAAATTCTAATTGGATTACAAAGTTCTTTTCCCTTTAACATTTCTTTCCTAAAACAGAAATAAACCCTTGGGAAGAATCCGGAATCCACTTAAGATTTGTGTGTGTCTAGTTTCCTCTTGAGATTCGGTTATTATTGTGATCACATTTGTTTCAAATATGACTTCTTTGCAATTCATCGGGTCTAAACAAGGAAAACGAGTTTTGCTTTATGCAGGTTATAAGTTTTATATTAAACGCCAGAATAAAAATTCCACACTAAGATAGTCAAAAACTTAATCCAATTCAAATTAGATTTTTTTTTGTCATTATTTGCATCTATAAGTTCGCTTATCCTATGACATGCTGTATATGAAGTTTATAAGTCAAATTAATTATTATTTTGTTAAATAAAGCATAATTATAAATTCATTATTGCCTTTTTTCTCGATGACAACAAAGCCAAATCGCTTGTCGATGTGGTTCGAAAGGGGAAAAAATCCCTTTCATATTTATTGCACAACACCTCCGTTGCACGAAACGACACTCTTTTATTATTTTACACGAAACGGGAATGCCCGAAACGAAACTGAACACTTAATAGATTAATTTAGTTTAATTTCGCCTTCTGCAACACAAATTTCCATAAAATGGGGTTGCCGCCACGCTTGTGAGCGATTTGGCGCGAGAGACAAATCGCATACGACGACAAACGACAAGCTGGCCACTGTAAAAGTCATAACTAACCAAGCGACATTAGTTTCCGTCATGCCTCTGTCACGAACGCGTCGAATTATTCTTCAGCAGAAGCAAGTCAAACTTCTGTCCACAGCTTGGCAGTTACAATTTTATTTTTAAAATGTTTATTAGCATCCTGCCTACTTTGAACTTCTGATGTCAAAATTTACTTTTGACAAGGCATCGTAACATGATCCTTTTGTCAAGGTGCATGGTACGGATGGCAATACAAAACTTAATAAACATCGCTGAAGAATCAAACAATACAAGTGGCAAAAATCGTTTAGCAATAAATCGCTTAGCGGCTAAAGCCCTGGTTTTTATTACATTTCGTTACGAAATATTTCGGTGGATTGGAACGGAAAAGTTCTCGTTGGTCATTTGGTCACATCTGTGACTTTTACTGCACTACAAGAGCATGGTTAAAAATGGACGATATTAGTAGATTCATTTGTACAGGGTGACCACGTATTATCTCCCCCCATCTTAACCTTTTTATTTTACGTAATTGAGAAAAATTAAAACGATTGGTATAAAAGGATTTTAAAGTAATATTTGCAATGGGAACATACTGTTTTATTTGATCCAAATTCTACCGCTATTTTTTCCAAATATTCTCCCTCATTTGTATGTCTTTAAAAGTTTTAAATATATGGGTGGATTTTCTTTTACCGTCTATCTATCTACTTTTACTTTCATCTTGTAAGGCACTAAACTCTAGTTTATGGTATTTTACACTCATAGTTAATAAAATAAAAGTTCACAAAATTAATAATCTGCCGCCGAAAAACGTTCAAATCCAAAAGGTTGGATACCGACGAAAATTCGTCATCGAAAAGTTATTCCGCTTGACGTGTGTCATTATTAAGTGACACGGGTTATCGGTTCTTTGTTTCCATAGCAATCACGATTTTCCACAATAATAATCTGCCGCCGAAAAACTCCGTTCAAATCCAAAAGGTTGGATACCGACGAAATTTCGTCAACGAAAAGTTATTCCGCTTGACGTGTGTCATTATTAAGTGACATGGATTATCGGTTCTTTGTTTTCGGATATATCACTAGGCATGCTAGGCTCTAGCCTACGGCCTCGTATTTAAATGGGCCTCGAAAAAAAAAATACAATAATTTAAAATAAAAAATACGATTTTAAATTGACAAATTAAATTAGGCGTGCGGTGCCCCAAACTGGCAACAGGGCAAGAAAATCTACGGCAGAATTAAGAATCGGCGTAACTAAACGCGCTCATTATTTTTACCGACTTTACAATGGACCTATTTTTGGTTATAGGGGGCCATAGGCCCGTTACGAAATTCGGGGTCCCTTATCACATCAAAAAGTGTTTTTTCCTGAATAAGTTATGCAACAGTAATTTATTATGATTTACTAATATCATACGATCACAAGTTAGTGTCGTCTGATATATCCTGTACATAACTCTGTAGGCTATTTCGTAAATTACTTGGTTGCATATTATAAAATAGGTCTCTCGCATAGGGCCTCAACATCATGTTGAGTAAAACCAACCCTACTTGTAAATCAACAGACCTAAATGATATTTGTTCCCATTGCAAATATTACTTTAAAAACCTTGTATACCAATCGTTTTAATTTTTCTCAAGTATGTAAAATAAAAAGGTTAAGATAGGGGGACATAATACGTGATCACCCTGTACAAATGAATCTACTAATATCGTCCATTTTTAACCACGCACTTGTACTACAGTGAAAACCACACATGTGACCAAATGACCAACGACGAACTTTTCCGTTCCAATCCACCGAAATATTTCGTAACGAAATGTAATAAAAACCAGGGCTTAAGCGATCTTTTAACTATGACCATTTTAATTAAGGTTGATGTGTTTGAAAAACTTTTCTGTCACTTCCGTAAAAAAATGTATTTGTCGTCAGTATTTACGTCGTATTTACGATTAAAACATATTAGCCTGGTTTGGAAAAAGTCCCCGGTTGTTGCAAATCGTTAAAGCTTTTTTAAAAATCATTTAATTTATTATTATTATTTTCGTAAGATATTTTGCAATAACTTATTGTAAAATAATATGTCAAGTTTGAAAGGTTTAAATGTTATCGCGGTATTAAATCATATTTGTATTATTTGTAATGATTCTTAAAAATATATAATTTAATTAGCGGTACTTTGATTGCAAAGTGTTAATTACCAATGACTACCACATACCTTGACTGGATTGAATGTAGCTACAAAAAAAATGTTGCATCAGTAAAAATTTCAAAGGGTAATTCGCCATTTGTATGGCCAAACAAAAGGAAAATTCAATTAAATTTACTATAAAAATAATAAAATTTACCATAATTCATGGCTAATGTATACAGTATGTCCACGGATGGGGTTTACAAGAGGACAAATGGACTCAAAATTGAAAGATACGAAAAAAAGTCACTCTTAATAAACGCTTTTGCTTGTCTAGAAAATACGATTCATCATAAGAAACTCAATTTTTTTATACAGGGTGGGTAAAAACTGCAAAAATGTTATTTTGCTTAAGAGTAAACATACTTTATTTTGAAAGATATGATAGACGTTTTTACTTGAATAATGAATAGGTGATACTTGTTGTCAATGTCTTTATTTAATGAAGTAATTATAATAATAATAATAATAATAATAATAATAATACGAACATTTTTATTAACATGAAAATAATACGATAACGATTTCATAATTCAAAAACTCCACCGCCATACTCGACACATTTTTCCAATTGCTTTCTCAAATAAGTGAAAGAATTTCTGATTTCTTCCTGATATATCGATTGGACGCCTGGATAATTCTGCCCTTCAGCACTTCAATATCATTTGGTATTGCGGTTGCAAAAACAATTTGTTTTAAACGGCCCCATAAAAACATATCGGCCAAGGTTAAGTCGGGACTTCTTGGGGGCCACAAAACTGGGCCATTCCTGCCACTCCACCTTGGACCAAATCTGCGGTCAAGCCATTCTCTAACCTCACGAGCGAAATGGGCTGGACAACCATCTTGCTGAAAATACATAATTTGTCGAAAATTGAATGGTAGATTTTCGAGTTCATCAGTGAAAAATGTATCCAGCATTTCTAAATATGATAATCTATTGCACGTGTTATCAAAAAAATATGGCTCTATAATGCCATGGATGGATTTCGCACACCACACGTTCACTTTTGTGAAATATTGTCTTCTCGTCATAATTCTGAATTCGGGATTTTCTAAAGACCAGTAGGTAACGTGCTGGGTTGCAACGGTTCCATTTGTTGAAAATATACTTTCATCAGAAAACATGATACATTTATAAAAATCAACATTTCCACTAATTCAATATAGTATTATACATATTACTTTATATATACATATTTATAGTTACTGTAGACATTTCCTGGACATTAATTATTATTCCTGTCAGATACTGTGTCGACACAATATTTTGTTCAATAGTATTATTTATTATTTTGTTTAATATTTTGTGTTCTGCTCGCACCATAACTTAAAGTTTTACATATTCTTTCTAAAAATTTTCTAGATTATTTTCTGCAATTTATCGTATTTCTGACGGAGTACAACTTTCTTCCTGACTGATTTTTATTAACTAATAATATATTTATTTTTAATTAGGACGGATGGGAAGAAGCTTTGTTGTGTTCAATCGTTTCTATCATGGCACATTTTATTAAATTGTAAAAGTATTGCCAACCCAAAACGAAAATATTAATTCAAATGGAAAAAATCTACTATATTTTTTAAAGTTTTTCAGGCTTTAAAGACCCAAATAGAAAAAATATTATAAAATACACGGTTCATAAGACACACAGCAATTCGCGGGTCGTTTTCTAAATTAAACGCGTGCTCTAATATAATGTCTTATGAAACTTGTATCTTAGTATACTATTTTGCAACAATTCATTTTAACTTGGTCGTTTCTACAATAAAAAAATACTTAAAGTACAATAATAGTCAGTATGTACCATACATTTTAAAATGTTTAACTACTGGAGTCATAAATAAATAATTTTCACTTACATTGGTTGTACAATTTAAGATATATACAGGGTGTTTCTTAATAACATGCTAATATTTAAGGGGGTTATTCTTGGGTCTATTTTCAGAAAAAAACTTTATATGAACATCTCCTAAACATCTGAACTTTTGAGATACAGGGTGTTAAAGATTTTGAAAAAATCTCCTTTTTAATAAATTCTGTTGTACTGCTCCAGATATTTTTGTGAAATTTAGTACACACTTTCTATTCATCAAGAGGCATTTTATGATGTACAACATGTTTTTATTCCGACCAGTGGCGTTCTTGCGCGACTTGCCCTCGGCATTTTTGAAGAAAAGAATGGTACGCCACTTCTTTTTTTAATTAAAAATTATTTTTGAAAATCTCACTCCTTGCTGAGCAAATGTCGTCTCTTGATTTTTTGTCGTTTGATGTACAGTTTTCGTATATAAAAAAATGAAATTCATTCATTGGCACTCTGTTATGAAATTAGGTATTAACAACGATAAAAAAGGATCTAGTAGGTAAGAAGCAGATTTTGTTTTGTAAACATAAACAGTTTTGACAGGTCTACCTAGTCTAGTTGTCACGTATTTAAGTCATTAACCTTCACAAATCTTTAATAAACAAGAAAATCTTTAACACCCTGTATCTCAAAAGTTAAGACATTTAGGACATAATTATGTTCATGAAATTTTTTTCTGAAATTGGACCCAAGAATAACCTCCTTAAATATAAGCATGTTATTAAGAAACACCCTGTATATTAGTATTTAGGTAAAGTTTGTTTCACGAAAAATGGATATAACTTAATGACTGCAGTAAAAGTACCTGCGGCGATCCCATTATTTATGACCGTTTGTTATTATTATGTGAGAAGGACCGGATTGTAATAATTATAATTAAATATAGGCACATCAGGTAGGTTAGGTTGCTTAATTTATATTTAAATATCTTTTTGTGGTAAAATTTGTTAGTTTTTATTTCTTGCTGGAAGAGTTTAGTTGTATTACCGATATTATTTTACCAAACGTATAAAAAAACAGTATGTGACATTATAAATGTAAATAAATATGATTAGTAATATTTAAAAAAAATGTTATTTCATTTGATTACATTAATATAATCATATCATTACTTGTTTTCCTTAGTCCGTCCCTTCATACTTCACTTGTTTATTGCCAAGCTCTTATCGACACAATGGGACCGACCCAGGAAAACATTAAGTCGTATCCAAATTTCGTGAAACGTACTCTACTTGATTGTACTAAATCTATATGAAATACTAATTATACTTTTTTATAAATTATGTGTATCTACAATAGTATTTTGGTACATATTATGGATGAAAAATGTAATTAATACTATATTTTATATGAAATCGTACAAAAAATCTATCTATAGTGTTTTTCCATGCAGGTATTGATTAAAAATTAAACCAAGTTCGATATGTCCGTTGACCTTCTCACCGGATCCACTTCTTGGAAATGCCGGATACCGGAACCAACAACATTTTTACCGGATCCGGACCGGAACCATTTACAACAAAACGTTCTAATAAGAGAACACAAAGAAAATTTTCCTTTTATATCAAAAAAGGAGAAAAACTTATCTGCGGCTGCATCAAGTGTTTATACTGAAAGACTTTTTCGGTAGCCGGTCTATAAAAAAAAAGAAAATATACGCTTTACACGCAACAGGGAAAACTTAACTCTTCTGTACCGTAATCTGCCCATTTATTAATTACCAATATCAAATTGTTACATATTATTTATTAATTGTATCATTTGTTACAGAGTTTGTGATTTGTTTCTATCTTAGTTTCGATTTTCTCATTTGTTTAAAAAATATAAACGCCAATGAAAAGTTCCTATTAAAATGTTTTGATATTAAAAACTTCGAGGAGACATGCAAGAATTATCTTTTTATGGATTTTTTTACACATAATTGTTTTAATGAACTCTTAAGATGTTTTATTTATGTCATTTGGTGTGGTACATTGCTTAAACGGCAAGGATAATAAAAAAATCAGATAAACCTAACAAATTTTTTTTTAATAGATGAACATAATTCTAGCAATGCGGATATATTGGTGACTCAACTTAAAAGAAATAAAAGTGGAGAATTTTATATATTTATACATTCCGCGGGCCGTCTGTCGATGTTGGCTGGAAAGCTCGAAAACTACTTGACAGAGAATATAGTGTTGCGATCGCTCGAATGAAAAATCCACTCGAGTACTCGATTATCGAAATAACCAACATCGCTCGATTATTGCAAATACTATTCAATCATCGCTTGTCGCTCATCACTCAATACCAGATAATAATAATAATAATAAATACATTTATTTACAAAAAGCAAAATTTGCTAACATGTACCAAAAAATAAATATAGTGTTTCTACTTGCCCCTGTAAATAAATTAAGAAAACCGTTAAGTCCCTGGGACTTGGACGCAGTTATAACTTATTAACATAAGCATAGAAAATTTGATTAAAGTACAAAAATGGGGGAAAAATAAAATAATTATAAATGAAATAGTTAATTTCCTATATCACCTGGAAGTACAATTCAATATCGAAATCACAAAGAAAATACACACACAAAATACACATACAAAAAACGTACACCTTACACCTTAGTAAAAGTATCACTAAAAATTAATACAAAGTGGAAAAAGTTGTTTGTATTCCACGGGCATTCTTTAGTACAAGACAGAGAAAAAGAGTATTTCCGGGATAAAACTTGATTTTCGCACGGTTCTGATTTTGTCTTTCGCCTGGTGATGATTATTGGTGAATGATGGGCCAAAACAAAAAAAATTTTCGGACAAAAGATGTTTATTTTTGGTCGGAGAACACGATACACCAATAAAAAATATGGGGTTCCATTTGAAAATTTTAACTTACCCCCATCCGCGCCCGGGGGTTGAGGGAGTGGGGGGTGGTTTAAATTGCAAACTATTACTCCTTCAAAACCAAACAACTTTTTCCCCAGACATTTTCCGCTGCAATGCGATGCACCGGAGATAATCCGGGGTACCGACCTTTTTTTAACATCCTATATAAGGATATTAGTAAGGATTCAGAGAGAAGTGAAAAATAACACGTTACGCTACTTTTTTATGCATTCATTTACGTAAAAAATATAGCTAGTATAACGATCGTAGGAATACTGGAAGTATCATGCATGAATCCCATTAATATTTTCTCTTCCTTTTATTCAAACTACTATTTGTCTATTGGCACCAATTTTTTTAAAACCGGTGAAACGCATTTATCGCCGAGTGACATAAAATAAGGTACCCATACGAACCCATGAAAAACAATTAAGAAAAAAAAGTTTCTCTGTCTAGCCCGACCAAGTTTACGGTTCCATTGTCAATTTATTTTATTCTTCCATGGAAATTAACCGAGCATATTTTATATACATTTAACAGAAAAATTAACTGCCTTAACACTTTGGACCCTTTGTGTTATACTAGACCGACGAATTTTATATTAACAAATGGGCCCCGATATTAAACCTAAACGGTCCCAACTCATTTTTATAGTTCCTACGTTTTTATCGCTCTTCTTAATTTAATTTGAATTTTTATTGGCTTTTCGATCAAAAAATTAATTATTTTAATAAAATTATTTTTAATTAAATTGTTTTAAGAACGTTTAGGTGTGTTAACTCCTAATCATTTTAGACTTTTCTGAAATTACAACTTTAGCTTTGTAAAAATGGCGCCCAAATATTATAATGTGCGTTGCCGGTTTCCTCGACTGCAAATATTTTATAGGTGACACGTTTACTATTCATTCTTAGGCCGATATTAGACTATCAAATATATTTGACAAAGATCTTTTATAAAATATTTTATAGCATTTTTTTGTTATTATTTCTTTTATAAAAGTTTTTACTAGTCTTACACTGTCAAAGAACTTTGACAATTTTTGAAGGGACTTGTCAAGTTTGTACAATTAAAAATGAACGATAGACGTGCATTAGCTTGTCTAGCGTTAAGTGCTGCCGTGATTACAATGTGTTTAGTATTAAAAAAAGAAAAAAAAAAAAGAGCCAGGCGCCTTTGGGTAAGGCCCTGGGTGGCAAGACGTAATTTAAGGGGTGTCCACCACAATCTCCTTCAGGAGTTACGAGTTGAAGGTATTAGGAGTTATAAAAACTATTTAAGAATGAACGAGGAAACATTTAACTTTATTGTTTTAAAGATATCAACATTGATATCCCGACAGAATACACATTTAAGGAATTGTATCAGCAATGAGGAACGCCTTATGGTTACCCTTTGGTTTATGGCAACAGGAGAGAGTTATGCTAGTTTACAGTACAGCAGTCGCATACCTCAATGTACCCTTTCAGGCGTAATCCCAGAAACTTGCAAGGCAAAAAATGAAAATAAATAACTAAATATATCCAGTCTTTTATTTCGGTTTTTGTTGATGTTGATGGTTGTACAATATTTGGAACCTTTCATACTCCGAAATTAGCAATTTTGTTGTTGAAATGCACCAGACAAACTTAATTTCCGCCATGGTATTATATACCAATACCAGTCGCAGTCAATGTCAAATTTATGCCGTATTGTCAGAAAATGAGGTTACTACCGTTACCAATCAACTATAAAATCTTTTATCAAAGATAATCGACTGTTGTTATCTTTTATAAAATATCTTTTATAAAATAAATATTTTATAAAAGAACTGATATTACACTTCAAATATTTTATAAAATTTCTTTTATAAAATATCTTTGTCAAATATATTTGATAGTCTAATACAGACTAGAATTGTTCAACCAACAATTTTAACTTTTTATTCTGCTTATTACTACATTCAGTAATTCTCCATAGTTCGGTCGGTTAGCTTATTACTTCATTTGTTGCTACATGCATTAATTGTTCATTGGGATGTCGTTTCACGTAATTCAGTTCCCGTTGCTACATGCAGTAATTCTCCATAATTAGGTCGATTAACTTATTATTGCCCCTGTTGCTCTATACAGTAATTCTCCATACTGAAATCGATTAACTTATTAGTATGTAGTCATTATCCATAGTGAGGTCGGTTAACTTGCTACTGCACCTGTTGAGTGTTGCTACATGCATGCATGCATGTTACTACATGTAGTAATTTCCCATGAGATTAAGAGAAGTAATGAAGTCATTTGATCAGCATAAAAAGATTTTCCTTGCAATAAATAAAAATCAGGCTGCAACACTTGTTCGGCAAACAATGCTACAAACAGTCAAGAATTTAACCGATATCAGTTCGCTTGTATGAATATCATGTGTTCGCTTAATGAACAGTCGAGCTACGAAATGATTACTTGGTCAGCAAGATTTTACAATTGATCAGTACAGAAAAACATGTCTAGAAGCAGTTTACTTTCTTGTGTTTTCTTTTGCCGAATACAGAAGGAAATCGGCTACAAAAGGTGTAGCGGGAGCAGGTTTGCACTTGTTTTCCCAGGGCACTGTCACTATTTCACGTTTTATTGCTTTTTTTGAAGACCAAGATTAAATATTTTGTTTGCCCGCTGATTGCTTACCAATATCTGATTAAAAGTGGATCGCTCATAGCCGCTTATATATTTAATTTGCGTACCAAAATAATTTACAGCACTCTAGTATGACATTAATTACTGACCGATTCAGAAATGTTTGCTGTCCATAAGTTGCTGACCAACTAGCCATTTTGGCTGACCGATTACATTTTTCTGTTCGCAAAAATAAGAATATTTTGCTAGCCAGTTAAATGATACCCATAGTGTCTAGTGAGGTCGGTTAACTCATTACTGCGCGTGTTGCTATATGTAGTAATTTTCCATAGTGAGGTATGTTAACTTATTACAACGTCTGTTGCTACATGCTATAATTCTTCATAGTGCTTTTAATGCTACCTTTGAATATCAACTTAGATAATAATATGCTAGTCTTGCCATTGCTAAACATGTTGTGAATAATATTGATAACTTTTTCCTTGAACATGAATATTTACAAACATCATAGATGTTTCGTAAGGTGGGTCATTAAAGTCGTAATCAATAATATAGAATTCGAATAACAATTTTAAACAATCGGCTCGGCTACAAAAATTCTTTCTTTGTATGTAGTATTTGATTACACCTAAACAATGAAATAATCATAATTACTACGTTTGTCAATATAAAAGCGGTAACAATTTATTGCAAAGATAATTAAATTTCGCTCGTATTTTATAGTGCACACTTATAACTTGTCCAATAATTCATTTCGTAAGATCACCACCTTGTGGCATCCATGCATGGTCTTTTATTACATTTCATTAAAACTGACGCACACAATGCTTTTAGTTACAATGTATTGCGACTTCGATGAATTTCTTACTTTATTGTTTTCTAATAGGCTCCTTTGAGCAAATCACAAAATTACAATCTTTATTCCAATTGCAGATATTTATGCTGTCAAGGTTTATGTTATTGTTTTTGTTGTGTCATTTTTATGCACTCAAAGGAACTTTTATACAGGGTGCACCAAGTAAAGTGGCCTATTAGAAATATATCGAGAACTGCATGAAATTTTATTTTGAAAATTTGGTTGTAGCTATAAGAGATGGTTTTCTATGTTTCTAAAATATTTTGGATGATGCGGTGTTGCCGGATCATACCGAAAGTGGTAGCAACTTCGGAATTTTAAATGAATTACCCTATATATTATATTTTTTTGGAAGAAAAATAAAATTATAATCATAATTTACTAAACTCCTGGACAAAATTAACGCAACATCATAAATTTGCTATATTTTTGATGCTATTTTTTTTTTTTAATTTATGCTGGGTGTACTAAAAATGCTATGTTTTTTTCCAAAAATTCGCATCACCCTGTGGAGTATATTAGCAACCGAAACATATTGCAGTTGACATTAAACGGTAGGCCAATCTTTCCCCAATATTTTCTTCTTTTGGTTTACTTCATTATCTCTGTTGTTAAAGGAGATACACCGTTTTATAGTGTAACATGTCTTTATAGACTTTGATATTCATTGTTAAATGTTTTCAAGTAGACTATGGACTTTTTCTGACATTGCAAGCGATGTGTCAGCAGATGTTGTGTTTTAAAGTTACAAAGGTCAAATAAAATTCGCCATACTGATAAAAACTTTTCGGAAACTGCTTATTAAACGTTCGTTTTGTATGCCTAGTTGCCCGACGAGTATTTTACTCTTGAAACCTTCTTGAAAACATTTAACAATGAATGTGTTGAATATTAAAGTCTATAAAAACATGTTACGCTATAAAACGGTGTATCTCCTTTAATAACAGAGATAATGAAGTAAACCAAAAAAGAAAATGTTGGGGAAAGATGGACCTACCGTTTAATGTCAACTGCAATATGCATCGGTTGTTAATATACTCCACAGGGCGATACAAATTTGCGGAAAAAAAACATAGCATTTTTAGTAAACCCAGTATAAATCGAAAATTAAATTTTTGTCAAAAACAGCGAAAACTATGACATTGTCAAGGAACCAACCTACAATGCAAAAAAAATCATTCAAATCGGATCATAAATTCAGAAAGAAAAATAACATCAAAAATATGGCAAATTTTTGATGTTGCGTTAATTTTGTCCAGGAGTTTATTTAACTTCTTCAAAAAATAAATATAACATCTGGTCGACATACGACGATAAATTTCTCGTTACTTCCGATGCACGAATCCACGAAGAAACCGGATTCGGCAATTTTTCTTCCGATCAACTAACGTATTCTGCGATTGATTTCAATCAAATCACGTCGAATTAAGCAAGCAACGATAAAAACCATAACACTTTTATCTAAATGTGAACGCCACTGAAAAAAAATTATACCTTATAAAAAAATAAAACGTTTTTAAATCCCTTTTTTATAATCCAATTAATAGGGGGAATCAGCTATTGGGTTATTTATTTCGGGTAATTAATAAAATCTTTTGGCACTATAATTATAAAAAGCGGCTAGTTTTAGATTGTTTTTAAAACGGTTTTGATTAATTGAGGTTTTTCAATGGCATGAGAGAGTAATCTTTTAGAGAATACTGACGAAGATCAAGTGTGCTTTAATGTTACCAGTATAATTTTTACCGAACAAACCCCGAAACCTTGAATTTTTATTTCCGAAATTTTTATTATTCTAATTTATGTGCTTGCCTATAATTAACTATGGCAACTTTTTCCTGTTTGTGTGAGACAAAACTCTCGGTAGATATTGGGCTGCAGGAACAACAAGAAACAAAATTAAAATAACGTGACGTTTGTCTGCCTTTCACACGGAAAAATGCTAATACTAATAAAATTATTAAGTATAGTAAATATTTTATTGTAAAATTTCCTATAAAATATAGTATTAATTACATTTTATTAGTAATCTGTAGTGTTGGGAAAAACCGATGATTTTAATAATCGAATACTTGATACTCGAGCGATTTTAAAAATCGAGTGAATCGCTTGAAATTCCAATTCACCAAGCGATGACGTCACCGACTGCTCGACCGGAAACATAGCCGTTTACATGTGATCAGGTAGGATATTTAGCAGGCACGTAACTACGGGTGGGCAAAGATTTAGCTAAAAAATTGTAGTATCCACCAAAAAAAATCCAGAAATTTATTTATTTGTGAATAATGAATTTTTACCACGTGTCTCGATACCAAATTATGCTATCAAAATTTGA
Organism: Barypeithes pellucidus; assembly: GCA_963991005.1. NCBI lineage: Eukaryota > Metazoa > Arthropoda > Insecta > Coleoptera > Curculionidae > Barypeithes > Barypeithes pellucidus. The sequence continues at coordinate 94,100,206 of OZ022556.1, forward strand.
AAAAGTGTGTGTGTCGACCTATTTTTTTTTAAAAGTTATTAGAACGCCCGATCGCACGTGGTCAAACTGTTAACACATTTTTATTACTATTTTAGGTACATTTTATAACCCAAATTTCACTAAAATTACTAGAGCCGTTTCGGAAATATCTCGAAAACACCAAAAAAATTAAAAAATATTATTACCCTATTTCTTTCAAAAAAAGTATCTGCGGGTCGGGCCCATGATAGAAACTATTTGGCTTATTTTAGGGCAAGAAATTACCGCACGAGCGATGGTACGTACACCCTATGCAGGGTACACCAATTAAAGTGGCCTATTAGAAGTATCTCGAGAACTAAATGAGATTTTATTTTGAAAATTTGGTTGCGGCTGTGTAATTTTTTTACAACAACACAGATATAACGTCAAAGATTTTTCATTATTTTGTTTCTATGAATCCACTCCACAGCCAAACTACCACTACTAAACAATATATTTTTATAAGATAACTTTGAAATTTCGCTATAGTTCCGAAAATATTGAAGATAGATATAGGATCACTTAATATCATTAGATAGAAAATTCGATCCTCCATTAGCAAAACATATCAAATATATTCCAACCATTCATTTTAAAAAAAAAGAAGATTTTTGCAATAATGCATCTCCCTCCGAAATATTGTTATGGAGACGCCCTGTATAAAACTAATTAAATACTGTTCAAAATTATAAAATTTCGATGGTCTTGTGAAACTATTGTAGAAGTTTCAGCTTTCTAGCTGTAACCGCTAAAAAGATATGATTTTCTTTTCAGGTCTCGATGCGGCATTAAAAAAATCACAAGTTTATTTATAATTCAAAAACTCTTAAAGATAGGTACATGATATTATACATAAAACTGTTCTAGATCTTTACCTAGGTTCCAAAAAAATATATAATATATAGGATAATTCATTTAAAATTCCGAAGTTGCTACCACTGTCGGTATGATCCTGCAACACCGCACCATCGAAAATATTTTTTTATCTACGTAGGAAACCAACACCAATTTTCAAAATAAAATCTCATTTAGTTCTCGAGATACTTCTAATAGGCCACTTTACATAAAGGCATATTTTGCCAACCAAATCGAAAAGTACCTCTTCACTCTAAACTAAAACAGTCTTTTACAAAATCAAACAAATCTCCACAATTCTCTGACAATAGCATACCATCCTCCATCCCTACGTTAATCTCTAACTGATAGGTTCATCTTTTATAGGATTTACCTTTTAGATTTCTCCGGTTTAATACCCGAGGTAGAGCGATTCTCTGATAGATTGAAAGTGATTTATACGCCTCTAATAATAAAAGTCCGAATGGTATAAAATGGTTTATTGATGTACTGATAAATCGGGGTGGATACACAGTGGCGTACTAGCGAATTCATACCACATATATGTATATAAACAGTATATTGCCAATACGAACGTTCCAAAATACAAAAAGTGTCCCCGCTATGGGAGATGGCGCGGGCCTATTGAGTTTGCGCAGTAGGGTGGAAATTTTACCGATCGCGTCAGAGCGGGCCCGATATTATTTGTTTGTTGTTATTCGTCCCCATCTTTGGTTCTGGATGCTTTTTCAAATAACAGAATAAAAAGTCGTTCATCCACATTTTTGTCGGTATATTACTGCTTATAAACTTTCATATAGTCATTCATTCTTAATTTTTGGTTCAGAAAAAAGTGAGGTTAAGAAACATACGACGTCGGATGAAAGTTAAAATAAAGCTCATCGTGTCGATTGTTACAAATATTCGGACGGAATTTGGCACCAAAAGTTTACACCAATCAGGGCACCGTCGAATCATCATATCGTCAGAAATCGTATGCATGGAACGCCGTCTTAAATTGAACTAATCGAAATTTTGGTTGCAATATTTTTCTTAACTAACCAGTGAAATTTACATTAAGAAAGTTGAAATCCGGTCCTGTCGCATGTTTACTTTTACAAGTAAATTTCCGAACTGCGCAAACTCGCAACGCCCCCTTCGATGCCCATAGCGGGGACATAATTGCAAATGGTATTAGCAATATACTGTTTATAGATATGTGATTCATACGCGCCTCATGATTTAATATCGACGGTCGGGCAATAATAGCCTACTTCTAAACTTTGGTTAATAATATATTATTTTACTTAGAATTAGGTCATACTCAATATTATAAATGCACAAACTTGATAATTTTAAATTAAAGTAAGTAGCATGTCAGCGTATCGCAAAAATTAATTTATATAAAGTACAACCACAATTTTCCGCCCGCATTATAGTCGCCATATTTAATCGTCCAGGCTTATCAAATAAAACTAAAATTACTGTAATGTGAACTATTGAGCGTGTTATATTTAAAGCAATTATAATAAACTACATCCTTGGAAATTTACCTGTTTATGGAAATAATAATAAATATAAAGTTCCTATCACTATCAGCCCCTTGCACTTATAAATAATTCATGAAATTATATTGTTTGTATTCAGGTATAATTCTACTTATCAAATGATGATAAAGTTTTATTTAAAAAAGTTTTTATACCTATTATACGTGGCAATATATTATTAATTTTTATCATTGGCTATTGCCCGTCATTTTATTAGTTTTTATCAAGGACATGAATATACTCTACAACTATAATATGCATGGTGTCCTATTTATAATCGAGACAAGCTTATATTTTCGGTGTTTTTGAATTGATTGTTTTGAATTTTGGTGTGTTTACATATGATCGTAGTGCGCACTTTTCTATTGCTTAGAATTGTTTTTCTGAATTGTTTTGAATTTTGGTGTATTTACATATGATCCTAATGCGCACTTTTCTATTGCTCAGAATTGTGTTTCTGAATTGATTGTTTTGAATTTTGGTGTATTTACATATGAATTTTATTGCTTTTCAAAAATATTTACATATACGCGCGCGATAAGGAATAAGATAATTATCAAAAATGTTGACTGTTGAACTGCTTCATCTAAAAAATACTATATGTTAAAACCAGAGGCGTACCTTCTATATTTTCTACTATAAAATTAAATTTTGTAAATAGAACGCAATTTATTCTTGCAATGTGTAAAATTAGAAAAGAATCCACAGGCATAAATAAGAAAATTTGAATCAGTTGCCCATGAAAGACAACAATATTTCTTGTCATTGGCGTACTAATGCAGTTGTATAGTTGATATTTTTTATTCTCTGATCGAATTCCAATACAAATAAAAATCCTCTCTTAAATATTATATTTATTTTTTGCGAGCAGATATAGACAAGCCGATGCGACCTCGTAATATAATTATACCGATGCGGCCTGGTTAAATGTTTAAATGTTTTTAAGAAATTGACTGAACGCATGGTTCCAACTGATTTTTTTAGAGTTTTATAATGAGAATAGAGAATTTATGTCGATTTACCATAATTTATGGCTCTATATGTGACTTTTGTTAAGAAATGCCGCTAAATTATAACAAAATTTTAACCTAAATTTTTAGTAATGATTATATAACTTCGCGTTGCGTCGGTGTTCTTCGATCGATGGTATGTTCCCTGTATAAGTTCTCCACCCATTATTTATTACGAAGAACGAAATGCCAGCGATCCGTTGCGTCTAATTTAGGCCTTTTATTCTTGTAAAAAGGCATTTTTACAACACTTCATTGAAACTTCATAATTTACTGAAAGTACAATAATAGTAGTCAGCAAGACGACCATACATTTTGAATTATTTAACTAGTGGGGTTATAATAAATTCTTTTCATTAATATTGACTTGATTGTACTAAATTTATTAGGAATACTAACTATACTTTTTCATAAATTATGTGTATCTACAATATTATTTTGGTACGGATTGTTAATGAAAAATGTAACTAATATTATAAAATCCCTACTATAATAATTTGACTATGGCCTTTCTCCCCGTGTGTCCAAACATCACCTTAAAATTATATTTTTATGCACAGTTCTAGTTCTGTTGCTATATTGTAGCGGCCGTAGCTCATGTCAAATTTTCCACATAATATATTATTATGCCAAATATGAATATAAACTAGATTTAAAATAAGCAAAACAACAAGCAAAATAAAAGCAATCAATACGCTAGGCATGTTTTTAAATCAAATAAATTTATACCTAATGAATTCACCCCGCGGGTATATATCGAGATAGCCAGGCATCGGGAGGTATAATAACCTGGTCGATTCTTAATCGTCTTCAACACCTTTCTCGATCTCGATACGTGTGAATTCAAGACTAATAATTCTTCTCATTAATATTAAACACCTACCTTTAAATCTGTGCGTATGATAAATCGATTAAAACAAAAAAAAAACATTAATCGGAATACCATCATTAACTTTGGTATCAGTATACAGGGTACGCACATCTTATAGAGAATAAAAAGTGATCTGAACTCAACGAAAAATCTACATTGTATTATTAAAAGGGCCATACAGATATAATTTAAATTTGTCCAATGAACAAAATGAAAACATGTTTTAACATGTAATACATACATTCGGTTGCAGGGAGATTTTAGGGTGCATTTATACATGCATGGATTTAGTGGCGCCAGTGGTCGCGCCAGTTCTATTTGCACGGCAGTAAAGGTTTACACAAGAATACGTGGCACGCCAGTTTCATTTTTAAAGTGTGTTTTGCAGTGCGAACTATGTCGAGGGAACTTTACGAAGCCTGTAAAATAGTCGCTGAACTTTTAGTGGAAAAAAAAATAAAAGAAATACAGAAAAGAAACTGGGTTAATTCATGTTGATCGTCGACCTGCTTTGGGTGCACATCCCATAAACACGGATAAGATTCATACCCTTCAAGAAATTTGATAAACCGCGGTAACAGCTTAGCAGGTTAAGTTGTTGGCATTCGGCTGCGGAGGTCTCAAGTTCGATTCTCGAGACGGGGCATATTTTTCAGTGAAAAATATGTACAGACATTTAGAAGGAATAAGAATGCACAGTAGAAAACAATATATATACAAAGTTCGTGGCCAATACACCAGTTTGTAAGGCCAAATACCCGAGAAAAAAAAAAAAAGAAATTTGATTGTCAGTTCTGCTGACCACTTTTTTTTAGCCATAATAAACTATATAAACTACAATCAACAAACGTTAGAAGCGCAACCTAAACGAAAATCAAACAAAAAAAATTGCGAGCGGTCGCCGACCTGCAAACACTTGTTTACATTTGCAATTTTTGATTTTCTGTGCGAATTTGTCATAACTGGCGCCAGTGATTTCAGAAGGATGCAGACTTTTTGGTCTATGCATGCAACAATTAATTTTTATGCAAGTCGATGGTTACACTTGCTAATTTTATTTACACTAAATCCATGCATGTGTAAATGCATGCACCTTTATTCAATAATGGAACTAATCGAATAACTTTGACGGTGACATAAGTGACACTGGTAGAAATGCTTTTCTTAAAATTAAACTAGCCCGATTAGCTAATGATTGATTTACTAATCCGACAACTTCTAATGTGAGCCTATCAAAATAAAATGATCTGGTTAGTTAAGAGTATTTATTAGTGGACCGCGTGGTCCGATTTGGGATTTCGATGCGGAACAGCATAAGGCATTGTTATTGAACAATGAGACACCATCGTCATCCAAAGACACGATGAGCCACCGCGCTGGCCGGCTGTATCGAGGGAGTAGGAGACGTGTTTCTTATTCTTCCGCATTTTTGGGATAGTAACGGTAGAAACTACAGAATTTTGGGACATTATCATTTATCTTCCATTGGAATTTCGTAAACGGTAAGATATACGAAGTCGGTTAAATTGAGGCAAAGTTGCGTAATAGTGGACCCAATAATATGCCACAAAAAATCAAAAATAAATACAAATATTTGGAAAAATCCAAAATTTTGCGTTTCGGTTTTTAGCTTTTCCTGACTTTGTTCGAAAAGATGTCCAAATACAAACTTCACATTCCTACTTTATATTCTCCACAAGATGGCAGCATCAGATCTCTCATGCGACGTTTCGACTTTAGGTCATCATCATAAACTTACCAGTAATTCACTGAAAAAAAAATCGTTCATAATATTAATGAACGGCAATTATTAACTAATATTTCATTGAAACAATGAACTCTTTCATCAAAGTAATGCAATGCTGTTCATAGATTAATACCTGCATTCATTAATATTAAGAATTCGTGTTCATCTATATAATGATTTATATATGCTTATATTAATGTAAAATGTTCGTTATTATAATAATATGTTCATTAAAATGATGAACATTTTCATTAATTCAAGGAATTCGTCCATCGTCTTAATTCTTAAATTTTAATGAACCCTAGTCCTTACATTAATGTAAAAATCACAGATTAATGAAGTGGGTATTAGTATTAATGAACAATAATTATTTACTTGATGAACAAGTCTACATTACATTAATGTATGCGTTCATTAATATAAGGAATCGAACATAAAAACGAATTATTCATTGTATTGATGTACGAGTTTCATCAAGCTAATGAACACGTCATTAAACGATATCCCCACCAGAAGCTGTAGCTGCTGTTGGAATAATTGAAAAGAAACCGACAGAGGCAAGTCTCATCTTGAGATCTTTGCACGTGTGATTTATTTTATAAATCGAGTATGTATTATTATATCTGTGTAGTGAGTTGTTACTTCAAAGGTAAGAGCCCTTGACAACCGGAATTTAACAATTTTTGAATTAAATAAAAGGCTAATTATTGCAGACCCAAGAAGCATTGTTCCTTCATCAGAACCTGAAAAGTCCACCATCCCCAGCTTCTTCTGGATCGCTCAGCAGAGCAAATACCCCACCAAGATCACCGTATGAAAGAACTTCGTCTCCGCCTGACAACAACTATGATGGTATTGAATTAGCGACAATTTGAAATGAAACCTCATGAGTATTACAGCAAATTTTCTAAGTTTCAAGAGGAACAGAGATCCTCGCTAATTTCACTTATTGCATTCTATTTCGACGAAAGAGGAATTAAAATGACGTTGGGTGCTAGTCATCAGAATCACTAATAAAAGAGGGAAAATATAAACCAAGTTTTGTAATTTAACGACATCATTTAAAGCAGCGGTTTCCAAACATGTATATGAAGAAAAATACAAGGAAAAGAACAAACCAAATCTAGACATGAAAAAGATTTAGGTAAAATCAAATTGTATAATATAATATCATATTTGTGGTTAGTAGATACACATCTAAAATTATTTATGAAATGAGATGAATGAATGAAATATATCTAACACGTTCCTGAAAGAATCAAACATGGTCAAGATAAAATTATACATACTTGCATTAATTAATTAACACATTATAATTTTTATATTGTTTATAGATCCAGAAGAAGATGGTGAAAGCTGCCTTCGAGACTTAAATTCGACAATTTGACTTCTGAGCAATTCGATAGCACATGGAAAGCATGTTGTCAATTCCGGCTACAGTTTATTAAGTCTAACGACATAGTCCAAAAAATGGATAAATGGTCCTTTTATAAAAAACCATCTGGATTTCGACTGGTAAAATTAATTATTCTCTTCTTTTATTCTATTTCCTTAACCAATCTTTTCTAGGTTGACATGGACTTCAAGGCTGATTTTAAAAACAAGGATGGTTTGTTGACCGAATGGGAGCAGAGGCAATAGGAAATTCTTTGGTTTTTAACTATCGACAACCACATTAAAGATCGCAATGTGAAACAATTGGTGGAGAAACTAAATAGTAACACTGCATCAGTAACTGAAAGTAAGCATCTTAAGCATTTTGCGTTTTCTTTTTTTTTATGTTAATAATTAGAATTAACAGTAATATCCTTTAGTATCTAATTTAGACATTATTTTTTCGCAGATAATAATTCAGCGATATTTTGGGCTCTTCATGGATATCTAGAACCCACGAACAAACCCGAACAAACCTGATGGGAAAGAAGAGCACTACAAAATTTACAATCAAAGACTCCCAGGAATCGGTTATTTTTGTTGGAAAGAATCAACAGGAAATTGAAGATCGAATCAACTATTTAAATAAAACAAGCATTTCAATCCAGCCCTCCATTTACTGTGTTGGCCAAGATATATTTTCTATCGAGGAAATATCGAGTATTTATCACAAAAATAACCATAATAAACAAATTACTTGTAAATACGTAAGTTTTATTAAATTACCTTTTTCCAAACTGGCAACAATGAATGCGTACATTGAAACAATGAACGTGTTCGTTGAATCCATGAATCTGTAATTATTGAATTCATGTTGGAAGTTCATTGTAACAATGAATGAGTACATTGTAACAATGAACGCAATCGTTGACACAATGAATCTGTAGTCATTGCATTCATGTTATATGTTCATTGTAACAATGAAGGCGTTCATTGTAACAATGAATGATATTCGTTAAAGCTATGAAACTGCGTACATTGTATCAATGAAATTATTCCTAAAATCAATGAACAGTGATCATCAATATGATGAGAATAGATTCCTACATTAAATGAACGACTTTTCATTATATTAATGTATTGGTTCATCGGCTCAAAATTAATGCTGTCAATCATTAATTCAATGAACTTTTTCTTTGTATTTATGTTCACTTTTGGTTCAGTGTTTTAAGAAGCCATTAGCAGTTAATAGCTAATTCGACCAAATAAAACGGTTAAAAATAACAGCGACCGAATTAGCAATCCATCTCTACTCAGAATTGCAGCCGCAATGGCAATTAAAATGGCGCATTTCTGGCAATGCCAGACGTATTTTATCAGCTGATCGAGAACAGTGTACTGCGCATGCGTGCGTCGTTTCAACTTTTATTGCCGCAAGGAAAAAAATTGTCTACTCTATATTATGGCATTTACGAAGTCATTGTCTCCCTAGCTATGAAAGAAAACACGATTTTAGTGATTTTTTTCCTACACAATCTTTATTCAACACACTTACGCGTCACCTTTATTCCATTTAATCTATTACCACCTGCAAAAAAAATGTCGCAAAATACTTTCTTATGTTCCTGAATAGAAAGAACTCATACGACGCGACGGGTGGTTCACCTAAAAATAGTTTCACTCACCGAAAACTGGTTTAATTTTTGCTGCAAATGCAACCTAATCACGACCAATGTTAATGTATTTAGTTTTATAAATAAAGTGCCCAGTTGGTCTAAGTCGCGCGAAGTGGCGCCACACAAAACGCAGGCGGGAATATAGTATTCAGCTTATTGCTTATTAAATAAAGCTTTTTGATTTGTTGAAAACAATAACATTCCAATAAGAATTAATTTTAACTAATGGTAATTAATTAGTGATGACATCCTGTCCTAGAATTAATTCTGAACTAATGTAGCTACAGGCTGGGGCCCACAACTAAATGCTAAAATCAAAGTGGTTCGTGTTCAAAATATTTTAAATGAAACTAAAATATTATGGCTTCTCAGATCCTTCTCTTAATCTTATCAAATCATATTTCACTAACCGTTATCAAAAAATTTCCTGCAATAATACTTTCTCAGATCAAGTTCAAGTTCTCCCAGGTGTGCCACAGGGATCTATCCTTGGACCGCTTCTTTTTATAATTTATACATCTGATATCTTAAAACATTTTAAATTTTGTAAAGCCAAGGCTTACGCGGATGATACGCAGGTTTACGTCTATTTTGACCATAAAGATTATCTTGCCGTATCCAATTTAATCAATGAAGATCTGTCTACATTAAAAAAGCTTTCTTCAGAACATAATTCGCAGTTAAACCCATGTTTGATGTTTTTTGGTAACAAAAATAATATATCTTTCTTAATTGACAATATTAATATAACTCTTGATGGTATTAATCTTCCTAGTGTTAAGTCGGCAAATAATTTGGGTATAATTATTGATACAGAATTAAGATTCAAGGAACATATTAAAAAGTTAATTCAAAAGTCCTATTTGACTTTAAAAATTTTGTATAGCAACCTTCATTTTCTTAATTATGGTTTGCGTAAAATGCTTTGTGAGTCTCTTGTTCTATCTAGCTTTAATTACTGTGATTTTATTTATGGTCCGTGTTTGGGTATTTTGGATAGGAATAGGATACAGAAAGTTCAAAATACTTGTTCTCGTCTTATTTTCGGTCTAAGAATATTTGATCATGCTTCACATACATTTAAAGATCTTGGATGGCTCAAAATGCACAATCGCCGATCTCTCCATTTGTGTAATTTCTTTCATGGGATTTTGAGTAACCCTGTTTATAAAAAAAAATAAGTTCCAATTTCGCAATTATATATATTCACGTAACATAAGATTTTCTAATAAAATTACTCTTCCTCATTATCATAGTGCCATGTTTCAGAGATCATTCACTTATAATTGTATTAAATTATATAACAACTTACCGGATCATTTTCTTTTTTTCAACTCTAACATATTAAAAATTTTGTATAAGAAATATTTGCTCAATCTCCAAAATTCCTATTATTATTTTTTCTTTTTTTTTATCTTTTTGCGATATCTGCGTTAATTAAGTGTCAATATGTTTGGGTGTATCAGAACTGTGATCTTAACTTTGACTATTCCTATATTTTTTTATTGTATTCAAGTGTTTTTTTGTTTCTTTTTTGTTTGGGTAGGTTGAGGTTCAGTAGAGTAGCCTTTGGCTAGACTGCGCCCCGAATTGACTCCATGTTGTTTATATATATTTACTTGTATTTCACTTTTTAATAAAAGGCATTTATCATTATTATTATTATTATTAGATATAATTGCCCTCATAGAGGTCGAAACGTAGGCTAAAATATAATATTTGATCTTCTAAGTGTGTTTTGTTTTTACCGACCTGTATCCAATGAGTTAACTCTTTTCGAAACTTATCAGTGTGGTCTTCAAGAAAGCAATAATATCGCCCGACTCCTTTTCTGTTTCACTCTGTACATCTACAGCACACCTCTAAAAACAATTAATTCACCCTTTTTACAACGATTGCACGGCCCACACCATTCATCTATCATGAGTATCGTTGACATATTCCAAATTAAAACCACTAACCCGTGTATATTCCGATACAGTGTTCGATAAGTTAAACCCGAGCAAGCCTATGGTTTAATTTCATTCATCCAAAATATCCCTTTAAGCGATCTTATGTATTGCTTATCTTTATCTGATTCGTTAAATCGAAAAGAGATGGAACGGTGATCAGAGAAGCTGCGGAGCGTTTTCGAGGAGCATTTTTTTCACACCTAACATGGTATAAATCAATATTTGGCCTCTGGGTTAAATTATTTTGATTATTAACCGTATCCGAGACGTAAATTAATCTGTGCTTTAATTTTTGATCAGTGAAATTTTTTTCAGTACAGTTATTGTAAAAAAAACTAGTAAGGCGGGTGAGGGGATACTCAAAAATCCAAAGGACACAAGTTAGTTTATACAATTTTGTATTAGTGATGGGAATGCTGGTACATTTTCGTTCTAGTTCACCAAAAAGATTGGTTCATCGAACTAGTTCACTTGTTCGCAAATTTGTTCAGCAAAATATCATAATTTTACTATCGTAGAAAGTGAAACACTCTACAATAAATGGGACACAACAAAACAAATAAAACTAAAATTAGATACATTATAAAAGCTTCAGCAACAAAAAATAAAGTAAAACCTCAAAAATTAATGTTAAAAAATAATATAGGTATTTGCGATACTTTCTTAGATTTTAATCATATTTATATTTTACAAATTCTTCCGAATGCAACGATGTAAATATGAACATCAGGATATTTTGGGATACGGTCCTGTATTTCTTCTAATTTTATAAATAATATCTCATAAGTAAGCTCTAAATTTTTACTTATATTGGACTAGTTCAATAAATAACAAAGAATTTAATAATAAACAACAATAAGTGAACAAAAAACATTCCAAAACAGTAATAAAACGAACAACGAAAAATTATTGAATTATTTTTTGTTCACTTATTTGTGGTCTATTATTAAATTATTTGAATAATAGAAAAGTTTTGGACTTGCATTGTCTTTATTTGTTATATATCACAACGTTTCAACTGGTAAGTATCTCCAGTCGTCTTCAGGTATTCACCGATGTATAACACATTGTGTCCAGTCGTCTTCAGGTATTCACCTGAAGACGACTGGAGATACTTACCAGTTGAAACGTTGTGATATATAACAAATAAAGACAATGCAAGTCCAAAACTTTTCTATTATTCAAGAAACACCATTGTCTACGACCTTCAAACAGACATTAAATTATTTGTTATTTATTGAACTAGTCCAACATAAGGAAAAACTTATAGCTTACTTATGAGATATTATTTATAAAATTAGGAGAAATACAGGACCGTATCCCACAATTTCCTGATGTTGTTCAAAAAACCCTCGAAACGTGATAAAACCACAATGTGTCATACATCGTTGCATTCGGAAAAAAAGCTCTCAAATTCCAATATCAGAAAAACAGGACCGTATTTAAAAAAATAAAGTTGATAATGGCCCTTCGAAGACGACTCGTCGGATTACAAAACAATTAACGCTGTTAGATAGAGCGGAAAAGTAGCAATGTGAAGGTGTAATTTACTTTAGAATTCGATCTCAAAAAACCCAGGAAAACAATAAAACGATTTTTCAGAATTTCGGTTTCTTCCGAATATCTCCGGAACTACTCGGGATTTTAAAACTTTCTAAACGACATATTATTAAAACGAACAACGAAAAATTATTGAATTATTTTTTGTTCACTTATTTGTGGTCTATTATTAAATTATATGTTATTTATTGAACTAGTCCAACATAAGGAAAAATTTAGAGCTTACTTATGAGATATTTATAAAATTAGGAGAAATACAGGACCGTATCCCACAATTTCCTGATGTTGTTCAAAAAACCCTCGAAACGTGATTAAACCACAATGTATCATACATCGTTGCATTCGGAAGAAAAAAAGCTCTCAAATTCCAATATCAGAAAAACAGGACCGTATTTAACAAAATAAAGTTGATAATGGCCCTTCGAAGACGACTCGTCGGATTACAAAACAAAATAATTAACGCTGTTAGATAGAGCGGAAAAAGTAGCAATGTAAAGGTGTAATTTACTTTAGAATTCGATCTCAAAAAAACCCAGGAAAACAATAAAACGATTTTTCAGAATTTCGTTTTTTTCCGAATATCTCCGGAACTACTCGGGATTTTAAAACTTTCTAAACAACATAATATTAGGCACGTAAATGCGCAACTTTACCTCCATTTAACCGACTTCGTATCTGTCCTTATCTTGGACACGTTGTATACTATTTTGTTGCCATGCAGATTTTTTAATCCTTCGTTCTTCTCTCCTATAACACAATCCTTAGAATCTAAATATATTCTGTGACTTAAATCCGTCACGTTTCTAGATAATACAAAAAACCAACAATACATTATTCATAACATAACGTATTACGGTACAACGACATAACCGCCCCTTATGCACTCCATTCATACGTAAAAATCGATGAAAAAGTTTCAAGTTTGATGGGTACCCAACCGCAGAATCATTCGAGGCGTTCATGTATTGTAATCCAACTAATTATCGAAGGTTTACCGTATTGTAACACCATTTAATGCTGTTATTGTATTCTATTGTATACGTACAATGCTTGGAACATCCCATTGAGCCGATATAAGGGGACCATACAATAGACTATATGCTCGTACTCCTTAAGGGTCACATACACGAGGTTAGGTTTTCTTTTGTTGAAAGTCAAGTGATTTGATCCCCTTGTCTGAAATGTTTATATTATTTCGTTGTGATGTTTTCCGATGTGCCTGCGATGTTTATCTCTTATGTATCGGACGGATATTTATTTCTGGCCGCGCTGGTTGCTTATCCGAGTGTCATCGCCGCATATATTTCAATAAAATTAGTGTTAATTTAAAGACTTAATTGCGTGTTTTGGGTTTGGATGAAGCAATTTGGCGATTAATTAATTCCGCCTGATTATTTGTTAATGTCTGGTTAAGTATTTTCTCTATTCAAATTGATATTTTTAACATTATTTTAATTTTTAGTGGCGCTGTCAGTAATTGACCATGCATGGTATTATTATTTAATTACTAGTCCCCTCTTCTTTCCATACGTTGTACATATCTAATTATTATCTAATTATTGTCTGATCCATCGCGTAATTGATATTATTAGCGGAACTGTATAAGAAAATGAAATTGAAGAAATATTGAAGTTGAAGTTCTTGTTTTAGTGTATGGCGTCAAATTTGATAATACACATTTAATGATACATTTTATGAGTCAGTATAACAAATTATTTTGAACTTTTTGTTAGCTTGTTAGCTTAATGAAAGGCTTATCAAAAACAGAGCGCGGCTATAGCGTTGCCATAATACAACGTGTCCAAGATTTGGAAGGCCAGTACAGGTATCTCGGAAACCGTAAGAGATATGGAGTCGGTTAAATGGAGGTAAAGTTGCGCATTTACGTGCCTAATAATATGCCGTTTAGAAGGTTCCTAAAAAATCGTTTTATTGTTTTCCTGGGTTTTTTGAGATCGAATTCTAAAGTAAATTGCACTTTTGCATTGCCACTTTTCCGCTCTATCTAACAGCGTTAATTGTTTTGTAATCCGACGAGTCGTCTTCGAAGGGCCATTATCAACTTTCTTTTTTTAAATGCGGTCCTGTTTTTCTGATATTGGAATTTTAATAGCTTTTTTTCTTCCGAATGCAACGATGTATGACACATTATGGTTTAATGACGTTTCGAGGGTTTTTTGAACAATATCAGGAAAATTTTGGATACGGTCCTGTATTTCTCCTAATTTTATAAATAAGATCTTATAAGTAAGCTCTTAATTTTTACTTATGTTGGACTAGTTCAATAAATAACAAATAATTTAATAATAAACCACAAATAAGTGAACAAAATACAGAAACATTATTTGAAACTTCTGTTGATTCGGGATTGAAAAGAAAAGTAGGCGTTTGAAACAAAAAAATTAAGATGGTGACGCGTGATTTGTTTCACTTGACATTCCCATTTTGTTTGAGAGCTTTTTAGAGGTTTTCTATTTTCCAGAAAATATGGAACATAAATTTATAAATGCTGAAAAGTTTGATATTCTATCGCATTTTTTATTTTATCTCAAAAAACTGTTATGTGGCAGTTAGAAGATCTTATTTGTGCTTAGAGAATAACGGAAATCATTTTGAACACCTGATTATGTAGTTCCTTACTTTTTTCGTTGTTCGTTTTAGTACTGTTTTGGAATGATTTTTGTTCACTTATTTATGGTTTATTATTAAATTATTTGTTATTTATTGAACTAATCCAACATAAGTAAAAAATTTCGAGCTTACTTATGAGATATTATTTATAAAATTAGGAGAAATACAGGACCGTATTTCAAAATTTCCTGATGTTTGGAATTGGATCTCAAAAAAAATCCAGAAAACAATAAAACGATTTTTCAGAATTTCGTTTTTTTCCAGATATCTCCGGAACTACTAGGACTTTTAAAACTATCTAAACGGCATTATTAGGCACGTAAATGCGCAACTTTACCTCCATTTAACCGACTTCGTATCTCTTACGGTTTCCGAGATCCCTGGCCCTCCCTTATCTTACCTTGTTTATCCGAAGAATTATTTTATTCGTTTAAATAGTATGGAAAATGATCATTTTACACTTCTTCACATTTTTCTTGGTTGGTTTGACAACACTATGCATAAAATTAAATTAAAATTTGTTGTTCTAATTGGAAATTACCCATGGTTCTTTTCTGTTTTTACAACACATCTAACGGTAGCTTATCCTAATTCTCCACATTTCGTCCGATATTCAGATGTTTATCCCGGTTAACTACTTAATCTGAAAACACATTCCACATCGGTATGTAATTACTATTAACAAATTAAGCAGCAAGAAATTGTTACCCCTTAAGTGGAATATAATCGAAATTACTAATATCCCTTGATACAATATTCCTATATTATGGGCCCCGTCAGCCTCTGGTATAATTGCTTGTAATGTGGTGTTAAAACACAAGCCATTGTAGTAAGGTGGGGTTGTGGAGGTTAAACATGGTCATTAATAACCCTGGTTAACTAATCTGTCCGCCAGAATCATCTATCTTTACGGGTTACCCTGCCTTAAGCGTTCGTTTTTTATTTAGGGGGCAGCATCTCGATTACAACAATAAGGAATTTATGAATTGGTTCATGTAGTTTGCAAGGTATACGCGGTGTTCCACATAAGAACACACTCAATGTAATCAATACCAGTAATAAAACCAATATAAATCATAGGTTGGTTATAGTTCTAACAATTCATATACCATATTTCAAACGTAGGTTATTATAACATAAAACCAATAATTTAATATGTAAAAACCAATAATTTAATATGTAAAACTGACGAGAAAAACAATTAAAGTCCTTTAGCAAACTGCCGCTATGGAATTGAAGTCCTTGTCTGCTCTGGCCCCTGCATATCACCGACGACGCCGTGATTCCATACTGTTTGTTCGGGTTTCTTGAAATGCGTAACTGCGAAAGTGGCCGAGAGTAACCGAAGGTTGTTTCCCAATCAAAATATTTACGGTGCAAGTAAAAAACATTTTTTTTGTTAATCACAATAATGTTCATTCTTTCCCCATCATATAGGGGGAAGCAATATCTTTTAAAACATGATTGAGTCATGGGCGTGCTATTATTATCTTAATAATGTAATAATATATATTTTTTCATGGCATGAGGCCTTTCCATTAATATTTTTCGCTTATTTTAGCATTTTCGCCAATAAAATCCATTTGATTTTAACATGCACCTCAAAGTTTCACGGGAAAACGGAAAGTTTATGTCACTCATCAGCTGTTGTAGCAACTTTTTTAAGGTTGGAACCACTTTTAGTTCCAAATAAAACTTTTGTATTGTTCTCCTAACAATGCCGATTTTTTCGACAGCAGAGAGACGGGCCCTTTATTTGACAAGAGATGACAACAATTTATCCGGGTTATTTTCTTTCCTCAGTATCTTCTTTGTGAATATTTTTTACTGCACCCACGCTTACTCCCGTATACATTGCGACCCTTTCTAGCTTTCGCATAAGTGGCAATTTAATTGTGTTAATTTGTGATTCCTCTTCACACACCCTGTACACATTGGCAATCACTTCACGGGTTTGACTATGAAGGGTTTTACCAGGGTATATTCATTCATTATCACAGTTTTAGAACAAACCCTATCGCTACGCAACTGGATGAAGCATATTGAACATCGCCGAACAACCACGCCGGCACAATGGACGTGTCACCAGACGCGTGACGTCATCCTCTGTCTGGGATATCACCTATCAAATTAGCTCTAGCCACCGGTTACCCATGGTTACCGTTGATATTGCACCATGTTGCCCTATTTTTAGATCAGAAGTACTTTAATAAAAAATATTTTATTTTGCATTTAAATATTAAAATAAATAGTATGAAAAGAAAGTTTTGAGAACATTAGTTCCTTACATACTTATGACAATTTACTTTAAATGGGTAAATTTAATTTTAGGGTTTACTTGGTAACATTTTATTAAATTAAAATTTAATTTATGTGACAACATTGTTAACCCAAGAAATTTTCTTGCCCGTATTCCTTTTGTAGCTACAGATAAAGTTGTCGACCTGTATAATGATTAATGACAGAAAATAATATTTTTAAAGAGTTATTTAATTGTCAGTATAAAGTAAATATTTCTAAAGTAGCAAAATTTCTGCTAACAAGAATAAAGAATATCCAGGAAAATGGATTCTACTGTCACAAGAAATCAATTTTGCTGTTACAAAGTTCCCAGCTAAAATAATGCTGGAAAGAATTCAACTTCTGAATCAATACAGTTTATTGATTTATTTTCCACATAGTTATTTATTGGTTTGAGCACGCCTATGGTAAGACGCTTTCTAGTATGGCTTTTATGTATTTTTCTCCCCTCGCTCTTCATACGTAAACGTTCAAATACCACTGGGCAAACAATATGACATTGCTATACAATCTATATCGACAATTATCCGTCGCGAAAAGAATAAAATGCCATAAGTATTTCAATTTAATTTCTCAACATTATAATTCATCTATTTTAATCTACATAAATTAAACCTAGATTACAGATAAAACTCCAATTAAATATGTATATTCTTACATACATATTATTTGTCGAAACCTGTAAATTTATTGGACAAGTAACAATTTCTAACAATCAAACAGAAGCGTTCGGAAGCTGCAAGTTAATTGCTAAAAATGACAAATGATTCAATAACTATCATTTACAGTTTTGTTTAATAAATTTATAAGGTACTATGAAATTTGTAAATTACCTTACAGGTGTGTCGGTTTACACGGAAAGGAAAATTTAATTTAACTTTACTATAAAAATAATAAAACTAACCATAATTCATGGCTAATGTATAGTATGTGCTGGAATAACTTTTATTAAGAAATGCCATTCAATTATAGCAAAATTTGCCTAAATTTTAAGTATAGTTACAAAAATATTTAGTACATCATGTATATGAATAGTTTTTGTAAAATTTACCAAAATCTTTTGTAAAATTTATTAAAACGTTCTGCAAAATTTACTAAAATCTTTTCTATAATTTACTAATATCTTCTGTAAAATTTACAAAAATATTTTGTAAAAATTTGTATACACGCGATCTCCCAAGCGGTCACCCATCCAAGGGGTAAAGTCTGTTCATTTTATGAAGTCCGATATCGGATTAAATCATTAAAGGTTGTTAAACAGTAAGACGGTTAAGTTAACAATACCTTCGCTATACTTGATCGTACCCAACATTCCACTGATTCACTGTATTGGGCTGGCCAAAATTAGCGGTTCCAAAACAAAATTATTTTAGAATTATGTACCGCGATAAATATTTTTATCTTGTTTATTTTTTATTCATAGTTTTTTTTAATTATCAAATGAAAAACATTTTGCGTCATTAAGTTGAAGATTTTTTCAGGTACTTTTTCCTAGAATTTAGTTATTTTGGGATCATTAGAGTTAAATATATATAATAATCACTATTTTCCAAGAAATAATTAAAATTTCTTATAAAAGATCGAAAGTGGCAACGCTGTATTTTTAAATGTTAGCCCGATTATCCATAATCAGCTGTTTAAAGAAGCCGGCCGATATCGTTCGAGAGAACCAACGTGTTATTTATTTTTTAAATTTTTAGATGTTAATACATTAATTCCCAGACAATAAGGGCGTATTTTTGTATACACAGTAGCACATTAAAATACTAATTCAGATTGAACGGTACTTAGATGTGTTGTGACGCGAAATCTAACGTGATTTTGTGATGTGAGTACTTGGTGTTTTTTATACATTAAGTTGGTTTTAAATAAGTCCGAAAAGGTAAATAAAATAGGATTTTTTTTTCTAAAGGGTAAGTGGCATTTATAAATTTTTAAGTTGTCCAGATCTGCCGGGTGTCGTTCGAATTGAACAAATGAGAACATACCTGACCATTTATAAACTCCGCGGCTGTTCGTCGAGTCAGTTCACGTTTATAAATCTGAGATTGTTTCCCAGCGAATAATGAAAAATAAACAACTTGAAATCTGTCAAACGGTTATTGACTTTCTAAAGAGTTTACCCTGAAGATATGACAACACTGTTTAAGATTCACTGCCATATGTTGCTGTGTTTACCTTCCGGGCAGGGGCACCATTTGGTAATTTTTGGTTTGGCATAAGGTTATTTACAGGGCATATTAAATTAAAGCACCATTTTTGGATATTTTTCTTCAATTTGTTTTCATCTCAGGAATTGCCGGTTTAAATATCCATATCCGTCATTTCCATAACACCCTGTATATTATAGGAAATCGTAGAATAAAATCATTCCTATAATAATTTTACTATAATCCTTTTTCCTGTACTAATAATAATTAATTTCTCGCCTACCATTAGAACGCCTATTCTAATTTTCTCCGTAATGATCTTATGTTTTAATAACAGCATATACAGATCAACGAAAAGGAGACGCAGATAACGACTTATAAAACGTAATTCACAGAAAAGGATAATTAATAAAATTTAATGCCTAAATGGATATCAAGCCTAGATGCGTGGTTCGAGTCCATATTAAGTATATGCATTAAATTGTGTACAACAAAAGATGTAATTAATAGCGATATTTGTTATACGGCCAGAACAGGGTTCGATACTAACGCCGGGGGCGGACCTCGACATCAATCAAGCGGCTGTTAACGCTCATCAAGGCCCGAAGGATCACGGACTGACAGCGTTCATTCTCGTCTGTTAAATCGAGGGCAATCAATCTATGTGATACGATTTTACGCATTATATGTGATGAGTTTTTTTGTCCTTATTGTTACGGATAGTTTTATTTTTTATTTATGTACACGGCACACGTACTGAGAGTCGTATTGTGTTCCCATTTAGCATATTGAAAATTATTGTTAATTTTCCATCTTAAAATTTTACCGTTAAATCTTATAGATAGAAAAAGATAACCAGCAGCGCTTTCATCTATTTAGTTATCATTTAATTATTAGGCTGGACCTGAAAACTAAGATAAAAACCTGGAAGCCGCTTTTTTTGCATTAACGACAAACAGTTGCCATGCTCCTTTCAGATAATGATAACCAGTTGAAAGAGCAAAGGCTCAATCCCACCTAAGCACCAGCAGTAGACGACATGTAGCATGCTGCAAGTCGTCTCCAGTTGTCAGTCCCCTGATATGCGACTTTGTAAATGTAGAGGCATTATTGCACCCTTGTGAGATATTCATTAACTGAATAAAAAGCCTCGGGCAACAAATATTGCTTTAAACGTTTTTTAAACAGCATAAGACTATCAACAGCCTTCAGGTTTGGTGGTAGCTTGTTAAAGATTGCTGGCCCCAATGAGTTTGGTGATGTTCTACCCACATTCAGTCAGTTAAAAGGAACTCTAAATGAGCTGACTTGTCGTGTGTTATACTTATGAACATCACTGTTAATAGTAAATCGACATTTATTTTAAAAAATATATATACATAGTTCAAATAAGTATACACAAATTACGATCAATATCTTGTATCTCTCAAAGAGCCCTCTGTACGAGTAAGTCCTCGACACACCCACCAAAGTCCTCAATATTCTCTTCTGACATACAAGCAACTCCCCAACCATACTGGACGAACCCCAGAAGATCACCCACTTGTGGGTTATTCACCATGAGGAGCTCCCTCATAGAATCGCAGTCTTGAGTATACGAACAAGAAAACAACATGAATTTAATTTTGATTTGAGCAGATCACAATGATTTTTCCAATTCAGATGCTCATCAATTTGCACTCCCCTAGAAATTTTATAGTATTGATTTTTAATATTTCTTCATTATATTTATAAGCAGTTCCATATCCAGATTATTATGATCCTGGTAATTGTGAAAACGGATGTAACTAGTTTTAGTGTTATTGAGAAATAGTGAATTTTGACAGAACCATTTACACACACTGTTCAAATTTCGATTACAATTTTGAGTCAAAATACTATCGTCCCCATGAGAAAATAAATTTTAAGAGTCGTCGGCATACTTTGCCAAGATGCATTCCTCGTCCAGCTCGTCATCTGTGTCATTAATATAGAGATTAAAGAGAATCGGAGGAAGAATCGCCCCCAGCGGAACGCCCATGGCAATTTCCAAAAGTCCAGAAAGGCTTTCACCATTCGTTGCATTATCAGCTATTGATCGCTATGAACTGTTTTCTTCCTCTTAGAAATTGCGACAGCCACCACAGTGCTTGACCACGGATTCCATATCTTTCAAGCTTCTCTAAAAGTAAATCAATGTTAACACAATCGAAAGCCCTGCTTAAGTCGCAGAAAACCCCGACAGGACGGTCTCCCCTCTCCATACCGGAAATTATTTTTTCATAGAAATAATTAATAGCGTCTACCGTTGCTGTCGAAACCCGAACTGATTGGATTTCAAAATATTATTTCTCTTGATGAAGCTTCCTAACCGATCCAGAAAACAATATTCAAAATTTTTTGAAAATACAGATGATAACCAAAGTAAAGGCTCAATTCCACCAAGGCAATAGTGGACAACTTGTAGCATGCAGGATCTTTTTGCATTAACGGAGACAGTTGCCATGCCCCTTCCAGATAATGATAACCAGTTGAAAGAGTAAAGGCCAATCCCACCTGAGCACCAGCAGTAGACGACATGTAGCATGTCATCGCCTGTTGTCAGTCCCCTGATATGCGACTTTGCCTAAACTTTTAGCGCTGTCGCTTCATGTTCCTTCGGTTAAAAGACTTTTTGCAGCATGAGTCAATGCCGCATGCCTCATGTCGTCTAGATGTTGCCTCAGTGGCATTCCGCCTTAAGGCATTTTGAAGGCCAACAAAAATTCTGAGCACATGATCTATTTATATTTTGTTGTCTCGTGTAACGAACAAAATAAATAAGAATAGTATAAGAATCCCTCCACATAATTACAAAGTTATTACCCAATATAGAATTATTGCGGACAGTTATAACATTTGCGATTTATTATCGCACTGCATGATAATAAATTATACCCTCCAGTTATACTTACTCCATACCATCGTGTAACAAAAGGATTAAGATTACTTGCTATTGTTATAAATGATACTAATTAAATTTATCCCATACGAAAACTATATCCCATTACATGGTTGCCAATTGTGGACGCACTAATGTCGGATATATTGGTATTTGGGATCAGGGTTCGAAAATATCATATTTATATAAATATCATATCACATGATAAATATCCGATATATATCCGATATATATCCGATATACAATCATGTTTAAAATTTATTTTCTTAATTAAAAAACGGCATTGTTTCTTGCACAAACTATATTTTAACACAAACTCATTAACAAAAACCTATATTCTATATATCTCTCTCTCTAATTAAGCAGAAAAAAACAAAAATCATTATTAAAAATATTAAAATAAACAGATTTTAGTATTATTTTATTAACATTAATATTTCAACACAATCACAAAATTAAAACTTATATTGTAAACAAAAAAACTTTTTATTCTAAGATTTGCTTATAACTTCAATTAGGTAAAAAGAAAAGAATTAAAAACAAACAGATTTTAACATTATTTTATTAACATTGATATTGGTATTTAGTAATAATATACTTATATAACAATGACCTACGTACCTGATGTGTTGACACTTCTTTTTGTAGTAGTGGAAGTGGAAGGCAGAACATCTTCAGGAACAGAATGATGCTGTTGTGTTGTTTCACGACTTGGCGTATCACTGGGCATATTTTTTTGGTGTGTTAAGTTAAAATATGTTTTTCCATTCGCGATGGTATACCCTGCATCTCCTTTAAACACTCTCGACATTTTGCCCATTTTCCAGTACTGTTTTTGTTTTTAATTATACAGTCAAAATATCGCCAAACAGAATGCTTTGGTTTTGGCATATTCAATAAAAATCACAACTAACTTACAGTCAAGTCAACACAGAGTGAAAACACAGAAATAAAGATTATTTGGGAAAGCAAGAGCGAAAGCGAAACAAATCGTCGCGTACCTGGGAATCCTGAAGTCGGCGCGCGGTGATGCTTGCGCGGTAGCCAAGTGAATCCCTACAGTAATTATAATTTTGTACAATGGCGTATTGAGACATTTTCGGATGTTTAGAATGGTGGAAAACATTTTTAATTTAATAAATGAAATTGTCGAATATATCCTCCGAACCCTGTTTGGGATATTAATTCATTGATCCGAAGGACGTACCCAGAACATCCTTGCCAGGATCATCCCATAACAGTGTTTTGTACAAGTGAAAATAACGTAAAGAAACTCATAGTATGTCCTTGGCCCATTTTCCTTTGTTTTCCAGTTCTAGCGTCATTAAAAATTTAAATTTTGTTCAAAATTATCGCCGTCGACCTTCAACCATGCTTCGTTTACGAAGGGGCGCCTGTTGCTCTCCTCATTGCTTCATGTTTCTTTTTATTATCGGCTGCGGTATTTCTAACACATCGATCCCGAATGTCGACTCTTTTACTTTGTAAACTTCATTTCTTTTTAACATATTTTTGAGACTCATAGCATGATCTTCTGTCTATTCGGTAATACATTTTTTTTAGTACAAAAGCTAAGGTAATAAAATTATGAACAGATATCTGAAAAACTGGCTTATACAAAAATATGTTCTGTAAAATTTGCTTAGAATTTAATGGTTAATCAAAAAATATAATAAAAAATACCATGTTGTATCTAAAAAGCGAAAGCAACCTTAAAAGACGAAGATAGTAAAATTCACAAAGTTTCAGAAACATATGTTGAGTAGTTCTCCATGAAGTTCTAATGCAAGCTGGTGGTAAATCACCCTGTATAGTCTATGTGTATACAGGGTGTCCTTAATGACGTGCTAATATTTCAGGTTGTGATTCTTAGGTCATTTTATAAAGAAAAGTTGATATGAACACATGTCCGCAACGGCTTTAATTTTTTGCTACAGGGTGTTGAATTTTTATTTTTTAAAGAGTTATTTTTTAATATCTCCGAAAGTACTTTAGATATTATTTTTAATTTTGGTATGTGTTAATAGGATATAGGAAAACAAATTTTAGTCAGAAAAGTTGTTCAATTGTTCCACCAGTAGCGTCCCTTCAAACATGTTCTCTGATATTTTTACAAGAAGGATGGTACTTCACTGACATTTTTCCATGTGCATATTTTTTTTGATTAGCCTGGTCAATTCTCCATGAAACCGGTCTCTTGAGCTTTTCTCGTCAGTCTTGATTAAAACCACTAAATTCATATTGAAACTCATTATTAACATTGATAAAATAATTAAGTCATTTAAAAATTTTGTTTTATAAAAATTGTTGGAGTGGGCAATTCGATGCCATGATGGGCGGAAGAATGCCTTTTAAGTGAAGGCGGCCATTTCCAAGAATTTTTATATAACAAGATTTATCATTAATTATTTTATCAATGTTAATAATTATGAATTTCAGTATGAATTTAGTGGTTTTAATCAAGATCTAACTAATCTAATCTAACGAGAAAAACTCAAGAGACCGTTTTCATGTAGAATTGATCAGTCTAATCAGAAAAAATACCCACATGAATGTCAGTGGCGTACCATCTTTTTTGTAAAAAATATGTTTGCAGGGACGCCACTGGTGGAACAATTGAATAACTTTTCTAAAATTTGTGGTTCTATATCCTATTAACACATACCAAAATTGAAAATAATATCTATAGTACTTTCGGAGATATTAAAAAATAACCAGTTAAGAAATAAAAATTCAACACCCTGTAGCAAAAAAATCAAGCCGTTGCGGACATAAGTTCATATGAACTTTCCTTCATAAAATGACCTAAGGAATCACACCCTGAATTATTAGCACGTCATTAAGGAACACCCTGTATATCTGAGTAACTATGGACTATACCACACCACACCATGCGATTTACTATATGCTATAACGGCCCTGATGCACAGAGACAATTCTGTATCTGTATAGCGGCGAGTCCCGATTTTCAACCTACGGATTTTTTTTAATATTGGCCACGATCTTACAAGTACTGAGGAATCCGATGCTACCATTAAAATATATTGTTTATAGCTTGTTCCTTTCTCGACAAAGCTGTTAAAGCACAATTTCCATCTTTTATTATGATAAGAATGAAATGCGGGGATAAGATATAATACGTGACAACACTGTAAAATATATCTTAAAATATTTCATAAATATTTAAAAATTAATTGCATTTCTTCGGCTTTCAAAAAAGTCCGTCACGCCTTTCACAATGGTGCGGACATTAATATAAAGTTAATCGTTTACGTCCATAGGGTTAAAATTTTAAATCATTAGAAACTTAAATGAGAAACAGCGTAGGTAGGCACTTCTATTGTGTAATTAAAAAGGCCATATAACTGGTAGTTTACAGTGTATATGCATTTATGTAATTTGGGTAAATCAGTAATTACATGTAATACGACGATTTTTGTTTTATCGTATTTTAAAATTCATTCTAGGTAGTACATATTTAATTTTATTCAAAAATAGTCGTAAAAATGTTGTCATGGTAGATAATAATTTAATGACGTCAATATACACTTAGGGCTGGTATATTAACAAGAAGATATGTTCATCCTCCCACTTTAATACCGGAGACTTTCTGCAAGCACGTTAATCTATTATACAGAGTGTCCAGTAAGTATCGGACAATATTTCGGTCAGCGTACAGAAGAGAGAAACTAATACTCGTAAGTTCATACAATCATTTTTCCTAATGTCCCTTCTAACCAAGATATTGGGCCCCCAGTGGCTACAGGGTGTCCCATTTTCGACACTTTTATAGGGTATCTCCGTAATTGTTGGTGCTATCAAAAAAGTAATGTAGGTGTCATGTGCTCGTTTTGGGTCAAACTTAAAATGGTAAAATCAAAATTTGAAAATTTTCACTCGCTTAAGAGATACGGGGACAAATAAAAAAATTGACAATTTCTAAATTGCCCTATATTTTCTTAGTTAAAAGAGATATAGAAAAATGTTTTATACAGAAGTTTCTTTATATTGATTGTTGAATAATCTGCCGTTTTCAGAGCACGTATACGAGGCCAGGTAAAAAAGTTATCGGACCTAACCTCATTTTTTAAAATGGAACACCCTGTATATTTTAACCTAAAAAGATAGCATTTTAAATTGTCTTTTAAATATATAACACATATTGGTTTCTTAGGCGATTAATTAAACTGTATTACTTTGAAACAAAATAAAAGATTCAGATTAAGGTAAAAAATAACGGGAATCATCGGAAATGTTCAGGTTATGTCCTTAAATGGTTCGTCTTTCCGGATAGCGAACAAAATATTAATTTTGAGCCATTTCTTCGTTTTTTGCACGTTCAATTTAAACTGATATCATATTAAATTTTTCAAAATGTTGATAAGTCATTTTCACAAATGAATATTATGTAAACATAAAATTGACGTTGGTAATAATAACGAGAATGTCAACATAGTTGTTCATATGATATTAGCTTCTGTTTCATGGTCTACTGTGGTTTAAAGTCATAAAGTTTAAATAAATTGCTTATGAAACCAATGTCATTCATGGTGTGTTATATATTTGAAAAGAGAATTTAAAATGCTATCATTTTAGATTAAAATATTCCATTCCATTGAAAGAATTGAGGTTAGGTCCAATAACTTTTTTACCAGACCCGGTATACTTATTCTGAAAACGGCAGATTATTCAACAATCATCATTAAGACACTTTTGTATAAAACATTTGTCTGTGTCTCTTTTAACTAAGAAAATGTAGGGTAATTTGGAAATTGACAATTTTTTGATTTTCCCCCGTATCTTAAGCGAGCGAAAATTTTCAAATTTTGATTTTACCATTTTAAGTTTGACTCAAAAAGGGCACATGACACATACATTACTTTTTTGATAGCACTAACAATTACGGAGAAAAAAAAAGACCATATAAAAGTCTCGAAAATGGGACAACCCTGTACACGAAAAAAAATATTTGCTAGAAAATTAGTGAAACTACACATAATTTATCTCTATATGTGACTAGAATAACTTTTATTAAGAAGTGCCAGTAATAGCAAAATTTGAACCTAAATTTTTAGCAAAAATTACAAAAATATTTTTGTAAAGTTTACTAAAATCTTTTGTAAGTGTTCACCCATCCAAATACTAAAAGTGTCCAATGTCGCTTTACTTCAGTGATCGATAGTATGTTTTCTGTTATTCTCCTCAACACTCTGGAGAAAAACATTTAAGCCTCTCCGACGGAATACTACATTACTACATTCATAGAATTACCTAAGAGATCGCCTCATTTAGGAACACCCTGTATAGAGGTGAGACACAATACAAGAGGAAAAAAATGAAGGAAAAAACTACACAAAGAAGATGTTGGGTTGTTTTTGGAAATTCATGCGGAATCTTAAATTTGAGCGTTAATTTCATATTTATAAGGTTGTATTTAAATTTACGATCTAACAAGCATTTTTGTTACAGCTCTATGAAATAAATGACGACCCCAAACGGAAAGAATTCTTGGACGACCTATTTTCATTTATGCAAAAACGTGGTAAGTTTGTAAAACTCGGTTTTATTGAATTTTAAATAACCTTGAAGAACTACTAAGCTATTAAATATTAGGTTTATAGAGGGGTACAGTTATTTCAGGTCTTTACTTCTTGGAAAGTCGATTTCACCCCTCAAATTTAAAACAGTTTTTGCATAGTCTACGGTATATAGGCCCGCTAACGCTAAAATATAAAATGAGAGAATATGGTATTAGATTTTATAGACAGCGTTGCCAGCGTCATCACGTTCGTAATAAATTTGTTACGGAAGACGATGATTTATTATGCTGTTACGCCGAATGAATCTATTACGGTTTTGTAATTATCGATAGATTTATCAGACAGTTATCGAAAAGTTGACTAAAAAATGAAGGTCATTAGTTTCAGTCTGGCCCCTCACCAGCCAGGCCTAAGGAACAACTTACAATATCGACACCTAAAAAAAAGGTCATTATTTTGACTCCAGACCCTCAGCCGACAAGGCCTAAAGAAACATTTACAATTAACACCTAACAAAAAGGTCATTTCTTTTATGCTGAGTACAATATTATAGTATTACTAACCTTAAAAAAATTATTACGAAAGACCTTAATCTATTACGAAATTTCAATCCAATTTATTAGAAAAATAATTCCTGGGCTCCTAGGCAGTCTAGCTTACCGTTGCCGCTGTATATGTAGACTTAAATAAATACAGTCGCTGGAAATAACGGTTGGAAATCGATAACGTCACACATAGTGAACGTGGACGTTACAGAAGAATATCGTTTCAAAATAACGTTATTTTGGAACGAGGTTATTATGGTTATTTCTGCCAATTTTGAGAATTTAAAACAACTGCTGTTATAGTTGTTGCAGAATTATACCGTTGATTCTTACTGCCATAAATAAACTACCTGATTAAACCCTATTGTATACGCCTCAACCTCTTCAAAGCTCAATAAATGGGATCAGGGCCGGCTTGAAAATGTATACCACACCACATGATTTATTTTTATAATTTAAAATAAATAGATAGTATTTTTAGTTTTAGGTAGGTACCTATAATAAATGTAAAATAAAGATAACAATTAATGATAATTGAAAATAATATAATTTAAAAGTATAACTATTAGGATATCAAGTACAATAAAAATTAGTTAAATTCTAAGAAACTATTGATAATTTATTCAAAATTTAACTCTGTATCACTATCACTATCTTCATCTAAGCCTAAACTTATAATTAAGGTTTGAACATTTGTAATCATACAAATTGTAAGAATTTTCCAGCTGTCTGCAGAAATTTTTCTTACTTCGCTTTTAATTAATTCTACTACAGATGCATTTAATGTAGGAGAAATATTATTTCTCCTAATATTGGATTTTAATTGGTGCCATATTAGTTCAATAGGATTGAATATACAATTGTACGGAGGAAGACGCAACACTGTATGTCCATTTTCCTTCCTTATTTATTTTAAAAGCTTTTAATACTTCTAGCAGTTTTCGTTTTTTGTTTCGATGTTCGATGTAACTTGGCAACACTGAGCCAAAAATTGATTGGACCTTTTTACATTCTTGTACTTTTCGAGAACCCTGTATAATATAATACATTTTTTTTGATTGAAAAACAAACTATAATTTTTTTAAAAACTGTAATAAGGGGAATCACGTGGTTCCCTAGGGCATTTTTTTAAATATTTATTTTCTGACAGCAATATTAGAAAAATAAACAATTCATTAGATAGGCAATGTTGCCGGATTTTCATTTTATTACCTGTTTATTAGATAAATAATTTAAATTAATCATTAATAAATCAACGAAACGTTATTTTCAATTTGCTGCTACCGATATTGTATTCATAATTAACGTAACAGGTTAGTAAAGCAATTTTTTAAAATTCTCAAAATTCACAGAAATGGACATAGGACAATTACCAAAAAAGTTAATATACACGTTATTTAATAACACGTTACACTCCAAGTTGATAACGTTCCGTTCCGTTATAATGAAATAACGTTATTGGAATAACGACCCGTTACTAGTCGCCGGCTAGTGTAGCTGCGGCGCGGTAAGAATATTGTTTTGCTCACAGATGTCATTAAAACCAAGAACTTCTTTATCATCAATAGTTTATAATATAATTAAAATTGCCTTGCTGGACAAGCAATGGAATTTCTAACGCTTAAGGTTAGTTTTTATAATTTTCTAGCGTTGACTGTTGAGTGGATAACTCTAGTCAGATAGACTTAGGCTTCTAATCACCGTAAATTCATATTTATCAATTCTTCATAAAGATTATTACGGTTGATGATGCCGCAGGTGAGGCTAACCTTAGGCTCCCTTACCAGTTACAAAATATGTATGTAATAGTATATTACATACCCAGTGTTGAAAGCAGTAGATTTCAAACGATGAGGTGTGAGGTATGAACAAACCCGAACAAACCCGAGTGTGGAAATCCGCCGAGTTTGAGGAAATCACTTTTATACAAGAAATGTAAACAAACCAGAAACCTGCAAGTGATGTTCGTAGCATCATTGCAGAGTGTGCCAATATGGTAGGAGTTGGAGAGGCTACTATATATAGGTTCTTGCGTGAAAGAAAATCTAAGAACCTCAGTGAGCCAAAACCACTCCCAGGAAAGAAACCGTTAGAAATTGACAATTTCATTAAAAATGTGTCATCAGAAAATTGGCAAAACGCCATAAAACATGCTATAGTAGAGGAACAAAAAATGTGGGAACTTGACAACGTAATTGACACAACTATGGAAATTGAGCCTTTAGTAATAAGCGTAGGACATGATGACTCTTCAGATTCTTCTGAGGACCATTTTATCGAGTTATAATTATTGAAATTGTCAATATTTTTTGATCTGTAAATAAATTAGTTTTCTTGTAAATAAATTCATAAAATCATAAAATCTATTACATTTAAATAAAATAATAAGCGGTTACATTAAAAACCCAACTCTCCGACCATGATGGGCCGTTTTAATCATTATCCTTTCATTTCATTTTATGGCTCTATTGTTACTTTATCTGTTACCCGGTGGAATAGGTCAAAATTTCTTCATCTTTATGCTAGATGTACGTAAAAAGACCATTTTATAGGTAAAATATTTTAGGCCACCGGGCCCTTGTTTTGAATCTTTAATGAGGGTATCGAGCTATCAACGGCAACGAAACAGACTTTATATCCTTGATAATCGTAAAAATCGAAAATAAATCAATACTTATCCCATTTCTGCTTTACCCAAGCAGTTATTATGCTTAATGGGTCGCTTCTGTTACTCATGTTCTTATATTTCTCATAAAAATAAAACAAAAGAGGATCCCCTACAGTTAAGAAAGAAGACAAATATGTAATTTTTTTTAATGTGCAATATTGATCTGGAGCCTCTTACCCATATTCGAACTAAACGGTTTTATTGTCAAATTGGCGCCATCTGTCATCTGTTATACAGTTTGAAAAATATTTTTTCTACTCCTATATTAGTAAGAAGCTACTTACGCACTGACCTGCTCCACAAATCATATTACCCGTGATATGCCAAAACCGTCAATGTTTAAAGTCGGTTGATTTTATGAAGTCCGATATCGGATTAAATCATTAAAGGTTGTTAAACAGTAAGACGGTTAAGTTAACAATACCTTTGTTATACTTGATCATACCGAACATTCAACTGGTTCACTGTAGTCGGCTGGGCAAAATCAGCGGTTCCAAAACAAAATTATCTTAGAATTATGTACCGCGATAAATATTTTTATCTTGCTTATTTTTCACTCTTAGTTTCTTTATTTATCAAATGAATAACATTTTGCGTTAATAAGTTAAAGATGTTCTCAGAAAAGTGCTTTGTTGTCCCATAATGTTTTAAAATGATGGCAATCTTGAAGGGAATATTTAAGGAACAACAAATCGGAATTGTCAAAGCAAGTTGTTTTTCTTGACAAAACATGGATATGCAAACGGAACTTCAACAAAATCGTCTTGGCAGGATGATTCGAAATATTGGTATTCCAGTACCCGTGCCAGTAATGGAAAAAGGTATAATATAATAATACATACTGGCAATGAAGAAGGGCTTGTTTCAAATGCCAGTGTCATATTTTCATCAACAAAAAAAAACTGATAATTATCACGGCCATATAGATGCTGAAATTTTGGAGTATTGGTTGGAGGAAACACTTTTAGAAAGTTTAGAAAACCCTTCCTTATTTGTTTTAGACAATGCCTCTTACCATACGAGACTCGAAGAGAAATTTCCTACAAGCAGCTGGAAAAAGGAAGAATTAAGAGAGTGGTTGTCAAAGAAAAATATAAGCCATGAAGATTGATTTTTAAAAAGTGATCTTTTAAACAAACGTAATGAGCAGTTATTAAAAAAAAAATATGTTGTTGACGAATTAGCCCTTAAATATGGACATCAAGTTTTGAGATTACCGCCCTACCATTGCCATCGCAACGCAATTGAGTTGATATGGGGTCTAAGCAAAAATTATTATGACAAACATGCCTGTAAAAATATCAGTAAGCCTAGCGTTATAAAGTTATGGGAGGAGGCGCTTAGTCAAGTGGGCAAAGAAGAATGGCGGAAATGCATTGAACACACGGAAAAATTATTTTTGAATCTTATGAGACAGGACAGGTTATAGACGAAGTAAGATCGTTTATTATTAGGGATGATGATATTGATGCTAATGAGTCTGAAAGCATAATAATAAAATACCATAGATTTTATGCAAAGTTGACTGTGAAATCCATCGGGTCGGGTGTGTGTGAAAATATAATTTATTGTTTGAGAGCCACCGACTACCCTGCTCGAGAGGTTTTATTGCTTTGCGGACTTCATACACCGTACCTACTTTAGAATAGATTTTATGCAAAGTTGACTGTGAAATCCATCGGGTCGGGTCATCTTAACGTAATATCAGTAAATTTTAAACGTCCACATTTTATTTTTGGGTATATTAGTAACGTATGAAAAAGTGTATCAAAAATGTTTTGACTGCCCTACTACAAACAAAGCTACCAGAGTAATAAGAGTATTTTTAGTAGTTTAGTAGTATAGTATATTTGTAGAATTATACCGTTGATCTTTTGACTGCAATAAAAACTTATTATCCCTTCGACCATAAAATAAATAAGGAATAAATTTTAAAACCTTTTCGAGCAGAGCCGGACCAGGTATACAAAAAAAAAATGCCTGATGCATATATAAATACAAAGTGATTTTTCGGAGTGATTCTGGCACATTTAGATGGATTTATTAAGAAGAAAGATTTACCAAATGTATGAGGCACAAACTGTACCCACTTTGATTTCCCTCAAAGAGCGGCTGATTAAAGACGAAACAAATATCTCTTGTAGCCTTTCAAGCATTAGGAAAATATTGCGTAAAATGGGTTTTAAATACCGAAGCATTGATAAAAGACAAACATTAATGGAATTTCAACGTTTACGGGAATGGAGACTTAAATATTTAACAGCTGTTAAACAATTTAGACAAGAAAATCGTCCAATTATTTACCTTGACAACATGGTTCGATACCCATGACACTCCAAGAAAAGGTTGGGGATGATTCTTCCAAAAAATGTCAAACCAAGGCACCATCAAATAAAGGCAAAAGAATCACAATATTACATGCTGGTTCAGAGAACGGGTTTGTTCCAAATTATCTGTTGCTTTCAGCTAAAAACATATTCTTCTTTAGATTACCATCAAGATACCGACGCACAACTTTTTGAAGATTGGTTTAAACATAAACTCCTTAAAAATATACCTGAACATAGCGTCATTGTAATGGATAATGCTAGTTATCATAGTCGGGAAGCAAAAATCATTTCCAATTCTAATAATACAAAAGCAGAAATTCAAAATTTTATGATTGAAAATGATTTATATTTTGAAGAAACTTACAAAAAACGAGAACTGCTAGAAGTATTAAAAGCTTTTAAAATAAATAAGGAATACGAGTGTGACAAACTTGCAGCAGAAAATGGACATACAGTGTTGCGTCTTCCTCCGTACTATTGTATACCTATTCAATCCTATTGAGCTAATATGGCACCAATTAAAATCCAATATTAGGAGAAATAATATTTCTCCTACATTAAATGCATCTGTAGTAGAATTAATTAAAAACGAAGTAAGAAAAATTTCTGCAGACAGCTGGAAAAACTGTGTACAGTATGTACTTAAGGTGGAAAATTCTTACAAGTTTAGGCTTAGATGAAGATAGTGATACAGAGTTAAATTTTGAATAAATTATCAATAGTTTCTTAGAATTTAATTAATTTTTATTGTACTTGTTATCCTAATAGTTATACTTTTAAACTATATTATTTTCAATTATCATTAATTGTTATCATTATTTTACATTTATTATAGGTACCTAAAACTAAAAATACCTATCTATTTATTTTAAATTATAAAAATAAATCATGTGGTGTGGTATGCATTTTCAAGCCGGCCCTGATCCCATTTATTGAGCTTTGAAAAGGTTGAGGCGTAGACAATAGGGTTTAATCAGGTAGTTCATTTATGGCAGTAAGAGTCAACGGTATAATTCTGGAACAACTATACAGAACTCGAGTGGTAAGCCTATTACACACTAGTAATGACGTCTTACCACTCGAGTTAGCCTACAACTATACAGAACTCGAGTGGTAAGCCTATTACACACTAGTAATGACGTCTTACCACTCGAGTTGTGTGCTATACTTTTTCGAATACAATGTTATATAAGACACTCTCTAGCCCGGTTAGCCGTATTTTTTTAAATTTTCGTAGGCTGTCGTAGGAACAATATTTAACCGACATTGCTAAAACGGCCTTATAATAATCCTAAATCTGCAGAGAACATGTTATTCAAGTACCTGCTCTATTCAATAGAAGATACTCGGTACTCGACAATAAGAATCGACAAAGCCGTCGTGTCGGTATGATTTTCAAAATATGTCTGGATAGATTAATGGTTTTATTGCGATATTCTTAAAATCTAATTGGGAGAAAGGTTCAAATTGAAATTTTATTATATCGTCTGGTGCAATACAGATGGGGCCATTGTGAGAAACTTAAATACAAAATGAACGTTTGGCTATAAATCTTAAATTTCGAACACGTTTTATGTTTGATGTCAATCCCGGAACCGTATAAGTTAATAAAATTTTAAAAAGGTTTTGTATAGGACGCCATTACATAACCTTAGCAGAACGAGACAGGGACACGCAGTTTCGCTATGGAAATATCTTTACCTAAATTTCGAACTTATAAAAAAAACGAGAAGTAATTAAATGGTTTTCCGTTATTAAA
This sequence comes from Barypeithes pellucidus, assembly GCA_963991005.1. Lineage (NCBI taxonomy): Eukaryota > Metazoa > Arthropoda > Insecta > Coleoptera > Curculionidae > Barypeithes > Barypeithes pellucidus. The sequence continues at coordinate 94,135,642 of OZ022556.1, forward strand.
ATTGGTTCGCAGCAAAAAATAGCCATTAAATCATTTGATCAGCATAAAAAGATTTTGCTTGCAATAAATAAAAATCGGGCTGCAACACTTGTTCTGCAAAAAAATGGTACAAACTGTCAACAATTTAACCGATATCAGTCCGCTTGTAATATCATGTGTTCGCGTAATTAACAGTCGAGCTGCGAAATGATTACTTGGTCAGCAAGATTTTACAATTGGTCAGTAGAAAACAAGATGTCTAGAAGCAGTTTACTTCAGAGGTTTGCATATTAAAAGAATGATTATCAATATAAATCATTGGATTGCGTTTGTTTTGAATAATCGGCAACGTTCGTTATTGTGGGCGGAGCGAAAGCAGTCGCGTGATACGAGTAGCTAATTGCGTGCGTGTGTTCAGTCGGTGTAGCAGTCAAGGCCCAAAAGGTAGCGGGGGCGGGTTTTCACTTGTTTTCCCAGGGCACTGTCACTATTTCACGTTTTATTGCTTTTTTTTTGATGACCAAGATTAAATATTTTGCTTACCCGCTCATTGCTTACCAGTATCTGGCTAAAAGGGGATCGCTCATAGCAGCTTATATATTTAATTATTAACCAAAATAATTTAGAGCACTCTAGTATGACATTAATTACTGACCGATTCAGAAATGTTTGCTGTCCATAAGTTGCTGACCAACGAGCCATTTTGGCTGACCGATTACATTTTTCTGTTCGCAAAAAGAAGAATAGTTTGCTAACCAGTTAAATGATTCCCGAAAAAATTGATAGATATAAGCAATTCACAATGCATTTAACTCCAGAATCGACGTGACTTAATCGGGCGTTTCATGTCTTAGATCGATATCCGGGTAAAGCAGTGCCGTAGATAGCCATGGTCGGTCCATGGAGTAAATAACTAAGAGGTAAGATTCCACGCCGATGGAGGCGTGGCTTGTGACATCACCAGGGGAGTGATAGGTATATTTATTTGATAAACATACAACAAAGATTAAAGCTAAAATTCGACCTAAATAGTCCATCTATCAGTGGAGTGAAACTATGAACAGGTAAAGAAAACCATAGTCTGCTTCGGTAGTTAAATAAACAATACAGCTTCGGTGGAAAATACTTAAGAAATTTTTTGTTTTTATCCGGCAACACCTTATATTTCTATCAAACTTCTTTGCCTATACATATCACAACCGAACACATCACATCTCATGTTAGAAACATCCAGTCACGCCCGCGTCGATAGACGTATTCAGTGGCGTATATAGAAATTTGTTTTCTCACTACAAAATTTGGCTTTTAAGAATGGTGCCGATACAGATATTTTATCGGTATCGACAAAAATATCCGTATCGACAAAAATATCCGTATCGGCTGATCACTATTCATTTTGACTGTCCTGTGTGGATCTGTATTTAAATAATGAGGTACCAACCCAAGTAGAACGAGATTTGCAGCGGCGTTGTCATTTAAGGGACTGTCGTAAAGGATTTTATGTTAGGAGCAGTGTGTATGTTTTTATAATAATTATTTGACGGGAATCTAAAATTTATACAGTTCCGTAGCAAATCCCAACGAAAATCCAAAACGGATTTACTGACATATTTAAAAAAATGTTGAATTAAATTCAAAAATTTATTATTCTTTGTACGTCGTTTGGTTCATTTCTCAGGCCTATTATCAGATGCGACTACCTGTATTATATATTTTTGGGTTTGTTTTTCATTAACAATGTTTAAGAATTCTGCCATAAACTGCCCATTTATATAAATGTGAATTTAGAATTTTAAAGGCCAGATTTTTCAATCGGTTTCCGACTAATATTTAACTGTCCCCCTAAAATTAGTTGGCGTCTCTAACACGTTTAGTCAAATTTCACCAATTTAAAAGCCAAATTAGGTCAAATAAATGCCAAATTTTCAACATAGGATGCGACCCAATAATAAAGACAATATTATACCACTGAATCATGGTATTTTGTGCTGGGTCACCATGGGACGTTTTTTACGGCAGTAACCAACTATAGAGGAAACTGGGGTGATTGAGACCAGTGGTGGATTATATAACTATATCTCATAGCTCTGTTAATACTCTAGGGGTTAATAGCCAAAAGTTTTAAGTATTTTAAGGTTGTAAGAATATTCTTGTAGGAAATATTGAGCTTCAAGCTGTACACATTTCCCTCCAAGTATAAAAACCCCAGATTTGCGTAAGAGTCATTCGTTTACAAACTACTAACTTTTTAACCTTGACATTTTAGAATCGTCCAAAATTTTTTACAGCTTATATACATAAAATTAGTTAGTTTAGTATTTCAGAATTTTGCTGAAAGAATTTTTTTCGAAAATATCCACACAAAAATTTTCGATAATTTGCTGGATTTTCTCCAATCTTTTCATATTTGAAATTCACTATCTCCAGTTGTACTGATCGGATCAATATTGGTCCCTTTTTATTTTACACTTTGTTACGTTAGCTGTCGAAGTACATTAAAAAAAAATTGTCATTGTGAACGAGTGAAAAATAATAACAATTTAATTGTTTAAATAGTTTTAACATGCTCTTAACCCATCTTAAATTAACTTTTTAAAAAACCGTTTTGTTTTTGATCCTCTTATCTACATACCGATTTAACCTCTTTTAGATCGGTAGTTATTAAATATTTTCGATCGCAAGTCACCCAGCGCTCGACGAGTCGAGAAGTGGCAAAACTATACTTTCGAACGACGGAAAGTATGCAAATATTAATGATTCACACTGCACCGAGCTCGATTGTAGACGCCTCGACTAGTCGCTTTGATGCATTTCCCGCGCTCTTCGTGATTTGCGATCGAAAATATTTAATAACTACCGATCTAAAAGAGCTAACGCTTTTTCGTAAAATGGGTTTTGTAGATAAGAGGATAAAGAACAAAATGGTATTTTTTAAAATTTATTTAAGATGGGTGAAGAGCATGTTAAATTTTTATTGGGAACCTAAAAAATATTTTTTCTATGATCGTTATAGGAACTATATTTTTTACGCGAATGAATGCATAAAATTGTTTTTTTTTAATAAGTTAAAAAAGTAATTAAGCGTTATTAAAAAGTTCCGTGTCATTTTTACACTTCTCTCTCAATGCTTATAATATCAATTTGCCATCAAAACAGCAACCGCGTCGTTCGTTGTCTGTGCGCCGCATCGTTATTGTTGCCTTACAAAATATGTCAATAATATTTGAAAAATGGAGAGAAATAATTTCGATTCCGAAGAATAAAACTCATTTCAATGCGCTCCAGTGGAAATAATTAATAAAGCCAATGAAGCAACACATAATTTAATTCCTGAAAACTCGAAACGAGCTTACAAGAAGGACGAGTTTCAGCGAACGAGTATTATTAACGTATTTTTAAGAAAAAAAAAACATTTTCAAAACCAACTTCATGGTCATGTTAAAAATATACAGGGTTGCGTCTTTGGGGGTTCCATATCTTTGTTAGGAGGTACATTTGGGAAAATGAATATTTGAACTACTAGTATTATTTTGAGTGCCCCTGTACACTGGCGAAATATTGCCTTATGCTTAACCGGACACCCTGTATATTCCTGTTTAATATTCGGTTTAATCGGAGAATTAAAAATAAAATCGATGAGCGGGAAAACTTTTTACGTGGGTACACGTATAGGGAAATAATAATTTTTCCATACATTGGTATTTGGTACACGTATTATACAGGGTGTTCCTTAATGGCGTGCTAATAGTTCAGGGCGTGATTCCTTAGGTAATTTTGTAAAGAAAAGTTCATATGAACATATGTCCGCAACGGCTTAACTTTTTGCTACAGGGTGATGATTTTTTATTTTTTAAATGGTTATTTTTGTAATATCTGCGAAAGTACGTTAGATATTATTTTCAATATTGATATGTGTTAATAGGATATAGAACCACAAATTTTAGTTACAAAAGTTATTCAATTGTTCCACCAGTGGCGTCCCTGCAAACATGTCCTCTGATATTTTTTACAAAAAAGATGGTACGTCACTGACATTTTTCCATATGGATATTTTTCTGATTAGCCTGGTCAATTCTACATGAAAATGGTCTCTTGAGTTTTTCTCGTCAGACGCACCGTTCTTGATTAAAACCACTAAATTCATATTGAAACTCATTATTATTAACATTGATAAAATAATTAATGATACGTTTTATAAAAATTACTGGAAATGGTCACCTTCACTTAAAAGGGATGCTTCCGTACGTCTTCGCATCGAATTCCCACTCCATCAATTTTTCTAAAACAAAATTTATCATTAATTATTTTATCAATGTTAATAATAATGAGTTTCAATGTGAATTTAGTGGTTTCAATCAAGAACGGTGCGTCTGACGAGAAAAACTCAAGAGACCGTTGTCATGTAGAATTTATCAGGCCAATCAGAAAAATATCCATATGGAAAAATGTCAGTGGCGTACCATCTTTTTTGTCAAAAGTATCAGAGGACATGTTTGCAGGGACGCCACTGGTGGAACAATTGAATAACTTTTCTAACTAAAATTAATGATTCTATATCCTATTAATATATACCAAAATTGAAAATAATATCTAAAGTACTTTCGGAGATATTAAAAAATAACCATTTAAAAAATAAAAATTCAACACCCTGTAGCAAAAAATTTCGGTCGTTGCGGACATATGTTCATATGCACTTTTTTTTATAAAATGACCTAAGGAATCACACCCTGAAATATTAGCACGTCATTAAGGAACACCCTGTATAGAAGAAGATGAGGGATAAGGAAAAGGGGCAACTGTTTTTGCCAATGTCTGAAGCTACTTTTCCGTCCTGACTTAAATAATCCTTCATTAACTATATTTCTGGTTGGTGGTGGAAAACATACGTTGGGTATTTAAAAAAAAATCGACTCGAACTACCCCGCCGTCTCCTATAGCTAATTCTTTAACAACTTAATGAAAGGCCTTCGGCCACCCGAATTTTGATACCGGGGCTAGTTGCAGCATGATAGGTGTAATTTTCGAACAAGATACCTGTTTCAGCTACCGTCTGTCGTGTTTATCTAAAATCATTCCCGTGAGGTTGATTTATTTGAATTTAAACGGTTTATTACCCAGTAATTTACGAAATTGACGGAGATTTTCGATGCGGCAAGTAACTTAAATCATTTTACTAAAGAATTACGCTTGCATAATTTATAGGAATTATTCCGAGTGAATATTACGATACTTTAGGCAATAGAGAAATTAAAATAAAAAATTAAGAGCATTTCTCATACAGCTGGATCTTTCAAACTATATTACTAGAAAATATTTGTCTGCTAAGCGTTATTAGCTCCAAATTACGAAGAAAAGCGAAAACACCGCAAAATATACAGGGTTATTCACGTTATTCGAGACGACATATTATAGCTAAGCTATTTGTTTTGGGTAAAAACAAATATTCAGGGTGGATAGGGGCCTATTTGTGGTACATTCTAAAATTATGTTCATAATATACAGGTTTGCCCAAAAACACGAAACGTATCAAAATTGCATTTTTTAAATGGAATGCCCAGTATATTATTTCATTTTCGGTTCCTACGATCAAAATAAATATTACTTTCATTACGGTTTACCGTACTTAAACCTTACGGTTTGTGAAATATTTCATATTTTGTCAAAATGTAGTAACAATTTTAATGATTAAATTCTCAACATGTATTTTGTTTTTTAAACCCAATTTCTCAGTGGACTCTACTCACTGATTAAGTTTTGTGTATCAGTTATGAAAAATTCACTAACTTATACACGGTGTCCAAAAAGTACTACTAAATAATTACAAGTTTGAAATGGTAATAACTGGCTTAATTTAAATATAACACCCTGTATTTTATATCACTAACAGATGTAGAATTTAATTGTCTTATCACAAAGTATTAACCTCTCCCATAGCTAATTACTCGCATTTTCATGAAAAAATGCAAATGTTCACAAAGCAGGCTAATTATAATCAATTTAATATTAATCAAGTCGCCTATGACATTTTGACAGATCAGATCTAGATACTTGTAGGTTCAGTTAAGAAGTTATTTCTCAGATTTGACAGTTGAAAATTTGGCATTAGTAACCGTTCGCACAGAGAAACAGCAGCAACAACCGAACATGCGCCGAACGAAATTTGGAAGCGGTCGGAAAGTACAGTTGTATTCATAGAAAATGGGGACAAGTCCTATGACTAGTTTTGCCCTATTTGCGTAAATCAGGCTTTTCTAATTGATTTATTGTTTTTAAGGTTATGAGCAATAAGCATTGGCGTCGCTAAACAAAATAAAATAATCTAATTAAATGTGATAAATGTATAAAAGTATTTCTGTAATAACACATATTTTTTTACTCAACGTAACATAACTAATATCGTATAGGTACCCGAATTTATTACCTATATTTAGATTGGAAAACCTTTTCGTCAGTAAACACTGCCGCATTCCACAACTGACAGTCGCGGAATATATATAATTTAAGGCGAAAACTATCCGAGACTGTCTACGTTCATCTGTGAGCATTACTTGTTTACGCAGCTACGCAGTTTTTTAGCTCCGATATTTTTGGGTCGGAAATGCGGGACTGACCAGTACTACCAGTTTTTCTTTTCAAAGACCCTTCTTGTCCCCAAAGTTGCTTAACTGTTAAAATTGTGTTCTGGCCTTTTCCGTATAAAGGACCCCGCAGAATCCTTATGGAAAATGACTCCCGGTCAAATTGGGCCAAACTTTCCACACTGATAGGATTCGGTGAGTAGATAAAAAGTGTACATGTGCCCCCAGCCTAAAAAAATCCCTGTCGAGAGATATCTTCGTCCGAAACTAGGTTCTTTTTCGCTGACTAGTGTCCTGCAATACTACATATTAGGTTCGTATTTAGTGTCCTTTATAATTGCCTAAAGTTTTATTTCAGTTGGTTCCGTAGTTTAAGATTAATAAATTAAAAACTAAAAAAAATTTTGGAATTTTAGAAAAAAATTAAAAAAAACTACCTAAAGTAACTTTTTTTTAACCAAGTCATTGAAGTGGAATTTAAGACAAGAGGTCTAGAGATATCATGAATATAATGGCGTTTATCTATTTTATACAGGGTGTTCATAATTAGGTTTCAAACACGACACATTTCAAAATAATTTTTCTCCAGATTTTCGAATGGAACACCCTGCATATTATTTGGCTATTGGATGTAGAATTTATAATAATTATTTTTTTGTAATGGACACACTATTGCAGGACACTAGGCTTCGAAAACTGACCTTTTCAATTTCTGTTAAATGGCGAAGCATTTTGCGAATTCTGACAGTGACAGCGTTGTCAACCGTAAACTATTGAGAAAGTCAAAATCAATGAAAACCAATTTACATTATAACAAATTTAGTGTCCTCATTTTCAATGAATAGAACTGTACGTTATGCGAACGAAACTATATGGCAAAATCAGGTAGCCTAAAGTCCAGGACAAAATGATCTGTAGAAATGTTCTTCCAATAAATGGGGCACATACCGTTCATCATGCCTTCACGTGCCAGAAACATTCTAAAAATAGATACTCCATCAACTATTTCAATATCACGAGATATCAAAACGCACCTAAAGCAACGACCATCAAATCATGATTTATTCCTCGTAAAGCGACCGCACGTTCCTTTTGATCTCCATATTATTGTGCTTTACCGACAAAAGGAATTCAAAATACGCACAGAATTGTTTAGAAGAAAAACCTAAGAGTCATTCAAGAGTCAAAACGATGTGTGCTTTAAATTTAGCGCGTGCCCCATATCCAATCCCGGGTTGACAGACGGGCGTAAGACAGGATAAAAGTGACAAAGAGGGACGCAGAAAAAGTTAAATAAATAGATGGAGGTAAATAAAGCTTAATATTAGAAAAGGGTGTTCGGAAATAGGTCCACGTGGTTGACAGAGATGTCTCAGGAGACAGCTTAATTTCAATATTCCTAATAAGCTCTCCGTATACGTTCTGGAAAGGATTTTTCAATTTTTTTTTTAATACGTGCAGAATTTATTGTCACACTTTTCCTGTATTATATACCCGGCCGTTTCTGAACATCGGAAGGAATGCAAACAGAACAGAATCATATAATTTCCAATTTTAGAACAACTAACTTACCAGTAATATAGTAAATTTTAATACAGCGAAACCTCTCTTAGGCGGCCACGGGAAAGTCTGAATGCGTCCGCCTAATAGAGGTGTCCGCCTCTGGGAAATTTGTTATTAGGTAATATGTAAATGCAAAATTATTATTATGTATATGTATGTACAAATAAACATAACATAGCAAAAATACACTAGTTTTAGTTAGGATGTAGTACTAAAACAATCTAATAACGTAGTTTGACGTGTTTACGTTTTATATTTGCAATCTAGAAAATGTAATTTCAAGTCTGATAACAATTCCATTGCTGTAGAGTCACCTCTATTCTTTGCATACTCTTGCAATTCCTTTACCATACTAATGGCTTGTTGATAATTGGTGACATTTGTTTGATTACTGCATTCAACTTCTTCATCAGAGTCGTCAGATAGTGATGTGGTTTCAGTTTGGGCTACATAATCGGTAGAAATGGGATCACAATCATCTTCTAATAGCACATGTTAATGAACTCGCCTAAATCATTGTTCCCTTCAGACTCAAAACGCGGCGTTTTTCTGCCATTGTTTGCGATTTTAACCTGCGGACTGCTGTCGGGGAAATCACACATACTTTCATTCGGCGAAGCCCTTTCGCTCTGCCACGCATACGCGATCGGTTGCCAGTCTGATGTCTTCAGAGAGTTTTGCACCGTACTGATTCGTCTCCCAAATACTTTTTTTGTCCGTTTAAAGGGGGGTTTTCGCCCTCTTTGTATGAAAACAGCCTGTCCGCGTCCGCCCCAAGGAGAGTCCGCCCAAGAGAGGTTAATTTTTTGGTCTCTACAGTGCCGTGAAACTCACGCAAACGATTTAATAAAATTGGGCTAACAATACTAACTTACTTTTGCTTCTTGTGCTTTATTCTTCTAATAGAGAAGATATTAAATTTATATTAACCGAATTCTGAATATAAATTTCTGTTAGTAATCGGGAGAAAAAGCTTCTCAAAATTTCCAATTGATCTGGATCAGGAGAAATCAACTTAGTCGAGAAAACATCGAGCGCAGTCATGCCCAAGAAAACCAGTTTTTGTAAAGTAAACATATTTGATCTCTCAAGTTGGCAAATACCATATTCAAAACATTAATTGTACCATTGTTAAAACTGTGGTTGCGAATAGTGGGGTCTGCGTGTGTGAGTCGGACGAACATCGAAATATTTTCAGCCAGAACAAGAGTACGCGCTTCAAGAGGTTACCCTGCAGAGAAACACACTTTCCACCCGTTTTCGAGGATGCTGAGCACGGTAGCACCGGCCAATACTCGCCCCTGAAAGGGGTAAATTTTTTGTTTTTAGGTACTATTGTTCCGGCTGAAAATATTTCGATTTTTCGATTTTTCGGGGTTTTTTCCGAGTCACAGACGCCACTAGAATGTTTAAAACAGAGTTTAATTTTGCAAATTAACCGACCAACATCTCAAAAAAATCGAACACGTGTTGTGCATATTAAATTTCTAAAATCGGACGATGGTTTAACCGAAATAAATCGAACCGTCAACGTAGTAAAATTTATCGACCGATACACAATAGAAAAATTGATATTATTGAATGTAACATAAGTTTCGAATAGATCATTGTCGACGTTTTAGCGTAGTCCACGCCATCATCATTGGTATAATAAATTTATATCCATGAAGAATATAGGTATACGAAAATTATAACCAGGATCACTCTCAAATAAACCTGTAATAATTTCTCCTGCGTGCATGTTGTTTATATTAACAGCCCATTTAAAATGACGGCTCGTAACATTTTTGGAATTCAATCCCTAACTCCAGTTAAGAGCAACCGTTGCCTACCGCCGTAGGTAATATTACAGTAAATGGTAAAAAGCTAAAAATGCTGATAGATATTGAAGAGGACAAATGTATGTTGGATCTCCACCCCACTAGATCCAATAAATTACAATACAAACAACTTTTCGGAGGTAATTAAACTTACATTTAATCGTATTTCCTTTGAAAAACAACATTCGTTCATTTTCAAATTTTGTAAAATATGAAAATGAACTCTTGTTGTTTTTAGGCAATACGCTTTCATGCAAAATTATCGAAAATTTTTAGGCACGAGTGTAATTTAGGGAGAAAATTACTCGATTTAACAAAAGTTAAATGCAATAATGTATTATAAAGTTCACTTTAATAATTATAACGCAGTTGTAATAATTAATATTAGAATTTGAAGAATCTCTTGAGGTTGGTTTCAACATTTTCGAGCAACTAGGTTCGGCATTTATATCTTTGTATTCCTCACCATTTTGTATTTTCATGTTCCCAGTCTTGAAGTATGTCCGCAAGCTTTTTAATCTAAGTCTCATTTCTAAAAACATACCTTCTATCTTCACAAAACATCATAAACTGACGCCAGACATATTGCTTGCTATTTTTAGTGTTTTTTGGGACACTCTGTGCGATCTTTTCTTGAATAACTTCGATTGATTTCTTTTCAAAACGTGACCATTTTTTAAACTAATCTCGAAACAATGAGAATGTCAGACTGACATTCTCATTGTTTCGAGATTAGTTTAAAACGTCACAACACCTCTTGTTGTTTTCGATTGATTACATCGAAAACAACCCCTCTAGCTTAATGCATGAGTGTAATTTTCCAAATAATTTTTTTTGAAAATTCGATCAATAAATGCCATTTCTAGACATTTTGTAGAGAAATTGTCAGATTCGACAATAAACAAAAGCTGCACGGTCCAATTTAATTATGTAATTTTTGGTAAAATACATTTTTTTCCCCATATGGTTTCAACTTTTAATGGTGACACTGTATATTGTAGTTAATTGGTTATTATTTCATGTAAATTATTAATTTCTTGCCAGTAATCTATGGCTAACAGCCTTTGCTTTAATAACGGGTTCCTAAGGAATTTATAAACAATACTATTTACTTAATTTAATGGATACTTAAGAAATCTATATTTGGCGTACCTTCCTGATAAAAAGCATTTTGTAGGCATTGACTAGTATTGCCTTAATATATTTAATACTGAGATGGATGTAAACAAATTGCATAAAAATAACTATGGGTTTTTTGGTTTGTTTTATGACTCTGGTGGAAACCAAAGTATTTTTATTTACAACCATGCATGTAATAATGACATTTCATCTATCTGTGAAAGATGTAAAGTTGACGTTTTTTTACTTTCCTCCCGGGTGGAAAGTAAAATATTTTTTTGTAATTTTTAGAAAAATCGATATCTCAAAATAATCTACGAACACACTTTTTAAAAATGCTTATAGCTTTACGTGTTTAGATATCTTTTTCCCTAATTGATACAGTGGTCCTCAGCATTGAATATTGTAACCAAATCGTTGATATCTTCTTTGTCTTGGCATTTTCACTGAACTAAGCTAGTAGCGCCGACTCAGAACTGGGCTTTTGAACTTTGTTTCCCGTACACTATTCTTTGAAAAAGTTGTTATATGCCTTGTCATATCTCGGGCGGCTTTTAGTGACAGAAGATCTTCTTCTACTATTTTTGCCACCTTCTCGAATTTCTGGTGGAGTAGCAGCAAAATGAAATTCCTCATCTGATAGCATTTCTCTGTTGTTAAAATAATATATTGTTTAGTGACATCGAAACCATATTCAAAAAATTATATTTGCCATCTTGATGTGTATTATTACCTACGTTATTTTACCACCTGCGGTTATTTGAAATTTCTGTAAATAAAATAGTATACAACAGTATACAGTGTTTCGAGATTTAGTTAACTCGCTGCTTCGCGAAATGAAATACTTTCCACCTCGGTACGTTAGGTACGTTACATACTATTGTTCCTTTCTTTTTCCTCCTCCAATTTTTCGTTTGTTCGGGTTTGTTTATATTATTTTTGGGGAATTGTTATTGTTCGTATTTTTGTTTCTTTCCTTGTCCTCCTCCAATTTTTCATTTGTGATTGTTTAATCCTCCTTTGTTCCAGAAATCTTTACACACAGTAGTCTAATACTATTCCGTCTTAATCGATTAAAAATTAGTACTTTTATAGGTTCAATTGTGCTTCTATTATAAATTGATATAAAAATCTATACACTTTCATATTATTAAGTGAATTTAGGTTTTCTTATGATTCCACCAAACCTGCTATATTGTTATATGTGGGTGTTTATATAATTTTCAAATCTTGTACAATTGAAAATATAATATTCCACATCTCCCATGTCACCGCATTCACAATTTGCATCAGTTGGCAAACCCATTCGTTTCATATGTTTCGGGTATAAAGAATGCGTTTCTGATACGTGAATTTATTCTCACAAAGTTTGACGTTTACATGATTCCTTGCAGAACCATGTTTATTTATATGTTTGGGAAATAATATTAATTACAAGAATCCTATTTCTATTTTCTAATAGTACGGCAGCACGTTATCAGGATTGATCACGACCTAAAGTTTTTTGGTGATTTAATAAGGACTTGAGAAGGAAATTAACAAGAACGGACATTGGCAACGTTGCGAAATCATTGAGAATCACCTTTACATATGCAAAAAAGTGGTCGTAATAGTTACCGCGCCTCGTCCGTTCTTTATATTTTTTCACTCAGAGTGATGTTTGCGATGAATAATTTTTGTTTGAGAAAAATCGAAATTTGTTTACAGCGGAGAATTAAACTTATCACGCCTCGTCCGTTTTACTTGTCGGATGTTATTTTTCGTTATTCGTGACAGGAAAAAAATGAGAACGTACATTTTCATCGACTCACAACCGTAGTGTTGGATCTTAGATATGTCATTTTTTAACGCTGTTCGAATTATCGCGCCTCGTCCGTTTTCAAGCAAAAATCTTTTATTATTGCTCTGAAAATGAGGGAAAAATATGAACTGACATTTGTACACACGTATTTTTTAGCAAAACCGTTTACAACTAACACAGCACGTGTATCAATAATAATGCAATATGGGGACATAGCTGATACTGAGTTGTTATAGACAACCAATCCACACAGCAAGCCGTCCCGTGCACGCGCCGTGTACCGCGATCATGAATTATACAGATACAAGATCGTACTCCGCTGCCCTCCCTGTAGCTGCGCAACACGGAAAATGTCCGTTCGACTCGATTTACTATTTTTTAGAGTGTTATCAACAATTTCAAAAAAAAAATGTACCCGGGCGCTATAACTTTTCCATCTCTTTACATCTTTTATTTAAACTATGGAATTTTTGCAACACGAAACGTCCGTTTTTTTTTATATTTTTAATATGATTTCATCAAGAACGGTCAAGGTGTGGTAACAAAAAGACGATCTGCTTTTTAACGGACTGAAATCGCTCTGACGGGTAAGCGCAGCGTTGCCGAACTTTCTCGCTCGAGTAAAACTTTCTTATTTTTTATTAATCTAGCGATTAGTCATTGGCTAGATGAAGGCGTGATAACAGGACATTTTGGTATCGGGCTACCGTACTATAAGTAAATGAATCAAATGAATAGATAATTGCATATCATTCTGTATTATAGAGCATATTTGTTGATATGATTTTTAGTTTTAATTTAGCAAAAGCCTAAAGTGATAAAATCTCTCATTGATTGTTTATAAAACGTTTTTTCGACAATATAACGTGTTTAGAAGAAATGGTAGTTTCTTTGTTACCTCGAGTGGCATGTCGATTCTTTTGGGCCATTGTCTAATCCAGATATATCTATAATTAGTTTAATTTCAAAAATAAATCAAATGAATTTTGGGCAATTTACATTCATCTCCATTTTATGCGCTACGCCATACAATTAGAGGTATCAGGATGTAAAACTGCTCTGCCCTAAACTCTAGAATCTATTTTCTATCAGTTAAAAAAAGATTAAAATTGGTTCATTATTAACGAAATAACGGCGTATTAGTTAGGACGTGAATTTTTGAATATTTGACAATTAATTAGCACAGTGTATTTTTTTGTATTCCCTTGTTTATTGACTGCTGCCATTTGAGGTAATAATCGATAAAACTTACCGGGTATACGATACGGTACACTATAAATTGTCAGAACGTCCCTAATTATTTTTCTAGTTCATAAATATCCTCTTTCCTTTATTACTTTCCTAATTAACCGCTAATTAAATGTCAATAATTGAATCAAATTAAACCTAAATATTTGTATTTATACAACGGGACGATATTTTTTATCCTCTGTTTATCACCCAGATGTGCCGGTTCGATACGTAGCAATTAAAGTTAAGAGAACACGTGTTTTGGGTTATTTAGAAGGTAATAAAACGTAGACGAGTTCACGTCGGATGGTTATGGTTGATAGAAACATTGGTGACATTTAAGTTTGGTTTATTGTTTTAAATAGCGCAAACAGAACATTGTAACTTAAAGAAGCGATTGTTTATTAGCAGAATTTAATGGCCTATACAGGGTCATTCACGGTGAGTGGCCTATTAAAAGATCTCGGGAACGAAGAAAGATATCTGGTTAGTAGTTAGTACTTGCCTTTTGTCAATTTTGCGGTATCTGAATCCCATTTCCGACAAAACTCTCCAAAGGCTAGTGCGGCTACAACTTATTTGGGTTTCATCATTAGTGAGCCGTTGCTTCAGAGAATCTAATGTAGGTCCGCGTTGCTCTTCGTACATGGTGTAGATTTTTCGCCTTATCAAGTCCTTGTCGCTTTCGTCGCAACATTTGGTGAAACCGGCATCTTTACGCTTCTTTCTAGATTTAATGGGATTTGACGCGATTCTTTTCACTGTTGTCAGAGGTATCTTAGTCAAATCAGACGTTTCAGTCGCAGCAGCACTAGCATAAAGTCCTCTGTTGAGTAAAGAAGTATATACTCTTTTTTACAATTTCCCTAGCATCGAGAGATAAATGTATTTTCTTCACACTACACACTAAAAGAAGCACCATCAATGTTTTTCCATGGACGCCACATACTGTTTTTTTATACGTTTGGTAAAATAATATCGGTAATACAACTAAACTCGTCCAGCAAGAAATAGAAACTAACAAATTTTACCACAAAAAGATATGTAAATATAAATTAAGCAACCTAACCTACCTGATGTGCCTATATTTAATTATATTTATTACAATCCACATAATAATAACAAACGGTCATAAATAATGGGAAGGCCACAGGTACTTTTACTGAAGTCATTAAGTTATATTCATTTTTCGTGAACCAATCTTTACATAGATTATTGTTAGTAAGTCCATCTATTTGAGCCTATAAGACAAAGTTATCATTAAAAACGTCAAGGAAATTCACAGTAGACTATGTTTCTACGATACATAATATTATTTACTATTCCACTTTTTTTTTTAATTAGAATTTACTTGAGCACTACTTGTTATTGTTATGATATGCACGACCTTGTTGAGGCCACAATTTAAGAACGTATGATTGCCGTTTCTTTTCTTCAAGTTACAATAATTCACGTTTGCCGATTTTTTATATGAGTTATTTCATATATCTATCGTTCAGGGCCGATAACATTTTGTTAGTTTCATTTGAGGCCTCTAGATGCAAAAGCAGATACAGTGAGCGAGTTATTTGAGATACGAGCTGTCGAGCGAGCGAAGTCTTGTTTTGAAATACGAGCGACATTTGAGATACGAGGAACGGTCAGCTGCGACGCTGCACACAAGTTGCAACTGGTCGTGCATCGGAGCCATTTAGTGACACTTGCCTAACTCATTTCTACAGCATTCTGAAAGGGAGGAACCAACAAACCTCCTTGGACAGTTTTTTTTAATCCGGCGAAAAAGGCAAAGACCAGTGAAGAGAAAAGCAGTGACTAATGCATACAGTAGCATTTAAGTTGTGTGTGAGTTGCATTTAAGTGACCAAAATACAAATATGTATGTACACTTTATAAACCCAGTTTTTTTTTGCTTACATTCTCTTTTTATGTTTTTATACAATATTTGTAATTTATAAATACATTTTTCTTATTCAAAAACACGTAACAACAATAATTAATTCGATTCATTTTTGGGACCGGAACGGATTAATGGCATTTCAATTAATTCCAATGGGAAAAATTGCTTTGCGATACGAGCAAATTGACACACGAGCAAGGTTACGGAACGAATTAAACCCGTATCTCGAGGTATCACTGTATATCCTTTCGACACGAAACAGAAAATCGCAAGAAACAGCAATTTTTATCTATTCACTTATGACCAAATTAAAGGAAATCAGTTCAGAATAGTAATAAGGCCAAAATTAGATAGTTACAGATTTTTAAGTTTGTTTTACTTGTTATTAAAAAAAGTTGAATGGATGTAACTAATTTTGAAGGTTAACAGGATTCCGGAGTAGCTGTAATCGAGTTTTCTTCCCAAGCGTTTATTCCTGTTTTAGGAAAAAAATGTCAACGGAAAAAAACTTTGTAATAGAACTAGAACTCGCGGAAAGTCTATATTTTTTTGTCTCGGAAGATTTTTAGATTTAATTTTTTTTACTGCTGTATATAGAAAAAAATTATGGACTTTCCTCGAGTTGTTAACAAAATTTACACATCTTTCGTTAAAAAATTTTTTTTCTAAATGTACCGTTTTCATAGGAAGCGAAAACTCCGTTTTTCAGCGTAGAAAATTGAAGTATAGACCCCGATCACGTGCAGTCTCTTTCTTCCGATTATGGTTGTTTCTGTCGGCGTACCGATTACGGGCGGACGCTCGACGTATTCTTCTAACTGCAAGGGAATATCCATTTCGCCTCGTGTCTTCAAAGGGTGAAACGAACAGGGGTCAAATCGGAGATTTCGATTTGACTCCGGCATCCTCTTAAGCGAGGATTTATCAGGTTTTGAATATTAAACAAGGTTTGTTCGGGTTTGTTCGTATACTGCACGTTTTTTACAGTTCATACGATAAATTTTCATTCCCATAAAAAAAGGATAGTCGCACTTTTCACCTGGAGTAGACGTGTGTACACGTATATATTGATATCAAAAACGTCGGCAGTACCGTCGCTGATAGAACCGAAGATTTTGGGTTCATCCTATAAATCAAGAACCACTCAGTAATAAAATATTTTAAAACAAATACGAAAAGTTGGGAAACGATGAAAAAAAGTTTTTAATTTCTTTTGCATGTCCATAGAAAATTTTGAAAATTTATTAAATCGCCCAGAGTTAGAGAATTCAAGTTTACCAAAAATCTATATAAATGTAGCAGTGATTATTTTTCAACTCCGGTGAGTATTCGGTGGACGTCTTTAACCGTATACGTTTATTTGCAGTATTAACGACGTGTGAACGGTTATATGTCAATATTTTGATTGTTAATTGTTAATCTAAGCATAAGGGGTAATTGAAAATCATTATTTCGACTTGTTTAATAATAAATCGTATTGTTTCAAAAGGTATGTAGGTACGCTACTGCGCTTTATCTTTTCGGCGAGTCTTTCCAAGAAGTACTAACAACTGCCCGTATTTTAATAAACTTAATAACTGCACGATTCTCTTCGGTCACGATATAATTAGGACAATTTTCAGCTTTTGCACATTTTGATGTGCGTGATTATTGTATTTCAAATATACTCCCAGACAAAAATATTGTATATTTTTTTGATATTATTGTCAAATTATGTTAATATGCAATTATGCAATAGGGACGCAGATACATACATACAGCTTAAAACACTTTGAATGCATGAATAGTCCGTGGAACTGACTTATCCTAGTCTAGTTTAGAAAAAAAATTTCCTCAGAAAAATTCGAAAAAACCGAACATTTTGAGAAAAATAATGTTTCATTATAAACTATAGGGGAGAGAGTGGACCACTTTTTAAAAAAGGTGATGTAGTTTAAGCAAAAGACAGTATTTATGAGATGTTTGCACTAATTACAATTAAATGAGATACGCACGATTCATGAAAAGTAAAAAAAAACATTAAAAACCCTGAACCACTGAAGTTTTTGCATTTTAAGAAAATGTGAGAAACAGCCCATACCTCCCCAGGACAAGCCATTTTAAATATCTACTCATTTTATGCTCGTAGATTGAGAAAGATGTGAAGAAAAATAACTCTTGGTAATACTTTTTGGTTTAAAAAAAGCACAAGAATAAACCCGAACAATAAATACATATTTGGAATTTTTTTGGTGGCTACTACAATTTTTTAGCTAAACCTGTGCCCACCCGTAGTTACGTGCCTGCTAAATACCCTACCTGATCACATGTATACGGCTAGGCTGCCGGTCAAGCAGTCGATGACGTCATCGCTTGGTGAATTGGAATTTGAAGCGATTCACTCGATTATTAAAATCGCTCGAGTATCAAGTACTCGATTATTAAATTCATCGGTTTTTCCCAACACTAATAATATTTCAAATAAATAATTTAAGAGAGAATGTTTATTTCCGTGGGAATTCGATCAGAGATTGAAATATCGAACAAAATCAAAACACAACAGAACTGACAGGTAGTGGTTGAGAACTATCAATAAAATATACAGGGGAGCCAATATTCTGCCACCTCAAAAATTACATGGAATTTCAACTTAACGATGGTAACACGCGGTATAAAAATAATTATTTTAGGGAAGAATTTTTATTTATTTTATATTTAATTAAAGAACAAAAATCCCACTTTCCTTGACCAAGAAAGGTGTCATAACAATTCACCCATTAAAAAATGTGCATGCATGCGAACTTAGCAGGTAGGTAGGTACCTATATATGCGTTGTTTCAATGTGGACGGTTTGAGTGGTCTTCGTCTAAATGTGCGTATGTGTGACAGACTGTAAATAAAGGCCAAGTCAACACTTCGATACGGCTTGCTGCCTTACGACTGAACATAAAGTTTGTGCACCTGTGTGCAATTAGAACAAAAGCTAATAATAATTTTTTATCGGGTGAAGGTAACATATAGAACATGCTAAAAACTTGGTGGTAAAGATATTGAATTTGTTTATAAGTATCTACAATTTACTCATGGAACTAAATGTGTCATTATCAATTGATCAAAAATTAATGGACATTTCTATGGAATAATTGGGTACAATTTACTAGTGTTGGGAAAAACCGATGATTTTAATAATCGAGTACTTGATACTCGAGCGATTTTAATAATTGAGTGAATCGCTTGAAATTCCAATTCACCAAGCGATGACGTCACCGACTGCTTGACCGGCAGCCTAGCCGTTTACATGTGATCAGGTAGGGTATTTAGCAGGCACGTAACTACGGGTGGGCACACGTTTAGCTAAAAAATTGTAGTAGCCACCAAAAAAATTCCAGAAATTTATTTATTTGTGAATAATGAATTTTTACCACGTGTCTCGATACCAAACAAAAAACTGCAAAAAATCACCCAAATATGTATTTATTGTTCGGGTTTATTCTTGTGCTTTTTTAAAACAAAAAGTATTACCGAGAGTTATTTTTCTTCACATCTTTCTCAATCTACGAGCATAAAATAAGTAGATATTTAAAATGGATTGTCAAATTAATCGACTTTAAATTATCAGGTGCCCACTGTGTGCCTTTCAAAAATGTAGGCTTAGTTACGCGACTGGCAAAATAAATAGGATATTATTTTTT
Organism: Barypeithes pellucidus; assembly: GCA_963991005.1. Taxonomy (NCBI): domain Eukaryota; kingdom Metazoa; phylum Arthropoda; class Insecta; order Coleoptera; family Curculionidae; genus Barypeithes; species Barypeithes pellucidus. The sequence continues at coordinate 94,155,300 of OZ022556.1, forward strand.
AAAATTCATGTTTATAGTTACCTAAAAGTTCCTGTTTAAATTTAAGAATGTTTACTTTTGGTTACCAAAAAATGTGTCGATACCTATGTTTGCTCGTTTTTTCCATTAACATTTTCTATAATGTATGTTATTTTTAAGAAGTCTTCTTGAGTTTAATATTAAAAAGTTCCTGTTTAGATTTAAAAATGTTTACTATAAGATTACCAACGAATTTTTCTATATATTTTGTTAACCATTTTGTTCGTTTTGTTATTTTTATTTACAATTTCTATTATGTTATTTTTGAGAAGTTTTCTCGAGTTTATAGTAAATACAAATTTAAAAATTGCATCCTTTAATTTTTTAATATTTACAATAGGAGACTAAACTACGCCGCTGGCTAGCCAGTTATCAAGCGACAGGCGATATTTTTCGGTTTTTCGCCTGAATTTATAACTAGGGTATTTCCTATCGAGCGAAAAACTGTTCGAATATACGAGCAGTTTTTTAACTCGATCACACTACAGCGGTATATTTCCGCCGGCGTCAAGCGAAGCTCGGATATCGAGTGAAAGATAATATGTGACGAGCGACGGTTTTCGCCTGAATAAATAACTCGAGCGGTTTTTTTTAATAATCGAGCGATGTCGGTTATTTCAATAATCGAGTGATCAAGCGGCTTTTCGCTCGAGCGATCACAACACTATAATTTACCGTCAGGCTATTGTTGGAAAAGTTTTCTTACTAATAATAAAACAGAAGGCTTTAAAAGAGACAGATCTTTCTGTTTTCACTGTTTTTGTTCGGTCTTCTTTATGACATATGACGCTAATTAATTTTTCTGATGAATATTTTTAACGGGATGTTGTTATAATATTTTTCGGTACTTTAAACGACCTATTAAAGCATCCAAAACAATTGCGATTTATGGAGGTTTTTGTATTGATGCATTGGTATTGGTCTTGATTCAAAATCAATATCAAAACATAACCATATTTCATATTATGTTAATATGTTCGATTACAGTATATTATAAACGATGATGACTTCATTTAATTAATTTAATGGTTAAACGCGGGATGGGGTGTGTGATACAAACTTCTTACACTGCATCCTTCAGACCTACCTATTATTGTGCGCTGCAGTCTTGAGTTTTCCACTTTTTGTTATATAATTTACAACCTTTTATTTTAACGTGTACCCTAACACGCCTCCTCCCCCCAAATTTCTGGCTGCGCTACTGGTTATCTTCATAAAATCACCTAAGATATCACACACCCTGTCTATTATTAGACCAATAGGTACAACCCCCGCATTGCTAAGGCACGGGCCACCATTTACCTGACGATTCGAATGAAGGACAATATTGAGGCAGTTTTAAATATTTTATTTCGGTTAATAAAATAGTAAGTATAAGTAAGGATTACAGATTCCGTTATATTTTTAATCGATTCTCTTGTCTACAAGTCCTACTAGGTAATTTCACGGCAATTAACATAGATATACAACGTATCCAAGATAAGGAGGGCCAGTACAGGGATCTCGGAAACCGTAAGAGATACGAAGTCGGTTAAATGTAGGTAAAGTTGCGCATTTACGTGAATAATAATATGCCGTTTAGAAAGTTTTAAAATTCCGAGTAGTCCGGAGATATCCGGAAAACCCGAAATTTTGAAAAATCGTTTCATTGTTTTCCTGTTTTTTTTTTTTGAGATCGAATTCTAAAGTAAATTGTACTTTTTCATTGCCACTTTTTCCGCTCTATCTAACAGCGTTAATTGTTTTGTAATCCGACGAGTCGTCTTTGAAGGGCCATTATCGACTTTATTTCTTTAAATACGGTCCTGTTTTCCTGATATTGGAATTTCAGAGCTTTTTTCTTCCGAATCAACGATGTATGACACATTGTGGTTTAATGACGTTTCGATGGTTTTTGAACAACATCAGGATATTTTGGGATACGGTCCTGTATTTCTTCTAATTTTATAAATAATATCTCATAAGTAACTGCCACATAACAGTTTTTTTGAGATGAAATAAAACATGGGATAGAATATCAAACTTTTCAGCATTTGTAAATTTATGTTCCATATTTTCTGGAAAATAGAAAACCTTAAAACGCTCTCATACGATCACAATGGGAATGTCAAGTGAAACAAATCACGCGTCACCACCTTAATTTTTTTTTTCGAGCGCCTACTTTTCTTTTAAATCCCGAATCAACAGAAGTTTGAAATAATATTTCCGTATTTTGTTCACTTATTTGTGGTTTATTATTAAATTATTTGTTATTTATTGAACTAGTCCAACATAAGTACAAATTTATAGCTTACTTATGAGATATTATTTATAAAATTAGGAGAAATACAGGACCGTATCCCAAAATTTCCTGATGTTGTTCAAAAACCCTCAAAACGTCATACATCGTTGCATTCGGAAGAAAAAAAGCTATCAAATTCCAATATCAGAAAAACAGGACCGTATTTAAAAAAAGAAAGTTGACAATGGCCCTTCGAAGACGACTCGGCGGATTACAAATTGTTTTGTTACGCTGTTAGATAGAGCGAAAAAAGTGGCAATGCAAAAGTGCAATTTACTTTAGAATTCGATCTAAAAAAAATCCAGGAAAACAATAAAACGATTTTTCAGAATTTCGGTTTATTCCGGATATCTCCGGAACTACTCGGAATTTTATAACTTTCTAAACGGCATATTATTAGGCACGTAAATGCGCAACTTTACCTCCATTTAACCGACTTCGTGTCTCTTACGGTTTCCGAGATCCCTGTACTGGCCCTCCTTATCTTGGACACGTTGTATAAACTGCAATCGTATGAAAACTTAGCAATGTTAGGTATTTAAAATATTTCTAACTTAGGGATTAAGGACGGGCGTGACCTTTCCGCGTATCCTGGTGCATTACCCGAACTCCCTGTATAGGTGGTTTATGTTTATCAGTTCCCTATTTGTTTCCAATGAAATAAAATTTCAAAATATAAAATTTTATCGGCATTTTCTCTTAACCAACCAGCGATACTAAAATCTTAAAATGTCAAATGCGTATGTGATTGATGAGGAGACATTTATAATTAGCGGACACTTCCGGTTTGTTTTTGTTGGCAGCCCCCTTATAAACGTGGCTGTCAGTCACCGCCGTTCTATAATGTCTTATTGCTAACTTCACATGTGTTACATCAACCCTGCGTCTATTAATCAAACGTAGAAACGAACCTGAATGCTGTTATTTTAAATTTAATTGATGCTCATGATCATAAACATACGGGGTGACCTAAGGAAATTTACGTACGATTGGAGCTCTCGTTTATACTGGTACTATACATAGGGTTACCAGCAGTAGAGCCACAGAAAACTAAAAATACAAGAATTTTATTTTTATTGTGAAAAAATGTCCGGCATTTTTATAGAAAAATCAGGCTTTCTTTTATACAATTGTCCTACTTTTACACGTTGTCCATCTGGCAACCCTAACTATACTTCGATTAAGTCGCCACTATGGCTAACTCCGTTATTATTAGAGCTACAGTGTTGGTTAAATTAGTAAACTAGTAGCATTTTGCCCCTGATTAAAACGGCTAAAGCGAAAAAACAATTGAACATCGCGTGTTTGCATTATTTTAAAATATGCACTCTTTCAAAATGGGACAGCAAATAATAGCCAAAGGGATTTCACATTTTATAGTAATTTAAGTTGTTTTAGTAGAGCTACTGGAGTTCAAGTAGATAAGTTAGTAGGATATGATAATATAGAGGATAGACAATAGTGGATATACAATAGTAGACATAGCCAAATAATTCGTGCTTTTAGATGATGAATTAGGGGGAGACCGAGGAGAATTGTGACAAAGTAGAGTTGTGACGACGACGATTTCTCAGAATCTTTGGCCGTTAGCGAGCTGGCAACAGCGCACGATTGCTTGTTTATAGACGCGCTACTTGGTGCAGTACGCGCCAATGGCCCACGAAAAACAACCGAAAAGTAAATTTTTTATAAAATTTTTGATTGTATTTATATCATGATATATTACATTCACGTGGTTATGCTATTTTTTCTTATATTGTGTGGGTTTATAGTTTCAAAGCGTTGCTCTAATAATAACGGGGTTAGCAATAGTAATGACTTAATATCGAAGCCATCCTGTATACTGATGTGTTAATATTTCAAAATGTGGTTCCTTATATCGTCTTATCAAGAAAAATTCATATGAACTTGTTTTGTCCAAACACAATTTCTTTGTACAGGGATATTTTTTAAAAATAGTTACTTTTTATTATCTCCGAAACTACTGTAGATATTGTTTTCAATTTTGGTATACCGGGTGTTTTAGGAGGAATGCTCACCCCTATAACTTTTTATTGTTTAATCAATACAATTTGGTGGGTTTGTATGCGATATTATTTTGCATTCTATAACATGACGGACTCCATTTTGTTACTTCCGGTTTAACCGAAAATGACCTCAACTTTGGATTGTTAAATAAAACATCCCGTATATTTTTTACTATATCGATTCAGACTACCATTCCAAATTCAACGTCACTTTTTGACACTTTTTTGGTTTACTTCTAATCAAAATTCTTGAGAAAAATGCAATTTTCAAGTTTTATTGCGTTTTAAATTTTTAATTTTCTAAGAAGGGATTTTCCCAGAAAACTCAATTTTTTCAATGGTTGGCTCACTCGGGCAAAAAGACGCTTTTTTTCCAATAATGTGATATCACACACCGTTTAAAAAAGGTGCGAAAATTTATTAAGAGGAAGAGACTCAAACTGCTTTGCATTAATCTAGGTAGGTACCTAGGACGCCATAATGCTAACAACTAATGATCATAATTACAAATTTAAAATCCGCCATCGGCTTAGGCCGTGTTTCCACTGGCCACTTTTTGAAGTTGACATCGACAAAAAGTGGTTCGAGTGTAGCCGTCCCAACCACTGAAGTGGCCCGAGCCAGCCACATTTTGTAGTTATGCCAACGTCAAGATGTGGACGATATTGGCGCGGAAATTTCAGTGTAGCCAATACTTCGCAGTAGTTAATATGGATTCCGACGAAGAAGCTTTATTGCTTTTGTTGCTTCAACGAAGACGTAAGCGAAGAAGAAAATCTCCGAGGTTTTTGGTCTATCCCATTTCTAGGACTCGGCTTCAGTTGGGACAATTTCATACATTATACCGCAAACTTCGTAGCTATACCGATAAGTTTTCCGGTTTTTAAGAATGTCAACTCGTTCCTTATAGTCCCAAATTGCAGGTTCAGCCCATTGACTTTTAAAAGTTTTAAACGTCAGTGGTTCAGCCTGAATTTCGGCATAAACGTGTCCGTGTCAAACGGTTCCATCTCAATACTGACGACCAACTGATGACTTGACGATAACAACAGAGTGGTTGCGTTTGCACGTGGTCCGTGGAAAAAGGACAGCGTTGAAGCCGGCCAGTGCAGTGGTCAGTGGACGGGCTCAACCACTTACGGCGACAGAAGTTTAATTGTGGTCGACAAAACGCCCGTGTAAAAAGCATTAAAACTTTTTACATTGCCTTACAGGGCCTTAGGCCCTGTTTCCACTGGCCACTTTTTGAAGTTGACATCGACGACAAAAAGTGGTTCGCTTCTGGTCTACTGTCGCCAGCTTGTAGTTCCATTTAAGGCAATGTAAAAAGTTTTATGCTTTTTACACGGACGTTTTGTCGACCACAATTAAACTTCTGCCGCCGTGAGTGGTCGAGCCCGTCCACTGCCCACTAGCTGGCTTCAGCGCGGTCCTTTTTCCATGGACCACGTGCAAGGCGACCACTTTGTTGTTGTCGTCCAATCGTCAGTATCGACTATCGAAATGGAACTGTTTGACACGGACACGTTTATTGCCGAAATTCAGGCTGAACCTGCAATTTGGGACTATAAGGAACGAGTTGACATTCTTAAAAACCGGAAAAACGTAACGGGATAGCTACGAAGTTTGTGGTATAACGTATGAAATTGTCCCAACTGAAGCCGAGTCCTAGAAATGGGATGGACCCGAAACTTCGGAGATTTTCTTCTTCGCTTACGTCTTCGTTGAAGCAATAAAGCTTCTTCGTCGGAATCCATGTTAACTACTGCGAAGTATTGGCTACACTGAAATTTCCGCGCCAATATCGACCACATCTTGACGTTGGCATAACTACAAAATGTGACTGGGTCGGGCCATCTTAAGTGGTTGGTACGGCTACACACGAACCACTTTTTGTCGTCGATGTCAACTTCAAAAAGTGGCCAGTGGAAACACGGCCTTAGAAGTAAACCATTCTAGGGAGTTCAGAGCAATCTAGATGAAAAATAAAAATATAAAGAAAAATGATTTAAGGGTCGAGAAGTGAAGTATGGGGTGTCGTTGAATTTGAAATGGTATTCTTAAACGATATAGGCAAAAATATAGTGGGTGTTCCATTTAAAAATCCAAAGTTGAGTAAAATATAGCTGCGACCAGTATATACTGGTTGTTACTTTTAGAAATCCAAAGTTGAGGTAAATGAGGTAAAGGTAAAACGGGTTGGTTTTGAATCGACTAAGGAATCCAATCCCGCACGCAATCTTTAATCCCGCAAACATGCGGGATTGAGCCCATCGATCCCGCGGATCCGCGGGATTTGCGGTATAGCAAATAATGAACTGCGGTAATTCTCCGCCATGCTGGGCTATTGAAAATACGTTAAACAGAACAGTTTTCTTGCGTATGTGCGAAAGTAAGAGCGTTATCAACTTGTATCTAGTGGACATTTATCAAGTGGTTGAATATGATACATGGGATTTAAACAGCAATCACAAAAATGAGTATTGTGTAGTTTACAAAGATAATAAAGGTTCAAATTTAGTTTGGAATTATTTTTTAAAGTTTCAAGATGATCTTACAGCTAAATGTAAGTTATGCCCTGGCATTATCAAAAATAAGATCAAATCAAAGATGAAACATTAAACATGTTATCTTTTCTCCGAGAATACTTCCAAAATCAATGTAACAAGTAACCGTTAAACTAGTCGTTCTATTGTATTGTACCTAATATTACTCTACTCTGTTTTTAATTGCATAAAATAACTTTTTATTAACATACAGCACCCACATCGAGTCCCGCAAATTCTGCGAATCCCGCACGTTTAATACCGCAATGTCAAATCCGCGAAATCATCGCGGGATCCAGCATTTGCGGGATTGAATTCCCTAGGCACGACTATGTAAAATATGGCTGCGACCAGCTACTGCTCGATGGCTCTTCTCTTCAAGGCTTTATAATATATTAAAACAATGTCCTCGGTTAAGAACCGTTTATGACAATTTGTAGATAATTTACTTTAACAGTTTCTCTGCAGTAGCTTCGGCTCGAACATAAGCGTTATGGCCATTTGCTTTAAATAACTGTCTGATTTCGGGGAAAAAAACAGAAAAGAATACAGTTGCTACCGCCCGAAGGAATTGTTAAATTTAGGAATTAGGAATTGTTAAAGTTGCCGGAAAAAGGAATTGTTATTCGATTATCTACGTCTAATAATCGAAAATTAAAGTTATTTAATTTATTCAAAGTTGGTTCCTCATTAACAGTTTAACACGTATAATACATGGATAGTATTAACAACATAATAATGGCATTAACTAAAATAGGTATTCCATGTCAACCTTACAACTTTATAATAATATAAGAAACAAAATGCATTTAATTGTGTCCAACCAATGAAACACAATTGCATGACTACCAAATGTCACGTATTCCAATAAATATTATAATATTATTTTATAGTATGTCATTATGTGGCTATTGATTTACCCATAACGAAATTTTTATTTACTTATACCATTAAACATTATTGTGTAATTAGATATAAATAAACTTTACAGTCAGTAACGACTCGTGGCCCGATTAGATACATATTTTTTAACGTCTAGCTATAATATACGACTGTATTATTTTCACTGATATCAGTTATAAAAGCATACCTTTAATCACTAGTGGATAATAGTATATTAAGATACAAGTCTCATAAGACATTCTTTTAGAGCACGCCATTAATTCAGAAAGCGACCCGCGAAGCGGGAAGTTTTCTAAAGTACAAGTGCTCTAATTGTCTTATGAACCATGTATTTTATAAAACTTTTTCTATTTGGGTCTGAAAAACTTAACAAAATAAAGTAGATTTTTTCCATTTGAATTAATATTGCCTTTTTGGGTTGGCAATACTTTTACAATTTAATAAAATGTTACAAGTATCAAGTATGCCATGATAAAAACAATTGAACACAACAAGGCTTCTTCCCATCCGTCATAATTAAAAATAAATATATTATTAAAGTTAATAAAAATGAGTCAGGATGAAAGTTGTACTCCGTCAGAAATACAAGAAATTGCAGAAAATAATCTATAAAAACTTTTAAAAAGAATATGCAAAACTTTGAGTTATGGTACGAGCAGAACAAAGTTTAAAATATTGTGTCGACACATAATCTGACAGGAATAACAATTAATGCCCGGGAAATGTGTACAGTAACTATAAATATGTATATATATAAAATAATATGTATAATACTATATTGAATTAAAACTAAAAATAGTATTTTATTGAATAAAACTTCAGAAATAGAGCATAAACTGGAAGATATTTCTATTAATTTTAGGTTATGTTGTTTTATAGTTGTGAATAGAAATTAGTTGACGGACACCGTCAGCATGTTATATATTTCCGAGTATAGGTATTTCAGATAAATATCTATTAAAAATGATCTGTTTGCAAGGTTACAGGTTAGTAGTTTAAAGTTTTCTATAAAACATTTTTGTCGAATCCATAATGCCAAGAAAACTAATTTCAACGAAATCAAAGTAAGCCTAAAATTCGAACCCTACTTGCTGCCAACATAAAAAAAAAATTCAGTTTCATATAGTGGCACGTTATTCAATTTTTTTGCATTTCATAATGTAGCCATTATGAAACCCAAATAGAAAAAGTGATTTATAACATCAACTAGCGGTCTGTTATCAAGATATAGCAACCGTTCACCGTCACGACTACAGTTAAGCCGGGGAAAGAATGAGCATGCGTCATCTGTAACAGTATGATTCAAATAGAGAGTATATAGATCAAATAAGACGAAACCACGCCAACAGCTACTGAATGTGATTAGCATTGATGAAAGTCGTACATATAAATGACTTCTTTATTTTTTTTAATGATCAAATACAAGTAGTATAGGAAAAATTCATTAAGGCACTCGGGGAGTGGTGCTTGTGCGATTCATGTGGGTTTTGAATCGTTTGAGGTTAGAAAACACGCCCTCAGGAAGGTTCCATAAGGATGACGTTCTACAGATGAAAGAATTCTTAATTAATTAAGTTCGAGGAGTACTAAGCCGAACCACATACGGAGGGGCGACAGTGGTTCGTCGTATATTGTACTAAAGTCAAAGATTCAATTTTAATATGGTAGTTGATGCATTAATCGTATTTTAAATTTTATTTAATTACTTCAAATATAATGTATTATTCTGTATCTCTTTTAACTAAGAAAATATAGGGTGATTTAGGAATTGTCAATTTGTTGATTTTCCCCCGTATCTCTTAAGCGAGCGAAAATGTTCAAATTTTGATTTTACCATTTTAAGTTTGACCCAAAAAGAGCACATGACACCTACATTACTTTTGTGACAGCACTTACAATAACGGAGATACCCTATAAAAGTGTCGAGAATGGGACACCATGTACTGTACTGTACAATAAATGATTTACAATCGGTGTATGAGATTCAAGACTTTTAAAAATATATTAAAAATTCTTTTAATATGTAGATGAGTAGAAAGTTGTTGTATACCATTCGTAAACTAATATACAGGCTGTCCAATAACTTATGGGCTATAGAGCAGTTGGAGATGCCGATTAAGTCATATAGAAATATACAGTGTGCACATAAAGTAAGGAACAAATTCATTATCTAGGAATCTAAAAATATTTCGGAAAAATCCTCGGACACGTGTATAATAATTTTTAATGGCGCATTTTTTTCCCATACAAACTTAATATACAAGGTGGCTCATGTGGTAGATATGACATTATCGACGATTTTTTTAAATGGGAACCCCTATATTTTAGTTCAGATCTGTAATCTCCAAGAACAGCTGATTTCAAAAACATAACACACTTAGGGCCAAAATTCATAGTTTCGTTACTACAGGGTAAAACAAATAATTTTATTTAAGATATTTTTAATTTAAAAAAATGTAAAAAAATTAAATAAGCTATTTAATTAAGTGTTGAAATTGTCCTCCTTCTGCTGCCTGACAGTACCCCAAGCGATCAATAAATTCTTGTTGGACTTTTCTTATGGTTTCTTCTTTCTGTTGTTTCGATTTTTTAAATCTTCAATATTGGCAGGTCTGACTTTATAAACAACATTTTTCAGGTGACCCCACAAGAAAAAGTCCAGTGGTGTAAGGTCTGGAGACCTAGGCGGCCATTCAACAGGCCCACGTCTTCCAATCCACTTGTTCGGAAAAACTTGGTTTATGTAATGGCGCACTACTGCTGCATAATGTGGAGGTGCGCCGTCTTGTTGGTACCACAAATTTTCATCTAGAATTCCTGGATTATTTCTACTAGGGTATAAGTTAACTAGCGTAGGGATAAGAACGTTCTGAAGAAAATGAAGATAATTTAGCCCGTTTACATTGTTGTCAAAAAAATATGGCCCATTGTTTTTCACAATACCAGCCCAAACATTAATTTTTTGAGGATATTGAGTATGGTGCTCACGCATCCACCTGGGATTTTCTTCTGCCCAGTATCTACAGTTTTCCGGTTCACTTCTCCATTTAATTTAAAGGTAGATTCATCCGAAAATAGGATATTTTCAACAAACAAAGGATCTAAGTTACATCTTTCCATTAATATTTGACAAAACTCCATCCTACGATCTGGATCATCTTCATTCAACTCATGAACCAATCGGATTTTAAACGGGTGCCACTTTTCTACCGTCAATAGGTTATGAACGGTCATAGCAGCCGCCCCATGATCAATGCTAATCTGGCGGACGCTGTTGTGGGGATCTTCTTCCATAGCCAATTAAATATCTAATTTCTTATCATCCGGAATAGTTGGACGGCCTTTTCTGGGAATATCTTCCACTGAACCCGTTTCCCGAAATTTTATTTCAAGTTTACTCACAGTTGATCTAGTAATAGGTATTGCTGGATACTTAGTGTTAAACAAAATGCAAACTTCTTGTTGAGTACGGATCCTATCACCATATCCAATCATCATAAGAATTTCTATTCTTTGTGTTAAAGATAAACGCATAGTAACTCAATATGTTTTAAAATAAAATTTATTACTTCTAATAAACTTACTAGAAAAATACAATGTAATGACATTATCTAAATACCATAGTTACATAACAGCAAATAAGCCTACTTGAGAAAAAACATAAGTAACAGCAAATGATGGTGCCTCCATTAATTACGTAACGCTTTCAGGTAAAATTGGGTGATGGCGGAAGGGATTGAGCCAAATGTCACGAAATATTTTATTGGGGGAAGGGGGGTTAAAAAATCGCTAAAAACGCCTCACGTAATTAATTGATGCCTCCCAAGCCAAAAAAAAATATCTTAAATAAAATTATTTGTTTTACCCTGTAGTAACGAAACTATGAATTTTAGGCCCTAAGTGTGTTATGTTTTTGAAATCAGCTATTCTTGGAGATTACAGATCTGAACTAAAATATAGGGGTTCCCATTTAAAAAAATCGTCGATAATGTCATATCTACTACATGAGCCACCTTGTATATTAAGTTTGTATGGGAAAAAATGCGCCAGTAAAAATTATTATACACGTGTCCGAGCATTTTTCCGAAATATTTTTAGATTCCTAGATAATGAATTTGTTCCTTACTTTATGTACACATTGTAGATTGCAGAAAGTGGAACTTAAAAAAATCTACAAATTCTTACTCATAAAATCATCATACCGCAAACTTTCAATCCGATACATTGAACCGTTTTCAAATTATGGCTTATTTTCGAAAATAAGCTTTCAACACCCTGTATTTTTAGAATGAGTTGCTCATGAGTTATCGGCCACCCTGTATACAATGCGCTCCTGAATGGTACTAATATTTGTGTGATTCATTAGGTCATTTTATGACGGAATGTTCAGATGAACATTAGTTCCGCAACGACTTAAATTTTTTGCTACAGGGTGATAAAACATTATATTATGTTTTAATATTTCCGAAAGTACTTTAGATTCAATTTTCAATTTTGGTAAATGTTAACAGGATATAGAATCACATATTTTAGTTGGGAAACGTTATTTTATCGATCAACCAGTGGCTTCCGGGCAAATATGTGTTCTGATATTTTTTTCAAAAAAAAAAAATGGTACACCGCTTACATTTTTCCTTGTGGATATGTTTTCTTATTAGCCTTGTCAACTCTACATGAAAACTTTCTCTTGCGTTTTTCTTGATTGAAACAATTAGAGTGAAACCTCTCTTAGGCTGACACCTACGGGACTGTCTAAATGTGGCCGCCTAATAGAGGTGTCCGCCCTTGGGAAATTTGTTATTAGGTAATGTGTAAATGCAAAATTATTACTATGTATATGTATGTACAAATAAATATTTATTAAATATAACAAAAATACACTAGTTTTAGTTTGGATGTAGTACTAAAAACAATTTAATAACGTAGTTTGACGTGTTTGCGTTTTAAACTTTTTTTTTTTTTATATGATCAAACACAAGCACTATAGGAAAGATCCTTTAGGGCACTCTGGGAGTGGTGCGTGTGCGCAAAAAGCGATTCACGTAAGTTTTGAATCGTTGGAGGTTATATTCGTTTAGAAAAACGACCTCGGGAAGGTTGTTCCACAAAGATGTAGTCCTCCAGATGAAATCTTGCAATCTAGATAATGTAATTCCGAGTCTGATAACAATTCCATTGCTGTGGAGTCACTTCTATTCTTTGCATACTCTGATAATTCCTTTACCATACTAATGGCTTCTTGATAATTTGGTGACATTTGTTTGATTACTGCATTCAACTTCTTCATCAGAGCAGTCAGATATTGATGTGGTTTCAGTTTGGGCTACATAATCGGTAGGAATGGGGTCACTATCATTTTCTAATAGCACATTGCTATCAATGTTAATGAACTCGCCCAAATCGTTATTATCAAAAAACTTCAACAACATCAACATTCTCTTTCAGACTCAAAACGCGACATTTTTCTGCTATTGTTTACGATTTTAATCTTACAACAAATAAACGGCGGACTGCTATCGGGGAATCACATATGCTTTCATTCGCATTGCCACGCATACGCGGTTGGTTGCCGGTCTATCTTCAGAGAGTTTTTGCACCGTACTTATTAGTCTCCCAAATACTTAAAAAAATTTCTTGTCCGTTTAAAGGAGGGTTTTCGCACTCTTTGTATGAAAACAGCCTGTCCGCGTCCGCCCAAAGGAGAGTCCGCCCAAGGGAGGTTGATTTTCATGGAATTTCATATACCTAATTCCGGACTATGATAATATTGCCTATTGGAATTTTGATTTACCATTGCAGGTATAAATGACGCATTTGCGAACTTTATTGAGTTTATGTGGAAATTACCAAAAATATGGTTTCATCGTTTAGGGAGAAATCCCTTCCATTGTCATTGCCACTGTCAAAGAAATAGATACCTATACTTTTAAACGAAGCCTCGTTTCCCCGCCACTGCTCTGTTTAAAGTTTTATTACCTAAAATACACCCACGTAAATATTTAGATTTTATTTAAGATTTGTAATGTATTAAGTGCCCCAGCTGGCTGTAATCAATGTGAAGTAATGTACATTTTGATTTTGATAGGCAATTTTAAAATGGTTTATAGCCTGTAAATAGAGAAACGTTCGAATTAACATCTTATTGCTAAATTTTAAATCTACTCTTTGATCTAAGTAAATTTTTATCAACTCAAATTTTTTTCTTAAGAACCATTACTATTACATTATCCTGGTGATTAGCATTAGCAGGGTGTTACCAGTTCGACGCTCATAATTGATGGATATGTATCTCGTAGACGGTAAGACTGGGTTCACGTGACAACATACTGCACGTTTTTTACAGTATTCGATTTAAACCGAATAAACAGCGGGATGTTCACATCACGTTGTAAACGTGTGTACAATGGGTCCACGCGTTATTGTACTGATACAGGGTGATTCACGACGAGCTTGCATTAGATCTTTATGGAGAACTACTGAACATATGTTTCTGGAACTTTGGAGATTTAGGTTTTTCGATACGCTCTCTTTATCTAAAATATTCCCATGTTCCTGTCACCTCTGGTTAAACCGGAATATCACGGCGTTTTCTCAAAAAATCAAATTTATTCCGAAAATACTATTTTTATTTTTTCAAGTGTGCTATGAATGTCCGGTGAGTGAGTATACGGTGGACGTCGCCAATCGTAGACGTTTATTTGCAGTGTAAACGACGTGCGAATAGTTCTATGTCAATAGGTATATTTATGGGGCAATTGGCATAAAAGACATAGTGTAGCCTGGAGCAATTCATTCGCTTGTCGATTTCTGATAGGAACCAGTTAGTCGGAAACATTATTTGTGAAAAGCTGCGGCACAAACTGAACATTAGAATTAATTATTAAATTCTCTAGACCTCTTACCGACATGTTGAAAATTTCACCTGGATGATTACCTGAAATAAAAAGTATGCATACGATATCTTTAATTGCAGTTTAAGCATTATCATAGTCATTGTTATCAATAACCTGTTGTTAAATGTGCTTATAGAAAAAAATAATAATATTAAGAATTATTAGTATATTATAAGTATATCAATATTTATAATAATAAGAATGTATAAATGATATGTAATTATATTTCGTTTTATATCTGTTTTGTGGCGGAAAACTATGTATGATATAATAAATTTGTAGTCGACTAACAGGGCGTCGAGAAATTTGAAAAATTTCCAGTACCTCCGAAGATGTATCCCTAAAACACCGACAATTGTCTTAGGTTTATTTTCCGAGGCGAACAAACCCGAACGAACAAATGAAAAGAAATACCTTACCATACTATACCAAAAGTATTTAAACAAATATTTTTTTTGTTTTCCAAAATTGCCACCTAACAAAATTTTGACCACCTAGCAGAACGATGCCAAGTCCGTTCCTGTATTCCCGGTCTATGTACAAGAATGATTATAGTATGTTTCTTAGTCCATATGGGTTGTATAAAGTTACAAAATTGCATTAAAATATACAGGGTCGCAGGAAAGATAATCGAAATTGTAAATCTTGGGTTCCGATATCTTTGTGAGAAGGGACATTAGGGAAAATAATTATATGAACTACTAGTATTATTTTGGTCTCCCCTGTACGTTGGTGCCATATTGCCTTATATTCTCTGACACAATGTATCTTTTTCTGAAATTTTTGAAAACTTATTTACAAAGTAAGGTCAAATTACCTTTGACATAGTTTTTCATAAAAAAATCAATGATCTCAGAAATGTTTCTTAGATTTTTACATAAAATCGAAAAATTCCAAACTATACAAGGAACTCTATTTAAAGTAACAATATTAAGCCTAACTTCCGGTATAACCGGATATCATTAAAAAGATCGGCGTCTTTTATAGCTAGTACGAATATTTTAAACAAATATTTTTTTTAGGTCCCGATATCTTTTAATAGACCACTCACCGTGAAGGACCCTGT
Organism: Barypeithes pellucidus; assembly: GCA_963991005.1. NCBI lineage: Eukaryota > Metazoa > Arthropoda > Insecta > Coleoptera > Curculionidae > Barypeithes > Barypeithes pellucidus. Next base: position 94,171,034 of record OZ022556.1, read on the forward strand.
ATATCAGAAATAAATACCTAAAATTTTCATCCGCATTGCCTAACTTGTAGTTAAGACCAGTGACATTTAATTTCATTGGTCAAATAAGTGATAAAATTCTATATAGGAATCAATCAATTATGATTTCATTGGTCGAATTCTATAAAGAGTGCCTATATAATATAAATTCAATTATTATTATCGCTACTCGTTTTTATATTAAAAGCAATTATCAATAAAATATTCCTTAATTATCACATCCTTGGTAAAGTTTAATCCATTATAGTATATTTACAAGCGTTTAACATCTGCAGATTCATTAATCTGATTAAGGTTATGCTTTATACGTGCTAATAATCGAGATAGGAACATGGTTTACACTTTACTACACCTCTTTTCTTGATTAAAATGGAAGTCTATATAGCAAAGTCTGTAAAAATTTTTAATTGGTCTTTTCGCACTTCCCCAAGTTTATTATTACATTATCATCAATATCGACCATGTGCTGTCGAATAAAAACGTACAACATACAACCTTCTTTGTTCCTTTACAACACGATTCATACACACGAATTTGAAATTTTTACTATTTTTCCTAAAAGTATACATTTTTATTAGTAATTTTCAATAAACGAATGTCTAGTTGTTTTAGATGGTGTCGACAACCAAAATGTTAACGATGTTGCCGGAATTTCGATTTTATAATAAAAAGAAAACAAAGGTTTTATAAGTAATGAACGTGGTGGTACTGATCTTGCTACGCTCGGCCCGCTTATTATTGAAAACATCCCCCTCGGCTTATACGATACGACAAAATAGAGCGTCACTTGGCAACTCTGCAATGTAATGTCAAACTTGTTTTGTTTTCCCTTCAAATTGATATCTTTAACAGAGTTGCCACTTGTCATTTATTGTCGACACAGTAGAAAAAAAAATAATTGCGCAACAACGGATTTTCCTATCACAATTAATAGTCTTGACAAAACGAAACATCACTTGAATCAGACACAACTACAACAATATTGGCAATTAACTTCGAAAATATATCAATATAAAAAATTAAAATAACCTAAAGAATATCTTATTGCAGAAAACTTTGCTATGTGGCAACACTGTTAAGACCCAGAATTGTGAAAACCAACATGTACAAGCGTAAAAGTTAGGATCCTAAACATTTTTCAGGTTTAAACACAATTTTTATGGATTAATATGTGTTTTGTGCATATAATTGTAGTTAAAAACATTAATATTACAACATTGAACAAAAAGAAACGAAAATTGTAAGTGGCCCACCAAGGTGGGGGGGGGGGGGGGGGTAGGGGGTCGACCCCCCCCACTCTAATTCTTTGTCATAGACATTTTTAAGTAAATGTAACAACTATATATTCATATAAACCACAAATTTAATAAACATACATCGACAATCGATGTATCGAATTTCAATATATCGATATAGGAAAAACATCGACTTTAATTCATCGATGTAGATATATCGACCGAAAAATATCGTAATATCGAAATATTTTTGTTTGTAATTTGCAAAAGTAGACCTTTTAAAATAGGTTTAGTACTACAAAATAAGGTCGTTATCTTTCATATTGGACCTTGGACGCCAAAAAAACATACTGTGGCCAATGGTCTCGGGCCCCGTACACGGATGATGTAAAAATATCGATGTATCGTATCGACAAACATCGTGCATTTCTACCTACCATCGAGTTAAAATCGATCGATGTGAAAAAGCGGAGGGTTTCGATATATCGACAAAGGTGACGTTTGAGTTGTGGTGGGGTGATGATATTCACCTAAATGTTGCCTTTTTTGCTAATTGGATTAGTATTAAACTGGCGATTTGATGAGGTAGAAATAATCCACTGTTTAACAGTAGTAGAAGATATACAGTCCCTGTCTACGCTGCTATCGCTTCAATACATTTCACTGTTCTATATCGCACGTCAGTTCTTTGAGAAATAGCTTAGAAAACTGAACGGGAAGCTGACTTCGATGTAAACATGGACTGAAAGTGAAACGTCCGCTGTCGGCATCGCGACACCTCTGCGGTATGTCCGTACCCTTGCCGTTCCCGAAATCCCAATGGTGAAGGACGAACTTGTTACACCCTGTATACTTTGATTGGTTTAATTAGGGAGGGATCTTCTCTTCTTCAGGTGCCTATCTGTTCCAGACGTTGGCTATCATATTGGCTAATCTAACTTTGTTTACAGCTGCTCGGAATAGTTCGGTGGTTGTCAGAGAGAACCAAGTTCCCAAATTTTTTAGCCATGAAATTCTTCTCTTTCCGGCGCTTCCCTTTCCTCCACATTCCCTTGCAATATGCACTCCAAGAGATTATATATTTTTTAATTTCTCATGATGTGACCTGGATATTGTAGTTTTCTTGTCTTAATTGTACTCATGAATTCTTTTTCCTTTGACATTCTTCTAAGGATTTCAATGTTAGTTACGTGCTCTGTCCATGCTATAAGGGTAGCATCCTTTTGTAAAGCCATCTCGAATGCTTCGATCTTTTTCGTTATTGCTTCTGTCAGTATCCATGACTCCACTCCGAATAGCAGCACGGAAAACACATAGCAGCGTAACATTCTTAGTTTTGTGTTCATGATTAGGTCTCGGATCTTAAGAACTGCTGATATTTTAATGAATACATTTCTGCTCTTTTCAATTCGGCATTTAACTTATTGCGGAAGATATTCAAGTAGATAAAATGTGCACTCCGGCTCTGCCCGAAAAGAGGTTAATTTTATGGTATTTTATCACAGGCTAATTAGGGGTTTATCTCAGCCAAAAGATCATCGGTATATATTTTGGACGGAACTAAACTCCTGGACAAAATGAACGCAACATCATAAATTTCCCATATTTTTTATGCTATTTTTTTTTCTGAATTTATGATCCGATTTGAATGATTTTTTTTGCATTGTAGGTTGGTTCCTTGACAATGTCATTGTTTTCGCTGTTTATTCTAAAAAATTTCGATTTATACTGGGTTTACTAAAAATGCTATGTTTTTTTCCGAAAATTCGTATCACCCTGTGGAGTATATTAGCAACCGAAGCATTTTGCAGTTGACACTAAACGGTAGGTCCATCTTTCCCCAGCATTTTCTTTTTTGGTTTACTTCATTATCTCTGTTATTAAAGGAGATACACCGTTTATAGCGTAACATATTTTTATAGCCTTTAATATTCAACACATTCATTGTTAAATGTTTTCAAGTAGGTTTCAAGATTAAAATACTCGTCGGGCAACTGGGCATACGAAACGAATGTTTAATAAGCAGTTTCCGAACAGTTTTTATCAGTATGGCGAATTTTATTTGACCTTTATAACTTTAAAACACAACATCTACTGATACATCGCTTGCAATGCCAGAAAAAGTCCATAGTCTACTTGAAAACATTTAACAGTGAATGTGTCGAATATTAAAGTCTATAAAAACATGTTACGCTATAAAACGGTGTATCTTCTTTAATAACAGAGATAATGAAGTAAACCAAAAAAGAAAATGTTGGGGCAAGATGGACCTACCGTTTAACGTCAACTGCAAAATGCTTCGGTTATAATATACTCCACAGGTGATGTGAATTTTCGGAAAAAACATAGCATTTTTAGGACACCCAGTATAAATCGAAAATTAAATTTTTATCATAAACAACGAAAACTACGATATTGTCAAGGAACCAACCTACAATGCAAAAAAAATCATTCAAATCGGATCATAAATTCAGAGAAAAAAATAGCTTAAAAAATATGGCAAATTTATGATGTTGCGTTAATTTTGTCCAGGAGTTAATAAAATATATACCGAAATATTATAAATTTTGCTATTTTCCTGGATCCGTTCTAGACGGACTATACTTTATTTAAAATCCATCGAGCGAAACGAACACATTCTCTATTCGTATTGTTCGGATTCCGTTAATTTGTTTTTGCATACCTGTAGAAAATCATCTAAGTATAAGAAGTTGATAATCATACAGAATAACTCAATTATTGTATTTTATTGTCTTTGTAAGCGAACGAAGGCCAGAAATTTTTTTTGCAAGTTTTTATGATCCATTCTTAATTAAATATAAATACGGCGTTAAGTATATCGCATTTTATATTCGCTTTTACGGCCATTGAACGTATTTAGAAAAATTAAATGTTAATTTGAAAAATTTACTTTTTAATTGATCCTACCATCTGTCAAAGTTGTATAAATTTACATTATCAAAGAGTTAATTACTCTCGCATACACGTCTGGCGAAACAAATCTTGGACGATCATTGTCGCACGGAAGTGAATACGTTACGAATTATGTTCGGGTCGAAGTGGAATAGATTAAAATGTGTTCCTGCCGTGTCGCTACGTGTATACTTTACGGCTATACTTTCATCATTGTTATTTATTATTTTTCAGGGTCTCAATAACGCTTTTTGACAATGTTTGTAGCCCTTGGGGCTTAACCGTCTGGGTGGGGTAGATGTTACGCTTAAAATCTTAAATGGGGAGGAAGGGGATCAAGTATTACATCATTTTAAAGGTCAATTAAATATATATCCAATAGTTTTCCCCTAACTTATTATTTTTTGAGTAGTTGTTTATTGCCAAGCTCTTGTCGACACAATGGGACCGACCCAGGAAATCATTAAGTCGTATCCATTTTTCGTGAAACAATCTTTACAAATAAACATAACATACCAAAAATACACTAGTTTTAGTTAGTGTAATACTAAAAAAATCTAATAACGTAGTTTGACGTGTTTGCGTTGTAAACTTGCAATCTAGAAAATGTAATTCCAAGTCTGATAACAATTCCATTGCTGTAGAGTCACCGCTATACTTTGCATACTCTTATAATTCCTTTACCATACTAACGGCTTGTTGATAATTGGTGACATTTGTTTGATTACTGTATTCAACTTCTTCATCAGAGTCGTCAGATATTGATGTGGTTTCAGTTTGGGCTACATAATCGGTAAGAATGTGGTCACTATCATCTTCTCATTGCACATCGCTATCAATGTTAATGAACTCGCTCAAATCATTGTTATCAAATTAAAAACTTCCACAACATCAATATTCTCTTTCAGACTCAAAACGCGACATTTTTCTGCCATTGTTTACGATTTTAACCTACAACTCGCAAATAAACGGTGGAATGCTGTCGGGGAATCACATATACTTTCATTCGGCGTAATATCGCGCTGCCACGCATACGCGGTTGGTTGCCATCTGCAGAGAGTTTTTGCACCGTATTTATTTGTCTCCAAGATACTTTAAAAACATTTGTGTCCGTTGAAACGAGGGTTTTCGCACTCTTTGTATGAAAACAGCCTGTCCGGGTCCGCCCAAAGGAGATTCCCGAACAAACCCAAGAAAGGTTGATTTTCATGGAATTTCATATATCTAGTTCCGGACAGAGGTGCCTGTTATGAGAGGTTTCACTGTATTTTGTTTTTAGGCCCCTGATAAAGAATTTGAAATGGTGCCACCCGAAGCAAGTTTGTTGTTGTTTGTTTTTTAAATAATAACCTAATTTCTTGGAAACTACTCAAAAAATAATAAATTATTAAATTATTGGAAAGAAGTTTAAGAAGTGATCCATTTCACAGTGGTTAAGGTAAAAATAAAAGAAATAATAGCCTGTGTAAACCAGGAAACTTGTCAGTTGATGAGTTTGACAAGAGAAGGGCAAAAATTCTATATTTGTACTTTATATAGACTTTTATTTCTTTCAAATACCAACGCGAGGAAAAATTATATCCTACCCACCCGAACATAACCTATAAGGGCGTATTTTTGTCTACACTGTAGCACTTAAAATACGAATTCAGATTAAAGGGTACTACCAAGGAAAGAAATCCTGATCATCATGACGTCATACCTTTTGGACTCGCTGCATATTCAAAAATATTTTTAGGACATGGGCCACAGGGTACTGGTAAATTGTGCAAAATATCAAAATTCTTACTTAATTAATAACCGACCTATAGACGGGAGGTGAGATGCGGGACCCTGCATAAAGGTATCTTCAGGTGGTTAGGAAATAATTTTTTTTTGTGACCATCTACGTAAATGAGAAAAAAGTACGGCTAACTTTCCTTGAAAGTTTCGCATATCGCACGCGTGTTGAAAAAATTAATTTCCACTCTAGAGTTTACGTTACAGTATCTACATATTATATTTGCTGGCTTTTTGTAGGGATCCAAATTACCGACATTTAACTCCATCTCTATAAATATTGAGGTTATGTTATGAATTTTAATGTTAGACTAATTTAATTTTTTTTTATTAAAGTTAAAAAATAAACGGTTCGGCTCTTTGTACTTTGATAGTCTAGGATAGTTTTACACGAACCGTGGGCGATGATAGCGCGCTTAGCGGAAAGGAAAAGAACCAGGAACTGACAGCAGGCCAGCGGAATTTTGTTTGTTTTAATTAATACCTAAATATAAGTTTTTAGGAAGTAAAAAAGTTCTTATGAATAAACAATCAGTGAATTGTTTTGGATGGAAGGATGTTGAAGAGGTGAAACAACGCCTGAACACTATTAATCTAATTAACAAATCAGAAACTATAAAAATGTATCAACACAATACATACCTAGTAATTAGAGTAAGCAAATAGGATAATATCCATTATTTTTACTTACAACCGGGTAATTAAGCTAAAATGTTCAAATAATTGCTAACTGTATTTGTGGTCGTAGGAAAAATTGTGTATAGTTTTCGCAGAATTATATCGTTGATCTCTTGACTGCAATAAAACCTCATTATCCCTTCGACCATAAAATAAATAAGGAAATCCCAAATTTTAAAACCTTTTCGAGCAGAGCCGGACCAGGTATACATATTCAATTTATACCTATGCCTGATGCTTATATAAATACAAAGTGATTTTTAATAATTTTAATCTTTAGTGGTTTTCCGGCGAGTAATTTTTAGTTAGGCTTATTAGTGGTAGAATGTGGCGTCCTTGGAATTGTGCTGATATCAAGTGTCGGGAATGGAGAATTAAATATTTAACAGCTGTTAAACAATTTAGAGAAGAAAATCGTTCAGTTATTGACGAAACATGGTTCGATACCCACGACACTCCAAGAAAAGGTTGGGATGATTCTTCCGAAAAATGTCAAACCAAGGCACCATCAAATAAAGGCAAAAGAATCACAATATTACATGCTGGTTCAGAGAACGGGTTTGTTCCAAATTGTCTGTTGCTTTCAGCTAAAAACATAGCAGATTCTTCTTTAGATTACCATCAAGATACCGACGCACTTTTTGAAGATTGGTTTAAACATAAACTCCTTAAAAATATACCTGAAAATAGCGTCATTGTAATGGACAATGCTAGTTATCATAGTCGGCAAGCAAAAATCATTCCCAATTCTACTAATACAAAAGCAGAAATTCAAAATATATGATTGAAAATGATTTATATTTTGAAGAAACTTACAAAAAACGAGAATTGCCAGAAGTATTAAAAGCTTTTAAAATAAATAAGGAATACGAGTGTGACAAACTTGCAGCAGAAAATGGACATACAGTGTTCCTCCGTACTATTGTATATTCAATCCTATTGAGCTAATATGGCACCAATTAAAATCCAATATTAGGAGAAATAATAGTTTTCTACATTAAATGCATCTGTAGTAGAATTAATTAAAAACGAAGTAAGAAAAATTTCTGCAGACAGCTGGAAAAACTGTGTACAGCATGTACTTAAGGTGGAAAATTCTTACAATTATATGATTACAAATGTTCAACCCTTAATTATAAGTTTAGGCTTAGATGAAGATAGTGATAGTGATACAGAGTTAAATTTTGAATAAATTATCAATAGTTTCTTAGAATTTAATTAATTTTTATTGTACTTGTTATCCTAATAGTTATACTTTTAAATTATATTATTTTCAATTATCATTAATTGTTATCATTATTTTACATTTATTATAGGTACCTAAAACTAAAAATACCTATCTATTTATTTTAAATTATAAAAATAAATCATGTGGTGTGGTATACATTTTCAAGCCGGCCTTGATCCCATTTATTGAGCTTTGAAGAGGTTCAGGCGTATACAATAGGGTTTAATCAGGTAGTTTATTTATGGCAGTACGAATCAAGGGTATAATTCTGCAACAACTATACATTACTTATGTGAAATTGACTTTCTCAAACTAGGCGGATTTACGCACTCGACTGGTGCCTTGTGCTAAATACCTCCTCGTTTGAAACCTATCACTTTCAACACTCGTTATGTAATATACTATTACATACATATTTATATGATATCACCTGATAACAAATCAAATTTGTTGTTCTTACCGAAAACCTCCTACCAATTGAAAATGCATTATTGCATTAAATATTTGGTCTATTTCCGATTGTTGTACGTATTAACTATTTTAATGTTTTTCCATACGGTACTACCTACCCAAAAATAAAAGCCAAAAATACTCGCATTTGCATCGTCGATCGCCGTAAGCAAGGATAAGATCGTAAATTAATATATTTAAGTTAGGACATAAATCTCGGGAACATTAAGTCACATTTTCATAATTGCATTTGGAATAATGTCCGAATGTGCTCGGGCTACGGCCGAAACTGCTCAACGATGAATTTTATGACTTTTATTTCGGAATGAACCCCTGCCGGATTTGTTTTGGCAGATGTTCGGTCTCGGTGTCTTGTTAATCTGAAATATATCAAGCGGGGCAGGATAAAATGCTGATATTTTGATTTGTTCAAAGTGAACAAGTATTTATTACCGTTTCTTTCCTGCTATGCCTTACAAGAACCTAGTAAGTCGACTTACTATAAAATAGAGTAGTAAGTTTTTAATATTTATTTCTATATATGGTCTGGAAAATAATAATTTTTCCATACATTGGTATTTGATTTATTTAACAGTTTATTTGTTAATAAAAATCAATGATTTTTTGGAAAATGAAACTGTAACAAGAGCTTAATGTGTATAAAATTTTAGAACAATAAATTAAATATTAAAGAAGTTGTGCAATTTTTAAACGGAATGTTTTAAAATTTACTTTTACGACTTACTAGGTTCTTGTATTGCACGGCAGTGGTGTGCTAATAGAAGATTTTTACTGCCCTTATAAGAAATTTAAGTACAATAGCAAAAAAACCACCTACATAGGTAAGTTTGAAGGTAGGTAACTATTTTTATCAAGGCTTAAAAAATTATTTTTTACAAGATGGAATTTTTTCAACATGGAAAAAGCAGCTACATGATTAATTGATTAATGATGATTTTTTCAGTTTTGTTCGTATTAATGTCCCTCTCTAGCTATCGCTTAAGTGGCAATTTAAATATATTGGTTTATTATTCCTCTTCACATACCCTATAAATATTTGCAATTACTGGACGGGTCTGACCGTGAAGGGCTTTTACCAGGAGCATGTCATTGTCACAAAGTTCAAAATTTCAAAATAACACCCTAAAACACGACACAATGAACATTTATTTATAAAACAAGACAATACAATAACTATGGCGCATTCTGTCACTACGCAACTGGGTGGGTACATCCATAAAATATCGGACATCGTGGAACAAGCCCGATGGCCCATCGGGTGTCTCACGGGACGCATGCGCTATCAACTGTCTGAGATATAACATATAAAATTAGCCCTAGGCAGTTGTAACCATTGACAACGCACTATGTTACCATATTTTTAGATTAAAAGCATTTTTTTATGTAACAACCAAACAATTACTTTCTAGGCGTTTTAAACGTAGAAAGAAAAAAATTAATAAGAACATGCGTTAGGTAAAACATATTTTTATTTATTTTTTAATTTTACACAAGGAAATACGACTTTTGGAAAATAAGAATGGTTTTCTTAATGTGTATAGTGCTCAATAATAGCCTCATTAAAGTTTGAAATACCCTCTATAAATTTTTTTTCATATATTTCAGTTTTAAACTTTCTAATAAAGTCCCTAGATTTACTCTTTATGTCTTCGTTAAATTAATTTCGAGTTTAGGTCTTCCCACATTCTTCACTTCAATTTTTTGCTCCAAACTCAAAGAGCTAAAGTTATTTTTTAATTAGTCCACCGTCAAACTATTCATTTTAACTTAATAAATATATAATATTAAAATATTAAAACATACACGCTCGAATTTCTAACTAACGGCGCGGCGCACACTAAAAGTGTGCGCCTCTACCATGTTAAATCGCCATAGCCCCGCTATCCCCCGCCACCTGTTACTACAGAGAAACTGCATTATGCCCCGCCCATTTAATCGCATATGCGAGCATCGCGAGCATCTCGCGTCATCATCGTTGCCTGCCGAATTGAGAGCTTATAATATACAGTTTTGGTTTGACGGTACGATAAAATTAGGGATGGTCGGACTTTATGCGATAAATAATATTCAATGAATATAAATTAATATTTTTTTATTCGTGTTGAGGGTGCACGTGTGCATGTTCTCCTTTGGAAGAACCGCCACTGATTAAAAGTACTTTAAAGATATAAAATTAAACTAAATTATACTTTGTTATTTGTCATTATTATATTAGAAGGGTGTGTCGTTACGACCGTTTCGTAGTACAACTACATATCTTCAAGATGCTCACACGAGATCTTTGATAATAACTGTAATCCCCCCCCCCCCCCCCCCCCCCGAAAGTGTCGAAAATGGGACACCCTGTACAAGAATGAGTCTAATTCTAATTGGAATTTACATTATTCTTGTCTGTTAACGATTTTCACACCACAACTGACGACAACATAGCCTAATTTGCACAGCCTAATTTTTTGCTCGCATTTCTTCCAATTTTCAGAAGCATTTGTTTCTAATGCTCTAACGATAAAACGCGTTGTACTTGCAAATAAACATGGCTTTCCCCTCGTAATATTCGAAAATGTAAACTAAAACTTTATATAGAATAATTAGGCTCGCTCGAATACATTGTAAGAAACGTCACAATTTCCCACACTTTAAGCCACTCGAGCTTCACAACAATGAACTTATAATCGTAACAAACACAATAAATACGAATAAAAAACAGCCGTATTTACTCGTAGAACGTGCTCGGAGCGTAGGTGTTTGCTGGTTAGACGTCCACCAACAATTACAACTGAATTACATTGTAGTGTATTACATGATTTAAAGTTGTATTGCTGTTAAGTCGATGGGGTTCGTACCATTCGTAGCTCTATTATGGCGTGGATTTGCTGCGATTTAGTATTCGCTGGTTAAAATTTAGCTTCTAATTAATTCCAAACCCTTATACCATTTGGTTACATGGAAAGAAAAACTTAGTTAAATTTATTATAAAAATAGTAAACTACACCGAAAGAAAATCATAGTTAACGTTCCCAAGTAACATTTTTAGACACAAATTGGACACACTTTCTTTGCTGAGGAACGTTTTGAAACATTTTCGAATCCAGTTACTAGAAACACTAAAGACGTGGTTGTTTCGAAATATTTTACAAACCATAGTGTCGATAAATTAACGACACGCGAAGATAAATATTTTTCGAAACATTTTTAGTTAAAATTATAAAGTTTTGGTAACACACATGCGCTTCCAAACGATACATTTTCGAATTAAGTTGATCAAAACAAATTGAGATTTTTTTGCTTCGAAAAAAAACTATATTTCGAAACTTCCAGAAACAATACTCAGCCTTTGTTTTCTGTGCATACAAGCAAACCTTTCTTTTTCTGTGGCATTCAGCATCACCTATAAACCTTTTATTTTTCTGTGCATCATCTTGCCATAATATCCTATAATTTTTGCACAGCTGTTAACACCAACAGATTTTTTCCTTTAGTTTCAACTACGGAGTACATTTTTAGTTTCGTTCCAGAACAGAAACAGTTAAAAAAATATATATGCATTTTGGTTTTAGGTTATGTATGTACACCGAAGAAATGTTTAGCGCCCGAACAAACGTGACGGTAAAATTTAAACAGTGTTTATGTTTAGACACATTTTCTAGAAATTATAGCTACATGATGTACGAAACATTATAGACTAGAAACGACTAGAAATTGTGTGTTGAGTCCATTTTGGACAAGAATAATTTATTGCTTTCTAGCGGCCATTTTGTGAAATGAATTTTTATTTTGTTAAAATGAGTTTTAATGAAATTCCTGCATCTTTGGAAAAGCCAAAAGTTGTTACATAAGTTCAATTTTCCTACCTAAATCGATTTATAAACGAAATAAATTAAATTTTGAAAATATTTTAATTTTAATTTTTTTGTAAATGCAAATAAATCGAGGGCACGTTAAATGCAATGCGTGCAATAACTAGGTATATGAAATAAAATATACTTATAACGAATTCATCATGGTGAAATTACTGGTTTTCTTTTATTTTACAACAGTGGAGGTATCCTAATTATTTGTTTCCTTATTTTGTCCATTTTGACATGTTCACATACAGTATCAGCCACACTTGGACAGTAACAGATACGAAATATTTTTGAACATTTCCGAAACATTTTCGATAAAAGTCTCTATTGTGCATCGAAACAGCGATAGTCACAGCTAATATCAACCACTTGGAAACACGTGCAAATGTGCCATTTAAAATGTATACGTTTCGAAAATATTTCCATTTTTTTTGCCAACAGTTTCCAATTTTGATCGGAAACGGAAACGATAGTTACGATACATTTACCATAATGTGTCTAAAAATGCTACTTGGGTTATTAATTTTTTACGCTTCGGATCACTTAGTTGATCAGAAATGTACATATCAGTCTTTTTACATTATTTTTACGTATTTAATACGCTTCTTGGAGTTTGGTCCGTTCCTTCCCACTCACCCTGTACTTGTGTACTCAATTTTATACCCCTTATTGAGGATTAAAAACCGAACCATAACAACTAAATAAAGACACTAAGAATCATATTAGCAACAACACAAAGTTCACGAAGATCGCCTAATTTATTGGCTCGCCCTTCCAGCTTAGCATGGACAACATTTTCCAACGTCATAACAATAAATACAGTCACATTATAAACAAGTCCGCGATAATTATCTGGTTGTATATACGCTGAAATAAGCTGCGCCCTTTTTAATAAATTCTGACGTTATTAAGTCCGATACATTAGAGAGAACTTGTAAATATCAGATGGAAGTAGTATGCCGGTAACCGGTAATGTCTACAGCTCGTCACGCGAGTCTATAGCTACGCGGTATCGGTAAGGGGAAGCAATATCTTTTAGAACATGGCCGAGTCATGGGCGTGCTATTATTATCTTAATAATGTATTAATATATATTTTTCATGGCATGAATATATTTGTGCAAGTGCAATACATTAGGCCTTACCATTAATATTTTTCGCTTATTTTGGCATTTTCACCAATAAAATCCATTTGATTTCAACCTGCACTTCAAAGTTTCACGGGAAAACGGAGAGTTTATGTCACTTCTCAGCTGTTGTACCAACTTTTTTAAGGTTGGAACCACTTTTAGTTCCAAATAAAACTTGTATTGTTCTCCTAACAATGCCAAAGTCGAAGCCTTCGATTTTTCCGACAGCAGAGAGACGCGCCCTTTTTTTGACAGGATATGACAACAATTGATCCGGGTTATTTTCTTTCCTTTCAGTATCTTCTTTGTGAATGTTTTTTACTGCACCCACGCTTACTCCCGTATACATTGCGACCCTTTCTAGCTTTCGCTTAAGTGGCAATTGAAATGTATTAATTTGTGATTCCTCTTCACACACCCTGTACACATTGGCAATCACTTCACGGGTTTGACTATGAAGGGTTTTACCAGGGTATATTCATTCATTATCACAGTTTTAAAACAAACCCTATCACTACGCAACTGGATGAAGCATATTGGACATCGTCGAATAACCACGCTGGCACAATAGGCGTGTCACCAGACCGTGTCATCATCCTCTGTCTGGGATATAACCTATCAAATTAGCTCTAGCCACCGGTTACCCATGGTTACCGTTGATATTGCACCATGTTGCCCTATTTTTAGATTAGAAGTACTTTAATGAAAAAATATTTTATTTTGCATTTAAATATTAAAATAAATAGTATGAAAAGAAAGTTTTAAGAACATTGAAACTATAATAGAATATTAGTTTCTTATATACTTATGACAATTTACTTTAAATGGGTAAATTTAATTTTAGGGTTTACTTGGTAACATGATATTAAGTTAAAATTTAATATATGTGACAACATTGTTAACCCAAGAAATTTTCTTGCCCGCATTCCTTTTGTAGCTACAGATAAAGTTGTCGACCTGTATGTCTACTCAGTTTTGAAACCCCTAAAATCATCCCATATGCGGCGACGCCATAGATATAGGCGTTTTCTAAAGTTTGAACTTAAATTTCCAACGTAATCGCAGAGAAAATGTAGGAAAAAATATGTTTTTAATGTAAATAAACAATGTTGAATATTTGAAAGCTATTTTTAATTCTAAACATCTTTTCTTTTCGATAGTGTCAAAAATAAAGGTTCTTTACTCTAGAGCAAAAATCACATTTTTGACAAACCTCGTATACGACTGAAAAAATTTAACTTCTGATGGTTGCATTTTAGGTTTTGGACCATGCAGAACTTTTTATGAAGAATAATTTTTTTTCGTAAAATTAATAATAAAAATGTTTCCCATATGCCGCCAACTTACGTAGACACACTGTATAGTACTTATTGCTATTAATAAATTATCCTCAATCAGCCACAACAGATGATTTATTTCTGATTGATCTCTGTACTCTAGAAATTTGTTCTAAAAAAAATTCGGATTAATTTAATCGACCGAAACTTGAAATTCTTGACCCTTTGTTATTCGTTAATAATGTTCTTAAACATTATAGAATAGCACCTATTAAATCTTTAAATGCCTTTGGTAATTAGTTGCGTTCGTTAATCAGCCAACAAAACGAGAATGAGACAGTAGGCGCTGCTTTTTTGTTTCGTATCAGGATTAAGGGCCCCACAGCAAAATCAGCCGCACAAAAGCCAAATACAAAACCGGTTTTGAATGGTTTTGCATCAAAAGTATTACCAGTCAATAAGCCATCAATTTGTTCATGCAGTACCACAGAGTAAATAATATTCCTCTGTTTCAAATCTCACAGACAATATATTTTATTCTTGATCTTGTTCACTCAAATTACCAAAAGGAGAAAAAATAACCGTAAGCATTTTGATTAGACTAACTTTGGGGGTAAACTGATTAATATAAGCTCCTCAAATTATGGTGTCATTATTGGATTATCCAATCCATCATCCAATATGGTGATTGTGTCATAATATTTATACAGGGTGTTATGCAAATGACGTAGTATATTTAAATGGGTGACTCCTGGGGTGTCCTAGAGAAACGCTACATATTTTTTTTGAAATCGAACGTTTAAAAAGTGGGGTAATTCACCCATAAACCGACACACAACTCCTCGGCACATTCATATATTAACATATTACATTGCCCAGCTGGGTAACCAACAGATGTTCATGCACAATGTTGCCAAAATGTTTAAAAGTGTAAAATTTTAGTTTCTTATAAAAATAAATATTTAGCTTACTTAGAAAGTAAATCCAGGACGCGATTAAGGAATCCAAGGCACAGACACTTTCAGTTATTTTTTCTATGGGAAAAACTTTATGCTCATCACGTGTCCTGATGATAGTGTGGTAGTGCATAATAAGCTTATCACTAAACTCCAACACTAACGCATCATTACACTTTACAATAACACACATAGAACAAGAGCACTTAATCATTTCGCAATAGAAAAATCCGCTCTGTGTTTTCGGTTTACGCGTGTATCTTGCCCGTCCATAAATAATCTTCGAATATTGTTTTTATTGACGCGTTTCTTCTGGACGTCAAATTTCGTCGCGTGTAATAAAATCTAATAATCTGTAGTATAACCTGTATTATTGTATTTTCAAAAGCTAACTATCGGTTCTGTTCCACTATTGCTGTGTGTACATAAAGTGTTTCCAGGAGTGTTCCCATGAAAAAGACAAAAAACTGATTGTGTTTGTGCCTGGATTTCCTCGCTCTTTAGGTATAAAAATAAATACAAGTAGGTAGCAAATAATTTATTTTTATAATTTTATATGGAATTTTAGTTTTACATTAAGTTTGGCAACGTTGCCATTGGCTCTGGGTGAAATGTTGTACAGTAGCGCGGACTGACATGTGAGTAAGAGTGTTTATTACCCCACTTTTAAAACGATCGATTTAAAAGAAATATATAGCGCTTCTCTAGGACACCCAAGGAGTCACCCATTTAAATATAATACGTCATTTCCATAACACCCTGTATAGAGGAAAGTATTACGTTGAAACACCGAATAGCAAATATGATAGCTGGTTCTGTTACCAAAGAAGAAAATATGTTAATTAATGTTGAAATGGAGCAGGAAAATCATCAAATGACAATCGCCTGGCATTAGGAACTTTATCGCCCGCTAATATTTCCTATGATCTTATGATGATGTTTATAGCGACCGTTTCTAAGATATTATAAGAATTGATAGATGAAAAGTAAATCAAATTTAAAGATACACTGGGTCCCTTAAGCCGCTTTTATACGTATAATCAACCACATAATATATCTTTGAATAATAATTAATGTTTTATAATAAGGTACATAGTTTTAATCACTACACATAGAAGTTCAAAACTTTTTGATTGATATGGGCAGTCAGCATTTAAGATCATTTATCATAAAAATAATTAGGTGGAATAAATGTAATTTTCTTTGATTTAGCCGGAGGGTAGGTCATTAAAACGTCAATATGCGTTTAAGAGTCGGGATTAAAAATTTGACGCGTTAAGATTAAAGCATTTGTTTTTATTTTGGTTACAAATTGCTCAATTAATAAGTAGTGAATAAAATTATAATTTCGAATGAAAGAGATTAACAAAGGGAACTGGATTTATAGCTGATTGTGATTTATATGACTGGTTTTAATTTGAAGGAAATGCACGTGTTGAAAGGTTTCTTTGTAACTAGTCGAGAAAGAAGTTATACACTGAGAAAAAATTCCAATACCTGGTATAAAAAATATTATATCAGTTATTGGATTTCCACATACGTATTTGGACAGCGCGACAGTTGGCTACTGTAATAATCTGGCTTTTCTAAACTGTGGTTATAGTGGCAATAACTTACTTCTAATAGCAGTTATAATCTATAATAGTTGGAGGTACTAATTATATTACAGCAGCGGTTATTCGTTTTATACCCAATATAAAGATATTTTAATAACAGGTAGTGGCTGGATTGTAAGTATTATAATACTGATACAAGTGACCAATATACACTCGGTATACCGTTTATGAGAATTTCTAATATCAGTGATAATATAGAATAATACTGAATATCATACTGTTTCTTTCCACATAAAAGATCGCTTATACCCAATATATGAAAGATTCTAATACGTATTACAAGAATCTTCTAATAGTGTATATTACACTATATCTGATATACTAAGTGGTCTACTTAAATAAGAATATATTGCATATCTAAGCCTCGGGTACTTTTTACACTAATATTAATATTCTATATTATAACAAAAAAACTATATATTGTATATATTTATATATTACGAACATTTTTTATTAAAGCTTAGAACATTTATATAACCATGTTTTTCTTAAATTAAAAAAATAACATAATGCCTCTTATAACAGTATATATTTTTAATGATACGTATAACATATACATAATTCTCTCCCTTATTATAAATATCGAACACCGTAAATTTTACGAAACAAATGATTTTATACATTTAAACACAATTCGTATGGATTAATTTGTGTTTTCCTCATGGAATTGTATTTGAAAATATTAATATTACTACATTAAACAAAAAGAAACGCAAAAATGTTAATGTCGTGTGCATGGATGGTGAAATTAAACACAGAGATCTACTAAAATGATTTAAAATAATACAGTATTATATGATACTACTTTATTATAGATTATAGTGTATATAGAATGCATACTTACTATGAATGACCTGTTTCTTAACCTGTCAAAATGCGTCTCAGCTACGTTCACCCGAAATCAAAATCGAATAACAACCACTTACCATATAAATAACACATCACTAAATAGTGTCAGTAAGATAAAGGATTTGGGCGTTATTTTTGATTCTAAGCTGCTCTTTGACGAGCATGTCGAATCTGTCGTCAATGCCGCTTCTAAAATGTTGGGTTATATCATACGTAAATGTAAACCTTTTTATAATACTAAGCCAATAATTTGCCTGTTCAATTCCTTTGTTTTAAGTAAACTAAACTTTGCCAGTCTGGTTTGGAGTCCCAAACAGAAAAGCTATGTTGATAGGTTGGAGAATGTTCAAAATAAGTTCATCAAGTACCTTTCGATGAAGCAAAATATCCACATGCCTGACGGCGATGTCTCTTTGGCGCGAAGGTATTTTCGTATAGCTTCTCTGTCTGACCGAAGAAGATCTACTGATATATTGTTTTTATATAAACTTCTGAATAACTTAGTACAAAGTCCTGATATCCTAACAGAGGTCCATATCAATGTCCCCCAGAGGTCTCTAAGGATGAACGAGTTATTTTTCTTGCCATTTAGGCATACTTATGCGGCTCAAAATTCACCATTGTGTAGGATTATAAGAAATAGTAATGCGTTTGTAAGTATAGATTTCTTTTCAATGTCTCTACGCAGAGTGAAGAGCATCTTAAAAAATGTGTAAATAATATATTTTGAATATTTGTTTTATAGCTACTTCACTCTGTCATGTGCACAATAATGCGGAATATTCTAATAATAAATTTATGTTGCTAAGAATATATTTATGTTGCTTTGTCTTCATATTTTGATTGTTTTGTTGTATATTGGGATTTCTATATATTTAAATTTTGTTTGTATAATTTGTATTAACATCGTGTGGATACTCTTTTGGGTACTTTTACCTGTTTGTATCCCTGTTGGCATAAATAAATAAATAAATAAATAAATAAATAAATAGCCTGAGCCTTGAATGTCTTTAACTCTCACTTTTTTCCATACACAATTACACATCAATAAAAACACTTTCGACCACGGCGCGGAGTCTTCGAGATGCTGGGCGTGATTCGGACTAGCTCGGAGAAGGAATGTCATTCGGCTAATTTCGCAATATCAGATTTCTAATAACACCTTATCGACAGAGCGCTGCGAGTATTATGCTCAATTTTAAATATGCCTGTATTATAAGCGCGGGGAACTGATTTGCTAAACGTCTAAACATGGCCAATTCCGAATATAAGAAATGTGTACATAAGCGAGATTGTTACCGATAGAAAATATTTTTATAATGATTATGATTATTCTAATAGTGTTAAGCGATAATTTTGCTGCCGATGCGATTTAGGGATTTACAAACTTTCTAATGGTTTAATTATTCTCAGTGTAGCTTTAAAATACTTTTGTCGTTTTCGTGCATTATAAGGAAATGTATTTAATTTATAACTGAAAAAATTTAAACAATCTTTAACACACACACATAACAATAATATTCAATCACGCTTTTTCAGATTTTTAAGCATTAGAATAAACGGACAGGTATTCTCGATATATTGAATACAACTCTTTTTTATTAAGAGGACGCCGGAGTGAGTCGAAATCTCCGATTTGACCCGTGTTCATTTCGCGCCGTGTAGCACGGGGCGGATCGGTCGAAGGTACGTGGACGCCGGGTCCGGGGTCAGTCGAATTCTCCGATTTGACCTCTGTTCTGTTCATTTTTTATTTTTCATTTCGCGCTTTGTAGGCATAATGTAGATCGCTCGACGCCGACGGTGGGTCGCGGTTTCAGCTAGTATTCATTGGCACTATTGGCAGTTGTATTTGATTTTTACTTTCCAACGTAACCAATTGTTATAAAGATTTCATATTTAAATAAATCAAATTTAATAAAACAATTTATTCATGTATGTATCGTACAGCTTTAGGAAACATTTTTCTATAGGAAAAGTGTCAGAGAGAAATTTCTCTAGTTATATACAGGGTGTCCCCTCGAGAATCAACTCGATCCACTATAGCAAAAATTTCGAAAAATGGACAGTATGCTGGATGTTGATGGAACTTGACTAATATATTTTCAATATGGTCGCACTTCCGGTTATACCGGAAGTCGGTGTCAACTTGCTTATTTTAAATGGATTATCCTTTATTACATTTTGGAATTTACGAAAGATTCCAGGCAGACTTTGTATATCATGTCCTATACCTAAGTTTAAGTGTGTTTGACATATTTAAGGTCTTATGTCTTTGACGATTGCAGACCTTAAAATAATAATTAATTTTTCCTATAAGAAAGCTTTTCATTTAATTTCAATTGAAAATATTATTAAAAGTAACCTGATTTAATAGATTTTATATAATATTTTGTGATGTTCAAACAATAAGATTAAAAATGAAATTGAGAAAACTGCAAAAATCTACATTTTCAAATGAAAACTCCCAAATTTTCTAATTATTTCCTATTTAGCATTAAAATAACTGTTTTTCAAAGCCGTCATAGAAAACTAGTATAGTAACTGTACTAAAAATTGGCAGCAAACTTGCCACATAACAATATTAAATTGACAATATTTCGAAAACTATACAAATATTCGGAATAGACAACCTTACACAAACTTATCTTTATTTTAATGCTATAGAAAGTATTAATAAAATTTGGGGTTTTCAACCTAGCTCAGTCTCCAGTGCCGGATACTTTATAGTACTGTAGCATAGGAGAAGTTTGCAAAAATACATTTCCACAAGAATACATAATATCGATAAAATAACCTATGTTTACTTATGCCTATATAGTATAATAATAGAGGCACTCGCATAAGTACTTTCACGCGAACTAGCAAAAGTACTACACACACAGTCGCATACCCGCAAGCATATAAAACGTTCGTAGTAACATATACGCATATATAAACACATACCGCGTGTTTCAGGACGAACGCTCACCCCTATAACTTTTTTACTGTTTAAATTAAAGAAATAAAATTTGGTGGGTTTATGTAGTTTGACATAATTTTGCATATTATGACATGACGGGCTGCATTTTGGCACTTCAGGTTTAACCGGAAATGACCTCAACTTTGAATGTTTAAATGGTTCACCCTGTATATGTATTTTTGGCTATATCGATTCCACACCATTCGACCATTCCAAATGGAACGACACCCCATACGTCACTTTTTGAGACAAAATAATTTTTCTTCTTATTTTTCATCTAGATTACTTACTATGAACTCCTAAAATGGTTTACTTCTAACCCAATTTCTTGATAAAAATGAAATTTTCAAATTCTATTGCGTTTTAAATTTTGTACACACTTTTTAAACTTTTAAGAAGGCTTTATCCCGGAAAACTCAATTTTTTCAAATGGAAACATATTGACTCACTCGGGCAAAAAGATAGAGCACTTTTTTTCCAACAATTTGATATCACACACCTTTATGTCAAGTTAAAAAAGGAGAGATAATTTATTAAAAATACAATTCATGACAAGAAATACCACAAGAAGTGCAAACGGCTTCGCATTTATCTAGGTCCCCATGACGCCATAATGCTAACAAACAAATGAACATAAATACAACTTTAAAATCCGCCATAATTTATTTGGCATAGAAGTAAACCATTTTAGAGAGTTCAGAGCAATCTAGATCAAAAAATAAAAATTATTTAGATGTCAAAAAGTGACGTATGGGCGTGGTTGAATTTGGAATGATGTTTTAAATCGATATAGTAAAAATTATATTGGGTATTCTATTTAAAAATCCAAAGTTGACGTCATTTCCGGTTAAACCGGCAGTGACAAAATTTAGTCCGACATGTCATAAAATGCAAATTAATATCACATACAACACAATACACTAGTTTTATTTCTGTAATTTAAAAAATAAAAAAGTTATAGAGGTGAGCGTTCCTGCTGAAACACCCGGTATACACACCCAAGTATAACAGGTACGATTCTAAAGATCAACTGACACTCTTTGTACCACTTCCTGTATCTAAATTAAGATGTATACACTGTAGCAGAGTCAAAATTTTTTTACAGGCAACTTTCAGTCCTTAGCATATAACTTACTAAAATAAACTATTTGCCTGTAGAAATGATTATAATTTGCGAAATATATGGAACCGCTTACATAGAAAGCAATTTTAAAATTTTTTTTTAGACTATAGCTGCAGTACTATAATTTTAATTTAAAAATTTATCGCCGGTCACGTGTCCCCAGTCAATAATTTCTTACTTTACCCTTTTATATTTCACGTCATTTTACTAAAGTTACTTTTATATATAAATAATTTACACTCCTACTACAATTTGTATTGAAAAAATAATGTTCAAAGATCAACAGTTTAGTTTCTCTAACGCAATTATTAACCAGAAGTTCCGTCCCTGCAGCTGCATGTATCGCCGGTCACGGCAGAAATGTCTTATAAATGAAGCCACTAGAGGTAGGCCTAATAGTTTTACAAATATGACGATATATGTTTGAATTTGTGTAAAGTGTGCTCCTGTTTAGGTAAGTTCCTTATTATGTTTATTTAGGTATAAACTAGAATATTGCCTACTTTTTACCAGGCGTATGTTTTTATGTTGTATCGCCGGTCACAGGGTTAACTCGGACCTAGTAGTCGTAATTAAGGGAAAATTACTACACGAAGTCATTCTTTTGAATACAGACACTCATTTCAGTCTAACAAAGTTTAAGAAATATAGCTTGTATTAGCTCTTATCCACGAATTTATGCATTTTTGTATCGCTGGTCACAGTAACACCGGTCACGCATGAAAATTGATGTGACGGTTTGTTATCCGAAGCTATATACAATATTTTTTTATAAACCATTTATAAACCATTAAGGAAAAATATATTTTGATGTGCAAGTTTCCTTTACACCTTAGGTAGATTAAAAATATGACTAATTTTCTGAGTATTTTAATATTCTATAAGGAACATACCAAATCTTTAAGCCAATATAAGACAGGGCTGTTATAAATAATAGGAAGATTGTTATCGTGACAAATTAAAATAACTAAGTTCCAAATATGGGCGTTATATGGTTCAGAAGATTAAAATTAGCCATGTGACGGGCGTTAAATTATTAAAAATTCGATGCTAAATACAAAAATAGACCCAATATCTTTGTGACGATGATCTTTTGCGAGGACATATATAATTCCTCTAATTAGATACTATAAGAAACCTATTAAAAATTTTGCAGGTTTTTTGAGATGATTTATTTTTAAATTCCGATTTACTGAAAGTTGCCTGTAAACAAATTTTGACCCAACAGCAAAAGAATATGAAACTACTAAATATCGGACGACCGCACCACAGACACAGAAAATCAAGGTCCGAAAATTCGTCCTCAGCGAAAGGGGTACTATTTCTTTTGGCAATGTAAAAAATTGAAAAGTAAGGAAGAATACCCACTAATAATCACACCAACAAATCTAAAGTTATATAACAAAAGAAAAAATAGTAAATATTATTTTTTGACAAGCCGCCCTTTGGTTTTGTGTATACAATATTCTGGGATCGTAAAGTACTCGATAGGACCTTAAAAATAATGTATCGCAAGACCTCACTTCCTATTCAATTTTTCTTATCAAGATGTCGCTCCGCGGCCATTTTGGATTTGAGCACCATAAAATATTCAAGAAAGAGTAGCTCTCTGATTCCTACTACACTATGTCAAGTTGTATTTATTTTCCTAAGACGAAATTAAGGATAATAAAAAATACCTATATACCTAACTATGCAATTTTTAAAACGCCGCCATTTTGTTTTCGGGTATACAGAAGTAATTTTCTGAGATTGTAAAGTACTCGATAGTATCTTCAAAATGATGTATCGCAAGACCCCCTTCCTATTTAAATTTCTTCCCGAAAATGGCGCCCATCAGCCATTTTGACAGTCTGTCATTATTCCTTCAAAAAGAAGTTTACATTCCCCTATAAACCACTCCCAAATTTTGTAAAAAAAAATTAACGGCTCAAAAGTTATTAAGCCGTTTCCAAACTATATACACACACAGTATATGTTAATATGTAAGTAAGTGTCTTTAGATCTAAAAGTTAAAAGTAAAACTAATAGTAACGTCTTCTAAAATTAATACACATATTATGTGGTTGGCACTGACAATACAAAAAACACATACGATTTAGCCCTATTTACTAACCTAGATATTTTTCTCAGTGTAGCAAAATCCTACCATGATAGCTTTTGTCACGTCTACCGACAAACGTTGTTAATCATCCTATAAATTTGCGCATTGTACGCCCTTATGAACATATGAAAAATATCGTTCGTTAATCAATCGTTAACAATTATATTAGTATTTTTTTATATTGAGAAACTACATAATTATTTTTATACCCCAGAATAAAAGTCTATCAAGTCCAATGGTTTACCACTAAACTATAGTTTTATTCACACAGATTTTTTTTTCATATTCTTGTAAAATTAAGTTGTTCACACCAACGCGGTCAAGCGCTGATCCAGGGGGGGGGGGGTGTATACCATCAATTTAACACGAAAAATACCATATATACCGGTTTGACTAACGCGCCAAGGTAATACTTTTCGTAATTTTTCTATGCATGGCCCCCCCAAAACGAAATTTGACCCCCCCCACCAATGCTCTCTATCCGCCCTTGAACGCGGTATTAATTGGATAGGCGGTACTGTATTATCATAACATTAAAATATTGTACATAGTACCTGGAAGATGAATCTAAGTATTATGTCTTAGTTTTTGTTCTATAACATAAGAAATATTTTTCACTTCTTATAATTTTCAATTTTCAATGTGGATACGTTTAATTTTACCGCTAAAATAATTTTATGCTCTTACATTATTATTTGAGCTCTTCTCCTGCTTATTCTTTTCGAATAAAGCAACATAACTTTTCCTTTCTTTTCTCGTTCCTTGAACTTTCCCATTATATAAATATGACAAATAATAATATATATATAATAATATAATACAAACAATAATGTATATTTAACGAATAAAAACCAATAAAATATATAAAGGAAATAGCAACTTCTAGGAAGTAAAATAACACACCAAATCTCGATTGCACTTCAAAAATTCAATACCACGCGTTGAAAACGAAAATCGCAATGCATAATAAATAATTATATCTTTCTTTGCCGTTCGAACAATAAATTCAAGCGTCGAGCCCGCCCGGGATCGGTACGCCGACAGAAACGGAGATAATCGGAAGAAAGGGACCGCACGTGATCTGGGTCTATACTTCAATTTTCTACGCTGAAAAACGTAGTTTTCGTCTCCTATGAAAATGATACATTTTTTTAAAAAAATTGTTTAACGAAAGATGTCTAAATTTTGTTAACAACTCGAGGAAAGTCCATCATTTTTTTCTATATGGACCAGTAAAAAAAAATAAATCTAAAAATTTTCCGAAACAAAAAAATATAGACTTTCCGCGAATAACAGTTCTATACAAAGGTTTTTTTCCTTAGACATTTTTTTCCTAAAACAGGAATAAACGATTGGGAAGAAAACTCGTTTACAGGTACTCCGGAATCCTGTTAATTCATTTCACTGATCACATAAGGAGATTGAATCTTTAACCTGTTCAGGTTCAGTTTAGCTTGCAAGTCTTTATAATTTACTGAATGTCATAGATTTTTGCATAGAGCTGTAGTGCGTAAGCTGAATAATTTTCCTTTCAACGTTAATAATTTTTCGTCTGGATTGTAGTTTAACAAACTTGTAAATATAACTATTACTTAGTGGGTAAATTAATGGTTCTAGATTCTGTCAGTACCCACCTCAAATCGTAATTAAATTCCCCTTATTAATTCGGCACTTAATTTACTTTTTTTTGCTTCTTCCATTCCTTCTCCTTTTCTATCTCTCCTTCATCTTCTAATCATTTATATCTTAATTCTGCTATTCCTGATCCCTGTTTTCTTCTATTCTTCTTCTGTTAATTTTTAATTATTATTTCTTTCTCATTACTTTGTTCTTTAGATTCATTCGGGTTTTTATCACCTGATTTTGTTATCAAATTTTGTTTCGAATGACTAACTTTCCTCCACTGTTTAATTTTTGTAAATTTTTATGTCTACATTTTATGTTGTAAACTATAAAATTATCGTAGTAGCCTTTGTTATCCGTATCTGCCACTTTGTCGCGAAAATTGAAAACTTCTTAAATAATTAAATAAATAATTCTTAATGACTTTAAAAAAAACAAACGATTTCATAAATCTTATTACGATATTGAAGATACTGACAACGATGTTGAAATTGGTTCGATACGAAAACAAAATAGAAAAAAATATTTATTAAATTGTTTTCATTATCTGAGTGCCGTCGCTTAACGTGAAAGTAATATTTATGTCTTGGTTTTGTTGCATTTAGTTCTCTTTGGTTAATCGTCTAGAGAAGAAAAAAAAGAAACACTTTGAAAGGAATGTTTTCGGGGGCGACCACATCCAACATCCACTTCTTATTATTTTGAATTAAAATTATTAATAAAAGATAAATGTCTTTTTGACTTTTCCATTGAAATATTAGACAGAAATTTCAAATAACCGCAGGTGGTCAAATAACGTAGGTAATAAAACACATCAAGATGGCAAATATCATTTTTTGAATATGATTTGCATGTCACTAAACAATATATTATTTTAACAACAGAAAATTGCTTGAGGAATTTGATTTTGCTGCTACACCACCAGAAATTCGAGAAGCAGCAAAAATTTTAGAAGAAGATCTTCCGCCCGCTAAAAGCCGCCCGAGATATGACAAGGCATATAACTGTTTCAAAGAATGATGTACGGGAAACAAAGTTCAAAATACTGGTTCTGAGTCGGCGCTGCTAGCTTATTTCAGTGAAAATGCCAAGACAAAGAAGATATCAACGATTTGGTCAAAATATTCCTGTGCTGAGGACCACTCTATCAATTAGGGAAAAAGTAGACATATAGAAATACGCAAAGCTATTAGCATTTTTAAAAAGCGTGTTCGTGTATTATTTTAAGATATCGATTTTTTTAAAAATTACAAAAAAATAATAAAGTGGAAAGTAAAAGTAAAAAACGTCAACTTTCCACCTTTCAAATGTCATTATTACATGCACGGTTGTAAATAAAATCCTTTTCGAACTGAAATATGACCAAGTTCTAAAACAATATTCTCTCTCATCGGAGTTCACATTTTGACTAGTAATACTACGATAACATAATATTTGCATAATAGTGACTAATAATTTTCCATGTCTACCGTCTCGACTACGAACTTTATTTACACAAAATTTATTCACGATACTGCAGACTCTTTACAATTTTTTCCCCATTGAATTCTCCGAAACACGATTTCCATTAATATTTAAAAACAATTAATTGCAAATTTATATTTCCTCAAAACGTGCCGTATGTCAATTTAGTTGATTTGTTACGATTTGTTCACCGTGCTGTCAACAGTGTTCTTTTATTGTTTTAATTGATTTTTATGCTGGCATGTTGGCAAATCACAGGTGGTCGTCTCCGGTGAGAACGGAGGACATTAATGAACCTATATGCAAATTGCTTACAATTTAGCGATAAATTAACAAAGGTAGTTTTAATTTAATTTTTTTATTTAGGTATACACTGGGAATTGCATCAAACGAAACGGGTACCTATAGCTATAAAACAATACCCGACATTTTTTATTTGTTGTATGATAATAATTTACATACAGCATTAAATGAAATTGTTAGTTTTTAACGTCTGTATTAAATATAAAGGTCGTTCTTTTACAAAAAGCACAATTTTTATCCTTGACATTTTAGAATCGTCCGAAAAATATTTTAGAACTTATACAGGGTGCTCGGGAAAATGGTGGGAAATCTCCCGGATATCAAGAAAACAAGTAATAAGTTCATATAAACTTTTTTCGTATAGGCCTCCTCTTCGGAGATATGGGCTCCCAAAGAGCTCCAATGGAATCAAGTTCTTACACATAATTATTGAACCACCAGGTATATTTAAAGTTTTTTTTAATATGATGTATACCAGGTAAGACCCTTCAAATTACTTCATAGCTGCAGGGACGGACTATAGCTGTGACACTCATAGTCCCTTTTTTTTAACGCCCTGTATGATATGAACGATGCACAACGGTTTTTACATACCTTTAACTATTGACTAAAAATTAAGTAAAGATTGTTTCACGAAAAATGGATACGACTTAATGATTTCCTGGGTCGGTCCCATTGTGTCGACAAGAGCTTGGCAATAAACAAGTGAAGTATGAAGGGACGGACTAAGGAAAACACGTAATGATATGATTATATTAATGTAATCAAATGAAATAACATTTTTTTAAAATATTACTAGTCATATTTATTTACATTTATAATGTCATTCTATAGATAGTTCTGTTTCGCTATCGCTATCCTCATCAAAATTAATTATAATTGGATTAATTATACGATCCAGACTAATATACGAATTTTCTACAGTTATTACGTGACGGACTGAATTTTCCCAAATACCTGGGGGAATATCATTAAAGCATTTTCGTATTAATTCTACAACACTAGAACCTAGCCATTGCTTCAGAGAATCTAATACGCGTTTGCTCTTCGTACATGGTGTAGATTTTTCGCCTTATCAAGTCCTTGTCGCCTTCGTCGAAACATTTGGTGAAACCGGCATCTTTACGCTTCTTTCTAGCTTTAATGGGATTTCACGCGATTCTTTTCACTGTAGTCAGAGGTATCTTAGTCAAATCAGACGTATCCGTCGCAGCAGCACTAGCTTAAAGTCCTCTGTTGAGTACAGAAGTATATACTCTTTTTACAATTTCCCTAGCATCGAGAGATAAATGCATTTTCTTCACTGCAACACTAGAAGAAGCACCATCAATGTTTTTCCATGTACGCCACATACTGTTTTTTTATACGTTTGGTAAAATAACATCGGTAATACAACTAAACTCTTCCAGCAAGAAATAAAAACTAACCAATTTTACCACAAAAAGATATTTAAATATAAATTAAGCAACCTAACCTATCTGATGTGCCTATATTATTATAATTATTACAATCCGGTCCTTTCCACATAATAATAACAAACGGTCATAAATAATGGGATCGCCCCAGGTACTTTTACTGCAGTCATTAAGTTATATCCATTTTTCGTGGAACAATCTTTATTTGTGGTTTATGTAAATGATAATGAATGTATAAGCATTGGGCTTTACTAATTAGTAGAGGTAATCTATTGTAATGCCCCAAAATAGATCGAAGTTTATACTTGTCAGGATATAACGTATTTGAAGTTATTTTTTTTTCTATACACTTTATAAGAAGAGTTGTTCGTATCGTAACGATTGTATAAAAAATAATTTGTCTCCGATTAACTATAGTATACAATCTATTATTATCAACATAACAAAATGTAATTTATTATGTCTGTCTGACCCACTACATGCGATAGATGCTACAACTACAAGTTATTAATTTAATTCTGTTTTTCCTATAAAAAATAATTTGATTGTCTGGCAAGAGGACAAAAAGGAAAACGATTATTAAGCATGTCAGCGAAAATAATCGCGTAGATTAATTGAGGATTTGATCACGTTTTAAAAAATAGAACAGGAATTTTATTAATAGAACCAGGGGTTATCCTACTTTATTCACATGTAAACAATTACCGAAATGATAAAGTAGAAGTTTTTCTATTGATATGAGTTACTTAAAAAGAAATAAAAAGGAAGAGGAAATTAAAACGCCATATTAAACGGGTTTTGTACCCTTATTTTTAAAACTGTATAGCACGAAGCAAGCTCAACCAATTTGAATAAAGCGTCCCGATTTTTAAACGTGCTTTTGACCAGGAATGGCTTTTCAATATACAGGGCGAAGAAGATGTAAAAAACAGAAAGCTTGACCCGTTGGAATTTTGTTAAAAAAATTCACGTAAAAGTAAACAGCCTTCTAAAGCTTAGGTAAATATCTAAAAATAAGTTTGGTAGTTTTTGTTTAATACGTTAATCTCCACCTAGTACGAATTGGTTCACCGTCCGTGAGGTTTGAACTTTATTGTCTTTACCACTTATATTAATTAAACATAAACAAGAATTTTATAGTGATTATTTTCATCACCTATATACTGTTTTGACCAATCAAATGGTTCCATTTATACCATTCACATGTGATTATACTGTTAAAATTTTCATCTTCCTTACAAGTGATGAAACTGGTCCACAGCAATTTTAAAAAGCGTTTCTAAGTAGGCCGAGTACTAGAGAATGAGTTTGAAGTCTAGAGTAGAGAACATAAGCTAGTGTCGATATCGATGACTATCGATATTGTATATATTAAAAATATTTCTCGAATTATTATAAAACAGTGAAACCTCTCTTGGGCGAACACCTACGGAACCGTCTAAATATGTCCGCCTAATAGAGGCGTCCGCCCATGGGAAATTTGTTATTAGGTAATATGTAAATGAAAAATTATTACTATGTATATGTATGTACAAATAAACATAACATAACAAAAATACACTAGTTTTAGTTAGGATGTAGTACTAAAAAAATCCAAAAACGTAGTTTGACGTGTTTGCGTCTTAAAACTTGCAATCTAGAAAATGTAATTCCAAGTCTGATAACAATTCCATTGTTGTAGAGT
The DNA here is from genome assembly GCA_963991005.1 of Barypeithes pellucidus. Taxonomy (NCBI): domain Eukaryota; kingdom Metazoa; phylum Arthropoda; class Insecta; order Coleoptera; family Curculionidae; genus Barypeithes; species Barypeithes pellucidus. The sequence continues at coordinate 94,201,706 of OZ022556.1, forward strand.
CACCTCTATTCTTTGCGTACTCTTATAATTCCTTTACCATACTAATGGCTTGTGATAATTGGTGAAATTTGTTTGATTACTGCTCAAGTTCTTCATCAGAGTCTTCAGATAGTGATGTGGTTTCAGTTTGGGCTACATAATCGGTATGAATGGGGTCACTATCATCTTCTAATAGCACATTGCTATCAATGTTAATGAACTCGCCCAAATTACAAACTTCCACAACATCAATATTCTCTTTCCGACTCAAGACGCGACATTTTTCTGCCATTGTATACGATTTTAACCTTACAACTCGCAAATAAACGGCTGACTGCTGTCGGGGAATCACACCTACTTTCATTCGGCGAAGTCCTTTCGCTCTGCCACGCATAGTTGTCTGTCTGTCTTCAGAGAGTACTTATTCGTTTCCCAAAAAAAATTGTGTCCGTTTAAAGGAGGGTTTTCCCACTCTTTGTATGAAGACAGCCTATCCGCGTCCGCCCAAAGGAGAGTCCACCCAAGAGAGGTTGATTTTCAAGGATTTTCTGATACCTAGTTTCGGGTCCGTTAGGAGAGGTTTCTCTGTATTTAATTTATGTTCTGGAAATAATCTTATCAAATATAACTCGAGCATCGTTTTAATTATTGATTTAATTTTTCGTTGTAACACTGAAACTTTTGTTTTTATGGAAATTTAACTCAATAATCATCTGACCATTTCGTAAAATTTCCAAAACAAAACTAATCACATGATTTTATCGATAAAAAATGAGCTCTAGTTATATTACCTTCGAATAATTATAATCAGCGAGACATAATTTCTCAGCCTTATATCTTTCCATGCGTCCCACAAAACGATTACACTATAATAAATTTCTACACTGACACGAAGGTTTAAGTTGTATCTGACAAGACCGTAAAATAATGGCCGTAACTATGCTAAATTATAAAATTATTTGATTTGTGTACTATAATCTCAACATACAATTACGTTGATCTCACTGAACCTATAGCAATGCAGAAATTTCTCTAGTAGATCACGATGTAATTTCAATATTATAGGGGATACTACTCAACTATATGGACGTAACTGTTATTATGGAGTTCATCTACACATGCTATGTTTGGTTTGATAACTGGTTGTATAGTTTGGTGCCTTTTCTCAGTGTATGGTTTTTGTCGTTTTTTCTTTACCTCAGGCTAGTTAGCAGACGTTTCAATAAAAAAGTTATCGAAGTTAATATAACTAGAGCTCGTTTTTTTATCGATAAATCCACTCATGTAATAAAATGTCTAGTTCAATATGTAATTTTTGTCATTTTGGCATTGATTGAAAATAGTGTTGGGAAAAACGGATGATTTTAATAATCGAGTACTTGATACTCGAGCAATTTTAATAATCGAGTGAATCGCTCGAGCGATTAATCACTTGAAATTGTTATGACCAAGAAGAATGTGTTGATAAAACTCCCGGGGATGTTTTTCTAAGTTTTAGAAGTTTTGTTAGAGAGAAGAACAGTTGATTCTGATTTTTTTTTAAATTATATCCTTTAATTTTTTTAAAAATTCAATCGCCGCTGGCTAGCTAGTCAAAACAAAACCCATGTCGCGATGAATCCACTAAGGGATTTCGCATACCTTTTGTATGCACTTTCTCGTTTATGTGCCTTTAATAAAGACGTATGTCGTGTCAGCCTTCTGAGCGCCAATCAGCAGATTTCGCGCGGTTTCGTGAGGATCGGGTATCAAGTGAAAGGCGATGATTTTCGGTTTGTCGCTTGAATTTATAACTCGAACGGTTTTTTTCCAATAATCGAGTAATCAAGCGGTTTTTCGCTCGAGCGATCACAACACTAATAAAAAAGGTACATCCTTTTTTTACAGCGATAAAAATTTCTCTTCCTAAAAATTACGTGGTAAAAATGTCTCCAGCTCAAAATTAAGTAGCCATTCTTTTCCGTTGCCCATATGCATTATCGATAGTCGTCGATGGCGATATGAGCGTATGCTCTTTACTCTAGACTTCAAACCTTCTGACGTTTCATAAGTTTATGGTTGTGTGACTAAAATTTCAAAAGAAAACAAGTCAACAATATAAATAGGAAAATTCATTGCAAATACACATTTTTTTACTTAAATCCTACCTCTAAAGTTGTTTTTCGATTGTCTTGGGTAAATAATAATGAAAATGTAAACAAATCTGCATATGGCGATTGACGGATTTCTCTCAGACACTTTCACCTACAATGCCGGTGTTCCTCAAGGGTCCATATTGTCTCCCACTCTCTTGTTACTATACATTAACGACCTTCTAGTGAAAACTCAAAATCCGATATTTAGTTTTGCTGACGATAGCACACTTATCTCATCTTTCTCTTTTAATGCGGAAACATCGGCTGCCGACGCACATCCTCGCAGACAGCATGAAGTATCACGCCTCAACAAAGACCTGGAAGAAATTTTGGCTTGGGGTGACAGTAACCAAGTCGAATTTAACGCTAAAAAACCCAGGCAGCAGTTTTCTCTAAAAAGGTTAACATTACAGAACCGGAAATAGTAATGGCCGGACACACAATCCCACTGGCGTCATCTATCAATTTGCTGGGCGTCAATCTCGGAGGAAATATGTCTTGGCATAACCACGTTGTGGCAATCGCCAAGGTAGCTTCTCAGAAGCTTGGGGTACTCTTCCGAACCAGAAAGTTGTACACACCTCAACAACTTTTGACACTATACAAAGCCCAGATTCGACCATCACTAGAATACTGCTCTCATGTCTGGAGCTCTGCACCCAAACATACTCTTCGGCTGCTGGATTCCATCGAAAGGAGGGCTATTCGTCTGATCGGAGACCACGAGCTGACGAAGAACCTCGACAGCCTAGAACATCGAAGACAGGTTGGGGATTTGTCTCTCTTTTGCAGATATTTTCATGGAAGGTGCTCGGCTGACCTTGCCCTCTTCATTCCGCCCAGAGCGACGATTAGCAGAAATACACGACGAACCACTGCCGCCCATCCATATGTGGTTAAGCTTAGTACTCCTCGAACTTCATTATTTAAGAATTCTTTCATCTGGAGGAGTACATCTTTGTGGAACGACCTTCCCGAGGTCGTTTTTCCCAACGAATATAACCTCCAACGATTCAAAACCAACGTGAATCGCTTTTAGCGCACACGCACCACTCCCAGAGTGCCCTAAAGGATTTTTCCTATAGTGCTTGTGTTTGATCATAAAAAAAAAAAAATATTAAAAGAAAACGTCAACCACCCACAAAATAAAATAGAGTTGTTGCTAAAAGTCCATCCTTAAATCACAAAGTTATAAAAATAAATCTAGTTTGAAAAATGACTAATAGGAGTTTGGACGGAATAAATTAGACCAATAAACATTTGTTGTCAGCAAAATACTTTTCGAAAATATATCTTCCGAAAATACAAAATTTATCTTCATAATAAAAATAAATGCGACAAATAAAAAAGAAAAAGGTGTGTTGCAGAAATGTTATAAATATATTATACATTGATTTAAGCATGTTTTGAGAAATTTGGCTGCCTATTTTTAATATTTTGAGTTATTTTAACCTAAGTAACATAGTATTGATTCCTGACCGTTTGTTCAAATATATTTGTTCTTTGGGTTTTCGGTCAATTCTTAATAAAGCGAGTTATCAATTTGTGACGTTTCGGGTTATTTCATTTTAAACCATCATCAGACTACAATTAAAGGAAAACATTTGTTTAGTTTTTAAGGACATGATTTGTGAAATATGATGGGAAAACATTTAGTTTATAGCAATCTAATTATAATAAAAACATACCTTATGTAATTGCACTATCACAATCACTTTAACATATTTACTTATTATGAAGATGTTGTATCACCCTAGGTATAATTGTAACTAATTTCTATTTTAAACTACTTTACTGTGTTCTTGGTTTTTCTTAATCTATGGGTTTTCCAGGCGGTTTATGGCTTTCTTTTGATGGTAAAAATTTGCATTTTATTATTTAATTAAATTACTATAGTTACAACTTAGATTATCAGTGTCGGTACGGAAATTTAATGTGTTTGTATTATTTTTTTTTATATGAATCATTTCTTTAATGTTTCGTCTCTTCGACACTGATAATCTAAGTTGTAACTATAGTAATTTAATTAAATAATAAAATGCAAATTTTTACCATCAAAAGAAAGCCATAAACCGCCTGGAAAACCCATAGATTAAGAAAAACCAAGAACACAGTAAAGTAGTTTAAAATAGAAATTAGTTACAATTATACCTAGGGTGATACAACATCTTCATAATAAGTAAATATGTTAAAGTGATTGTGATAGTGCAATTACATAAGGTATGTTTTTATTATAATTAGATTGCTATAAACTAAATGTTTTCCCATCATATTTCACAAATCATGTCCTTAAAAACTAAAGAAATGTTTTCCTTTAATTGTAGTCTGATGATGGTTTAAAATGAAATAAACCGAAACGTCACAAATTGATAACTCGCTTTATTAAGAATTGACCGAAAACCCAAAGAACAAATATCTAAGTAACATATGTAATTTAGTTCAAATCAAATAATACGTCTCCTTGTTCACCACTAGGTGGCACGACAAGGTTTTTACGGCCAAAATGGGATGCTCTATCCCGTTAAAACCACATACAGGGTGTCAAATGGAACACTTCTCACTCTTAATATTATCTCGCTTCCAGTAAATATTTTAAATCAATTACCTAAAGTTTTCTGATTAAAAAAATTAATTATCAGGAAACTAAATTTGTGCAAATTGACAAAATTTCGTTTGTTGCTTCCATTAATTTATTAATTAAAAAAATGTCTACTCTAAATTTCAGGTAATTGGTCCCTAAAAACGAGTAATTAACCGCTTTTAGGATAAAACCGAAAAAATATCGAAATATTGATCAAAAAACAAACTGGTGAATGCATCACTTAATGGAGTCGGAGAAAAACCCGAGAAATCGAAATATTTTCAGCCGGAACAAGAGAACCACCCCCCATAGGGGTTAAACGCGCTTCAAGAGGTTTCCCTGCAGAGAAACACCCTTTCCCCACGTTTTCGAGGATGCTGAGCACGGTGGTGGTGTTGGATATCACGTCCGACCCCTTCCAACCCCTCCGCGGCCAATACTCGCCCCTGAAAGGGGTGAGGTACTATTGTTCCGGCTGAAAATATTTCGATCTTACAGACGCCACTAACTAGCTCTGACTTAATTATTAACTGAACAAGAATATACTGCGCGTTTAAACAATATCGAACAAAACAATCATCTACTAAAACCAAACATTTTGTAAAATCAAGATTTTTTTTTTCCTAGAGAATCCATCTTTGAATAAATTGGTTAAAACATCACATTTCGGTGAGGGGGTTCTTATATACGCCACTGGTTGAGAGCTTATGCTAGATTAGTTTTACTTGCTAGAAATATTAAATTCACTTCGTCAAGGCATATAAACTTGTAAAGTCAAACTGTATAGCATTGTAAATCATTTATTTTTGATTTTATACGATCGCCATCACTCTTACAGGGTCAACCCCGTCTCCGAACACTTTTAATTCATAAATGTCAACTGCGGATAAATTATAGGTTCAATGTGGCAACGGGCATTATTTTTACGACGTCCCGTATAGTCGGTTCTCGTTTCGTCAAAAGACATTTTATATTTTATGTATCATTTTTGTTGCAACTTCTTTCCGTTCTGATCGCTCGAATCGATCAAAGGAATCATCGCATATTGTTGCACTTACGACTTTAATGGTCTGATGGTTTTGTGTCTGGATTATTTATGTTTGATATACACTGGGTGAATGCGGTTTACCACGGGGCGAGTATGCCAAACGTAAGAAGACATATCTTCACATAAATATAATGACTGTTAAAGAAACTAGTAAAGTTGAATGTTTCTTGGAATTTATCTAGAAATAAAAATTATCTTCAATAATAATACATTGAAACCTCCCTTAGGCGGACACCTACGGGACCGTCTAAATGTGTCCGTCTAACTATGTATAATATGTATGTACAAATAAACATAACATAACAAAAATACACTAGTTTTAGTTAGGATGTAATACTGAACTAATAACGTAGTTTGACGTGTTTGCGTTTTATACTTGCAATCTAGAAAATGTAATTCCAAGTCTGATAACAATTCCATTGCAGTAGAGTAACCTCTATTCTTTGCATACTCTTATAATTTCTTCACCATACTAATGGCTTGTTGATAATTGGTGACATTTGTTTGATTACTGCATTCAACTTCTTCATCAGAGTCGTCAGATAGTGATGTGGTTTCAGTTTGGACTACATAATCGGTAGGAATGGGGTCACTATCATCTTCTAATAGCACATTGCTATCAATGTTAATGAGCTCGCCCAAATCATTGTTATTAAATTACAATCTTCCACAAGATCAATATTCTCTTTCAGACTCAAAACGCGACATTTTTGTGCCATTGTTTACGATTTTAACCTTACAATTTACAAATAAACGGCGGTCTGCTGTCGGGGAATCACACATACTTTCATTCGGCGAAGTCCTTTCGCTCTGCCACGCTTACGCGATTGGTTGCCGGTCTGTCTTCAGAGAGTTTTTGCACCGTACTTATTCGTCTCCCAAATACTTTAAACATTTGTTTGTCTGTTTAAAGGAGGATTTTCGCACTCTTTGTATGAAAACAGCCTGTCCGCGTTTGCCCAAAGGAGAGTCCGCCCAAGAGAGGTTGATTTTCATGGAATTTCATATACCTAGTTCCGGACTACGAAAACAATGTCCGCTGAATAGAGATTTCCGCTTATTAGAGGTGTCCGTAAGAGAGGTTTCACTGTATATATTTTGCCAGACTGCTATGCCCTGCTAGTCCGATCTCACGTCAAATAATTTTCGCCCAAACTGCGATGTAGAGATTTAAAAGAATTTTAAATCGAATCTTTTAAAAATTATATGCGATTTCTAATACTTTTCAATTAAAAGGACAGAAAATCCTACTATTTGGATGTTTGGATGCTGAAATAATCTTAAACATATGCTTTTATAATTTAACATAATGTGTCCGTTCCCATTTGAAAAAAATCGATTAACGAATAGGGTAAGATCGGGTATAGAGTACCGATTGCTAAATCATACCAACATTTTACTAATAAGAGGCATCGTTTAAGGACGGGCTTATCCAAGGATTTTAAATCAAGGACTAAAGAGGATACTGCTTTCGCTCATAGTCTTTGAAGAATAAACAATTTTTAGGTAGATAGTAAACAACTTTCCAGAAAAACAGTCGGGGAGCTCTGAAAATTAGTATAATTTTTTCTGTTATTTTGAAAAATACATTCATTACATCGTCTTCAGCGTTCGGAACGTACTTTTTAAGGATAGCAAGTTTTCAAATTGACATTATATAACCATCGCAAATTATCGGTTATAATCAAGCGCACAATTCGTATCGTAAAAGGGAAAAGAAGGAATAGTCACTATCGAGACTAACCCGTAACATATTCTGGCAAGCAAAGCAAAGATTTGTTGATTCGATAAAGTCAAAAGTTATCCCAGATAATTCATTATTCAACAATATACTTAGCTTCAATTACTCAATCATTAAAACATCAAAGTAAAAAAATTAAACCCTTAAGAAAGAAATGCTTGGCATCAAAACCTAATTACTTCAAATAATTTTAAATGTAGGGTAAAGTCGGGATATTTGGACCGGTTTGTCTGGAATACCGTAATAAAAAAAAACGTTGACAACAAATTTTGTTACAAGAGTTACGAAGCTACCAATTACTAAGGATTCATGATACTCCATTGATCATGACCCGAGAAGGACGAAACAAGCGTATCAGGTAACTGAATAGACAATTGTGAAACATATCCGGTAATTTTAATATTTTACATACATTTTCTTGGATTTTTCTTTATTAGCTTTGAATAATCCGATTAAATATACTTTAGAAAGGCAATTATTATAAGCAAAATAACTTGTTTCTGGATAGGTGTGTTCCACATGTCCACCGCCACCGCAGTTAATAAAAACACTTTAAGAACGCCTTTATGTTAAGTATGGAATAAATTGCATTCTTGCATTGCAACGACACGTTATGTTAAGTAGCCAAATTTCGGGACTTAAAATGTTAAGTTATGATTTGTAACCTAAATTTTTGATTAAATCAAATACAGTGAAACCTCTCTTAGGCGGACACCTACGGGACCGTCTAATAGAGGTGTCCGCCCATGGGAAATTTGTTATTAGGTAATATGTAAATACAAAATTATTACTATGCATATATATATACAAATAAACATAACATAACATAACAAAAATACACTAGTTTTAGTTAGGATGTAGTACTAAAAAAATCTAATAACGTAGTTTGACGTGTTGGCGTTTTATACTTGCAATCTAGAAAATGTTATTCCAAGTCTGATAACAATTCCATTGCTGTATAGGCAGGCACCTCTATTCTTTGTATACTCTTGTAATTCCTTTACCATACTAATGGCTTGTTGATAATTGGTAACATTTGTTTGATTACTGCATTCAACTTCTTCATCAGAGTCGTCAGATAGTGATGTGGTTTTAGTTTGGACTACATAATCGGTAGGAATGGGGTCACTATCATCATCTTCTTATAGCACATTGCTATCAATGTTAATGAACTCGCCTGTTATCAAATTACAAACTTCTACAACATCAATATTCTCTTTCAGACTCACAATCCGACATTTTTGTACAATTGTTTACGATTTTAACCTTACAACTCACAAATAAACGCGGACTGCTGTCGGGGAATCACACATACTTTCATTCCACAAGTCCTTTCGCGCTGCCACGCATACGCGATTGATTGCCGGTCTGTCTTCAGAGAGTGTTTGCACCGTACTTATTAGTCTCCCAAGTACCTTTAAATTTTTTTTGTCCGTTTAAAGGAGGGTTTTCGCACTCTGTATGAAAACAGCCTGTCCGCGTCCTCCCAAAGGCGAGTCCTCCCAAGAGAGGTTGATTTTCATGGATTTTCATATACCTAGTTCCTATGAAAATATGTCCGCTTAATAGAGATCTTCGCTTTTCAGAGGTGTCCGTTATGAGAGGTTTCACTGTATAAAGTTGTCATGTTTTTGCCTCTGGTAAAGAACTGGAAAAAGTGTCACCCGGAGTGACTACATACGGACCCCCAATCATTCTACTAAAAGAAGAGGCAACAAAATAATGTTTTTTTTAAACAATAACCTAAAAATCATAAATCTCATGTCAAGTAACTTCTAATTGCGTCCATTTTTGCAACACAATTTCCCCCTTCCAGAGGGTAAAGCCATGAATGTAACTAGAGAAATAATAAATTATCATATTATTGCAAAAATCCATTAAAATTACGTGCCACTTGACCCCAATCCCCCTATTATGTGTGAAGCGATTTCATCCTCTTCGCAGCAGAATCTGTATTCAATGGATCCGTTGTTTTTTTTTTTTTATTTTTTTTTTACGATCAAACACAAGCACTATAGGAAAAATCCTTTAGGGCACTCTGGGAGTGGTGCGTGTGCGCAAAAAGCGATTCACGTTGGTTTTGAATCGTTGGAGGTTATATTCGTTGGGAAAAACGACCTCGGGAAGATCGTTCCACAATGATGAAGTCCTTCAGATGAAAGAGTTCTTAAATAATGAAGTTCGAAGAGTACTAAGCTTAACCACATATGGATGGGCGGCAGTGGTTCGTCGTGTACTTCTGATATTCGCCGCTCTGGGCGGAATTAAGAGGGCAAGGTCAGCCGAGCACTTTCCATGAAAATATCTGTAAAAGAGAGTCAAATCACCAACCTGCCTTCGATGTTCTAGGCTGTCGAGGTTCTTCGTCAGCTCGTGGTCTCCAATCAGACGAATGGCCCTCCTTTCGATGGAATCCAGTAGCCGAAGAGTATGTTTGGGTGCAGAGCTCCAGACATGAGAGCAGTACTCCAGTGATGGTCGAATCTGGGCTTTGTATAGTGTCGAAAGTTGTTGAGGTGTGTACAACTTTCTGGTTCGGAAGAGTACACCAAGCTTCTGAGAGGCCATCTTGGCGATTGCCACAACGTGGTTATGCCAAGACATATTACCTCCCAGATTGACGCCCAGCAAACTAATAGATGAAGCCAGTGGGATTGCGTGTCCGTCCATGACTATATCCGGTTCTGTAATATTAACCTTTTTAGAGAAAACTGCTGCCTGGATTTTTTTAGCGTTAAATTCGACTTGGTTACTGTCACCCCAAGCCAAAATTTCTTCCAGCTCTTTGTTGAGGCGTGATACTTCATGCTGTCTGCGAAGATGTGCGTCGGCAGCCGATGTTTGTGCATTCAAAGAGAAAGATGATAAAAGTGTGCTATCATCAGCAAAACTAACTATCGGGTTTTTCGTTTTCACTAGAAGGTCGTTAATGTAGAGTAAGAAGAGAGTGGGAGACAATATGGACCCTTGAGGAACACCGGCATTGATGGTGAAGGTGTCTGAGAGAAATCCGTCAATCGCCACTTGCAGAGAGCGGTCCTTAAGAAAGCTAGAAAGCTAGTTTATACCTATCCGTTGAAGCACACCCATCACTTGTTTCAACTGGGCCGCGTCAGGGGTAGCATCCCATTCGATAGTATTTTCGATTGTTTTCCAATTACGGCCCATGCGTGACCAGGTAACCCTTGCCATCGAGATGATGTTGATTTTTCGACCATTTATCTAATGTTGTTTTCGTTGCCTGTTTTGATATTCAAAAGGCTCTCGCTAGTTCATTTCCTAATATCCCAGAGTGACCAGGGACCCACACGAGCTCTACCTCGTCCCCCCTGGCCACCAGTGCTTTTAGGTTGGTATGGCACTCCAGTGTAAGTTTTGAAGTAAACCGATTGGAGCTCAGAGCCTTAAGAGCAGCTTGGCTGTCCGATAAGATGTAAATGTTTTGATTGTGGTAGCCTTTTTCCGGCTCTCAATAAAATTGTAATCTGTTTCCAATTTTAAATATTATTTATGGTAAGTTTTCAAATTGACACCCTGTATATTCTACTTGCAACCGGAGAATAGATATCGTTGTTTGGAATTAACTCTCACTTGGCGACCAACCCGCCGCGGTCAAACTATCCCCGACTTACCCTATTACTTGTATTCAGCCAAATTACAGGCCCAAAAATGAAAGCAGATATAAACTATTTATATTATTCTGGTGTGCCACATTATATTTTTATTTGTCTGTCGCATCTAATTTGATCACAAGTCTGGTATAATCAGTCATCGTCTGTCAGCTGTCAGAACGCTATTTTAATATCTAACTTCGCGTAGTTAATGCCCACAGGTACATTACAATGTCGGTTTATCTAAATTTATATTATTATTTTAGATAATTGGGATTTTTATAGTTTTTTTTTTTGAATCGGTTAAAAAAATAACTGTCTATTTTCTGGCTGCTCGACTAAATAATGATTTATCTAAAGAATTACAGTAGACACTCGATAGTGTGAACCGAAAAAAACAACGTCCGTTCACATTATCGATTTATTCACATTAACGGAGGTTATATTTAATATGTTAGAACTTTTTATAACCAACATAATAAACATATAAATTGGTAAAACTCGTTAAAACAAACAGTAACAAATTTAAAAAAAGGGATAAAGAATTATTTTTTGTTAAAAAATCAGAAATTTTCGTTTGTTTTCGGAGGTAATTACACTAGTGCCTAAAAATTTTCGATAATTTTACATGAAAGCGTATTGCCTAAAAACAACAAGAGTTCATTTTCATATTTTGGCGAAATATTTTACAAAATTTGAAAATGAGCGAATGTTGTTTTTCAAAGGAAATACGCTTAAATGCAAAATTATCTGAGAATTTTTATGCACGAGTGTAATTTAGGGAGAAAATTACTCGAATTAACAAAAGTTAAATGCAATAATGTATTATAAATTTCACTTTAATAATTATAACGCAGTTGTAATAATTAATATTAGAATTTGAAGAATCTCTTGAGGTTGGTTTCGACATTTTCGAGCAACTAGGTTCGGCATTTATATCTTTGTATTCCGCATCATTTTGTATTTTCATGATATAAGCCCAGTCTTGAAGTATGTCCGCAAGCTTTTTAATCTAAGTCTCCTTTCTAAAAACATACCTTCTATCTTCACAAAACATCATAAACTGACGCTAGACATATTGCTTGCTAGTTTTAGTGTTTTTTGGGACACTTTGTGCGATCTTTTCTTGAATAACTTCGATTGATTTCTTTTCAAAACGTGACATTTTTTAAACTAAACTCGAAACAATGAGAATGTCAGACTGACATATTATTCCAATAATGGCGTTGTAAGAAGGTTACTATGGTTTTGCGTTCAATAGCTAGAGGGGTTGTTTTCGATAGCTAGGCGTATTGTTTTCGATGTAATCAATCGAAAACAACACCTCTAGCTTAATGCATGAGTGTAATTTTCGGAGGTAATTACACTAGTGCCTAAAAATTTTCGATAATTTTGCATGAAAGCGTATTGCCTAAAAACAACAAGAGTTCATTTTCATATTTTGGCGAAATAGCCCGACTACGAAGGAGGAGGGCTATTTTACAAAATTTGAAAATGAACGAATGTTGTTTTTCAAAGGAAATAAATACGCTTAAATGCAAAATTATCTGAGAATTTTTATGCACGAGTGTAATTTAGGGAGAAAATTACTCGAATAATGGTTAAAACAACTTTATATTACAACTTTTAAATAAAGAACTAAAAAAATTAGTAATTATGAATAACGCAATTGTAATAATATTTAATATTTGAGTTTGTAGCTGGAAAATAAGATTTATTTTTTTAAACGTCAAAAAGTGTCATTATCTTCGTCAATAAACAATAAAAACTTGGCGGGTTGTTTTCGATAGCTAGAGGGGTTGTTTTCGATGTAATCAATCGAAAAAAAAAAAAACAATTTTATTCCGAAAATGCTATTTGTTCAAGTGTGCTATGAAACCAATTGTACTTAGGGGCTGTATACTGATGTCTATACGGAGGAAAAGTGATTGATTGCTTGAAAATACAACGTTCTGAAGCGTTTCTTAATTGAATTTATAAATAAAATGCAGTTGATTGTTTTAAATTTAATGGTTTAAATATTATTTTTTAAAATAGCAAGGAAACAAGTTTATAAACTTTAAATTCTTAGGATAAAATGGTAACTTTATATACCTCATTGTCCAGTATTGGTTTAATTCTTCGTACTTTGGCTTCAAATGATCCAAATATTAAAGAATTATTATTTAGTCTCCTAATAATATCAGGTGTGGGAATCGGCCTATTCGGATATATATCCAGATATATTCGACTCTTAACTTAATTTTGCCACATTCAATGTAAACCGTAAATAAATTTAAAAAATCTTCACTTGAAAATCCGTATAGACATCAGTATACAGCCCCTAAGTACAATAATTGTTTTCATAGCACACTTGAACAAATAGTATTTTCGGAAAATATAAAATTTTTCTTCATTATGGGAAATCCCGTATGTCCATTTTCTGCTGCAAGTTTGTCACACTCGTATTCCTTATTTATTTTAAAAGCTTTTAATACTTCTAGCAGTTCTCGTTTTTTGTAAGTTTCTTCATAATATAAATCATTTTCAATCATAAAATTTTGAATTTCTGCTTTTGTATTATTAGAATTGGGAATGATTTTTGCTTGCCGACTATGATAACTAGCATTGTCATTACAATGACGCTATTTTCAGGTATATTTTTAAGGAGTTTATGTTTAAACCAATCTTCAAAAAGTTGTGCGTCAGTATCTTGATGGTAATCTAAAGAAGAATCTGCTATGTTTTTAGCTGAAAGGAACAGACAATTTGGACCAAACCCGTTCTCTGAACCAGCATGTAATATTGTGATTCTTTTGCCTTTATTTGATGGTGCCTTGGTTTGACATTTTTTGGAAGAATCCTCCCAACCTTTTCTTGGAGTGTCATGGGTATCGAACCATGTTTGGTCAAGTTCCGACACTTGAAGATGCCCCCCTATCAGCACAATTCCAAGGATTCTACCACTAATAGGCCTAACTAAAAATTACTCGCCGGAAAACCACTAAAGATTAAAATTATTAAAAATCACTTTGTATTTATATATCCATCAGGCATAGGTATAAATTGAATTTGTATACCTGGTCCGGCTCTGCTCGAAAAGGTTTTAAAATTTGGGATTTCCTTATTTATTTTATGGTCGAATAGATAATGAGGTTTTATTGCAGTCAAGAGATCAACGATATAATTCTGCTAAAACTATATGAAGAGCGACGGGAGAAAAATGATGCTAGAAAGCGTCTTATCATAGGCGCGCTCAAACCATAATTTATTAGGTGGAACATAACTAAATGCACTGTGTAGATTCCGCAGTTGGATCCTAAAAATTCAAACCTATAAAAAAAAATTTCTCCTTCTGACGCGTATTATTATTTAGTTACTAGACCCCCCCTTCCTTACATAAGTTGTAAATATGTGTAATGATTTATTTCGCTTGACTCTTCAAATGCTGCTTCTTTCTAACTATTGTCTAATCCATCCCATAATTGATAGATAAAAAATATTCCGGTATAATAAACAAACACAAAGTTTCCCCCGCGTTCCGTGCCCCTGCAGGGACACATTTCTGTGCGTTTTAACGGCGCTATGAAGAGCGGAACTATATAAGAAATAAAATTGAAGCAATGAAGTTTTGTTTTAGTCTAGGATGTGAAATTTGATAAATTACATTTAATGGTATATTTTATGTAACGTATAATGATATTATTTTGAATTTATTTTCGAAATTTGTCAATATTTATCTAATTATTTCTTGTTGCTTAATGGAAGGCTATGGAAAACGCTTGCAGGGTTTCGCCCCTTGGCAAAAAACAGATCGGTGCTACAGCGTTGCCATATATCTGAAGACAATGATAGGGATTTATTTTATTCATTTAAGTATTGTCGAAAATGATCATTTTTACACGTCTTCGCGTTTGTCTAGGCTGATTTGAAAACACTATGCATAACATTATATTAAAATTTATTATATTACTGGTAAGTTGAGTTTTTCTAATTGGAATTTATATGATTCTTTTCTGTTAACGGTTTTAACAACAACATAGCCTATTTTTTGTTCGCATTCCTTCGAATGTTGCTAAAGGGCTGGGCATGCATTATGTTTTTTCTAATTTCCTTAAAATCCAATACGCAAAAAGCTGTTTACCAACTCAGTTGGATGATTAACATTATTTAAAATTTTATACAATGAATGTACGAACAGGTGGGGTAAAAAGTTACCATTTAATTCCAAACGTAAGCCATATGACCATAAAGAAGCATATTAAAAGTTTAGACTGTGACATAGATAGATTTTTGCCGCAGGCATACATATCTTACCATAGCAATCCATATTGATAGCTTGGATCGTACAAAAAATGGTATTTCTTCTGCAGCTGTTAATGCACAAACCTGCCATTAAATGATGAGACTGTGCCGAAGTCAGAATTAGGAGGTCTATGTTAGCGATTATATATTTAATAAGAAGAGGCAATAGTTATTTTAATTCATGCTTCAAGCAATTGCTGAAGTTATCAGTATACAGCGAAATTTTTCATGTTTCCACATGGTCGGACTTTGAAATTAATGTCGATAATTTCATTGCTGGCCTTCGTCTTATACGTCTATTCGGCGTCTCTCTTTGCCTCACTGTTTGAAAACTACTGATGGGTTATACCAGGGGTCGGCAACCTGCGGCTCGCGAGCTACATGCGGCTCTTTGGATGTGAAGCTGCGGCTTTTTAGTTCCACGCAAATATTATTTATTTTATCGGAAAAAAAAAACATTAAAATTTCGTTCTGAATCGATTAACGAGGATTAGGCACCGATTCTATCTGTACTCGCTTTTCACCGCACTGCTCCCCCGTGACATGCGTCGTTACTGTCGTCAGTCCGTCGAAAGCTCTCGAATGACGCCGTCGTCGGATGTTTCTATGTAGGTTTTAATTCGTTTTCGACTCAAGACAATTTGGCGTCTTCACCAGTGCTTTGGCTGTGACCAGGGGTCGGTAACCTGCGGCTCTTTCGATGTCAAGTTGTGTCTCTTTCGATATCAAATTGCGGCCGTTAGTGGCTCTTTAAAAACTCAGAATTTGTGTAAATTATAACTTTTGGCTCTCTCGTCTCAAAAGGTTCCCGACCCCTGGGTTATACCATGTAATTGTAAGCGAGCATGGTGTTGGTACATTTTGCCATAATTGCAGAACTTATGGATGAACTTATCATGACATAATTACTGCTTGCTATTGGAAGCACTAATTATTACCGATTATTTCCATCACCTGTCAACTATACTTTTTGGTCGAATCAAATTGTTTCATTTACACCATTCACATGTGATTTAACTGATAAAATGTGCATGTTCCCTATAAGGGATAAAACTGTCTCATTGTCCCACAACATTTGTAATATTCGATTTTTTGTTGTTAGACTTACACAGGCAAGTATGCTTGGCGTTTCCTGCTTACGCTTACTTTAATGCAAGATACATATCATTACAATTTATTAAATGATATTCAGTTTCTTATTCTAAATCTCATTTTGGATGCGATGTAGATTAATTTTTTATATTATCATCGATTTGAAATAAACATCTAACCGGTACAGTGAAACCTCTCTTAGACGGAGACCTACGGGACCGTCTAAATGTGTCCGCCTAATAGAGATGTCTGCCCATGGGAAATTTGTTATTAGGTAATATGTAAATACAAAATTATTATTATGTAGGTATATGTATAAACATAACGTAACAAAAATACACTAGTTTTAGTTAGGATGTAGTACTAAAAAATCTAATAACGTAGTGTGACGTGTTTGCCTTTTATACTTGCAATCTAGAAAATGTAATTCCAAGTCTGATAACAATTCCATTGCTGTAGAGTCACCTCTATTCTTTGCATACTCTTATAATTCCTTTACCATACTAATGGCTTGTTGATAATTGTTGACATTTGTTTGCTTATTGCATTCAACTTCTTCATCAGAGTGGTCGGATAGTGATGTGGTTTCAGTTTGGACTACATAATTAGGAATGGGGTTACTATCATCTTCTAATAGCACATTGCTATCAATGTTAATGAACTCGCCCAAATCATTGTTATCAAATTACAAACTTCCACAACATCAATATTCTCTTTCAGACTCAAAACGCGACATTTTTGTGCCATTGTTTACGATGTTAACCTTACCACTCACAAATAAACGGCGGACTGCTGGCGGGGAATCACACATGCTTTTATTCGGCGAAGTCCTTTCGCGCTGCCACGCATACGCGATTGGTTGCCGGTCTGTCTTCAGAGAGTTTTTGCACCGTACTTATTCGTCTCCCAAATACTTTAAAATTTTTTTTTGTCCGTTTAAAGGCGGTTTACACGCACTCTTTGTATGAAAACAGCCTGTCCGCGTTCGCCCAAAGGAGAGTCCGCCCAAGAGAGGAGAGATTTTCCGTTCCGGACTATGAAAAAATGTCCGCTTAATAGAGCTGTTCGTTTATTAGAGGTGTCCGTTATGAGAGGTTTCACTGTATTTCTATTTGCTTTGTACACGTCAATGTGACGCATTACGAAAATAAACACAATAGGAAAGAGACGAGGATTCTATCTGTAGAATCCCCATCTCTTTCTATCTTCTGTTTGTTTCTGTTTCCATTGAAACAGCTAATCGACTTGGTTAGGAAAAACAAGCAATCGGCCTCCTCTTCGGAGATATGGGCTCCCAAAGAGCACCAATTGAATCAAGTTTTTTACACATAATTATTGAACCACCTGGTATATTTCAATTATTTTTTAATATGATGTATAACAGGTAAGACCCGTCAAATTACTACCCAAGAAACTGCTGTGAATTACTCACAGCTGCAGGGACGGACTAGCTGTAACACTCATGGGCCCATTTTTTTCACGCCCTGTATGATGAGAACTTTGGACAATGTTTTTTACATACCTTTAACTATTGGCTAAAAATTAAATACTCTTCATTCATGTCGCTAATCCTAACCGTTTTCGAGAAAACGTAATTTTATTTGCATTGATCCCCCTATCTTCTCACGGGTTAAATATGAAAAAGCGGAATTTTGACATTCATCATTTCATAGGAACAAAGATGGATCTCTTACCGAGATATTCCAAATACATGATGTAATTAAAATTATGTTTTCTGGAAAACGGTTAGGATTAGCGACATGAATGAAGAGTACTTAATTTTTAGCCAATAGTTAAAGGTATGTAAAAAACATTGTCCAAAGTTCTCATCATACAGGGAGTAAAAAAATGGGCCCATGAGTGTTACAGCTAGTCCGTCCCTGCAGCTGTGAGTAATTCACAACAGTTTCTTGGGTAGTAATTTGACGGGTCTTACCTGTCATACCATCATATTAAAAAATAATTGAAATATACCAGGTGGTTCAATAATTATGTGTAAAAAACTTGATTCCATTGGTGCTCTTTGGGAGCCCATATCTCCGAAGAGGAGGCCGATACGAAAGAAGTTTGTATGAACCTATAGCATTCTTTTCACGTGTTTTCTTCATATCTGGGAGATTTCCCACATGTTCCCGGACACCCTGTATATTGTGTTCAGAATTATTCTATTTCCACCCACAATACTTAAATTTAACACACAAATACTGAAAAACTGCAAAGAATTTTATTGAACAATTACGACAAATACGAAAGTTCTTAATCCGGTAGAATCAAAAAAAGCAGGTATGAAAGACGCCCGTTCCAATAAGGGCTTTATAAAAAGTACGTTCTAAACGCTCGAAGGCGACGTTATGTCTTTGTCTAATTAACAGAAAACGACAAAGAAAAATTATAATAACTTTCAGAGCTCCCCGATTGTTTTTCCGAAAAGTTATTTACAACCTACCTAAAGCTGTGAATTGTTCATTCTCCTAAGACTGGGAACCAAAGCCCCAAAACCGTATCCTCCTTAATTTAAGATCCTTGGATATAATAGTATGATTAAATGTCACATACAGATATAAATTTAGACCAGCTGTTTGTAATTAATCAAATCTTTTGTTTTCTCTCGCTGGTGAATTTAGATCACTCAAAATTCGCCAGGTCACTAAAGCAATAAGTAGAACGTTGTTTTATGTTTTATTTTTGTAATTCTGTGATTGAAGCGTTGTCGAAAATGAGCTAATTTGCAGCAAAATTATTTGTGCAAAACAATTCTTTATCAATTATCAATTTCAAATAATTGGTACGGCATTGTATTTAGTTACCACAAAGTCATCATTGCACTTTTTCCTGAAATTCAATTCAATTCCTTGAAATTTCATCAGTTTGTTTTTCATTCCATTAAAATAATTGGATTTTCGAATTGATAATGCAGACGCCAATTTACAAGGGGTTTTTCAGGAGGAAAAAGGTTGGAAGCCGCTGTTACTTCTTTAAAAGATAAAGAAGAATGGACATAAAATTTAAAAATTTTTCTTTTATGACCCTATCTAATAATATAACATTTCATCTCCTCAATGTTGAATAGTAAGGAAATTATTGTCAATGCTTGAACATAGTTATGCTTATATGATATAATGAAATGATATATCAGGAAGTAATTTACAAAACTAAACTTAGCAGCAACTTTTAAAATTTTTATTAGTCAGTTTAAGGGTGAAATTTAGGAAATGTTTAAAGTAAATAGTTAACAGTCTGCAAAACATTAGACTAGAAATAAAAACATTGTCAGCTTGCAACCAGAAATAATTAGTATGAACTAATCTTATATTATCAAAGTCCAGGCAGTTCCAAAAAAATGGAAACCTTAGACTATACGCTTCTTCCAATCAATTTTTTTCTATTTTGGTTTCATATCTAAGCTATTTCGGTACCGTTTGTAGTATCCCACTGAGCTTATTGTGAAACCATTTTTGTCTTTTTTAGGTTGGTATTATGGTCATGTATGTTTGGTTGCAGAAACAATTAGGTACTAAACTAACCTAACATTTTTAAAGCTAAACACAGCACTATCATATTTTACGAATATGTCAATTAAAAGCTTTGCAATTTCCCTGAACTCGGGAGGAGTTAAAATCATCTTGGTTTATATTATTTAATTATTTTCGCGACAAAATAGCAGATACGGATATTAATTTATCACAAGCTTCTTTGATAAAATCACAATGTGAAGTATTAACAACATAAAATTTAGACATATATATTTACGAAATTTATATGGCGTATATTTTTTTTTAAATATGGATAGTTAAAGTATATGTTGATATGAAACTATTATAGCACTTGTCCCCTTAGAAAACTCGCCGCAAGCGATGATGATGCTTTATACAACATGTATTTTAATATATTATTTTATGAGCAAAACTAGGAGCCTCATGATAAATGTTGGTAAGACAAAATGGATGACGAAAGAGTTAACCATTTCAAATGCTTAGGTGGCTGGATCAACGAAACTGGAAGCTCTGATGAGGAAGTACTTACACGAATTGCACTAGCTCGATGAACATTTACATCCTGAAAACCTGTACTATGTAACAGAAATCCCTCCATGCACCTTCGGAAGCGAGTCCTCAAATGTTATGTCTGTTCCGTATTACTGGAACATGGACCCTGAAGACATCAACAACAAATAAGCTGGAAGCATTTGAACTGTGGTGCTATCGCCGAATGCGGATTACCCACACCTCCAACGAGGAAGTACTTCTTATGATAAATACCAACAGAGAACTCATAAACACAATAAAGACAAGAAAAACTGAATATTTCGGCATATCATCAGATGACCCAACTACTCTCTACTCCGCCTTATTGTACAAGAAAAATTGGAGGGCACACGTTAGATTGGACGTAAAAAAGTATCATGGCTACGAAACATAAGGACTGCAACTTGAACAACTTTTCAGAGCAGCCGCCGATCGTAACACCTTTCAAAATGTCACTACGATGATCGCCAACGTCTGAAGACAGACAGGGCACTGGAAGAAGAGAAGGTTATATTCGTTGAGGACACGACCTCGGGAAGGTCCTGCCACAAGGATGAAGGAAGTCTTAAATCGTGAAGTTCGAGACATACTAAGATGAACCGCATATGGATGTGGATGTGTGCCATTCGTTGCTCTAGTTGGAATTAAGCATTCAATGTCAGTGAAAACATTTACCATGTAAATATCTGCAAGAAGTCAAATCACCAAACTGTCTTCGACGTTCTAGGCTGTCGAGTGGGTCAGCTCGTGGTCTCCGAATCCAGTAGCCGAAGAATAGGCTTAGATTCTGAGCTTCTAGTGATGGTCGAATTTGGACTATATACGTGATTCTGCGTAACTGACTTGGCGTTTGCCACAACGTGATTATGCCATGACATATTTCCTCCCAGATTGACGTGTATCGAGTTATTAGACGAAGCTAATGGAATTCCGTGTCCTGCCATGACTAGAGTCTATACTATATACTTAAGCAGATGATATTTTTGTGTTTAACAAAAACAACCCAGATAGTCTTTAAATAATTTCTCACAATTGTCTATCATTTCATAATATCGATAAAATATCCGCAGTAAATCAAATACCAAAACTGGGGAATAATCTATTATTTGTTCCGTCTAAATTTTAACATAACACATAGAAAGCAAACATCATTTTACAATTAAGGTTTAACCAACGTAAATATCCGCTATAATAAAAAGATTTTAGCATTAATTTCATACTAAATAAACAATGGAATTGTTTAAATTCTGGTTCTTATTCTAATTGTATAACGGGCAAAAGTGCTTTCTTTTATATGAATCATAGATAGAGCTCACATTGTTTGATCTTGTGAAGTCTCGGAATTAAATTACTAGTTTAGTAATTTAGAAGTAAGGAGGTGTTAATTTATTTTATATTTGAGAGGTTTTATTATCTGTGCGCAAAGAACAAGTAATGTTGTTATGGTTACGTTATAAGTCTTATGTTTGCAATTCATACGGTTTTACAATAGCAATACTGTAATGTTTCTTAGAAGGAAAACTTTTATGATTTATTTTCATCGTCTGCTTCAAATAAATTTCTAATACATTGTTAACAATACGTTAATCAACATTAGACAATTCATCAAAAATTACTAGCTTAAGCGAGGCTGAAATGGCTCAGATGTTCATCTACCTACAGCCTAACAAATACAAATATGAAAAATGCTCGGCTAATTTACCAGTGACGTTATCCTAATAGAGTCACATCCTGTTCTATAACATTTAGAAGCCTACTTACATTGAGCTTTAAGCGGAGTTCCAGACAGATCAACAGCTTTTGACTCTCTACAAAGCTCATATTAACCATCACTAGAGTACTGCTCTCATATCTGGAGCTCTGCACCCAAACATACTCTTCGACTACTGGATTCGTCTGATTGGAAATCACGAGCTACCCAAGGACTTTGACCGCCTAGAGCATCGAAGACAGGTTGGTGATTCGACTCGACGAATAGCAGAAATACACGACGAACCACTGCTGCCCATCCATATGCTGCTCAGCTTAGTACTCCTAGAACTTCATTGTTGATGAATTCGTTAATCTGGCGGACATCATCCTTGTGGAACGACCGTCCTGAGGTCGTGTTTGTTCGGGTTTGTTCCCAACGAATATAACCTCCAACGATTCGAAAGCAACGTGAAGCGCTTTATTCGCATAGGCACCATTCCCACAGTTTCTTGAATTATTTTTTCTAGTGCTAGCTATAAAAAAAAATGTTTCCGTTACCGTTATGGACAATAGACAAGGATCATTATTGGCTATCTTTTTGGACTATATTTTTTTTCGGGTCATACACGACGCGAACCGAGGTCTTTTTAGCATTGTTGCTAGTCAGTATCTCGATAACACCTTCCGGTTCCGATATGAATCCATTAGATCTTTTTTTGGTGCAGATTGCTTGAAAAATTAAAAAATAATGAAAAAAATTGCGTTTTACGTCATTTTGACTGATGCTTAATACGTCGCTAAGGGTTTAAGTGGATTTCGGAGTACCTCTAAACGAGTTTTCTCCCCAAGCGTTTATTTCTGTTTTAGGAAAAAAATGTCCAAGGAGAAAAATTTTTGTAATGCAACTAAAATTGGAGGAAAGAAATTATTTTTTTGTTTCGGACGATTTTTAGATTTAATTTCATTACTGTTCCATGTAAAAAGAAATTATGGACTTTCCTCCAATTATTAATAAAATTTACACATCTTTTGTTCGACTTTTTTTTCATAAAAAGAGAAAAATTATACTTAAGAACTCACTCACTAGAGTTCCTTCTTGTTTTCCTAATATCCTAATTACACTAATGTTGATGTGTACCCAAGCAGCACTGATCTCTGAATTGAATATTGCTATATATAATATGGGATAATTATTTGAATATATTTCTTATCGTACATATGATGAAGACGCCGTGATGGTGAAACACGTGTCATGTTGACAAATTATTTCAATTTCAAAAGAGTAATGACACAAAATAAGCTTTATATCGCGGCTGATACCCAGGGCCTAATCTTTGAGTATTGGTGGCTCTAGGTCCGTTAAGAAATCCGGGGCCCCTCATCACTTCAAGAAGTGTGTTTTCCTTATTAAGTTTAACATATCAGTGCTAAAAATTGAAGTCTAGACTCCGATCACGCTCCGGTCTCTTTCTTCCGATTATCGTTGTTTCTGTCGGCGTACCGATTATGGGCGCACGCTCGACGAATTCTTCTAACTGCAAGGGAAGATCCAATTCGCCTAGTGCCTTCAAAGCGCGAAATAAACAGTGGTCAAACCGGAGAATTCGACTGACTCCGGCTTCCTCTTAAACTACAAATGATGCTCTTTATTAATGCAAATTTACTAACATCAAAATTTGAGAACATACCAATGATGGGTTTAAATGTATTTAAGAAAATTAAAATAAAAATTTTTATTCCTAAAATATCATTATAAATAATCTCACCCTGTATACAATTGATAAAAGCAGCCCACCGACAATCGGTTTTCCATCGAATTTCAATTTGAAATAAAAAAATATCTAATCGTTCATTTAACTTTTTCTTTACTTTTGCAGGAAATCGTTATTATTAGCTAGATTCGTTTTAAATGATATTTCAAAAATAGCTTGATTGTTTTTTAATTAAATTTGTTTGTTAGCTGTGAGAAAAATACAGGTGACGAAAAATTTCTTTGACCTCTATTAACAAATGTGAAATAGAACGGATGCTCACGTACGAACCACCAACGTAAATATTACCTGTATTTTTTTTAATAACAGAAATTTTTTTAAATTTTTTTAGCCAAAAAGTTTTTTTTTTATTGATTGCTGTTGGTTGTGTATTTATTTACAGCCATATATGTAATGTTGACATTACTACATATCTGGACAGGTCACTTTTCTCTTTTACTTCTTTCCTGTCCTTGTTTCCCGTTGTCATGTCCCTGCTCCATTTATATGGTAAAACTTATTTAAACCTCACAAATGGCAACATATTTTAAAAGTCAAGGCTCGTATAACAAAATTTGTTAAAATATTTTACGCAAAAACTAATGATATATGATTGATCTGAAACAGTATAAAATCCTCTAAGGCCAATTTCAATGTTGTCAAGAGATAAAGTTTATCTTCTCCATCTCTTCACAGTAGGGATGTGCGATACTCCCAAAAGTACCGGTATTTGGGGATCGTCTATTACAATATCGTTATGTAAAGTAACCGTGAGTACCGGTAGGTAAAGATTGTTTCACGAAAAATGGATATAACTTAATGACTGCAGTAAAAGTACCTGGGGCCATCCCATTATTTATGACCCTTTGTTATTATTATGTGGAAAGGACCGGATTGCAATAATTATAATTAAATATAGGCACATCAGGTAGGTTAGGTTGCTTAATTTATATTTAAATATCTTTTTGTGGTAAAATTTGTTAGTTTTTGAGGAATGGTTCAAGAATTGTCTTTTACCAAACATTCCTCAGAATAGCGTGATAGTAATGGACAATGCGAGCTATCACAGTCGCCAATTACATAAAGCTCCATGCGCAAATAATACAAAATTGGAGATGCAGAACTACATGGCGGCGAATGATATATATTTTGAACAAAGTTATAAAAAAAGTGATCTTTTAGAAGTGTTAAAGACATTTTGTATAAAAAAAGTATATGTTTTTGACACATTGGCAGAAGAAATTGGACATACAGTGTTAGGCTCCCACCCTATTGTTGCATTTTTAACCCCATAGAGCATATGTGGCACCAGTTAAAATCACTGGTTAGGTCTGAAAATATTTCTCCGACTTTAAGTTCTAGTGTTGTAGAATTAATACGAAAATGCTTTAATGATATTCCCCCAGGTAGTTGGAAAAATTCAGTCCCTCACGTAATAACTGTAGAAAATTCGTATATTAGTCTGGATCGTATAATTAATCCAATTATAATCTATAGAATGACATTATAAATGTAAATAAATATGACTAGTAATATTTAAAAAAAATGTTATTTCATTTGATTACATTAATATAATCATATCATTACTTGTTTTCCTTAGTCCGTCCCTTCATACTTGACTTGTTTATTGTCAAGCTCGTGGGACCGACCCAGGAAATCATTAAGTCGTATCCATTTTTCGTGAAACAATCTTTACATTGTTTTATGTCCTATGATTAACGAGATCTCTATAGAGTGCATTCTTATTTGGGAAACCCTGCACCCTATATACAGTGTCAACATTAAAATTGGAACCTTATGGGGAAAGAACGTATTGTTCGATTTAGGTGAAACTTTTACTTCATCATAAGTTCTTGCTTCAATAAAGACCAAAATGACATAATTAAATGGGACCATGCGGCTTTTGTTAACTGTCAAATTTGACATTTTCTCCTCAAAATGTCGAAGAATGGCCTTCATTGATAGAATTTTAAAAATATATATTAGGAAAAGTTATTTATATTCTAATTTTATGCCCACATACAAAAATTCAATCACTTATGATAATATTTGTCTTCTATCAATTTTTGGATAGTACCGATCTATTTTTATTGGAAACAGAAGTCGATCCTACCACCGTAAATCTATTTGTTTATACCATATTCGTCGTCTAAATTTATTCTTTATACCAAAAATTGTACCAAAACCAACATTTTCCTCAAAAAAGTCATTCATTCAAAAAAATATGATGGGCATCAAATTATAATACAAACTTTTCCAAATAATTTTGATTTAAATTCGATCAGTAAATGCCATTTTTCGGCATGTTGTGGAGAAAATATCAGATTGGACAGTTAATAAGCAAAAACCGCATGGTCCCATTTATGACCGGTTGTATCAAAGAATTCTGAACTTAGGTTCAACGGAACGCCGATCAACCTGTGAACTACATTCATTCAATATTACATTGTTCGATATGAACTTTAGTTCAGCTGAACTAAGATCAGTTTATGTTGACATTACTATTATTTTAGTTACTTTTATTTTTTTTTAGATTTTTGACATAAAGCATAACCTTTTATTTGATTTGGGGTTTGGCGGGCTTGCTTTCCAGGCTTCTCTACTCGGTGTACTTATAAAATATTGTTAAAAATTAAAACTAAAATATTTGATGCATTTCTAAAGCGGATAGAGCTTATTAACTCGTACCTTATAATAAATAAGAACAAACAACTGTGTTTTTGTTAAGCTTAATCTTTGCAAATATTCATTGTCTGTTCATTTAGTAAATTGATCAGGATTTTCCGGTATGTCCGTGTTCACAGCATTGACTGCAGTATCGACAATATCAAAAAATCTTCATCATCACTTAGAATTTCATTAAATTCCAACATTTTTATAAACAATACAATAACGATAATTTACTGTATTGTATAATATGACGCTGATCTGACACAAAAAAAAATATTTAAGGTTAGAAAGTGGCTGGGATCGACAGTTCAACTTCTGAACCAGCCCGGTGAGACTGCTTATGGGGGGGATCGAAACACGTAAGAAGGCCTTGGAGGTGATGCTAAGCCTACTCTGCTCCATACGCTTACAAGTAACCTACTTTTATCTATCTGTTTCACTCTATCATTTAAGCGTCAATATCAGACTTACGTAGAGTTAATATGAAATTCCAAGAAGTGATTGTTTATGCAGGCGACTTGATCCTGGTCATATTTGTCTCACTTTAATGAATTAGGGAAGGTTGCTGCAGACAGAGACAAGCATAGAATGCGAACAGCACGAATTGTTAAACAAGCTAACTTCCTTCGTCTGGCTGGAATGAAAATCAAGTAACATCTAATGTGTTTTAAAATGGTGGAGAAGAAATTTTAAAATAATTTTTAATTTTCTAATCTTTTCACGAAAAACGTCGTTTCCTTTTTGATGCAAGTGAGTAATTTGTAATTGAAATATTCATTTAGTCATCTTTACTGAGAGTAAGCATCAATAATTATGTCTTTTCCTAAATTATATGGGGCCCAAAAATATGCTCGGACTTGTAGCCTGAAATATTTGCTTGGACCTAGAGCCCAGTGGAAGATGGTAAAATGCTTTATATAAATTATGTTTTGCTTCCTATTTTTTAATAAAACTACTTACAAGCTTATTTCTGAAGTTTAGTTTTTCATTTGTAGTTACGTTACTAGTTCAAAAAGTGATATAAGAGTGTGTAAGGATTATTTTAAAGTGATATTTGCAGCTTAAAACATGTCAGAATCATAATATTTGATTTTTACTACTTAGTAAATCAAATAACAGGGCTTTGAATGTTTTTTGTTGGTTAAATGTCACTTTAAAATATTGACAGTAATAAAAATTTGGAAAAAGTGACATTTGAATAGCACGTGCGTTTGTCAGCTGATGCCAGACGTAATGGATGCCGGGTTTGTTCGTTTGTTCATACTTGCTTCGAGTTGTTAACACGGCTGTTTGTCTTCTTCCTGTTTATAAGTATTCGTTGTTCTGAACCGCCAAAAGTGGACGTTCACGTGAACTCCTGATTTCAACTGAGATCAAGAGTGAACTACTGTAGTAGCCCTGGCTGGTATTTTCTTCTATTTTCTCCTCGAGCTGCCTATGGTTCCCTTCAGTGGACTGTATCTGATATATGAAGCTTCAGATCGTTATAACTAAAACTCCATCCTTTCCTTCAATGTGGTTTATTATTTTCTAACATCGACAAACTATAACTACTATTTCTATGGCATCAAAATCGCCCTGAACTGACAAAAACTTAACTTAATTATTTGACACCTTGTCAAGTCTTCTGACTTTTTTTTCGTCTCGACAAAAAGATATTATTTATTACCTAGCAACGACGCTACCTATTACCTAATACAGGTAAGAGCGTTATGCTGTGGATCAGGTATTTTTATGAATCTTCAACAACTACAGTTCAAAGTGTTTAGTGCCCTAAATTATGCCCTTTCGAAAAAGAAATATTTTCCCCATATGTTGACGCTGTCGTGTAAAGTTTTCTGTCTGATTCGACGTTTATTTCCCCTTAAATCTATTAATAAATTCAAAATTATTAATTCACTTTAAATCTGTTATATTCACGTCCGTATGGACCCCATTGGAAATGTTCCATTGTTCCAAACTAAATATACTTCGTTCTTCTCAGAAAGGCCGTATGCACTCTATGTGACGTCAGAAGACCGTGGCGTATTCGCGTTTCTACGAAAAATGAATGGAATATTATTAAAATGTCGGCCTTTTTGATCCACGATCGTAAAATCAAATAAATTAACACAGCTGCAGTTTAATTACGGCCGTCGTATTATTTTTCAATAAAAACTTTTCGTCTTACTTTTTATTTTGCATGTCGTATTGTGCCTCGGTCGTATTATACGCTATTCAGGACTCTTTCTTTCGTTTGGACCATTTGTAACATATTTGACAGTATAACTGCCGCTTATGCGCCTTATGATAGCTTATTTTATTAATGTTGCCGACATTGTTGCTTTTAGATGCATATTTTATCAGCGTTATTGTCTAAAGCTGGGTACTGACTTGAGCAAATTTACGCACACGAACGATTTGCGCGTAAAAATGATCAGATGAGTACGGCGCGACCTGCCACGAATGTATGTGCGCGTAAATTTTTACCCGCACAAACAGGTCCCGGCGGCTGTCGGTCTTCTGCAAAGATCAAAGAGTTTTCGTGTGCAGAAAATGCTCAGTGTGGACGTAGTTGCGTTCAGTTATTCTTTTGTGCGTCGAAAACGGAATGGAATAACGAATTGCCACTTAATGTGTTATGCGATCCAAAAAATGCCTGTCATTTTAACAGACAAAAGAAGGTAGATGCGTGGAATACCATAGCTACCAATTTAAACCAAAATGTTTTGGATGTAAAACAAAAAATGAACAGTTTGTTGGGCTCTCATATAGGTTAATAAATTACAGCCACTGTATGCCGGCCTGCTTCCATGCAATTTTATAATCCACCATCGTTTAGGTTCCTTCTTCTTTTTCTCTGCCTCATGCAATAGTAGGAAGGAGGCACTTGCAATAATTATATTACGTCTTTTATGCGACATTTCAACAAACTCACTGGAACAACAAGTTGCGCGCATGAATTTAATGAAACAAATAATTTTCGCGGAACAAACATCTTTGCGCGTGCATCTTATTTTATGCGTACGCAAATCGTGCGAGTCAATTTGCTCAACTCAGTACCCAGCTTTAGACGGGGGTGGGTAATTGCTACAAATTTATATACGGAAGAAGCGAACTATATTTTCAGTATCGACGATTATTAAAAAACCGCTCGAGTTATAAATTCAAGCGAAAATCGTCGCTTGTTACTTATTATCATTGACTCGATACCCGAGCTACGCTTGACGGCGAAAAATCGAGTCATTGGCTTTCACTTGATACCCGAAGATTAAATCTTCGACCTTATGGTCATGTTATTCCAAGCTAAAATCAACATCAATTCTGAATAAATAAGTCGATATAACCAAATATTCTAAACTTATTGCATTCGTAAGTGAGTTGAGTGAGTAGGTATACACCAATATATGTTTGTTAATTCGAAAAGGAAACTGAATATCGTATAAATCTTTGCATAAGGTTACCTTTTTCCACATGCGGGCTTGGTGCACTCGCCTTCGGCTCGTGCTCTCAAATTTCTCGTTCCTAGGAAAAAGTAATACTTTATGCATTTATTACATAAATAACTATAAACTAAGTAAACTGCGATCCTATGGTATGCCCAGTCGATTCTGTGCATGGTTGTCTAGCTTTCTTAAGGACCGCTCTCTGCAAGTGCCGATTGACGGATTTCTCTCAGACACCTTCACCATCGATGCCCGTGTTCCTCAAGGGTTCATATTGTCTCCCACTCTCTTCTTACTCTACATTAACGACCTTCTAGTGAAAACGAAAAATCCGATATTTAGTTTTGCTGACGATAGCACACTTATCTCACTTTTCTCTTTGAATGTAGAAACATCGGCTGCCGAGGCACATCATCGCAGACAGCATGAAGTATCACGCCTCAATAAAGACCTGGAAGAAATTTTTGCTTGGAGTGACAGTAACCAAGTCGAATTTAACGCTAAAAACCCAGGCAGCAGTTTTCTCTAAAAAGGTTAACATTACAGAACCGGATGTAGTCATGGAAGGACACGCAATCCCACTGGCTTCATCTATTAATTTGCTGGGCGTCAATCTGGGAGGACATAACCACGTTGTGGCAATCGGCAAGATAGCTTCTCATAAACTTGGTGTACTCTTCCGAACCAGAAAGTTGTACACACCTCAACAACTTTTGACACTATACAAAGCCCAGATTCGATCATCACTCACATGTCTGGAGCTCTGCACCCAAACACACTCTTCGGCTACTGGATTCCATCGAAAGGAGGGCCATTCGTCTGATTGGAGACCACGAGCAGACGAAGAACCTCGACCAACTAGAATATCGAAGACAGGTTGGGGATTTGACTCTCTTTTACAGATATTTTCATGGAAAATGCTCGGCTGACCTTGCCCTCTTAATTCCGCCCAGAGCGGCGAATAGCAGAAATATACGACGAACCACTGCCGCCCATCCATATGTGGTTAAGCTTAGTACTCCTCGAACTTCTGTATTTAAGAATTCTTTCATTATGGAACGACCTTCCCGAGGTCGTTTTTCCGAACGAATATAACCTCCAACGATTCAAAACCAACGTGAATCGCTTTTTGCGCACACGCACCATCCCCGAGTGCCCTAAAAAATTTGCGCTTGTTTGATCACATAAAAAAATCAAACACTGTATTTGAACAGATGACAAGATGGTGCCACTTTAACAGTTTATTTAAAAAATAAAGTATCGATGATGGAATGATAGAGCCGCCAAATAAGACTGATTTTATTTTATTTTATATCTCGTTTACTTTTTTTTATACCCCGTAAACGTTCTATTTACGCCAAAACAACGATGCCGCGCGGTAAACGCTAATGGCCGTTTTAAAAATCTTTTAATAACCTGAATCATCATTTGACATTTTTGTTTTGTTTTCCTGGCTGGATCTTGAGAATTCCACGATGATTTATTTAATTTTAGAGTTTGTCTGTAGATTATGATTTAGGAATCTATTTCGGTGCGACGTAATTATACTTGATGCGCGGTTCTTTTAACAAATGTTTTCGATCCAAAAGGCGTCTCGGGTAAATCAACACGTAGATAAATGAATTTGATTGGAATCTAATTTTTGATGATTTATTTTTGAGATAAACGACGATCTACGTTTCGATAAAGTATTACGTTTTTGCGTATTTTCCATATCCCCACATTATTTCCAGAAGAAATGGTTTGAATGGAATATTCAAAAAAAAAACTATTACCATTGATATACAGTGTGTCCACGGATGAGGGTACCCAATAGGGAAAAAATCTTTATTAGTCATTTTACGACCAAAAGTCATTCTTTATAAAAAGTTCTGCTTGTTGAGAAAATGAGTTGACGATAAAAAAATTTTAGATCCGATGTACAGGGTGTTAATAAATTAGCAAAATATGAAAATGCTTCAAGAGAGAACTACCATTATTTATTATTTTTTACAAAAATTTTATAAAACAAAGTTGTTTATAAACTAACGTAAAGTCTAAATACAAATTTTGAAATAAAAATTCGGATATTTAAAAATAAAATAATAATAATGGTGTT
Source organism: Barypeithes pellucidus (assembly GCA_963991005.1). Classification (NCBI taxonomy): domain Eukaryota; kingdom Metazoa; phylum Arthropoda; class Insecta; order Coleoptera; family Curculionidae; genus Barypeithes; species Barypeithes pellucidus. The sequence continues at coordinate 94,233,838 of OZ022556.1, forward strand.
TATGTAATTATTTGCATTTTACAAAAAAATCAAGATACGTTCATGTTACATCAGCATCTTATTTACATCTGTCAGTATTCTGATTTCGTGAAGACATTTTCGAACATGTTAACCAAAGAAGAGCGTATTTATTTAATACAATGTTACGGTATTCGAAATGTGTCGTATCAATACGCTATTGAAGTTTTTAATGCTCATTGCACAGCCTTGGTCAGACAATGGTTACATGATCATTTTGGCACAAGGTGGATAGGGAGGTTTGGCCCAAACCATTACCCAGCTAGATCGCCTGACCTCTCATTATTAGATTTCTTTTTGTGGGGTGCCTTAAAACGAAAAGTTTATTCAGATAATCTTCCACATGATAGGAAAATATTAAAACAACGCACAGAAGAAGCAATCCATGATCTGAATGTGCCACGAACCATTCGTAAAGTGTATGGTAAATTTATTGAGTTAGCGGAAAAGTTTGTCGATTTAGGAGGTAGCTATGTAGAATAATTTTTAAAAATTCGAAATTTTTATTTCATAATTTGTATTTAAACTTTACGTTCGTTTATAAACAACTTTGTTTTATAAAATTTTTGTAAAAAATAATAAATAATGGTAGTTCTCTCTTGAAGCATTTTCATATTTTCCTAATTTATTAACACCCTGTACATTGGATCTAAAAATTTTTTATCGTAAATTCATTTTCTCAACAAGCAGAACTTTTTATAAAGAATGACTTTTAGTCGTAAAATGACTAATAAAGATTTTTTCCCTATTGGGTACCCTCATCCGCGGACACACTATATAAGATCTAAGATATTTGTTATTTTATGTCACACCAGTACATTATTGTGTTCTTATACCTTAGATACCATTTACATAATAGATTACTTTATGCCCGTGCGGGCATAAAGTACACATTATGGCCCGCGCTGGCATTAAGACGCAAAAAACAGTTTTCGATTAACTTATTCTTTATTAACAAATATAAATTTATATATTATTTGGTTGTATTTACATAGAACTGGCAATTCTGGAAGGTTCCGGTGATAGCTAAATTTCCTGCAGCAAAGGTTGACTCATGATTCATTGTCTGGGTCTCTAGTTTCTGTAAGGAAATGCTAGATCCAGATGGTACGCCTGCCAGCATCCTTGAAACCTCATTTTTGGAGGATATGCTAACCTCTAAATATCCTTCAGCAACTGTGGTACTCTTCCATCCGCCGTGGCGCTTCAGCGTAGTCATTCTTGCTCCAGCTTCTGCTAAAAGAGTTGCCGATGTTCGACGTAAACAATGATCACTGTACTTTTCGGGGTTATTCAAACCCAAATATTTTGCAATAATGCAGGGAATTTTCCCAAATGTGCTTTTCCAACAGGCTGTACAGTACAGCGGCCTCATCTGTAGCTTAAAAATAGTATTTTTTCTGAGCAGCCATGTAGCCGGAAAGACATATAATCTCTAATAGTTTCAAACTATTTATTTCGTCTTCATCAATAATGGTGAAAACTTGTTTTTTTGTCAGTTTTGGTTTCTGGCACCGTTACAACTAAGACTGATTTTCTATCTTCTACATATATGACTAACATAATTACAAGTTCTTGCCGCCGACATCCACCAAATACACCAAATAATAGTGCGACCTTGTTCATTTGGTACCTCATGAATAATTTTTAGGACATTTTCTCTAGATAACACACTGGATTTTTTGGTTGGTACCCTTTTGACCTTTGCTTTGAATATTCGTATAATTTGTGAAAATTACATATATTAATATTCCTATTTACCATTAAAGTCTTCTTTATCATCGAATATTTAGCCCACAGAGAGCTCGGGGAAAATTTTTCAGATAAATCATTAAACTACCCCAACAGCACAGTTTCGTTAATGTTTTCTACAGCATATTTTGACATCCACTTCAAAAATTGGTCATATTCTTTGTCGTATGAGACTCTGGATTTTCTCGGTGACAGATTTTGCGTTGCCTTTTCAGCCTGTTTTTCAATTTCGTCGGGAATTTCAAAACCTTTTTCCATTTTTGATTTTTGACTTTGACACTTTAAACTGACTCATTTTTATTAACTTTAATAATATATTTATTTTTAATTATGACGGATGGGAAGAAGCTTTGTTGTGTTCAATTGTTTCTACATGGCATATTTTATACTTGCAACAATTTATGAAATTGTAAAAGTATTGCCAACTCAAAAAGAAAATATTAATTCAAATGGAACGAATCTACTATATTTTTTTAAGTTTTCAGACTTTAAAGACCCAAATAGAAAAAGTATTATAAAATACACGGTTCATAAGACAATTAGAGCACTTGAATTTTAGGAAACTCCCCTCTTCCGGGTAGTTCTCTAAATTACACGTGCTCTAAGATAATGTCTTATGAAACTAGTATCTTAATATACTATTCAAAAATTATCGATACTGTCATATCTCTAATGTAGGGTACACACTGTATCTTTTTTTTATTAAGAAAGTCCACTGCTTAAAATGTTAATACTCGTTTGCGAGCATTTTTCCAACAAAAAAAAAACAAACTGCGCCGGATTTACTGATTTTATTCCACGTTACAAACTCTCACCGTATAATTTTTATTTATACGCAATTCCTTTTGCGTCCATTTATATAATATTAAGGTGGCAATAGTCCAAAAACTTTTATCGTGTAGTGTTTCAATTATTATTCTTGTCATAATTATTTTTTGAGTCATCAATGATTGTTAGCAGTAGGTGTTCTGTCTTGAGACCTACTTTGTTTACATAGATTTAACTAGAAATATAACATTAGTTGAAATGAAATATGTACATAATGGTATAAAACATATTTAACTCAATCCGGCAACTTAACAACTTATTTTGTTGTTAGAGTGACTAAGCTATTATAGCTATCATTATTAGTTGATGTGGTCAGGAACGTCCCAATTAAGGGCAACAAACAGCCAAACCTTGACTTGTGCAAGTACAAAACGACCCTAGCTTGACATTGAATTTTCGTAAATCAATTAAATTTATAGTATAGTTAATTCGAAGTAACTTTCATACAAACATTTAAACATATTACAAAATAAGCCAATAGTATTGTAATAGTACACATGGAAGTAAAACATATGAAAACACTGCGATAACTAACCTTAACAATTAACAATATTTTAAGTTTTGGGACGTTTCGTAATTACACATGACCTGGAGAAGGTCGGAACTGAAAAACATTTATAGGAGGTATCAATTGCAATTGGCCGTTTTCGATCATGCATTTTGCGATTCACTTATTTTTTAAGTTAAAAGGAAACAAAAAGCACATTTTACAGATTATTTATGTTTGTTCGGGTTTGTTCTGGTTTGTTCAGTGTTTATTTAGTGTAGACTGTTGCCAAAAATGATGGAACACCCCCAATATTTTCGAGAAACGTAATGTAACAAGTAAATGTTATTTAATTTAAAATGACAGTAACCAATAAGTATAATATGTACCAGGTTACTACATTAAAGGTAATCATTTTCCGTATTTTCTTCCCTATTCATTAATTCCATGAACATTTTGTTTAGATTGTGATATATCGAGAACAGCTGAAGATCGAAATAGGTTATGTTACATGAATAGTATTAAGAAATACAAGAAATCGAATAAAACTTGCAGTATTCCGTTTAAATAATTTAAAATTGACGTGTGCCCCGACTTTTGAGCAATCCTGTATAATACCAAAATTTATAAAAGTGGAAAATATTATCGACTGGTCCGAGCGTTTTTCGTAACCTACTTATGAAAATATTAGGTTTGTCCCATTCTTTTAGCCCACCGTGAATATTGTAGATTTTTTCTTGTGGTGAAATAACACCAGCAATAAAAAAAAATGTGACAGAAATACCCACTATCGCCTGCATTAAATCGGACAGACAATTCCTAGGCGACCATAATGACCGTTGTAATTAAAATCCTATTAGAAATTACATAGAGAGACATCAGTCAAATCTAAGGATAATTCGCTTATTGTTGTTCCTATTTAAACGGTATTTCCGTTATTTATAATATAAGAAGATCTTGCATATAGCATGCCATTAAAAGACACAATTATTATTGTCATCAACATGTTTTCATAATCTTACGTAAATGAAATTTTATAGGATAGAAATGTATTTGAATACATCATTTACTTTTAACGGGTTTGATGATGTTTTAAATTTAACTATTATTATTATAATACCGCTAGTAATATAAAATACAAATACTGTTACTTATCTAAAAGGCAATGCTGTTTTAACATTATTATTATAAACTCAAGAGCCCATATTGAAAGTAAAGCGTTGCTACGCAATATTTATCTTTTGTTGAAAATAAACTAGACGGCCTTATTTACTGTACAAAAACCGTGCAACTTACTTTCTTAGATCTGTGCGACTTACTTTTACTGTATGTCATATTTGCCTCACCTAAGGTCTGTGTAATTTACTTTACTGTACGTAAAATTTAACCTACTTAAATCTGTGCCACATATTTTACTGTATGTAAAATTTGACTTACTTACTTAGATCTGTGTGATTTACTTTACTCTACGTAAATTTTAACTTACTGAGATGTTACTTTACTGTAGGTAGAAATTGACTTACTTACTTAAATGTCTGATTTACTTTACTGAACGTGAAATTTAACTTGCTTAGATCTTTGCGATATACAACGTGTCCAAGATAAGGAGGGCCAGTACAGGAATCTCGGAAACCGTAAGAGATACGAAGTGGGTTAAATGGAGGTAAAGTTGCGCATTTATGTGCCTAATAATATGCCGTTTTAAAATTCCGAGTAAAAACCCAAATTCTGAAAAATCGTTTTATTGTTTTCCTGGGTTTTTTTGAGATCGAATTCTAAAGTAAATTGCACTTTTGCATTGCTACTTTTCCCGCTCTATCTAAGAGCGTTAAATGTTTTGTAATCCGACGAGTCGTTTTCAAAGGGCCATTTTTTTTGTTTCAAGCGCCTACTTTTCTTTTAAATCCCGAATTAACAGAAGTTTGAAATAATGCTTCTGTATTTTGTTCACTTATTTGTGGTTTCTTATTAAATTATTTGTTATTTATTGAACTAGTCCAACATAAGTAAAAAATTTAGAGCTTACGTATGACATATTATTTATAAAATTAGGAGAAATACAGGACCGTATCCCAAAATTTCCTGATGTTGTTCAAACAACCCTCGAAACGTCATTAAACCACAATGTGTCATTCATCGTTGCATTCGGGAGAAAAAAGCTTTCAAATTCCAATATCAGGAAAACAGGACCGTATTTAAAAAAGGAAGTTGATAATGGCCCTTCGAAGACGACTCGTCGGATTACAAAACAATTAACGCTGCTAGACATAGCGGAAAAAGTGGCAATGCAAAAGTGCAATTTACTTTAGAAATCGATCTCAAAAAACCCAGAAAAACAATAAAACGATTTTTCAAATTTTCGTTTTTTTCCGGATATCTCCGGAACTACTCGGAATTTTAAAACTTTCTAAACGGCATATTATTAGGCACGTAAATGCGCAACTTTACCTCCATTTAACCGACTTCGTATCTCTTACGGTTTCCGAGATCCCTGTACTGGCCCTCCTTATCTTGGACACGTTGTATTTTACTATACGTCAAATTTAACTTACTTAGGCTGTCTGATTTACTTACTTACTTATTTAGATAATAAGTAGTATCCTTTTTGCTATTTGCAGTAGTGATCGTAGGTAAACATGAATTATATTGTTTATTCTGCCCACACCACACAAGAACTAACTATACCTATATTTACGTTTTATTAATTCCATCGTACTTATTGTAATCTTCTTTTCCAGGGACCCCTATCAATCGACTTCCAATCATGGCCAAATCTGTCTTAGATCTATACGAATTGTATAATCTGGTAATAGCGCGAGGGGGCTTAGTCGATGTCATCAACAAGAAATTATGGCAAGAAATTATCAAAGGACTTCATTTACCCTCTTCTATAACTTCGGCAGCTTTTACGTTGAGGACGCAGTAAGTAATTTTTGAAAAATGAATTATTTTTCTACGAACGTATCCATACGGTTGCACTTTTTGACAGTAGAATTTAATAAAATATTTTCCACGCTTCACTGCCAATCGAACTTAGGTTCGTCGTCGTTAGGTACCCCGATACCAAGTGCCAGAAAGTAGCACTTTACCGTACTCGCTAGTTAAAATACCCAACCAATGCGGAAATTATAACTTTCGCATGCGACAGGCAGTGAATGCGGTACAGATACTTTTCCAAGGACAATATTTTCTAGAAGCTTTACTATCACTTTATTTATTATTAGTTTATTAACAGTTTATTAGACAGTAACCGGTTACACCCTGTCCTATACCTTATGCAGCTGATGGTCACATACATATGGAAAACACTGCGATAACTAACCGTAACAACTAAACAATAACTTTTTGCACAAAATACATAAATAGCTATGGCATTTTTGATCTATCTACCGCGCTGGAACATTTTTAGCAACATCCCCAATGTACAACCATTATTTATACCTAAAAATGACCTGCACCAATTAGCTGCATTTTACGCATTTATTTTCAGAGGTAGTTTTGACGATGAGGATTCCCCTGTGGGTCGTGAGCCCCAGGTTGTGCAATGATGGTCTATTTTCACTCTATAGCAGGATTTCCCAACGTTCTTCAGTTCGCGGCGTACTTATAGATTTTGTTTTGTCACAGCGCCCTACTATAAACAACCCTACCAGAGTAATAAGAGTACCCCAAAAAAGGTTATAGCGTCCCTCACTAAATTGAACATAAAGAAAGGTCGCCAATGGTAGAAAATAAACCCGAATAAACCCATAGTAATTAGTAATCAGAGTACCCAAAACAAAGGAGGATCCAGAACTTCAGTTTGGGTGGGTCATGTATGGAAAAGTTACGAAAAATAATACCCTACCGCGTTAGTCAAACCGGTATATATATGGTATTTGCGTGCTAAATTGATGGTTTGGGGGGGCAAGACCCCGACCCCCCCCCCTTGGATCCGCGCTTGACCCAAAGGCAAAGTTCGTTTACTTCATATGCGGGCCCCCACCAGATTGAACATTCAAAAACAAATTGGTTTAGATCGTCCAAAAGTTCTGGCGCACAGTTTGGGAACCAATGCCCTAGCTAGAGTGTAGCATGTAGATGCCTCTAGCTCAATCTTATTAAAATCACATAAATGGCGCCCAAGATAAACAGATTCCAGTGAACCAAGCGAATTTTAAGCAGTAATACGAAGCTTTAATGAAATTTATAAAAATTCTTATTTTTAAGGAAATAGGTGAACAAACACCTGTATTTATTATATCCACATAATAGATAACATTTTGTTTTCTGATTTCATTAAATATTTCTGTTGTTACTCACGGTAGGTTGGGCGATATTGATTTTTTTACGAATCGTTTAGATATGCTTTTATTTAATTTAAATTTTACTTATCTTAAAAGTATGCCGCTCCCTGTTATTATTAAATGTAGAATGTCATACTGGTGAACTGTTGTTAACTCTTCCTAATTAAACATAGTATATTAAAGTATAATTTTTATAATGCGTCATGTTATTTTGGCAAGCGTCTAGCGTCCATGTTACAAGAGGGACCCCAAGGGGTCCGCTAACCACCATTTGGGAACCACTGATCTAGATAAAAGAGTATATAAAACATAAAATTTCTACGCAAATAAATGCACTAGGTATTAAAAATGCAAAAAAGCAAAAATAGAATATTATCTGCCCTTTAATAGTAGCACATCTTAAGTATTATCACTGTTTCGCGGGCTAGGCCACACCGAATTTATATTTGGCCCACTGTACCCATTTTCTCTGTTTCTTAGGTCTCTCTTGCTCAGTCATTCGACATATTACAGGGTCCGGACCACATATATACTATAAACAGTATATTGCCAATACGAACGTTCTAAAATACAAAAAGTGTCCCCGCTATGGGAGATGGCGCGGGTCTATTGAGCTTGCGCAGTAGGGTGGAAATTTTATCGATCGCTTCAGAGCCGGCCCGATATTATTTATTTGTTGTTATTCGTCGCCATCTTTGGTTCTTGATGCTTCTTCAAATTACAGAATAATAAGTGGTTCTTCCACATTGTTGTCGGTATATTAGTGCTTATAAACTTTCATTACCTAACAGCAATTTTTGTAAAGGAGTTTTGAATTTGTGGTGATTCGATTCGCTGTTTGGTAGGTTAATGGCTTGTTTTATTTTAGATGAAAGGATGCAAGTGCATGGTGCATTTTTGCAAAAGTCGTGGATCAATACCAGATATAAAGTATTTCAGATATGTACATATATGAAAATACTTTGCTTATCACATATCCGATCTTCGGAACCGAATTTCACTAAAAAGCTTGTAAAAAAGAAGAGGGTGTCACTCGTATGACTTAATTTTCAGTTCATCATATCGTCAAAAATCGTATACATGGAACGCTGTCTTAAATTGAACTATTCGAAATTTTGACTCTAATACTAACTAGTGAAATTTACAATAAAAAATTTAAATCCGTTCCTGTCGAATATTTACTTTCACAAGGAAATTTCTGCGCAAACTCACAACGCCCACTTTGATGCCTAAAGCGGGTTTGTTTACTTATGTTGGACTAGTTCAATAAATAACAAATAATTTAATAATAAACCAGAAAAAGAAAAAAAAAGAAAGTGAACAAAATACAGAAACATTATTTCAAACTTCTGTTGATTCGGGATTTAAAAGAAAAGTAGGCGCTTGAAACAAAAAAATTAAGATGGTTACGCGTGATTTGTTTCACTTGACATTCCCATTGTGATCGTTTGAGAGCGTTTTAAGCGGTTTTCTATTTTCCAGAAAATAAATTTACAAATGCTGAAAAGTTTGATATTCTATCGCATGATTTATTTTATCTGAAGAAAACTGTTATGTGCCAGTAGAAGATTTTATTTATGCTTAGAGAATAACGGAAATAATTTTGAACACCTGATTATGTAGTTCCTTACTTTTTTCGTTGTTCGTTTTATTACTGTTTTGGAATGATTTTTGTTCACTTATTTGTGGTTTATTAAATTACTTGTTATTTGTTGAACTAGTCCAACATAAGTAAAAAATTTAGATCTTACTTATGAGATATTATTTATAAAATTAGGAGAAATACAGGACCGTATCCCAAAATTTCCTGATGTTGTTCAAATAACCCTCGAAACGTCATTAAACCACAATGTGTCATACATCGTTGCATTCGGGAGAAAAAAACCTCTCAAATTCCAATATCAGGAAAACAGAACCGTATTTAAAAAAAGAAAGTTGATGATGGCCCTTCGAAGACGCCTCGTCGGATTACAAAAGAATTAAGGCTGTTAGATAGAGCGGAAAAAGTGGCAATGCAAAAGTGCATTTTAGAATTCGATCTCAAAATCCAAGAAAACAATAAAACGATTTTTCAGAATTTCGATTTTTTCCGGATATCTCCGGAACTACTCGGAATTTTAAAACTTTCTAAACGGCATATTATTAGGCACGTAAATGCGCAACTTTACCTCCATTTAACCGACTTCGTATCTCTTACGGTTTCCGAGATCCCTGTACTTGCCCTCCTTATCTTGGACACGTTGTATATGTGGTCCAGACAAGTATAATAGACATTATCGTTTATTATTTAATAGCGATCGCGCTAATACTGAGCAGTCTAACAAACTAACTAAGCAAAACTACCATTTATTTAAAAACGATGCAACAAGAAACAATTAATAAACGAACCGACTCAGACACGTTTTATTAACGCTTCACCATTTAAATAATAAGTATTCCAAAGCAATTACCAATTTAATATTATTATTTTCTCGTTCGACCGTTAAAATAAAATTTTATAGGCAACTGCTTTTATTATTTCACAAAAACCCACACATAAAAATCGGTAATAAATCATTTTTATTAAATATAATTAACCTCAAAACTTCTTATAATAATTAAAGTGAATTTAAGATCTCGAGGCTTAAACTGGCTATGTTATTTTTTGTTCGGGGACGTTTTATAGACCTTCCTGTGATGTATCAGTTTATAGCATATGATTTAAATTTTTATTGACAACGTGTAGTAAATCAACTTTTGAATTTTCTTGGCGGTTCGCATTGAAAAATAATCTCATTCTTTACACGGCTCTTAATTTTATTTTATTTTTATTTTTTACATTTAATTTTATGTTTATTTCGCCGCTCCCCATAAATGACTGTAGAACAATTTTCAACTCGGTTAAATTTTTTTTTTTGTAAACTCAGTCATAATGTTATGGAGATGAATTTTCTTAATATAAGGCAAAGTAATTTGCATATATCATGTTTTGTTGGCGGTTTAAATCTCTCGGGGTGGTATTTAAATAAAATGGAGTAATATATGGTTATTGTGTGGATTTTAATAGCTGCAGATTTCTCAGTATTTATATTTTAGAGCAATTTTCTGCAATAGTTTTCTCGTCTCTCAGGATATACGCTTCACATAATTCAGATATGGTTAAATTTAAAAACTAGAATATACAGTGTCACACATAATGCCCGCCCGTCATATTACAGTAGACACTCGATAGTATGAACCGAAAAAAACAACGTACGTTCACATTATCGATTTATTCACGTTAACGGAGGTTATATTTAGTATGTTAGAACTTTTTATAACCAGCATAATAAACGTATAAATTAGTAATACTCATTAAAACGGACAGTAACAAATTTAAAAAAAGGGACAAAGAATTATGTTTTGTTAAAAGTCAGAAATGTTTGTTTCTTTTCGGAGATTTTTAATTTTCTGCATAATGGCTTTGTCTCTTAGCCTTTTTATAACAACAAGATCATTAATATCAATGTCACTTTCCTCAGCCCACTGGTTTACTACATTTCAAGACTACCTATATAACTTTATCTAGTGGAAGTTCTGGCTGTCTGGACAAATTCTCTTCAGAAATTTTCAAAAGAGGATCCCCCCCCCCTCGATTTAAAGCGTTGTAGCCATCCCTCACTAGCTGTAAATTTCTTATCATTTTCTTTAATTTATAAATGGATGTGATTTGTTTTTTGTTTGATCATATCCCCACTGTTTTTTTTTCATTCTGGGAAATCCCGAACTCTTTAATGTTTGTCTTTTACCTGGACCCACATATATATCTTTCACAGCTTTAGAAAACAGTTCCTTTTTTTGTTTTATTTTACAAATTGTGGATTTTGCAACACCATATTTTTTTGCTAAATACGTAACACTTTGCTCCTCATTTAATCCTTGGATCACTAGCGATTTTTCATAAATAATAAGACACTTTGGTTTTTTAAGCGACATTTCACCGATATTTACCGAAATTACGTGACCCAAATATGCATTAACATCGAACAGCTGGCACAAAAGTATGCATTTCTAGCTAACACAGCGCTCGCGGTGGGGAAGTACCGCATACATCGGGGATTTACAGCACCGCGGAACAACGATTGCCACATAATGTAAATTGTTAGACTTTGTATCCATTAAGGCCGTATTACACTTGGGAATTTTTATGGCGCCAGCAATGGCAATTATAATTCAAGGATTCAGGCGCAGTACATCGTTCTCCGTACTACAGTCAGAAATTCTACTCTTCTGACAATTAAAATGACACGGATTCATGCGCAGTACACTGTTCCCGATCAGCTGTCTCTCATTACCAGAAATGGGACAGGCGCCATTTTAATTGCCCTTGCCGGCGCAATTGGGTAGACATGGATTATTCTGTTATTTTTAACTGTTTATTATTTGGCCGAACCAGGTATGAACAGGTAATGGCCATTTAAACCCACTAGTACTTAAATTAGCAGTTTACATTCTTTATTAAACTTATGGACTGCTAATTCAGCAACTTTTTGCACCTCCTATTTGTAAATAGCAGTAGCTGCTTTAACTGGTAATCAAAACGAACAGGTTTGCACATCTCTAATTCTGGGGATATTTTAGGGATTTCGACAGTACCCACTGCTGTTCTGACCGTTGACAATGCTCCAGCTGATCGAAAACGGTTTACTGCGCATGAATACATGCCATTATAATTGCCGGCGCAAGAGAAAAAATTGCCTAGTCTAATACGGCCTTTAACATCGAATAGCTGGCACAAAAGTATGCATTTCTAGCTAACACAGCGCTCGCGGTGGGGAAGAACCGCATACATCGGGGATTTACAGCACCGCGGAACAACGATTGCCACATAATGTAAATTGTTAGACTTTGTATCCATTAAGGCCGTATTACACTTGGGAATTTTTATGGCGCCAGCAATGGCAATTATAATTCAAGGATTCAGGCGCAGTACACCGTTCTCCGTACTACAGTCAGAAATTCTACTCTTCTGACAATTGAAATGACACGGATTCATGCGCAGTACACCGTTCCCGATCAGCTGTCTCTCATTACCAGAAATGGGGCAGGCGCCATTTTAATTGCCCTTGCCGGCGCAATTGGGTAGACATGGATTATTCTGTTATTTTTAACTGTTTATTATTTGGCCGAACCAGGTATGAACAGGTAATGGCCATTTAAACCCACTAGTACTTAAATTAGCAGTTTACATTCTTTATTAAACTTATGGACTGCTAATTCAGCAACTTTTTGCACCTCCTATTTGTAAATGCTTTAACTGGTAATCAAAACGAACAGGTTTGCACATCTCTAATTCTGGGGATATTTTAGGGATTTCGACAGTACCCACTGCTGTTCTGACCGTTGACAATGCTCCAGCTGATCGAAAACGGTTTACTGCGCATGAATACGTGCCATTATAATTGCCGGCGCAAGAGAAAAAATTGCCTAGTCTAATACGGCCTTTAACATCGAATAGCTGGCACAAAAGTATACATTTCTAGCTAACACAGCGCTCGCGGTGGGGAAGAACCGCATACATCGGGGATTTACAGCACCGCGGAACAACGATTGCCACATAATGTAAATTGTTAGACTTTGTATCCATTAAGGCCGTATTACACTTGGGAATTTTTATGGCGCCAGCAATGGCAATTATAATTCAAGGATTCAGGCGCAGTACACCGTTCTCCGTACTACAGTCAGAAATTCTACTCTTCTGACAATTGAAATGACACGGATTCATGCGCAGTACACCGTTCCCGATCAGCTGTCTCTCATTACCAGAAATGGGGCAGGCGCCATTTTAATTGCCCTTGCCGGCGCAATTGGGTAGACATGGATTATTCTGTTATTTTTAACTGTTTATTATTTGGCCGAACCAGGTATGAACAGGTAATGGCCATTTAAACCCACTGGTACTTAAATTAGCAGTTTACATTCTTTATTAAACTTATTGACTGCTAATTCAGCAACTTTTTGCACCTCCTATTTGTAAATGCTTTAACTGGTAATCAAAACGAACAGGTTTGCACATCTCTAATTCTGGGGATATTTTAGGGATTTCGACAGTATCCACTGCTGTTCTGACCGTTGATAATGCTCCAGCTGATCGAAAACGGTTTACTGCGCATGAATACGTGCCATTATAATTGCCGGCGCAAGAGAAAAAATTGCCTAGTCTAATACGGCCTTTAGCGACGGTTTAGTTTGTTCACGGTATACGGTGGTCTTGTCTAATTAACATCTTCTTCATACTATGCGAGGTTTCCGTTAGGCGATGTTCACACTATCGAGTACAGTAACTGTATTATGATTTTTAACTATCAACTCTGGCATTTTTTTGGAAAAAAGTACAAAAAAAGACTCAAAATTTTGAGAAATGTCATTCGAAAAGTTTTTGGTTCTTAATTTTTTATTCATGTACCTATTTTTCAACCGTCTAATGCCAAATTAATTTTTTTTCAATTTGTTCACCTGGATTTTTTAAAATTTTTACCAAATCTTTACAAAATTAATAATTTATAACTAAAGTCGAGAACGGCGCGGTTCTTAACAAAACCATACTAAGATTAAAATTAAATTATAGTTTTGTTTTCTTGACCGTTTTTTCAAATTACAGGTAGCTTGTTTTTGGGTTTCGGTCACTTTCAAATGAAATTCCAATAATTGGTTAACGTTTCGGTTTATTATACTAAACCATCGTCAGAACTATTCGTAATAAAGAAAAATGGCGTATAAATAGAACAGAAGAAAGAAGCAACTTTTTCAGAAAAAAATATCCTTAAATTTTTACAGTTTTGCACATTTTTGTCTGCGACAACGAAGCATTTTCAGGTCTGTTCCAGTTAGTACTCTTCATAGGGCAGGACATAAATTCGGTTGCCCCACTCAGAATCGCTTCCCGATACAACACTAATAGTCCGGCAGCCCGTTACCAAAATGTCCTGTTATCACGCCTTCATCTAGTCTTCTGTCAATGACTAATCGCTAGATTATTAAAAAATAAGAACGTTTTACTCGAGCCAAAAAGTTTGGCAACGCTGCGCTTACCGGTCAGAGTGATTTCAGTCCGTAAGAAAGCAGATCGTCTTTTTCTTATTACGCCTTATCCGTTCTTGATGAAATCATATTAAAAATATAAAAAAAACGTGAATTCATCGACAACGGATGTTTTGAGTGTGAAATTCCATAGTTTAAATAAAACATGTAAAGAAAAGGGGTATAAAAAGTTACAGCGCCCGGGTAATTTTTTTTAAAAATTGTTGATAACACTCTAAAAAATAGTAAACCCAGTCGAACGGACATTTTCCGTGTTGCGCAACGACAGGGAGGGCAGCGGAGTCAGATCTCGTATCTGTATAATTCATCGCGGTACACGGCGCGTGCATGGGACGGCTTGCTGTGTGGCTTGGTTGTCGATAACAACTCAGCATCAGCTATGTCCCGATATTGCATTATGATTGATACACGTGCTGTGTTGACTTAAAACGGTTTTACTAAAAAATGCGTGTGTAAAAATGTCAGTTCATATTTTCCCCAATTTTCCGAGCCACAATACACGATTTCTGCTTGAAAACGGACGCGGCGCGATAACTCGAACAGTGTTAAAAAAATGACACACCTAAGATTCAACACTGCGGTTGCGCGTCGATAAAAATGTCCGTTCTCATTTTTTTCCGGTCACGAATAACGAAAACTAACATCCGACAACTATAACGGACGAGGCGTGATAAGTTGGTTTCTCCTCTGTAAACAATTTTCGATTTCTCTCAAATCAAAACTATTCACCGCACGGAAAATGTCAGTTACTATTTTCATCTCATCAAAAACATCGCTCTCAGTCAAAATATAAAAAGAAAGGACGAGGCGCGGTAACTATTACGACCACTTTTTTTACATATGTAAAGATGATTCTCAATGATTTCGCAACGTTGCCAGTGTCCGTTCTTGTTAATTTCCTTCTCAAATCCTCATTAAATCACCAAAAAAACTCAAAAAACTTTAGGTCGTGATCAGTCTGAAATCCTGGTAACGGGCTGCCGTACTATAATATATTGTAGTCACACACACACATCACTATTTCCCAACGCATTCGCCATACCCGATTTTCGTAGATATGCATCATGGTTCGCCGAAATTAATTTTTCAAATTTTATTTTTACAATTGCAGCTTCAGATTTAAGATATTTCAAATATTTTATGAAAATTAAATTTTCTTTTTCAGATATATGAAATATCTTTATCCGTATGAATGTGAAAAACGAAGGCTCAGTACGCCAGCCGAATTACAGGCCGCCATCGATGGTAATAGAAGAGAAGGTAGACGAAGTAGTTATGGTCAATATGATTCGATGTCCAGGTATGGGTACGAGTAAGTTTCCAATACATTTTTTTCTAATTACTTTTAATATTAGGAATATATGTAAAGATTGTTTCACGAAAAATAGATATAACTTAATGACTGCAGTAAAAGTATCTGGGGCCATCCCATTATTTATGACCGTTTGTTATTATTATGTGGAAAGGACCGGATTGTAATAATTATAATTAAATATAGGCACATCAGGTAGGTTAGGTTGCTTAATTTATATTTAAATATCTTTTTGTGGTAAAATTTGTTAGTTTTTGAGGAATGGTTCAAGAATTGTCTTTTACCAAACATTCCTCAGAATAGCGCGATAGTAATGGACAATGCGAGCTATCACAGTCGCCAATTGCATAAAGCTCCAAGCTCAAATAATACAAAATTGGAGATTCAGAACTACATGGCGGCGAATGATATATATTTTGAAGAAAGTTATAAAAAAAGTGATATTTTAGAAGTTTTAAAGACATTTTGTATAAAAAAAGTATATGTTTGTGACACATTGGCAGAAGAAATTGGACATACAGTGCTACGGCTCCGATCCTATTATTGCATTTTTAACCCCATAGAGCATAATAATATGTGGCACCAGTTAAAATCACTGGTTAGGTCTGAAAATATTTCTTCGACTTTAAGTTCTAGTGTTGTAGAATTTATACGAAAATGCTTTAATGATATTCCCCCAGGTAGTTGGAAAAATTCAGTCCGTCACGTAATAACTGTAGAAAATTCGTATATTAGTCTGGATCGTATAATTAATCCAATTATAATTAATTTTGATGATGATAGCGATACCGAAACAGAACTATCTATAGAATGACATTATAAATGTAAATAAATATGACTAGTAATATTTAAAAAAAATGTTATTTCATTTGATTACATTAATATAATCATATCATTACTTGTTTTCCTTAGTCCGTCCCTTCATACTTCACTTGTTTATTGCCAAGCTCTTGTCGACACAATGGGACCGACCCAGGAAATTATTAAGTCGTATCCATTTTTCGTGAAACAATCTTTACAATAAACTACCACAGTGGTCCACCCCTCGACTGAATGAAGGGTGAGAGGAAAAGACAAACAATGTCCATTGTATAGGAAATTATAAGTAATCAACTTGTTATATTGGTAATGTCAGGTCCCAAACACGTGTTAAATTGTATATGAATAAAACAAACGCATTAAAAAACACCCATAGTGGTGAAGACGTCCGTAGGTACTGGAAAAAAAACTGTAATAAATAAATAATATAAATAATAATTTTTCCATACATTGGTATTAAATAATTAAGTTAATTATAAATATAAAAATGAACGTACCAAAACTGTATGTACTGAAGAAAATCAATTAGAAGTACTTCAAGCAGTTGTTGAAAACCCTAGAAGATCCACCCAAGAAGTGCATGCTTATACGGGTATAAAAAAAACCTCTATTAAGGAGATTCTTAAAAAACATAAATATCACGCCTATAAGCCAATGTTTATTGGCACGTTTCAAAGACGAGACTATGACTTGCGGTATGATTTGTGCATGTGGATTCAAGGAGAAATAGAAAATCAACGTGATTTCCATAGACACATACTTTTTGGGGATGAATCCACGTTCACTACAAATGGCGTTGTTTCTTCCCAAAATTGTAGGTGGTGGTCGGACGAAAATCCAAATTTTGTCATTGACAACAAAACCCAGTATTACCAAAAAACAAACGTTTGGTGCGGTATTATTAACGACAAATTAATAGGGCCGTTCTTTTTTCGCCAAAACCTAACTGGTGCTACCTATTTACATTTTTTGGAAAACGAACTAACAGATTTTTTTGGATAATATGAGTATACAAGAACGACGTAAATTATGGTTTGTACATGATGGTTGTCCGGCTCATTCTGCTAGAATTGTTTCTGAATGGTTAAATGGAGAATTTGGTGATAAATGGTTAGGACGAAATACCGATCCACGGTGGCATTCTCGTTCGCCAGATCTCACTCCACTAGATTTTTTTTATGGGGATATTTCAAGCAAAAAGTGTACAAGGATCGACCCTTTAATAATGTTGGGAGCTTGAAATTTCGATACGATTTCATTGCAGAAATATTCCAGCAAGTGTTTTGCGATCCACGCTTAGTGAATTTTATGATCGGACAATTAAATGCATTGAACGTGAAGGTGGACATACTGAGACGCGTTGATAATTTGTTAATAATGCCACACAACGCCATTTTTTTAGTAGAATTTCATGTTTGTCGATTATTTTGTACAATTTTCTAATAAACATTTAAAATAAATATTTTGCACTTTAAATGGGAGTTTTTAATTTGAAAATTATCATTACTAATGTTTTATCTTGTTAAAAATAATTTTTACGGTATTTTAAAGTTGTGTTTAATGTCCTTGCAACAAACATGAAGTTTGTGATTCCTTAATAAATTAAAAAGCTAAGTTAATTTTACAAATATGCTTGAATTTGAACAAAGATGTGTGAAATTGATTTGATTTTGTTTAATTTATCAAGGTTTTTAGGGTGATAATAAAAAAAAATTTTTTTTTGGGAAATAATTAATATTTTTAAAATTTTTTTGTTTTTTATTTTATGAGGCCACGTTTTCAAACCTATGCATAACTTTTAATTCTAAACACCTTTTCTTAATAACATTTCGCTGAATTTTCTGAAATAGGGGTACTTTATTCTTGTACAAGTTTTATATTTTTTGTCGTACCCTGTACGTCATTTGACTTGCAACCATTCCAAGTGCACCAAATACGATTATCAAACATGCACCAACTTTTATCAAGAATAAAATTTTCTGAGAAATCGGTAATAAAAAACTTTCCCATATGTTGCACACTTAAACGGCCACACTGTATAAATTCAGTTTTCTTTTGTAAGTCAGTTTTGTAACATCGTTTGCTTTTTTTCCCTTACCCTTAACTAAAATGTTTGATACTTATTCTCTACATTGTTTCAGATCTCCGAACCCCTCGCACCAACTCAATCCGCTAGCTCTAGTTTCGGCTGCTCAGCAACAACAATTGGCAGCTAGAATGAGCTCCGTCATGTCAGGCGGTATAGGTTTGCATAATGGGGCTCATCATCCCAGTCATCCAACACCTATGAACCAGCCTCTCAATGGCGGACCGCTTCCAAACTTGCCAAACTTAGCACCCACCGATTTCGAAACTAGAATGATGGAGTATATGAAACTACTGAAAACAGAGATAAGGTATGTGCCTAGACGTTGACATTACAGGACTATGTATCCATTAGATCTTTTGGAGATAATACTTTGGTCAAATTAGTTTGGCGCATTATTCTAGATTGCAGTCACGTGGCACCCCTGTTCGTTTGCATATTGTAATTGATAGAAAATTGTAAAAAAAGCATCAGAATATTCTTGTAATTCTGGTTAGTTTAGTTTCAGTTCGCTTCATTTAGAACAGCATCGTTTAAAAAAAAAAATAGACAAAATGACAAATTCGAGCCTAAATTAAGATTTTTAACAGGAAGGAAATCATTTTCTTTTTAAAAATAAGTACCAAGAATATACATTGGTCTACCGATTACTCACAATTTCCCTTTACTCACAAAGTTACTCACAGACTAGTAAAATTCTCACAAATGTGAGGAATTACTAACAAATTGGCTACTCTGGGTGAGGCTCAGGGATAACGTAACACATGTTTAAGCCGTGTTGCCAAATCTTACCCGAAAACTTATTTGACAATTTTGCCCCGCGCACACTTTGACAATTCTTTTACTGCCAAATGAATCGCGTTCAAGTCTGCTTAAATTTTTTTGGGCATTTTCATTTGCAATACATTCAATTAGTCTTCATGGTACTGATTGATTCTTAATAGTTATATTTCCAGGTCGACAGGCAACACCCCACCTCGTCAAGGAGACATGTCACCACCTAACGCTACCTCGCCGCTCACGGCCTTCGAAATGCAGCAGCGCATGAACCTATTTAACCTTTACAATAATAACCAGCCGCAAATCGAGCCTCAGAAGGAACCTATAAACCTTTCGGAACCGTCACCGGCAATAAAAAGGGAACCTGAATGTCGAGAGTCACCTCCACCTGCCAAAAGAGTAACCAAAGATGAGGAGCCACCAAAATCGATGTCGCCTCCTTCACCTATGCACACTCCTAGTACTCATATTAAAATTAATAGTAGAGGTAAGTGATATAATTTTAGGAAATACTTTTTACAGACTAAGTTAGGTTCATACGGCTAAATTTTAGGAAATTTAGAAAGAACGAATGCATGAATCTACGTTTTATGCGCTACCCCATACAATTAGAAGTAGCAGGACTAGTGTTGTGATCGCTCGAGCGAAAAACCGCTTGATTACTCGATTATTGAAATAACCGACATCGCTCGATTATTAAAAAAACCGGTCGAGTTATCTATTCAGGCGAAAACCGTCGCTCGTCACTTATTATCTTTCACTCGATACCCGCGCTTCGCTTGACGCCGACGGAAATGTACCGCTGTAGTGTGATCGAGTTAAAAAACTGCTCGTATATTCGAACAGTTTTTCGCTCGATAGGAAATACTTTAGTTATAAATTCAGGAGAAAAACCGAAAAATATCGCTTGATACCCGACCTTCGTTCTACGCGCCGCGCGATCCGAAATATACCGATTAGCGATGTTCGAGTTTGACGCTGAGCAGGTAACACGACATACGTCTTTCTTAAAAGCATATAAACGAGAAGGTGCATATAAAAAAGTATGCCAAATCCCTTAACGGAGTCATCGCGACATGGGTTTTGTACAGTTTTGTTTTAACTGGCTAGCCAGCGGCGTAGTTTAGGTCTCCGATTGTAAATATTAAAAAATTAAAGGATATAATTTTAAAATTTTTATTTACTATAAACTCGAGAAAACTTCTCAAAAATAACATAATAATAGAAATTTTTAAATCTAAACAGGAACTTTATATTATTAAACTCAAGAAGACCTCTTAAAAATAACATACATTATAGAAAATGTTAATGGAAAATAAGAAAGCGAGCAAAATAGTTAACAAAACATAGGTATCGACAAATTTTTTGGTAACCAAAAGTAAATATTCTTAAATTTAAACAGGAACTTTTAGGTAACTATAAACATAAATTTAAAAAAATAATCACCTATTTTCTTATTTTGCCAGTCGCGTAACTAGGCCTAAATTTTTGAAGGGTACACAGTGGGCACCTGATAATTTAAAGTGGAGAAGAATATAACAAGCCATTTTAAATATCTACTTATTTTATGCTCGTAGATTGAGAAAGATGTGAAGAAAAATAACTCTTTTTAATACTTTTTGTTTTAAAAAAGCACAAGAATAAACCCGAACAATAAATACATATTTGGGTGATTTTTTGATTGGTATCGAGACACGTGATTATTCACAAATAAATCAATTTCCGGAATTTTTTTGGTGGTTACTACAATTTTTTAGCTAAACCTGTGTCCACCCGTAGTTACGTGTCTGCTAAATACCCTACCTATCACATGTAAACGGCTAGACTGCCAGTCAAGCAGTCGGTGACGTCATCGCTTGGTGAATTGGAATTTCAAGCGATTCACTCGATTATTAAAATCGGTCGAGTATCAAGTACTCGATTATTGAAATCATCGGTTTTTCCCAACACTAATCAGGACGGAACTACTACTACTTAAACTCTCTATCATCTCTACAATCTATTTTCTATCATTATCTATATTCGTGCTTCGAGTTTGTTTCTTATATTTGTTAAACATGATTTTTTTCCCTTCAATTAATATGAACTTTATGTGGGATTTTTGGGAGACCCTGTAAACGTATAAAAAAGTATTTCTTCGTTAGTATTAATTATATTCAAAATAGTTCATACCAAAGACCAAAGGTCTGAAGGTTTACAATTTACAATTTCGGCGCCAGAAACACTATTAATCACCCAGCACTTCATTCGAATCGGTCAATTTTGCTCAAAGTTCTTTTTATATACGTGCCAAAGTGACGAAACGAAATGTTTATTAAATTCAGAGTCGATCATTAATTTGGGAACGGGGGCACTTGATTGATTACAATTGTGTCCTGTTAAGTAACTTAGTGTTTATTTTTTTGCACGGTTCCTACAGATCAATTAAAGCTAGGAGTAATTTATTTGTGCCTCGTCGAGTCGATTATAGTATATTACGTACCGAGGTGGAAAGTGTTTCATTTCTGTCGAGAGAGTCGGTAGTTAACCGAGGCGCGAAGCTAACTAAATCTCGAGACAGTAAAGAGACTTTTCACCCAGGTTTGTATACTATTTTATTTACAACCACATCTAACATCCACTTCTTAGTATTTTGAATTAAAATTATTAATAAAAGATAAATGTCATTTCGACTTTGACAGAAGTTTTAAATAACCGCAGGTGGTAAAATAACGTAGGTAATAATACACATCAAGATGGCAAATATCATTTTTTGAATATGGTTTCCATGTCACTAAACAATATATTATTTTAACAACAGAAAAATGAGAAATTTGATTTTGCTGCTACTCCGCCAGAAATTCGAGACACAGCAAAAATAGTAGAAGAAGATCTTCTGCCAATTAAAAGCCGCCCGAGATATGACAAGGCATATAACTGTTTCAAAGAATGGTGTACGGGAAAAAAGCTTCAAAATCCTGGTTCTGAGTAGGCGTAACTAGCTTATTTCAGTTAAAAAAGAAGATATCAACGATTTGGTCACAATATTCAATGCTGAGGACCACTCTATCAATTAGGGAAAAAGTAGACATATCTAAGCACGCAAAGCTATTAGCATTTGTAAAAAAGTGTGTTCGTATATTATTTTAAGCTACGATTTTTAAAAAAATTACAAAAAAATAATTTACTTTCCACCCGGGTGGAAGGTAAAAGTAAAAAAACGTCAACTTTCCACCTTTCAAAGATAGATGAAATGTCATTATTACATGCATGGTTGTAAATAAAAGTATTAAAAGCTTTGGGTATTTGACATATGTCCGTTTTACCTAAAAAGTTGGTAGGAAATACTATAGTTATAAATTCAGGCCAAAAACCGAAAAATATCGCCTGTCACTTGATAAACGACCTTCGGTCCACGCGCCGCGCCATCCGATTGGCGACGTTCGAGTTTGACGTCGAGCAGGTACACGACATACGTCTTTCTTTAAGGCACATAAAGGAGAAGGTGCATATAAAAAAGTATGCCAAATCCCTTAGAGGAGTCATCGCGAGATAGGTTTTGTAAACTTTTGTTTTAACTGGCTAGCCAGCGGCGTAGTTTAGGTCTCCGATTGTAAATATTAAAAAATTAAAGGATATAATTTTTAAATTTTAATTTACTATAAACTCGAGAAAACTTCTCAAAAATAACATAATAATAGAAATTGTAAATAAAAATAACAAAACGAACAAAGTTGTTAACAAAATATATAGAAAAATTTGTTAGTAATGTTATAGTAAACATTTTTAACTCTAAACAGGAACTTTTTATTATTAAACTCAAGAAGACTTTAAAAATATCATACATTATAGAAAATGTTAATGGAAAATAAGAAAACGAGCAAAATAGTAAAGTCGACAAATTTTTTTTTAACCAAAACTAAACGTTCTTAAATTTAAACAGGAACTTTTAGGTAACTATAAACATGAATTTAAAAAAATAATCACCTATTTACCGAACAAACCCGAACAAACCTGATAATTTAAAGTCGAAGAATTTGACAAGTCATTTTAAATATCTACTTATTTTATGTTCGTAGATTGAGAAAGATGTGAATAAAAATAACTCTTGGTAATACTTTTTGTTTTAAAAAAGCACAAGAATAAACCCGAACAATAAATACATATTTGGATGATTGTTTGCAGTTTTTTTGTTTCATATCGAGACACGTGGTAAAAATTCACTATTCACAAATAAATAAATTTCTGGAATTTTTTTGGTGGCTACTACAATTTTTTAGCTAAATTTGTGCCCACCCGTAGTTACGTGCCTGCTAAATACCCTACCTGATCACATGTAAATGGCTAGGCTGCCAGTCGAGCAGTCGGTGACGTCATCGCTTGGTGAATTGGAATTTCAAGCGATTCACTCGATTATTAAAATCGCTCGAGTATCAAGTACTCGATTATTAAAATCATCGGTTTTTCCCAACACTAGTAATGTCGTGCCAACCAGCAAATTTTTATTCCACATATCATAAATTCCTATTCGCCTATTTGTTACAGTTTGATAAATTAATGTAATAAAACAAACTTTTAATTATTTTTCCAGGTGACTCAAAGAATGGCCACAACTCTCTCGTGGTGAGCATGGAACTCAACGGAGTGACCTACCAAGGCGTCCTCTTTGCTCAGACAACGCAGCCCAGTTCGCACACGGCAATGGCGTCTTAAACACAATAGAAACTGACACTAGTGTTCAAAATCTTACTTAGTAGGGATGGACTTAATTTTTTATATTTATTTTTTACTAGTTACTAGTAGTGTTTTGCTGGCGAACATAGAGTTCTAGCGTGTGAATGTTGTGAGGTGAGCGTTGTTCTTTGAGCTTAAATATAAGGAAACGGAAGATCCTACGAATTATTTATTAGTTCGGAAAAAATTAATTAATGACGAAGGCCGGCAAGAAAATTTTTAAAAGACCATATAAGATCCATTACCTACATTTAAATGGGACTTTACAAACGGGTAAAACAAGTTTTACATCGTTGGGAAAATCCCATTTTTCATGTACGTATAACCAAAACCGCATATAAATACAAGTCTGCTTAAAGTGCTGCTAGATAGCTAATAGTCATTTTATATTAGTTATATTTTGTTTACAAGAGAATTAAGCAGTTGTTTAGTTTTGTTAAGGTTTTTTAGTAGGACCTA
Organism: Barypeithes pellucidus; assembly: GCA_963991005.1. Lineage (NCBI taxonomy): Eukaryota > Metazoa > Arthropoda > Insecta > Coleoptera > Curculionidae > Barypeithes > Barypeithes pellucidus. The sequence continues at coordinate 94,258,437 of OZ022556.1, forward strand.
GACCCACACTATAGTGCGACGTTAGCCTATGCGAATAGACGTCTTCATATCGTTACCGTGAAACCAGATGGCTCCTGTATACAGAGCGTCCGGAAATGATGAGCAAAAATTTTAGGGGATAACCTACCTGAATGAATTAATGAATACGAAAACATTTTAATTTTATTATATTTATTTATTTTTGGTTTACTAACAAAATCGTAAGGTTAAGATACATAAATGACTAGAACAACAAATTAAAATCAAAGGTTCAAAGTGGCGCCCTTCCTCTTCAATGCATAAATTACTTCTTCTTAAAAAATTCCGACGAATTCTATGGAATATTCCTTCCTTTTGCTTAATTACCTCGCAATTAGCAACAATTCTTTCTCTTAGCTCTTCGACGCTATTCACAAGTGTCCTGTATAGGTACAAGCGTCTTCAGATAGCCCCGAAAAAAGAAATCCACTGGGTTTAAGTCAGGGGATCTAGGGGTCCATTGTACAAAACCACCGCCTCCTATCCACCTTTCAGGAAAAGTTTCATTTAAGAATTGTCTAACCGCTCACTATAAGGGCATGTTTCCAAAGCATGCTATGTTTTTAGATTTATCGAAACAAAAGTTGTATACCTATTTAATGTCAAAATGTAGGAGAATAAAAATATTCAGTCAAAATGCGCATACAGTACATCGCAAAAAAGTTGCAACGGTGGTCAAATTTGTATTCCTCATAACGAGGTTTCGTCAAAATATTATGAGCGTGGCAAAAGGTATTGCAAAAAACTGCAAAATAGCTACAATTAACCCCTAAATTTTTTGCTCATCATTTCCGAACACCCTGTATATATTATATACTTCTTTGCTGTATGCAATTTTGTATGTATTTATAAAAGTTTTGTTTCTTTAACATTTTCAAGAACAGGTTCTCTGGATTTCTTTATCGGCAAGCTATAGCACCTAACTTATTTTGAAAATGAAAATGTTTATACTATCTGCAGGACGCGATTAGTAACATTTTGGTAAACTTTTTTTTAGAGGGATTTAGCTTCTTATACAACTTTATATTTTGGAATCTCATATAGTGCATTTTTCAGAAATACATGGTTAATATTTCAATGTTTTATAGGGTTTGGTCGATGTTAATGAATATATAAAGGGATTCGGTGTTCATGACCATCCAGTATCTCCGTTAAGCTATGAGAAAGGTGAAACCTGTGACGTATGGGTACTACAGCCAGTAGTAGTAGTTGTATTCGGATAATGCATCAGGGTACTTGGAGAGATGTTGTGGCGTCTGTGAGTCGGACGAACATCGAAATATTTTCAGCCACTTCCAAAAAATGTTATCATAAGCGGCCAAATTACGGAAAATATTAAAGTCTCTACAATTACACTACAATTTACACTAAACAACTATAACAATACGAAAGAATTCCCTATAAAATTAAAAAGGTTTGTGTTCAAAAACAAAACAAAGAGAAGAAACCTCCTCCTCCTACTGTAAAATTTAAGGCATGTCGCTTACGATCTTTTGTCAAAGACCTATCGAATTGTTGAAACTTAACGACCAAACATAAAATCTACGATAACATCTTGATTTTTTAGCACACGAAAAGTCAAGGGGTTATTGCGTTTGTTTTATTAACTGTATCGGTCGAAATCGGTGTTGCAAGGTTTTAATGACGATGCAGCATGATGTCAAGTCGCATATTATACAGGGTGTCCCAGAATATGTGGGCAATCTCCCGGGTTCAGATAAAACACTTAAAAATAACACGAGAAGTACCTATCAATTTTTCTTCCTACGGCCTGACCTACGGAGATACGGGCCCATAACGGACGTCCCTGGAAATCGCTGTTTTTTAAATAATTTTTTAGTATAATGGTTACTAGATGAGTCTCCATAAAATTCGCCCTTTTAACTGGCTTATTTAGTTTGCCACGGACGGACTACACGTAACACAAAAATGCTTTTTTCTTGTACACCTTGTATGATGAAGGAACGACAATAATATTTTTAGATGCTCTAAACCTTAAGCTGAAAAAAGGTACTACTCTTGATCAATGTCGATAAAATGAACTGTTGTCCAAAAAAACATATTTTTGTTCAATATGATTTATATTCAGTATACGTAAATTCCATTACTAAGTCAGTAACTAATAAGGACAAAAACCGCAAATTTCAAGACACTAGGTACCATAAACTGACACTTTCGAAAACAGTTCATTTTATCGACATTGATCAAGAGTACTTTTTTTCAGCTTAAGGTTTAGAGTATCTAAAAATATTATTGTCGTTCCTTTTCATCATACAAGGTATGATGATAGATATTCTGGGACACCCTGTATATGCTTAACGCCAGCTGGGTATAAAATTAACATAGGTAAACCTTTAATAAAAAGGCCTATAAAATATTGTAATTTTTTCCCCTACAGAATAAAGTTTTATAAGAAGAAAATCATAGGATTTATTAATTCTCCAAAAATGTATTTATTTTAATTAAAAATTTCCTGGCTTATAATTAGGAAAAATTCTTAACAACCATATTCGAATATCGAAAGTCTCTCTAATATTTGTCTCTCTCGGAGGATCTTTCATTTAAATTATTTTTAGAATTTTTAATTTTAAAGTTGTGATTTTCAACTGTTTTTTAACAGTTGTTGGCCAGTTTGTGTAATTTTTTTTTGTACATACCAAAAATGAACGTTAGTCTTGAAAGCGTGATGTACATACATTTTAGAGATTAAGAAACATATTTTAAATTTAAAGATTTTTTTATAAAGTGATTTTTTTAATATCTAAATCGGATGACAAAGTGGGTGGTTTACTACACATACATATTAAAATTGTTTATAGATTTATTGTTTTCTTTTCAAATTATATAAAAATCCGCTTTGTTCGAGTTTTTTTTTGTAAATAAAAAATATAAATCGTTGTAAAGTACCTACATTTAGGAAGATTTGTTTTTTCAACTTAATATACCCTACTTAAAAATATTTCCAGTATTTTAGTTTTTTCTGTAATGTGTGGGTGGTTCTTAAAATAAAATACAACCTGCACTTTCCGAGATACGTTCAGTTACGTCCCAACTGCCAGAATGGAGAGAAGAGAGAAAGTATTTTATTTTTTATCAAACTTTCAGCCTCTATTCAAAGTGTAATATATACACTTATTTAAAGCACAATCGAAAATTTTGCTTCAACTTTGATGTTATGTATTTTCGAAATTTGTTGGTCGTTTGAGTAGATTTTTTTTAATTGTCGGTTTTTCTTAAAAATATCACTGACTTTATTGGTTTGATTAAAAAAAGTAATAGTATTATACGGGGTGTTGTTTTTTACGAAAATTCAAAGCACCCCGCTACACCGGATTCTTCAATAATCTGGCGGATTTAATAGTACAGTGCAACCTGGAAAATCCGGACTAATTAACACCGCGGCCATCCGGATTACTAAATAATCCGGATTATTGAAGCGAGACAGTTTTTTTATTGAAAACCGAAACATTTAATACAAAACAACTAGAAAATAGTCACATAAACAAAAATTATTTAAAACAGAAGCATACGTATTCAATTTTATTTTATTGTGTGAAGTAATTTGTAATTTTTGTTTGCTTGAATTACCGAGTACGATCAAATCCTGATCATAAAGTACACAATGCAGTTGAAATGTTTGGCCGGATTATTGAAGAATCCGGTGTAACGAAGGTTCGGATTATTGAAGCGAGTTTTTATTGAAAAACGAAATATTTAATATAAATCAACTAGAAAATAGTACATAACAAAAATTATTTAAAACAGAAGCATACTTATTAAACTTTATATTATTTTGTGAAGTAATTTGTAATTTTTGTTTGCTTGAATTACCGAGTACTATCAAATCCTGATCATAAAGTACACAATGCAGTTGAAATGTTTGGCCGGATTATTGAAGAATCCGGTGTAACGAAGGTTCGGATTATCGAGGTTGCACTGTACTTAGTAATTCCAGCAAACAAAAATTACAAATTACTTCACAAAATAATATAAAATTTAATAAGTATGCTTCTGTTTTAATTATTTTTTGTTTATGCACTATTTTCAAGTTATTTTGTAATAAATGTTTCGGTTTTCAATAAAAAAACTGTCTCGCTTCAATAATCCGGATTATTTACTAATTCGGATGACCGCGGTTTTAATTAGTCCGGATTATCGAGGTTGCAGTGTACTAGGTATTGCAAGTTATTGCAGATACAGCAATATGAAAATCTTTTATGTTTCCATTACATTTTCTTCTTTGATTTGTTTGTTTATCTCTATTATTTCGTTGCACAATGCAGATGCACAATTTTTATTAATTTGAAGTACATTTTTCAGTTAAAACTTGCTTTAATTATCGCAACAACAATAAGTTCAATGGGACTTAGGTCGGGGCTTTTACCTAAAAAATCTATGACATCCGGTATAATATTAAAGTTACTTTTTGAACCAAAACAATAAAGGCAGTGGCAGCGATATACTTAAGGAAAATACCTACAATTGAAAAAGAAATTCTTTAAAACGATCAACAAGTTTGGAAAATATATAACGTCAAAGTTGAGGTGAATCTTTAGTTGCGCAGTGTATCTGCCGTTATAGTAAAATACCAATTCGAATAAAAGTAATTGAAAAACTTATTGTACCCTTATTTTAAAACGTTTTAAGAACCGCCTTACGCAACCTTCCTTGTATTTTTTTTGTAAATCTGCCAAAAGACTGTTACTTTATGTATCACCTACGATTTGAGTTACTTAAAGTTTCGTAACTTAAACATTTAATTTATTAAGCAATTGTAATTTATAATCTTAGTATTCTATCATGTGTAGCAATATTATAGAAATATAAACTTTAAACTTGTATCAAAATTTTTTTTAATTAACGAAATTTTTGTATTTTTTAAAAATCGCATACAATCATCAACGGCTCGAAAGGAATCAGTCATTTTGTGGGGATGTTATATCGTAAATGTTTTTTTTGTTAGGAAGCTTAAAGCTCATATGTTATTAGTTTCAGTTTTTTAAGGATTCAGAATGAATTTCTGGATGATATTACAGATGTTTTATATAGGGTGTTTCCTAACCTCTCTGCAAAAAAAATTAAGGAGGTGAATCCTCACCTTATTTTAAGACGAAAATGTGGTATAAAAGTTTTTCGCATGCTGCCTCGTTTTCGAAATACAGGGTGTTAAAAAAATATTGTATTTTTCATTTTATTAATTAACACCAATGATTTGATAATCCATATGGTTTAAAAACTTGAATAATAAACTCATATGTACAAAAGACAAATAAATTGCTGCAAATGTCCTCCATGAGCTAGTAAACAGTTATGTACACGACGTGCTAAATTGTCTCTTACGTGTTGGAAAATTTCGAGATTGGCGCTAATCGTATAAAAAATGATTTTGAGCCATTTCTTGATTGGTAAACTCAGCCATTATGAAAAGCATGTAATGTAATACAAATAAATTCAAAAACAATTCAAAAGGATATTATTTGAAAGATGTTAAACAGGAGACAAATGTCACGGAGGAAACAAATGTGGTTGCCATGTAACGAAACAAAGCCAACTCTTATAATTTGACGATAAAAATACGAAAATAACTAAAAAATTAAGGTACTCTTTCACCCACCCAGATCCCCGCAAATGAATTAATTGTAAAATTTAAAAGTGCTCTAATCCTTTATGTTTAACAAATATCATTAGAATATCGTTTGGCATAAAAATACGATATTTTTTTAACACCGTGTATTTCGAAAACGAAGCGATATGCGAAAAACTTTTATACCACATTTTCGTCTTAAAATAAGGTGACTTTCTTCATTTTTCAGAGATGTTAGGAAGCATAAATAATTAAATATTCGTTAAATAATGAAATCGAGGTTGAAACTCATCGATGATAAATATTAACTGTCTAATAGACGTAACAGTTGATGCAAAAAAAATTATGGATGTATTATTGATCCACAACAACAACGCTACAATATTACTGATTCTTTACAGTATAGCAACACACTTATCTGAAAAGTGTGTTTTACAGGCAGATGAAAGATTATTTGATCTGATATTCTCAGGGTATTCCGTATTTATATTCCTGCCTATTTTATTTTATTCTTGTTTTGGCCTCAATTTGTGACAAAAAAATAATGTTTTTTGTTTATAATATTACCTGTGTTCGTATTGTTGTAAATAGGGATACGACATCATTAAAAAAGTTAAAGTGAGACTTGTTGTTTTAATTTTTAAAATTACAATTCCTATTAAAAATACTCACAGATTTTTTTAACAAGATTTAAATCACAATTTATTGTTTGGGAGTCGGCACGCCTCACGGCGAGTTGCGGCACTAAAGCTTCAAGCACACTATTATCAGGTCACGTGAATTCACGTGTTGTCATATCGGCAGAATAGCACATGCTGCCACGGCTTAGAAACAGACTACGTACACTGCAGATCATTTTTATTACATATTTTGTGTTTGTCAAGATCGCAAGTGAATTTTGTAGCCTTGTAGCGTTAAACTCTGACACAGTGTTATTACGCATGCCGAATATGTAAATTTGCGGAAATAAAATTGTGCTGTCAAGTATGACTTGCCGTGAGCTGCATGTGGTGACTATAGTGTACTTCTAAACCTATTTATAAGCATGCATAAACCGCCTTGCAGATATTTCGGGTATGCCGTGACATTGCGTGATAGCATGTGATCTCACGTGACGTGATAATAGTGTGTTTGCGGCTTAAATGGCAACGTTATACTCGCTGATAGCTTTTGTTTATGGGACTGGTTCAAAAATGAAGCTTACAAAGTAAGAGTTGATACTCGAGATGAACTAATAAGTCGACGTATTAGAAATACTTCAGGCGATATTAAAGAAAGACATGAAGTAAATCAGGAGAGCAACAGGCCCCGTCATAGACGAAGCAGAAACTATTTAGAGGTCAATAGATATTTTTGAACATTTTTTTAAATGAACACTGATTTTTTTTTTTTTTTTTTTTATGGTCAAACACAAGCACTACAGGAAAAATCCTTTAGGGCACTCTGGGAGTGGTGCGTGTGCGCAAAATGCGATTCACGTTGGTTTTGAATCGTTGGAGGTTATATTCGTTGGGAAAGACGACCTCGGGAAGATCGTTCCACAATGATGAAGTCCTCCAGATGAAAGAGTTCTTAAATAATGAAGTTCGAGGAGTACTAAGCTTAACCACATATGGATGGGCGGCAGTGGTTCGTCGTGTATTTCTGATATTCGCCGCTCTGGGCGGAATTAAGAGGGCAAGGTCAGCCGAGCACTTTCCATGAAAATATCTGTAAAAGAGAGTCAAATCACCAACTTGCCTTCGATGTTCTAGGCTGTCGAGGTTCTTCGTCAGCTCGTGGTCTCCGATCAGACGAAGTATACAATACACTCCTGGAGTTTGGCCCATTCCTTCCATCTTCCCCTGTATAATACTGAAACAGCATAATTTAAATACGTTAGTTCTGCAATGCAATCTTCACGACTTATTACTAAAAGCAGGACATATACAGCTGCAGGGTCTGAAGGGAAGTACCTATACTATTTTTTACTCTTGTACACAACAACTATCGCCATCTTCTGAACAGCCATTTCGAACAGCGAGTTCGATTGATTTGCTTCGCAGGAATACATCCTGCTGCAGTGAAATCGTGCTGCCAGCTACTGGATTTATATGAAAATTAAGAGGGCAACCGGCAATCTAACGGGTTATAGAAATATCCACCATTTGAAATCCATGTAGTAAATTTAGTGAATTTTTTGTAATTATCTGCTTTCCTGCAAACCACTATTGCCACCTAGTAATACGCTTCTTAAATAGTCATACGAGTACGATAAGCTCGATTTGCAGGAATACATCGTGTTTGAGCAAGTTCATGCTGCCAGCTGCAGGATTTTTAGAACAACAAATCGTCAATCGCGCGGGTTGTAGAAAATCAGGCGCTCATTTCAATTGATATTTGATTCCCCTACGATTTTTACTCGCCTGCTGTCTCCTGCAAACTACTATTATTGCCACCTAGTAGTGCATCTCTTAAACAGTCATTTTAAATCGATTCGCTCGCTATGGAATTTTTCCTGCTGTAGCTTAAAAGTGCTGCCAGCTATAGGATTTTTTAATAAGTATAGCGCGCAATCGCGCGGGTTGTAGAAATATCAGGCGCGCAAACAGCACTGCCGTTTCAAACTTTGAGTTTGAAATCAGTGAATCTTCTAAATGCGGATGATAGCTTTCGGGCGCTCGTAACCGGGTTCGGTGTACGTAAACAATTTTTGTCACATGCGCTTAATATTTGAATAATAAAATGATTATTGACATTGAACAAGAGTAAATTGGATTTGTTACCAAGTGCACTTGTGATTTTTAGGGATGTTTGTTTAGAACTTTGCCGGACGAGGTGGGTACAATGTTTTAAAAAAAATTTCACGTTATGCGAAAATCTCCCACCAGCCTGTATTTTTTATTTGATGTATAACGTGTTAATGCCAATGTAAACATATCACGTATTCCAAATCCGCGTTAATTTACAAGTATAAAATTTTAGATAAAATTATTGTTTATCCCAAAGAATGAGAAAACGCTCGACTTTTAATTAATTTACTATACTGATTAAATATTTAATTAAAATTTAAATTAAATATTCGAGTTGCTTAATTAGTATACAATAAATTATAACTTATAATATACTGCGATTCGATATGGTTAAAAGTCATAATTTATATTATTTTCAAATTTTGACATGAAAAAAACAGCAAAAACTAAACACGATTAAAAAACCTGAAAAAATATCTAAAAACTAAGAACGAAAAATCAATTAAGGTGTTGTTGATTTTGGAAGCGAAATAAAAAAAATTTAATGTAATATTTATTAGGTAGCTGTACAGGGTTATCAATTTAGTTTGTTCCGCTTTTAAGAGCCTGTAACTTTTTTGTATTTTGAGTTAGCGCGTTCATTCAAAAAACAAGATGTAGCATTTTTAGCCAAGTTTTTATGAGTGTTGTCAAAAATGACAGTAGGTGTCATATGTCACATTGAAAAGCAATTATTATTATTTTTTAAATGGGACACTCTATATATGAGAAGCAGATTAGATGGCGTCTTTTTTCCGATCTCAAAAATATAACGCACATATGCATTAATTTCTTTTCTTCATTCCATTAAACATTGACAAAAATATGTAAAAATATATTATTGTTAAAAAGCATCAAGATAGCTATGCAATTGTTTTGGTTGCTATCTTTATTTATATTTCAGTCTCATTCTCAGAATTTTGCAGAAAAGTTATTTTGTATGTAAAAACCAACCAATATGAGATATTATTATTCAGTGAGGGAAAGGTGTTTTATGTTTGAACAAACCCGGTACTATAAAATGGCCGCCGAACACCCTGTGATTTTTTCTTTTGGGGTTATATTAAAAATATATAATACACCGTGTTATTCGTTGAATGAACTGTATATTAGAATTGAAAACGCCATCGTTCAGATTCAAACTAATAGAGAAGGTTTATTAAAAATTAATAGTCACATTGTAAAAGTGTTTCGTAAACGTATCGAACATGGAGATGGTATAGATTATGAAATAATTAAGGATTAAACGACTTATGTGGGGGGCCCTAATGATGTGGGGGCCCCAGGTCTGAGCCCAGTAAAAATTCAGTATTGATCACAGACCATATTCAGAAATTATGTCATGACACTAGCACAAAACCATCCCAAGCTATATAAATATTGTTGTTGGTCTCTTGATCTATCGAACAAGTTACACTATTAATTTGTTAAATATTTACTTTTTGTCAAGAATTCTTCCTATAAGGTTTATACCAAATTTTTAAATATTCCCTTTCTAATTTTATATCAGGTTGTCATCTTAGGGTTGGTTTGAATTTCGACCAACCACTAAAAGAAATAATTTAAAAATCTGTTAATGTCTTAATGTTACATACATAATACATAAAAGTAACATACAAACATAGCATGATTGGTTTGTTATGAGTATGAGATCGCCTCTTCAATCTTTAAACATCTACAGGGTGATCTAGGAGGACGTGTCCCATTGAAGTATAATTATTATATAATTCTAGTTATTAAATTAATGTTTTAAACTTTTGTTATTTCTAGCTATACCAATAATAATAAAATTGTTTTTCTTCTACTCACTTGAAGAAAAGAATGCATATGTGTGTTATATTTTTGAGATGGGAAGAAAAGGCGCCATCTAATGCGCTTCTAATATACAGGGTGTTATGGAAATGACGTATTACATTTAAATGGGTGACTCCTCGGGTGTCCTAAAGAAGCGCTACATATTTTATTTTTTTTAAATCGGCCGTTTTAAAACTGGGGTAATAAACACTCTTACTCACAGGTCAGTCGAGGCTGCTGTACAACATTTCACCCAGAGCCAATGGCAATGTTGCCAAACTTAATGTAAAACTGAAATTCCATATAAAATTATAAAAATAAACTATTTTCTACCTACTTGTATTTATCCTTAGACCTAAAGAGCGAGGAAATCAGTTTTTTTTTTCTTTTTCATGGGAACACTCCTGGAAACACTTTATGAACACACAGTAATAGTGAAACAGAACCAATAGTTAGCTTTTGAATATACAATAATACAGATTATACTACAGATTATTAGATTTTATTATACGCAAGAAATTTGACGTCCAGAAGAAACGCGTCAATAAAAACAATATTCAAAGATTATTTAATCTTATGTACGGGCAAGATACACGCGTAAACCGAAAAAACAGAGCGGATCGCTGAGAGTGTGTTGGTGATCGAATAGACACAACGTATCCGGCCGCTGGTTGGTCTTGTAGTAACAGACGCACGCGTTCGGCGCTATATGAAACTACTTCGCTCAGCCGATGTAAGGCGTCAAGAAGTCATTAGCGTTTGACCTAGTGACGTACGTGGCTATTACTATGCTATATGTTTTTTGGGTTGTTTAAAACATAGTCCGTCGTAAATGTTCTTCAACTAATTGTACAAAAAGGTATTACAGGATGGAAAAGTGTTTAAATTATTTTATTTTGTCTAAAGAGTTTTATGTGTACATATGACAACACCGGCCAGAATTCCTTGATTGATTACATGTATCGCAGTGCCACACAGGTGTTTTTCTGGTTTGACGTCAGGTCACACATTTATGGCTATTTTTCTTCAATTTGTCTTTATCTCAGGAATTGCAGGTTTAAATATAATACGTCATTTCCAGAATACCCTGTATAGAGTGTCCCATTTGAAAGAAAATAATAATTGTTTTTCGGTGTGATATATGACATCTATTTTCATTTTTGACAAAACTCATAAAAACTTGGCTAAAAATGCTACATCTTGTTTTTTGAATGAACGCGCTCAAAACTCAAAATACAAAAAAGTTGCAGGCTCTTAAAAGTGGGACAAACTAAATTGATAACCCTGTACATTTTAACATAAAAGCTTGTAATTAATATTTTCTCAGCAGTCACGTAACTAGACCTTAATTCTTGAAGGGGCACCTCACAATATTGAAAGTGGACACCACAGGGTATCCCTATGCCACAAATTAACCTAATTTCTAATTTCTCGACAAAAAGTCATTCTCTATAAAAATTTTTGCTTGTAAGAAAGTTAAGTTTTGTTATTAGAAAATTTAGTTTTCGTATACATGGACGTCAAAATATTAAAAAATATTGATTTTTTTATAAGAAGAGAGAACCAAGTCGAATTTAACGCTAAAAAAAACACGCAGGAGCAGTTTTCTCTAAAAAGGTTAACATTACAGAACCGGATATAGTCAAGGACGGGCGCGCAATCCCACTGACTACATCTATTAATTTGCTGGGCATCAATCTGGGAGGAAATATGTCTTGGCATAACTACGTTGTGGCAATCGCCAAGATAGCTTCTTAGAAACTTGGTGTACTCTTCCAAACCAGAGAGTTGTACACACCTCAACAACTTTTGACACTATACAAATTCGAATCACTAGAGTACTGCTCTCATGTCTGGAGCTCTGCACCCAAACATACTCTTCGGCTACTGGATTCCATCGAAAGGAGGGCCATTCGTGTGATTGCACACCACGACAGTCCAGAACATCGAAGACTGGTTGGGAATTTGACTCTCTTTTACAGATATTTTTATGGAAAGTGCTCGGCTGACCTTGCCCTATTAATTCCGCCCAGAGCGGCGACTAGCAGAAATACATGACGAACCACTGCCGCCCATCCATATGTGGTTAAGCTTAGTACTCCTCAAACTTCTTTATTTAAGAATTCTTTCATCTGGAGGACTTCATCCTTATGTAACGACCTTCCCGAGGTCGTTTTCCCAACGAACCCACTCCCAGAGTGCCCTAAAGGATTTTTCCTATAGTGCTTGTGTTTAAAAATAAGTGTTTAAAAACCAAGATTTTCAATCTCACCCTGTAGATTAAAAACTAAGAGAGTCAACCCGAACCAGCCCGTACAACTTTGACACCTGAATTTTTCGTTTTGCTAAAAAGTGGGATATACTAAAGTGATAACCGCAACATTCTGTCTTTGACAAAAACTCTACTGCTCCCAAAAAGTGCCGAAAATGGGACAGCCTGTACATCTTCTGTATCAACAAAACATGTGTTTAACAGGAAGCTAAATAACTGGCGAAATATTTATTTTACAAAGTCACAATTCTTTTGGTTTTATTCGGTTTTGCACCAAAACATTGATTTTGTCCCTAATTTTCATAAGGATTTACTTTGCTTTGTACGAACGATACAAGTTTATACGATGTATTTTAACAAGCTGAATGGATGTATCCGCAGGTTAGTCTTCCATATAAAAATGTATTGGGTTTTGCTTCAAAGCTCCTCAATAAGAGTCCTTACACACGACAATATGTTATACGTAATTTTCTGGGTATACTTCAAAATATACAATAACTGCAATTTCCATGGCCTCACGTATTATAAAACTATCTTTTGCTCTCGACTATGCACAAAATCCTCTTATTGCCTCTAAATTTCCGATAGAGTATCCAAAAATATCGCTCATTCGGTCGAATCCGAAGTGGATTTAATTCAGCCTATTATTCTCTAGCTCTCAAAGAGGATTTTCTTCACACTATATAAAAGTCTCTAACATATTATCACACTTTTCTGCATGGATGGAAAATTAACTGACACTTAATAGTATATTACATAACGAGTGTTGAAAGTGGTATATTTCGAACGAGGAGGTATTTAGGCATCCGGCGAATTTCAGAAAATCACTTCGCAATCACACAAGTAAATGTAAAGAATTTTATGACCACTAATACAATGCCCAATTAGTTGAACATTTTAGCTTACTTTCCTGGTTGTAAAAAAATAATAGCTTTTCTCTTATTTGCTTACGCTAACTTTCATGTACTGTGTACATAGTTCTGATTTTTTAATTAGATTAATTAAAAAAACAAAATTAAATCTTTCGATACTTTTATAGTAATTGTTAGTGCTATCAAAAAAGTAATGTACGTGTCAAGTACTCTTTTTGGGTCAAACTTAAAATGGTAAAATCAAAATTTGAAAATTTTCGCTTGCTTATGAGATACGGGGGAAAATCAAAAACTTGTCAATTTCAAAATTACCCTACATTTTCTTAGTTAAAAGAGATATAGAAAAACGTTTTATACAGAAGTTTCTTTATAATGATTCCTGAATAATCTGCCGTCTTCAGAGTAAGTATACGGGGTTAAGTAAAAAAGTTATCGGACCTACCCTCAATTATTTAAATGGAACACAATGTATATTTTACTCTAAAATCATAGCATTATAAATTCTCTTTTCAAATATATAACACACCATGGATGATATTGGTTTCCTAGGCGATTTATAGCAATTTTATTCACAATCAATAATTTACTGAGGCAGTCTCAAGTCTCACAAGAGGTCAGCGCATTGTAGGAGGTGTTGTCATATTGCAACACAGAATTGTAACCGCACGTGTTCAGTTTTTGACAACAAGACGTCTTGAACCAACGTTATCACTTCTTCTCAAACTTTTTAGAAAAGGAAAACTACAATTTTAAGGTACATACTCCTTCGATCTTATTTTAAAATAAATTAAATTCCATAAAAAAATAAAACACAGAAAGTATGTTTTGCAACAGAACCAACAGTAGATAATGTCACATAAATTTGTTATATATATATATTAATAAATATATTATTATGAATTATTTCAAAATAGAAAAAAAATCGGGTAATGCTACAACTAACACGTTTAAAATTCGTATACATCAAGCACGTGGAACCCTCGGCAACGTCGTTCCAACACCGAGTATCGAAACATCCTGAAGCAACGATGCTGAAGGGTAAACATATCATCATCGCACGCGGCGGTTATCCAAGCAAAGGCGAGACACGCGGTTTTAGGAGACCCAAGGACTCGCCCATTTAAATATAATAAGTCATTTCCATAATACACTGTTCATATGAAGTTTTCTTCATAAAATTACCTATGATGACTGTGACATATTAGCACGTATGTATGGAATACCCTGTATGAAAGCATCATAATTATAATTTTCGCTGCCGATCCTATCGGCTTATTTTCTGAATTTGAATTCATTTAAAAAAATATATACTTTGGAGGCCTTGGGAATATATAAGAATTGAATGCTTTCCATTTACAAATTGTTAAAATTTTGGATGTTTCTAATTTAAAGAAAAAAAATTTAATATTTTTCAGTATCGACAATTCAATAGCCCGCGGGTTTTGGTTCGACGGGGGACAGATACATCTGGTTTTTCATGTATTTATATTAGGATTTTTATTTATAAAAAAAATTCCTTACGGGCTTGTTCTCACAATGACGTCAATCAACTGTAGAGCTATCCCAAATATTTAAGTGAGTGCATGCTATTTATATGTATTTTTTAATTCGTCCCCAATATAGAAAGTGAACGTGAACGTTATTTTCAATAAAGTTTAATAAATAAATCGCCTAGGAAACCAATATCATCCATGGTGTGTTATATATTTAAGAAAGAGAATTTAAAATGCTATCTTTTAAGATTAAAATATACATGGTGTTCCATTTAAAAAAAATGAGGTTAGGTGCGATAACTTTTTTACCTGATCCCGTATACTTATTCTGAAAACGGCAGATTATCCAACAATCATTTTAAAGAAACTTCTGTATAAAATATTTTTGTATCTCTTTCAATTAAGAAAATATAGGGTAATTTTGAAATTGTCTATTTTTTGATTTTACCACGTATCTCTTAGCAAGCGAAAATTTTCAAATTTTGATTTTACCATTTTAAGTTTGACCCAAAAAGGGCACATGGCACCTACATTACTTTTTGATAGCACTAAGAATTAGGGAGACACCCTATAAAAGTGTGGAAGATGGGACACCCTGTACATAGGTACTGTACATAGTATAGTTGATCTATACGGATAAAAATTGATTGATTGCTTGAAAAAAAATTTCTAAAGTGTTTCTTCTTGATTTTATAAATAAAATGAAGTTGATTATTTTAAAATATGTTGAGTTTAATGGTTTAAATAAACTCATGGACAAAATTAACGCAACATCGTAAATTTCCCATATTTTGGATGTTATTTTTTTTCTGAATTTATGATCCGATTTGAATGATTTTTTTTGCATTGTAGGTTGGTTCCTTGACAATGTCATAGTTTTCACTGTTTATGATAAAAATTTTATTTTTTACTGGGTGTATTAAAAATGCTATGTTTTTTTCGGAAAATTCGTATTACCCTGTGGAGTATATTAGCAACCGAAGCATATTGCAGTTGACATTAAACGGTAGGTCCATCTTTCCCCAACATTTTCTTTTTTAGTTTACTTCATTATCTCTGTTATTAAAGGAGATACGCCGTGTTATAGCGTAACATGTTGTTATAGACTTTAATATTCAACACATTCATTGTTAAATGTTTTCAAGTAGGTTTCAAGATTAAAATAATCGTCGGGTAACTGGGCATACGAAACGAACGTTTAATAAGCAGTTTCCGAACAGTTTTTATCAGTATGGCGAATTTTATTTGACCTTTGTAACTTTAAAACACAACATCTGCTGACACATCGCTTGCAATGTCAGAAAAAGTCCATAGTCTACTCGAAAACATTTATCAATGAATGTGTTGAATATTAAAGTCTATAAAACGGTGTATCTCCTTTAATAACAGAGATAATGAAGTAAACCAAAAAAGAAAATGTTGGGGAAAGATGGACCTACCGTTTAATGTTAACTGCAATATGTTTCGGTTGCTAATATACTCCACAGGGTGA
The DNA here is from genome assembly GCA_963991005.1 of Barypeithes pellucidus. Lineage (NCBI taxonomy): Eukaryota > Metazoa > Arthropoda > Insecta > Coleoptera > Curculionidae > Barypeithes > Barypeithes pellucidus. The sequence continues at coordinate 94,274,733 of OZ022556.1, forward strand.
TGCGAACTTTCGGAAAAAAACATAGCATTATTAGTACACCCAGTATAAATCGAAAATTAAACTTTTATTTCAAACAGCGAAAACTATGACATTGTCAAGGAATCAACCTACAATGCAAAAAAATCATGCAAATCGAATCTTAAATTAAGAAAAAAAAATAGCATAAAAAATATGGCAAATTTATGATGTTGCGTTAATTTTGTCCAGGAGTTTATTATTTGTTTTTAAGAAGTAACAAGAAAATAAGTTTATAAACTTTAGTGAAATTAAAAATGTGTAAAAATTAGAATAATTTCTGATTATTTTCTTAAAAAATGTGCGAAGTGATTGTCATTTACTTCCAAACAATTATGTATCCTTTTCATCATACTAGTGATCAAAATTGATTGCAATTTTTTTTTAGATGTCGATTTCTGTTGGAACCCAAGTGTCCCGTTAAAAATTGGGCAGCAAGGCGGCAATTTACGTTGTCGACCTTTCTTTTTTTAAATGTCGATTTATATGGGGCCCAACTTTAAACAAAGAATAGAAAAGAGTGAAAAATACATCATCAGTCATCACCATGTCATCCTTATTCACACCTATGATGCTCCGAATCTAAACATTTTTGTAAAATAAGATTTCCTTCAAATCGCCGGTGCAATTGATCTGTTTTCTATTTTATAAAAATAATGTAAAGTGGAAAAAGTGGTTTCTATTTTTAAAATAAAAATGCCATTTGCCAAAAGCATCTAAATTATGCCGACCTTTCCTATGCGTTCCAATTTTACATCGAACATTTTTCAGATGAGTAGAACACGGTCAAAATATTTTCTGTTTATATACACCTACAATTTTATGATGAATTTATGTAGTCGAAAACGCCAAAAAATTTTCTTTTGATTTACATTAAACAGATGTATTTATTTTGTTTATTTTAGAATCATAAACTGTTTCGATAAATGCTTACTGTAATGGCAGATTGGAGATAAAAGAAAATTACTTAAAAAAATTAAATTACATTTTCTCGAAACAAATTTAGATTTAATAATTAATTAATTAAGTGTTTAATTAAGCCTCGTAACTACAATAACTGAACTAAATACCTACGTATGTTTTAAAGATATATTTCATTTCAAAGAAGGGAAGAGTTTCTTAGAGACGGGAGAGTATTCGGCCACAATAGTATATTAAGATACAAGTTTCATAAGACATTATCTTAGAGCACGCGTTTAATTCAGAAAACGAGCCGCGAAGCGGGGAGTTTTCTAAAGTACAAGTGCTCTAATTGTCTTATGAACCGTGTATTTTATAATACTTTTTCTCTTTGGGTCTTTAAAGTCGGAAAATCTTTAAAAATATAGTAGATTTTTTCCATATGAATTACTATTTTTTTTTTAGGTTGTCAATACTTTTACAATTTAATAAAATGTTACAAGTATTAAATATGCCATGATAGAAACAATTGAACACAACAAAGCTTCTTTCCATCCGTCATAATTAAAAATAAATATACAGGGTATTATGGAAATGACGTATTATATTTAAACCGGTAATTCCTGAGATGAAAACAAATTGAAGAAAAATATCCAAAAATGGCGCTTTAATTTAATATGCCCTGTACATGACCTTATGTCAAACCAAAAATTACCACCTGGTGCCCCTGTCAGGAAGATAAACAAAAGAACATATGGCGAAAAACATGAGTGAATCTTGAACAGTGTTGTCATATCTTCAGGGTAAACTCTTAGAAAATCAACAACCGTTTGACAGATTTCAAGTTGTTTATTTTTCAGGGTACATTATCATAAACTTAGTTTATAATGGTCCGGTATGTTCTCACTTGTTCAATTCGAACGACACCCGTCGGATCTGAACAACTAAAATGCCACTTTACCCTTTAGAAGAAAAAAATGCAATTTTATTTACCTTTTCGGCCTTATTTAAAACCAACTTAATTTATTAAAAACACCAGGTATCCGAACAAAAACTGTCACAAAACACAGTCCCATAAACTCACATCGCGCATCTCATGAACACATCTAAGTATCATTCATTCTGAATTAGTATTTTAAAGTGCTACCGTGTAGACAAAAATACGCCCTTATTGTATAAGATTTTATCAGCTGGTAGTCTGGGAAATAATATAATTCTTTCATACTCGACATCTAAAAATGTATTCGACATCTAAAAATGTTGAAACTAACCTTTGAACCTGTTCCTGTCTTCACGTGTCTGTTGTCTATCTAAAAATACAGCGTTGCCACTTTCGATGCTTTATATTGATAAACTGCATAATTTCCTTCTATAATATTACTTTCCTGTATAATTATAGTCTTGGAAATAGCAACCGCGCTGGCTCTAGTAGCGGAGAGTTCTCGGAAAGAAAGTTCAAGGTGGACTAGACCATTTATTTCAAAGGGTAGTTCCTGTTAATTGTTAACATAATTGTTTCATATTATCTTTAGTAAAGGGTTAATGGCCCATAGAAATGAACGATTTTATTATTTCTATTGCGGAATGATTAAATGCTCTTGTTCTATGTATGCGGTAGTGTTATTTTAAAGTGTAATTATGCGTTAGTGTTTAATGTGTAATCTGATAATAGGTGCAAATCATCAAAAAAACTAGTTTGAAACTCGTGAGTGTCTGTGTGTGTTCTTTAAGTGATTTAGTGTAATTTGTTCTGTTTCACTGTGTTTTTTTCTTTCGACTTTATGCCGGTTATATTCCGAGATTAGAAATAGGAGGCGGAATGAGGTTTAGTGGTAAGCTTATTATGCACTCCCACACTATCATCAGGACACGTAATGAACATAAAATTTTTCCCATAGAAAAAAGAACTGAAGGTGTCCGTCTCCTGGATTCCTTAAGCGTCCTGGATTTAGTAAGCTAAATATTTATTTTTATAAGAAACTAAAGTTTTACACTTTTAAACAGTTTGGCGACATTGTGCCTGAAAATCTGTTGATTATACATCTTGGCAATGTAATATGATCATATATGAATGTTCCGAAGAGTGACACCACAGGAGTGACCCATTTAAATATAATACGTCATTTCCATAACACCCTGTATTATTAAAGTTAATATAAATAAGTAAGGAAGTAAGTTGTACTCCGTCAGAATATAAGAACACAATATTGTGTCGACACAGAATCTGACAGGAATAAAATGTCTATAGTAACTATAAATATGTATACCTATATAAAGTAATATGTATAATACTATATTGAATTAAAAATAAAAATAGTACTTTATTGAATAAAACTTTAGAAATAGAGCATAAACTGGAAGATATTTCTATTATTTTTAGGTTATGTTGTTTTATAGTTGTGACTAGAAATTAGTTGACGGACATCGTCAGCATGTTATATATTTCCGAGTATAGGTATTTCAGATAAATATCTAGTAAAAATGATCTATTTACAAGGTTAAAGGTTAGTATTTTAAAGATTTCTATAAAAAATTTTGTCGAATCCATAATCCCTGGAAAACTAATTTCAACGAAATCGAGATAACCCTAAACTCTACCCTACAAACCCTAAAATTCGAACCCTACTTGCTGCCAACATAAAAATATAAAATTTCAGTTTCATAAAATGGCAGGTTATTCAATTTTTTTGCATTTCATGATGTAGCTATTATGAACCCCACAGAGAAAAACCCTTTAAGGCACTCTGGGAGTTGTGCATGTGCGCATAAAGCGATTCACGTTGGTTTTGAACGGTTGGAGGTTATACTGTATAACCTATACACGTTGGGAAACACGACCTCGGGAAGATCGTTCCATAAGGATGACGTCCTCCAGACGAAAGAATTCTTAAATAATGAAGTTCGAGGAGTACTAAGCTTAACCACATATGCTGTATATTAATACAAGCCAAATAAAATTTATTGAAATATAAATTCTTAACATTTATGAAAAGAAATGGCAAAAAAAGATACACAACGGCATGTAGTCATACCAGTTTTGTTCGCTACCACACGCCAAAAGCGCTCAGATTTTATGATCATTTCTCAGTTATATAGTTCCGGTACATTTCTACATATTTTATCCGCGCTGTGTGTCTGTTTTACAATTGGTGTCATAATATATTATTGAGATTATAAAATAAGATTTATTTAAAATAGCTAAGCTTTTATACCATTGCAGTGCGTGCTTTTTATTTTATTTTTGATATTCGATTTAATAGGTTTTTACAATACTATGTGGCGTGTTTCAGGAGGAACGCTCACCATCCATATAACTTATTTATTGTTTAAATTACAGAAATAGAATTTGGTTGGTTTGTATGTGATACTATTTTGCATTTTATACCATGACGAACATTTTGTCACTTTAACCGGAAATGACTTCAACTTTGGATTTTTAAATGGAACACCCAGTATATTTTTGGCTACATCGATTCAGAATACCATTCGAAATTCAACGACCCCCCATACGTCAATTTTTGACACTTTAAATCAATTTTTTTCATATTTTTTCATCTGGATTGCTATGAACTGGTTTACTCTTAACAGGATTCCGGAGTAGCTATAAACGAGTTTTCTTCCCAAGCGTTTATTCCTGTTTGGAGAAAAATGTCAAAGGGAAAAATCTTTGTAAATAGAACTAGAACTCGCGGAAAGTCTATATTTTTTTTTATTTCGGAAGATTTTTAGTTCTAATTTTTTTTACTGCTCCATATAGAAAAAAATGATGGACTTTCCTCGAGTTGTTAACAAAGTTTAGACATCTTTCGTAAATTTTTTTTTTATATAGAATAAAATCGGGGAATATGGAATATCATTTTCGTTTTGTTGAATAACTGGAAAAATAATACACTTTTCACTCTGAAATTTGGTAAATGAGAATGTATATAAGTAGCTTATAATCAGTTTTGATTATAAAAACACCGTTTCAGCTGAGAAAAAAGAAGTCAAATTAGTCACTTTTATGTGCTGAACAAAAGTGCAGGATAATATGGAATAGGTATATGGGCTAATATGGGATAGAGTAAAATATAGGAAGAAAGATACGAAAATAAGTTTAATTCTAAATTGACAAAATTTGACAAAAAAACAAACAAACAAACAAATAACTTGTTCTAACTTTAACTAGCTCTACTTGCAAAAATCGCAAACGTACACATCTCTTGTACCAGATGTGCAAGCTTCATGAGCCCATCCGTCGCAAATGATACACTGCACCCACATCTCTCTGCGCTTACTCATTGTAAACTTCTCATCACAGAAAATACATTCCGTGTCATTAACAATTTGCTTGCGACTAACAAAGTTCGACAAGGGGATATCATCATCATCAGAAGAGTCTGCGAGAAAGGATTTAGAAGGAGAATCTGAAGATGACGTTGATGGTGAACGTTGCTTCCCCTTTTTCTTGATAGGATCTTTTAGAGAACTTGGACCAGCTTCATTGGGTATCTTCAGAGAACTTGGACCAGCTTCATTAAGTATCTTTTTGGTAACTTTATCACGCGAAAGATTGATAGACTCCTCTAACTCGTCCTTATTGGGAGTTGAAGTTACCACTTTTGCGCGACAAGATTTTCGTCCCCTAGTGCCAATTTTCTTGGTTAGTTGTGGTATGGGTATGACATCCTTAGGGAGCATGTTTTGTTGTTGACATGCCACTTGTTCCGCATCTGCTGTAACATGACGTTCTTTTTGCTGTTCAGATAGGTAGTCTTCGTCGGTAAAAAAATTCCTCCGAACCGGGTATATGCCAGTTGTACTGAACCCTTTTATGGATCTTTCCGCAGTCTGCACTTTTATATAGGCTCGTCCAAATAACTCGCCCATATCATATTGTGTTATGGCTCTATTATGCGCAGACTCTGATTTCTTCATTGGAAAATGTTTTTAGGGCACCCATTACTGTTTTATCTAGGGGTTGCATTTTGTGTGCAGTGTGCGGTGGCAAGCATAATATTGACACAAAATTCTCCCAGGTTTTTATTATAACATCCAAATCCAAATCCACATGTCTTTTCCAAGAAATGATCAAACCATTTTGTGAAAAGATCAGTCTGAATCCACCCTGAAGGATGAAATGCAAACAATGTTCCTGGAGGCGCTCCCTTCTTCAACTGCTCACTTGAATTTTTCCGGGGAAAAATGATCAATGGCGGTACGAATCCACCTGTAGCATTCATACACAAAACTGCTATTACTAGTAAGCCTCGCTCGGCCGATGTGAATACACCTGTCGTTTGCCCTTCTTTGAAATAACCTGTGGACATTTAGATTGTACGATATACAACCCTGTCTCATCGACATTGTAAATGTTGTCGGGCTTAAAGTAATTTTCTGTCATAAGCTTTTCAAGAAGGTCAAAAAATTCACTGACGCTTTCCTTATTAAAACCGAGAGCTCTGTTCAGAGAAGTTCCAGTTAGTCTTCGGAAACTCAGGGTAGTTTCATGTCTTTTCATAAAAGCGTAAAGCCAGTCTTTTCCTGCGTTTTCGCGTAAAAATGAAAACGGATGTCTCAGATTGTTACGCCGAGCCATCTGAAAAGCCATAGATCGTAAATCTCTTCGAGTTAAACCAAAATACCTCTGATCCATATGCAACAAATATTCTACAAGTTCTTTTTCCAACTCTGTTGTCAAAACAGTTTTTCGGCCCAAAGTAGTGGAGAGGAGAACCATCTTTCTTACACAGACGATGAAGTGGAGCACGAGGGGCGTTATAACGCTTTGCAGCGGACAAGTAGCCCAAAGTTTGGCTTTTAACTGCTTCAATTGCTTGTCGCATATCATCGGCCTGCCACTGCTTTCTTTTCTTTGAAGAGTTTGACGGCATGGTATCTGCAAAAAAGTTATCCCCTAGTATATACCAATGGGTAGGGAAATATGGAATATCCCATAATACCCGAAACATTCTCTGGAGGAAAAAATACCTGTCAAAAATATGTTTTTTTGAAACAATGTACTCACAACAATTTAAAAAAGTAGTTAATCATTAGGATCGACTTACCTGCCAGAATGAGCGATAGTTCTGTACAAATACAACTACTACATAAATTTAAAAATCTCTAGTGAAAAACTTGGTAAACACGTATAATGCGAACTAATAAAACGCAACCGTTGAAACCTGTTGATGTTAATAATGGTTTAGGGTGGGAATGAAGTCAGTTTAGGTATAAAATTGCAGATGTCGCCAGCCACAAAGAAATTAGCAGCTATTCCATATTACCCGGACTATTCCATATTCCCCGATTTTACTCTACCGCTTTCCGCGAAACTCCGTTTTTCAGCGCAAAAAATTAAACAGACCCCAAAGATTAGACCCCGATCACGTGCACTTCCGATTATCGTTGTTTCTGTCGGCGTACCGATTACGGGCGGACGCTCGACGTATTCTTCTACTGCAAGGGAAGATCCAATTCGCCTCGTGCCTTCAAAGCGTGAAACGAACAAGGGTCAAATCGGAGAATTCGAATGACTTCCAATTCTCAATTTAAAACTTAATTTTTCTAAATGGAAACATATTGGCTCACTCGGCAAAAAGATGGAGCCTGGTCGAGTTTAAAAAATAAATTAACTTCAAATTATTATTAAGATCTGCTAAATTGAAATTTTTGGAAATTTGCATATCTGGATTTTATGCGGTACCCCGTATAATTAGATATGTCGGTACTCTACCCAAAACTCTAGAATCTATTTTCTATCAGTTGAAAAGAATTATTAACGTTGGTTTATCATTAACGAAATGACAGCTTATTACTTGACGTGAATTTTTGAATATTCGATAATTAATTATAGCGGTGTATTTATTAAACACTTAAATATTATTAATAATTAATTAGGATGCTCTAGCGAATATTTTCAAATATGTACATCATTCATCCTCCGAAATAGGATATAATACGTTACTTTTTACCCTGGGTAATAGCATCGAGGTATGTCATACAGAAATATGATGAAACCTAGCAACTACAGTGAAACCTCTCTTAGGCGGACACCTACGGGAGCGTCTAAAGGTGTCCGCTTAATAGAGGCGTCCGCCCATGGGAAATTTGTTATTAGGTAATATGTAAAATATTATTACTATGTATATGTATGCACAAATAAACATAACATAACAAAAATACACTAGTTTTAGTTAGGATGTAGTACTAAAAAAATCTAATAACGTCGTTTGACGTGTTTGCGTTTTATACTTGCAATCTAGAAAATGTAATTCTAAGTCTGATAACAATTCCATTGCTGTAGAGTCACCTCTATTCTTTGCATACTCTTATAATTCCTTTACCTTACTAATTACATACTAATACATTTCATGAATGGCTTGTTGATAATTGGTGACATTTGCTTGATTACTGCATTCAACTTCTTCATCAGAGTCGTCAGATAGTGATGTGGTTTCAGTTTGGACTACATAATCGGTAGGAATGGGGTCACTATCATCTTCTAATAGCACATTGCTATCAATGTTAATGAACTCGCTCAAATCATTGTTATCAAATTACAAGCTTCCACAACATCAATATTCTCTTTCAGACTCAAAACGCGACATTTTTGTGTGTTTACGATTTTAACCTTACAACTCACAAATAAACGGCGGACTGCTGTCCGGGAATCACACATAATTTCATTCGGCGAAGTCCTTTCGCGCTGCTACACATACGCGATTGGTTGCCGGTTTGTCTTTTTTTTTGTCCGTTTGGAGGAGGGTTTTCGCACTCTTTGTATGAAAACAGCCTGTCCGCGTCCACCCAAAGTAGAGTCCGGCCAAGAGAGGTTGATTTTCATGGAATTTCATATACCTAGTACCGGATTATGAAAAAAGTCCGCTTAATAGAGATGTCTGCTTATTAGAGGTGTCCGTTATGAGAGGTTTCACTGTAATTAATATTGTTTATGTTGTGTGAAAAGAAATACTTACATTACAGCGTTATCGTCTGTTTTTTAGCAGCCGCGGGCAAAACCACTGTTGCAAACTATGATAAAACAATAAAACAATAAAAAAAAATATATATTTATGTCATTAATTTAAAGTTTTAATTATCGCTCGATGGTACGCTCATGAATACAATTATTTCCATGGTGGAACATCATTTATGCAGATTCTAATAGGTTTTCGAACACTATACTTTTAAAAGAAAATACCAAAATTTAGCAGTAAGGATAGATCAGCAACATGGCCTACAATTGAAGGCCACAAAACATAATATTTATAATGATGCAAAACTAGCATAAGATTTTATTCAATTAGTCGGGCGTTTACTATCGTAACGTAAACATAGTTGTCGAACCAAAATATACTTATGCACTTCAATTTTAATGTTTGTTTAGAAAATAAACAAGAAACTCTCGAAATTGATCGTGATCTGATAGTCTGATTAGTGCAATCAAATAAATGTGCTAAAATTATAAATCTTCCTAGCTTTCTGAACTTGAAGTTACGATTGACGGTGCAGTTCGGCGGTGCCGTTGTACGATGGCCGTAAAAAGCTGGACGTTTGCGACAATAACATAACCTGTATTGCTCGTCTTTTCTATATTTTTATGTGATTATATTAATTTTGGTGATGTGATCTGAACAGGCGCGGAACTACTATGCAGCAAGACCAAACAACGCGGGGGGCCCAGGCGTCTAGGGGGGCCACTGCCCAAAGTGGCCTCCCGTTACGCAATGCGAGGCCCCTCGCCACTTAAAAAAGTGTATTTTTTTACGCAACACTAATTTATTATGATTTCCTATTATCATCGAGAAAAGGCGTTCCTACACATCTGTCGATCGCCTTAGATTTTAGGAACCATTACAATTTTTTTTTGTAATAAAAAAGCATACCTATTCGTTTTGCAAATAAGTTTAAATAAGTTAAATAATAATAAGTTTTTGTCTTGTTTGTGTTGGATGAGTACCTATAGTGTCGCGCAAGCCAAGTACTGAGCTCCTCTGAAAGTGCGGCCCCAGGCCCAGACCCACCGGGCCTCGTAGGAAACTAGGTCCTGGATAATGTTTATATAAACTGCTGGCCATTTGCTTTCGAGCAAGAATAATTTCGCCTAAATTTAAAAGTTAATATTTTCTGAACCAGATATGACATCGATCTCCGGTTTTTAATGGTTGATAGATTTGTCCCTTATGAAACAATTGCCCAAATTGGATTGTCTTAAACTGTCAGAAAATTTTATATACAGGGTGTTAAAGAGGACGATGATTTTTGCTCCAATTTCAATAGCATGTAACTTTAAAAATAATATTTTTAAATTTTATCACTGTACGTCAATTGAATCACTGGTTCATAGCAAAGAAAGTAATCTGTCAAATTTTTGATATCTGCTATATTTTAAGAGATACCGATTTTTATGAAAAACTTTGGTTTTTTTCAACTTTTTGTTAGCTAGATCCCACTTTGCATTGTATCGTAAGTTAGAAATTAATAAATAAATTTTTTCAAACAATTAAATAAAAAAATTATCTTTTTTAAAATTTTGTAGACACTGTATAATATACCTGTAGCGCGATATGAAAAACTAAAAAATAAGGAAAAACTTGCCTAATCTAGGGGCGCGTACTTTCCAATACAAAAAAATTGTGAGATACTCATAATGCATAGACATATAAGTGATTATAAGCACGCCACTGCACATCACAACATTTAGGTACAATTGTTGTTACTGAACATAAACAAGCTTTTCATAAGGTATAATAATCACTTGCAAAGTTTGCACGATACAACGAACAGTGGGATCTAGCTAAGAAAAAAAGCAAAGTTTTTCAAAAAAAACGGTATCTCTTAAAATATAGCAGATATCAAAAATTTGACAGATCACTTTCTTTGCTATGAACCAGTGATTCAATTGACGTACAGTGATAAAATTTAAAAATATTATTGTCAAAGTTACATGCTATTGAAATTGGAGCAAAAATCATCGTCCTCTTTAACACCCTGTATATAAAATTTTCTGACAGTTTTAGACAATCCAACTTTGGCAATTGTTTCCTAAGGGACAAATCTATCAACCATTAAAAACCGGAGATCGATGTCATATCTGGTTCAGAAAATATTAACTTTTAAATTTAGGCGAAATTTTTCTTGCTCGAAAGAAAATGGCCAGCAGTTTAGTAACAAGGAATTAACAACTACAACGTTTTAAAGTTTTTACGTCACCGTAGGTATTTTTTATTGAATGCAAACTTCCTATTCCCAAACAAATAGTTTAAGGAAATTGAATTTAAAATATAAAATATCCCTATCGCAACGAAATAGGTGTTCTTTGATACGCTCCTTTGACTCGCCCGTGCTAAGTTTTCAAAGAATTATTTCATACTGAGAATTTGGTGATTGAAAACTTGTATTTTTCATCATATAGAGTATTTACTATTAGAGAGTAATATAGATAGGAATATATTTGTTATAAATTATGGGATCTAAAAATTTGAGCAAGACAAGTGGTGAACAACGACTTAGTGGTCTTTCAGTTTTAGCCGTGGAAGCTGAAGAGGCAACAAAATTGGAATTAAAAGATATAATAACAAATTTTCCTGAAGTAAAAGCGCGACGTAAATCATTTACATAATTTTTTTGAATTTACTATGATTTTTCCAATATTAATTTACTTTCATGTACACGATAGGCCAAAACAGTAACCACAATATTCTATTCTGAATAACGTTACCGTTTGAAATTATTTTTAAACCAAATTTGCAGGAAATCTTTACAAAGGTTTTCGTAAAATGAATTTAAAGGAAAAGGTACATAATAAGATCGAATAATTAGAATATCATACAGGGCAGGTTAAAATAAGAAGTTACTTTAAACAAGTCGCAAAAATAAGTTGATTCATTTTTCAAATGATTGGGAATTTATGTTAAAGCCTCTTATATTCTCAACAAAAAACACGAGATTCAGTTCAGAGCTTTTTTTATTTTCATTGAAATATCAAAAATTCTCTTAACATATTTTTTGTTCAGAATATAAGAAGATGGGACTTGTTTAAAGTAACTTCTTATTTTAATCTGCCCTGTATGATATTCTAATTATTCGATCTTATTATGTATTTTTAAATAAATGTTACGAGAACTTTTGTAAATATTTCCTGGAAATTTGGAAATTGTTATTCAGAAAAGAATAGTGTAGTCACCTTTTATGAGTTTTGGAATAATATTATTATAATAATATTATATAATAAATGTGATTTTTAGTATAAATCTTAGCATTTAGCATTAAAGCATTAAAAAAATATTATTCTCATAGGAATCATCAGTTTTTTATTTTAAATTCTTATGGACTAACATCTATATCTATAGGCAAACACGATTTTGATTAGCTCTGTAAACTTGCTACGAACGTTGCTACGACCGTCCACCGTAAAAAGATGGAATTGGTTTATGTTGGCCGTCAAACGGCACCGTTAACGTCAAATATAAATGATCTTATGCATTTCAATATGTTTAAGCTGTAACGGCACCGTCAAACGGCATCGTCAATCGTAACGTCAAGATTATAAATCCAGCTTTAACTTTGACATTTTAAAATCGTCCGAAATTTTTTTTACAACTTATATACATACAATTAGTTGACACGTATTTTAGGATTTTGAAAAAAATTTAATATCCGCACATGAATTTTTGATAATTTGCTGGATTTTCTCCAATCTTCTCATATTGAAATTTAATATCTCCAGTTGTACTGATCGTATCAATGTCGGTCTTTTTTATTTAATACTTTGGTATGCAAACTTTTAAAGTGTCTTAAAAAAATTGTTATTGTGAACAAATACAGAACAATAACAATTTAAGCGTTTAAATAGTTTTAATATGCTTGGACCCACCTTAAATTAATTTTTAAAAATACAGTTTTGTTCTTTATCCTCTTATCTGCAAAATCCCGTTTATGAAACTCTATTAGATCGGTAGTTATTAAATATTTTCGATCGCAAGTCACCCAACGAGCGACGAGTCGAAGCGGTGCAAAATTACGCGTTCGAACGACGAATGATTCACACTGCACCGAGCTTGATTGTAGAAGCCTCGACCCGTCGCGCTAGTGCATTCCCCGCGTTCTGAGTGACTTGTATAATTGTATATATATATATATATGTATAGCTCAAGATCTTCAAAGAGATGTTCAGACATCGATCGAAAATATTTAATAACTATACCGATCTAATAGAGGTGCCAATTTTTCGTACAATGGATTTTGTAGATAAGAGGATAAAGAATAAAATGGTATTTTTTAAGAGTAAATTAACGTGGGGGTGAGCATGTTAAAGCTATTTAAACAATTAAATTATTATTATTTTGCATTTGTTCACAATGATACTTTTTTTAATACACTTTGAAAGCTAACATAACAAAGTGTCAAATAAAAAAACCGACATTGATACGATTAGTACAACTGGAGATATTAAATTTCAAACATGAGAAGTTTGGAGAAAGTCCAGCAAATTATCAAAAATTCATCTTAGGGTATTTTGGAAAATAATTTTTTTTTCGGCGGGGATATATTTCATTTTATTACAATACAATAAATAATCTGTTACCTTGTTTGATTAAGATAAAAAAATAATTATTTTTGTTGTGTCTCTAAACAAAGAAATGATCTATTTATTGAAAAATCCCACACACCTCTTTATCGCGATGTTGAAAAAATATTTGACTGCATATACAAGTAATATATTATTTATATTAGACTCCCTATATGCAAGTTTTATATTGTAGAATATGCAGACAAACATGACCTGAGGAATCACACTATGAAATATTGACACTGCAAATAATAGCTTCTCCATTGCTTCTGAGACGCTTGTCTTCACCTCTCCATGTCTCCCCTTAACGGAAGTGGGGAAGGGGGGGGGGGGGGGGGGGCTACTTGCATAGCAAATGCGATTCAATCGTGATTCGAACAGAACGGACTACTTTGTCTATGTATTATCATAATTACCTGACTTTTAAACAGATTCAGCTGAATTATAATTATTACCATCGACCGTTCTAAAAGTGGGGTAATAAACACTCTTACTCACAGGTCAGTCCACGCTACTGTTTAACATTATACCCAGAGCCAATGGCAATGTTGCCAAACTTAATGTAACACTGAAATTCCATATAAAATTATAAAAATAAATTATTTTCTACCTACTTGCATTTATCCTTATACCTAAAGAGCGAGGAAATCCAGGCACAAACAAAATCAGTTGTTTTTCATTTTGATGGGAATGAATGAATGAATTGAAAGCGCCATTTATGGCTATTTTTCTTTAATTTGTGTTTATCTCAGGAATTGCCGGTTTAAATATAATACGTCATTTCCATAACACCCTGTATATATTTTTTTTAGTTTATTTAATTCAGCTCAGCTTCAGCAGTCAATCTTTCGTTCTTCATCTTGCACAAGGAAAGGGACTGTGATCTCACTCTATATCGATACCCAGTGTTTGGTGGAATCAAGTCGGTTCATAGCGTTTTTGGCAAGAAACCAGTAACTTCAAGTTCTTTAAAATTTATTTCTTCGCTTGTAGGAAGTCGCGACATTAAAACATTGATTAACAATGTTTTTAGGGGAACCAATGCTTCCATTCAGAGGCCTAACTGCCAGAGGGGTCAGTTGCCTCTGGGGCGGCAAGGTTTAGAGGTCCTTACAGACCTTGTATGGGGTCCAAAGAAAGTAGACACCATTGGCGACCTCTTTTTTAGATGCTCCCAATTTGGTGGCGGCCCATATGAAACTAACGACCTTTTTTTGCAGTAGTCGTCCCCCGCCTGTATCTACAAAGGGACCTTGCACAAATTGTTGCCCCCGGGCCCAATTTTTGAAGTTACGCCACTGATTCCAGTACCTACCTGTGTATCTCTTTCAGCACGTTGCTGTAGACGTGGCTTGAAAATCTTGAGATATACACACATACAAGGTGATTGACAGTCTACAGTAGCTTAGACGGTATATTGAAAACGAGTAAATAGGATCATTTCAAAAATTTGGCTCTTACTGCCTGTTCTCACCAAAGCAACTGGCAACCGCAACGCAGCCGCAACTTGAGTTGGGTTGCTCTTGCGTTCCCACTGGAATCAACTGGTTTGAAGTCTCTTTTAACATGGACAAAGTGTCTTCTTCGTCAGATAAAGATATCGCCGCAACATACTTGCTCGTTAAAAAGCTTTAAACAAAAAACTGAGCGAAAATTTTGGGTTAACCCTTTTTATACCATAAATTTGAGACATAGTTCGTATATAATGGTACAGGAATTAAATAATGATCCGGTTAAATTCCAAAGGTTTTACCGAATGAGCCACAAAAAATAAACATTTTGCTGTCTCATCTGCGATGACAAAGTTCTAATAATCTTTTCTTGTGAATTTCCTATGCCTCTTGCTGTTTCCTAGATAAAACAAATGATTTCTGAAGACTTGCAAATTTCTGGTCTGAATTCATGGAAAGTTAACATTTTCTGATTTATTCACATTATCCATGTAAAATGAACAATTTCATAAGAACTTCGTTTGTTCATTCATTTTCGTGTCTCTTTTTTAGAAATGACAATAAGAGTTTAACAGTTGAACACAGCATGATGAATATATACCGACTGGATTTTACAAGTGTTCTGTTTTTTTTTTTGTTTTTAGTACGGAATGAACACAACTAAAAATATTTTAATTTCAAAAGAAAATTTGTTAATTTGATAACCTATATTGAGACTAACATACTACAAATGTAAATATAGATTGTAAATAAAAGTAATTATGAATTATTGGGCGTGTAAGCTTTTTAAATAATAAATAAGTCGCAATAATAAATAGTTTTTAACATAGTAGATTTTTACTTTCAGATGATGTTAGTGAGTTTGCCTCATATTAAAAAAACAACTTTCTAGAGCTTTCGCCATTTCGTACAGAATTAGTTGGAAAAACCTATTTATACACTTGTTTCCTAAAACTAGATTTAGTAATAGACCGACATTATACATTTGTAGTTCATTTTTCCAAAATTATATACAAAAAGTGAGTGAAACTTAAATTTCCTTCGATTTATATACATGGTGTTATGGAAATGACGTATTATATTTAAATGGGTGACTCCTTGGGTGTCCTAGAGAAGCGCTACATATTTTATTTTTTTTAAATCGACCGTTTTAAAAGTGGGGTAATAAACACTCTTACTCACTTGTCAATCGGTGCTACTGTACAACATTTCACCAAGAGCCAATGGCAATGTTGCCAAACTTAATGTAAAACTGAAATTCCATATAAAATTATAAAAATAAATTATTTTCTACCTACTTGTATTTATCCTTATACCTAAAGAGCGAGGAAATCCAGGCACAAACAAAATCAGTTGTTTTTCTTTTTCATGGGAACACTCCTGGAAACCCTTTATGTACACACATATGTTCAATAGTGAACGATAGTTAGGTTTTGAAAATACACTAATACAGATTATACTACAGATTATTAGATTTTATTACACGCGACGAAATGTGACGTCCAGAAGAAACGCGTCAATAAAACCAATATTCAAAGATTATTTATGGACGGGTAAGATACACGTGTAAACCGAAAAAACAGAGCTGATTGCTGAGAGTGTGTTGGTGATCGAGAAGACACAACGCATCCGGCCGCTGGTTGATCTGCAACTAACAGACGCAAGCGTGAAGCGCTATGAGTATATGAAACTATTTCGCTCAGCCGATGTAAGGCGTACGTGGCTATTACTATTTCATATGTTTTCTCGGGTGGTTTAAAACATAGTCCGTCGTAAATGATGTTTTCTCGGGTGGTTTAAAACATAGTCCGTCGTAAATGTTCTTCAATTAATTGTACAAAACGGTATTACAGAATGGAAAAGTGTTTAAATTATTTTATTTTGTCTAAAGAGTTTAAGGTGTACATATGACAACACCGGCCAGAATTCCTTGATTGCAGACATGTATCGCAGTGCCACACAGGTGTTTTTCTGGTTTGGCGTCAGGTCACCTTTACCGCTGAATGAATTGAAAGCGCCATTTATGGCTATTTTTCTTCAATTTGTCTTTATCTCAGGAATTGCCGGTTTAAATATAATACGTCATTTGCATAACACCCTGTACAAACAACACTAATTTTCCCTTTGTTACTTCTGGTCAGGTTAATGTTGTACTGCTTGACTTCCAGAAAGCTGTTGATGTAGTTTTCTATAGTCAATTTTCATTTAACTATGCGCGTTATGGTGTACGAATCGATCAATCGAACCAGAGAGTACGACTCTTACTGTTCCCTTCTTTTTCTATTTTTTCTCAGTATATTATCATTTAGATGAACTTAGTAAAAGGCTTAATGATATATTACTTTATTATAAATGCATGTGCTTTTTTTTCTTCCTTATTTAAAAAAAAAATCCTAAAGTAATTTTTTGCTATATAAAAAGCAGTAAAAATTACCAGACTGGAATTATCTGCAGGGTGGGGGAATACTGGTCAATGATACCTCATTTCTCAGGTCCTGAAATCTCTTTTGAGGTTAATTATTTAATTTGAATGGAAAACCATGCTCTAGTGGATGAGTCAGGCTATCTTCTACTCTATTTACTTATATCAAAAGACTATTATTTTATCAATTATACATAAGCTAGCTTAAAATTATTAAAGAAAACACTATTTGATGTTTTTGATTTATACAGTGAGTCCCAGAAGAAATGTCTAAATTCATTTAAAATTCAGCGGTAAGTTTTTTCAAAAAACGCTCATACCCGTCGATTTTGATTTTTTAATTTTTTTTTGTGGTAATTTCATGTATACAGGGTAGCTCAAAAATAAGTTACGACCATAAACTTCATTTTTTCAAATGAAAACATATATTTTTTATTTCATTTTTGAATTTTGCATTGAATTCTAAGCATGTTTCATGTACCATGTCCTATACATAAACTCAACAGATTGAAAAAATTAGGATTGAACATATCTCTAAGTAAGACCTGTTTATTAAAAAAAACACAACAAAATCAAATTAAATGTTGAAAATGTGCGCCATTTACGGCTTGACAATATCCAAGACGATCAATAAACTCTCTTTGCACGTTTCCAACCATTTCCGGAGTTATGACACGCACTTCTCTTCGGATCCTTTCTTTCAACTCCTGCAGGTTTCATCCAAAAATGTGCGCACAGTGGCCGCATAGTGCGGAGGAGCACCATCTTGTTGGAATATCAGTTCTTCGTCGGGGGAGTCTGGATCCAATGGATTCGGAAATAAAGCCACTAATGCTGGAATTAATTCTAGTTGGAAAAATTCGAGATATACTTGTCCAGTTAAAGACTGTTCAAAGAAAAATGGACCAATTACTCTTTCGCGTACGATTCCAAAGAAAGCAAAACGTCAAGCTGTTCATTTTTATCTCGAGTAGGACGACCAGATTTAGGCAAATCTCTAACATGACCGAATTCTCTAAACTTAGCCTTTATTCTACTCACCATCTATTGACATATGGGAGGACGATCAGGATGGATTTCATTAAATAATTGGGCTGTTTCTATTTGAGTACGTGTTTTATCACCAAACCCAACCATGCATAGAATTTCAATTTTTTCCCGTTCCGTTAACTTCACCATTATTGTGAAAACCGCAACTTTGAAACTACGCTTGACAATAATTATACTTATTTGAAATAAAATTGTCATACAGTTTCTATGGAAATAAACCGTGACAGTGAGACAGTACACTCTTACTTATTATGGAGCCCAAAATGCCATATTGCCAGAAGATTTGATAGATCGTTGGATTCCCTAAATGATATGATCCTAATTTTTTCAATAACTGTTGAGTTTATGTATAGGACAAGGTACATGAAACATGCTTAGAATTCAATGCAAAATTCAAAAATTAAATAAAAAATATATGTTTTCATTTGAAAAAATGAAGTTGATGGTCGTAACTTATTTTTGAGCTACCCTGTATACATGAAATTACCACAAAAAAATAATTACAAAATCAAAATCGACGGGTACGAGCGTTTTTTGAAAAAACCGCTGAATTTTAAATGAATTTAGACATTTCTTCTGGGACTCACTGTATATTATATTTTGTCAACATGGCACGTGTTTCACCGTCACAGCGGCTTCATCAGCTAGCTTAAGTGACCACCATTCCCCCATTCTCTCCTACGTTTGAATCTTTCTAAACTAAAGACTCATGTTGAAATTTACTATTGCTTTATCAAGAGGTAAAGCTATAATTTATTTTATCTTTACTCTGCCTATTTGTTAAATTGTATGCATTCACCGTCCACTGATTAATTTAAACTTAAGTCCGATTGCGCAATATTTTGACGTATTCCCATTGAATTAATTATAATTCGGAATGCTGTTTATTTATGCATCAGTGTTTCTATACAAAAATAGCAATCGTTATTAGCGATAATGATTATTATTGCTTATAAATAAAATTAGACGCGTTCATAATTTTTAATTATCTATTATGTTCCTATGAAAGAATGCGTGTCATGAATGTGCTAAGAGAAGTTATCAAGCTTATTCACTAAAAGCATTCCTTGTCTGTGGCGTGTAAACGTTTGCAGAATACCGAGATCGAAATAAAAAATAGTTAGACATATGAAGCAATACCAAAAACATTTAATTAATAAATTGACAGAATTGTTTTTGTGCCGTCGGAATCATACAAAGTTTTAAACAGTAATCAATGATGCCAAGTCTGTAGTGAGGGTCCTAAATCTACCGCCTGCGTTTCAAACCGAAAAGTATAATATTAATTATATTGGATGCAGTTCTCATGTGTAAAGATTGTTTCACGAAAAATGGATATAACTTAATGACTGCAGTAAAAGTACCTGTGGCCATCCCATTATTTATGACCGTTTGTTATTATTATGTGGAAAGGACCGGATTGTAATAATTATAATTAAATATAGGCACATCAGGTAGGTTAGGTCGCTTAATTTATATTTAAATATATTTTTGTGGTAAAATTTGTTAGTTTTTGAGGAATGGTTCAAGAATTGTCTTTTACCAAACATTCCTCAGAATAGCGTGATAGTAATGGACAATGCGAGCTATCACAGTCGCCAATTACATAAAGATCCAAGCTCAAATATACAAAATTGGAGATTCAGAACTACATGGCGGCGAATGATATATATTTTGAAGAAAGTTATAAAAAAAGTGATCTTTTAGAAGTTTTAAAGACTTTTTGTATAAAAAAGTATATGTTTGTGACACATTGGCAGAAGAAATTTGACATACAGTTCTACGGCTCCCACCCTATTATTGCATTTTTAACCCCATAGAGCATATGTGGCACCAGTTAAAATCACTGGTTAGGTCTGAAAATATTTCTCCGACTTTAAGTTCTAGTGTTGTAGAATTAATACGAAAAGGCTTTAAGGATATTCCCCCAGGTAGATGGAAAAATTCAGTCCGTCACGTAATAACTGTAGAAAATTCGTATATTAGTCTGGATCGTATAATTAATCCAATTATAATTAATTTTGATGAGGATATCGATAGTGAAACAGAACTATCTATAGAATGACATTATAAATGTAAATAAATATGACTAGTAATATTTAAAAGAAATGTTATTTCATTTGATTACATTAATATAATCATATCATTACTTGTTTTCCTTAGTCCGTCCCTTCATACTTCACTTGTTTATTGCCAAGCTCTTGTCGACACAATGGGACCTACCCAGGAAATCATTAAGTCGTATCCAAATTTCGTGAAACGTACTGTAACTACGGTTCTCGTTCTCGATTGACAGGTACAATAATAACCAGTGATTGGATTCCTAGCGACGGCATCATCGGCATCTCCATCATTATGTGTGATAAATGTTTGATGTCTCTCGGCGTTGCGGAATCTCGGAAATATTCTTGCCCTCAGAAAACCTTCCTCATTTATATGGATATCTACTCGAATCTCGTCATCATTTTCTCTTATGAGTTTATCTTGTATATATGATGGAGCGAGATTGATTTGGTAAACTCCAAATGTAAGATCTCTGAGGTACTAGTTCTGAGTTCATCTCCGTCCCTCTGAAATTCGTGTTCCAGGATTTGAGCGTCGTTATTAGCGGCATTGGAAAAATAAGGATCGAAAAGCGCAAATATAAATCCATCAGGAGCTACAATTACAGTTGGTTTCAACAGATGTTTTTTTTATGGAGAGAAAAGGATTGCCGCAATACCCGGACGTTGGAACTTTTGTGTATGTAAGCGTAGGTGCTATCAATTATAACGATTGCCTTTGACTCATCTGGTTGCGGGTTGTAAAGAGCATTTAAGAACGCTGTAACATGTTGAGCAATGTAATCTGCTCTTGTTATTGAGCCAGCACCAATACTCACTGGAACAAATCTTTCTGTGAAGCTAGTCTGACATAATCGATCACTGAGCTCACGGTTTGTCTAGAGCTGTAATGGAAAATAACTTTCAAGAAGATTTTTCTTTATTTGCACAAGAAAACTGCTCACGATAGCTCCTGAAAGAACGGATGGCGGGAGAGGTTTGCCGGATGCCTTCTCTCTGGATAACTGTCAAACTATAATAAACAAATGAATTCTTATTTTATTTCAAAGCCTACCATGGTTTTTAGGCATAACCATCACTAATGAGTCGTCTTGCTAGTATTTCATCTGAAATGTTCAGGAATGTAATGAATGTATGTAAATGAATTAATTTGTGCTCAGATCAACATATTAAGTATTTTGAACATTTACTGTAGTGTATAATTATTAATCTAGTAGCCTATTCATAATTTTCATAATAAAATCTCTATTTAAACAACATAATTTATGGCAATTATTTGGAGAACGGCTGGAAATAACTTATATGCATCCATTACAAAAAAATAATTATTTTGAATTCTACATCCAAATAATATGCAGGGTGCTCCATTCGAAAATCTGGAGAAAAATTATTTTGAAATGTGTCGTGTCTGAAACCTAATTATAAGCACCCTGTATAAAATAGATAAACGCTATTATATTCACAGTTTCTCTAGACCTTTTGTCTTAAATTCCACTCAATGCCTTGGTTAACAAAGTTATTTTTGGTAGTTTGTTTGAATTCTTTTCTAAAATTCCAAAACTTTTTTTTCTGTTTTTAATTTATTACTCTTAAATTACGTAACCAACTGAAATACAACTTTAGGCAATTATAAAGGACACTAAATACGAACCTAATCATGTACTAAAATACTGGGTGTCCCATTTAAAAAATACAGCATTATGTTACCATCCATTTTTGGGCGACCCTGTATATTTTAAAATATTTTCCTGAAATTCAAATTCCAATATCTGAAAACCAGGACCGTATTTAAAAAAAGAAAGTTGATAAAGGCCCTTCGAAGACGCCTCGTCAGATTACAAAACAATTAACGCTGTTAGATAGAGCGGAAAAAGTGCAATTTACTTTAAAATTCGATCTCAAAAAACCCAGGAAAACAATAAAACGATTTTTCAAAATTTCGGGCTTTTCCGGATATCCCCGGAACTACTAGGAATTTTAAAACTTTCTAAACCTCATATTATTAGGCACGTAAATGCGCAACTTTACCTCTATTCAACCGACTTCATATCTCTTACGGTTTCCGAGATCCCTGTACTCTGGCCCTCCTTATCTTGGACACGTTTTAGATGAAAAGGTGTCGTCTCTGTTTTAAGAACAAACTAACTCCTGCTGCACTATACTTACGAATTAATTTTTGATGCGTAATAAAAATCGTTGATTGGTAGTTAAAGACGTAACGATTAATTAACAATAACCTTGAGTATTAGATACGTGAACTGACTGATGCATAAATAAAAACGCGCGCATTGTCATGAAGAAGGACTTTTGTGACGCAAACAAGGACATTTTTGGTCAATAGCCATACGCAATTTTGTTAACATATTACAGTTAGTTACTGCTATTATCGGACTGTCCGATAACTAATTTATGAGAAAAGTATGACGTAATTCTTTTTTCATTTTTATGCACCTTGTAACTATTGTTATCATCTCATTAAAACGCCGCTCCGTCGCTTCATCATGCCGATATCGCATCATTTATTTTACGAATTATTTTAAAAGTTTTTAGGTGTCCGGTAAGTATAGCCAAATATTTCGCGTATTTTTTTGGTGGTTTTATGGGGTATCTCCGTTATCAGTAAAGATAAAATGATGAGGTTTTCATAGAATTATGGGTCCTATTTGCGCAACAAAATATGCCCCGATTAGAATTCGTGTAGGCCTCCTCGTTTTTGATATACGGAATGTTCGTGAGAATTTTACATTATGGGACACCCCCCTCTATTTCGGTTACCCTGTAACTTATTAGAAGGAAATAAAACGTTCTCATTGTTGCTTTTTTACATAGAATCGAGTGACGTACTCAGATTTGTTCTACCGTTCAAAAAATATCCACAGTGGTCAGGGTACAGGGGGTAATTTTGTTTAACATTTATATAAACCGCCTTTGTGAGCTTGATGTGGGGATCATCGCCTATGCAGATGTTACTCTAGTTATTTTTAATGACAGGACGTGGTCAAGTACAAGAGAACGCCTGAAATCTGGTTTCTCTAAAATAAAGCTTTTCTTGGATACTTTCAAATTAACTTTAAATATTAAAAAATCAAATATAGCTATATAGCTTTCTCAATAACATGAGCCAACAGGCCGGATTTTAATCAAATAATGTGCGAAAATGTAACGTATTTGGGTATTGTAATAGATAAACATTTAAAATGGGATCAACACGTGCTTTACTTGTGTAAAAAAAATCCGATGCCTAATCCATAAATTTTATATCCTTCGAGGAATATTAAATAAAAAATTAATTCCTATGATCTATAAAGCACTAGTTGAGCCCTTATTGAGGTATGTAATCATCGCTAGGGGGGGATGTACAGCAGCCATTTAGAACAGGTAAATATTGCCCAAAATTATATTGTGATGTGAAGGTAATCCTAAAAAGATCTAGACTGTTTTCTTCTAATATGCTCTACTCATCGGATCTATGTAATATTAAAACATTGTATGCCCTGGCGGTTTGTGGTTACGTGTATTCGAATGTAAGACTTAAAATGGACTGTATCCATCATAATTATGTGACCAGACCAGAGGTAATGCTGCACATATGCTAAACATTCCTTCCTCAAAGAGAGATATAAATCAACACTCCATGACATATCTTGCACCGCAATTATTTAAGAAAATTCCGTCTAGTACTATAAGAAATGTTAAAAGATTAGAAAATTTCAATGCGCTATTTAGAAATTTTTTATTTTCATGTATGGAACTGTTTATGAAGCAGTTTTAGTGTTTGTATTATTTGATGTAATTGTTTTACTTCACAGCTTTTTATATATATAATTTCAGCTTTAAAATAATATTTACGAGCTAAATATACAGTTTATTTTAATATGCACATACAGGTGGCAATAACTAGGTGTTAGTCGTTTTCCATATTACGTCTAACCTGCCATAGACAGTGAATCACCCTGTATGACACCTGAAATGCAAATACAATATATTTTTTCTCGTTTATTTGATGTAAACATTGGTCGCCAAATGAAAAGTTCCCTTTTCATTTTAATCTGTAAAGAATCTAAAATATCTCATTTCCGTCCGAAAGCTCAAAGGAATTTATTTAATGAAGACCTTTTACTTTTGACTCTTTGCTAAAGCCCGATTTTTGCCATTATTATAAATTTTCACTTTAAAAGATGTTATTTCTGAGTACCTATTGTGTTTCAATTAAAATTTGTAGTATACAGGGTGTTTTTTAATAACATGCGATCCATGCGGTCCATTTTCAGAAAAAACTTTATATGAACATATCCTAAACGTCCTAAACGTTTTAACTTTTGATATACAGGGTGTTAAAGATTTTCAAAAAATATCCTTTTTTATTAATATCGGTGATACTGCTTTAGATATTTTTGTGAAATTTGGTACATACTTTCTATTCATCAAGAGGCATTTAATTGTATAACATGTTTTTTATGGCGTTCGGTTTATTGCCCTCGATATTCTTGAAGAAAAGAATGGTACGCCACTTCTTTTTTTAAATACAAATTATTTTTGAAATTGAAAATTCTTATATCTTGCTGAGCAAATGTCGACTCTTGATTTTGTTGTCGTTTGACGTACAGTTTTCCTATAAAAAAATTAAATTCATTAATTGCACTATGAAATTAGGTATTAACAAAGAGTAAAAAGGATTTAGTACCTAGGTAAGAAGCAGATTTTTCTTTGTAAACATAAACAATTTTGACAGTTGTCTACCTAGTCTAGTTGTATTTAACGTCATTAACCTTAACAAATTTAAAAAAAAAACATAGAATTCTTTAAGATCCTGTTTCTGAAAAGTTAAGACGTTTAGGACATTTGTTGATATGAAGATTTTTTCTGAAAATAGACCCAAGAGTAACCTCCTTCAATGCTAGCATGTTATTAAGAAACACCCAGTATAGTGTATTCAAAGTGAATTTATCGAAACATTTACATAAAAGTTAAAAGTTGTCTATTAGTAAGTATTTATTCTGTTCGAATAAACAAATATTGATAATTAGGCTGGGCAAATGTACAAAATAACTGCGATGACTAAACTTAACAACTAAACAATAACTTTTTACCCTATATGCATAAATAGCTGTGGCATTCGTGTAAACTGGACCGAAGTGACAGTTATTTTAAGCTTTGAACATTTTTGGCCATATCCCGGATCCGAGCCGGATCCTGTATTTACATCAAAGCGTTATGAAAAGAACTGAAAATCCATTTGATCCATGAAAAACATGCATAAATTTTTCCATTTTTATCAAAAAAGGCATCATAATCTGCAAAATATTAATTACAATTTAATATTAATTTGTTATATATTATCTATTAATTATGTCATTTGTTCTAGAGTTTATATTTTGTTTTTATGTTAGTTCCATTAAATAACAGAGCCCTATTGTGTCGCTGTTATTTTCGTCATAATTTCTACAACACTTTTTTAAATGCAGTTCTGTCCGGATCCGGCACAGTCAGATATAAAAAAACAAGGCCGGATTCGCCGAATACCGGATCCCGATGCTGTTCCGGTGGCATCACTTTTTCAAAGGACGAATTGTCGTATAGAAGCAGCTATTGGTGTACTTTATTAATATCAGTTTTAAAAAAATGTATCGATGTAAAAATTATCCACCACACAAAAACATAATATCACCTGAACGGTCCCTTTCGTGGCTATTTTATTCAACAATAAAAACAGTATGAATATTAGGTATGTTGAAAATACGAAATTTTTTATTCACCAGTTTGTCAAGAATCTATTAATAAGACTAGTTAGTGTAGAGTGTAGACCATATTTTATAATATATTACGATCAGAACCACTTCCGGTTCACCTCTTCTCTCTACAGTCTACTCCTCTGCAGTTATTTAGTCACAGTTTCGGATCCAGAATTTTTTTTATTTTTGAATGTGGGGCTACTAAATGAGAAATTCCTTGTCGCTAGTTGTATAATGCAACATACCTGAATATACAGGGTGTCCGGGAAAATATGGGAAACCTCCCAGAAATGAAAAAACAAGTGAAAAGTGTACTATATTTTCGCGCAAACTTTTTTCGTCTTCGGAGATATAGGCTCCCAAAGAGCTTCAATGAAATCAAGTTTTTTACCACCCAATTTCAATTTTTTTTTAATATGTGGTGTACCTACCAGGTAAGACCCTTCAAATTACTATCCAAGAAAGTGTTATAAATTACTCACAACTGCTGTGACACTTATGGCCCTTTTTCTAACGCCCTGTATGATAAGAACTCTGGACAACGTTTTTTACATACCTTTAACTATTGACTAAAAAGTAAGTACCTTCATTCATATCGCTAATCCTAACCGTTTTCGAAAAATCGTAATTTTATTTACACTGAGTTCCCTAACTTCTCACGGATGATAGCAATAAAGATGTATCGCTTACCGAGATACGCCAAATACATGATGTTATTAAAATGTCGTTTTTTCGAAAACGGTTAGGATTGGCGTCATCAATGAGGAATATTTCATTTTTAGGCAACAGTTAAAGGTATGTAAAAATCGTTGTCCAAAGTTCTTATCATATAGGGTGTTAAAAAAAGGGACCATGAGTGTCACAGCAGCTGTGAGTAATTCACAACACTGTCTTAGCTACTAATTTGTCTTACCTGGTATACATAATATTAAAGAAACATTGAAATATACCTGTTGGTTCAATAATTATGTGTAAAAAACTTGATTCCATTGGAGCTCTTTCGGAGCCCATATCTCCGAATAGGAGGCCTATACGAAAAATACTTATATAGAACTTGTACTATGCTTTTCACTTGTTTTCTTCATATCCGGGAGAATTCCCACATGTTCCCGGACACCCTGTATATATAATATATAACACAGCAAACACCAGCAAATAATTTCTATGACGCTATTGCCAAAAATTGACGTTGACCATATCGATTAATGGAAATATTGTCACTGACACTAACTTTCGTTTGGCATTGTCAAAATTTAATTCGCTGGTGTTTGCAGCACTTACTACCTGAACTATGAGAGCGTCGTGGTTTTGCCACCAACAAGTTATGATATAGTTTTTCTATAAAATGTATAGGGGAGCCAATATTCAAACAAAACTGTTCATTCATCCATTCAAACAACATATTCATCATGTTAAATGCTACAGTCATGGTAAAATATAATATAAGTTTGATGCGTCACTTGCCAGATAGACATCTACCCATTCCAGGGGATTAAACCACGATGGATGCCAATATTCTTTTTCTATTTGGGTTTCATAATGGCTACATTATGAAATGCAAAAAAATTTAATAACCTGCCACTTTATGAAATTGAAATTTTATTTTTCTTATGTTGGCAGCAAGTAGTGTTCGAGTTTTAGGCTTACTTCGATTTCGTTAAAATTAGTTTTCTAGGCATTATGGATTCGACAAAAAAATTTTATAGAAAAAATTAAAAGTCTAACCTTTAACCTTGCAAATAGATCATTTTTACTAGATATACAAGATATACTCGGAAATATATAACATGCTGTCAACTGATTTCTAGTCACAACTATAAAACAATATAACCTAAAAATAATAGAAATATCTTCCAGTTTATGCTCTATTTTTAAAGTTTTATTCAATAAAGTATAATTTTTATTTTTAATTTAATTTAGTATTATAAATATTACTTTATATATACATATTTATAGTATCTGTAGACATTTCCTGGGCATTAATTGTTATTCCTGTCAGATTCTGTGTCGACACAATATTTTGTTCAATATTATTATTTAGTATTTTGTTCAATATTTTGAACTTTGTTCTGCTCGCACCATAACTCAAAGTTTTGCATAATTCTTTTTAAAAGTTTTTCTAGATTATTTTCTACAATTTCTCGTATTTCTGACGGAGTACAACTTTCTTCCTGACTCATTTTTATTAATATATTTATTCTTAATTATGACGGATGAGAATAAGCTTTGTTGTGTTCAATTGTTTCTATCATGGCATATTTGATACTTGTAACATTTTATTAAATTGTAAAATATTGCCAGCCCAAAATGGAAAAAATCTACTATAGTAAGTTTTTCAGACTTTAAAGATCCGAATAGAAAAAGTATTAAAAAATATTCTTAAGACAATTAGAGTACTTGTATTTTCTAAATTAAACGCGTGCTCTAAGATAATGTCTTATGAAACTTCTATCTTAATATAGATACTATTAAAATCGTCCCCCTTTACAATAAAATTGCCGTGATAGATATGAAGGGTGGGAAATTTTCAATTTGTCACCCAGTATAAGTATTTAAAGAGATCTATGTACTCTGGTAGCCTTGTGTTATTAATTTTTTCTCTCTTCCAGTAAAGAACACAACAGTGCTACAGCGTGTGTGCGAGTGCGAGATATCTGGGGGCTGGCATGGGCTGCTCCCCCAGCGCATTGCTGGAGCAGATCCACAAGGGCAGTTCGGCCAGCCTGGACAAAGTGGATAAATGTGCCAATAAAAAAAAGTCACCGGGAAATAACAGTGTTTCGACCAGTTCCTCAACAACCAATACTACCGCTACTACGGTGCAGATCAACAGCTTCACTAGAGGTAGGCATCAAAAATATTCTTATCTATAAGTTAAATTTAGTGGTTGTAGGTAGTGTCGGCTAACAGTGACGTATTTACTGGGGGGGGGGGGGGGAGGGGTCTGGTGATATATCTTTCCCCATGGGCTCGTTTTTTATAAATATTGATGGTTTTATGATTCTTCATATCAATAACTAACTAACTAATTTGGGATTGTTTGGAATCCTCATCTTAATATAGGCTACAGTATTTCTAATACGCCAAATTAGCGTATGTATCCCACATATATATGCCAATACGAACGTTCCAAAATACAAAAAGTGTCCCCGCTATGGGAGATGGTGCTGGCCTATTTAGTTTGCGCAGTAGGGTGGAAATTTTATGGATCGCGTCAGAGCGGGCCCGACATTATTTGTTTGTTGTTATTCGTCGCCATCCTTGGTTCTGGATGCTTTTTCAAATTACATAAAAAAAAGTCGTTCATCCGCATTATTAGGTATATTAGTGCTTATAAACTTTCATTACCTAACAACAATTTTTGTAAAAGAGTTTTTAATTTGTGGGGATTCGATTCGCTGTTTGGTAGTTTAGTGGCTTCTCTTGTTTATGATGAAAAGACACAAGTACTTGGTGCTTTTTTGCAAAAGTCGTGGATCAATACCAGGTATAAGGTATTTCAGGTATGTACATAAATATACGAAAATATTTTGCTTATCACATTATCCGACGTTCGCAACCGAATTTCACGAAAAAGCTTGTAAAAAAAGAAAAGAGTGTCACTCGTATACAATATAATATATATGTGGTCACTACCTAACCTTAAAATTAATGTATTTTTAATTTGGTGCATTATTAAAAGTTTCACATTTACAAATCAAAATTTAAATGGCGCATTAGAAATTGTAATTGAAAATATCTCGAAAACGGTTAGTCGGAGCGATATTTACAAAGTATACCTTTATAGCTTAAAAATGACGGAAAAACTGATATTTTTAATAAAAACATAATTATACTAAGGTCCAAGAAAGTTACATTTCTTTTTATGTATACAAAGTACCGCAGAGAGCGCCCCCAATAATCTACATTAAAATTATTAACAAATTCAAATTCCCTTCCCCCAAAAAACCCCAGTCACAAAATTTTGTGCAATAATATTGATTCAGAAATAAATTATTTAGGAAAATTGAAAATCAAATTTTTACTTGGACACCCTGTATCTCGGTTATTACCAGCTATTGAACTAAACTAAGTATGGCCAAATCACAGTATTTTTACCCAAGGAATCTGCAATTTTCCTGTGTACCATTAGTTATGGGACACCCTGTATATGTGGTATATCCCCTGTATCCCTTTACTTTGTAAACGTAATTTTTGAACCAGGCCCATAAGCAAAAGTCTAGTGGTCTTGAACACACAAAAAAAGGGTTTTGAAATAAATAATTAATTATTATGTCTCTTTTTTTCTCTGGAATAATAAAATAAATCAGTAAACATTTTGTTGTTCTCTTTTGCTTTGCGGGCACGTACGTACTACACGAAAAAATTATTTTTTAAATGCTCGGCAGATAATCCTTTATTAAAAGTCCACCAGCTTCATAAGGTTTGTGCTTTGTATTCTGCAAAGCTTTCGAGCAACCCTTTTGCGCTTAAAAATGTTTTAAGCTCGCAAATACATTTTTCGGCAAAAAATGTAATTATGGCAAAGACAAAAACTTGCAACAAGTCGTCCCTTTGACGCGCTTTTTACCGGATATAACTGGTAATTTTCCTTTGAAAAAAAAGAGTGGGTATTTGGATTTTTGGCACGTCTTTCGTAATCGGCTTAGAGACAAGATCAAAAGCTAATTAGTTTATAATTAAATCTATGGAAGAAGTTGAATAAAAAATTAAATAGTTTATTAGAATTAACCGAGGGAACACCAAGAAGCTTCTTTCCTAACAATGAAGCAAGATTACGATTTGTCCGATACAGTGCAACCTCGATAATCCGCACTAATTAAAACCTCGGCCATCCGGATTAGTAAATACTCCGGATTATTGAAGCGAGACAGTTTTTTTTATTAAAAAACGAAACATTTAATACAAAACAACTAGAAAATAGTACACAAACAAAAATTATTTAAAACAGAAGTATACTTATGCAATTTTTTATTATTTTGTGAAGTAATTTGTAATTTTTGTTTGCTTGAATTACCGAGTACTATCAAATCCTGATCATAAAGTACACAATGCAGTTGAAATGTTTTGCCGGATTATTGAAGAATCCGGTGTAACGAAGGTTCGGATTATCGAGATTGCACTGTAATATTATTTTTCTATTTGGGTTTCATATCAGAGCTAGTTCGATACCGTTTTGAGTATCGAACTGAGCTTATTATGAAATCGTTTTTTTTTTCCTTTTTAATGGTGGGCTTGTTCGGGTTTGTTTGGTTGCAGAAACAATTGCTAAACTAACCTCACACCTGTCGCGTTTCTCTCTAAAGCGGGAAGGGAAGAGTCAAACTAAAATCATTTTGGTTCATGCCCAACTAGCAATTTTAGTCGCCGTTATTTATTCGCCCTGCGCGAACGACCCGCGAAGCGGGGTGTTTTCTAAAGTACAAGTGCTCTAATTGTCTTATGAACCGTGTATTTTATAATACTTTTTCTATTTGGTTCTTTAAAGTCTGAAAAACTAAAAAATATAGTAGATTTTTTCCAGTTGAATTGATATTTTCTTTTTGGGTTGGCAATACTTTTACAATTTAATAAAATGTTACAAGTATCAAATATGCCATAATAGAAATAATTGAACACAACAAAGCTTCTTCCCATATAAATATATTATTAAAGATAATAAAAATGAGTCAGGAGTTGTACTCCGTCAGAAATACGAGAAATTGCAGAAAATAATCTAGAAAAACATTTAAAAAGAATATGCAAAACTTTGAGTTATGGTATGGTGCGAGCAGAACAAAGTTCAAAATACTGAACAAAATACTAAATAATACTATTGAACAAAATATTGTGTCGACACAGAATCTGACAGTAATAACAATTAATGCCCAGGAAATGTATACAGTCACTATAAATATGTATATATATTTTTAAGATAGTAGATCGTGTCAGCGTCGGCAAAGTTTATATCTTTGATAGTTTCGAAAATATTT
Source organism: Barypeithes pellucidus (assembly GCA_963991005.1). Classification (NCBI taxonomy): domain Eukaryota; kingdom Metazoa; phylum Arthropoda; class Insecta; order Coleoptera; family Curculionidae; genus Barypeithes; species Barypeithes pellucidus. The sequence continues at coordinate 94,306,891 of OZ022556.1, forward strand.
ATTAGGCGGTGACGACCTTGCTTTTGCTTTAAATTAGTTTTACACCCCCTCGTCTTTAAAGTATGGAAACTTTCTTAATTAAAAACAGAAATCCATATTATAAATTTTTTTTACAAGTGCCCCGAAAGTGCCTCGTTTCATGCATGTTCTCTTCACCGCTTTCCAGACATCTCTGAGAGAGCGGGCGGGAAAGACTTCCCCACCTGCTTCCGATCACCATGTACTGCCCGCTCTTCATAGTTTTTTAACTGATAAATAAATAAAACCAGAGATTGCGGGATTTGAACCAGCGACTCTCAGATCGCCAGGCGTACACTCTGCCACTAGGCCACCGAGCCATACATACCAACGATAATAAGTAACGTATATACTGGTGAAAACTAAAAATCCGATATTTAGTTTTGCTGACGATAGCACACTTATCTCATCTTTCTCTTTGAATTCGCAAACATCGGCTTCCGACGCACATCTTCGCAGACAGTATGAAGTATCACGCCTCAACAAAGACCTGGAAGAAATTTTGGCTTGGTGTGACAGTAACCAAGTCGAATTTAACGCTAAGAAAACCCAGGCAGCAGTTTTCTCTAAGAAGGTTATCATTACAGAACCGGAAATAGTCATGGCCGGACACGCAATCAAACTGGCTTCATCAATTAATTTGCTGGGTGTCAATCTGGCAGGAAATATGTCTTGGCATAACCACGTTGTGGCAATCGCCAAGATAACTTCTCAGAAGCTTGGCGTACTCTTCCGAACCAGAAAGTTGTACACACCTCAACAACTTTTGACACTATACAAAGCCCAGATTCGACCATCACTAGAATACTGCTCTCATGTCCCAAACATACCCTTCGGCTACTGGATTCCATCGAAATGAGGGCTATTCGTCTGATCGGAGACCACGAGCTGACGAAGAACCTCGACAGCCTAGAACATCGAAGACAGGTTGGGGATTTGACTCTCTTTAACAGATATTTTCATGGAAGGTGCTCGGCTGACCTTGCCCTCTTAATTCCGCCCAGAGCGACGAATAGCAGAAATACACGACGAACCACTGCCGCCCATCCATATGTGGTTAAGCTTAGTACTCCTCGAACTTCACTATTTAAGAACTCTTTCATCTGGAGGACTTCATCCTTGTGGAACGACCTTCCCGAGGTCGTTTTTCCCAACGAATATAACCTCCAACGATTCAAAACCAACGTGAATCGCTTTTTGCGCACACGCACCACTCCCAGAGTGCCCTAAAGGATTTTTCCTATAGTGTATATAAACTGAATTAGAAGTTCATTTTTCAAAGATGCTTTAGAAAAATGTCTGAAGAATTTCTTTATTTATTTGGCCTTGGAGCACTTTTATAAAAAGTACGGTACATATCTCGGGCAGTCGGAGGCTTTCCGCACTCGTCCGTAAAAAAGCTTCTTTTTGGCCCTTGATACGTAATGTACTAATACATATGTCACAGAATGTAAGCGGCCCAAAAGGACTTCGCCCCTCGCGCCCCCAAACCCTGGCTACGCCAATGCTTATGCATGGTAAATAATAATAATAATAATAATAATAATACACTATTTGCCACTGATACAGTTTTTATTGCGAATCGATTTATGTCCCGGAGCGAAAAACAATAATAATCTTATAAACACATCTGTTTTTTGTAATGGTTTTTTTGTATTGTAAACAACATAAACAGTCTCCAGACAAAATACATGATTTTATTGTTATTCGTAATGCAAATGCAAGGCAATCAAATATCAATCGAAATTTACAAAATAATTTAAAAATCACGTCTTTTTGCCAGAAGATATTAAATGTTATTTATAGGTGCCATTTTATGTCTCCCTATTAAATCGAATTTATTATTTTGCAATTTTCATTCCCCGAAGGCGTAGGCGAGCGACCTATTACAGAATAATTTAATATTATTTATATCAGAATGTCAGCAGGTTATACGTGCGTATTCCAAATTATTTATGCTGCAAGGCCGGTAAACGAGTATGATTTTGCATAAATAAATAAAAAGAGACTACAGCCAGTACGTACTGTTTGTCCAGTTTTATTTGAACGTTTCCGTATGATGAGCGAGGGGACACAAATGTATAGAAACCTGGCAAGAAAGCGTCTTATCATAGGGCTCCTCAAATACTAAATGATTAAGTGGAAAATAAATAAACACACTGCATTGATTCCGCAGTTCGATTCATTGTAGATAATCAATAGCTCTAAATAGTTTTAGTTCGAAACGATACTAAAAATTAATCCAAAACACAAACAAATACAAAAGCAGCAGCGATAAAACGGTAACAACACTCCCGGCGATAATGAATAAAATTTGTTAACTTCAGGGTGATTTTTACACTAGCAGGTAAAAATGAGCATACAGCGTTGCCACTGTGATTTCCTTAAAACATTGCAATTTTATGTTCTTGGGATAATATTATACTTTTCGGTTTCAAGCGCAGGCGGTAGATTTAGGACTTGGCATCATTGATTACTGTTTAAAATTTTGTATGATTCTGACAGAATATACACAATTATGTTCTATTTATATACTTCCAATATGCTCTTCTTATCAGATCTATGTAATATTAAAACATTGTATGTTCTAGCGGTTTGGGGTTTGTTCGAATGTAAGTCTTAAAATGAACTGTATCCATCATAATTATACAACGTGTTCATGATAAGGAGGGCCAGTACAGGGATCTCGGAAACCGTAAGAGATACGAAGTCGGTTAAATAGAGGTAGAGTTGCGCATTTACATTTACCCTAATAATATGCCGTTTAGAAAGTTTTAAAATTCCTAGTAGTTCCGGAGATATCCGGAAAAAACCGAAATTCTGAAAAATCGTTTTATTGTTTTCCTGGGTTTTTTGAGATCGAATTCTAAAGTAAATTGCACTTTTACATTGCCAGTTTTTCCGCTTTATCTAACAGCGTTAATTGTTTTGTAATCCGACGAGTCGCCTTCGAAGGGCCATTATCAACTTTCTTTTTTTAAATACGGTCCTGTTTTTCTGACAGTGGAATTTAAGAGCTTTTTTTCTTCTGAATGCAACGATGTATTGTTGTTTAATGACGTTTCGAGGGTTTTTTGAACAACATCAGGAAATTTTGGGATACGGTCCTGTATTTCTCCTAATTTTATAAATACTATCTCATAAGTAAGCTCTAAATTTTTACTTATCTTGGACTAGTTCAATAAATAACAAACAATTTAATAATAAACCATAAATAAGTGAACGCTGTTAGATAGAGCGGAATTTTAAAACTTTCTAAACGGCATATTATTAGGCACGTAAATGCGTAACTTTACCTCCATTTAATCGACTTCGTATCTCTTACGATTTCAGAGATCCCTATACTGGCCCTCCTTATCTTGGACACGTTGTATGACCAGAGGTAATGCTACATATATGCTGAACATTCCTTCCTTGACTCCATGACATATCTTGCACCAAAATTATTTACTTAATTCCATCTAGTATAAGAAATGTAAAAAGATTAAAACTGTCACTGCGTTGTTTAGAAATTTTTTAATTTTCAAATATGGAACTGTTTATGAAGCGGATTCAGTGTTTTGTATTCTGTAATGTAATTGTTTTACTTCACAGGTTAACTTTTTAATTTTAATATATAATTTCAACTTTAAACTAATATTTACAAGCTGAATATACCTAGAGTTTATTTTAACATGCATATACAGGTGGCAACACCTAGGTGTATTGTATTTTACAATATAATCCTAAATTATTTAAAGTTGATATGTATTTGTACAATAATAATAATTATTATATATTAATTTTAATATTTTTGGTAGCGCCAGCTCACTGCTTTGATTCCGCAGTTCGATTCTTCGTGAAAATTCGAAACAAAAATTTTTTTTTCTTAAAATGTTTGGGAATATTTACTTTGCTTGACTCTTCAAATGTGTAATTCTAGTTAATATCGGATCTATCACGTAATTAATAGAAAAAAAAATTAGTTAACATAAAATTTCCTCCCCGCTTTTCATGCTACCCCACAAACTCCTGTGCATTTGAAGTGCGATACGAAGAGCGGAACTACATAAGAAATAAAATTAAAGTAATGACGTTTCTGTTGTAGTACCGCTATTCTACCATATAGTACTCAAGGAAAATCATTTAAGTCCATCGTTCCGTTGTTCGTCGCCGGTTCAGCCAAAACTCTGCCAGATGGTTGCGGTCAGAATGCAAAAAAATCGGTTACATTAGGCGTATGCATGTTGGCGTATCCATCATTTCAGTTAATTCTGGTCCGACTATACTACTGTTATATTGGCCGTGCCATAGTTCTTTCCACTAAAATAATAAATAGCCTAATCAACAGTATATACAGTCTACTCACGCTTGGCAATGTGGTTCGATTTATTTCTTTTGATTAATCGAATTTGTTTAATATTATTAGTACAAGTTCTTTTAGAAGTTCGAGTTATATTTCATAAGATAAATGTAATATTAATTGAACTGATTGTACAGGGAGTATCTGCTAATATTTGGAGTATGTAAAATCACTGATCGTTTCTAGTTTTATCAATATTACATGTCAGCTATCTGGCTGCCCATTGCTTTCTGTGCTATGTCTATTACACGGTGTTATGATTGCTTCTTCACGGGGCAAATAGAAGATAGATGATAGTTTTAAGACTATAGCTGATATATGCTCTTTACTTTTTACTTTATAGTTATGTATATGATTCCAAGTTATGAAATTCTCGTCTCCTCATTTTCACACCTTTTTTACTCCTTAAATGTCAGGATGGTAATTAATTGGTTATTTGGACTAAGAAGAATCAGTGGCGCCCATAAACATATAATATAAAATTGGAGATAAAACATTGCATTCATAAAACACGATTTATTTACAATCATGTACAATTCTACAGTTTCAAATTCGGCGAAGTTAGAAGAAGATAGCTTTAAAAATTGGCAACGCTGTAATAAGGTGCAGGTTTAGATAATTTCGATCTAACATTAGTCATAAATAGGTGAGCGTTGTAGGTATTTCTTACGGAAATTCAGATAATATAAAAAAGTAATCCATATTATTGCAATATTTACCTAAAATATAGAATTAGCTACACACCACTTCTTTACCTAAAAAACCATAACGTCATTATTCTCGCTTACCGATGAAATAGTAATCCGGGGTTAAAATAGGCGAAGTTCTTACACACCACGCACTGACGAACCATTGTAGATGGCTAATCAATAGCTCTAAATAGTTCCAAAAAAAACACTAAAAATTAATCCGAAACACAAACAAATATAAAAGCAGCAGCGATAAAACGGTAACAACACACCCTGCGAAAATGAATGAAATTTGTAAACTTCAGGGTAATTTTTACACTAACAGATAAAAATACATTACTTGGCCTTTAGAAATATGTTTCCTATATTTTCGGCAAGAAAAAATGAAAATATTTTTTTTTCATGAATGGCTGCTATTTTATAATTTGTCATTAAATTTGATTCTTAACAACTTTTTATTAATAAATTTTCTTGGACCATGTACATTTTCTTTTTTTTGATCACCCTCTACGTTATAGTTGTGATTTTTGCGTAGATTAGAAGTTTTTAGGTACCTAAATTAAACTTTTTATGAAGAATGGATTTTTCTTAAAATTACAGATAAAGAAGTCTTCCATATGGTGTTACAAAAGGAAGACGACTGGTTAGGCAGTAAATTACTGCAACAACTTTAAATATGGCTATTTGACAAAAAATGGCTTGAGTCGCAGGAGCGACCACTTCTTCACAATGCTTGAGTTCACAAAGCCTCCGTATATTTAACTCTTTTACCTGGACCACTCATTGTATACAGGGTGTTATGGAAATTACGTATTATATTTAAACCGGCAATTCCTGAGATGAAAACAAATTGAAGAAAAAATCCAAAAATGGCGCTTTAATTTAATATGCCCTGTACATGACCTGACGTCAAACCAAAATTAAGCACGTGGTGACACTGGGAGAAAGATGAACAAAACAACATATGGCGGAAAACGTCAGTGAATCTTGAGCAGTGTTGTCACTCTTTAGAAAGTCAATAACCGTTTGACAGATTGGAAGTTGTTTATTTTTCAGGGTAGATTATTATACACTTTTACGTTCAGTTCAGTTCGCTGGGAAACAATCTCTGATTTATAAACTTGAACTGACTCGAACCAACCGCCGTGGCGTTTATTAATGGTCAGGTATGATCTCATTTGTTCAATTCGAACGACATCCGTCGGAACTGAACAACTTAAAGGCCCCTTTACCCTTTAGAAAAAAAACTGCAATTATATTTACCTTCTCGGCCTTATTTAAAACAACTTAATTTATAAAAAAACACTAGTAGGTAATCCAAACAAAAACTGGCACAATAACCTCACAAAAGCAAAAATTCACATTAGTTTTCGTGTAAATTTGTATGCATCTCATGAACACATCTAACTACCATTCAATCTGAACTAGTATTTAAAGTGCTACTGTGTAGACAAAATACGCCTTTATTGTATGAAGTTTCATCCGGTGGTGTATTTAACATCTAAAAATTTCTAGTAACTACACGGTTCAGTCTGTTTCGGGTTTTTTCGGTCGATCGATATTGCATTATTTGGACATATCTAAAAATACAGCGTTGCCACTTTCGATGTTTTGTAAGATTATATTCATAAATTGCGGAATTTACTTCTGTAATATTACTTTCCTGTATAATTATTGTCTCGGAAATGGCAACCGCGCTATTTTTCCGAATATGTACGCAGCAATCGACCCTTGGTTGGACTCGTCTATATTAAGACTTAAGGGGAGGCCCTGTTGTTGTCAACATAATTATTTGATCATTCTTCATTAAAGGATTAAAAATTGTTTAAGGCCCATTAGAAATTAGCGTTTTTATTATTTCTGACTTTCTATTGCGAAATAATTTGTATCCTATCTTCTATGAGTGCTGTTGTTCTATGTGTACGATAGTGTAATTATGCGTTAGTGTTTAGTGCTTTTGTGTAATCTGATAATAGGTGCATATCTTCAAAAAAACTAATTTGAAACTCGTGAGTGTCTGGATTTAGTGTAATTTGTTCTGTTTCACTATGTATTTTTTTCTCTCGACGATATGCCGGTTATGTTCCGAGATTGGAAATAAGAGGCCGAATGGGGCTTAGTGGGCATAAGCTTAGTATGCAGTCCCACACTATCATCACGGCACGTGATGAGCATAAACCTTTTCCCATAGAAAAAAGAACTGAAGGTGTCTGTGCCTTGGATTCCTTACTCGTGTCGACGGCCTGGTTTTAATTTCTAAGTAAGCTAAATATTTATTTTTATAAGAATCTAAAGTTTTACACTTTTCCACAATTTGGCAACATTGCGCCAGAACATGTGTTTATTACACAGCTGGGCAGTGTAATATGATTGTGCCGCGGAGTGACCTGTGGGTTTATGGGTGAATTACCCCACTTTTTAAACGTTCGATTTAAAAAAAGAATATGTAGCGCTTCTCTAGGACACCCCAGGAGTCACCCATTTAAATATAATATGTCATTTCCATAACACCCTGTAGACCGGATTTGCCTTCGTCTAACTTTATTTATGTAGAAATCTGCAGAAGCGTCTGAAGACATATCGAAAATTCTGCTAGAACAATGGACTAATAGTTCACATTGGCTGCCACTGCTTACCATTTCTATGCCACTAGTAAATCTAACATTTCGATTTAATTGTAATTCTCCCAACTTGGAAGTGGTTATATAATGTTTTTAAATTGTTGACACTTCAAATTGTTCTGGCCTAGATTGCCAAAAATAAAAATTAAATTTTTATTCACTTCTAAAAATAAATTTCCATATACCGCGCCATGCCTTTAATTTTTTTAATCGGTGATTTAGTTTCAATTAAAAATTAACTATTGATATCGTAAAATATAATTTCATGATTTTCTTGTCTCTGTCTCTCCTTTATATCGTTTACCGTTTTAGAAAAATAAATATAACTTGGCTTAGAGTAGTAGGAACCAGAGCGCTACAGTTCCTTGCATATTTCATGATGCTCAACTTCAAAATGGCGAATGGGCGCCATCTTGATAAAATAATTGAATAGGAAGTGCGGTCTTGCGATACATCATTTTAAAGATCCTATCGAGTAGGTTACGATCCCAGAATATTGTGTCCATATTCGTCCCCAAAACAAGATGGCGCCTTTTAAAAAAATAATATTAAGTAGGGGGGAGGGGGGGGGGGGTTGTTCGGGTTTGTTGGGATACAATAAATTATTAAAACATTTTCATTATAATATTACTTGGGCAATAACGAAGAAGATGGTTAGTTGTGTTTCTATGGTTGTTCCCTGACATCAAAATTCTGGTGTATTATTATACAGGTAAGTGTTTTTAATGCCAATTTTATTGAATATTCAGAAATAAAAACTCATTTCGTTTAAATGACATTTAAAGGTTATCCAATAAACGTATCACATAGGCATACCTGCGGATGAAATTATTATTTTGCATTAATTTTATGATACATGCAATATACAGAGTAATATGGAAATAACGTATTACATTTAAACCGACAATTCCCGAGAAAAAGACAAATTGAAGAAAAATAGCCATAAATGGCCCTTTCAATTCATTCAGCGGTAAAAGTGATCTGACGTCAAACCAGAAAAATACCTGTGTGGCACTGCGATACATGTAAGCAATCAAGGAATTCTGGCCAATGTTGTTTTAAGCACATTTACGACGGACTAGTTTTAAACAACCCGAAAAAACATATGGAATAGTAATAGCCAGGCACGTCACTAGGTCAAATGCCAATGACCTCTTGACGCCTTACATCAGCTGAGCGAAGTAGTTTCATATAGCGCCGCATGCTTGCGTCTGTTAATTGAAGACCAACAAGCGGCCGGATACGTTGTGTCTCGTCGATCACCAACACACTCTCAGCAATCCGCTCTGTGTGTGTGTGTATCTTGCCCGTCCATAAATAATCTTTGAATATTGTCTTTACTGACGCGTTTCTTCTGGACGTCAAATTTCGTCGTGTGTAATAAAATCTAATAATCTGTAGTATAATCTGTATTATTGTATTTTTTTAGTTAACTGTCGGTTTAGCTAACTATCGGTTCTGTTTCACTATTACTGTGTGTACATAAAGTGTTTCCAGGAGTGTTCCCATGAAAAAGAAAAAAAACTGATTGTGTTCGTGCCTGGATTTCCTCGCTCTTTAGGTATAAGGATAAATACAAGTAGGTAAAAAATAATTTATTTTTATAATTTTATATGGAATTTCAGCTTTACATTAAGTTTGGCAACATTGCAATTGGCTCTGGGTGAAATGTTGTACAGTAGCGCGGACTGACCTGTGAGTAAGAGTGTTTATTACCCCACTTTTAAAATGGTCGATTTAAAAAAAATAATATATGTAGCGCTTCTCTAGGACACCCAAGGAGTCATCCATTTAAATATAATACTTCATTTTCATAACACCCTGTATATATGCGCTACGTCACTGACCAGACAGAACATATGCTCCTTCCCGTTGTTCTTTATTCAAAGATAATAACAAAGAAATATAAATTTAAAAATAAAATATACCCACTATACTATATAGTAAAATACTTTAAAAGAAGACTTACTTATTGGAAATACGTCTGAACAAAAGCATACAGTTTTTATTGGCAAAAGCTTTCAGAATCTAATGGAACTTTGACAAGCAAAAAATCAGTAAAGCAACAAAACACATACCTATGTATGTACATGCCAACCGGCATAATCCTAAAAACGAAACAACTTTAGATGTTCGATTCCTCAAACTCAAACAAAATTGAATTTCCACGTTTCAGCATATTTCTTTTTATATTAAGGCTCATGCCAATAAAGCGCGTATTTTCATTTTTTGCTTAAAATTATTTTCGCCAGAAATGTTTGTTAAGAGATGCGTTTAATCCAAAAACACTTATTTAATAAATAGACAGAATAGACAGAATAGTCAGAATCATACAAGGATTTAAACAGTAATCAATGATGCCAAGTCTGTTCTGAGAGTCCTAAATCTACCGCCTGCGTTTATAACCCAAAAGCATAATATTATCCCAACATCAAATTGCAATATTTTAAGGAAATCCCAGTGGCAACGCTGTATGCTCATGATACCTACTAGTGTAAAAATGAACCTGAAAATTAATATTATCATTCATTTCCGTTGGCACTGTTGTTATCGGTTTATCGCTTCTGCTATTGTGATTGTTTGTGGTCTATTGTGGTTTTGGATTAATTTTTAGTGTTTTTTCGAACTAAATCTATTTAGAGCTATTTATTAGCCATCTACAACGGTTCGTCAGTGCGTGGTGTGTAAGGAATTCGACTATATTTCGTCGTTAAGTGAGAATAATGAGGTTATGCTTTTTTTTAGGTAAAGGTAGGTAAATATTGCAAAAATATGGATTATTTCTTTATAGTCTGAATTTCTGTAAAAAATACCTACAACGATTATCTATTTATGACTTATGTTAGATCGAAATTATCTATACCCGTACCTTATTACAGCGTTGCCATTTTTTAAAGTCATCTTCTTCTAACTTATTTGAAACTGTAGAACTGTGCATGATTGTAAATAAAAGGTGCTTTATGAATGTTTGTCCGCTTTTATCCAGATCGTTTACTGCGCTTGAGCACGTGCAATTATAATTACAATTGCAAGCGCAAGAGAAGAATCCCTCTCCTTTAGAAAACTCGTTTATAATGCTTTATAGAACTTGTTATTTAATATACTAATTTGTAATTGTTAATTTTATTGCAATATGAAAAAAATGTCGATGTCATTTACCATCATGCCGATAAAAAACTAGGACAACAAAATCACAAAACTGGGAACGGAAGTACATATCTCATAGACTATAACTAGCTGTAAAGGTAAAAACACCAAACTTTTAGAAAGTAACCTAGGTTACATAATTTAACGTTTTGTATTTTGCGATAAGAGGTGGCATCAAAATATGTTATTTGTTTTATAAAGTTGAGGGGAAGTTTATATGGAGGAACTAAATGTATTACGCATTTTTTACTAAGGAAAAGTAGGTATATTTAATGTCGCCAAAAAATTAAAATTAAACTGAATAATAAAAGAAATTTAACAGAAAGTACAAAAATATACAAATACAAAATTTGTCGTAGCAACAATTTTTTTTTAATATGTAGTCATAGAACATTCCTGTGTATTACTTCTTGATAATTAATATTCTTCTATTTTCATCTTTTGCACACATTCTAGGGGAACCTGAAACTGCTCCTAATAATAGTTCGATGCCTTGCTATTTTTTGTTTTGCCAACAACACGGTATTTCTGTATACTCCCCAGTTCTCCTGCAATATACCTAATAAAAGCACCATCTCGCAACCGACTGCAGATAATAGCCTTGTGCTGGGGGGTTAATTGTGGCATATTAAAAAAAAATGTGCTTGACAAGTTAATGATAAAGTGACAATCTATGTTGACATGTAAAATTTGTATATGACATTTTACTGGTACCAGACTCGGCAGTAAATAATTCCTAATAGTCAAGGAGAAAATAAGAAATTTTGCTGTCCTAGTTTTTTATCGGCACGATGGTACATTTATAATATGGAGCATCAGGTTACTTTGCACCAACACAAATTTATTTTATATTACATATTACATACATACACGTGAATGTTCAATTAAATACATTATATTTTAAATGTCTATTATATTGCTAAGTAACGCAATAAACCACCCACCGAATCGTATGTATTAAAATTTACAATCATATTTATTGCGACACATTATACGGTAATGTTCTAGTTGTAATTATATCTTTCGTTTACTGCATTTAGGGTTTGGCATTAAATCGGTCATTTATTAAGAAATTTCGGGCGTTTCTTAAGAAACTTAAAAGCGATAATAAACTAACCCGTGACCAACATTACCAATGACTTTTAATTCAAATTGCCACAAGGAAAGACTATAGGTATTCTTTTAAACTGCTTGAAGCCTATTTCAACAGTACTTAGTGCTTGTATAGCACAATTACTTCAAAACGTAATTGGTGAGATAAATAACTTTAAAAAAATATCTTGAAATTAGGTAAATTAATCGAGCTCAATTCATCGAACTCGATTCATTGAATTTCAATTCATCGAAGCGGTAAATTCGTCGAAGACTCACTTAATCGAGTCTCAATTAATGAACGGGTCCTTCTTAGAAATTAACCTACTTAGGAATTATATTTTAATGTACAGTGAAACCTCTCATATCGGACACCTCTAATAAGCGGACATCTCTATTAAGCGGACATTTTTCATAGTCCGGAACTAGGTATATGAAATTCCATGAAAATCAACCTCTCTTGGGCGGACTCTCCTTTGGGCGGACGAGGACAGGCTGTTTTCATACAAAAAGTGTGAACCCTCCTTTAAACGGACAAAATTTTTAAAGTATTTGGGAGACGAATAAGTACGGTGCAAAAACTCTCTGAAGACAGACCGGCAACCAATCGCGTATGCGGTGCAGCGCGAAAGGCGTTCGCCGAATGAAAGTATCTGTGATTTCCCGACAGTAGTCCGCCGTTTATTTGTGAGTTCTAAGGTTAAAATCGTAAACAATGGAACAAAAATGTCGCGTTTTGAGTCTGAAAGAGAATATTGATGTTGTGAAAGTTTGTAATTTGATAACAATGATTTGGGCGAGTTCATTAACATTGATAGCAATGTGCTATTAGAAGATGATAGTGACCCCATTCCTACCGATTATGTAGTCCAAACTGAAACCACATTACTATCAGACTTGGAATTACATTTTCTAGATTGCAAGTATAAAACGCAAACACGTCAAACTACGTTATTAGATTTTTTGAGTACTACATCCTAACTAAAACAAGTGTATTTTTGTTATGTTATGTTTGTTTGTATCTACATAAATACACATAGTAATAATTTTGCATTTACATATTACCTAATAAGAAATTTCCCATGGGCGGACACCTCTATTAGGCGGACACTTTTAGCCGGCCCCGTAGGTGTCCGCTTAAGAGAGGTTTCACTGTATATGTAATAAGTCATTAAGGTATTTATGACTTGATGTCCCGTAGTACAGATTATCTCTGGACTGTGGTATTCCCTAAGGATAGTACGTACGTATAAGTACATAAATTAAGTACGAATAAATAAAGTTTAGTTTATATTTTGAATTATCATAGCGATAGTTAAGATTGGATTTCGTTGAGAGTGATAAAGGAAAGCCAAAGTTGGTATTGGGGGTTGTTTATTGAAGATAAGCAAGTCCACGACAAAGTATATTGGAAATGTGATCGATTTCATATAATATTTAAGTGTCGATCACGTTGCATAATAATAGGTAACATTGTTTCGAAAGATGCTAGTGAACAAAATCATGGAGGAGGCTCGGCAGGCGTCGAAGTAGTCAAATATATAGAAAAAGGTGCCGATTACGATGCATAACAATAGGTAACATTGTTTCGAAAGATCTTAGTGAACAAAATCTTGGAGAAGGCTGAGCACGCGTCGAAGCAGCCAAATATATAGAAAAAGTCCGAGAAGTTGCAAGAAATTCTAGAGATACTACACATTTTATTCGCTGTCTTCAAATTTGTCAAGTAGTGTATCAAACAAAATACCGGTAAGAAGAACAGTTCGTAACGTAAGATCTGGATCTGAAGCTGCTCCCACCAATCCAACAGTTCATTTTATCGACATTGATCAAGAGTACTTTTTTTAGCTTAAGGTTTAGAATATCCAAAAATATTATTGCCGTTCCTTCATCATACAGGGTGTAAAGAAAAAAAGCATTTATGGGTTACGTCTAGTCCGTCCCTGGCAAACTAAATAAGCCAAATGTGTTTAACAAACATTTTAAGGAGACTCATCTAGTAACCATTATACTAAAAAATTATTAAATTACACCTAGTACTTAATAAATTATTGAAAAAACAACGATTTCCAGGGACGTCCGTTATGGGCCCGTATCTCCGTAGGGGAGGCCGTAGGAAGGAAAAATTTAAAAGAACTTCTCCTGTTATTTTTAAGTGTTCTATCTGAACCTGGGAGATTGCCCACATATTCTGGGACACTCTGTATATAGATGGATTTTAGAACGTCTTTCGACGGTGGCCGATGCCTAATTTCCATGATTTCCTATCTTCCTTCCTGTATATTATGGTATAATGGTAAATTTTTATGGTTGACCGGTTGGCTCCGTTGGCTAATTCCCAAAAAGGGACTCCATACAGTGTGCATTTGACTTCGTCTAATTTCAGGGATATTTTCATTTACATTTTACAGTGTAGAATTTTGTTGAAATCTAAGGGCATTTGCAAACTCGGTAATTTTAAAGAAAACGTATTAAATAGAACAGACCCTTATAAAATGAATGGATTAGAACTTTAGAGCCAAAAGCTCTTAGAAATTATTGGAACGTACGCAGCAAAAGCAGGAATCAGTAGAAAATACTAATTCAAACTCGTACAATCCTAAAGATGAAACATCTTTAAATTTCCGTATCCGTAAACATAAAGGAAATTGAAACCCAACATTTCATCATGAATCCTCATATATGTTTTGGTATCTCTCTTCAAATAAAGAAATAAAAATAAATAGGAAATCAAAAACATTTATTTCTTCAATTCATAGTCCCAGCGGTGTACCATTTTACCGGTTTAGTTTTTAAACCCTTTGGGTGTAATAGTAAATTATATATTATCTAGTTGGACTGTTTTATTACCGTCGAGAGAATTAGAGCTCAGAAAAGTTTACCACTGGACAGGAATAAAACTTTTCACTGATGTTTGTATGCTATTTTATGTAGAACCATATTTCTTTTATTTTAACTTTTTCCTCATTTTGCTATATAATGTACAAGGTATTTTTGATACTTTTTTGACACTAAAAACAGAACTCTACAATATTCGCTGGTTTAACAAGTACCAGGGTAAATTGAAAAATTGTTGATTTTAGATTTGTCCTCTATATCTTTTATTACTAATCAGTGGCGACTCGTGACCTATGATAGAGGGGGTATAGTGAAATTATTTTTAAAATTTTATTTTGTGTAACCAAACAATTACTTTCTAGGCGTTTTAAATGTAGAAAGAAAAAAAGTAATAAGAAAATGCGTTAGGTAAAACATATTTTTATTTATTTTTTAATTTTACACAAGGAAATACAACTTTTGGTAAATAAGAAAGGTTTTCTTAGTGTGTATAACTGTCGGATCTTAACGTCGTCGCATGCAACCCTCGTAACAATATTTATACAGTCCGCTCCTAATGCTACTAAAGCCATCTACGAGCTATCAAGAAAACCGAATGATGTCCAATACTACTACCGCCATCTACGAGTTATCAAGAAAACCGAATGTTGTCTGATACCACTACGCCATCTACGGCTACGTCATTAGGCGCAACCAAGACGAGAACAATAGTTAACTGTTTTATAACTAGAACGAATCGAGCCACGAGACTAACAAGTTGTCATTCTTCATATTCTCAGTGTTTTTTAGTTTAAATCCTTAAATTAAATGGTTTAAAATCATATCGAGTATCATTAATCGAAATACACAACATTCTTCGGTTCTTAATTGTAGAAAATTGATCACTAACAGCCTCATTAAGTTTGGAATACCCTCTATAATTTTTTTTTCATATATTTCATTTTTAAACTTTCTAATAAAGTCCCTAGATTTACCCTTTGTGGTCTGCGTTAAATTAATTTCGGGTTTAGGTGTTCCAGCATTCTTCACTTCAATTTTTTGCTCCAAACTCAAAGAGCTAAAGTTATTTCTTAAGTAGTCTACCGTCAACTATTCATTTTAATTTAATAAATATATAATATTAAAATATTATAACATACACGCTCGAATTTCTAACTAGATGCACGAACAGACAAACTGTGCGCCTTTTCCATGTTAAATCGCCATAGCCTCGCTATCCCCCGCTGCCACCCGCCACCTGTTACTACAGAGAAACTGCACTACTTAATCGCGTGCGAGCAAGTCTCGTCATAATCGTCATTTACCTCGACCGAGGCACGGTTGCAGGATCTATACAGTTTGGTTTCATGGGATGATAAAATATTAGGGAGGGTGGTCGGACTTTTTTAGTTTGACGGTACGATAAAATATTAGGTAGGGTACGATAAATAATATTCAATGGATATAAATTAATATTTTTTATCCGTATTATTTTTGGGGGTGCACGTGCGCATGTGCTCCTGTGGAAGAACCGCCACTGTTACTAATAATGCAAGAAAATATTTCATATAAAAGATAGTGTGCTAAGTAGAATAGGATGCCGCCTAAAAATCGCATCTACCGGGCCAAACAGTTATCGGTTGTAACTTTCTTATTTTAAATGGGACACCCTATATATATTTAGCCAAGTAATATGCGTTTGTATTTCTCTTTATAAATATATAACGCACAATATAATTTATTATTCAAATAATTGATGAATTACGTTTTTTCTATTAAATCTCTACGCCGTGCATTAAGACGTAAGAAACCGAAATAAATATTCCCATTTTCCACTGAAGGGTTTATGCCTCTCAGAGTAATACGCAAATAAAGAAAACTATATAATTTTCCTTAAAATATTGATGATGTTTTGGTTTACTAAAGCTACCCTAATTCTTCAGATTGATTTCTAATATTCTGAAAGTTTCACTGAAGGGTTGCTGCCTCTCAGGGTAACGTTTAAAATATAAGTTTAAGACATTTTCTTCGTTTCTTTGACAATCAAAATATGCCCATAATATATCATATTATTCATAGTTTTCGTAAAATATCTTATCTAACAGTTAACCACAGAGCTCAAAACACGTTGCGATTTGTCATTAATTAAAATTAATTATCCATTTTTTTCATGTTAATCAAATTTCACCCATAAGCCTATTAAAGCGTATAAAACCATACTATTTAATATGTAGTTTCTAACATCAACAATTTTTGAATTTACCCTCGTATCTTTTAAACCAGCGAATATTTTTAAGTTTGTTTTTATGATTTTTAGTTTCTCATATAAACATATAATATAAAAGGGGAGACAGAAGGTTCCATTATTTACAATCATACACAGTTCGACAGTTTTAAATAAGTTAGAAGAAGATGGCTTTAAAAAATGGCAACAACGTTGTAATAAGGTACTCGTTTAGATAATTTCGATCTGACATTTTAGTTATAAATAAGTAATCGTTGTAGGTATTTTTTACAGAAATTCGGATAATATCAAGAAATAATCCATATTTTTGCACTACTTACTTAACATATAGAATTAGCTACACCACTGCTTTACCTAAAAAACATAACCTCATTATTCTCCCTTACCGACGAAATAGTAATCCGGGGTTAGAATAGTCGAATTTCTTACACACCACACACTGACGAACCATTATATATGGCTAAAAAATAGCTCTAAATAATTTTAATTCGAAAAAACAGTAAAAATGAATCCAAAAGATCAGAAACAATCACAAAGCAACAGCGATATACCAGTAACAACACCGCCTGCGAAAATGAATCAAATAGTAAAGTTCAGGATAATTTTTACACGAGCAGGTAAAAATGAACATAAAGCGTTGCCACTGTGATTTCCTTAAAACATTACAATGTGATGTTCTTGGGATATTTATAAATAACTTTACGAGTAGAAAATTTAAAAAATACACACATATTTAGTACAATATTTGCAATCAATATAATTAATATTATACTTTCCGGTTTCTAACGCAGGCGATAGATTTAGGACCATCGGTACAGACTTGGCATGATTGATTTAGTGTATAAAACTTTGTATGATTCTGACAGTATAATAACAATTCTGTCTATTTATCAATTAAATGTTTTTGGTTACTACCAAATAGTTCAATAATAACCAAGATACCCAGCAAAAGTGTCAAAAATGGGCAAACCTGTAGGTTTTATTTAATAATTTGGGTAATATTGTAGTCATTTAACCCTAAAAACAAAAATGTACCACAGGGGAAATAGATTTAGACTTTTAAAATGTCGTGCCTCTTGACTCCGCTTCGCATTTAAGACTTTAAGGGTAACATACAGGGCGTTATGGAAATGACGTATTATATTTTAACCGGCAATTCCTGAGATGAAAACAAATTGAAAAAATATATCGAAAAGTGGCGCTTTAAAAATATCGAAAAATGGCGCTTTAATTTAATATACCCTGTACATGACCTGACGTCAAACCAAAATTAAGCAAGTGGCGGCACTGGGAGAATGATAAACGAAACAACATATGGTGGAAAACGTCAGTGAATTTTGAGCAGTGTTGTCACTGTTTTGATTAACAATAACCGTTTAACAGATTGAAAGTTGTTTATTTTTCAGGGTACATTATTATAAACTCTAACGTTCAGTTCAGTCCGCTGGGAAACAATCTCTGATTTATAAACTTGAACTGACTCGAACCAACCGCCGCGGCGTTTATAAATGGTCAGGTATGTTCTCATTTGTTCAATTCGAACGACACCGGTCGGAACTGAATAACTTAAATGCCACTTTACCCTTTAGAAAAAAAAATTGCCATTTTATTTACTTTTTCGGCCTTATTTGAATCCAACTTAATTTATAAAAAAACACCAAGTAGGTAATCCAAACAAAACCGGCACAATAACCTCACAAAATACAAAAACAAAAGCACAAATTCACATTAGTTTTCGCGTAAATTTGTATGCATCTCATGAACACATCTAAGTACCATTAAATCTGAACTAGTATTTTACAGTGCTACTGTGTAGACAAAATACGCCCTTATTGTATAAAGTTTCATCCGGTGGTGTATTTAACATCTAAAAATTTCTAGTAACTACATTTTTCAGTCTGTTTCGGGTTTATTCGATGGATCGATGTTGCGTTATTTATATCTAAAAATACAGCGTTGCCACTTTCGATGTTTTATAAGATTATATTCATAAATTGCGGAATTTCCTTCTGTAATATTACTTTCCTGGCAACCGCGCTATTTTTCCGAATATGTACGAAGAATTCGACCCTTGGTTGGACTCGAATATATTAAGACCTAAGGGGAGGTCCTGTTGTTGTCAACATAATTATTTCATCATTCTCCATTAAAGGATAAAAAATTGTTTTAGGCCCACTAGAAATTAGCATTTTTATTATTTCTAACTTTCTATTGCGAAATAATTTGTATCCTATTTTCTGTGTGTGCTGTTGTTCTATGTGTACGATAGTGTAATTATGCATTAGTGTTTAGTGCTTCTTTGTAATCTGATAATAGATGCATGTTCCGAGATTGAAAATTAAAGGCCGAATGGGGTTTAGTGGGTATAAGCTTATTATGCAGTCCCAAACTATCATCACGGCACGTGATGAGCATAAACCTCTTCCTATAGAAAAAATAACTGAAGGTGTCTGTATCCTGGATTCCTTACTCGTGTCGGCGGCCTGGATTTAATTTATAAGTAAGCGAAATATTTATTTTTATAAGAACCTAAAGTTTTACACTTTTCCACAGTTTGGCAACATTACGCCAGAACATGTGTTTATTGAACAGCACAGTGTAATATGATTGTGCCGCGGAGTGACCTGTGGGTTTATGGGTGAATTATCCCACTTTTAAACGTTTGATTTAAAAAAAAATTATATGTAGCGCTTCTCTAGGACACCCCAGGAGTCACCCATTAAAATATAATACGTCATTTCCATAACACCCTGTATATTCCGCCCAGGGGGTTAAATTACGAAGGCTGCAAATACTATTTAAGAGCGTCCCCTTTCACTATAAAATGACGTGTCTTTCACCGATTTTTAATATTATTTTCTGGAAGCGAGATATTTAAGGTGGGAAAGTTTCAAATTGACACCCTGTATAGTATTATTTAAAGGTAGAGTATTTATAGTGAAATATTTATCTAATAATAAAAATAATGCACAAATTATGGAATTTTTAACAAATTAATATACAAAAATACATATTTACATTTTACGATGATCACGTATTATTTTTTTAAACTTATACAATTCCCATGTCCGTATTAAGCCGCTGCCATAAAATAATTTTCGTGGAAAATCCGAGTTAATTACTTTTATGAACCTCATAAATTGTGATTAATATTCCTCGACTAAAACAATGATGAGCTTTTTTAATTATTAACCGGCATCATTTTAATTATTCTGCTTATTTGCTTTTGAACATGTTAATAATTATGAACAGTTCTTATATAGTGTTAAATGTCATGCGAATATTCAAGCATGAGCGTGCGAGAGGAGGAAGATATCAGGGAGCATTTTTCTCCTTCTACCTCCTCCCAAAGAAAATTATACTTTAATAAATCCAAAACATCTGATAAATTTTAAAAATACTATTCCTTATCTGGGAACCGTCGTCATCGATATAATTTTTTTGGGCGCAAAGTTATACAGCCCGAGTTGTTTGAGAAATATGCCGTATCACGTCTCTAGTATAGTTTAAAATATAACATTGATCCTTTGACTGCCATGAAATCCTAATTACCCCTGTGACCATAATATATCATCAAAGTTGCATATGTTTCGGCAGGGCCGGAGCACAAATTTTATTTAATAATTAATTAATAATAATTATACTAATTATTATACTATTTTAAGTATACAGGGTTATGATAAGGAAACGGTTCAGCCTTTTTACGGGTGTCCCCTAATTAATGGGACATTAAAAAACCATAGACTCCTTACGTCAAAATATTAGGATTTATTGTACTTAGCTATATCCGAAAGTTGATATTAACAGAGATACAGGATGTTAAAGTTAAAATTTCATTTTTGTTTTTTTCTAATAACTTTAACAGAAACCAATGGTTTTTTACAAAATTTGGCAGTTCGGGTTTTTAGGACGAGAAACTGATTTTTTGAAATTTTAATGTACAGTGTAGGGGGCGCTGTCTGTGGTATATTTTGCACATTTATAAGGTCATACATTTTTTGTGCCTCAATGTACTTATGCTTTTAATGAAAATAATACTTTCCTCAGATTTATTACGTAATAAAGATAATAATATACTAAGTTCAGGTCGCTCAGAGTTACCGTTTCGGAGATATGTTTAGTGCACCTTGCCCAATTACTATTAATTTCCAAACAACATTTTTTTCTCAAAGTAACCTATGAGAAAACAAATGAAATTTAGAGATGCAGTTACTATGGAACAGAAAATGTTTCATTTTTGAGTTTATCGTAAGTTTGTGTTTTCATTGCTGTTGGTTTCTTTCGACACGATATTTTCTACGGTCAAAGTTATTTTAATTAAAGTAAGTTAAAGAACAATCCAATTGTTGTATTTATTATTCCCAATTACCATTACTAGAACATTAATTAGCATTTAAAAGTTAATTGGTAAGAAGTAACAAAATAATATTTGCTTGTCTGAGCTAACGCACTAAACAATTTAAATGTAAATATCTCCGAAACGGTAACTCTGGGCGACCTGGAATTAGTATACCTTTTTTACGTAATAAATATGAGGAAAGTATTATTATCATTAAAAACTTAAATACACTGAGGCACAAAAAAGTTATGACCTAATAAATGTGCAAAAAATGCCGCAGACAGTGCCCCCACATTGTACATTAAAATTTCAGAATCAGTTTCTCGTCCTAAAAAAACCACAATTGCTAAATGTTATAAAAAACCATTGGTTTCTGTCATAGTTATTGGAGAAAAACAAAAATGAAGTTTTAACTTAACACCTGTATCTCAGTTAATATCAACTTTTGAATATAGGTAAGTATAATTAAATCCTAATATTTTTACGTAAGGAGTCTGTGGTTTTTCCATGTCCCATTAATTAGCGGACACTCTGTATAGACTACAGTCCACTTAATCAAGAATCGTTTGGACTTGCTGCCGTCAAGATTGTGATTTGAGTTCAGAACGTTGCTATGTCGCGAAACATATCAATGATGCGTACCTGCATTAAAGTATTAATATTTCGTAAACGGTTAGGTATAGGACATAATTTATGAAAGATATCTATAATTGATTGTAGAATGTAAAAATGTAAAAATACACAATACCGATGTTCCATTTAAAAAATTAAAGTTGATACAACTAATTTTTATGATCCACCCATGATTATTGATTAGGTGGACGGTATTCTATATAAAAGGCTGATTCGTTTCTTTATCATAACCCTGTATAGGTATAAATACTTAATAATATTTTTGTATTTTTGGTAAAAGATAAGTACTGGAACCTGTCATTCCCAGAAAGAAACGAAGTGACAAAATCACATTTAGAAGTATTGACGAGAATCGTAATATTGTAAATTTTAATGACGACTATATGACGACGAATATAAAAAGTTAATTTTTATTGGAACGAATACATTAAATTTATATTTCAGTAATTCATTAATTTTTTTATTTTTTTTTACTATGTTTCAAAATATTAATATTGATCTTTATTTTCTTTGGGTTAAAATCAGTGTTGCCAATCTAAATTTGTGAAATTACACAATTAGCTAGGAAAATTACACACGCTTTGCACACTTTAAGTCACACAAATACACGATATTTACACACCATTCATATTTTGTAAAAAGCAAGTCAATAGGGGTCATTGGGCCTCTGAAAAAAAAAGGTTAACAACTGAAAATTATTTCGGCTTCCTGAGTGACACTTTGTTAATCAAAAAAAGAAGGTCAACTAAAAGTAACACTTAGATGGTGGTTGTCTAATTACACGCAAATTACACACACTTCTGACTATACACAAATTACACACAAAGCAATGAAGATAGCCGCAATCAGTGGTTCAATAGCTATATTTTCAAGCCGACCGTGCACCCATTTATTGCAGTTTAAAGATTTAGTGGTATGTACAATGGGGACTAAAGAAATTGTTGATTTATTGCAGCAAAGCTCAACGGTATATTTTGAACACTACTATATTTGATAGATACACACAGAAAATTACTTAATTATTGTCCTTAATATTTATTTGTTATTTGTTTTAGGTTCAAAGCGTGGGAAACTACTTGGCATGCCGTCATTTAATCCTTTTAGAGGAGGTAAGTAACGTGTTTACACTATTCGCCGCATTTTCCAATACGTGGGACACTAGAAACACTTTCTTCCGAACCAAAGAGAAGATAATAGATAATTTTCTTCCTCAACATAAAATTTCTTATGCACTTGCGTTATTAGATGGTTCTTCTGGTTTGGTAATCATTATAACCATAACTTTTTCCACTCTGTTGATTTATGGTGTTGAGTCTTGCTCCCCAACCTTTTAAAGATATGGAAGAATATACTTATAAGCCTTTTGTAGATCAGAATAAGCCTCTAGAAATAAATTGTACTTTAAAAGGTTTAAGTTATTATTTTTCAAAATATATAATCCTTCGGTAACTCCCATAGGGAATAAAAACTATTTACTTATATGGGAACATTCGAAATCATTTCGTAATTGTCGATGCTTGATGGGGTGGGGAACTGCCCCCTCTTGTCCCTTATAAACGACGTTCATGCACTTGACCCGTTCCCATTTAAAATTTTAAGGGTATCATCTACAGTCACAACCACCAAACCACAAGCCTGCAAATATTCTTTAAAATCCCCCCCCCCCTTCACAATAAAATTTGACGTAGCTTTCCGATTTTCAATATTATTTACTGGCGCGGGAAGTTCTCATATTGACACTCTGTATACAATTGTATAGTATATATTACGAGAATTTTAAAAGCCTTCTGTTAAAAACGAAAATCCTACCCAAACTTTGTAATTGTCTCATAAAAGAAAATATTCTAAGCCCATTGACTGGAAATTTTGTCAACAGCATTAACCGATTCGTTGAATATAAATAACTCTCTTTAAAAAAGTCACAAAAACAATTAGGGGAAATTTTGTAAGTCAACACGTTTAGTTAAATCCATTCAGACCTGAATTTTAAAAAGATTAAATTTTAAGAGACATCTCGCCAATCCAGTTTCCTTTTTTATTTTGTTCTCGCTTTATCATTTACTTTACATAAATGCTAATGCGATTTATTTTCTTAAAGAAAAGAAAACCGTTATTTTTTTTTGTTACGATTAATTAGTGAATAGAAAATTAAATCAAAGTAAAAAGGGAAATCACCTAATTGTTAGTTAATCATTCTAGCCTATGTCACCCATATTTAGAACAACGCAATCGAACATCATGGGGAGTCTCGGGCTGTTACACTGGATATTTCTAAAGCTTTTGATCGTGTTTGGCATGAGGGGCTTCTAAGTAAACTGCGATCCTATGGTATACCCAGTCGATTCTGTGCATGGTTGTCTAGCTTTCTTAAGGACCGCTCTCTGCAAGTGGCGATTGAAGGATTTCTCTCAGACACCTTCACCATCAATGCCGGTGTTCCTCAAGGGTCCATATTGTCTCCCACTCTCTTCTTACTCTACATTAACGACCTTCTAGTGAAAACTAAAAATCCGATATTTAGTTTTGCTGACTTATCTCATCTTTCTCTTGAATGCGCAAACATCGGCTGCCGACGCACATCTTCGCAGACAGCATGAAGTATCATGCCTCAACAAAGACCTGAAAGAAATTTGGGCTTGGGGTGACAGTAACCAAGCCGAATTTAACGCTAAAAAAACCCAGGCGGCAGTTTTCTCTAAAAAGGTTAACATCACAGAACCGGATATAGTCATGGCCGGACACGCAATCCCACTGGCTTCATCTATTAATTTGTTGGGAGTCAATCTGGGAGGAAATATGTCTTGGCAACAACAATATGTTGTGGCAATCACCAAGATAGCTTCTCAGAAGCTTGCGGTACTCTTCCGAACCAGAAAGTTGTACACACCTCAACAACTTTTGACACTATACAAAGCCCAGATTCGACCATCGCTAGAGTACTGCTCTTATGTCTTGAGCTCTGCACCCAAACATACACTTCGGCTACTGGATTCCATCGAAAGGAGGGCTATTCGTCTGATCGGAGACCACGAGCTGACGAAGAACCTCGACAGCCTAGAATATCGAAGACAGGTTGGGGATTTGACTCTCTTTTACAGATATTTTCATGGAAGGTGCTCGGCTGACCTTGCCCTCTTAATTCCGCCCAGAGCGACGAATATCAGAAATACACGACGAACCACTGCCGCCCATCCATATGTAGTTAAGCTTAATACTCCTCGAACTTCATTATTTAAGAATTCTTTCATCTGGAGGACTTCATCCTTGTGGAACGACCTTCCCGAGGTCGTTTTCCCAACGATTCAAAACCAACTTAAATCGCTTTTTGAGCACACGCACCACTCTCTCAGAGGGCACTAGGGCACCCTGTATATAGTAAGTACAATTACGTATTAATAAAATAATAATATAGGTTTGTGCTACAGAAAAAAAATATAAATTTTGATATTTTTTTTCTGCAGCACAAACCTATATTATTATTTTACAAATTTAATAAAAGCACCCAACCCGAACAAACCCCTCCCCCCCAAATAAAATAATCTGGCTGCGTCTCCGTTTCCCGAAGTTTCTAAAATCTAAGCTAAATATAAATAAATAGATTTATTGGTAAATTTTACCAGCTTCTGGACTTCTTCCAAATATATTTTATCCTTAGGGAACCACATGGGCAGATACTTTTACATGGCACACCCTGTACATGTACTTAAATTGACTTTTAATTAAAACATTTGTATACAAAATAAAAAAGTTTTAAGATCCTTTGACCCTTTAGTTTGTATTTCTTCAAATAATTTAAACGAATTAGACGTTCTAAAAATAAAATTACAGCAAAAAGGGGAAAAAGAAACACGAAAAGAAAAGTGCAATAAAGTTTTAATTTTGTAAGCCTTTTAAAATTAAGCTTGGGAGAAATGTGTCGTTAATTGTTTTATTAAGTTGATTTAAAAGATTAATTTACCTACGTTATTTATAATTGATTAAAATACACTATAATAGTCAGTAAAATGTACCATACATTTAAAAATATTTATCTATTCGCGTGCGGTAAGTAACTGCTTACCACACTGATTTGAGTGTGGTAAGTAGCACTTTACCGCACTAATGCCGTAAGTAATTACCTACTATAAAAACAAGTTCTTATATTCGCCGTTCTGGGCGGAATTAAGAGGGCAAGGTCAGCCGAGCACTTTCCATGAAAATATCTGTAAAAGAGAGTCAAATCACCGACCTGTTTTCGATGTTCTAGGCTGTCAAGGTTCTTCATCAGCTCGTGGTCTCCAATCAGACGAATGGCTCTTCTTTCGATGGAATCCAGTAGCCGAAGAGTATGTTTGGGTGCAGAGCTCCAGACATGAGAGCAGTACTCTAGTGATGGTCGAATCTGGGCTTTGTATAGTGTCAAAAGTTGTTGAGGTGTGTACAACTTTCTGGTTCGGAAGAGTACACCAAGTTTCTGAGAAGCTATCTTGGTGATTGCCACAACGTGGTTATGCCAAGACGTATTTCCTCCCAGATTGACGCCCAGCAAATTAATAGATGAAGCCAGTGGGATTGCGTGTCCGTCCATGCGAGATATATACCTACACTATCATTTGTCTTCGGGGGTCAAATGTCAAAAAACGTCAGTGAATGTTGGCCAGTGTTGTCATATTTATACATAAAACACTGTGGAAAAGTATAATTCTAACACTTTTTCATTCTGACAACGAAAAATATTTTGCTACACAATGAATTGTAAACCCAAACAAATACGTGCTCAATTTTTTTCAACAAGGCGGTTTTGATCCGCGTTGACCATTAATTTGCCAACTCTTTAGAACAGAAAATACAACTTAAGACTTAATACATGTTCTCTTATCTTCGGTCTTAATTAAAAACAATTCGTTTAAAAATTTCTTGAGCTGGACGAGCCGTCGTATTCTCCCGACTTGCCTCCATCTGACTCCTTCCGATTAAATTGAGGATGCATCTTCTCATCAACTATATGCCATTCAGTTTTATAACTACAAAATTAAAAGTCCATTTCCAAACAATATTGTTCTCATTTTCTAAATCATTAATTCACCCTTTTATAACCTTGAGGAATTAATTGGCCTTTTTTTTAGTCAATCCACGATTTATGATTTTTTATTTTAAGGGTGAATAACTTTGGCGTAGATGTTCCCCAAAATTTTTAATAAATATTCATATCCCTCCAACAAGATACGAGGGATAATTAGTAAGTGAAAAATTATACATTTTAAACTAAATTGAGTTCTTTGAAATTCAAAAAATAAATAGAAATTAAAGGGTATTTAAATTCACTAACCCTAATTCTCATCAAGCGAGCAATCGTCTTGGAGAGAGAAGCAAGGAACCCTTGCGTTTCCTTCGGCATTGTTCAGGTTTTTGATTAAAAATATAGCTAATTGTCCAGATAATAGTATCCTTATTAACAGGGGTTATGGAATTGCTTTTATCCTGAGAAAAATAACCATAAATAGCTGTCTGGATTAATAAGCGGATACAAACAGCTTATGTTATTTTCATAGAAACCCGCATGCATCAGTGTTAACTTGTAAGCAAACTTATATGGATCAGGTCAATAGCTGCCAATAAATTTCATTGACTTTTCGAGTTTCCCTGTCTACTGCGATGTTGTCAATTTTACCTGATATTTTTCCCGTGAGGTCAAACATTCTAGACAAAAATCCAAAGTAAAAAATCCTTGCGTCGACGTACAATTGCTTTGACGCGGTTTCTAGCGGCATTGTATTCTGATCGATTCTCAGAATTTGCTAATTAGTTCTAATAATAAACCTATTTAGGTATAAGATTAGATAAACACTTTATTTTTCATAATAACTTTTAATCTGGAATTTGAATTTTACATTATGTTTTGGGAACATTGCAAGCTGCAAGTGTGGAGTAGTAGTGGCGTCTGTGAGTCGGAAAAAACCCCGAAAAATCGAAATATTGTCAGCCCTTTCAGGGGCGAGTATTGGCCGGTGGAGGGGTTGGAAGGGGTCGGACGCGATATCCAACACCACCACCATGCTCAGCATCCTCGAAAACGTGGGGAGTGGTTTTTGGCCGTGGCCGTATTGAGGGGTTGCGCAACCTAAAAGAGAAATTCTGACGCCGCCATCGTGTTCAGCATCCTCGAAAACGAAAGGATCAAGTATTTATTTATACCGGGGATAAATCGAACTTAGTATGATAAAAAATATGGTAAAAGAAAAACACGATTGTTGGAACTGGTTTGTCAACACCACAATTTGTTGGCAATTTAAATGGCAAAAAAACATCTCTTGAAATCAGTTTCGACTTTTCGGCGCAATTTTAGTAGTTAGTAGTTTTTTATGTAGACTGCGTAATGGCAACTATTTTAACAAATTAAGTATTTATTGCTATGAAAAGGTATCTACCTAAAATATTACATTAAATGTTGGAAATGGACACAATACCTTCATTACAAGCATTCATCTTTCTACGTAAAGATTTTCTCAGTCCGACACAAATATTAGGATGATAGTGTGTATATGCGACGTCCAAAGTGCATTTTTTTAATGGTAATGTTCCAAAATTCGACATTTAATAAGCAAAAACATCCTGGCATATAAACTAGTTACTTTCAGGTTTCGCATTTCCGTTGTCACATGATGACTGATCCATTCCTATAATTAACAACCCTATTACGTCTGTTTCATCGGTAATGGTCATTCATCATTACGTGATGTGGTTCGTTAGGGCGAGTAAAATTAACTCTCTTGTATAGTTAATTTAACCACGATGATTTATTTACTGGAGTAGACATTTCATTAATGATATACTAGCTTTTTATCCTTGGATTGAAAAAATTAGCTATATAAAGACGAATTCTATACCACCCTTGAACATGTGCATAATTTTTATGAAAAATGAGATAGCTCATCATGACCATGAATAATATCAAACTTACACCGTGAATAAATTGGTAACGCAAATTATCAACAAAGTTGAGGTACTAGGATCGCCGTTATTACAGTCGAGCTGCGAAATCATTAGTTGGTCAGCAAGAGTTTACAATTCGTCAGTAGAAACAAACATGTCTAGAAGCAGTTTACTTCAGAGGTCCCAGGGCACTGTCAATTTATGTAACTTTCTTGTGTTTTCTTCTGCCGAATACAGAAGGAAATTGGCTACAAAAGGTGTAGCGGGGGCGGGTTTTCACTTGTTTTCCCAGGGCAATGTCACGATTCAGAAATGTTTGCTATCCATAAGTTGCTGACCAACTAGCCATTTTGGCTGATCGATTACATTTTTCTGTTCGCAAAAATACGAATATTTTGCTAACCAGTTAAATGATACCCTTTTGGAAAATACCCCCGATATTAAAAAGGCTCTACCGACCTTCAATCTTTAGACTTATCCATTTATTCACGGATGGTACAGAATTGATATAGGGTGAACAAAAATTTTCCCGTGTTTCCGGAAGCACAGTGAATTGAATTTGCAGATAAAACGATTTTTTTTCCTAATAACAAAATGTATAAAAATATAATATCTATTTATGTATTTAAATACTGGTTTTGAAAATATATTTCTTTGCATAAAATTTATTACATTATACAAGGTTGTCCCAGAATATGTGGGCAATCTCCCGGGTTCAGATAGAACACTTAAAAATAACAGGAAAAGTTCTTATAAATTTTTCTTCCTACAACAATATTTTTGGATGCTGTAAGCTCTTGATCAATGTCGATAAAATGAACTGTTTTCGAAAAAAAAAGATAATTTTGTTCAATGTCATTTATACGTAAATTCCATTATTATGTTTGTAACTAATAAGACAAAGGAGAAAAACCGCAAATTTCAAGATACTACCATAAACTGACACTGGCATAAATATTCTTATTTAAATCGGTACATGTGAAAAAAACCATAACAACAATGAGGGAATTTTATGAACATAAAACAACAACTAATGCAAGAAACCATATTGAACAAAAATATTTTTTTTTTCGAAAACAGCGCACTTTATCGACGTTGATCAAGAGACCTTTTTTTCCGGTTAAGGTTTAGAGTATCCAAAAATATTATTGTCGTTCCTTCATCATACAATCTGTACAAAAATTTTACGTCTAGTCCGTCCCTGGCAAACTAAATAAGCCGAATGTGTTTAAAAGGGCAAATTTTAAGGCGACTCATCTACTAACCATTATACTAACAAATTATTAAATTACACCTAGCACTTAATAAATTATTTAAAAAACAACGATTTCCAAGGACGTCCGTTATGGGCCCAGCCCGTATCTTCTTAGGGGAAGCCGTAGGAAGAAAAATGTATAAGTACTGCTCCTGTTATGTTTAAGTGTTCAATCTAAACCCGGAAGATTGCCCACATATTCTGGGACACCCTGTATACTAAGTATTTCTTTTTTGTGTGAAGTTTCCATGAAAATTTGGCCTGATTTGAACTCTGACACAGATCATAGCAACACATCGAAACGCCTCGTCGTCGTAGGAAGTATGGATTTAGCAAAAGAAGATGTAACGACGAGCTCACGACAAATTGCTAATCAATTGGGCATTTCATTTGGCCCTTTCAATTTGGAAACTGGCTTCACCGGAGAGCAATACTGAATTTTTTATAAAATTAATTACAAGAACTACTCGGGTATGTTCCTGTCAACATCAGAATGCAATTATCAGCACGATGGAACTCCCGCCATTTTGTTCATCAGTCAAGCAACATCTGCTGGAGGAAAAGTTTCCAGGGCTTTGGATTGGTCGCGGTAGTTCTATTATTTGACCTCCAGGATCTCCAGATCTCATACCACTAGACTTTTGTTAAAGAGGCTGATTCAAAAATTAAGTCTACGAAGCAAAAGTGAACACTAATTCGCGTTATAAGAAATACTGCAGCCGATATTGAACATGAACCAATCAGGAGAGTAAGAGGCGTCCTTCATAGACAAAGCAGAGAATGTTTAGAAGTCAATTTTTGAACGCTATGATGAAAATATTACATTGTATGTATAACTAGGAGGAAAAGCTGAACATCCCCGGACGACTGTAAAGTTTGCATGTTTTTATTTATCAATAAACAACAATCACTATAGAAAAAATCCTTTAGGGCACTCTGGTGGGAGTGGTGCGTGTGCGAATAAAGCGATTCACGTTGGTTTTGAATCATTGGAGGTTATATTCGTTGGGAAAAACGACCTCGGGAAGGTCGTTCCATAAGGATGAAGTCCTCCAGATGAAAGAATTCTTAAATAATGAAGTTTGAGAAGTACTAAGATTCACATATATGGATGGGCAGCAGTGGTTCGTCGTGTATTTCTGCTATTCGCCGCTCTGGACGGAATTAAGAGGGCAAGGTCAGCTGAGCACTTTCCATGAAAATATCTGTAAAAGAGAGTCAAATCCCTAACCTGTCTCCGATGTGCTAGGCTGTCGAGGTTCTTCGTCAGCTCGTGGTCTTCAATCAGACGAATGGCCCTCCTTTCGATGGAATCCAGTAGCCGAAGAGTATGTTTGGGTGCAGAGCTCCAGACATGAGAGCAGTACTCTAGTGATTGTCGAATCTGGGCTTTGTATAGTGTCAAAAGTTGTTGAGGTGTGTACAACTTTTTGGTCCCGAAGAGTACACCAAGTTTCTGAGAAGCTATCTTGGCGATTGCCACAATCAGCGGCGCAAGCCGAGACTGGGGCAATAGGGAGCCCGGGAACCAGCCAGGTAGACATACATACGAATTTTCTGTAGCGGACATGCAGTGTACGTGTTCGAGAAAGGACAATAAAAACATCTGCATTGCTCTTTGATTATTTATTCATGGCGCTTGAACCTTCCGACAGTTATAAAAGTAATAATTCAGTTCAGGCAAATAAGCAGCCTAACCAGGGTATTTCTTAGAAGATTATTTTATTGCTGACGCCTTTTTGGGACTTGCCAAAAAGGAAAATTACGAAACGAAAGTTAGTCGATCTCAGCTAGCCAACGGCACGCGCATCAAGGCACTCTGAGAGACGATGACTAACTCCGTTTTCAGTTCATTGTAAATATTTGTAATATTGTTTGTAAATATAGTGAAGTGTAAATAGTAAAACCGACTTTCTTCATTCTCACTAACATTACGCTCAACGACATTCCCCAAATTTTCCAAAAATTGAAAATTATTCAAAGGACATAAATAAGTAATCAACTTGTTAAAATTTTGAACTAATGATTATTCATTTTATTCGCTATTAAAGAATATTTGTCAAACATAATGGGGACTTTCAGGTCCAACACCACTCTACAAAACCACCTGAAGCAATTTAAATTGCATTATGTAATGCATTTACCAACGATTCAGTTTCTTTTTGGTCCGCTTTGAGAGAAGATCACAGAACCCTGCCGGCAAACGCGCACAAATGACGTCAGAAATGTCGGTGTCAGTTTTGAAACTGTATCTAATCTAGTTACCTAAAGCTGTTTTATTTGTTTTAGCGAGGCACATACGTATGTACGTCGAGTAATCTCGTTTCATTTACTATCTCCACATACAATATAAAACAGTTGCCGATGCTTTTGTTTATCCTAAGTGTTCGTATATAATATGTTGAACCGGCCTAATTTTCTGGTATATAGTTTGCGTGTTTAATCGCTGTCGGATTTGGTGCGAGCTTATTGCTTCGGTTAAGCGTTTAAATTGACGGTTAAACGAATAAACGGCCTTAACGGTTCTAGTAGTCGTTTTCGGAAGTCGAGTAGTAACTAACATTTAGTAATTTGTTTTAATTAGTGAAGTGCAGTTTGAAGTGTTGTTTGTTTTGAATTCGGCGCAGGTTCTTTCTAGTGGATTTAAAGACCTTAGGAACTATTCGAGAGGTAGATTAGAGCTGGCTTTTTGGGTTAGCCATGCTATCGAATGATATTAAAAAGGGTAAAATAATATTAGTTGTAGAATAATACACTAGATTCTTAAAAATAATACGTACAAGGTGTCCCATCTTCCTTACTTTTATAGGGTATCTCCGTAATTGTTAGTGCTATCAAAAAAGTAATGTAGGTGTTATGTGCTCTTTTTGAGTCAAACTTAAAATCGGAAAATCAAAATTTGACAATTTTTGCTCGCTTAAGAGATACGGGGGAAAATCAATAAATTGACAATTTCAAAATTATCCTATATTTGCTTAGTTAAAAGTGATACAGAAAAATGTCCTATACAGAAGTTTCTTTATAATGATTGTTGAATAATCCACCGTTTTCAAAATAAGTATACGTGGTCAGGTAAAAAAGTTATCGGACCTAACCTCATTTTTTTAAAAATGGAACACCGTGTATATTTTAATCTAAAATGATAGCATTTCAAATTCTCTCTTTTCAAATATATATCACACCATGGATGATATTGGTTTCTTATGCGATTTATTTAAGCTTTTCTTCATTTTCCTGGGTTTCTTTATTATAAGTTTGATCGGTATATTTTTAAATTATGTTCCAGTCATCGGAATATGTCCTTAAATGGTTGCCGTCTTTCCGGATACAAAATATATACTTCGTTTTTTTTCACTTTCAATAACTTATATTATATTAAATTTTTCAAAATATTGATAAGTCATTTTCACAAATGAATATGTAAAAATAAAATTGACGTTAAATATTAATAAGTAGAATGTCAACATTGTTGTTTCTAGGATATTAGCTTTTGTTTCATGGCCTATTCTGGTTTAAGGTAATAAAATTTAAATAAATCGCCTAGGAAACCAATATCATCAATGGTCATTTTCACAAATGAATATGTAAAAATAAAATTGACGTTAAATATTAATAAGTAGAATGTCAACATTGTTGTTTCTAGGATATTAGCTTTTGTTTCATGGCCTATTCTGGTTTAAGGTAATAAAATTTAAATAAATCGCCTAGGAAACCAATATCATCAATGGTGCGTTATATATTTGAAAAGAGAATTTAAAATGCCATCTTTTTAGATTAAAATATACATGGTGTTCCATTTAAAAATATGAGGTTAGGTTCGATAACTTTTTTACCTGGCCCCGTATACTTATTCTGAAAACGGCAGATTATTTCGCAATCATTATAAGGAAACTTCTGTACGAAACATTTTTCTGTATCACTTTTAACTAAGAAAATATAAGGTAATTTTGAAATTGTCAATTTATTGATTTTCCCCCGTATCTCTTAAGCGAGCGAAAATTTTCTAATTTTTATTTTACCATTTTAAGTTTGACCAAAAAAGAGCAAATGATCCCTACATTACTAACAATTACGGAGATACCCTTTAAAAGTGTCGAAAATGGGTAAGTACTTAAAATTTATATTTTCTTATGCCAAGAAACTTAGCATAAAAAAACCATGCTTTACATCTAGGTTGTACTTTACTACATATTATTGGTCCCATAATTACGCAACTTTTCCTCAATTTAACCGACTTCGCATCTCTTACCTTTTCCGAAATATCAATGGTGAAGGACGAATTTGTTACTCCCTGTAAGAAGAGATATGTGAAATTTCGCAACCATAATTAAGTAAGCAATTAAATAGTAGTAACATTTTATTGTATGCTTTATGAACTCCACTTTATATTCTGAATTCAACGATATCCACACCCAGTGGCATAATTTCAAAAATTTGGCAGGTGGGCAACAATTTGTGAAAAACCATGTAGACAAATATGGGGGATGACTACTAAAAAAAAAACAACAAGGAAGTCGTTACTTTCATATGGGGGGCCCTTTGTAGACACAGATACAAAAAGGGTTGCCAATGGTGTACAGTGTACTTAAGGTCCCCCAAACCAGATAATAATCACAAATCAATTCGTAAAATCTTAAGGTTACTTAATCAAATCTAAGTTGTAGTTGTAGCATACAAGGCGACATGCAAATAATTTTTTAGACTTACAAAATTATTAAAACTCTTCAAAAAAAATAAGCAAAATACACCGTGTCCAAGATAAGGAGGGCCAGTACAGGGATCTCGGAAACCGTAAGAGATACGAAGTCGGTTAAATGGAGGTAAAGTTGCGCATTTACGTGCCTAATAATATGCCGTTTAGAACGTTTTAAAATTCCGAGTAGTTCCGGAGATATCGGGAAAGACCCGGGTAGGAATAGGGTCACTATCATCTTCTAATAGCCACATTGCTATCAATGATAAGAAACTCGCCTAAATCATTGTTATCAAATTACAAACTTCGACAACATCAATATTCTCTTTCAGGCTCAAAACGCGACATTTTTGTGCCATTGTTTACGATTTTAACTTTACAACTCACAAATGAACGGCGGACTGCTGGCGGGGAATCACACATACTTTCATTAGGCGAAGTCCTTTCGCGCTGCCACGCATACGCGATTTGTTGCTGGTCTGTCTTCAGAGAGTTTATACACCGTACTTATTCGTCTCCCAAATACTTAAAAACAAATTTCGTCCGTTTAAAGTATGGTTCTCGCACTCTTGTATGAAAACAGCCTGTCGGCATCCGCCCAAGAGAGGTTGATTTTCATGAAATTTCATATACCTAGTTCCAGACTATGAAGAAATGTCCGCTTAATACAGATGTCCATTTATTGGAGGTGTCCGTTATGAGAAGTTTCACTGTAATTATTATCTCGAGACCGATAACAGATAGGCATAAGAAAATGTTAAGGAAAGTTATTAAGCAATTAATAGGGATTCTAAAAAGTAATAATACACAGGGTGTTCCATTTAAATTATCAAAGTTGCTAATACTTTCTGGTAGAAGCGGCAGCCTTGCACGGTTATTTTTAAAAGAGAGAGCATGTCCAAATATACAGCATGTTTCAGGATAAACGGGATCTAGACCTGCTTGATTAGAAAATAAAATTTAATAATACATACATTTTATGTCTACACAAACTGTCTCTTTTTCACAAAATATCGAAAAATTGCATTAAGAAAAGTTGCTTGGAATTGAAAATCATGCACGTGTACTGAATTTAATAGCCATCAGCGTACATTAGTTTCTTTTATTTTATACAATGTTTTCCCTAGTTAGAAATTTCTAATATACAGGGTGTCCCAGAATATGTGGGCATTCTCCCGGGTTCAGATATAACTGTTAAAAATAACAGGAGAAGTTCTTATAAGTTTATCTTCCTCCTGCCTCCCTAACGGAGATACGGGCCCATAACGGACGTCCCTGGAAATCGTTGTTTTTTAAATAATTTATTAAGTACTAGATGTAATTTAATATTTTTTTAGTATAACGGTCAGTAGACGAGTCCCCTTGGAATTCGCTCTTTTAAACACATTTGGCTTATTTAGTTTGCCAGGGACGGACTAGATGTAACACAAAAATGTTTGTTTTTGTACACCTTGTATGATGAAGGAACGACAATAATACCTTTGGATACTCTAAACCTTATGCTGAAAAAAAGGTACACTTGATCAACGTCGATAAAGTGAGATGTTTTCCCTAGTTAGAAATTTCTAATATACAGGGTGTCCCAGAATATGTGGGCATTCTCCCGGGTTCAGATATAACTGTTAAAAATAACAGGAGAAGTTCTTATAAGTTTATCTTCCTCCTGCCTCCCTAACGGAGATACGGGCCCATAACGGACGTCCCTGGAAATCGTTGTTTTTTAAATAATTTATTAAGTACTAGATGTAATTTAATATTTTTTTAGTATAACGGTCAGTAGACGAGTCCCCTTGGAATTCGCTCTTTTAAACACATTTGGCTTATTTAGTTTGCCAGGGACGGACTAGACGTAACACAAAAATGTTTGTTTTTGTACACCTTGTATGATGAAGGAACGACAATAATACCTTTGGATACTCTAAACCTTATGCTGAAAAAAAGGTACACTCGTCGATAAAGTGAGCTGTTTCCGAAAAAAAAAATATTTTTGTTCAATATGGTTTTTTGCATTACTTAGTTGTTGTTTTATGTTCATAAAATTGAAAATTGAAATTTGCGGTTTTTCTCCTTTATCTTATTAGTTACTAACTTAGTAATGGAATTTACGTATACTGAATATAAAGCATATTGAACAAAAATATCTTTTTTTTCGAAAACAGTTCGTTTTATCGACATTAATCAAGAGTACCTATCTTTTTTCAGCTTAAGGTTTAGAGTATCCAAAAATCGTCCCTTCATTATACAAGGTGTACAAAAAAAAGCTTTTTTGTGTTACGTTTAGTCCGTCCCTGGCAAACTAAATAACTAAATGTTTTTAAAAGGGCGAATTTTAAGGAGACTCATCTAGCAACCATTATACTAAAAAATTATTATTATTAATTTATAAATTATTATTATAATTAATTAATTATTATTATTATTAAATTACACCTACTACTTGAAAAATTATTAAAAAAACAACGATTACCAGGGACGTCCGTTATGGGCCCGTATCTCCGTAGGCGAGGCCGTAGGAAGAAAAATTTATAAGAACTTCTCCTGTTATTTTTAAGTGTTCTATCTGAACCCGGGAGTTTGCCCACATATTCTGGGATACCCTGTATATTATTTCCAAAATAACATTCGCTTCTCCTGTATAAGATACCAATTTTTCAATGTGATCCATTTAGTAGTTTCTCATGAACGTCTAACGTCGTTCAAAATGTTATTTAGTGGGAAAATATTTTATTTCCACTAAAAATATATTACTGAACACGAAAATTCATTAAATATATCACGTTCTCGTGCACACATTTGAGACCCAATAACGGCTCTCTAAAGCAAAATGAAAGAACTCGTCATTAACTCCCGGGAGCTCCAAAAGCAACTTGATACAAAAGTTAAATAGTTCATTTGATATCTGAAATAATTGTGTTGCGAAAGAAATAAAGAAGTTCTTCTTCTGTAAGTAATTTTTCCGATAATTGAGCACGACATTAGTTTTCTTGGAACGTATTGATTATATGAAATGTTACGTGTCTGCTTGAGACCTTAGGGAGAAAAAGAGGGATAGGTAAATCATGTGAATCAAACTAAAGTCTGTTTCGTTGCCGTTGATAGCTCGATACCCTCATTAAAGATTCAAAACAAGGGCCCGGTGGCCTAAAATATTTTACCTATAAAATGGTCTTTTTACGTACATCTAGCATAAAGATGAAGAAATTTTGACCTATTCCACCGGGTAACAGATAAAGTAACAATAGAGCCATAAAATGAAATGAAAGGATAATGATTAAAACGGCCCATCATGGTCGGAGAGTTGGGTTTTTAATGTAACCGCTTATTATTTTATTTAAATGTAATAGATTTTATGATTTTATGAATTTATTTACAAGAAAACTAATTTATTTACAGATCAAAAAATATTGACAATTTCAATAATTATAACTCGATAAAATGGTCCTCAGAAGAATCTGAAGAGTCATCATGTCCTACGCTTATTACTAAAGGCTCAATTTCCATAGTTGTGTCAATTACGTTGTCAAGTTCCCACATTTTTTGTTCCTCTACTATAGCATGTTTTATGGCGTTTTGCCAATTTTCTGATGACACATTTGCTAAAGAATGAAGCAAGAGGTGTCGCACTTCTTGCATTTTAAAAGTTTTGTTATTTCTAGCAACATATCCTTTTACTTGAGCCCATATTAATTCGATAGGATTTAGCTCACAATGGTAAGGTGGTAAACGGAGCACTATAATACCTCGATCTCTTGCCATCTCGTCAATAACATACTTTTTATACTGTGATTTATGTAGCCTAACAATATCCAAAAGTTCTTTTTTTACCATGGTATTATCGTAACTCAATTCCTTTCGTTGTAACCAGTTTACGATTTCCGCCATTTTCCATGAAGTTGTGGGAAGATTCTCTTTTAGCCTAGAGTGATAGCTGGCATTATCCATCACTATTACAGAATTAGCGGGAATGTATTCTATCATTTGCTTAAAATATTCCTCGAAAACATCAGCAGTCATTTCTTCATGATAGTCTTTAGTAGAATTCGACTGGAATTGTAATAATCCTTGATCCAAAAAGCCATTTGAACTTCCTATATGAGTTATAATAAGTCTGCGTCCCTTTCCAGATGGTGGTCTAAGTCCTGTTGACCAGCCTTCCATGACAGCTTGTCGAGAACTTAGGACATTTTTATCTTGCCAAACTTTAGATACGGTGTGCCCTTCGTTCAGCCAAGTTTCATCCAAATAGAAAATGTTTTTGCCTTCGCTGCGGTATTTTCGGATGGACCTTAAGTATTGACGTCTCCAGCAAATAATATCTGCTCTATCAATAAGAAAAGATTTTCTGTTTTGCTTCTCCCATCGAAAGTTCATATCATGAAGTATTTTCCATAGTTTCGTTCGTGATAGCTGTGGTAAGTCCTCGTCGTAGTTAATGCCTTGTAAAATTTTGTCTATAGTTGGTATTTCCTTGGCAAAATAAAAACTATGTACTTTTCTTCTAATACCATTTTTAATGAAATTGTCAATTTCTAACGGTTTCTTTCCTGGGAGTGGTTTTGGCTCACTGAGGTTCTTAGATTTTCTTTCACGCAAGAACCTATATATAGTAGCCTCTCCAACTCCTACCATATTGGCACACTCTGCAATGATGCTACGAACATCACTTGCAGGTTTCTGGTACACTAGAGCATCATGCACGTTTAATATTAATGTCTTTTCTCGGAGAGAATATGCACTCTTGCTAATTTGACGAAGACACGTTGGCGAAAAACTTGAAGCCATTGTTACAAGTATAGGAAATAATTCAACTTTGAGATAATGCAGTATCTAAATACAACTAAATACATAGTTTGACAAACGCACATCAAATGGCGTAATAACATCCTAAAGCAGGCAAAAATAGGTAAATTAATTACCCCTGTTGTACCTACTTTAACCCTAATCCTACTTAACAATGGACAGAGGCCAATTTTCTTATTAAATAAGGTAATTACTATTGGCAACGCCTATGGTTTACGGTTGTTTTATGGCTTCAACCCTCGATATGAGCTATCAACTGCAACAAAACGGACTTTAACGTTAAATAAGACGGCCGGACATTTAAGATACATATAAAATGGTATGTTCCAGTGGCATTTCCAGCTTTTGGGCGGGGGAGGGGGTAGGGGCAAATATATACAGGGGGTTTCTTTATGACATGCCAATATTTCAGAAGACATTTTCTCGTTATTTTCCCGCAATGTGAAAAGGGCGGTCTAGAACTCAGAACTCGCTTTACCGGGGCAGTGCCCAGGGCCAGATTTGCGATATGTGGCGCCTAGTAGCGCGGGTCCTACCGGGGAAAATATTTAT
The DNA here is from genome assembly GCA_963991005.1 of Barypeithes pellucidus. NCBI lineage: Eukaryota > Metazoa > Arthropoda > Insecta > Coleoptera > Curculionidae > Barypeithes > Barypeithes pellucidus. Next base: position 94,347,046 of record OZ022556.1, read on the forward strand.
AAAAAATTAACCTACAAAAAACCGCATTTTCTGCAATTATCCAATTAAAAACTGAAAATAAACTTCTAAAGGTGTATTGTTCTCGTCGCGACATCTCGCGGTTCATTTGCCTACCCAACGCAGCATCTCATGGAATACCAATGAAGAGGACCTGTTCTGTAAAAGCATAGTAAATGCCTATCTCAATAGTTGATGAGCCCTAACAACGGCGAAATGCGTCTAAAGATGACTTCGACAAAGGGAAAAAAGGAACAAATTCTATTTAAAAATAAACGTTTATTAATTTATTAAATTATAGAAAATGTACCCACCACATTCCTATGAGATGATAAAAATGAAAGGAACTCAATATTATTATGGTAATATACCTTAATGGTATTTAACATGATTTATTAACATTGGTATGAATAACTACATATAGGTATCATTAAAAATAATACAAAGTCGAGATTCAAGTCTATATGGTAATAATTTTCGCCTGGATAGTGGTCTCACGGGACCTTTGTCGTTCGGGCCCTCTGTGTAGTGTGGTGCAGGCCCATATACTGCAACCTATGTTGCCTATGCTTAAATCCGGCTCTGGTATAAAATAGAAAAGCAAAATGCAGCGGTAACATTACCTAGAGACAAAACGGCTTACCATTTGTTGACTGTATTGCTTTCTAGGTGCATTGCTGCACCTTGGAGGGTAGTTTATTATATTAAGGGGTTGCCGATTCTCACTATGAACCGGCTGGTCGAATGGGTTTTTGTTAACGCGCGTTCTCGGGAAAGTTATATAGAGTATCTTGCCTGAGAGTATAGTTGAGACTCTTGGTTGCTCACTGCCGTCAACATTTTCTGAATAAATGGAAATACAAAAGTAATAAAACCTAAACAAACACGAATTAAACACAAATTTGGCAACGTAGTACTTTAGAAAGCAAGCGTGACATCTGTCGATAAACATGCCACTTAAATCGCTCTTTGCTAAAACCGATATATAATTAATTAAATAATAATAAAGGCCATGTCCTATACAGAAGTTTCTTTATAATGATTGTTGAATAATCCACCGTTTTCAAAATAAGTATACGTGGTCAGGTAAAAAAGTTATCGGACCTAACCTCATTTTTTTAAAAATGGAACACCGTGTATATTTTAATCTAAAATGATAGCATTTCAAATTCTCTCTTTTCAAATATATATCACACCATGGATGATATTGGTTTCTTATGCGATTTATTTAAGCTTTTCTTCATTTTCCTGGGTTTCTTTATTATAAGTTTGATCGGTATATTTTTAAATTATGTTCCAGTCATCGGAATATGTCCTTAAATGGTTGCCGTCTTTCCGGATACAAAATATATACTTCGTTTTTTTTCACTTTCAATAACTTATATTATATTAAATTTTTCAAAATATTGATAAGTCATTTTCACAAATGAATATGTAAAAATAAAATTGACGTTAAATATTAATAAGTAGAATGTCAACATTGTTGTTTCTAGGATATTAGCTTTTGTTTCATGGCCTATTCTGGTTTAAGGTAATAAAATTTAAATAAATCGCCTAGGAAACCAATATCATCAATGGTCATTTTCACAAATGAATATGTAAAAATAAAATTGACGTTAAATATTAATAAGTAGAATGTCAACATTGTTGTTTCTAGGATATTAGCTTTTGTTTCATGGCCTATTCTGGTTTAAGGTAATAAAATTTAAATAAATCGCCTAGGAAACCAATATCATCAATGGTGCGTTATATATTTGAAAAGAGAATTTAAAATGCCATCTTTTTAGATTAAAATATACATGGTGTTCCATTTAAAAATATGAGGTTAGGTTCGATAACTTTTTTACCTGGCCCCGTATACTTATTCTGAAAACGGCAGATTATTTCGCAATCATTATAAGGAAACTTCTGTACGAAACATTTTTCTGTATCACTTTTAACTAAGAAAATATAAGGTAATTTTGAAATTGTCAATTTATTGATTTTCCCCCGTATCTCTTAAGCGAGCGAAAATTTTCTAATTTTTATTTTACCATTTTAAGTTTGACCAAAAAAGAGCAAATGATCCCTACATTACTAACAATTACGGAGATACCCTTTAAAAGTGTCGAAAATGGGTAAGTACTTAAAATTTATATTTTCTTATGCCAAGAAACTTAGCATAAAAAAACCATGCTTTACATCTAGGTTGTACTTTACTACATATTATTGGTCCCATAATTACGCAACTTTTCCTCAATTTAACCGACTTCGCATCTCTTACCTTTTCCGAAATATCAATGGTGAAGGACGAATTTGTTACTCCCTGTAAGAAGAGATATGTGAAATTTCGCAACCATAATTAAGTAAGCAATTAAATAGTAGTAACATTTTATTGTATGCTTTATGAACTCCACTTTATATTCTGAATTCAACGATATCCACACCCAGTGGCATAATTTCAAAAATTTGGCAGGTGGGCAACAATTTGTGAAAAACCATGTAGACAAATATGGGGGATGACTACTAAAAAAAAAACAACAAGGAAGTCGTTACTTTCATATGGGGGGCCCTTTGTAGACACAGATACAAAAAGGGTTGCCAATGGTGTACAGTGTACTTAAGGTCCCCCAAACCAGATAATAATCACAAATCAATTCGTAAAATCTTAAGGTTACTTAATCAAATCTAAGTTGTAGTTGTAGCATACAAGGCGACATGCAAATAATTTTTTAGACTTACAAAATTATTAAAACTCTTCAAAAAAAATAAGCAAAATACACCGTGTCCAAGATAAGGAGGGCCAGTACAGGGATCTCGGAAACCGTAAGAGATACGAAGTCGGTTAAATGGAGGTAAAGTTGCGCATTTACGTGCCTAATAATATGCCGTTTAGAACGTTTTAAAATTCCGAGTAGTTCCGGAGATATCGGGAAAGACCCGGGTAGGAATAGGGTCACTATCATCTTCTAATAGCCACATTGCTATCAATGATAAGAAACTCGCCTAAATCATTGTTATCAAATTACAAACTTCGACAACATCAATATTCTCTTTCAGGCTCAAAACGCGACATTTTTGTGCCATTGTTTACGATTTTAACTTTACAACTCACAAATGAACGGCGGACTGCTGGCGGGGAATCACACATACTTTCATTAGGCGAAGTCCTTTCGCGCTGCCACGCATACGCGATTTGTTGCTGGTCTGTCTTCAGAGAGTTTATACACCGTACTTATTCGTCTCCCAAATACTTAAAAACAAATTTCGTCCGTTTAAAGTATGGTTCTCGCACTCTTGTATGAAAACAGCCTGTCGGCATCCGCCCAAGAGAGGTTGATTTTCATGAAATTTCATATACCTAGTTCCAGACTATGAAGAAATGTCCGCTTAATACAGATGTCCATTTATTGGAGGTGTCCGTTATGAGAAGTTTCACTGTAATTATTATCTCGAGACCGATAACAGATAGGCATAAGAAAATGTTAAGGAAAGTTATTAAGCAATTAATAGGGATTCTAAAAAGTAATAATACACAGGGTGTTCCATTTAAATTATCAAAGTTGCTAATACTTTCTGGTAGAAGCGGCAGCCTTGCACGGTTATTTTTAAAAGAGAGAGCATGTCCAAATATACAGCATGTTTCAGGATAAACGGGATCTAGACCTGCTTGATTAGAAAATAAAATTTAATAATACATACATTTTATGTCTACACAAACTGTCTCTTTTTCACAAAATATCGAAAAATTGCATTAAGAAAAGTTGCTTGGAATTGAAAATCATGCACGTGTACTGAATTTAATAGCCATCAGCGTACATTAGTTTCTTTTATTTTATACAATGTTTTCCCTAGTTAGAAATTTCTAATATACAGGGTGTCCCAGAATATGTGGGCATTCTCCCGGGTTCAGATATAACTGTTAAAAATAACAGGAGAAGTTCTTATAAGTTTATCTTCCTCCTGCCTCCCTAACGGAGATACGGGCCCATAACGGACGTCCCTGGAAATCGTTGTTTTTTAAATAATTTATTAAGTACTAGATGTAATTTAATATTTTTTTAGTATAACGGTCAGTAGACGAGTCCCCTTGGAATTCGCTCTTTTAAACACATTTGGCTTATTTAGTTTGCCAGGGACGGACTAGATGTAACACAAAAATGTTTGTTTTTGTACACCTTGTATGATGAAGGAACGACAATAATACCTTTGGATACTCTAAACCTTATGCTGAAAAAAAGGTACACTTGATCAACGTCGATAAAGTGAGATGTTTTCCCTAGTTAGAAATTTCTAATATACAGGGTGTCCCAGAATATGTGGGCATTCTCCCGGGTTCAGATATAACTGTTAAAAATAACAGGAGAAGTTCTTATAAGTTTATCTTCCTCCTGCCTCCCTAACGGAGATACGGGCCCATAACGGACGTCCCTGGAAATCGTTGTTTTTTAAATAATTTATTAAGTACTAGATGTAATTTAATATTTTTTTAGTATAACGGTCAGTAGACGAGTCCCCTTGGAATTCGCTCTTTTAAACACATTTGGCTTATTTAGTTTGCCAGGGACGGACTAGACGTAACACAAAAATGTTTGTTTTTGTACACCTTGTATGATGAAGGAACGACAATAATACCTTTGGATACTCTAAACCTTATGCTGAAAAAAAGGTACACTCGTCGATAAAGTGAGCTGTTTCCGAAAAAAAAAATATTTTTGTTCAATATGGTTTTTTGCATTACTTAGTTGTTGTTTTATGTTCATAAAATTGAAAATTGAAATTTGCGGTTTTTCTCCTTTATCTTATTAGTTACTAACTTAGTAATGGAATTTACGTATACTGAATATAAAGCATATTGAACAAAAATATCTTTTTTTTCGAAAACAGTTCGTTTTATCGACATTAATCAAGAGTACCTATCTTTTTTCAGCTTAAGGTTTAGAGTATCCAAAAATCGTCCCTTCATTATACAAGGTGTACAAAAAAAAGCTTTTTTGTGTTACGTTTAGTCCGTCCCTGGCAAACTAAATAACTAAATGTTTTTAAAAGGGCGAATTTTAAGGAGACTCATCTAGCAACCATTATACTAAAAAATTATTATTATTAATTTATAAATTATTATTATAATTAATTAATTATTATTATTATTAAATTACACCTACTACTTGAAAAATTATTAAAAAAACAACGATTACCAGGGACGTCCGTTATGGGCCCGTATCTCCGTAGGCGAGGCCGTAGGAAGAAAAATTTATAAGAACTTCTCCTGTTATTTTTAAGTGTTCTATCTGAACCCGGGAGTTTGCCCACATATTCTGGGATACCCTGTATATTATTTCCAAAATAACATTCGCTTCTCCTGTATAAGATACCAATTTTTCAATGTGATCCATTTAGTAGTTTCTCATGAACGTCTAACGTCGTTCAAAATGTTATTTAGTGGGAAAATATTTTATTTCCACTAAAAATATATTACTGAACACGAAAATTCATTAAATATATCACGTTCTCGTGCACACATTTGAGACCCAATAACGGCTCTCTAAAGCAAAATGAAAGAACTCGTCATTAACTCCCGGGAGCTCCAAAAGCAACTTGATACAAAAGTTAAATAGTTCATTTGATATCTGAAATAATTGTGTTGCGAAAGAAATAAAGAAGTTCTTCTTCTGTAAGTAATTTTTCCGATAATTGAGCACGACATTAGTTTTCTTGGAACGTATTGATTATATGAAATGTTACGTGTCTGCTTGAGACCTTAGGGAGAAAAAGAGGGATAGGTAAATCATGTGAATCAAACTAAAGTCTGTTTCGTTGCCGTTGATAGCTCGATACCCTCATTAAAGATTCAAAACAAGGGCCCGGTGGCCTAAAATATTTTACCTATAAAATGGTCTTTTTACGTACATCTAGCATAAAGATGAAGAAATTTTGACCTATTCCACCGGGTAACAGATAAAGTAACAATAGAGCCATAAAATGAAATGAAAGGATAATGATTAAAACGGCCCATCATGGTCGGAGAGTTGGGTTTTTAATGTAACCGCTTATTATTTTATTTAAATGTAATAGATTTTATGATTTTATGAATTTATTTACAAGAAAACTAATTTATTTACAGATCAAAAAATATTGACAATTTCAATAATTATAACTCGATAAAATGGTCCTCAGAAGAATCTGAAGAGTCATCATGTCCTACGCTTATTACTAAAGGCTCAATTTCCATAGTTGTGTCAATTACGTTGTCAAGTTCCCACATTTTTTGTTCCTCTACTATAGCATGTTTTATGGCGTTTTGCCAATTTTCTGATGACACATTTGCTAAAGAATGAAGCAAGAGGTGTCGCACTTCTTGCATTTTAAAAGTTTTGTTATTTCTAGCAACATATCCTTTTACTTGAGCCCATATTAATTCGATAGGATTTAGCTCACAATGGTAAGGTGGTAAACGGAGCACTATAATACCTCGATCTCTTGCCATCTCGTCAATAACATACTTTTTATACTGTGATTTATGTAGCCTAACAATATCCAAAAGTTCTTTTTTTACCATGGTATTATCGTAACTCAATTCCTTTCGTTGTAACCAGTTTACGATTTCCGCCATTTTCCATGAAGTTGTGGGAAGATTCTCTTTTAGCCTAGAGTGATAGCTGGCATTATCCATCACTATTACAGAATTAGCGGGAATGTATTCTATCATTTGCTTAAAATATTCCTCGAAAACATCAGCAGTCATTTCTTCATGATAGTCTTTAGTAGAATTCGACTGGAATTGTAATAATCCTTGATCCAAAAAGCCATTTGAACTTCCTATATGAGTTATAATAAGTCTGCGTCCCTTTCCAGATGGTGGTCTAAGTCCTGTTGACCAGCCTTCCATGACAGCTTGTCGAGAACTTAGGACATTTTTATCTTGCCAAACTTTAGATACGGTGTGCCCTTCGTTCAGCCAAGTTTCATCCAAATAGAAAATGTTTTTGCCTTCGCTGCGGTATTTTCGGATGGACCTTAAGTATTGACGTCTCCAGCAAATAATATCTGCTCTATCAATAAGAAAAGATTTTCTGTTTTGCTTCTCCCATCGAAAGTTCATATCATGAAGTATTTTCCATAGTTTCGTTCGTGATAGCTGTGGTAAGTCCTCGTCGTAGTTAATGCCTTGTAAAATTTTGTCTATAGTTGGTATTTCCTTGGCAAAATAAAAACTATGTACTTTTCTTCTAATACCATTTTTAATGAAATTGTCAATTTCTAACGGTTTCTTTCCTGGGAGTGGTTTTGGCTCACTGAGGTTCTTAGATTTTCTTTCACGCAAGAACCTATATATAGTAGCCTCTCCAACTCCTACCATATTGGCACACTCTGCAATGATGCTACGAACATCACTTGCAGGTTTCTGGTACACTAGAGCATCATGCACGTTTAATATTAATGTCTTTTCTCGGAGAGAATATGCACTCTTGCTAATTTGACGAAGACACGTTGGCGAAAAACTTGAAGCCATTGTTACAAGTATAGGAAATAATTCAACTTTGAGATAATGCAGTATCTAAATACAACTAAATACATAGTTTGACAAACGCACATCAAATGGCGTAATAACATCCTAAAGCAGGCAAAAATAGGTAAATTAATTACCCCTGTTGTACCTACTTTAACCCTAATCCTACTTAACAATGGACAGAGGCCAATTTTCTTATTAAATAAGGTAATTACTATTGGCAACGCCTATGGTTTACGGTTGTTTTATGGCTTCAACCCTCGATATGAGCTATCAACTGCAACAAAACGGACTTTAACGTTAAATAAGACGGCCGGACATTTAAGATACATATAAAATGGTATGTTCCAGTGGCATTTCCAGCTTTTGGGCGGGGGAGGGGGTAGGGGCAAATATATACAGGGGGTTTCTTTATGACATGCCAATATTTCAGAAGACATTTTCTCGTTATTTTCCCGCAATGTGAAAAGGGCGGTCTAGAACTCAGAACTCGCTTTACCGGGGCAGTGCCCAGGGCCAGATTTGCGATATGTGGCGCCTAGTAGCGCGGGTCCTACCGGGGAAAATATTTATAAAAAATTAACCTACAAAAAACCGCATTTTCTGCAATTATCCAATTAAAAACTGAAAATAAACTTCTAAAGGTGTATTGTTCTCGTCGCGACATCTCGCGGTTCATTTGCCTACCCAACGCAGCATCTCATGGAATACCAATGAAGAGGACCTGTTCTGTAAAAGCATAGTAAATGCCTATCTCAATAGTTGATGAGCCCTAACAACGGCGAAATGCGTCTAAAGATGACTTCGACAAAGGGAAAAAAGGAACAAATTCTATTTAAAAATAAACGTTTATTAATTTATTAAATTATAGAAAATGTACCCACCACATTCCTATGAGATGATAAAAATGAAAGGAACTCAATATTATTATGGTAATATACCTTAATGGTATTTAACATGATTTATTAACATTGGTATGAATAACTACATATAGGTATCATTAAAAATAATACAAAGTCGAGATTCAAGTCTATATGGTAATAATTTTCGCCTGGATAGTGGTCTCACGGGACCTTTGTCGTTCGGGCCCTCTGTGTAGTGTGGTGCAGGCCCATATACTGCAACCTATGTTGCCTATGCTTAAATCCGGCTCTGGTATAAAATAGAAAAGCAAAATGCAGCGGTAACATTACCTAGAGACAAAACGGCTTACCATTTGTTGACTGTATTGCTTTCTAGGTGCATTGCTGCACCTTGGAGGGTAGTTTATTATATTAAGGGGTTGCCGATTCTCACTATGAACCGGCTGGTCGAATGGGTTTTTGTTAACGCGCGTTCTCGGGAAAGTTATATAGAGTATCTTGCCTGAGAGTATAGTTGAGACTCTTGGTTGCTCACTGCCGTCAACATTTTCTGAATAAATGGAAATACAAAAGTAATAAAACCTAAACAAACACGAATTAAACACAAATTTGGCAACGTAGTACTTTAGAAAGCAAGCGTGACATCTGTCGATAAACATGCCACTTAAATCGCTCTTTGCTAAAACCGATATATAATTATTAAAAATACTCAAATTAACATTAGCGAAGATTTTTTCGATGTATACTTTTTAAAATTAATGTCCTTACAAATTTAATGAGAAATTTGTAAACAGTCAGTCCATCTTTGTCCGCCACGAGCGGCAGGGTCTACTTATTAATGGCGGTTCTAAACGAAAACAAACAATTTTCTGTTTAATTTCGCGCCATTTATTTCCACTAGCTGCTTTTTAATTCGTGTTTTAAACGTGTTGAGCGTGTTTATCTTGGGTGTATTTAAATTCCAAATTAATTCTAAACAGGGTTTAGTCCACCAGTATTTTCCTTCAGCCGTGGTGGTTTAGTTAGCGTATTCCGTATTCCGTATTTAAAACCTTATCTGGGGCTAATGAAAGTACTATGCGCGTCTCCTCGTATTCTCTACACGGTGGGCCAAAAAATGAATTCTTTTCCGAATAACTTTATCGTTTAAAATCATTTTTAAACCAAATTTGCAGGAACTATTAATAAAATTATAAGCAATGTAAAGTAAATGAAATTAATTTAAAAGAAAAAAATCTCAAAGATCGAATGAGAATATTATACACGGCAGGTTAAAATAAGAAGTCACATTAAACAAGCCGCAAAAGAATTGCTTCCTTTTCAAATAATTGGTACTTACTTAATGTTAAAACCTCTCTCATTTATGCCTAATTTGAATTGAATTGAATTGAATAATGAAAATACAGGGTGTTATGGAAATGACGTATTATATTTAAACCGGCAATTCCTGAGACGAAAACAAATTGAAGAAAAATATACAAAAATGGTGCTTTAATTTAATATGCCCTGTACATGACCTTATGTCAAACCAAAAATTACCACGTGTTCGGGGGTAAAGACAGCAACAAATGGCAGTGAATCTTGAACAGTGTTGTCATATCTTCAGGGTAAACTCTTTAGAAAGTCAATAACCGTTTGACAGACTTCAAGTTGTTTATTTTTCAGGGTACATTATTATAAACTTTTACGTTCAGTTCGCTGGGAAACAATCTCTGATTTATAAACTTGAACTGACTCGAACGAACCGCCGCGGAGTTTATAAATGGTCAGGTATGTTCTCATTTGTTCAATTCGAACGACACCGTCAGATCTGGACAACTTAAAAGTTTATAAATGCCACTTACCCTGTAGAAAAAAATGCAATTTTATTTAACTTTTCGGACTTATTTAAAACCAACTTAATTTATAAAAAACACCAAGTACTCACATCACAAAATCACATTAGTTTTCGCGTCACAACACATCTAAGTACCGTTCAATCTGAATTAGTATTTTAAAGTGCTACTGTGTAGACAAAAATAAGCCCTTATTGTCTGGGAAATAATATATTTAACATCTAAAAATTTAAAAAATAAATAACACGTTGATTCTCTCGATCGATATCGGCCGGCTTCTTTAAACAGTTGGTTTTGGACAATCGGACTAATATTTAAAGATACAGCGTTGCCACTTTCGATATTTTATAAGCGACTATCATAAATTGCCGAATTTCCTTCTATAATATTACTTTCCTGTATAATTATAGTCTCGGAAATAGCAACCGCGCTGGCTCTAGTAGAGAAGAGTTCTCGGAATGAGAGTCCGACGATGGACTAGACCATTATTTCAAAGGGTAGTTCCTATCAATTGTTAACATAATTGTTTCATTTTATCTTTAGTAAAGGGTTAATGGCCCATAGAAATTAGCGTTTTTATTATTTCTATTGCGAAATGATTAAGTGCTCTTGTTCTATGTGTGTTATTGTAAAGTGTAATTATGCGTTAGTATTGGGGTTTAGTGATAAGCTTATTATGCACTCCCACACTATGATCAGGACACGATGGTGATGTGTGTGGGGTGTGAGGTGTGCACAGGTGATGTGCATAAAGTTTTTCCTATAGAAAAAGAGCTGAAAGTGTCTGTGCCCTGGATTCCCTAATCGCGTCCTGGATTTACTTACTAAGTAAGCTAAATATTTATTTTTGTAAGAAACTAAAGTTTTACACTTTTAAACATTTTGGCAATATTGTGCCTGAACATCTGTTGATTACCCAGCTGGGCAATGTAATATGTTCATATATGAATGTGCCGAGGAGTTGTGTGTGGGTTTAGGGGTGAATTACCCCACTTTTTAAACGTTCGATTTAAATAAAATATATATGTAGCGCTTCTCTAGGACACCCCAGGAGTCACCCATTTAAATATAATAAGTCATTTCCATAACACCCTGTATTGTTACTGACACTAATTTTTGTTTTGTCAACTATGAGACTTTCGTGGTGGTGCCATTATGTTTAATTTAATAGCTTAGGATGGCCTCACCAAAATATATTCAAACTCAACATATGGATTGGCCATGTCGGCCTCTTCAAGAAGTTATAATGCAGGTTTTCTATAAAATGTACATGGGAACCAATATTCAGCCACCTCAAAAATTATCTGAGATTTCCTATCTTTAGCGATGCATCACCCGGTATATGGTACAGAATATCCGCTAAAAATCAAGGATTATTTTGGCCAGGACCAATAAAATGCGTTCGTAATAACCGGAAATACGTTATATCTCGTCTAACGTTATAGCCAGAATTTACTGTATTTGCTTACAATTACTTGTTGAGAGCTGAAGTATTCCGGTAGGGCCATGCCACTGGCTCCAACTCAGGAATCGCCAGTGAATAATACTTAATCACACATTCCCCCAATAATAGTAATTGTAGCAGGAGCAGAACGTGATTTTATACATGTTGCGAACAGTGCTATTTTAGAATTTATCCAATACCGACACTTTTTCATTTAATTTACGATTTTCTACCTGAAATTATTATTTCTAATAACAATTTTACGGTTGTATTTACCGGCGACGTAGCAAAGCAAACATCTATTTTTATTTAGAGAAGTGAAATTGGAAAAAAATTGTCCCGATTGTTATTTTTCAGAAGCTAAAATATGGAACCAAAATCAATTGAAAAAAGCTCTAAAAACAGGTTGGATATTTTTATTTCATCGTTTTATGAAATGGAAGACATTGTAGCGATATTCGGAACTTTATTGCTTCTATTCTTATTTATAAAATTATAATTTAAATAATTTTATTATAGTACCATGACAATTGTTTCGACAAAACAATGTCTTCCTATCGTGTTTATCGTATGTTTAAATTTTGATTGCCAAAATTTCCAAAAATAATGGCATCACAAGTTTTTTCTCTATCCCGTCCATTCTTGGCTTCCCTGGCCATGTAAAATAATGATTCTAGGTTGAGTTTCTTAGTCCACTCTCAGTCTGTACAAAGTTACGGGACCGTCTAAATGTGTCCGCCTAATAGAGGTGTCCGCCCATGAGAAATGTGTTATTAGGTAATATGTAAATGCAGAATTATTAGGATGTATATGTATGTACAAATAAACATAACATAACAAAAATACACTAGTTTTAGTTAGGATGTAGTACTAAAAAAATCTAATAACGTAGTTTGACGTGTTTGCGTTTTATACTTGCAATCTAGAAAATGTAATTCCAAGTCTGATAACAATTCCATTGCTGTAGAGTCACCTCTATTCTTTGCATACTCTTATAATTCCTTTACCATACTAATGGCTTGTTGATAATTGGTGACATTTGTTTGATTACTGAACTTCTTCATCAGAGTCGTCAGATAGTGATGTGGTTTCAGTTTGGCCTACATAATTAGGAATGGGGTTACTATCATCTTATAATAGCACATTGCTATCAATGTTAATGAACTCGCCCAAATCATTGTTATCAAATTACAAACTTCCACAACATCAATATTCTCTTTCAGACTCAAAACGCGACATTTTTGTGCCATTGTTCACGATTTTAACCCACAAATAAACGGCGGACTGCTGTCGGGGAATCACACATACTTTCATTCGGTGAAGTCCTTTCGCGCTGCCACGCATACGCGATGGGTTGCCGGTCTGTCTCAGACAGTTTTTGCACCGTACTTATTCGTCTCCCAAATACTTTAAAAAAAATTATGTCCGTTTAAAGGAGGGTTTTCGCACTCTGTGTATGAAAACAACCAGTCCGCGTTCGCCCAAAGGAGAGTCCGCCCAAGAGAGGTTGATTATCATGGAATTTCATATACCTAGTTCCGGACTATGAAAAAATGTCCGCTTAATAGAGATGGCCGCTTATTAGAGGTTATGAGAGGTTTCACTGTACTAGTATAATTTTTATCTCGCATATACGCTGTCTAAATATTTCTCTATATTTACGTATATTACTAATAATTTTTTTGTTCAACTTTTACCTCTTCGTTCGCTGCCAGGGCCATTCCCGAGGGGACCTACAGTTTAACAGGGGATCCGAACCACGATCCGAGTGCGTATCGCCCCTCGTACCCCACGAGCTATTCCATCTCATTCGACCTGGTTACCGGCATGAATGCGGTAGGGATGGGGGATGATATATTTTTCACTCTTCTCTATTTTTGCATAAGGCCGGACAGCAAGGCCATGACTTATATCACTATCCACCGAGTGCGAATTGGTTTCCCTTTAAGAAGGATGAAAGCACTGCCCCTGTTTTTAAGCACCCTGTATAAAAAACGAATTAAGATCTTGACGATTTTTTTTCTTTCCGCTTTTTGAGTCACTTAAATTGTAGATTGATCTCCAACTAGCTTGATTTAATTGTATATTTTAAATAACAGCGATGCTATTGTACTTTTCCACACTAAATGACCACCCTGTATAGTCGTGTAACATGTCACATATTCTTCATACATCACCTATACGACCCTAAGGGGATAAAGAATGCTCTCCGTGGTATCTGCGTTATTTTATTATGTTATGGCTTGATTACAACACGCACAAATAAACAAACACATTTTTGCTTTTATTGTCGAAATAAGAATATAATCATTCGGAGGAACAAACATATAATGTATAGGAATTTATTTGTGCGAGATCATAATTTGACGTATGTAACTGTAATCTCGGGCCATAAAATAACCACTTTATCGTTACATAAAAAATAATTAAGTAATTAAAGTTTTATAAACATAGAACTGCGTAATACACGTAGTAGACGTTACGAATTGAAATAATATTTTCTTTATGATGATAACATTCCGATGATTGATTTGCTGTTTCCTTATGCAAGTAAATCAGCAAGAAAGTAATCATGTACTGATCAAAGGGTAGGTAATATTCAAATTATATTTTAATAGATTTTCTGTACTTTTCGGTGATTTCGAAAAAAATTTACATATTTTTAATACGTCGTAGAGCATTTGTTTGCATATGTAGTCAAGTTGAAAGAAAGTTTAATCCTTGTACTCCTTTGTTTACATTAATATTGTGATAAATATTTACAATCAATCTATTCAGGCCATTAAGGAAGGTACCCCATTTCGGTATCCATACCCTAGTTTTCAAACTTAATACTAGTGTTGGGTAAAACCGATGATTTTAATAATCGAGTACTTGATACTCGAGCGATTTTAATAATCGAGTGAATCGCTCGAGCGATTAATCACTTGACATTTTTATGATTAAGAAGAATGTGTTGGTAAAGCACCGGCGGTTGTTTTTGTAAGTTTTAGAAGTTTAGTCTAGAGTTATCATTCTGATTTAAAAAAAAAATACATTCTTTAATTTTTTAAGATTTACATTTAAAATAGCCAGTCAAAACAAAACCCATGTCGCAATGACTCCACTAAGGGATTTGGCATAATACTTTTTTGTATGCACCTTCTCGTATGTGCTTTTAAGAACGGCGTATGTCGTGTTTACCTTCTCAGCATCAAACTCGAACGTCGCCAATCAGCACAGTATCAAGTGACAGGCGATCATTTTCGGTTTTTCGCCTGAATTTATAACTAGAGTATTTCCTATCGAGCGAGAAACTGTTCGAATATACGAGCAATTTTTTAACTCGATCACACTACAGCGGTGCATTTCCGTCGGCGTCAAGCGAAGCTCCGGTATCGAGTGAAAGATAATAAGTGACGAGCGATGTCGGTTATTTCAATAATCGAGTATTCAAGCAGTTTTTCGGTCGAGCGATCACAACCCTACTTAATACTGTTGATTAGACGTGGTAATAATTTGTAAAATTTACCAAAAGTGAACTGTGACAGTTTTTTTGGACGATCGGTTCAAAAATGGTAAGTTTGATCAAGCACATTTTAACATATAGGAGGAAATTATCTCTTGTAGAATATATTGCGGTAAACTCGTTTTATAAAGTTAGGAGTAAATAGACAATACTTTATTGTTTAATTAACTTTATATATGTATTATTTACTAACCACCTGAAGATACCTTAAGCGGCTGCCAGACGTAAGAGATCTGTATCAGAGTCATGGGCAGTTGCGACCATCTGATCTATTTTCGCAACTGTACATACATCTGAGATAGATTTCTTGCAAAAAACGCAATCTAATTTTATTTGTTTATCTACATGTTAACAGGATTCCGGAGTACCTGAAAACGAGTATTCTTCCCAAGCGTTTAATTGTGTTTTAGGACAAAAATGTCAAAGAAAAAAAAAACTTTGTAATAGAACTAGAATTCGCGGAAAGTCTATATTTTTTGTTTCGGAAGATTTTTAGATTTATTTATTTTACTGCTCCATATAAAAAAAAATGATGGACTTTCCTACAAAATTTAGATATCATTCGCTAAAAGATTTTTCTTTTTAAATGTACCGTTTCCATAGGAAGCGAAAATTCCGTTTTTCAGCGTAGAAAATTGAAGTATAGACCCCGATCACGTGCAGTCTCTTGTTGTATCCACCATACACCCTGTATTTTCCTAAATTAATAATCATGCAACACAACTAAAAGCTTAAAACTTAAATCTCAGGAAGCTCACGTTTTCCAATAATTACCTTCTTTCAAATTACTATTTTTCTATCTTGAATAATCAATAAGATGAGGATCTCATTATTAATTCCATGATGCATTTTTCCCTAATAGTATACTTTCTAAAGTTTTGTTTTAACGACTCTTATTCAAAATAAACAGTTTATTTGTCACGTATGAATGTCCCATTCACACGTTCAAGCTTCTTAATAAAACTGATTGGCCCAACGCAGGATTAATCATTATTCTTTTTCACTTAGTTCGACTCTATACTCAAACGTCTCTTGTCTATTTTTTTGTTCTTATTTTTGTTAATTATAAATAGACATGAAATAAACGTCTTAACAACAATACGACTTACTAAAGTCCGTTTTGTTGCAGTTGATAGCTCATATCGAGGGTTGAAGCCATAAAACAACCGTAAACCATAGGCGTTGCCAATAGTAATTACCTTATTTAATAAGAAAATTGGCCTCTGTCCATTGTTAAGTAGGATTAGGGTTAAAGTAGGTACAACAGGGGTAATTAATTTACCTATTTTTGCCTGCTTTAGGATGTTATTACGCCATTTGATGTGCGTTTGTCAAACTATGTATTTAGTTGTATTTAGATACTGCATTATCTCAAAGTTGAATTATTTCCTATACTTGTAACAATGGCTTCAAGTTTTTCGCCAACGTGTCTTCGTCAAATTAGCAAGAGTGCATATTCTCTCCGAGAAAAGACATTAATATTAAACGTGCATGATGCTCTAGTGTACCAGAAACCTGCAAGTGATGTTCGTAGCATCATTGCAGAGTGTGCCAATATGGTAGGAGTTGGAGAGGCTACTATATATAGGTTCTTGCGTGAAAGAAAATCTAAGAACCTCAGTGAGCCAAAACCACTCCCAGGAAAGAAACCGTTAGAAATTGACAATTTCATTAAAAATGGTATTAGAAGAAAAGTACATAGTTTTTATTTTGCCAAGGAAATACCAACTATAGACAAAATTTTACAAGCCATTAACTACGACGAGGACTTACCACAGCTATCACGAACGAAACTATGGAAAATACTTCATGATATGAACTTTCGATGGGAGAAGCAAAACAGAAAATCTTTTCTTATTGATAGAGCAGATATTATTTGCTGGAGACGTCAATACTTAAGGTCCATCCGAAAATACCGCAGCGAAGGCAAAAACATTTTCTATTTGGATGAAACTTGGCTGAACGAAGGGCACACCGTATCTAAAGTTTGGCAAGATAAAAATGTCCTAAGTTCTCGACAAGCTGTCATGGAAGGCTGGTCAACAGGACTTAGACCACCATCTGGAAAGGGACGCAGACTTATTATAACTCATATAGGAAGTTCAAATGGCTTTTTGGATCAAGGATTATTACAATTCCAGTCGAATTCTACTAAAGACTATCATGAAGAAATGACTGCTGATGTTTTCGAGGAATATTTTAAGCAAATGATAGAATACATTCCCGCTAATTCTGTAATAGTGATGGATAATGCCAGCTATCACTCTAGGCTAAAAGAGAATCTTCCCACAACTTCATGGAAAATGGCGGAAATCGTAAACTGGTTACAACGAAAGGAATTGAGTTACGATAATACCATGGTAAAAAAAGAACTTTTGGATATTGTTAGGCTACATAAATCACAGTATAAAAAGTATGTTATTGACGAGATGGCAAGAGATCGAGGTATTATAGTGCTCCGTTTACCACCTTACCATTGTGAGCTAAATCCTATCGAATTAATATGGGCTCAAGTAAAAGGATATGTTGCTAGAAATAACAAAACTTTTAAAATGCAAGAAGTGCGACACCTCTTGCTTCATTCTTTAGCAAATGTGTCATCAGAAAATTGGCAAAACGCCATAAAACATGCTATAGTAGAGGAACAAAAAATGTGGGAACTTGACAACGTAATTGACACAACTATGGAAATTGAGCCTTTAGTAATAAGCGTAGGACATGATGACTCTTCAGATTCTTCTGAGGACCATTTTATCGAGTTATAATTATTGAAATTGTCAATATTTTTTGATCTGTAAATAAATTAGTTTTCTTGTAAATAAATTCATAAAATCATAAAATCTATTACATTTAAATAAAATAATAAGCGGTTACATTAAAAACCCAACTCTCCGACCATGATGGGCCGTTTTAATCATTATCCTTTCATTTCATTTTATGGCTCTATTGTTACTTTATCTGTTACCCGGTGGAATAGGTCAAAATTTCTTCATCTTTATGCTAGATGTACGTAAAAAGACCATTTTATAGGTAAAATATTTTAGGCCACCGGGCCCTTGTTTTGAATCTTTAATGAGGGTATCGAGCTATCAACGGCAACGAAACAGACTTTAGTGACAGTTTTTGCAAATAAACCAGTATCCCAACATAAAATTGGCGCAGTTCGGTAAGGGTGTGCAGAAATCCACAATTCTGCAACAAGTCACGGTTTGTGTCGGGAAAGGCAACTGATAACCAAACAAATCGACGAGTCTCAACTCCTTAGACTTCGGGACCAGTTCGCAACACGGGGAAGATCTTCAGCCAAGGCAAGCAGATCAATAATCCGAGAAGACGAACAATTTGCAAGGACCACTAGAGTAAGTCGTACTTTTCCTTTCTTTTTCCTATCCCACCATTTATAATTTTTGCTGATAAAGTTCTCTACATATTTTTATATCTTATTTTTGTTTCTCTTTTTGATATTTTTTCTTTTTCGTTTCGACACTTGTACCTCTACTTTGTACTTTAATTTTTATATATACATAATTATAAAAGAAAAATGGCAACTTCGTCAACCAGTACTGCAAATAGTACAACTAATATATTAACTGATAATAATGACCGTACCCCTGCTACTCCAGCAGAAGTTATTTACAAATTATCATTTTTGTGTTCACTAATTTCAAAATCTTTTGATGGCGCTCGCACAGAGTTACACGAATTTATTTCAAATTGTAATAATGCGTTTCGATTTGCAAATGATCAACAAAAGGATGCATTAATAGCATTTGTAATTTCTAAAATCACGGGTAGCGCTAAAGCACAATTAAGGGATAAAACTATTCAAAGTTGGGCTCAATTAAAAGGGTTGTTGTTACAATTATATTCAGACAAAAAACACTATACTCAATTAATGGAAGAACTTAACACCATTAGACAGAACACTAACGAGACAGTAAATTATTTTTATAATAGAGTAGATAAACTTTGCACACGTTTATTGAATTGTCTAACATGTCAAAACGAAAACGAACGTGTAGGACGAGTCGAAACTATTAAAGAATTGTCATTACAAAGATTTATTTTGCATAGCAATCCCGATATCTCTAGATTTTTACGAGCCAAAGAACTAAAAACCTTATCCGATGCTTTTAATTCTGCTATTGAAGAAGAAAGAGCACTTCAAATTTCAAAATCTAGCTCATCTTCTTCTTCTTCTTATACACACAAATATTGTAATCACTGCAAAACGAAAAGCCACTTTACGAAAAATTGTTTTAAGAAAAGAAATGTACCAAAGGAAGTTCATTTTAATAAACCATTTTCGAATGACACCAAAGGTCATAAAGTTTGTAATTATTGTAAGAAACAAGGGCATATTATTTCAGAATGTTTTAAAAGGAAACGAAACAACGAAAATAAAAATAATTCTAATAATTCTGGTAACACTCTACACGAGGGGTTAAATCGCGTAAATTTAAACGAAGTAACGTCCGGGAACAGCGTCGTTTCCACGGACTGGGAATAAACGAATCCGACGTTCAATCACAAAATTCGCGAAATAAAAATATCTTTACACTCCACAAGCGTGACCTTAATAGTAAATACGACTCTCGCTCTGTTTATTCACCGCGTGGATCTAATGCAAAGGTTTCAAATAAATTCTCTAAAGAAACTTGTCAAAATTTTGCGAATCTAAACTCTTTAAAAGAATATAAAATATATCTAAATAATAATGATAAAAATCCTTATCTGGAATGTCATTGTCAAAATAATTCGTTTAAATTTCTAATTGATACTGGAGCATCAGTATCTCTCCTAAAAAATCAAGAAAAATTAAATAATCTCGTTTATAATCTGAATACAAACGATAAAATTACTTTAACAGGCCTAAGTGCCAACGCACCTGTCGAGACATCAGGTAGCTGTATTTTAAATTTAAATTTCTCCTCTCAAAAACTCTCCGCTAAATTTCATTTAGTGACCGAAAATCATAATTTGCCACACGATGGTATCTTAGGTAACGATTTTCTTTTATCAAACGGAGCCGTGATAAATTTAAATAAGTCACAATTGTTTCTTGCATCTCTCGAAACACCGATTAAACTATTTTGTAAAAATGAAAATAGTTCTAAAGCTTTTACATTAGAGCCCCGATCAGAAACTGTCATTGAAGTTGATATTTTAAACCAAAATATAACCGAAGGCATCTGTCCTCAAATAAATATCGCGGAAGGCGTATATTTAGCAAAGTCTCTTGTAAAAATAAATAATGGTAAAGCTTTAACGACCATCTTAAATACTGCAAATAGAAAATTAAGAATTAATAAAATACAATTAGAGCTCGAACCATTTCTAGAGAATACTTCTCGAATTTTAAATTATAATGAAAATAATTCAATTAATATTCAAGACAGGCTTAAACTCTTACACGAGAACTTACGCCTGACTCATTTAAATTCTGAGGAAAAACGGTCAGTCCTTAATATATGTGACGAATATAATGATATATTTTTGTTACCGAATGATAAATTAACATGTACAGAAGCCCTTAAACACGAAATTAGAGTAACTGATAACACACCGATCTCTTCTAAAATATATCGATTCCCAGAAGTTCATAAAAAAGAACTAGATAAACAAATTAATAAAATGCTTAAACAGGGTATTATCAGAAACTCGGTTTCCCCATACAATAGCCCTCTCTGGATTGTTCCGAAGAAACGGGATGCATCTGGAGAACAAAAATGGCGCATTGTAGTAGATTTTCGCAAATTAAATAACGTGACGGTAGGTGACTCATTCCCCCTTCCAAATATTGAGGATATCCTCGATCAACTAGGGCACTCAAAATATTTCACCACCTTAGATTTAGCATCAGGTTTTCACCAACTCCAAATGCACAAGGATAATGTTTGCAAAACGGCTTTCTCCACTCCTTCAGGGCATTACGAATATTTAAGAATGCCTTTCGGATTAAAGAATGCCCCTAGTACTTTCCAAAGGTTGATGACAATCGCCCTTTCTGGTCTTCAGGGTCTTCAATGCTTCACCTATTTGGACGATGTTGTTATTTTTGCTAGTTCTTTGGAGGAACACTCCGATAAACTCCGTAATGTCTTTGATCGTTTGAGAACAAATTCTCTCCTCCTTCAACCTGATAAGTGCGAATTTATGCATCAAGAAGTTGCTTACTTGGGTCATGTCATTAGCGATAAAGGAATATCGCCTAACCCTGATAAAATAAAGGCAATTAAAAATTACCCAACTCCTCAAAATCCAAAACAAATCAAACAATTTCTTGGCCTCATTGGCTACTATCGTCGTTTTATAAAAGACTTCTCGAAATTTGCAAAACCACTTACTTCCCTATTAAAAAAGGATGTACCTTTTATTTGGAATAAAGAACAAGACTCTTCTCTTGACTATTTTAAAGACATCCTTACGAAGGAGCCCATCCTTCAATATCCTGTTTTTTCTGAAGATTTTCTGCTGACGACCGACGCATCTAACTATGCAATCGGCGCAATCCTTTCACAGGGAGAAATTGGCAAAGACCTCCCTATTGCATACGCATCACGCACACTGAATAAAGCTGAATGTAATTACTCCACAATTGAACGAGAGCTACTAGCCATTGTGTGGGCTGTCCAACACTTCCGCCCATATCTTTATGGTAGAAAATTCACTATTCTTACTGACCATCGACCGTTAACCTGGCTCTTCAATTGCAAAGATCCCAGTAGTCGTCTTATTCGTTGGAGACTAAAGCTCGAGGAATATTCCTATGAGATTCGTTACAAACCGGGTAGAATAAATTCAAACGTTGATGCTCTTTCTAGAAACCCAATACAATTAAACTCGTTAATAAAAAATGAAAAATATTCAGAACGATATAGCGAATTTATTAAGTATCATTACGAGAATCAAAGTATTCCCGACATAAAAATAATCAAAGATAACTTATTTTCTAAATTTCCTAACGCTTTAATTTATTCGAAAGATCTTGACGATAATAATACGTATTCTGAAAATCTATCAGTACTTTATGACTTCACTAGTCTACAAGGTGATCAAATAGAACAGTATGATTCTCTTCTATTAAACTTTGAGAATAAAACTACTTTCCTTTTGATTGCAAAATTAAACCATTTCGACAAATTAACATATAATGATTTATTCCATTCTTTGTTAAATCTAAGAAATTCTTTACAACAAAATAAAATAACCGAGATATATCTAAAAAACCCAGTGGAAGAAATTCCGCATCTAAAACAAAATATGTTTAATGAAATGTTAGAATTTTTGTTCTCGAAAACAAATATAACAATTATATTAGTAAATAGACCACGTTTTATGCCCAAAACTCGCGAAGAAATAAAACAAATTTTTAGAGATAACCACGAATCTTCTCTAGCCGGTCATGCAGGCTTCTTACGAACTTATAAACGCATAAAAGAAAACTATAAATGGCCTAACATGAAAGGCGACATAAAATATTTTTTAAAACTATGTCAATCGTGTCAAAGAAATAAACACGAAAATAAAGCCGCACGCGCACCTATGGAGATTACTACTACAAGCGAACGCCCCTTTCAAAGGTTAGCATTAGATGTAGTAGGTCCTTTAGATCTAACAGAAAACGGTAATAAATTTATAATTACTATGCAAGACGATCTTACAAAATATTCTTATGCAGTTCCCGTCCCTAACCATGAAGCGAAAACAATCGCAAATGAATTAGTGAAATTTATTACTATATTTGGAATTCCAGAAAGCATCTTATCAGATCAGGGCACAGATTTTACATCAAACACAATAAAAGAAGTAAATAAACTTTTCAAAATAAAACACATTCTCTCAAGTCCTTATCATCCACAAACTAATGGAGCATTAGAAAGATCACATCTTACTTTAAAAGAATACCTAAAACACTACATTAACGAAAAACATACCGATTGGGACGAATACGTTCCATTAGCCATGTTTACCTATAATACACATTTTCACAAATCTACAAATTTCAAACCTCATGAGCTCTTATTCGGACACAAAATTGTTATACCTAATACTTTAAACGCTAAACCAGAATTCAAATACACTTATGACGATTATCACTCCAATTTAAAACTAAAGTTACAAAAATCCTTTGAAATTGCAAGGGACAATATTCTTAAATCAAAAGAAACCTCAAAGGTTAATTACGATAAGAAAATAAACATTTATAAATATAAAGTAGGCGATCAAGTTTTAATTCAAAATAAAAATCTTAAACCAGGCATTAGCAAAAAGTTGCAACCAACCTATAAAGGACCTTATAAAATATTAAAAGTTTTTCCAAATCAAACTGTTAAATTGCAAATAAAAAGAAATAAATCCGCAGTTTATCATCATAACTTACTTAAGCCGTTCTTTTCAGATGACGATGATACTGACAACCATCATACTCTTGACTAACCTATTGACCTCTACCTATGCAAATGATTTACCATACCACATTAATCCCATCGATAGCAAAACAGGTATTTTCTTCCATCACATTGGACAAGTAAAAATATCACACGATTATTTTACACTTTTATCTTATACTAATATTAGTATCTACGAAACAAAACTAAAACTCATTCATAATATCTATAAAAAATCTACTCCTTTATGTAACAATAAAAATTTAACTTTTCAAAGTAAATTTTTATGTAAAGAACGCGTTGAATTATTTCAAAATTCACAGAACACTTTAAACGAAAAATTTGATTCTTTAAGTCACTTAACAGGACACGGAATACAATTAGATGCTAAGCGCTCCAAAAGAGGGTTATTCGACGGAGTTTCATATGCATTTAAATGGCTTTTTGGCACACCTGACGCAGAAGACGCGAAATATTATAATGATGCAATCGAATCTATTGCACAACAAAACCGCGATATGCAAATATTAGTTAAACAACAAATTCATATAATCTCCGATGCAATTTCAGACTATAACAAAAGCGCACAAGCTCTTCGTTTAAACGAACAAAAGTTGAACGATAACATAATTAAATTTAATAAATTTTCTGAAGGTACAGTAACCACTATAAATTCTCTTACTTATTTACAAACTATTGTCGATCATTTTAATTTATTATCTCATCTCATAAATGAACTAAATGAAGAATTTGACGTAATTATATCATCTATATTATTTTCAAAACAAAATGTTTTGCACCCATCTATTATTACGCCTAGACATTTATTAAATGAACTTTCAAAAATTAGAATTAATGCCAATTTCGAATTTCCAATAAACAATAACAACATTGAAAATGCTTATAAATATTTCGAAATTTGTGAACTTTCAGTAATTTACGTGAACAAAATTTTAATTTATGCAATAAAAATTCCTTTAGTTACAAATGAACTTTATCAACTGTATAATCTTATTCCACTTCCTATACAGTCCTTTAACACTACCATATACTCATATATAAATCCTTCTTTTCCTTACCTCTTGTTAAGTACGACACGAACATTTTATGGGCACCTTAAAGACCTATCATCCTGTAAGAAGTCACCGCCCTCCGATTATATCTGCTCGCACGTGACCATTCACCTAGTCAAGGAGAGACCTACCTGCGAGACCGATTTGAAATTACGACAACCGCAAAGTATACCTAAAAGCTGTACGACGAAGACAATCAAATCCGAAATTGAAATATGGCACCCATTGTCGCCAAATCAATGGTTGTATATCCTAACTGAACCAGTGGCGGGTACAGTTAGCTGCGATGATTCCACGCCTGTGCTGGATTTCGTACTACACGGCACCGGACTTTTCACCTTAAAAGCAAAATGCAAATGTTATACTCTGTCTACGTTATTGGTAGCCACATCAAATTTGTCTGCCAATTATAGCAATTTCATCCCATCAGTCGATATAACTAACGACGACTGTTGCGTCCAGGAACAAAAGTTTTTACAAAGTGAAAAAATGGACACCATCAAGCTTAACAATCTTAATCTAAACGAACTTCGTCATGCACAACATAAATTACAACAATTCGACGACCAGCTTCGACAAAACATTAATCAACCCTTTATAGTTCATCACTCTAAATGGTACAATGTATTCTTGGGAATAATAGCAACCGCCATCCTAATTATCTTATTCTGTTGCGGATGCTGTCGATGTTGTCACTGGAGACGTTTCCCATGGTTGAGACGACTTTTCAACTCTGATCGATGCCAATACCTAGTTTGTATAAACAGTCATAACACCATAAGTAACAATGACGTACACTCCATGGATTGGGAGCCTCAGCAAACTTTACGCAGACTCACCTCCAATGATGTATTCTCCAACCTTCAAATGGACGTTGTATCGCTGAATGAACCAGATTCACAAAACGGCGATCCAAAAACTTCAAAGGACAGACGCAAAGAACGGAAAATGTTCAAAATTTAAAAAACTTTTCTATCTTATCCGATTTATTTTATTAATATGAATAACTTTGGTTAATTATTATTATTACAATGCTTTTGTATTTTATATCATACATACTCTATATATATTTACACTATACTTTATAAAATATAATTTTATCATATTTTAATTAATATTGAATAATTAGGAACAAAATATCTTACGTTTAGAATCTAGATCGCTAACAACGATTACTTCATCTATCTATATTTAAATACCTAGGATAAATATTTCCAAATATTTAAGTTATTATTGTATTATAATATGCGAAACTGTATTAATTTTACAGATATAATATATCTTAAGGGTTAAATATTTAAGAGAAAAGACAGAGACAATTTGCAAATTAATATTCATATGTCAACTTTTACTTAACTTATTGGAACAAACAGTTTTATGTTTTGATAGCGTGATTGCACCCTTATCAAAACACTTAACGAGGGAGGATTGTTGTATCCACCATACACCCTGTATTTTCCTAAATTAATAATCATGCAACACAACTAAAAGCTTAAAACTTAAATCTCAGGAAGCTCACGTTTTCCAATAATTACCTTCTTTCAAATTACTATTTTTCTATCTTGAATAATCAATAAGATGAGGATCTCATTATTAATTCCATGATGCATTTTTCCCTAATAGTATACTTTCTAAAGTTTTGTTTTAACGACTCTTATTCAAAATAAACAGTTTATTTGTCACGTATGAATGTCCCATTCACACGTTCAAGCTTCTTAATAAAACTGATTGGCCCAACGCAGGATTAATCATTATTCTTTTTCACTTAGTTCGACTCTATACTCAAACGTCTCTTGTCTATTTTTTTGTTCTTATTTTTGTTAATTATAAATAGACATGAAATAAACGTCTTAACAACAATACGACTTACTAGTGACAGTTTTTGCAAATAAACCAGTATCCCAACACTCTTTCTTCCGATTATCGTTGTTTCTGTCGGCGTACCGATTACGGGCGGACCCTCGCGTATTCTTCTAACTGCAAGGGAAGATCCAATTCGCCTCGTGCCTTCAAAGCGTGAAACGAACAGGGGTCAAATCGGAGATTTCGACTGACTCCGGCATCCTCTTAATAAGCTTGGACACAACCAGTGTACAATGACGCCCTACGCATCCTCTTAATAAGCTTGGACACAACCAGTGTACAATGACGCCCTACGCGCTACGCTTCAGACTCGGTTGATATTGAATGCATTGCATTGCATGCTGGCTGTTCACATGAGTGTTGCTTTGTAGTTGTCGTCGTCAGTGACCAGTTTGCAGTTTGGTTTACGACCACATGTTGTTATATTGTCGCAACCCCGGATCTAGGGGGGGGGGGGGGGGGGGGATGCAGCCGGGGACCCTGCCCCGGGCGGCAAATTTCAGTGTGGCAGTTGTAGAACGCCGTACCCGATTATTAATCGATTAGAAACTTTGATCAGTGGTAAACCATTCATAATATAGCCCAAATTGCAGTTTTGTTAAAAATCTTATACAGAGTGTCCCAAAACTAATAGTATATAGTAAAACTGCAGTTTCTTTGGGTAAAAATATTGCGATTTGGCCTTTACTTAGTTCAAATGTTGATAATAACCGAGATATGTATTTTCTAATTTCTTAATTAACTTACTTTATAACGAATATTTTAGCATAATATTTTTGTTATGGTGGGTTTTTTGGGGCTAGAAATTTGAATCTGTTAATAGAATATTTTAAATATTAGGTATTAAATGAATAATACTTTAAAAAATATAGGTTAAGTTAAAACTCCTGTTGTAAGCTTAATTGTTTATAGTTAAATTCTATTATCTGGAATGTAATAATTAGTAATAACCAACAAGATAATATATCATTTCATTATTTTAAGAACTATAAACACTATAAATGCACAAAAACTCGAAAACAGTTGCTCAGAGCGACATTGATAAGATATACCA
This sequence comes from Barypeithes pellucidus, assembly GCA_963991005.1. NCBI lineage: Eukaryota > Metazoa > Arthropoda > Insecta > Coleoptera > Curculionidae > Barypeithes > Barypeithes pellucidus. Next base: position 94,374,559 of record OZ022556.1, read on the forward strand.
TTATTGATTAAAAGTGATTCGCAGGAAAGTTGCAATGTACCAAGAGTGCAGCAATGAGCGCCACCAAATTGAAATTTGTCGCCCCAAAAACCCGCAATCACAAAATGTTATTAAAAAATATTGATTAAAAAGTAAGTTAACGATGAAATTAGAAAATTAATTTTTTCTAAGGATGTTATGGAATGTTCCACTTCTCTCGTCGCTTCCATACGTCCAAAACGGAAAATTTCTCACGCAGTGAGAAATATCTGCCATTATAGTGAGAAATAATTTCTCACTGTTATTATGATAACCCAAGGCAGTAATGAATTGTTACATGGCAAATTGATAAGGCACGATTTCCATGTTGACGACGCAACATCGACGATTAGCGCGCAATATCTCCTTACCTTAGGCCATGAAAACATTTGCCGGCTTTTCCATAACAACACAACCGAAACACTGCACATATTATTGCTGTTAACTTGCCAAACGGGTGTTGTACTTGTTGGAAAATATACTATTAGTTCTAAACCTCGTTTTAAACATGTAAAAAGAACGCATCCGTAGAAAAAGTACAGTGTACGACATGTGAGTGATTTGTGGCACGCGCCGAAGGCGAACAAACCCGAACAAACTTCTGCGCTCGGGAGAAATATGTCATTATTCTAACTTGTGGTATAATATACTATTTCACTTGGACACATCTCGGTTATTATCAATTGTTGAACTAAGCAAAGTTTTACCAAATCGCAATATTCTTACCCAAAGAACCTGCAGTTTTACTGTGTATTATAAGTTTTGAAACATCCTGTATATAGTCCTATATGGTCGAAATGCGCGGGAGCACTGGCGCGTATTTTAAGTTTTTTTTTTTAAATCCAACTTGATAGAGAAAATTAAAAGAATGGAGGACGTGCGAGGGTGTAATATAGTAAAAAACTAAGTTTATTAAATTACCACCCTATAATATAGTCATAATATATGCATGTTCTTACTTTTTCAGCCAGCGAGTATATTACTGCGCAAACAAATCCAAAATATACGTTAATTAGTAGCAACTGTACTAAATTCTGATATATTGGACTGAATTTGATTGATGAGCGATGGCGAGGCAAACAACTTTTTAACAGGTGTCCAATGGCGAAATGATGTACAGCATTTCGGATTCATATTTCATAATCCGATACGAAAACATTTATGGGATTGTTTTGAAATATAATGTCTGAGTTTTGTTTAAAAAGCAGAAACAATTTCTTATACTGTTGGCTTGTCAACAGTGATTGTCAACAGTTATATAGTGTGTTCAGATAATGCATCGGGATACTTGGAAAGGTGATTCTATGCAAAAACATTTAATACAGGGTATCATGGAAATGACTTATTATATTTAAACCGGCAAATCCTGAGATGAAAATAAGTTGAAGAAAAATAACCATAAATGGCGCTTTGAATTATTAAGCGAAAGATGAGGACCATCGCAATCAATAGTTTATTGAGGAAGTCTCGAGGTTCAAAAGAGGTTAGCGCATTATAGGCTGTGTTGCCATATTGCAACACAGAATACGTATTAAGTTTTTGACAACAAGACGTCTTTGACACGCGTTGTCACTTCTTTTTCAAACTTTTTAGAAAGAAAAACTACAATTTTAAGGTACATACTCTCTTACCTTCGATCTTATTTTAAAATAATCCGTTTTATAATTAAATTCCATAAAAAAATAAAACACAAAAAGTATGTTTTCAACATCTCAACCAGATAATATCTCACAAACTTGAAATCACATCACAACATTTATTATTTTGAATTATTTCACAACTGAAAAAAAATAGGGTACTGCTACAACTAACAACGTTTAAAATTCGTATACGTCAAGCACGTGGAACCCTCGACAGAGTCACTCCACGCCCGAGTCACACGACTGAAGCAACGATAGTGGCGCGTGGCCGGTATCCACGCAAGGGCGAGACACGTGGTGTGATCTAACAACACTGTTAGTATACTCTAGTAACCCACATTGTTGCCAAGTGAATCCAGATGGAACGGCGCGACAGTATGTGGGTAAAACGATTTTTATCTTAGTATTTAGATATTCGATTTAAAAAAAAAAGTATTTGGAATTTCTGTAGGACATCCAAGGAGTCATCCATTTAAATTTAATACGTCATTTCCATAACACCCTGTATAATAAAGATACAGAATTGGTTATATTCTGTCAGAATCATACAAAGTTTTAAATATAAATCAATGATGCCGAATCTGTACTGAGGGTGAATTTATTTCTAATGTTTATAGGTACACACAAGTGTATTTTTTAAATTTTCTACGCGTAAAGTTATTTATAGTTTCCCAACGACATCAAATCGCAATGTTTTAGTGAAATCACCGTTGCAACGCTGTACGCACGTGCTTACCGATTATAGTACGTTTAACCCTGAAGTTTAGGAATGTCATTCATTTTTCTGGCGCAGTGTTGTTTGTTCTCTACTGCGGTTGTGATTTATTGTATTTTTAAATTCATTTTTAGTGTTTTTCAAACTAAAGCTATTTAAAGGAACTTATTAGCTATCTATAATGGTTCTTCGGTGCGCGGTGTGTAAGAAATTCGACTATTCTAACCCCGTATTAATATTTCGTCGGTAAGTGAGATTAATGAAGTTATGTTTTTTTAGATTAAGCTATGGCGTAGCTAATTCTATATTTTAAGTAAATATTGCAAAAATTTAAATTCTTTTTTTCGTATTATTTGAATTTCTGTAAAAAATATTTACAAGTATTACCTATTTATGTCTAATTTTAGATGAAAATGATCTAATTGGGTTACAATAAAACTATTATAAACTTCCTAGCCTTATTCCTCATTTTTAAACAGTAAATAATTTTGAAATGCAGTGCATGAAACCTGGATTTTCCCCCAGGTCACCATTTTATTCGCTCTAAACAACATTATTTTGATTTAAATCTCTGTAGTTCATAAATAATAAATTTTGTTGTAGCTTTCCTGTAAACCCTGAGCTCAGATGAAGTTAGGGTACGGGAATATTAATAAATTATTTTAAAGATGGTTTGGAGGGTTTTGGTCCACAAACTACCTGAATCTACAGAGGTTTTGTCTGTTCTAATTCTAATTTGATTAATCTCGCGTTGCAAAAATGTGCGACTTACATCTTTAACGTGAGCTCTAAATTATTGGTTTCTCACATTGCGATATCACCTATAGGTACCGATTGGAGAGTCCGTACCGTCCCATGTACCCCAAGAGATATCCGATCTTATCCGGCCTGGTTACAGGCGTGAATGAGATATGGATGGTGGAATGATACATTTTCACCCCAGTTTCTTGCACGATGCTGGAGAGTTACGCCGTGACTCATATAAAATCCACCTAGTGGGAATGGGTTTACCGGCCGTGTGCTTGGAACCTAAGAATTATCGTCCTAGAGTTTCCACTGACCACCGATTAAACTACGTAGCCACCAAAGCCGCTAGTTATGTGGTTATTAAATAGTTTTCTGTGATAAAAAAGTATATTAATACAGCCTTTTACTTATCTTTGCGTTTGCAAATCATCCATTCAATAAACTAGAGGCATTCATATACGTAATATGCTGACATACATACAAAACAATGCAATGAATATAAAGCATCGAATGTCACAAATAATGGTCCCGTAATAACAGCGCTTAAAGGCGGACGTTCAATTTTATATGGATGTCTATTATCGTGTATTTATTTGGTAAGCTGAACGAACGATATGGTGGTGAACGCGTTTCTTTATTTTTAAATTGTACATTGTATATGGCGAACTCGCATCAGCATCTGAAAGGGGTAAATATTACCCTTAAAATCTTAAATTGAAAGATGGTAAGGTACCATAACAACTACACCTGCTTGAGTAGAAGTGACGGACTATTTTTTTCAAACAGCATTAAAAAACAATTTGACCAAAATACATTTTTATATCTTCTTCATATTTACCTACCTTGTGTTCTTTGTAGATATTTTATTTTATTGTATTTCTAAATTCGAGATCTGATATTCTGACATTTTAGCAATATCAAAACATAAAAACAGAATTCCTTGGAGAATATTACTTAAATTGACGTTTTTATATTGACAGGGATATGGATAAGATAAGGAAATTAGAAAAAAACCTATTTACAAGCGCAATTATTACACCTCAACGATTTTCATAGAAAATTACAGAGACATACAGGGTGTTATGGAAATGACGTATTATATTTAAATGGGTGACTCCTTGGGTGTCCTAGAGAAGCGCTACATATTTTATTTTTTTTAAATCGACCGTTTTAAAAGTGGGGTAATAAACACTCTTACTCACAGGTCAGTCCGCGCTACTGTACAACATTTCACCCAGAGCCAATGGCAATGTTGCCAAACTTAATGTAAAACTGAAATTCCATATAAAATTATAAAAATAAATTATTTTCTACCTACTTGTATTTATCCTTATACCTAAAGAGCGAGGAAATCTAGGCACAAACGCAATCAGTTTCACACTCCTGGAAACGCTTTATGTAGGTACACCGTTAGTGAACAAAACCGATAGTTAGCTTTTGGAAATACAATAATATAGATTATACTACAGATTATCAGATTTTATTACACGCGACGAAATTTGACGCCCAGAAGAAACGCGTTAATGTAAACAATATTCAAAGATTATTTATGGACGGGTAAGATAGACGCATAAACCGAAATAACAGAGGGGATTGCTGAGAGTGTATTGGTGATCGACGAGACACAACGTATCCGGCCGCTGATTGGTCTTCAACTAACAGAAGCAAGCGTGTGGCGCTATATGAAACTACTTCGCTCAGCCGATGTAAGGCGTCAAGAGGTCATTGGCATTTGACCTAGTGACGTAGGTTGCTATTACTATTCCATATGTTTTTTTCGGGTTGTTTAAAACATAGTCCGTCGTAAATGTTCTTCAATTAATTGTACAAAAAGATATTACAGAATTGAAAAGTGTTTAAATTATTTTATTTTGTCTAAAGAGTTTAAGGTGTACATATGACAACACCGGCCAGAATTCCTTGATTGCTTACATGTATCGCAGTGCCACACAGGTGTTTTTCTGGTTTGACGTCAGGTCACTTTTACCGCTGAATGAATTGAAAGCGCCATTTATGGGTATTTTTCTTCAATTTGTCTTTATCTCAGGAATTGCCGGTTTAAATATAATACGTCATTTCCATAACACCCTGTATATTATAAAATCTCGTAAACTACTAGACTTACCTTCTTGTCATAGGGACATTGGGGGTAATTAAGTATTAGTGGCAGAAATATGTGTATTTACAACATTTCTGCCACTTCCGGTTACAACGGAAGTTAAGGTCGGCTTTGAGCATTTTAATACAATAAGGCAGCTTTATTACATTTGTGGATTTGTTCATTATTTTTAACATAAATATTTTGATTTATTTTTCATCTATCAATTATCTACTATAACACAAGGTTGCTATATACATCATCATAATATCATAGGAAATATTAGCGGGAGATAAAGTTCATAATGCCCGGTAATTATTATTAAAGAAAATATGAACAAAATTTATATTTATTTTTATAGTTATTCTTACACAATATCATTGTTTTTCCTATGTTAAATGTACAATTTTTAAATTTTCCTGAGATATTAAATACTATTATTTCTAGTGTTGTGATCGCTCGAGCGAAAAACCGCCGGATTATTGAAATAACCGACATTGCTCGATTATTAAAAAAAACTGCTCGAGTTATAAATTCGAACGAAAATCGTCGCTTGTTACCTTTCACTCGATACCAGAGCTTCGCTTGACGCCGACCGAAATGTGCTGCTTGGTAGTGTGATCGCTCGAGTGAAAAACTGCTTTATTCGAGCAGTTTTTCGCTCGATAAGAAATACTAATCTAGTTATAAATTCAAGCGAAAAATCGAAAATCGTTGATACCCGATCTTTGGTCGACTCCGCGCGCCATCTGAAGGCTGGCACGACATACGTCGAGACGTCGACATAAACGAGAAGGTGTATACAAAAAAGTATGCCAAATCCCTTAGTGGATTCATCGCGACATGTTTGACTAGGACTGACTAGCCAGCGGCGATTGTAAATTTTTAAAAAATTAAAGAATATAAGTTTTTAAAAAATCAGAATCAACTGTTCTTCCTTAATAAAAACTCTAGCCTAAACTTCTAAAACTTACAAAAACAACCCCTGGTGTTTTATCAACACATTTTTCTATGTCATAAAAATTGCAAGTGTTTAATCTCTCGAGCGATTTACTCGAATATTAAAATCGCTCGAGTATCAAGTACTTGATTATTAAAATCATCGGTTTTTCCCAACACTAATTATTTGGATATATTCTGAAAATATACAGGGTGGCCCATCGAAAACAGTCCAACAATATTTACGGCTGTGTACGTGAAAATTAAAAAAAAAACTCGGACCCGTAAACTTGTGTTTTCAGGGGGACACGTTTCCCCATTAATTTCATCCCTGTAACCTCAACCCCCCTAGCGGGGGCGGCTCCTGCCCTTATTTTTTTCAAATGGGAATGGGTATGTTGTGATACATCTTTTTAAAGGGCATTATATTATCTTTAAAATGGCGCTCTGTTTTGTAAATTTGAGCTACGTTCCGCCGAGAAATTGCGTTTTAATAAATGGAATTTTATTGAGTAATACTTCCATGTTATCTTATTAAATGTTGAAAATGTCCGCCATTCACCTCCATACAATAGTACATCAACTGTTCAAAGTGTCTAACCACTTTACTGAATATAAAGTTGAATTGACTGATACTTATTACTTTAAAAAAAATTGTTTAAGCACAAACCTGTGTACTTGATAAGAGGTGCTGTGAAATGTTTCAAATTCCGTTCCTCGGCGGCGCGTAGCTCAAATTTACAAAACGAAGCGCCATTTTAAAGAGAATTTAATGCCTTTTAAAAATATGTATCACAACATACCCATTCCCATTTGAAAAACAAGGGCAGTAGCACAACACCCCCCCCCCCCCCCCCCCCCGCTAGGGGGATTAAGGTTACAGGGATGAAATTAATTGTGAAACGTGTCCCCCTGAAACACAAGTTTACGAGTCCGAGGTTTTTTTTTAATTTTCACGTACCATCGTGCCGGTAAAAAACTAGGACAGCAAAATTTCTTATTTTCTCCTTGACTATTAGGAATATTTTACTTTCGAGTCTGGTACCAGTAAAATGTCATTTACAAATTTTGCATGTCAACATAGATTGTCACTTTATCATTAACTTGTCAAGCAAATTTTTCTTTAAAAAATATGCCACAATTAACACCCCAGCAAAAGGCTATAATCTACAGTCGGTTGCGAGATGATGCTTTTATTAGGGATATTGCAGACGAACTGAGATTAAACAAAAATACCGTGTTGTTGGCAAAACAAAAAATAGAAAGGCATGAGACTATTATTAGGAAATCAGGTTCAGGTCCCCCTAGAATTTCTACTGAAGATGAAGATAGAAGTTAATTATCTAAGGGATCATCCATTCGCAACTGCAATAAAGGCGAAAGAAGAGACGAACTTTCCAGGTTCTGCAAATACTGCTAGAGACAGGGTTCGAATTTCTGATATACCAAGTCGTTGTGCTACTAATAAAATATTTTTAATTGAAAGAAATAAACAAGGCAGGTTAGAATTTGCACATGAATGTTTAAATCGGAATATTTTCTGACGAGAAAACTTTTCAATCGTGTAATAATGGAAGAATTCGAGTGTATAGGCCTTCCGGCATGCGGTATGATGAGATATACACTCACAAAACGAACCAAAGCGGGCGTTTCTCTATAAATGTCTGCGGTTGGATTAGCGCTAGAGGTCCAGGAATTTGCCAAATCGTGGAAGGAAGACTAACTGCACCTGAATACGTTAATATCCTAAATGTAGTGATGATACCATCGATAAACGCTGTATATGGTCAAAATTATACATTTCAGCATGATAATGCTCTAATACACACAGCACGCATTGTGCAAAATTTTCTCCTAGAAAATAATATAGCAGTTCTTCCCTGGCCCTTGAAGAGTCCCGATCTGAACACGATCGAAAACATTTGGGATAAAATGGTGAAATCAATGTATAAACATGATTTTCGTCCACGAAACAGAGATGAATTACGCTACAGGATAAATGAAGCTTGGGATGAAGTAACAGGCGAATTATGCAGAAACCTAGTTTTAAGTATGCCGCAAAGGCTTCAAGAAGTAATAAACAGGAATAGTTCTATGACTAAATATTAAAAATGTTTTGTTGCTTCGACAAATTTTGCGTTTGTATTTTTGTAACCTTCTATTAAATTTCATTTATTATTTAGTTTCGTTTTCATTTTTAGGCGACGTTATATATAGTTACCTACTTTAAATAAGGTATTAGACTTTTTCTTAATAAAAATGCCCAATATATTTACTGCCGCTCAAGTTTATAAAAGAAATAAGATATTTTGATGCCACCTCGTATCGAAAAATATAAAACGTTAAATTATGTAACCTAGGTTACTTCCTAAAAGTTATGTGTTTTTACCTTTACAGCTGTCGAGCACCTTTTATAGTCTATGAGATATGTATATCCGTTCCCAGTTTTGTGATTTTGTTGTCCTAGTTTTTTATCGGCACGATAGTACACAGCCGTAAACCTTGCTGGACTGTTTTGGATGGGCCACCCTGTCATTTTCATCTCTGATTTTATTCCGTCGGCAGCCACGCCCAGTGCGATATCTTACCTTGTGTTTATTGATTAGGTATGACGTACTATTTCTCATTTTAAGAATGCTTTGTTGATAAAATTATAACCAGATGTGTTAGAAAATTTGACCTTTCAGAAATTTGCAACCTGGAATAAAAGTTACATAATTACAACCCGAGTTACAACCGATCGGGGAAAAAAATATTTTCTTGAACTATACCATTAAATTAACGAATATTTAAAGTTACAATTTGGTTAATGAACCGGTTACCGCTGAAAAATCTGATAATTAAATTTGCCAACTATATTAGCTCGGCAAATATACGCATACACACCTACTTTTATTTAGTAATGCTATAGATTTTGATCATTTTAGTTCACGTTAATGTGTTGCTATTAAGCAGTGTTAAGATTTTGCGATTAAATGCAAAAAAGTTCGCGCAATACAATTTAAATAGACGTGTTGTGTTTTTAAAAATAACTACTAACAAGGGGTTCGCAAAACGTATATCCCATGATTTTACGGAAATTTGACATGCAGATAGAAGATGAAGCAATAAAAGGATATAAAATATTACGAAGGCGAAAATAGTTGGGGAGCATTACAAGAATGTTAATAGGAACTCGTGATCTACAGGGTGTCCCATTATCGACACATTTATAGGGTATCTCCGTAATTGTTAGTGCTATTAAAAAAGTAATGTAGGTGTCATATGCTCTTTTCGGGTCAAACTTAAAATGGTAAAATCAAAATTTGAAAATTTTCGCTTGCTTAAGAGATACGAGGGAAAATAAAAAATTTGACAATTTCTAGATTACCCTATATTTTCTTAGTTAAAAGAGATACAGAAAATTGTTTTATACAGAAGTTTCTTTATAATGATTGCTAAATAATCTGCCGTTTTCAGAATAAGTATACGGGGCCAGGTAAAAAAGTTATCGGACCTAACCTCATTTTTTTAAATGGAACACCCTATATATTTTAATCTAAAAAGATAGCATTTTAAATTCTCTTTTCAGATATATAACACAACATGGATGATATTGGTTTCCTAGGCGATTTATTTAAACTTAATTACATTAAACCACAGTGTGCCATGAAACAAAAGCTAATATCCTAGAAACAATTATGTTGGCATTATAGTTGATATTTACCGTCAATTTCATCTTTACATATTCATTTGTGAAAATAACTTATATCAACATTTTGAAAAATTTGATATGATATCAGTTTATATTGAAAGTGGAGAAAACGAAGAAATGGCGCAAAGTTTATATTTTGTTCGCTATCCGGAAAGATGGCAACCATTTGAGGACATATTCTGACTACTGGAATATAATTTTAAAATATACGGCTCTTTTACGATGCCGAGATAAAAACTTATAATAAAGAAACCCAGGAAAATGAAGAAAAGCTTAAATACATCGCATAGGAAACCAATATCATCCATGTTGTGTTATATATCTGAAAAGAGAATTTAAAATGCTATCTTTTTAGATTAAAATATATAAGGTGTTCCATTTTAAAAATGAGGTTAGGTCCGGTAACTTTTTTACCTGACCCCGTATACTTATTCTGAAAACGGCAGATTATTGAACAATCATTATAAAGAAACTTCTGTATAAAACATTTTTCTATATCTCTTTTAACTAAGAATATATAGGGTAATTGTGAAGTTGTCAATTTTTTGTTTTTCCCCCGTATCGTTGAGTGAGCGAAAATTTTCAAATTTTGATTTTACCATTTTAAGTTTGATCCAAAAAGAGCACATGACACCTACATTACTTTTTTGATAGCACTAACAGGGACGGAACGGAGACACCCTATAAAAGTTTCGAAAATGGGACACCCTGTACAGGGTGTTCCATTTTCGACACTTTCTGGGGGCATTAGAGTTATTATCAAAGACATAATGTTACGGTTTTCACTTCAGTGTCGCACTTTTTAAAAAACGAAAGATTTCGTTGTCAAATTTCTCATGGCTCTCTTAGGTTTTAATCTACAGGGTGATTTTGAAAGTCTCGCTTTTTAGACACCCCTCGTATTTCCGATATGCATACCTTAACTTATCAAGAAGGTAAAAACTGATTGAGATATTACCGAAAGTAAATTTTTTGAAATGGTGCACACTGTATATGATATTTTTAGTTAATTGAGTAATACTTTGGAATTTTCAAAACTGTTAGTTATTTGTTTTAATTTGATTCTAATAAATTGTTCATGATCATAGAAATAAGCAAATCTAGAATGACCATCAAGAAAGAAAATGAGGTATCGTTACGTACCGTCAAAGGCTCTTTAAGGGCCCTAGTCGTTGTGACCTCTTTTATTATTATTATTTTACAACCCGTGTTAAACATTATATTAGCCAGAATAATTTCTAAGTATCGTTGATGTGGTCTGGTGAAAGTATCTAAGCTTAATGAAGCCCAGAGCGTTAAATGACAGTGAAGAGTATATTTTTATATTTAGTATATGCATATGCTATGGTCTACTGTTATAAATAAGATAAATCATTAAATATATCGCATTTTAGCTTGTTTTTGAGGATAAATATAAACAACTATACATTTTTGTAAAGTCCAACTTATTAATTAAAAATATGATATACAGGGTATTTAATATTTTTTACTTTTGTTAATATCTCAAAAAGTAATCTTTTTTCAGAATTTTTGTCTATGCCACTAACAAGGTCAGTTTTTACCTTTTGGATAAGTTAACGCGAAGCTTTCGTACTCTAATACCCCCCGGAAGTGTCGAAAATGGGGCACCCTATACTTGCGGGCGAAATATCCAGGGGATTACAAAACGGTTTTTTATTTTTATATACATTTTACAATTTCGTCTTATTAAACTAAACTCTAATCTAAACGAAAATCTTTTGAATTCTAAATTTAAAATGTCTTGTCTAATGTGGCACTCTAGCTGAGACCGTTTGCAGAATATTGTGAAACATCACTATTAACAAAGTTTTCAATAATTTTTATGATACAAAATTTATCATCATTAATAATAATAAGTTACAATTTGAATTCAATTGTTTTAATATAGACGAGAAGAACGCAAGATAGCGTTTTCATACAGAGTTGACCAGGCTAAGTAGAAAAATATACACATGGAAAAATGCCAGTGGTGTACTCCAATATTTATATAAAAAGATACAGACGATCACTGATAATATTTTGTTATGAAGATCATTTGTTGGAAATACTGTTTTTTTAGTATAAAATTTAAGAATCACTTAATGGATAACAATTCTTTTACGATGTTTAAATGTATTTAGCATTATCCAGGGTGTACGGATAATGCATCGGGATATTTGAAGAGTTGATTCTGCATGTTAAAACAAACATGAGTCATATAACAGAAAGTCGAAAAGGCAATGCTTTTTATTTGCTTCCATTTAAAAAACTGATTTTACTACTAATGATTACTTTAATTTTCCAGTTTTGGACCTAAACGTTTTAGTTTATCGACTCGAACAAAGAGAACTATTGTTTATTAGGTATTTTTTCTCTTTAAATTGACATAAAGTCACCTCTGGTGGAACAGTGGAGAAATATTTTTATAACAGAATGATAGAAATCGTTAAGCGTAGTCTATGTGCCAAATTACAACTTGATAGAAAACTAACCGCAATACGTTATAAATAAGAAGAAAAATTGAACTCTGAATCCAAATCCAATACAAACAACCTGTATATAGGCTAATTTTATTTTCATAATATGGATGTATGAAAAATATTAAAGCAAGTTGTTCGTGTTTTGAGAAATTTAAGAGTTAGTTATAATGATCTTAATTGACAAAAAATTAGAAGTTTCATAAATGATAATATTTCGAAAGAAACGATTTGTCATTATATTCTTTGTTAACACTAAAATATAGTTAGCTAAATTAGAGGTGGCATGTGACAATATGCTCACCTTGTTAAGAAATTAAGAGAATATAATTTTTAAAATCGTTTTCCGTAGAAATGGCGAACTAAAAAGAAAAAATAGAAAAAAAATCATTTCATAGAGTTACGTTTTATTATACGTTAAAATAAGAGCACCGAATTCCGTACCATTTTCAATTTTCCAAGCTTGTGAGCATTCTGCATGATAGAACTGAATTTTCAGTTGGCTAGTTAACACTAAAATTTTTAATTAGAATATAATTTTATTAAGAATTACGTGTATTTCTGACATAAACCCGTCAGTTATTATTCGCAAGCATCGGTCATGAAGTTTTAAAAAGAAATATCGTTTTATTTCTTATTTTTTATTTATTTATAATAATCCCATTTAGGTTATTGTCAAATTTATAAGAAAATAACGAGATATTTTATCGATTAATTTATGTGAAAATTAATTTTCCACTCTCATTTGCACCTCTTTTATAAAATAATTTAATTAAATTTTTAATCCGACGTTTCGTTTTTTCGCAAACATCATCAATTTTCTTTTTTTAAATAGTAGCTACATTTTATTCTCTGCCCAACGATATATCACGCCTATTATTTATTATCGAAATAATGCGTTTTTGAAAAATAATTCATGTTATATTATTTTTATTATCGTAAATACTGTCAAATAAAAAAATAGTTTGTAATGCCAACTAGAGTATAAATACAACAATAAGGTGGTTATTTGCATTGCGTTTTTAGTCTGAAACCTCTAATAAATAATAGGTGTGATATATGTATATACAGGGTGGTGCATCGTTGAGTTCAACATAGGAAATTCAATGTAATTTTTCCAGGTGGATATTTTTTCTGATTGTTTTATAAAAATTGTTGGAAATGGCTACCTTCACTTAAAAGACATGCTTTCGTCCGTCTTCGCATCGAATTGCCCACTCGTTCAAATATTCCCAGCGTATTCCTTATTGTTTCACACGAGGTAACTATCGCTCGTTTAAATCTTCTAAAGTGTTCATGGGAGTTTTATACACCAGAGTTTTAAGATGACCCCACAAACAGAAATCTAAACTATTGAAAATAATACTTATGAGATGGTTTTGTGTTAAAAAATTATTCGTCAATACTGCTAAATGAAGCAATTTGAATTTAATTGTTTTAATCAAGAACGGTGCATCTAACGAGAAAAACTCAAGAGGCCGTTTTCATCTAGAATTGACCAAGCTAATCAGAAAAAATATCCACATGGAAAAATCTCAGTGGCGTACCATCTTTTTTGTAAAGCATATCAGAGGACATGCTTGCAGGAACGCCATTGGTGGAACAATTGAATAACTTTTCTAACTACTTTGTGGTTCTATATCCTATTAACACCTACCAAAATTGAAAATAATATCTAAAGTACTTTCGGAGATATTGAAAAATAGGTACCCATTTAAAAAATAAAAATTCAACACCCTATAGCAAAAAATTTAAGCCGTTGCGGACATATGTTCATATGAACTTTTCTTCATAAAATGACCTAAGGAATCACAGCCTGAAATATTAGCACGTCATTAACACCCTGTATACAATCTCATAATATGCTGTTTTATCATTAAATTTCAAATAACTTTAATACTGGGTCTGCTGCTTTTAATTAGACAAATTTAATCCGTGCAACCGGAATAATAACCTTATGCCCTTTGTCCTAGTAGCAGGGCTCTAATTCACTACCCTATTAAAACGGTTTAAATTAGTACCTACGGTTATATAGTAAATTTTTCATGCGTTTACTTGATCAAATGCAACTCTCTCACTGGACTAATGTCGAAATATATAGGGTATCCGGTAAGTACCTCCTAATCGTTCGGGGAAATACAGAGGAGGTCAAAATAAACATAATTTAAATTCCTAAAATCCCCCTAACGAAGATACAGAATCCCAGCGATTTACTTTTTTTTGGTTCTAACTTTTGAACCAACAGGTATAATTTAATGAAATTTTAATATTTTATAGAAGGCCTAAAGAGTCATTAAACCATATTCAGGCAATATAAAGATATAAAAGCGATCATCAATATGGTTTTCGGAAGTCCAGATCAACTGGAGATCTTCTAGCCTATGTCACCCATATTTGGCACAACGCAATCGAACATCATGGGGAGTCTCGGGCTGTTGCACTGGATATTTCTAAAGCTTTTGATCGTGTTTGGCATGAGGGGCTTCTAAGTAAACTGCGATCCTATGGTATGCCCAGTCGATTCTGTGCATGGTTGTCTAGCTTTCTTAAGGACCGCTCTCTGCAAGTGGCGATTGACTGATTTCTCTCAGATACCTTCACCATCAATGCCGGTGTTCCTCAAGGGTCCATATTGTCTCCCACTCTCTTCTTACTCTACATTAACGACCTTCTGGTGAAAACTAAAAATCCGATATTTAGTTTTGCTGACGATAGCACACTTATCTCATCTTTCTCTTTGAATACGCAAACATCGGCTGCAGACGCACATCTTCGCAGACAGCATGAAGTATCACGCCTCAACAAAGACCTGGAAGAAATTTTGGCTTGGGGTGACAGTAACCAAGTCGAATTTAACGCTAAGAAAACCCAGGCAGCAGTTTTCTCTAAAAAGGTTAACATTACAGCACCGGAAATAGTCATGTCCGGACACGCAATCCCACTGGCTTCATCTATTAATTTGCTGGGTGTCAATCTGGGAGGAAATATGTCTTGGCATAACCACGTTGTGGCAATCGCCAAGATAGCTTCTCAGAAGCTTGGCGTACTCTTCCGAACCAGAAAGTTGTACAAATGTACACACCTCAACAACTTTTGACACTATACAAAGCCCAGATTAGACCATCACTAGAATACTGCTCTCATGTCTGGAGCTCTGCACCCAAACATACTCTTCGGCTACTGGATTCCATCGAAAGGAGGGCTATTCGTCTGATCGGAGACCACGAGCTGACGAAGAACCTCGACAGCCTAGAACATCGAAGACAGGTTGGGGATTTGACTCTCTTTTACAGGTATTTTCATGGAAGGTACTTGGCTGACCTTGCCCTCTTAATTCCGCCTAGAGCGACGAATAGCAGAAATACACGACGAACCACTGCCGCCCATCCATATGTGGTTAAGCTTAGTACTCCTCGAACTTCACTATTCAAGAACTCTTTCATCTGGAGGACTTCATCCTTGTGGAACGACCTTCCCGAGGTCGTTTTTCCCAACGAATATAACCTCCAACGATTCAAAACCAACGTGAATCGCTTTTTGCGCACACGCACCACTCCCAGAGTGCCCTAAAGGATTTTTCCTATAGTGCTTGTGTTTGATCATAAAAAAAAAAAAAAAAAAAATTACAGCAGATGTTTTACATCGTCGGGGAAGTCAGGAACGGACTTGTCACCACACTAGTTGTTCCAATGTTCCAAAATTTTGTGTGTCTATAGAATTTCATCAGGCTTAAAACCCCTTCATTTTTGTTAATTATGAAGTGACAACCACTCTCTTAGATCGTAAATTGATTGAATTGATTGGCTCACGTCAATTTCCTTTATGCGTCTAAATATTAAAAAGTGTTTGGTAATTTCTACACTATAAAAAATGCATTGGTATCTTAGACTAATTTTATCTTGCTGTTTTAGCTTATACAAAAGTAATTTCTAGTTAGCAAAACAAATTTTCGTTTCAACTGAATTACGATGAATAAGATGATCTAGTTAACAGAACTAACTCTTATTCTTAACTACTTCTTAGTTAACATAACTACATTATCATGTTGAAACCAACACTTTTTTATTAATTAGCTCTATATACTAATTTACCTAGTTATTGTTATTGGCCAGATATAGTAGTAATACGATGTGAGACCTGACGTCACACCAACAGCCGCCATTTGCTGCTAGGGGATGGCGCTGCGCGCTCTATTTTCTCGACTACCTTTGATAATACGACGTGAAGTATTAGATGTATACCTACCCCGTACTGACCAGTGTTACCAGATTGACGGATTAATCCGTTTTTGACGGATTTTTGCTACCCTGAGAAAAATAAACGGATTTTCGACGAATTTCAGACTTCGGACGGAATTTTGAATATGGAAGAATCTTAATGCATGTTTTATCATGATTCAGCTAGTTTTGTTACCGTAAATAGTTGTTACTGTATGAATGATGGCCAGCATGATGGGCGTTTTCATTTCTCAAGTTGGTCACCGATGTAACCAATTTTTTTGTTGGGGTTGGTATGACGTATGACATTATTTTGAACGCGCTTGTTTCATCGTCCAATTTGGTTACTAGGGTTCATGGCGCAGCTACTTCTGAACAACCAGTAATAACGCAACTTTCAATCGATTTATCCAATAATTTTTTTATGAATAAAGTACGTAATTCAGGCGAAAACGAAAAATAATACCTTTTTAGAACAAATTTGCATGAAATTAGATAATTTTAACTATTTCTACACAAAACGGATTTTTACGGATTTTTGAAAGCCTTCCCCCACCCTTTCCCCAGTATTCTACGGATATCCCGAACTGAACAACCATCAGTAACAACGCAACTTTCAATCGATTTATCCAATAATTTTTTATGAATAAAGTACGTAATTCACGCGAGAACGAAAAATAATACCTTTTTGGAACAAATTTACATGAAATTAGATAAGTTTAACTATTTCTACACAAAACGGATTTTTACGGATTTTTGAAAGCCTTCCCCCACCCTTTCCCCATTATTCTACGGATATCCCGACGAACCATTCTGGCATCACTGGTACTGACGAGAACTAAAGAGTTCGATACCGGTCTGCAGGTGCACATCCTATCAATGAAAAAAACTTCCTTTTCTTGGTAGTACCATTCAATCTGAAATAGTATTTTAAAGTGCTGCTGTGTAGACTAAATACGCCCTTATTGTATAAGGTATCATCGGGTGGTCTGGAAAAATAATAATTTTTTCATACATTGATGGTATTTAATATTTCTTTACTCTTTTAACAATAAAATAGATAATAATTAACAAACACAATTGTTGAAACAACAATATGATGTTGCTCCTAATAACTAACTATATTGAGTATCATAAATATTTATTCTTTCGGGCACTAGAAGTACTTGGTTGACTTAAAAAGAGTTATTAGTGACTTCAACTAGAATAATCGTAGCAATAAAATTTGGCTTTCGATACTAAATTTCCTCTTATCGCCATTTTCACTAAATTTTCTGGTTATTGAGACTAATATCTTGGTATCCTAAACTAGACCATTTTTTAGAGTGTACTTGAAAAAAAGAGCTCGTCAAGCACATTCGCATTATCTAATTCAAACTAAAAGAATAATGATAACGATTAATCTGCCTCTGATGGATTGAAGCTGATATATTTTTACACTTTAACCATATCCTTCGATGGAAACAATATTTCGTAAATGTAGTTTCTTGTTAAATAGTTAACCCAACAAACCAGCCAAAGTGTTTATTTATTATTTTCCAACAAGTGATTAGGATGTGCGTGTGATGTAAATAAGCGGGAGTTTAGTGATGAATAATTTGCGTTTAAAATGATAATAAAAAGTGGTGAGAATTTTGAGGGATCTGAGGACATGGATTCTTTAATCGATAATGAGATTGTCGAGGAAGATGAAGGTGAGGAAGAGGAAGCTGATCTGGAGGTGGCGGAAATTGAGGCATTGAATAATGGTAAGTTTTCTTCAAGTCGCAGATTGTATCATGCAAACGAAACTTAATTCCTTTTATTTGCTAAAGAATTTTCAGATTTCAATAATTAGCATCAAATTTAGATCTTGGAGTAGCTCAGTTACGGGCAATTGTCTCCTCTGCTATTTCGACAGTTACCTTGAAAATGTATATAGTATGTACAAGGTGTCCGTTAAATAATGGTACATGGAAAATCACAGACTCCTTACTTAAAAATATTAGGATTTAGTTATACTTATCTATATCCGAAAGTTGATATTAACTGAGATACAATAATTAATATTAAAGTTAAAACTTCATTTTTGTTTTTCTCTAATAACGTTGAGGGAACTAACGTTTTTTTACAAAATTTGGTAATTATGGTTTTGTTAGGACGAGAAATTGATTTCTTTGTGAAGTTTTAATGTACAATATAGGGAGCGCTGTCTGCGATATTTTTCGCACATTCATAAGGTCATAACTTTTTTGCGCCTCAGTGTATTTAAGTTTTTAATGAAAATAATACTTTTTTCATATTTATTACGTAAAATAGGTATACTAATTTCAGGTCGCCCAGAGTTACCGTTTCGGAGATATTTACATTTAATTTGTTTAGTGCGTTAGCTCTGGCAAGCAAATAATATTTCGTTACTTCTTACCAATTTACTTTTACATGATAATTAATGTTCTAGTAATGGTAATTGGGAATAATAAACACAACAATTAGATTGTTCTTTAACTTACTTTAATTAAAACAACTTTGACCCTAGAAAATATCGTGTCGAAAGGAACCAACAGCAATGAAAATACAAACCTACGATAAACTCAAAAATGAAACATTTTCTGACAAAGCTATTTTATAATATTCAACAAACAAATAACAACATGGAGATTTCATAGCAATAGCATCTATAAATTTTATTTGTTTGCTCATAGGTTACTTTAAGAAAAAAAATGTTGATTGCAAATTAATAATAATTGGGCAGGGTGCACTAAACAATTTAAATGCAAATATCTCCGAAACGGTAACTCTGGGCGACCTGAACTTAGTATATCCTTTTTACGTAATAAATATGAGGAAAGTATTATTTTTATTAAAAATTTAAATACACTGAGGCAAAAAAAAGTTATGACCTAATAAATTTGCAAATAATATCGCAGACAGCGTACATTAAGATTTCATAAAAAAATGAATTTCTCGTCCTAAAAAAATTATAATTGCAAAACTTTGTAAAAAAACGTTGGTTTCCTGCAACGTTATTACAGAAAAACAAAAATGAAGTTTAACTTTAATATCAACTTTCTAATATAGGTAAGTATAATTAAATCCTAATATTTTTACGTAAGGAGTCTGTGGTGTTTCCATGTACCGTTAATTAGCGGACACCCGATATAAAGGATAATTCAGGACGAGCTTTATAACTACTGAACATAAAATATGTTTCTTAAACTTTGTGGATTTAAGTTTATCGATATGCTCTGCTTTCTTTAACTAAAATATTCATATTATATTCCTGTCATTTCCGGTTATACCGAAAGTATAGTATTTGTAGAATTATACCGTTGATCTTTTGACTGCAATAATTCCTCATTATCCCTTCGACCATAAAATAAATAAGGAAATCCCAAATTTTATAACCTTTTCGAGCAGAGCCGGACCAGGTATACAAATTCAATTTATATCCATGCCTGATGCATATATAAATACAAAGTGATTTTTAATAATTTTAATCTTTAGTGGTTTTCCGGCGAGTAATTTTTAGTTAGGCTTATTAGTGGTAGAATGTGGCGTCCTTGGAATTGTGCTGATAGGGGGGCATCTTCAAGTGTCATTTTTAAAAGAAAGCATTTATCTACCGATGCCAAACTAATAATTAAAAATGTGTATCAGTCGTTGTTGAGTAGAAATTTTAATAGATGGATTCTTTAGCAGAGACGTCTACTTTGACAAAAATTCCTTTATCTTCGGTAAGAGACATAGTACTTAAACCTGTTAATCCTAGAAAAAATCGGAGTGATTCTGGCACATTTAGAAGCATTGACGAAAATGACATGGATTTATTAAGAAGAAAGGTTTACCAAATATATGAGGCACAAACTGTACCCACTTTGATTTCCCTCAAAGAGCGGCTGATTAAAGACGAAACAAATATCTCTTGTAGCCTTTCAAGCCTTAGGAAAATATTGCGTAAAATGGGTTTTAAATACCGAAGCACTGATAAAAGACAAACATTAATGGAATCTCAACGTTTACGGGAATGGAGACTTAAATATTTAACAGCTGTTAAACAATTTAGAGAAGAAAATCGTCCAATTATTTAGCTTGACGAAACATGGTTCGATACCCATGACACTCCAAGAAAAAGTTGGGATGATTCTTCCAAAAACGGTCAAACCAAGGCACCATCAAATAAAGGCAAAATAATCACAATATTACATGCTGGTTCAGAGAACGGGTTTGTTCCAAATTGTCTGTTGCTTTCAGCTAAAAACATAGCAGATTCTTCTTTAGATTACCATCAAGATACCGACGCACAACTTTTTGAAGATTGGTTTAAACATAAACTCTTTAAGAATATACCTGAAAATAGCGCCATTGTAATGGACAATGCTAGTTATCATAGTCGGCAAGCAAAAATCATTCCCAATTGTAATAATACAAAAGCAGAAATTCAAAATTTTATGATTGAAAATGATTTATATTTTGAAGAAACTTACAAAAAACGAGAACTGCTAGAAGTATTAAAAGCTGTTAAAATAAATAAGGAATACGAGTGTGACAAACTTGCAGGAGAAAATGGACATACAGTGTTGCGTCATCCTCCGTACTATTTTATATTCAATCCTATTGAGCTAATATGGCACCAATTAAAATCCAATATTAGGAGAAATAATATTTCTCCTAGATTAAATGCATCTGTAGTAGAATTAATTAAAAACGAAGTAAGAAAAATTTCTGCAGACAGCTGGAAAAACTGTGTACAGCATGTACTTAAGGTGGAAAATTCTTACAATTGTTTGATTACAAATGTTCAACTCTTAATTATAATTTTAGGCTTAGATGAAGATAGTGCTAGTGATACAGAGTTAAATTTTGAATAAATTATCAATAGTTTGTTAGAATTGTATGTACTTGTTATACTTTTAAATTATATTATTTTCAATTATCATTAATTGTTATCATTATTTTACATTTATTATAGGTACCTAAAACTAAAAATACCTATCTATTTATTTTAAATTATAAAAATAAATCATGTGGCGTGGTATACATTTTCAAGCAGTCCCTGAACCCATTTATTGAGCTTTGAAGAGGTTGAGGCGTATACAATAGGGTTTAATCAGGTAGTTTATTTATGGCAGTAATAGTCAACGGTATAATTCTGCAACAACTATAGCTGTCAACTTGTAAATGCACGTGTACAGTTTTTGACAACAATACGTCTTCGACCCCCGTTATCACTTTCTTTTCAAAGTTTTTAGAAAAAAATTCTAAGGTACATACTCTCTTACCTTCGATCTTAATTTAAATTAATTTGTTTTATAATTAAATTCCATGGAAAAATAAAAAGTATGTTTTGCAACAGAACCAACAGTATATCACACAAATTTGAAATTACATCACAACATTTATTATTATAAATTATTTCACAACAGAAAAAAATCAGGTAATGCTACACTAACAAAACGTTTAAAATTCGTATACATCAAGCACGTGGAACCTTCGGCAACGTTGTGCCAGCACCGAGTATCGAGACATACTGAAGCAACGATACTGAAGGTTAAACATATCAACACGCGCGCGGCGGTCATCCAAACAAGAGCGAGACACTCGACGTGATCTGTCATCACTGTAGTAGTAGTAGTAGTCAGATGGAGCGGTGCGACAACATGTAGGCAAAAAGGGTTTTTACCTTAGTATTTAGATATTCGATTAAAAAAAATCTATGTAGACTTTCTCTAGGACACCCAAGGAGTCGCCCATTTAAATATAATAAGGCATTTCCATAACACCCTGTATTTATAGTAATTTGTACAATATATATTTTTTTCCAGATCTTATATTACAGTTATTTTTACGAAACCGCGCTGAAGGTTATTATCGTTAAGAATAATCCACCCTTCCAGGGTCTCGCAAATACTTGTTTTCAGAAAAACGAGCCGAAAAATGTGGAAATTTATGAAGGAACGCAAGCCGGTATTAGATTGCAGCAATTTGACGAACCGAGATCCATATTCTCCTAATTGAGCCCAAACTTATTTATAGCTTAAAGTCATTAGTTCATTATTTAGGATCGCATTTCGGTACTTTGTTCTTAGAGATTCATGTTACATAAATAATTTTTGTTTCGTAATAATGAAACTGCCTGCGTAACATCGGATCTCTTTTACACTGAGAGAAAATTTTTGCGAAGACTTCAGGAACCCCCGATTGAAAATATACTTTGCTGGAACAATACAGATTTTTTCTGACGCCCAGAAAACGCCTGGTTATGTTGGAAACTATTTTAAATATTTTATTCAACATTTGCAACATAATATGCTGCACAATATAATACAGCAAATTCAGCACGATATACCTTTTCCCTGTTTAGGGTTATTTATATCCAAAAACATTTAATTAATAAATAGAGAGAATTGTTTTTATTCTGTCAGAATCATACAAAGTTTAAGTAATCAATGATGCCGAGTCTGTACTGAGAGTTCTAAATCTATTGCCTGCGTTCGAAACCGAAAAGCCTAATATTATCCCAGAAACATAAAATTGCAATGTTAAGGAAATCACAGTGACAACGCTGTTTGCTCATTTTTACCTGCAGTATAAAAATGACCCTAAAGTTTACAAATTTCATTCATTTTCGTCGGGGATATTATTATCGTTTTATCGCTGCTGCTTTTGTATTTGTTTGTGTTTTGGATTCATTTTTAGTGCTAGAACTACTTAGAGCTATTTATTAGCCATCCACAATGGTTCGTCAATGCGCGGTGTGTAAGAAATTCGACTATTCTAACCTCGGATTAATATTTCGTATGTAAGTGAGATTAGTGAGGTTATGTTTTTTTAGATTGGTGTAGCTAATTCTATATTTTAAGTAAATATTGCAAAAGTATGGATTATTTCTTTATATTATCTGAATTTCTGTAAAAAATACCTACAACGCTTACCTATTTATGACTATGTTTATTTATTTATTTATTTAGTACATTACAGAACACATCAAAATAGTACATTTAAATACTTGTAAAACCCTATTACTTAATAGCTACTAAATTATTTAATACATGCAGGTAGAAAGAGCAACATTACCAAATGACAAACCAGACGCAATTCACCAAATCCACAGGATATTACAATGTAAATCTTTTATTTATGTGTTTATTTTTTTTTAGTGTAAAATCATTATTTATGTGTTTATTTTTTTTTTAGTGTAAAATCAGACTCAAATTCCTTCTAAATGTTACCACAGAATAGTGTAAAACATTTTTTAAGGGGGTGATTCCTCATCGAAAAAAAGATAGGATCTTTCATATAAAGAAACTTCATTGGAGCATCCCTTGTTAAGATACAGCCCCTTAAAGGGGGTACATAAAATGTGTTTAACAATTTTTTTCACAAGCACTAAAAAAGTTACAATATTGAAATTAACCTGACATTTTCTACTACCAAAAAGACACTTAGCCAGTAATTTATTTGGTTTACCCCATGGTTGTAAGTAGGCCGCTATTAGCGATAGTGACAATTAAATTGGTCTGAAGGTTTGACATTTTGAACATTTACTATGATTTCTAGATGTTGTATGTTTTGTTATTAATAAATTAGTTTTGTTTATTTATAAATTTTATGTACCCCCTTTAAGGGGTTGTATCTTGATTGCAAGGGATGCTCCAATGAAGTTTCTTTATATGAAAGATCCTATCTTTTTTTCGATGAGGAATCGCCCCCTTAAATGTTTTACACTTATTTAGTTACACCCTGTATATTTAAGTAATGCATTATACGATTCATAACACTGTTTCCGCCAACGTCGGTACGACTTCTATTAATTGAGAATACTTCAATAAGACCCATATCACATGCGGGTACCCGATAATTAATAAGCTCTAAAAGATGGGAGATGTTACATGGAAATTATCTAAACGTGTGTTTTGAAAAAGAAGTGATAACTCTGGTCAAAGACGTCTTGTTTTGAAAAACTGAACACGTGCATTTACAATTCTGTGCAATATGACAACACCGCCTACAACGCGCTGGCCTCAATAAATTATTGATTGCGAACGTCGTCAGTAGCGGCTACGTAAAATTTCAGATTTCATAAAGTGTATATTTCGCTTATTCATTCAAAGCGCTATTTATGGTTATTTTTCATCAATTTATTTTCATCTGAGGATTTGCCGATTTAAATATAATAACTCATTTACATAACACCATGTATATGGAAATCGCCGAACGAGGCAGTAAAGAATAGTTTATGAAATGAACCCCTTTGTCAAATGTATTATTTTCACGCAAGGTTATTTTTCCTAATTAAATATCTGGTCTGTACCGTTGTTTTATGGCAAATTACTTCAACTTATCTGGGGTGACGTTAAATCGCTCCACATCTGGATTACGATAAAGAACGCGGCTACTGTCCACTGGCCAGAAATCTGCACCGGTCCAGCGGGGAAAGTGGCGGGCCGATTTCGATCGAAGAGGAGAGTGACCTAACTGTTATTATTTATTCTGTAAACTACGGTATTGGGCTAAATTTAGAGCCGGAACGAAAATCTTAAGTACCCCTTAGCCGGAGATTATCTTGGCTTTTACTGTACTCAGGGGTTTTGAGTGGCAATCTTGAATATAATAGAGAATTACAGCAACTATTTAAAATTTACTATTAAAACAACACACGGGGTTCCTAAAATAATAGTCCAAATCCCCTCTTATCACTAGTAGCAGCATATAACTGGATAGTAAGCAAGTTACTTTTAATGGAGGAGTGCAAGGAAAAAATAGCGTTATCTCGCATCCGGCTATAATTATTACTCTATCGCCGCAGAATTTTCGAAATATTTTTTGCACCTTTTTAATAAGTTGAGAAACCAACCTACTCTGAGAAAAGCTCTATTCAAAAAATCTTTACAAGGATTATTTTGGCTGGGATAGTATAGTTTCTATCTGCAACATCAAAATTTATTTCTTGTGACAGTAGAAACCATTTTCCTGAAGGTTTTTTTGATTGTATTACCACTTAATTTAAGCTTCGTTTATTCTGTAATAGCACCAGTGATGCCAACTAGCGTGCAATTACACGATTTGCGCACAAGGTGTGTGTAATTTGCGTATAATTTGGAGGCCACCATCTAAGTGTGTTGATATTCCTTTTGGCAAATACAGTTCGAGCCAAACAGTACTCAAGTTAAATTGTGTTTTTACCAACAAAATTTCTTGACGCAACATTGAAAAAAATCCAAAAAAAAAAATAAGAAATCTAATTTTCTTGCGGTTTTTTCCTTATAACTCGAAAATTATCAACTTCTCGTAAATAATTTTTCTACTCATAATGATAGTAAATACAATTTACTACAAATTATATGATTTAAGTTTTTTTCCCCGACCAACCCTTCGGACTCAAGCGATAGCTGAAAATTTACCTATTTCACATATCTCAGCAAAAACACACTTTTACACTCAAAAACTCGAAATTATTATTAAAAGGCTGTCGAGGTTATTTACGAAAAGTTACAGTTTCCGAGTTATAATCAATCTTTTCTAATCTTTTTTAATGTTGCGTCACGAAATTTTGTTCAGATTAGCAAACTCCAGATTCGGATTCAGCACCCCAAAAAACATACAAATTTATAGAAATCCGAACTACCTGGTAGGGGCCCTTGTGAGCACAAATAAAATGTATTATATAAAGGGTGTGTAAAAACCGTTTATTTGCGTGACTACAAATGTGTAATTTGTCCAGTTAATTATGTAATTTCACAAATTCAGATTGGCAACACTGTGTAGAACACACTTTAAATAAATCACTTGAAAAAGTTACCAAACATAACCTGGCTTTTTAGGGGCGTTAGAAAATATCTTTATTGTCCCAGCAAAGGGCCTTCTCAATCGCCGGTAAGTGGCTTTGTAAGCATAAGAACTTTCCATTGATGTAACTGCGGGATAATATTCATAAAGCGACTTTACTATTATAGTAATTATATATCCAGGAAAATCAATTTTGCTATCACAGCTAGTTTTTATTGTCCCCTATGTAGGTATTTCGTTTACTAGGTAGTTAAAATTTTTTAACGGTAATAAAAATCGTCTCTCAATGCATGCAATCTAATTGCTGCTGACACTTAACCTCCATCCTAATATTTTTTGTTTTGTACATTTTATAAACAGAATCATTCAAATCGCAATGGTGCTCACGGGTTCGTTTCTGATAATGGTCATTTGGATAAAAAAAAACTCCTCGAAGAATCGGTTGGCTGTAAATCTCTAATAAATTCCAGCAGGAAAGCACTGTATTAGACGATTAACGGGGATTATTGGTACCTCAACGTGTTTAATATCTGTGTCTGCAGCCAAGCGCTTTCGGGATAGGTTTTAGTGGAGTTTGGGGTCGTCTAATATAAAGAAAAGTATTCGAATAAAAAGTATTTTTCATAAATATTTATTTTTCTGAAAGACGCATTAACGAAGAATACTTTTTGTCACTGCAAATTAAAAAAATGTGTATATACATTACGCCAGTTAATCGAAATTCGAAACTTTATGTTATAAGTAATAAACTGATACTTCGTTAATAATGAAACGATTTTAATATTTTTTTTTTAACAAATAGCAAATAGATTTTATTTAGCACTATGCATGTAATAATGACATTTCATCTATATGTGAAACGTTTTTTTACTTTTACTTTCCACCCGGGTGGAAAATAAATTATTTTTTGTAATTTTTAAAAAAATCGATATCTCAAAATAATATACGAACACAATGTTTAAAAATGCTAGTAGCTTTGCGTGTTTAGATATGTTTACAAAGAGATATGTGAACAAACCCTAATTGATAGAGTGGTCCTCAGCATTGAATGTTGTGACCAAATCGTTGATATCTTCTTTGTCTTGGCATTTTCACTGAAATAAGCCAGATTCGGGTTAAGTTGGCAGAAGATCTTCTACTATTTTTGCTGCTTTGGTACATCTTGAATTTCTGGTGGAGTAGCAGCAAAATCAAATTCATCATCTGATACCATTTTTCTGTTGTTAAAATAATATACTGTTTAGCTACATGGAAACTATATTCAAAAAATGATGTTTGCCATCTTGATGTATATTATTACCTACGTTATTTTATCACCTGCGGTTATTTGAAATTTCTGTCTAATTTTTCAATGGAAAAGTCAATGACATTTATCTTTTATTAATAATTTTAATTCAAAATAATAAGAAGTGTTAGACGTGGTTGTAAATAAAATAGTATACAAACCTCGGTGAAAAGTTTCATTACTGTCTCGAGATTTAGTTAACCTCGCCGCCTCAACAGGAATGAAACATTTTCCATCTCGGTACGTAATATACTATTAGAGTGTAGGGCAGAGTAGTTTACGTCCTGATATATCTAATTATACGGGGTAGCGCATAAAATCTAGGTGCATGTAAATTTCCAAAAAATTTAAATTTCATATATCTTTCATACAAATTAAATTTTATTAATTTTCTAAACTACACTAATTAGAGATATAGCTGAGTTAGCCACTGGTTCCAAAGTATAGTATCGCCATGCCACTCGAGGTAACAAAATAATTACCAAGTTACATAAAAGATAAAACAGATTTCAACCATTTAAAAGAAAACCAACATAATTTTGATTCAAATTTTAAAATCTTATATACTGAAAACAAAGGTATAAAACTTAATCTGTTAGAATCTATGGAAATAAATAAACTTAAAAATACCGATGTTTTACTGAATGATCAAATAGACCTTAACAATTCTCCTTTGTTAAATTTATTTCACTAATTCACAATTACTTGTATAAATAGATCTATAAAATAATTTATATAATCAGTTTACTGACCATTTGGAAAATCCAACTGTTACTATTAGGTATATCCCCTACACCCTACACCAGCTTTATACCTGTAATAATATTTTAAGATTATACACTTTGTTAGATATAGAAAAATATTCATTCATTCTCAATCTGAAGAAGCTGCAGTGATAGCGAAACATATCGTTTTTAAGAATTCAGTGGAAAAAAATATAACATAGTTTTATTGTTTCTCATAATATTAATTACCACTTCTTCTAAACACGTTATGTTGTCTAAAAAGCGTTTCACAAAGTTATCACTTTCGGCTTTTATTTGCATAAATACAATTTTCTTCAACACATAAAGTACATAATACAGGGTGCTAAGCAGTTCTCTATTAATTTAATTCATTTACTTAACATTAAAAATACTAACTATATATGGGCTATAGTGTAGGGTAAAGCTCTTTTATAATGAGTCGACAATAGAAGTTCTTATTACTGTCCTTTGTTATATCCTGCTAAAGCAGAAATCTTAAAAATCGTAATTTCACTTTGCAATTTGAACCAATAGCATTTATAACTTGACATAATTTTAGCCTCTGCGACAATCCATTTAATTAGTGTTTGTTTTTAGCTTCAACTTTCATGGCCGAAACTCGATTAAAAGCAAATAGAAGATAATTTAATTCGACTAATTAATTGTCGTGATAATTAAAAGACGGCTTTTCAGGTGAATTTCAAATTAGTGAGAAACTAAAAAATATTATTTGCAAATTAGTATAAAACAGGTAGGTTAGAATAAAAAAAATTTAGTGACAAAATATGTCGTTTTTCTTTTGTCAAAATTATTCACAGCTAGGCACTATCCTCAAAAACATTGAAACGTATGCTCCGCTTACAACATAGTTAAAGCGCTGTCAAAACTAGTATCAGCCATTGTCAATTTTCAAATTTACTCGGCTGCTCTACTACTACTACTGCTAATGTTTTCGGGGGTACTTACACGAGTGCTTATTGCCTAAAAACTTCATGATTTATAAAATAGCCCTTCTCCCTCGGACTCGGGCTATTTCGCCAAAGAAAATAAACTCATGTAGTTTTTATAAGGCAATAAGCTTAAATGCAATATTTTTATGCAGGAGTGTAATTTATGGAGAAAATTACTCGAATTAACAGAACTTAAATGCAATAATGTATTATATATTTTACTTTAATAATTATTAATAACGCAGTTGTAATAATTAATATTAGAATTTGAAGAATCTCTTGAAGTCGGTTTCGACATTTACGAGCAACTAGGTTGGGCATCTATTTCATTCATTCTCAGTTGTTGACTAACAAGCTTATGGTGTTCCTCATCTATGTGTAGATATGACGAAATTAATTTTTTGTGTTCGAATGTCCCGTGATTTTTATAAGCTGCTGCTCGCCAATTCCCTGCTTGGCTAGTTTTGAAACAGATGTTGCGCGTAACGAATGGTTGGTTATTGGACCGTACTTGTGTCTGCAGCGTTAATTAAACGTTTTGTTCAGGATTAATCCTTATTTGCGGATCCAATATTCCACTTTTATTAAGAACTGGTTGTAAAAAATTAATGTATAGGTCGGGACTGTACAATTTTTTTACCTTTAAACCTAAGTAAATGCTATTGTTAGCCTCAGTTATAAACTTATTGATATCCTCTAAATCTAAAATGGAAGATTTTTTGGGCTTGTAGCTCTCAAATTGCCTTTTTAAAAAGGCTTGAAGTCTTTCATAATTTCTTATATCTGTGTTTTCATAAATGTTAATGCAAGCTCTTAATTTTGAGTATAAGGACCAAAGAGTCGACGACTTCTTAGTTTTATTTTCCTTCTCAAAATAAGCGATTAGAACATTTTCACTACTTCTAGAAACACCCTTCGCAGAGTGCACCAGGTTGTGAAGGTCTTGTAGTCTTTTTCGTATACTTTCTTGGACTTTTTTGGTAAAAGTTGATCCAATGTATTATTTGCAATTTCCCTTAACTCAGGAGGAGTTAAATTAATAATATCTTCTTGATCCATTATTGATTAATTTGAAGAAAGCTTTCAATATTCGCGACAAAATGGCGGACACGTATAATTTATCAACGCTTACTTGATAAATAATTTGACTATTGCCAACATATAATTTAAAATTAAAAAATACACAAAATAGAAAAAGTAGTATAAAGTATTTATAAAGCTATTATAGCACTTGTACACTTAGAAAACTCGCCGCAAACGGCTCGTTTCCTAACATGGACACGTGATAAAATATCATGCTTTATAAAACTTGTACTTTAGTATACTATTTTCTATTTGGGTTTCATAATGGCTACATTATAAAATTCAAAAAATTTATTAACCTGCCACTTTATGAAACTGAAATTTTATTTTTTTTATGTTGGCAGCAAGTAGGGTTCGAATTTTAGGCTTACTTCGATTTCGTTAAAATTAAAAATGCCTAGAAACATTATGAATTCGACAAAATTTTTTTATGGAGAACTTTAAAATATTAACCTTTAACCTTGCAAATAGATCATTTTTACTAGATATTTATCTGAAATACCTATACTCGGAAATATAGAACATGCTGACGGCGTCCGTCAACTAATTTCTAGTCACAACTATAAAACAACATAACCTAAAAATAATAGAAATATCTTCCAGTTTATGCTCTATTTCTAAAGTTTTATTTAATAAAGTACCTTTTTTGATTTTTAATTCAATATACATATTACTTTATATATACACATTTATAGTTACTGTAGACATTTCCTGGGCATTAATTGTTATTCCTGTCAGATTCTGTGTCGACACAATATTTTGTTCAATAGTAGGTACCTATTATTTATTATTTTGTTTAATATTTTGAACTTTGTTCTGCTCGCACCATAACTCAAAGTTTTGCATATTCTTTTTAAAAGTTGTTCTGCAATTTCTCGTATATCTGACGGAGTACAACTTTCTTCCTGGCTCATTTTTATTAACTTTAATAATATATTTATTTTTAATTATGACGGATGGGAAGAAGATTTGTTGTGTTCAATTGTTTCTATCATGGCATATTTGAAACATTTTATTAAATTGTAAAAGTATTGCCAACCCGAAAAGAAAATCTACTATATTTTTAAAAGTTTTTCAGACTTTAAAGACCCAAATAGAAAAAGTATAAAATACACGGTTCATAAGACAATTAGAGCACTCGCTTCGCGGGTCGTTTTCTAAATTAAACGCGTGCTCTAAGATAATGTCTTATGAAACTTGTATCTTAATATACTATTGTTATTTTTCAGTGTTTGGTTGGCATGTTCAATGCAGATAGAAATACCGAGTCTATGTTTGTTGCAAGTCACTGATATCATAGATTACATAAATCAATAAAAGCTGAATAGTTGTAGGAGGACATCCACATGCTCAGAGAACTACCGTCCACAAATATAATGTACAACGCTACTCGCCTACAGTTCGTCGCAAATTTTATCCTGTGCCCGTTTTAAGCCGTTTTATTGACAACGCTTAATCCATAACAATATATTTACATAAATTTCATTTTGAAGCTACACCAAATTTTGTTCCATAATTATCCACACCTTAATTCTCCAAACTTAATCTGTTGGGAAAACCTTTAATTAATATTCTGAATTTATGTGTTTTAATCAAAAACCCATTAGTGTAATGTGTGCATTGTCCTTTATCAGCTGTTAGTTAATAAATTTAGGTTTATCAGTTATCGATGCATGAATATTATAAATATTTATAGCGACAACCCTAACGTTGCTCTTAAACTGAACAGGGAGTGATTCTAGTAGAGTCGTCCTGGCAAAATAAACGGCTCGAAAATCCCTTGACGAAATCAAGTAATTTTTTTTCCCCAATCGATACAGTAGGATCCCCTCGACATTCTGAAATGATTTGTGCAGGGCGCCGCATGGGGAGCACGCCCCGTAAATCTAACCTACAACGGGAAATTGAAAATAACTCAGCCGGTTTTGATGCTACAAAAAAAATGTGAGGAGCAAAATTCAAGAGCTTGACAGAGCGCGTAAGCTTGAATAAACCCGATCCTGATATCTCAATGAGTTCGCGAATTAACGCGATTTTTAACTGCAAAAACAATAAAATTTAATTAATAATATCTCGACAAGGGGCGGAGTTGGGGTATAATTTTTTCGAGAATTAACGGGTGATACCGAGTACTTTAATGGGCCGGAGGCTAGGGTTGGTGAGGCAATTAGGAGGGGAGTAAGGGGGATTGGAAATTTTTTATATAACTGCTAATAAGTAGTTTATTAATCGAGCTACGGGGATCAGGCCAGATTCAATTTGTTCATTTTTTTATCAGCTACGAGGTGGGATTGGCGCGGCATACAAGAAATGACCATCTCCGAAAATACTTTAGATATTATGTTTAATTTTGGTATGTGTTAATAGGAGATAGAACCTCAAATTTTAGTTAGAAAAGTTATTCAATTGTTCCACCAGTGGCGTCCCTGCAAACATGTCTGTTGATATTTTTTACAAAAAAGATGGTACGCCACTGATATTTTTCCATGTGGATATTTTTCTGATTGGCCTGTTCAATTCTCCATGGAAACAGTCTCTTGAGTTTTTGTCGTCAGACGTCTTGATTAAAACCACTAAATTCATATTGAAACTCATTATTTTTAACATTGATAAAATAATTAATGTTAATTTTTTTATTATAATTATATAATAATTATTTCATAATCTATATTGCTCTACATGACCACCTCCGTTTTCGATACATTTACGAAACACTTTTACAATGTGACTATTAATTTTTAATAAAACTTCTCTATTAGTTTGAATCTGAAGGATGGCGTTTTCAATTGTGTATTATAAATAACAACCCCGAACAAACCCCAAAAGAAAAAATAACAGGTCTGGGCTGTTCGGCGGCCATTTTATAGTACCCGATTTTCCAATCCATTGGACATACTTTGCGTTTAAATATGCAGTTACTGGATAAAATCCATAGCAACCAACACTTGCTTTTTAACAATAATATATTTTTACATATTTTTGTCAATATTTGATGGAATGAAGAAAATCATGCATATGTGTGTTATATTTTTGAGATTGAGATTGAAGTAACCTGTGAGAAAACAAATACATTTTAGAGATGAAGTTGCTATGAAACCTCCATGTTGTTATTTGTTTGTTAATTATTATAAAATAGCTTCGTGAGAAAATGTTCCATTTTTGAGTTTATCGTAAGGTAAGTAACAATGCCGAGACACAATTTGTTTTCAAACGCAGAAATGCGGGATATGTTGTGTGTATACGCGTAAGAAAATTTTAATGGACGAGGTGCGTAGAGACGCTATTCGATCGAAAACAACCTGATCTTAAGATCTTCAAAAATATTTACGACCGATTAGACGAATCGGATATCTTTCGTCCTAAACGGGATTCCATGTTTAGTGCACCCTACCCAACGTAATAAATATGAAAGAAGTATTATTTTCATTAAAAACTTAAATACGCTGAGGCACAAGAAAGTTATAACATAATAAAAGGGCCAAAAATGCCGCAAACAACGCTTCCTACATTGTGCATTAAAATGTCACAAAAAAATCAATTTCTCATTTAAAAAAAAAACATAATTGTCAACTTTTGTAAAGAACGTTTGTCTCTCTCAAAGTTATTAGAGAAATACAAAAATAAAGTTTTAACTTTACCACCCTGTATCTCAGTTAATATCAATATATAGGTAAGTATAATAATATTTTTACGTAAGTAGTATGTGGGTTTTCCATGTACCAGTAATTAGCGGATACCCTGTATATGTATATGGGTCAATCCTACAATCTGCACACTTTTTAACCTTGAAATTTTATTTGACACGTATTTCAGGATTTTGATGGAAAAAAAATATTTTCCAAAATATCCAGCTTCACTGTCGCGTTTCTGTCAGCTCGTTTATTCTCGTGTTTCTTTGAAGGTTAGAGACAATGCTGTATCATTAGTGATAGACGTGTTTTGGACTTCCATTGTCTTTATTTCGTTTAAATCACAACGTTTCAACTGGTAAGTATCTCCAATCGTCTACAGGTGAATACTGAGCAAGTTACTAAACTACGAGAGTATTTATACTAATAAGGGGGGAGAAAGTTAGTCGAGTATGACAACATCACCAAGGACCTAGGAATGAATGGTTATCCCCAACGACTGGCAGACCAAGCCATCAAAAAGCGTCAAAATCACAAACAAAGAACGAGGGATGACACCGAAGTGGGACCGACCATAAACATACCCTATGTCAAGGGGGTTTCTGAAAAGATTCGACGAATAGGACTACAATACAATATTCGAACAGTATTCAGCTCCAAAGACTCTTTAAGAAGCCACCTGACAAAGACAAAACCAACCAACCACAAAGACACAAAGAATTGTGAATATAGAATACCCTGCGAGTGCGGGCAATCCTATGTTGGTGAAACCCTACGGCCATTGGAAACAAGGATCAAGGAACATCAGAGCCACACACGAAAGGGAGAAACAAACAGATCCGGAGCAGCAAATCACGCTTGGACCCACGGCCACCACTTACAATGAGGACAATCAAGTATCATACTTAAGGAAGAACATTGGCGAAAGAGGAAATTCAAAGAAGCAGCTGTTATAACTCAGAATCCTGGTTGTTTTAGCAAACCCTCTTTAGATATAAGGAACATTTGGAAACCCCTGTTAAGCAAATGTAATCTTAGTTTAGGTACGTCCTCTAGTATTGACGCATGACTGCACCCACCTCGGTCATACTCGACTAACTTTCTCACCCCCCTTATTAGTATAAATACTCTCGTAGTTCAGTAACTTGCTCAGTATTCACCTGAAGACGACTGGAGATACTTACCAGTTGAAACGTTGTGATTTAAACGAAATAAAGACAATGGAAGTCCAAAACACGTCTATCACTAATCGTTTATTCTCGTTAGATTTCTATGCAATCTAGTTTTCGAAAAAAATAAAAGTTATCCGATAAAGAAAACTCTTGTACATTTACGTACGATAAAAACATCTACTGCAGGATACCTTTCAATTATTATAAATATACATTAGACAGAACTATAATAATATTTATTACGAAATTATTTCCAAACGGGCAAAACATTTTGATTTTTGTTTTCCCAATTTCCAAGTCAATTCGATTGCCCTTCCCATACGATATTTCAGAACAGCGATTTTTTCCGCTTATTGCTGTTTTCCTGTCAAATTAAGATCTACATTCTATTTTTGCGAATTCTCGACACATTTGTTGTTCGTTTGTTTTAAATCGATATTTGAGTATTTTGGGGGACGATGTTTGTTTGATTATTTTTTTGTTCTTATACAGGGTGCTTATACAGGGTGTCATGAAAATGACTTATTATATTTAAACCGGCAAATCCTGAGATGAAAATAAATTGAAGAAAAATAACCATAAATGGTGCTTTGAATTATTAAGCGAAATATACACTTTATATGAAATTTACGTGGCCGCTCCTGAGGACCTTCGCAATCTAATAGTTCATTGAGGCAGTCTCGAGGTTCAAGAGAGGTTAGCGCATTATAGGCGGTGTTGTCATATTGCAATACAGAAATCTAAACGCACGTTTTGACAACAAGTCGCGTTATCACTTCTTTTTAAAACTTTAGAAAAAAAATCGGGTAATGCTACAACTAACAAAACGTTTAAAATTCGCATACGTCAAGCACGTGGAACCCTCAACAGCGGCATTCCACCTCCGAGTCTCTAAACATACTGAAGCATCGATAGTGTCGCGCGGTCGGTATCCAAGCCAGGGCGAGACACGCGGTGTGATCTGACAATACGGTTAGTATACTCTAGTGACCCACATTGTTTCTTAAGTGAATCCAGATGGAATGGCATGACAGTATGTGGGTAAAAAGGGGTTTTACCTTAGTATTTAGATATTCGATTTAAAAAAAATATATTTAGACTTTCTCTAGGACACCCAAGGAGTCACCCATTTAAATATATTAATAACACCCTGTATAGACATTTCTAAAGGGAGGGCGGGGTTGTAGATATAAGGAGAGGGGGGGGGGGATGCAAGACCAATAAAACAGTGATAAAAAGAACCGAACCGCCTCCCCCCTTATATACGGCTCTTTAATCACCTCTTTCCAATTCTTCGAACAAACCAAGATTCTTTAATAGCGTTCCCATGCATTCACAATAAAAATGAACTGGACATTTACTGGATTTATTTATTTATTTACGGATGTACCGAACAAACCCAATAACAATATTATAATAGTACATAGTATACAATATATACAAAATCAAAATATGCTTAAAACATATACAATAATAATATTAATAATAATAGATATTAAGGTTGGGAAGTTTTCAAATTAACAACCTGTATGTATATCTTGTGAACTAACAAGTGTTGTGAGATGATACTCGCGAAAGTTTAATGAGAGTCTTGTTTCTCTTACGAGTTTGTATTTCCAGCAATATTTAACTTAGTTGTATTTTAACTATGGCTTAAAATTGAAAATTAGGTCAGATTTCTATCATTTAATACAGTATGTGAATTTTAATACCTCTTTGTGAAACTATTCTTTCTAACGGTATTACATAAAAAAATATTTTTGAAAATTATAAAAAAAATAAAGTTTTATAATTTTAATTAAGTTGTTCCAGTACATTGTTAATCTTACTCACAAATTGTCAGGCCAAATTTGTAGAAATGGAACTGTTCGCAATCGCCTTTGAGATGCCCTCGTTTAGCTTCTTATTGGCTTAAATTTAACGCCGTGCACGGTTTACCCGGATAAGTTGTTGTTGACCAGTCGTATCGTACAATTACAGGTGAACGACAAAAACGTGATTTTAACTATATAAGTAAATAATAATAAAATGTTTTTGAACGGAATGTGTTTCTAGCTTAAGTCCACCACGACTTACCGTGTGTATGTTACTAAGAATAGAGTTTGCTCAGGTTGAGGAAAAGCCTAATATTTCGATGCATCACCCGGAAATTTTTCATCAAAATATTTTTTATAATATACAGGGTTTTATGGAAATGACTTATTATATTTAAATGGGTGACTCCTAGGGAGTCCTAGAGAAAGTCTACCTACATACTTTTTTTTTTCGAATATCTAAATACTAAGGCTAAAACTCTTTTTATCCACATACTGTCGCGCCGTTCCATCTGGATTCAGTTAGGAACAATGTGAGTCACTAGAGTATACTAACAGTGTTGTCAGATCACACCGCATGTTTCGCCATTGCTTGGATACCTGCCGCGCGCGACTATCATTGCTTAAGTATGTTTCGAGACTCGAGGGTGGAATGACGTTATCGATGGTTCCACGTGCTTGATTTGTACGAATTTTTTTCTGTTATATATAATAATTCATAATAAGAAATATTGTGATGTGATTTCAAATTTGTGTGATATTACCATTGTTGGTTCTGTTGCAAAACAGAGAGTATGTAAAATTATATTTTTTTTTTCTAAAAAGGTTGAAAAAGAAGTGATAACGCGCCATTTAAGGTTATTTTTCTTCAATTTAATTTCATCTCAGGATTTGCCGGTTTAAATATAATAAGTCATTCCCATAACACCCGTACAATTTTTTGGGAATATCTTGAAATCATTAGTGAATTCCACAAAATACTCCTAATTGCACATTTTTAGGTTACCTAGACTAACCAAGATCCCCATATAGAGATGTAAATTCCTAACGCACATATTCATGACGCAATTTAAAAACATTTTTTGTTAATTATTATTTTAGAAATCATACGTCATGCGGCTTGGTTTGTTTTAACAATCCGCCTAAAACCCATGAAATTTTAAGGGGTTTAAAACCCTTAATGAAAAATAAACAATGTTAGGCTGGAAATCAAATTTAGTTTCAATGTTTCTTTGTAATTTAATTTGCTATAATTTATATTCTTTTTGCATATATCGCATACGCAAATAAAAAACCCAAAAAATTTTTTTTTATTATCGTTTCTTCATTAAAATAAAAAGCATTTTTGTGTTACGTCTAGTCCGTCCCTGTCAAACTAAATAAGTCAAATGTGTTTAAAAGGGCGAACTTTAAGGAGACTCATCTAGTAAACATTATACTAAACTAGGGGGGCATAGCCCCCCTAGGCGCTCCGCGCGGGGCTCCGCGGACCCTCTTTTTGCGACAGATTCGCCTATATGTGTTTTGTTAGTACCTAGATTTGTCAACCGATTTGCGTGGATGCATCGAGAAGTTTGGATGCAGGTTGATGCTTTAATTGGTTGGCCACACTCCTGCGGACTGTGATGGGGGTACATAGCACCCAAATTCGTTAATTATAACATAATATGTGACCGTTTCACATTTTAAGGGACCAGCTATAACCGATTGCAAACAATCCGTTCACTATATTACGTATCGAATAGAAAAAAATATTTAAAAAATGACAGCTGTCAAAAAATAAACAAAATTTTCGGATTCCTTGCATTCGAATTACATAGAAACGATACCAAACTTACAAAATTCCGTTAACCTTATACCTATTATTGACCTAAGAAACGTCAATTTGACAGCTGTCAAAAAATAGATAAAAATTTCGGATACCTCATTCTCAAATTATATCGAATCGACACCAAACTTTTGAAATTCTGTTAACCTTGCACTTATTCTTTACTAAGGAATCCTCAATTTGACAGCTGTCAAAAAATCTATAAAATTTTCGAATTAGGTATTCCCCAAATTATATTAATTCCCAAGTATTTTCATTTTTAATTTTTTTTTAATTTCTAAATAATTCATGCAATAAATGCCTTAAAAATTTGAAGAAATCGATATATTTCGATTTTATTCGAAAAGTATTATCTCTACGGTAAAATTGTATATATCCTAAAGATGCACTTTGATAAGGTCTACAAGAAAGTAGTCTATAAAATTTTCTGTATCTACTATAGTTGTTGAGTTATTGAGCAAATCATGATTTCTATATTCTTGCAAATATCTCAAAAACGATTACATTTGAGAAAAAAAGTTTCGAACAAACAAAGTATACTATTAAATTCTCTATCAGAAAGGAAATATACAAATTTTTCCTATTGGTTTAGATTACGGAGATATTTAAGAAAAACTGAAAAATATCAAGAAATTTTGAAATTCTTAAAAATTCAAAAAAAAAATTATTAAATATTCTTACATTTTATATAATATTTGATGTATACTGATAGAATAAATATATTATGTTTAGAAGGAAACCATTAATGAGTTACAAAATGCGACAGATTCTCACTAGGCGCTAAACGCGCAGGGGCCTCCGGCATCCACCTACATGCGTTTTTGTTATTAACTAGCCGCTCCGCGGCAGGGCTCCGCCGTTCACCTGTATGCGACAGATTCGCCTACGTGTGTTTTTGTTATTATTACATAGAATTGACCACCGATTTGGGTGGATGCACCGAGAAGCTTGAATGTAGGTTGATGCATTAATTCGTTGGCCACACTCCTGCGGACTGTGATGGGGGTACATAGCACCCAAATTTGTTAATTATAACCGTAATGTGACCGTTTCACATTTTAAGGTACCAGCTATAACCGTTTGCGAACAATCCGTTCACTATTTTACGTATCGAATAGAAAAAAATATGTCAAAAATTACAGCTGTCAAAAAATAAATAACATTTTCGGATTCCTTGCATTCGAATTACATAAAAACGATACCAAACTTGCGAAATTCCGTTGACGTTGTACCTATTACTGACTTAAGAAACGTCAATTTGATAGCTGTCAAAAAATAGATAAAAATTTCGGATTCCTCATACTCAAATTATATAGAAACGATACCAAACTTGTGAAAATATGTTAACAAAAAAATGTCAAAAATGACAGCTGTCAAAAAATAAATACATTTTTCGGATAATTTATACTCAAATTATATAGAATCGATACAAAATTTTTGAAATTTTGTTAACCTTGCACTTATTCTTTACTAAAGAATCACCAATTTGACAGCTGTCAAAAAATAAATTTAATTTTCGGACTCCTTGCATTTGAATTACATAGAGACGATACTAAACTTGCGATATTTTGTTCACCTTGCACATATTACTAACCTAAGAAACGTCAATTTGACAGCTGTCAAAAAATGTATAAAATTTTCGAATTCCTCATACTCAAATTATATAGAAGCGATACCAAACTCGTGAATTTTTGTTAACTTTGGAACTATTACCAACGTAATATACGTCAATTTGACAGCTGTCAAAAAATTAATAAAATTTTCGGATTGCCTGCATTCGAGTTATACGAAATCGACACCAACTTTACGAAATTATGTTATCATTACGCCTATGATCGACAGTTAACCGAAATCAAAGAATTGTTAAAATGACAGCTGTCAAAATATGAATTAAATTTTCGGATTCCTTGCCCTCGAATTATACGAAAACGACACCAACTTTGTGAAATTCTATTAATCTTGCAATTTTTACTAACAAAGAAAACGTCAATTTGACAGGTGTCAAAAAATAAATAAAATTTTTTAAATTCCTTTAATATTACTAACATAATGTGCTACTTGATTTTTCTTCAAATTGACAATTTACTAAATTATTCCTATTTTTCCACAAAATGCGAAACGACCCTATTAAAAATTTGCTAAACATCCCATGTATTTTCACGAATTACGGTAAAAGCCACGCCTTTCATACATTTCGAGCGAAAGTTAGAAATTTTGCTGTCACCGTTACGAATTTTCTTAATTTTCTCCAAGTTCGAACATCTTTATGATAACTTTATATACATCAAAATGTTCGGAAAAGATGAGGGAATCAGATAAACCTAGAAAGAAATCTCTAAACGAAAAGTTATAGAAGATATAGCAGAGTAAACTGAACTTTTGAAAAAAAAAATTTCGAAAAAATTTATAAAATATTTTTTTTATCCGCCAAAGGATATTTTTGGATCACACAGTCGATGTGGAACGTAAAGGTTATTTATTCCTTTAAACGATAGGCTAAAGAATCGTTGAAAAAGTTACATACACTAGCGTACAGCCGGCTTTCAGTAAGAGGATGTAAAAATTTGTCATTATTGCTTAATTGATTGTAGTTATTTTTGTATAAGAAATTAAGAAACTAAATTATGGTTTATAATCGTGTTCTGATGTGCTCTTTCCGATGACATATATAACATTTCGATGAA
Organism: Barypeithes pellucidus; assembly: GCA_963991005.1. Taxonomy (NCBI): domain Eukaryota; kingdom Metazoa; phylum Arthropoda; class Insecta; order Coleoptera; family Curculionidae; genus Barypeithes; species Barypeithes pellucidus. Next base: position 94,416,060 of record OZ022556.1, read on the forward strand.
ATATTATTTTACCCCATAAAAAGGAAAAAAAAATTTTGACGAAATCATCAAGTTCAGTTTCACGCAAATTTCTCCACTTTATAGGTCTTTTAGCATGATATGACGTATTGTGAAATATTAGTATTTGAGATGACCTATCCACCGGTTCTAACCCGGAGACAATCTATGGGACCCAAGTCGAATATTTCATTATCGAAAATGACCCTGCATTTTCATGCTTTCCAACTTTAAAAAAATCAAAAAAATGACTTCCCGACATTTTATTTAAAAAATCTCGCGACGAGTTTTTCTAAATAAGTTTCTTGATAACATACTAGAATATAAACTGAATCGCTTAAGTTTTACGAGACCGGCAAGTCGTAGAAAAAAATATTTAATTTTTTGCACATTTTCTGACTATTTCGTTTAATAACTTATTAACGGGACACCCTGTATAATGTCGTACATCGGCTAAGTATACGCCATATATACCAAAGTATACCCCAAAAGTTTCATTGCTCCAACGTGAGCCGTTTAGAAGAAATCGAATAACTGGTTTCAAGATGCACCCTGTTTCGGCGCTCCCATAAGAGCAATGTAAATATGTCGTTGCAGACCATTTTGGAAATCGGGAAAATGGTAGGAAATTTTCGATTTTGGGCAACGATAGGGGTCATTATCGAAAGCCGAAATCCCATAGAATCTTTTCCATACCATTTCCATTCTCAAATCGGTCAATTAACTTCAGGATCTCGCTAAGAAAAAGGCTATTTTGGCCCATTTCGGCCGAATTTTGACAGTCAACAAATTGGGTTAATTTTATTCCAAGGCATACTGATTAAAATCGACGAAGTGTGCAGATTTGCAAAAATTGGCCGTCCCAGCTCGGAAAAACGTCGTTTTTCTCCCGATTGGAAGGATATTTCGAAAATTTTGAAAAATAATAATGTGGTGAGAAATGATGGACGATGAAAATACGCTTATAGAGAACTCTCCGAAATAATATTTGTAGGAGTTATTCGTGACTAAACACGACTTTTAGTGAAAAATGGGTGAAAATGATTATATTTAATTTCGTTTAACCCTTTAGATCGCCATTCGAAGCGCGCTCTTGGTATGAATCTTCAAGTACCATCATTCCGCGTGACGAAAAAGCAATAAAATATGGAAAATGTTAAATACGAGAGCGTATAGAAGAATTTAAGTGTGGTGGTGACAAAAACACAATTTCAAAATTTTTAAAATTCAATCGTTAATAGTATTTTCGGTATTTAAATCGAAGAAACGAAATTATACGTATCGAATGTGATTTACCTCGAACTTTCCGGTAAAGTAAACTAAATTTCGATCAAAAGCCGTTTTTACCTCGAAAAAAATGAAAAACCGTCCATTTTTACCCCGAAATTTCAACTTGTTCAGTATTTTCAAATTTCTCCCATCTTCTAATAACTTTAGGTATAGATAGATGTATTGATGGCACCTAGTTTTTGAGATGGGAAATCTAAAATTTGAAACCGCGTGACCCTCGGACCCACCCAGTTCGAGATATTAGGTACCCGAAATGACCCTGTTTTGTCAAATTTCGACTTTGAAAAATTCTTTTAAATTACTTCTAATCGTCGTACGATACCCAATTTCAATAGGGTTCTGAAGCGACCGGTCATTGTCACACTCTGAAAATTTAAATCGAAAAAATTGCGATTTGCGACCTGAAATCCGGATCAACGGGAATCGCCGAAAAGTCGACTTTGACGCTTAATAACTTCGAAACGGCACACCCTGTATACTCGAAAATTTGAGACAACACGCGCGCACTATCCAAAATTAAAACCAAAAAGTTTCATCGCTTCGACTCTGATAGTTTTTTCTCCAGAAATTCGCAAGCTCTAAAATGTCAAAAAGGACAACGGACGAACTCAAGGTCACTGGAAGGCTGTAATACATAGCGACCGGGACGGGCGCTATGTAACGAGGGGGCATAGCCCCCTCGGCGCTCCGCGCGGGGCTCCGCGGACCCTCTTTTTCGACAGATTCGCCTATATGTGTTTTGTTATTACCTAGATATGACCACCGATTTGGGTGGATGCACCGAGAGGTTTGAATGCAGGTTGATGCTTTAATTGGTTGGCCACACTCCTGCGGACTGTGATGGGGGTACATAGCACCCAAATTTGTTAATTATAACATATGTGACCGTTTCACATTTTAAGGTACCAGCTATAACCGATTGCGAACAATCCGTTCACTATTTTACGTATCGAATAGAAAAAAATATGTAAAAAATTACAGCTGTCAAAAAATAAATAACATTTTCGGATTCCTTGCATTCGAATTACATAAAAACGATACCAAACTTGCGAAATTCCGTTGACCTTGTACCTATTACTGACTTAAGAAACGTCAATTTGACAGCTGTCAAAAAATAGATAAAAATTTCGGATTCCTCATACTCAAATTACATAGAAACGATACCAAACTTGTTAAAACATGTCAACAAAAAAAATGTCAAAAATGAGAGCTGTCAAAAAATAAATACATTTTTCGGATAACTTATACTAAAATTATATAGAATCGATACAAAATTTTTGAAATTTTGTTAACCTTGCACTTATTCTTTACTAAAGAATCACCAATTTGACAGCTGTCAAAAAATAAATTTAATTTTCGGACTCCTTGCATTTGAATTACATAGAGACGATACTAAACTTGCGATATTTTGTTTACCTTGCACATATTACTAACCTAAGAAACGTCAATTTGACAGCTGTCAAAAAATATATAAAATTTTCGAATTCCTCATACTCAAATTATATAGAAGCGATACCAAACTCGTGAATTTTTGTTAACATTGCAATTTTTACCAACGTAATATACGTCAATTTGACAGCTGTCAAAAAATTTAAAAAAATTTCGGATTGCCTACATTCGAGTTATACGAAATCGACACCAACTTTGCGAAATTATGTTACCATTACGCCTATGATCGACAATTAACCGAAATCAAAGAATTGTTAAAAATGACAGCTGTCAAAATATGAATTAAATTTTCGGATTCCTTGCCCTCGAATTATACGAAAACGACACCAACTTTGTGAAATTCTATTAATCTTGCACCTTTTACTAACCAAGGAAGCGTCAATTTGACAGGTGTCAAAAAATTTAAAATATTTTTTAAATCCTTTTACCAATATTAACATAACGTACTAGTTGAATTTTCTTCAAATTGCCAAATTATCAAATTAAGCCTATTTTTCCAGACGGTGTGCATGATTTATTCAAATCTGGTGAATTTAAACACTTGCCCTTGTCTAATTTTCACTAAATACTGTAAAAGCCACGCCTTTCATGCATATCGAGCCGAATTTAGAAATTTTGCTGTCACCGTTACGAATTTTATTAATTTTCTCCAAGATCGAACATCTTTATGATAACTTTATATATATCAAAATGTTCGGAAAAGATGAAGGAATCAGATAAACCTAGAAAGAAATCTCCAAAAGGAAAGTTGTCGAAGATATAGCAGAGTAAACTGAACTTTTGAAAAAAAAAATTTTGAGAAAATTTATAAAATATTTTTTTTATCCGCCAAAGGATATTTTTGGGTCACGCAGTCGATGTGGAACGTAAAGGTAATTTATTCCTTTAAACGATAGGCTAAAGAACGATTGAAAAAGTTACATACACTAGCGTACAGATGGGTTTTAGTAAGAGGATGTCAAAATTAGTGATTATTGCTTAATCGATTGTAGTTATTTTTGTATAAGAAATTAAGAAACTAAATTATGGTTTATAATCGTGTTCTGATGTGCTCTTTCTGATGACATATATAACATTTCGATGAAATATTATTTTACCCCATAAAAAGGAAAAAAAAATTTTGACGAAATCATCAAGTTCAGTTTCTCGCAAATTTCTCCATTTTATAGGTCTTTTAGCATGATATAATGTATTGTGAAATATTAGTATTTGAGATGACCTATCCACCGGTTCGAACCCGGTGCCAATCTATAAGACAGAAATCGAATAATTCATTATCGAAAATGACCCTGCATTTTCATGCTTTCCAACTTTAAAAAAATTAAAAAATTGACTTCCCGACATTTTATTAAAAAAATCTCGCGACGACTTTTTCTAAATAAGTTTCTTGATAACATACTAGAATATAAACTGAATCGCTTAAGTTTTACGAGACCGGCAAGCCGTAGAAAAAAATATTTAATTTTTTGCACATTTTCTGACTATTTCGTTTAATAATTTATGAATGGAACACCCTGTATAATGACGTACATCGGCTAAAGATACGCCATATATACCAAAATATACCCCAAAAGTTTCATTGCTCCAACGTGAGCCGTTTAGAAGAAATGAAATAAATTGTGTCAAGATGCACCATTTTTGCATGCTCCCATAAGCCCAATGTGAATTGGTCGTTGCAGACCATTTTGGAAATCGGGAAAATGGTAGGAAATTTTCCATTTTGGGCAACGATAGGGGTCATTATCGAAAGCCGAAATCCCATAGAATCTTTTCCATACCATTTCCATCCTCAAATCGGTCAATTAACTTCAGCATCTCGCTAAGAAAAAGGCTATTTTTGGCCTATTTCGACCGAATTTGACAGCCAAAATATTCAGTAAAATTTCGTCCGTCCGTCCGTTAAAATCCGAGTAAAGTTCAAGTCCAGTCGGCAGATTTGCAAAAATTGGCCGTCCCAGCTCGGTAAATTGTCGTTTTTCTCCCGATTGGAAGGAAATTTCGAAAATTTTGAAAAATAATAATGTGGTGAGAAATGATGGACGATGAAAATACGCTTATAGAGAACTCTCCGAAATAATATTTGTAGGAGTTATTCGTGACTAAACACGACTTTTAGTGAAAAATGGGTGAAAATGATTATATTTAATTTCGTTTAACCCCTTAGATCGTCATTCGAAGCGCGCTCTTGGTATGAATCTTCAAGTACCATCATTCCGCGTGACGAAAAAGCAATAAAATATGGAAAATGTTAAATACGAGAGCGTATAGAAGAATTTAAGTGTGGTGGTGACAAAAACACAATTTCAAAATTTTTAAAATTCAATCGTTAATAGTATTTTCGGTATTTAAATCGAAGAAACGAAAATATACGTATCGAATGTGATTTACCTCGAACTTTCCGGTAAAGTAAACTAAATTTCGATCAAAAGCCGTTTTTACCTTGAAAAAAATGAAAAACCGTCCATTTTTACCCTGAAATTTCAACTTGTTCAGTATTTTCAAATTTCTCCCATCTTCTAATAACTTTAGGTATAGATAGATGTACTGATGGCACCTAGTTTTTGAGATGGGAAATCGAAAATTTAAAACCGCGTGACCCTCGGACCCACCCAGTTCGAGCTATTCGGTACCCGAAATGACCCTGTTTTGTCAAATTTCGACTTTCAAAAATTCTTTTAAATTACTTCTAATCGTCGTACGATACCCAATTTCAATAGGGTTCTGAAGCGGCCGGTCATTGTCACACTCCAAAAATTTAAATCGAAAAAATTGCGATTTGCGACCTGAAATCCGGATCAACGGGAATCGTCGAAAAGTCGACTTTGACGCTTAATAACTTCGAAACGACACACCCTGTATACTCGAAAATTTGAGACAACACGCGCGCACTATCCAAAAGTAAAACCAAAAAGTTTCGTCGTTTCGACTCTTATAGTTTATTCTCCAGAAATTCGCAACCTCTAAAATGTCGAAAAAGACAACATCCGAACTCAAGGTCACTGGAAGGCTGTAATACATAGCACCAGAATTGGTGCTATGTAACTAGGGGGCATAGCCCCCTAGGCGCTCCGCGCGGGGCTCCGCGGACCCTCTTTTTGCGACAGATTCGCCTATATGTGTTTTGTTATTACCTAGATTTGTCAACCGATTTGCGTGGATGCATCGAGAAGTTTGAATGCAGGTTGATGCTTTAATTGGTTGGCCACACTCCTGCGGACTGTGATGGGGGTACATAGCACCCAAATTTGTTAATTATAACATATGTTACCGTTTCACATTTTAAGGGACCAGCTATAACCGATTGCGAACAATCCGTTCACTATTTTACGTATCGAATAGAAAAAAATATGTAAAAAATTACAGCTGTCAAAAATAAACAAAATTTTCGGATTCCTTGCATTCGAATTACATAAAAACGATACCAAACTTGCGAAATTCCGTTGACCTTGTACCTATTACTGACTTAGGAAACGTCAATTTGACAGCTGTCAAAAAATAGATAAAAATTTCGGATTCCTCATACTCAAATTATATAGAAACGATACCAAACTTTTGAAATTCTGTTAACCTTGCACTTATTCTTTACTAAGGAATCCTCAATTTGACAGCTGTCAAAAAATCTATAAAATTTTCGAATTAGGTATTCCCCAAATTATATTAATTCCCAAGTATTTTCATTTTTAATTTTTTTTTAATTTCTAAATAATTCATGCAAATGCCTTAAAAATTTGAAGAAATCGATATATTTCGATTTTATTCGAAAAGTATTATCTCTACGGTAAAATTGTATATATCGTAAAGATGCACTTTGATAAGGTCTACAAGAAAGTAGTCTATAAAATTTTCTGTATCTACTATAGTTGTTGAGTTATTGAGCAAATCATGATTTCTATATTCTTGTAAATATCTCAAAAACGATTACATTTGAGAAAAAAAGTTTCGAACAAACAAAATATACTATCAAATTCTCTATCAGAAAGGAAATATACAAATTTTTCCTATTGGTTTAGGTTACGGAGATATTTAAGAAAAACTGAAAAATATCAAGAAATTTTGAAATTCTTAAAAATTCAAAAAAAAAATTAATAAATATTCTTACATTTCATATAATATTTGATGTATACTGATAGAATAAATATATTATGTTTAGAAGGAAACCATTAATGAGTTACAAAATGCGACAGATTCTCACTAGGCGCTAAACGCGCAGGGGCCTCCGGCATCCACCTGCATGCGTTTTTGTTATTAACTAGCCGCTCCGCGGCAGGGCTCCGCCGTTCACCTGTATGCGACAGATTCGCCTACGTGTGTTTTTGTTATTATTACATAGAATTGACCACCGATTTGGGTGGATGCACCGAGAAGCTTGAATGTAGGTTGATGCATTAATTCGTTGGCCACACTCCTGCGGACTGTGATGGGGGTACATAGCACCCAAATTTGTTAATTATAACCGTAATGTGACCGTTTCACATTTTAAGGTACCAGCTATAACCGTTTGCGAACAATCCGTTCACTATTTTACGTATCGAATAGAAAAAAATATGTCAAAAATTACAGCTGTCAAAAAATAAACAAAATTTTCGGATTCCTTGCATTCGAATTACATAAAAACGATACCAAACTTGCGAAATTCCGTTGACGTTGTACCTATTACTGACTTAAGAAACGTCAATTTGATAGCTGTCAAAAAATAGATAAAAATTTCGGATTCCTCATACTCAAATTATATAGAAACAATACCAAACTTGTTAAAACATGTCAACAAAAAAATGTCAAAAATGACAGCTGTCAAAAAATAAATACATTTTTCGGATAACTTATACTCAAATTATATAGAATCGATACAAAATTTTTGAAATTTTGTTAACCTTGCACTTATTCTTTACTAAAGAATCACCAATTTGACAGCTGTCAAAAAATAAATTTAATTTTCGGACTCCTTGCATTTGAATTACATAGAGTCGATACTAAACTTGCGATATTTTGTTCACCTTGCACATATTACTAACCTAAGAAACGTCAATTTGACAGCTGTCAAAAAATGTATAAAATTTTCGAATTCCTCATACTCAAATTATATAGAAGCGATACCAAACTCGTGAATTTTTGTTAACATTGCAACTATTACCAACGTAATATACGTCAATTTGACAGCTGTCAAAAAATTTAAAAAATTTTCGGATTGCCTGCATTCGAGTTATACGAAATCGACACAAACTTTGCGAAATTATATTACCATTAAGCCTATGATCGACAGTTAACCGAAATCAAAGAGTTGTTAAAAATTACAGCTGTCAAAATATGAATTAAATTTTCGGATTCCTTGCCCTCGAATTATACGAAAACGACACCAACTTTGTGAAATTCTATTAATCTTGCACTTTTTACTAACCAAGGAAACGTCAATTTGACAGGTGTCAAAAAATAAATAAAATTTTTTAAATTCCTTTAATATTACTAACATAATGTGCTACTTGATTTTTCTTCAAATTGACAATTTACTAAATTATTCCTATTTTTCCATAATATGCGAACCGGCCCTATTAAAAATTTGCTAAACATCCCATGTATTTTCACCAATTACGGTAAAAGCCACGCCTTTCATACATTTCGAGCGAAAGTTAGAAATTTTGCTGTCACCGTTACGAATTTTATTAATTTTCTCCAAGATCGAACATCTTTATGGTAACTTTATATATATCAAAATGTTCGGAAAAGATGACGGAATCAGATAAAAATAGAAAGAAATCTCCAAAAGGAAAGCTATGGAAGATATAGCAGAGTAAACTGAACTTTTGAAAAAAAAAATTTCGAAAAAATTTATAAAATATTTTTTTTATCCGCCAAAGGATATTTTTGGGTCACGCAGTCGATGTGGAACGTAAAGGTAATTTATTCCTTTAAATGATAGGCTAAAGAACGATTGAAAAAGTTACATACACTAGCGTACAGATGGGTTTTAGTAAGAGGATGTCAAAATTAGTGCTTATTGCTTAATCGATTGTAGTTATTTTTGTATAAAAAATTAAGAAACTAAATTATGGTTTATAATCCTGTTTTGATGTGCTCTTTCTGATGACATATATAACATTTCGATCAAATATTATTTTACCCCATAAAAAGCAAAAAAAAAATTTGACGAAATCATCAAGTTCAGTTTTTCGCAAATTTCTCCACTTTATAGGCCTTTTAGCATGATATGATGTATTGTGAAATATTAGTATTTGAGATGACCTATCCACCGGTTCTAACCCGGAACAAATCTATGCGACCCAAGTCGAATAATTAATTATCGAAAATGACCCTGCATTTCCATGCTTTCCAACTTTAAAAAAATCAAAAAATTGACTTCCCGACATTTTATTGAAAAAATCTCGCGACGACTTTTTCTAAATAAGTTTCTTGATAACATACTAGAATATAAACTGAATCGCTTAAGTTTTACGAGACCGGCAAGTCGTAGAAAAAAATATTTAATTTTTTACACATTTTCTGCTTATTTCGTTTAATAACTTATGAACGGAACACCCTGTATAATGTCGTACATCGGCTAAAGATACGCCATATATACTAAAATATACCCCAAAAGTTTCATTGCTCCAACGTGAGCCGTTTAGAAGAAATCGAATAACTGGTTTCAAGATGCACCCTGTTTCGGCTCTCCCATAAGAGCAATGTAAATATGTCGTTGCAGACCATTTTGGAAATCGGGAAAATGGTAGGAAATTTTCCATTTTGGGCAACGGTAGGGGTCATTATCGAAAGCCGAAATCCCATAGAATCTTTTCCATACCATTTCCAATCTCAAATCGGTCAATTAACTTCAGCATCTCGCTAAGAAAATGGCCATTTTTGGCCTATTTCGACCGAATTTGACAGCCAAAATATTTAGTAAAATTTCATCCGTCCGTCCGTTAAAATCCGAGTAAAGTTCAAGTCCAGTCGGCAGATTTGCAAAAATTGGCCGTCCCAGCTCGGTAAATTGTCGTTTTTCTCCCGATTGGAAGGAAATTTCGAAAATTTTGAAAAATAATAATGTGGTGAGAAATGATGGACGAAGAAATTACGCCTATAAAGAACTCTCCGAAATAATATTTGTAGGAGTTATTCGTGACTAAACACGACTTTTAGTGAAAAATGGGTGAAATTGGGTATATTTAATTTCTTTTAACCCTTTAGATCGTAATTCGAAGCGCGCTCTTGGTATGAATCTTAAAGTACCATCATTCCGCGTGACGATAAAGTAAAAAAATATGGAAAATGTTAAATATGAAAGGGTATAGACGAAATTTAGTGTAGCGGTGACAAAAGTACAATTTCCAAATTTCTAAATTTCAATCGTTAATAGTATTTTCGGTTTTTAAATCGAAGAAACGAAATTATACGTATCGGATGTGATTTACCTCGAACTTTCCGGTAAAGTAAACTAAATTTCGATCAAAAGCCGTTTTTACCTCGAAAAAAATCAAAAACCGTCCATTTTTACCCCGAAATATCAACTTGTTCAGTATTTTCAATTTTTTCCCATCTTCTAATAACTTTAGGTATAGATAGATGTATTGATGGCATCTAGTTTTTGAGATGGGAAATCGAATATTTAAAACCGCGTGACCCTCGGACCCACCCAGTTCGAGCTATTCGGTACCCAAAATGACCCTTTTTTGTCAAATTTCGACTTTCAAAAATTCTTTTAAATTACTTCTAATCGTCGTACGATACCCAATTTCAATAGGGTTCTGAAGCGGCCGGTCATTGTCACACTCCAAAAATTTAAATCGAAAAAATTGCGATTTGCGACCTGAAATCCGGATCAACGGGAATCGCGGAAAAGTCGACTTTGACGCTTAATAACTTCGAAACGGCACACCCTGTATACTCGAAAATTTGAGACAATACGCGCGCACTATCCAAAAGTAAAACCAAAAAGTTTCGTCGTTTCGACTCTGATAGTTTATTCTCCAGAAATTCGCAAGCTCGAAAATGTCGAAAAAGACGGCAACATCCGAACTCAAGGTCACACGTAGGACGTAATACATAGCGTCCGAAGGGCGCTATGTAACTAGGGGGGCATAGCCCCCCTAGGCGCTCCGCGCGGGGCTCCGCGGACCCTCTATATGCGACAGATTCGCCTATATGTGTTTTTTATTACCCAGAGTTCTCAACCGATTTGCGTGGATGCATCGAGAAGTTTGAATGCAGGTTGATGCTTTAATTGGTTGGCCACACTCCTGCGGACTGTGATGGGGGTACATAGCACCCAAATTCGTACATTATAACATATGTTACCATTTTACATTTTAAGGGACCAGCTATAACCGATTGCAAACAAACCGTTCACTATATTACGTATCGAATAGAAAAAAATATGTCAAAAATGACAGCTGTCAAAAAATAAACAACATTTTCGGATTCCTTGCATTCGAATTACATAGAAACGATACCAAACTTACAAAATTCCGTTAACCTTATACCTATTATTGACCTAAGAAACGTCAATTTGACAGCTGTCAAAAAATAGATAAAAATTTCGTATACCTCATTCTCAAATTATATCGAATCGATAGCAAACTTTTGAAATTCTGTTAACCTTGCACTTATTCTTTACTAAGGAATCCTCAATTTGACAGCTGTCAAAAAATATATAAAATTTTCGAATTACTTATTCCCCAAGTTATATTAATCCCCAAGTATTTTCATTTTTAATTTTTTTTTTATTTCTAAATAATTCAATGCAAATGCCTTAAAAATTTGAAGAAATCGATATATTTCGATTTTATTCGAAAAGTATTATCTCTACGGTAAAATTGTATATATCGTAAAGATGCACTTTGATAAGGTCTACAAGAAAGTAGTCTATAAAATTTTCTGTATCTACTATAGTTGTTGAGTTATTGAGCAAATCATGATTTCTATATTCTTGCAAATATCTCAAAAACGATTACATTTGAGAAAAAAAGTTTCGAACAAACAAAATATACTATCAAATTCTCTATCAGAAAGGAAATATACAAATTTTTCCTATTGGTTTAGATTACGGAGATATTTAAGAAAAACTGAAAAATATCAAGAAATTTTGAAATTCTTAAAAATTCAAAAAAAATTATTAAATATTCTTACATTTTATATAATATTTGATGTATACTGATAGAATAAATATATTATGTTTAGAAGGAAACCATTAATGAGTTACAAAATGCGACAGATTCTCACTAGGCGCTAAACGCGCAGGGGCCTCCGGCATCCACCTACATGCGTTTTTGTTATTAACTAGCCGCTCCGCGGCAGGGCTCCGCCGTTCACCTGTATGCGACAGATTCGCCTACGTGTGTTTTTGTTATTATTACATAGAATTGACCACCGATTTGGGTGGATGCACCGAGAAGCTTGAATGCAGGTTGATGCTTTAATTGGTTTGCCACACTCCTGCGGACTGTGATGGGGGTACATAGCACCCAAATTTGTTAATTATAACATATGTGACCGTTTCACATTTTAAGGTACCAGCTATAACCGATTGCGAACAATCCGTTCACTATTTTACGTATCGAATAGAAAAAAATGACAGCTGTCAAAAAATAAATAACATTTTCGGATTCCTTGCATTCGAATTACATAAAAACGATACCAAACTTGCGAAATTCCGTTGACCTTGTACCTATTACTGACTTAAGAAACGTCAATTTGACAGCTGTCAAAAAATAGATAAAAATTTCGGATTCCTCATACTCAAATTATATAGAAACGATACCAAACTTGTTAAAACATGTCAACAAAAAAATGTTAAAAATGACAGCTGTCAAAAAATAAATACATTTTTCGGATAACTTATACTCAAATTATATAGAATCGATACAAAATTTTTGAAATTTTGTTAACCTTGCACTTATTCTTTACTAAAGAATCACCAATTTGACAGCTGTAAAAAAATTTATTTAATTTTCGGACTCCTTGCATTTGAATTACATAGAAACGATACTAAACTTGCGATATTTTGTTCACCTTGCACATATTACTAACCTAAGAAACGTCAATTTGACAGCTGTCAAAAAATAGATAAAAATTTCGGATTCCTCATACTCAAATTATATAGAAACGATACCAAACTTGTTAAAACATGTCAACAAAAAAATGTTAAAAATGACAGCTGTCAAAAAATAAATACATTTTTCGGATAACTTATACTCAAATTATATAGAATCGATACAAAATTTTTGAAATTTTGTTAACCTTGCACTTATTCTTTACTAAAGAATCACCAATTTGACAGCTGTAAAAAAATTTATTTAATTTTCGGACTCCTTGCATTTGAATTACATAGAAACGATACTAAACTTGCGATATTTTGTTCACCTTGCACATATTACTAACCTAAGAAACGTCAATTTGACAGCTGTCAAAAAATATATAAAATTTTCGAATTCCTCATACTCAAATTATATAGAAGCGATACCAAACTCGTGAATTTTTGTTAACATTGCAACTATTACCAACGTAATATACGTCAATTTGACAGCTGTCAAAATTTTTTAAAAATTTTTGGATTGCCTGCATTCGAGTTATACGAAATCGACACTAACTTTGCGAAATTATGTTACCATTACGCCTATGATCGACAGTTAACAGAAATCAAAGAATTGTTAAAAATGACAGCTGTCAAAATATGAATTAAATTTTCGGATTCCTTGCCCTCGAATTATACGAAAATGACACCAACTTTGTGAAATTCTATTAATCTTGCACTTTTTACTAACCAAGGAAACGTCAATTTGACAGGTGTCAAAAAATTTAAGATATTTTTTAAATCCTTTTACCAATATTAACATAACGTACTAGTTGAATTTTCTTCAAATTGCCAAATTATCAAATTAAGCCTATTTTTCCAGACGGTGTGCATGATTTATTCAAATCTGATGAATTTAAACATTTGCCCTTGTCTAATTTTCACTAAATACGGTAAAAGCCACGCCTTTCATGCATTTCCAGCGAAATTTAGAAATTTTGCTGTCACCGTTACGAATTTTATTAATTTTCTCCAAGATCGAACATCTTTATGGTAACTTTATATATATCAAAATGTTCGGAAAAGATGACGGAATCAGATAAACCTAGAAAGAAATCTCCAAAAGGAAAGCTATGGAAGATATAGCAGAGTAAACTGAACTTTTGAAAAAAAATTTTTTTACAAAATTTATAAAATATTTTTTTTATCCGCCAAAGGATATTTTTGGATCACGCAGTCGATGTTGAACGTAAAGGTAATTTATTCCTTTAAATGATAGGCTAAAGAACGATTGAAAAAGTTACATACACTAGCGTACAGCCGGCTTTTAGTAAGAGGATGTCAAAATTAGTGCTTATTGCTTAATCCATTGTAGTTACTTTTGTATAAGAAATTAAGAAACTAAATTATGGTTTACAATCGTGTTTTGATGTGCTCTTTCTGATGACATATATAACATTTCGATCAAATATTATTTTACCCCATAAAAAGCAAAAAAAAATTTTGACGAAATCATCAAGTTCAGTTTCACGCAAATTTCTCCACTTTATAGGTCTTTTAGCATGATATGATGTATTGTGAAATATTAGTATTTGAGATGACCTATCCACCGGTTCGAACCCGGAGCAAATCTATGCGACCCAAGTCGAATAATTAATTATCGAAAATGACCCTGCATTTTCATGCTTTCCAACTTTAAAAAAATCAAAAAATTGACTTCCCGACATTTTATCAAAAAAATCTCGCGACGAGTTTTTCTAAATAAGTTTCTTGATAACATACTAGAATATAAATTGAATCGCTTAAGTTTTACGAGACCGGCAAGCCGTAGAAAAAAATATTTAATTTTTTGCACATTTTCTGCTTATTTCGTTTAATAACTTATGAACGGAACACCCTGTATAATAAAGTACATCGGCTAAGGATACGCCATATATACCAAAGTATACCCCAAAAGTTTCATTGCTCCAACGTGAGCCGTTTAGAAGAAATCGAATAACTGGTTTCAAGATGCACCCTGTTTCGGCTCTCCCATAAGAGCAATGTAAATTGGTCGTTGCAGACCATTTTGGAAATCGGGAAAATGGTAGGAAATTTTCCATTTTGGGCAACGGTAGGGGTCATTATCGAAAGCCGAAATCCCATAGAATCTTTTCCATACCATTTCCATCCTCAAATCGGTCAATTAACTTCAGGATGTCGCTAAGAAAATGGCTATTTTTGGCCTATTTCGACCGAATTTGACAGCCAAAATATTTAGTAAAATTTCATCCGTCCGTCCGTTAAAATCCGAGTAAAGTTCAAGTCCAGTCGGCAGATTTGCAAAAATTGGCCGTCCCAGCTCGGTAAATTGTCGTTTTTCTCCCGATTGGAAGGAAATTTCGAAAATTTTGAAAAATAATAATGTGGTGAGAAATGATGGACGATGAAAATACGCTTATAGAGAACTCTCCGAAATAATATTTGTAGGAGTTATTCGTGACTAAACACGACTTTTAGTGAAAAATGGGTGAAAATGATTATATTTAATTTCGTTTAACCCTTTAGATCGTAATTCGAAACGCGCGCTTGGTATGAATCTTCAAGTACCATCATTCCGCGTGACGAAAAAGCAATAAAATATGAAAAATGTTAAATACGAGAGCGTATAGAAGAATTTAAGTGTGGTGGTGACAAAAACACAATTTCCAAATTTTTAAAATTCAATCGTTAATAGTATTTTCGGTATTTAAATCGAAGAAACGAAATTATACGTATCGAATGTGATTTACCTCGAACTTTCCGGTCAAGTAAACTAAATTTCGATCAAAAGCCGTTTTTACCTCGAAAAAAATGAAAAACCGTCCATTTTTACCCCGAAATATGAACTTGTTCAGTATTTTCAATTTTTTCCCATCTTCTAATAACTTTAGGTATAGATAGATGTATTGATGGCACCTAGTTTTTGAGATGGGAAATCGAAAATTTGAAACCGCGTGACCCTCGGACCCACCCAGTTCGAGCTATTCGGTACCCGAAATGACCATTTTTTGTCAAATTTCGACTTTCAAAAATTCTTTTAAATTACTTCCAATCGTCGTACGATACCCAATTTCAATAGGGTTCTGAAGCGCCCGGTCATTGTCACACTCTGAAAATTTAAATCGAAAAAATTGCGATTTGCGACCTGAAATCCGGATCAACGGGAATCGCCGAAAAGTCGACTTTGACGCTTAATAACTTCGAAACGGCACACCCTGTATACTCGAAAATTTGAGACAATACGCGCGCACTATCCGAATGTAAAACCAAAAAGTTTCGTCGCTTCGACTCTGACAGTTTTTTCTCCAAAAATACGGAACCTCGGAAATGTCAAAATCCACGACAACATCCGAACTCAAGGTCATGTACTGGACGTAATACATAGCGTCCGAAGGGCGCTATGTAACTAGGGGGCATAGCCCCCTAGGCGCTCCGCGCGGGGCTCCGCGGACCCTCTTTTTGCGACAGATTCGCCTATATGTGTTTTGTTATTACCTAGATTTATCAACCGATTTGCGTGGATACACCGAGAAGTTTGAATGCAGGTTGATGCTTTAATTGGTTGGCCACACTCCTGCGGACTGTGATGGGGGTACATAGCACCCAAATTCGTTAATTATAACATATGTTACCGTTTCACATTTTAAGGGACCAGCTATAACCGATTGCGAACAATCCGTTCACTATTTTACGTATCGAATAGAAAAAAATATTTAAAAAATGACAGCTGTCAAAAATAAACAAAATTTTCGGATTCCTTGCATTCGAATTACATAAAAACGATACCAAACTTGCGAAATTCTGTTGACCTTGTACATACTACTGACTTAGGAAACGTCAATTTGACAGCTGTCAAAAAATAGATAAAAATTTCGGATTCCTCATACTCAAATTATATCGAATCGACACCAAACTTTTGAAATTCTGTTAACCTTGCACTTATTCTTTACTAAGGAATCCTCAATTTGACAGCTGTCAAAAAATCTATAAAATTTTCGAATTAGGTATTCCCCAAATTATATTAATTCCCAAGTATTTTCATTTTTAATTTTTTTTTAATTTCTAAATAATTCATGCAAATGCCTTAAAAATTTGAAGAAATCGATATATTTCGATTTTATTCGAAAAGTATTATCTCTACGGTAAAATTGTATATATCGTAAAGATGCACTTTGATAAGGTCTACAAGAAAGTAGTCTATAAAATTTTCTGTATCTACTATAGTTGTTGAGTTATTGAGCAAATCATGATTTCTATATTCTTGCAAATATCTCAAAAACGATTACATTTGAGAAAAAAAGTTTCGAACAAACAAAATATACTATTAAATTCTCTATCAGAAAGGAAATATACAAATTTTTCCTATTGGTTTAGATTACGGAGATATTTAAGAAAAACTGAAAAATATCAAGAAATTTTGAAATTCTTAAAAATTCAAAAAAAAAATTATTAAATATTCTTACATTTTATATAATATTTGATGTATACTGATAGAATAAATATATTATGTTCAGAAGGAAACCATTAATGAGTTACAAAATGCGACAGATTCTCACTAGGCGCTAACCGCGCAGGGGCCTCCGGCATCCACCTACATGCGTTTTTGTTATTAACTAGCCGCTCCGCGGCAGGGCTCCGCCGTTCACCTGTATGCGACAGATTCGCCTACGTGTGTTTTTGTTATTATTACATAGAATTGACCACCGATTTGGGTGGATGCACCGAGAAGCTTGAATGTAGGTTGATGCATTAATTCGTTGGCCACACTCCTGCGGACTGTGATGGGGGTACATAGCACCCAAATTTGTTAATTATAACCGTAATGTGACCGTTTCACATTTTAAGGTACCAGCTATAACCGTTTGCGAACAATCCGTTCACTATTTTACGTATCGAATAGAAAAAAATATGTCAAAAATTACAGCTGTCAAAAAATAAATAACATTTTCGGATTCCTTGCGTTCGAATTACATAAAAACGATACCAAACTTGCGAAATTCCGTTGACGTTGTACCTATTACTGACTTAAGAAACGTCAATTTGATAGCTGTCAAAAAATAGATAAAAATTTCGGATTCCTCATACTCAAATTATATAGAAACGATACCAAACTTGTGAAAATATGTTAACAAAAAAATGTCAAAAATGACAGCTGTCAAAAAATAAATACATTTTTCGGATAATTTATACTCAAATTATATAGAATCGATACAAAATTTTTGAAATTTTGTTAACCTTGCACTTATTCTTTACTAAAGAATCACCAATTTGACAGCTGTCAAAAAATAAATTTAATTTTCGGACTCCTTGCATTTGAATTACATAGAGACGATACTAAACTTGCGATATTTTGTTCACCTTGCACATATTACTAACCTAAGAAACGTCAATTTGACAGCTGTCAAAAAATGTATAAAATTTTCGAATTCCTCATACTCAAATTATATAGAAGCGATACCAAACTCGTGAATTTTTGTTAACTTTGGAACTATTACCAACGTAATATACGTCAATTTGACAGCTGTCAAAAAATTAATAAAATTTTCGGATTGCCTGCATTCGAGTTATACGAAATCGACACCAACTTTACGAAATTATGTTATCATTACGCCTATGATCGACAGTTAACCGAAATCAAAGAATTGTTAAAATGACAGCTGTCAAAATATGAATTAAATTTTCGGATTCCTTGCCCTCGAATTATACGAAAACGACACCAACTTTGTGAAATTCTATTAATCTTGCAATTTTTACTAACAAAGAAAACGTCAATTTGACAGGTGTCAAAAAATAAATAAAATTTTTTAAATTCCTTTAATATTACTAACATAACGTGCTACTTGAATTTTCTTCAAATTGACCATTTACTAAATTATTCCTATTTTTCCATAATATGCGAAACGACCCTATTAAAAATTTGCTAAACATCCCATGTATTTTCACGAATTACGGTAAAAGCCACGCCTTTCATACATTTCGAGCGAAAGTTAGAAATTTTGCTGTCACCGTTACGAATTTTCTTAATTTTCTCCAAGTTCGAACATCTTTATGATAACTTTATATACATCAAAATGTTCGGAAAAGATGAGGGAATCAGATAAACCTAGAAAGAAATCTCTAAACGAAATATAGCAGAGTAAACTGAACTTTTGAAAAAAAAATTTTCGAAAAAATTTATAAAATATTTTTTTTATCCGCCAAAGGATATTTTTGGATCACGCAGTCGATGTTGAACGTAAAGGTAATTTATTCCTTTAAATGATAGGCTAAAGAACGATTGAAAAAGTTACATACACTAGCGTACAGATGGGTTTTAGTAAGAGGATGTCAAAATTAGTGCTTATTGCTTAATCGATTGTAGTTATTTTTGTATAAGAAATTAAGAAACTAAATTATGGTTTATAATCCTGTTTTGATGTGCTCTTTCTGATGACATATATAACATTTCGATAAAATATTATTTTACCCCATAAAAAGCAAAAAAAAAATTTGACGAAATCATCAAGTTCAGTTTTTCGCAAATTTCTCCATTTTATAGGCCTTTTAGCATGATATGATGTATCGTGAAATATTAGTATTTGAGATGACCTATCCACCGGTTCTAACCCGGAGCAAATCTATGCGACCCAAGTCGAATAATTAATTATCGAAAATGACCCTGCATTTCCATGCTTTCCAACTTTAAAAAAATCAAAAAATTGACTTCCCGACATTTTATTGAAAAAATCTCGCGACGACTTTTTCTAAATAAGTTTCTTGATAACATACTAGAATATAAACTGAATCGCTTAAGTTTTACGAGACCGGCAAGTCGTAGAAAAAAATATTTAATTTTTTGCACATTTTCTGCTTATTTCGTTTAATAACTTACGAACGGAACACCCTGTATAATAAAGTACATCGGCTAAAGATACGCCATATATACCAAAGTATACCCCAAAAGTTTCATTGCTCCAACGTGAGCCGTTTAGAAGAAATCGAATAACTGGTTTCAAGATGCACCCTGTTTCGGCTCTCCCATAAGAGCAATGTAAATTGGTCGTTGCAGACCATTTTGGAAATCGGGAAAATGGTAGGAAATTTTCCATTTTGGGCAACGGTAGGGGTCATTATCGAAAGCCGAAATCCCATAGAATCTTTTCCATACCATTTCCATCCTCAAATCGGTCAATTAACTTCAGCATCTCGCTAAGAAAAAGGCTATTTTTGGCCTATTTCGACCGAATTTGACAGCCAAAATATTTAGTAAAATTTCGTCCGTCCGTCCGTTAAAATCCGAGTAAAGTTCAAGTCCAGTCGGCAGATTTGCAAAAATTGGCCGTCCCAGCTCGGTAAATTGTCGTTTTTCTCCCGATTGGAAGGAAATTTCGAAAATTTTGAAAAATAATAATGTGGTGAGAAATGATGGACGATGAAAATACGCTTATAGAGAACTCTCCGAAATAATATTTGTAGGAGTTATTCGTGACTAAACACGACTTTTAGTGAAAAATGGGTGAAAATGGTTATATTTAATTTCGTTTAACCCTTTAGATCGTCATTCGAAGCGCGCTCTTGGTATGAATCTTCAAGTACCATCATTCCGCGTGACGAAAAAGCAATAAAATATGAAAAATGTTAAATACGAGAGCGTATAGAAGAATTTAAGTGTGGTGGTGACAAAAACACAATTTCCAAATTTCTAAAATTCAATCGTTAATAGTATTTTCGGTTTTTAAGTCGAAGAAACGAAAATATACGTATCGAATGTGATTTACCTCGAACTTTCCGGTAACGTAAACTAAATTTCGATCAAAAGCCGTTTTTACCTCGAAAAAAATCAAAAACCGTCCATTTTTACCCCGAAATATCAACTTGTTCAGTATTTTCAATTTTTTCCCATCTTCTAATAACTTTAGGTATAGATAGATGTATTGATGGCACCTAGTTTTTGAGATGGGAAATCGAAAATTTGAAACCG
This sequence comes from Barypeithes pellucidus, assembly GCA_963991005.1. Lineage (NCBI taxonomy): Eukaryota > Metazoa > Arthropoda > Insecta > Coleoptera > Curculionidae > Barypeithes > Barypeithes pellucidus. The sequence continues at coordinate 94,436,780 of OZ022556.1, forward strand.
CGTGTCGCTAGGACGCACCCAGTTCGAGCTATTCGGTACCCAAAATGACCCTGTTTTGCCAAATTTCGACTTTGAAAAATTCTTTTAAATTACTTCTAATCGTCGTACGATACCCAATTTCAATAGGGTTCTGAAGCGCCCGGTCATTGTCACACTCCAAAAATTTAAATCGAAAAAATTGCGATTTGCGACCTGAAATCCGGATCAACGGGAATCGCCGAAAAGTCGACTTTGACGGTTAATAACTTCGAAACGGCACACCCTGTATACTCGAAAATTTGAGACAACACGCGCGCACTATCCGAAAGTAAAACCAAAAAGTTTCGTCGCTTCGACTCTCACAGTTTTTTCTCCAGAAATTCGCAACCTCGAAAATGTCGAAAAAGACGGCAACGGACGAACTCAAGGTCACACGTAGGACGTAATACATAGCGACCGGGACGGGCGCTATGTAACTAGGGGGCATAGCCCCCTAGGCGCTCCGCGCGGGGCTCCGCGGACCCTCTTTTTGCGACAGATTCGCCTATATGTGTTTTGTTATTACCTAGATTTATCAACCGATTTGCGTGGATACACCGAGAAGTTTGAATGCAGGTTGATGCTTTAATTGGTTGGCCACACTCCTGCGGACTGTGTTGGGGGTACATAGCACCCAAATTCGTTCATTATAACATATGTTACCGTTTCACATTTTAAGGGACCAGCTATAACCGATTGCGAACAATCCGTTCACTATTTTACGTATCGAATAGAAAAAAATATTTAAAAAATGACAACTGTCAAAAATAAACAAAATTTTCGGATTCCTTGCATTCGAATTACATAAAAACGATACCAAACTTGCGAAATTCCGTTGACCTTGTACATACTACTGACTTAGGAAACGTCAATTTCACAGCTGTCAAAAAATAGATAAAAATTTCGGATTCCTCATACTCAAATTATATCGAATCGACACCAAACTTTTGAAATTCTGTTAACCTTGCACTTATTCTTTACTAAGGAATCCTCAATTTGACAGCTGTCAAAAAATCTATAAAATTTTCGAATTAGGTATTCCCCAAATTATATTAATTCCCAAGTATTTTCATTTTTAATTTTTTTTTAATTTCTAAATAATTCATGCAATAAATGCCTTAAAAATTTGAAGAAATCGATATATTTCGATTTTATTCGAAAAGTATTATCTCTACGGTAAAATTGTATATATCGTAAAGATGCACTTTGATAAGGTCTACAAGAAAGTAGTCTATAAAATTTTCTGTATCTACTATAGTTGTTGAGTTATTGAGCAAATCATGATTTCTATATTCTTGCAAATATCTCAAAAACGATTACATTTGAGAAAAAAAGTTTCGAACAAACAAAATATACTATTAAATTCTCTATCAGAAAGGAAATATACAAATTTTTCCTATTGGTTTAGATTACGGAGATATTTAAGAAAAACTGAAAAATATCAAGAAATTTTGAAATTCTTAAAAATTCAAAAAAAAAATTATTAAATATTCTTACATTTTATATAATATTTGATGTATACTGATAGAATAAATATATTATGTTTAGAAGGAAACCATTAATGAGTTACAAAATGCGACAGATTCTCACTAGGCGCTAAACGCGCAGGGGCCTCCGGCATCCACCTACATGCGTTTTTGTTATTAACTAGCCGCTCCGCGGCAGGGCTCCGCCGTTCACCTGTATGCGACAGATTCGCCTACGTGTGTTTTTGTTATTATTACATAGAATTGACCACCGATTTGGGTGGATGCACCGAGAAGCTTGAATGTAGGTTGATGCATTAATTCGTTGGCCACACTCCTGCGGACTGTGATGGGGGTACATAGCACCCAAATTTGTTAATTATAACCGTAATGTGACCGTTTCACATTTTAAGGTACCAGCTATAACCGTTCACTATTTTACGTATCGAATAGAAAAAAATATGTCAAAAATTACAGCTGTCAAAAAATAAATAACATTTTCGGATTCCTTGCATTCGAATTACATAAAAACGATACCAAACTTGCGAAATTCCGTTGACGTTGTACCTATTACTGACTTAAGAAACGTCAATTTGATAGCTGTCAAAAAATAGATAAAAATTTCGGATTCCTCATACTCAAATTATATAGAAACGATACCAAACTTGTGAAAATATGTTAACAAAAAAAATGTCAAAAATGACAGCTGTCAAAAAATAAATACATTTTTCGGATAATTTATACTCAAATTATATAGAATCGATACAAAATTTTTGAAATTTTGTTAACCTTGCACTTATTCTTTACTAAAGAATCACCAATTTGACAGCTGTCAAAAAATAAATTTAATTTTCGGACTCCTTGCATTTGAATTACATAGAGACGATACTAAACTTGCGATATTTTGTTCACCTTGCACATATTACTAACCTAAGAAACGTCAATTTGACAGCTGTCAAAAAATGTATAAAATTTTCGAATTCCTCATACTCAAATTATATAGAAGCGATACCAAACTCGTGAATTTTTGTTAACTTTGGAACTATTACCAACGTAATATACGTCAATTTGACAGCTGTCAAAAAATTAATAAAATTTTCGGATTGCCTGCATTCGAGTTATACGAAATCGACACCAACTTTACGAAATTATGTTATCATTACGCCTATGATCGACAGTTAACCGAAATCAAAGAATTGTTAAAATGACAGCTGTCAAAATATGAATTAAATTTTCGGATTCCTTGCCCTCGAATTATACGAAAACGACACCAACTTTGTGAAATTCTATTAATCTTGCAATTTTTACTAACAAAGAAAACGTCAATTTGACAGGTGTCAAAAAATAAATAAAATTTTTTAAATTCCTTTAATATTACTAACATAATGTGCTACTTGATTTTTCTTCAAATTGACAATTTACTAAATTATTCCTATTTTTCCACAAAATGCGAAACGACCCTATTAAAAATTTGCTAAACATCCCATGTATTTTCACGAATTACGGTAAAAGCCACGCCTTTCATACATTTCGAGCGAAAGTTAGAAATTTTGCTGTCACCGTTACGAATTTTCTTAATTTTCTCCAAGTTCGAACATCTTTATGATAACTTTATATACATCAAAATGTTCGGAAAAGATGAGGGAATCAGATAAACCTAGAAAGAAATCTCTAAACGAAAAGTTATAGAAGATATAGCAGAGTAAACTGAACTTTTGAAAAAAAAAATTTCGAAAAAATTTATAAAATATTTTTTTTATCCGCCAAAGGATATTTTTGGATCACACAGTCGATGTGGAACGTAAAGGTTATTTATTCCTTTAAACGATAGGCTAAAGAATCGTTGAAAAAGTTACATACACTAGCGTACAGCCGGCTTTCAGTAAGAGGATGTCAAAATTTGTCATTATTGCTTAATTGATTGTAGTTATTTTTGTATAAGAAATTAAGAAACTAAATTATGGTTTATAATCGTGTTCTGATGTGCTCTTTCCGATGACATATATAACATTTCGATGAAATATTATTTTACCCCATAAAAAGGAAAAAAAAATTTGACGAAATCATCAAGTTCAGTTTTTCGCAAATTTCTCCATTTTATAGGCCTTTTAGCATGATATGATGTATTATGAAATATTAGTATTTGAGATGACCTATCCACCGGTTCAAACCCGGAGCAAATCTATGTGACCCAAGTCGAATAATTAATTATCGAAAATGACCCTGCATTTCCATGCTTTCCAACTTTAAAAAAATCAAAAAATTGACTTCCCGACATTTTATTGAAAAAATCTCGCGACGAGTTTTTCTAAATAAGTTTCTTGATAACATACTAGAATATAAACTGAATCGCTTAAGTTTTACGAGACCGGCAAGTCGTAGAAAAAAATATTTAATTTTTTGCACATTTTCTGAGTATTTCGTTTAATAACTTATGAACGGAACACCCTGTATAATGACGTACATCGGCTAAGGATACGCCATATATACCAAAGTATACCCCAAAAGTTTCATTGCTCCAACGTGAGCCGTTTAGAAGAAATCGAATAACTGGTTTCAAGATGCACCCTGTTTCGGCTCTCCCATAAGAGCAATGTAAATTGGTCGTTGCAGACCATTTTGGAAATCGGGAAAATGGTAGGAAATTTTCCATTTTGGGCAACGATAGGGGTCATTATCGAAAGCCGAAATCCCATAGAATCTTTTCCATACCATTTCCATCCTCAAATCGGTCAATTAACGTCAGCATCTCGCTAAGAAAATGGCTATTTTTGGCCTATTTCGACCGAATTTTGACAGCCAAAATATTTAGTAAAATTTCGTCCGTCCGTCCGTTGAAATCCGAGTAAAGTTCAAGTCCAGTCGGCAGATTTGCAAAAATTGGCCGTCCGAGCTCGGTAAATTGTCGTTTTTCTCCCGATTGAAAGGAAATTTCGAAAATTTTGAAAAATAATAATGTGGTGAGAAATGATGGACGATGCAACTGCGCATATAGAGAACTCTCCGAAATGATATTTGTAGGAGTTATTCGTGACTAAACAGAACTTTTAGTGAAAAATGGTTGAAAATGGATATACTTAATTTTTTTTAACCCTTTAGATCGTAATTCGAAACGCGCTCTTGGTATGAATCTGAAAGTGCCATCATTCCGCTTGACGAAAAAGCAAAAAAATATGGAAAATGTTAAATAGGAAAGCGTATAGACGAAATTAAGTGTAGCGGTGACAAAAAAATAATTTCCAAATTTCTAAATTTCAATCGTTAATAGTATTTTCGGTTTTTAAATCGAAGAAACGAAATTATACGTATCGGATGTGATTTACCTCGAACTTTCCGGTAAAGGAAACTAAATTTCGATCAAAAGCCGTTTTTACCTTGAAAAAAATCAAAAACCGTCCATTTTTACCCCGAAATATCAACTTGTTCAGTATTTTCAATTTTTTTCCATCTTCTAATAACTTTAGGTATAGATAGATGTATTGATGGCATCTAGTTTTTGAGATGGGAAATCGAATATTTAAAACCGCGTGACCCTCGGACCCACCCAGTTCGAGCTATTCGGTACCCGAAATGACCCTTTTTTGTCAAATTTCGACTTTCAAAAATTCTTTTAAATTACTTCTAATCGTCGTACGATATCCAATTTCAATAGGGTTCTGAAGCGACCGGTCATTGTCACACTCCAAAAATTTAAATCGAAAAAATTGCGATTTGCGACCTGAAATCCGGATCAACGGGAATCGTCGAAAAGTCGACTTTGACGCTTAATAACTTCGAAACGGCACACCCTGTATACTCGAAAATTTGAGACAACACGCGCGCACTATCCAAAAGTAAAACCAAAAAGTTTCGTCGCTTCGACTCTGATAGTTTTTTCTCCAGAAATTCGCAAGCTCTAAAATGTCGAAAAGGACAACATACGCACTCAAGGTCACGTACTGGCCGTAATACATAGCGTCCGAAGGGCGCTATGTAACTAGGGGGCATAGCCCCCTAGGCGCTCCGCGCGGGGCTCCGCGGACCCTCTTTTTGCGACAGATTCGCCTATATGTGTTTTGTTATTACCTAGATTTATCAACCGATTTGCGTGGATACACCGAGAAGTTTGAATGCAGGTTGATGCTTTAATTGGTTGGCCACACTCCTGCGGACTGTGTTGGGGGTACATAGCACCCAAATTCGTTCATTATAACATATGTTACCGTTTCACATTTTAAGGGACCAGCTATAACCGATTGCGAACAATCCGTTCACTATTTTACGTATCGAATAGAAAAAAATATTTAAAAAATGACAGCTGTCAAAAATAAACAAAATTTTCGGATTCCTTGCATTCGAATTACATAAAAACGATACCAAACTTGCGAAATTCCGTTGACCTTGTACCTATTATTGAAGTAAGAAACGTCAATTTGACAGCTGTCAAAAAATAGATAAAAATTTCGGATTCCTCATACTCAAATTATATCGAATCGACACCAAACTTTTGAAATTCTGTTAACCTTGCACTTATTCTTTACTAAGGAATCCTCAATTTGACAGCTGTCAAAAAATCTATAAAATTTTCGAATTAGGTATTCCCCAAATTATATTAATTCCCAAGTATTTTCATTTTTAATTTTTTTTTGATTTCTAAATAATTCATGCAAATGCCTTAAAAATTTGAAGAAATCGATATATTTCGATTTTATTCGAAAAGTATTATCTCTACGGTAAAATTGTATATATCCTAAAGATGCACTTTGATAAGGTCTACAAGAAAGTAGTCTATAAAATTTTCTGTATCTACTATAGTTGTTGAGTTATTGAGCAAATCATGATTTCTATATTCTTGCAAATATCTCAAAAACGATTACATTTGAGAAAAAAAGTTTCGAACAAACAAAATATACTATTAAATTCTCTATCAGAAAGGAAATATACAAATTTTTCCTATTGGTTTAGATTACGGAGATATTTAAGAAAAACTGAAAAATATCAAGAAATTTTGAAATTCTTAAAAATTCAAAAAAAAAATTATTAAATATTCTTACATTTTATATAATATTTGATGTATACTGATAGAATAAATATATTATGTTTAGAAGGAAACCATTAATGAGTTACAAAATGCGACAGATTCTCACTAGGCGCTAAACGCGCAGGGGCCTCCGGCATCCACCTACATGCGTTTTTATTATTAACTAGCCGCTCCGCGGCAGGGCTCCGCCGTTCACCTGTATGCGACAGATTCGCCTACGTGTGTTTTTGTTATTATTACATAGAATTGACCACCGATTTGGGTGGATGCACCGAGAAGCTTGAATGTAGGTTGATGCATTAATTCGTAGGCCACACTCCTGCGGACTGTGATGGGGGTACATAGCACCCAAATTTGTTAATTATAACCGTAATGTGACCGTTTCACATTTTAAGGTACCAGCTATAACCGTTTGCGAACAATCCGTTCACTATTTTACGTATCGAATAGAAAAAAATATGTCAAAAATTACAGCTGTCAAAAAATAAATAACATTTTCGGATTTCTTGCTTTCGAATTACATAAAAACGATACCAAACTTGCGAAATTCCGTGGACGTTGTACCTATTACTGACTTAAGAAACGTCAATTTGATAGCTGTCAAAAAATAGATAAAAATTTCGGATTCCTCATACTCAAATTATATAGAAACGATACCAAACTTGTGAAAATATGTTAACAAAAAAATGTCAAAAATGACAGCTGTCAAAAAATAAATACATTTTTCGGATAATTTATACTCAAATTATATAGAATCGATACAAAATTCTTGAAATTTTGTTAACCTTGCACTTATTCTTTACTAAAGAATCACCAATTTGACAGCTGTCAAAAAATTTATTTAATTTTCGGACTCCTTGCATTTGAATTACATAGAGACGATACTAAACTTGCGATATTTTGTTCACCTTGCACATATTACTAACCTAAGAAACGTCAATTTGACAGCTGTCAAAAAATGTATAAAATTTTCGAATTCCTCATACTCAAATTATATAGATGCGATACCAAACTCGTGAATTTTTGTTAACTTTGGAACTATTACCAACGTAATATACGTCAATTTGACAGCTGTCAAAAAATTAATAAAATTTTCGGATTGCCTGCATTCGAGTTACACGAAATCGACACCAACTTTACGAAATTATGTTATCATTACGCCTATGATCGACAGTTAACCGAAATCAAAGAATTGTTAAAATGACAGCTGTCAAAATATGAATTAAATTTTCGGATTCCTTGCCCTCGAATTATACGAAAACGACACCAACTTTGTGAAATTCTATTAATCTTGCAATTTTTACTAACAAAGAAAACGTCAATTTGACAGGTGTCAAAAAATAAATAAAATTTTTTAAATTCCTTTAATATTACTAACATAATGTGCTACTTGAATTTTCTTCAAATTGACAATTTACTAAATTATTCCTATTTTTCCACAAAATGCGAAACGACCCTATTAAAAATTTGCTAAACATCCCATGCATTTTCACGAATTACGGTAAAAGCCACGCCTTTCATACATTTCGAGCGAAAGTTAGAAATTTTGCTGTCACCGTTACGAATTTTCTTAATTTTCTCCAAGTTCGAACATCTTTATGATAACTTTATATACATCAAAATGTTCGGAAAAGATGAGGGAATCAGATAAACCTAGAAAGAAATCTCTAAACGAAAAGTTATAAAAGATATAGCAGAGTAAACTGAACTTTTGAAAAAAAAAATTTCGAAAAAATTTATAAAATATTTTTTTTATCCGCCAAAGGATATTTTTGGATCACACAGTCGATGTGGAACGTAAAGGTTATTTATTCCTTTAAACGATAGGCTAAAGAATCGTTGAAAAAGTTACATACACTAGCGTACAGCCGGCTTTCAGTAAGAGGATGTCAAAATTTGTCATTATTGCTTAATTGATTGTAGTTATTTTTGTATAAGAAATTAAGAAACTAAATTATGGTTTATAATCGTGTTCTGATGTGCTCTTTCCGATGACATACATAACATTTCGATGAAATATTATTTTACCCCATAAAAAGGAAAAACAAATTTTGACGAAATCATCAAGTTCAGTTTTTCGCCAATTTCTCCATTTTATAGGTCTTTTGGCATGATATGACGTATTGTGAAATATTAGTATTTGAGATGACCTATCCACCGGTTCGAACCCGGAGCAAATCTATGCGACCCAAGTCGAATAATTAATTATCGAAAATGACCCTGCATTTCCATGCTTCCCAACTTTAAAAAAATCAAAAAATTGACTTCCCGACATTTTATTGAAAAAATCTCGCGACGACTTTTTCTAAATAAGTTTCTTGATAACATACTAGAATATAAACTGAATCGCTTAAGTTTTACGAGACCGGCAAGTCGTAGAAAAAAATATTTAATTTTTTGCACATTTTCTGACTATTTCGTTTAATAACTTACGAACGGAACACCCTGTATAATGACGTACATCGGCTAAAGATACGCCATATATACCAAAGTATACCCCAAAAGTTTCATTGCTCCAACGTGAGCCGTTTAGAAGAAATCGAATAACTGGTTTCAAGATGCACCCTGTTTCGGCTCTCCCATAAGAGCAATGTAAATTGGTCGTTGCAGACCATTTTGGAAATCGGGAAAATGGTAGGAAATTTTCCATTTTGGGCAACGGTAGGGGTCATTATCGAAAGCCGAAATCCCATAGAATCTTTTCCATACCATTTCCATCCTCAAATCGGTCAATTAACTTCAGCATCTCGCTAAGAAAATGGCTATTTTTGGCCTATTTCGACCGAATTTGACAGCCAAAATATTTAGTAAAATTTCGTCCGTCCGTCCGTTCAAATCCGAGTAAAGTTCAAGTCCAGTCGGCAGATTTGCAAAATTTGGCCGTCCCAGCTCGGTAAATTGTCGTTTTTCTCCCGATTGAAAGGAAATTTCGAAAATTTTGAAAAATAATAATGTGGTGAGAAATGATGGACGATGAAAATACGCTTAAAGAGAACTCTCCGAAATAATATTTGTAGGAGTTATTCGTGACTAAACACGACTTTTAGTGAAAAATGGGTGAAAATGGTTATATTTAATTTCGTTTAACCCTTTAGATCGTCATTCGAAGCGCGCTCTTGGTATGAATCTTCAAGTACCATCATTCCGCGTGACGAAAAAGCAATAAAATATGGAAAATGTTAAATAGGAAAGCGTATAGACGAAATTAAGTGTAGCGGTGACAAAAACACAATTTCCAAATTTTTAAAATTCAATCGTTAATAGTATTTTCGGTATTTAAATCGAAGAAACGAAAATATACGTATCGAATGTGATTTACCTCGAACTTTCCGGTAAAGTAAACTAAATTTCGATGAAAAGCCGTTTTTACCTCGAAAAAAATCAAAAACCGTCCATTTTTACCCCGAAATATCAACTTGTTCAGTATTTTCAATTTTTTCCCATCTTCTAATAACTTTAGGTATAGATAGATGTATTGATGGCACCTAGTTTTTGAGATGGGAAATCGAAAATTTGAAACCGCGTGTCGCTAGGACGCACCCAGTTCGAGCTATTAGGTACTCAAAATGACCCTTTTTTGCCAAATTTCGACTTTCAAAAATTCTTTTAAATTACTTCTAATCGTCGTACGTTACCCAAAAACAATAGGGTTCTGTAGCGTCCGGTCCACTCCACGTTCCGAAAATTTAAATCGAAAAAATTGCGATTTGCGACCTGAAACGTAGCACAACTGAAATCGCCGAAAAGTCGACTTTGACGCTTAATAACTTCGAAACGGCACACCCTGTATACTCGAAAATTTGAGACAATACGCGCGCACTATCCAAAAGTAAAACCAAAAAGTTTCGTCGTTTCGACTCTGACCGTTTTTTCTCTAGAAATTCGCAACCTCGAAAATGTCAAAACCGACGACAACATACGCACTCAAGGTCACCCACTGGACGTAATACATAGCATCCGAAGGGTGCTATGTAACTAGGGGGCATAGCCCCCTAGGCGCTCCGCGCGGGGCTCCGCGGACCCTCTTTTTGCGACAGATTCGCCTATATGTGTTTTGTTATTACCTAGATTTATCAACCGATTTGCGTGGATACACCGAGAAGTTTGAATGCAGGTTGATGCTTTAATTGGTTGGCCACACTCCTGCGGACTGTGTTGGGGGGTACATAGCACCCAAATTCGTTCATTATAACATATGTTACCGTTTCACATTTTAAGGGACCAGCTATAACCGATTGCGAACAATCCGTTCACTATTTTACGTATCGAATAGAAAAAAATATTTAAAAAATGACAGCTGTCAAAAATAAACAAAATTTTCGGATTCCTTGCATTCGTATTACATAGAAACGATACCAAACTTGCGAAATTCCGTTGACCTTGTACATACTACTGACTTAGGAAACGTCAATTTGACAGCTGTCAAAAAATAGATAAAAATTTCGGATTCCTCATACTCAAATTATATCGAATCGACACCAAACTTTTGAAATTCTGTTAACCTTGCACTTATTCTTTACTAAGGAATCCTCAATTTGACAGCTGTCAAAAAATCTATAAAATTTTCGAATTAGGTATTCCCCAAATTATATTAATTCCCAAGTATTTTCATTTTTAATTTTTTTTTAATTTCTAAATAATTCATGCAAATGCCTTAAAAATTTGAAGAAATCGATATATTTCGATTTTATTCGAAAAGTATTATCTCTACGGTAAAATTGTGTATATCCTAAAGATGCACTTTGATAAGGTCTACAAGAAAGTAGTCTATAAAATTTTCTGTATCTACTATAGTTGTTGAGTTATTGAGCAAATCATGATTTCTATATTCTTGCAAATATCTCAAAAACGATTACATTTGAGAAAAAAAGTTTCGAACAAACAAAATATACTATTAAATTCTCTATCAGAAAGGAAATATACAAATTTTTCCTATTGGTTTAGATTACGGAGATATTTAAGAAAAACTGAAAAATATCAAGAAATTTTGAAATTCTTAAAAATTCAAAAAAAAAATTATTAAATATTCTTACATTTCATATAATATTTGATGTATACTGATAGAATAAATATATTATGTTTAGAAGGAAACCATTAATGAGTTACAAAATGCGACAGATTCTCACTAGGCGCTAAACGCGCAGGGGCCTCCGGCATCCACCTGCATGCGTTTTTGTTATTACCTAGCCGCTCTGCGGCAGGGCTCCGCCGTTCACCTATATGCGACAGATTCGCCTACGTGTGTTTTTTTGTTATTATTACATAGAATTGACCACCGATTTGGGTGGATGCACCGAGAAGCTTGAATGTAGGTTGATGCATTAATTCGTTGGCCACACTCCTGCGGACTGTGATGGGGGTACATAGCACCCAAATTTGTTAATTATAACATATGTGACCGTTTCACATTTTAAGGTACCAGCTATAACCGTTTGCGAACAATCCGTTCACTATTTTACGTATCGAATAGAAAAAAATATGTCAAAAATTACAGCTGTCAAAAAATAAATAACATTTTCGGATTCCTTGCATTCGAATTACATAAAAACGATACCAAACTTGCGAAATTCCGTTGACGTTGTACCTATTACTGACTTAAGAAACGTCAATTTGATAGCTGTCAAAAAATAGATAAAAATTTCGGATTCCTCATACTCAAATTATATAGAAACGATACCAAACTTGTGAAAATATGTTAACAAAAAAATGTCAAAAATGACAGCTGTCAAAAAATAAATACATTTTTCGGATAATTTATACTCAAATTATATAGAATCGATACAAAATTTTTGAAATTTTGTTAACCTTGCACTTATTCTTTACTAAAGAATCACCAATTTGACAGCTGTCAAAAAATAAATTTAATTTTCGGACTCCTTGCATTTGAATTACATAGAGTCGATACTAAACTTGCGATATTTTGTTCACCTTGCACATATTACTAACCTAAGAAACGTCATATTGACAGCTGTCAAAAAATGTATAAAATTTTCGAATTCCTCATACTCAAATTATATAGAAGCGATACCAAACTCGTGAATTTTTGTTAACTTTGGAACTATTACCAACGTAATATACGTCAATTTGACAGCTGTCAAAATTTTTTAAAAATTTTCGGATTGCCTGCATTCGAGTTATACGAAATCGACACCAACTTTACGAAATTATGTTATCATTACGCCTATGATCGACAGTTAACCGAAATCAAAGAATTGTTAAAATGACAGCTGTCAAAATATGAATTAAATTTTCGGATTCCTTGCCCTCGAATTATACGAAAACGACACCAACTTTGTGAAATTCTATTAATCTTGCAATTTTTACTAACAAAGAAAACGTCAATTTGACAGGTGTCAAAAAATAAATAAAATTTTTTAAATTCCTTTAATATTACTAACATAATGTGCTACTTGATTTTTCTTCAAATTGACAATTTACTAAATTATTCCTATTTTTCCACAAAATGCGAAACGACCCTATTAAAAATTTGCTAAACATCCCATGTATTTTCACGAATTACGGTAAAAGCCACGCCTTTCATACATTTCGAGCGAAAGTTAGAAATTTTGCTGTCACCGTTACGAATTTTCTTAATTTTCTCCAAGTTCGAACATCTTTATGATAACTTTATATACATCAAAATGTTCGGAAAAGATGAGGGAATCAGATAAACCTAGAAAGAAATCTCTAAACGAAAAGTTATAGAAGATATAGCAGAGTAAACTGAACTTTTGAAAAAAAAAATTTCGAAAAAATTTATAAAATATTTTTTTTATCCGCCAAAGGATATTTTTGGATCACACAGTCGATGTGGAACGTAAAGGTTATTTATTCCTTTAAACGATAGGCTAAAGAATCGTTGAAAAAGTTACATACACTAGCGTACAGCCGGCTTTCAGTAAGAGGATGTCAAAATTTGTCATTATTGCTTAATTGATTGTAGTTATTTTTGTATAAGAAATTAAGAAACTAAATTATGGTTTATAATCGTGTTCTGATGTGCTCTTTCCGATGACATATATAACATTTCGATCAAATATTATTTTACCCCATAAAAAGCAAAAAAAAAATTTGACGAAATCATCAAGTTCAGTTTTTCGCAAATTTCTCCATTTTATAGGCCTTTTAGCATGATATGATGTATTGTGAAATATTAGTATTTGAGATGACCTATCCACCGGTTCTAACCCGGTGCCAATCTATAAGACAGAAATCGAATAATTAATTATCGAAAATGACCCTGCATTTTCATGCTTTCCAACTTTAAAAAAATCAAAAAATTGACTTCCCGACATTTTATTAAAAAAATCTCGCGACGACTTTTTCTAAATAAGTTTCTTCATAACATACTAGAATATAAACTGAATCGCTTAAGTTTTACGAGACCGGCAAGCCGTAGAAAAAAATATTTAATTTTTTGCACATTTTCTGCTTATTTCGTTTAATAACTTATGAACGGAACACCCTGTATAATGTCGTACATCGGCAAAGGATACGCCATATATACCAAAGTATACCCCAAAAGTTTCATTGCTCCAAGGTGAGCCGTTTAGAAGAAATCGAATAACTGGTTTCAAGATGCACCCTGTTTCGGCTCTCCCATAAGAGCAATGTAAATTGGTCGTTGCAGACCATTTTGGAAATCGGGAAAATGGTAGGAAATTTTCCATTTTGGGCAACGATAGGGGTCATTATCGAAAGCCGAAATCCCATAGAATCTTTTCCATACCATTTCCATCCTCAAATCGGTCAATTAACGTCAGCATCTCGCTAAGAAAATGGCTATTTTTGGCCTATTTCGACCGAATTTGACAGCCAAAATATTTAGTAAAATTTCATCCGTCCGTCCGTTAAAATCCGAGTAAAGTTCAAGTCCAGTCATCAGATTTGCAAAAATTGGCCATCCGAGCTCGGTAAATTGTCGTTTTTCTCCCGATTGGAAGGAAATTTCGAAAATTTTGAAAAATAATAATGTGGTGAGAAAGGATGGACGAAGAAATTATGCCTATAAAGAAATGTCCAAAGTGATATTTGTAGGAGTTATTCGTGACTAAACAGAACTTTTAGTGAAAAATGGTTGAAAATGGATATACTTAATTTTTTTTAACCCTTTAGATCGTAATTCGAAACGCGCTCTTGGTATGAATCTGAAAGTGCCATCATTCCGCTTGACGAAAAAGCAAAAAAATATGGAAAATGTTAAATAGGAAAGCGTATAGACGAAATTAAGTGTAGCGGTGACAAAAAAATAATTTCCAAATTTCTAAATTTCAATCGTTAATAGTATTTTCGGTTTTTAAATCGAAGAAACGAAATTATACGTATCGAATGTGATTTACCTCGAACTTTCCGGTAAAGTAAACTAAATTTCGATCAAAAGCCGTTTTTACCTCGAAAAAAATCAAAAACCGTCCATTTTTACCCCGAAATATCAACTTGTTCAGTATTTTCAAATTTTTCCCATCTTCTAATAACTTTAGGTATAGATAGATGTATTGATGGCATCTAGTTTTTGAGATGGGAAATCGAATATTTAAAACCGCGTGACCCTCGGACCCACCCAGTTCGAGCTATTCGGTACCCGAAATGACCCTGTTTTGTCAAATTTCGACTTTCAAAAATTCTTTTAAATTACTTCTAATCGTCGTACGATACCCAATTTCAATAGGGTTCTGAAGCGACCGGTCGTTGACACACTCTGAAAATTTAAATCGAAAAAATTGCGATTTGCGACCTGAAATCCGGATCAACGGGAATCGCCGAAAAGTCGACTTTGGCGCTTAATAACTTCGAAACGGCACACCCTGTATACTCGAAAATTTGAGACAATACGCGCGCACTATCCAAAAGTAAAACCAAAAAGTTTCGTCGTTTCGACTCTGATAGTTTTTTCTCCAGAAATTCGCAACCTCGAAAATGTCGAAAAAGACGGCAACGGACGAACTCAAGGTCACACGTAGGACGTAATACATAGCGACCGGGACGGGCGCTATGTAACTAGGGGGGCATAGCCCCCCTAGGCGCTCCGCGCGGGGCTCCGCGGACCCTCTGTATGCGACAGATTCGCCTATATGTGTTTTGTTAGTACCTAGATATGACCACCGATTTGGGTGGATACACCGAGAAGCTTCAATGCAGGTTGATGCTTTAATTGGTTGGCCACACTCCTGCGGACTGTGATGGGGGTACATAGCACCCAAATTTGTTAATTATAACATATGTGACCGTTTCGCATTTTAAGGAACCAGCTATTACCGATTGCGAAAAATCCGTTCACTATATTACGTATCGAATAGAGAAAAATATGTCAAGAATGACAGCTCTCAAAAAATAAACAACATTTTCGGATTCCTTGCATTCGAATTACATAAAAACGATACCAAACTTGTGAAATTCCGTTGACCTTGTACCTATTACTGACTTAAGAAACGTCAATTTGACTGCTGTCAAAAAATAGATAAAAATTTCGGGTTCCTCATACTCAAATTATATAGAAACGATACCAAACTTGTTAAAACATGTCAACAAAAAAATGTCAAAAATGACAGCTGTCAAAAAATAAATACATTTTTCGGATAACTTATACTCAAATTATATAGAATTGATACAAAATTTTTGAAATTTTGTTAATCTTGCACTTATTTTTTACTAAAGAATCATCAATTTGACAGCTGTCAAAAAATAAATTTAATTTTCGGACTCCTTGCATTTGAATTACATAGAGACGATACTAAACTTGCGTTATTTTGTTCACCTTGCACATATTACTAACCTAAGAAACGTCCATTTGACAGCTGTCAAAAAATATATAAAATTTTCGAATTCCTCATACTCAAATTATATAGAGGCGATACCAAACTCGTGAATTTTTGTTAACATTGCAACTATTACCAACGTAATATACGTCAATTTGACAGCTGTCAAAAAATTAATAAATTTTTTGGATTGCCTGCATTCGAGTTATACGAAATCGACACCAACTTTGCGAAATTCTGTTACGATTACGCCTATGATCGACAGTTAACCGAAATCAATGAATTGTTAAAAATGACAGCTGTCAAAATATGAATTAAATTTTCGGATTCCTTGCCCTCGAATTATACGAAAACGACACCAACTTTGTGAAATTCTATTAATCTTGCACTTTATACTAACCAAGGAAACGTCAATTTGACAGGTGTCAAAAAATTTAAAATATTTTTTAAATCCCTTTAGCAATATTAACATAACGTACTAGTTGAATTTTCTTCAAATTGCCAATTTATCAAATTAAGCCTATTTTTCCAGACGGTGTGCATGATTTATTCAAATCTGATGAATTTAAACACTTGCCCTTGTCTAATTTTCACTAAATACTGTAAAAGCCACGCCTTTCATGCATTTCGAGCGAAAGTTGGAAATTTTGCTGTCACCGTTACGAATTTTCTTAATTTTCTCCAAGTTCGAACATCTTTATGATAACTTTATATATATCAAAATGTTCGGAAAAGATGAGGGAATCAGATAAGCCTAGAAAGAAATCTCCAAAAGGAAAGTTATAGAAGATATAGCAGAATAAACTTGACTTTTAATAAAAAAAATTTCGAAAAAATTTATAAAATATTTTTTTTATCCGCCAAAGGATATTTTGGGGTCACGCAGTCGATGTGGAACGTAAAGGTAATTTATTCCTTTAAGCGATAGGCTAAAGAACGATTGAAAAAGTTACATACACTAGCGTACAGATGGGTTTTAGTAAGAGGATGTCATAATTAGTGATTATTGCTTAATCGATTGTAGTTATTTTTGTATAAGAAATTAAGAAACTAAATTATGGTTTATAATCGTGCTCTGATGTGCTCTTTCTGATGGCATATATAACATTTCGATGAAATATTATTTTACCCCTTAAAAAGGAAAAAGAAATTTTTACGAAATCATCAAGTTCAGTCTCTCGCAAATTTCTCCATTTTATAGGTCTTTTAGCATGATATGATGTATTGTGAAATATTAGTATTTGAGATGACCTATCCACCGGTTCGAACCCGGTGCCAATCTATAAGACAGAAATCGAATAATTCATTATCGAAAATGACCCTGCATTTTCATGTTTTCCAACTTTAAAAAAATCAAAAAATTGACTTCCCGACATTTTATTGAAAAAATCTCGCGACGAGTTTTTCTAAATAAGTTTCTTGATAACATACTAAAATATAAACTGAATCGTTTAAGTTTTACGAGACCGGCAAGTCGTAGAAAGAAATATTTAATTTTTTGCACATTTTCTGACTACTTCGTTTAATAACTTATGAATGGAACACCCTGTATAATGAAGTACATCGGCTAAAGATACGCCATATATACCAAAGTATACCCCAAAAGTTTCATTGCTCCAACGTGAGCCGTTTAGAAGAAATCGAAAAACTGGTTTCAAGATGCACCCTGTTTCGGCGCTCCCATAAGAGCAATGTAAATATGTCGTTGCAGACCATTTTGGAAATCGGGAAAATGGTAGGAAATTTTCGATTTTGGGCAACGATAGGGGTCATTATCGAAAGCCGAAATCCCATAGAATCTTTTCCATACCATTTCCATACTCAAATCGGTCAATTAACTTCAGGATCTCGCTAAGAAAAAGGCTATTTTGGCCCATTTCGGCCGAATTTTGACAGTCAACAAATTGGGTTAATTTTATTCCAAGGCATGCTGATTAAAATCGACGAAGTGTGCAGATTTGCAAAAATTGGCCGTCCCAGCTCGGAAAAACGTCGTTTTCCTCCCGATTGGAAGGAAATTTCGAAAATTTTGAAAAATAATAATGTGGTGAGAAAAGATGGACGGAAAGAATACACCTATAGAGAACTCTCCGAAATGATATTTGTAGGAGTTATTCGTGACTAAACAAAACTTTTAGTGAAAAATGGGTGAAAATGGATATACTTAATTTTTTTTAACCCTTTAGATCGTAATTCGAAACGCGCTCTTGGTATGAATCTTAAAGTGCCATCATTCCGCTTGACGAAAAAGCAAAAAAATATGGAAAATGTTAAATAGGAAAGCGTATAGACGAAATTAAGTGTAGCGGTGACAAATTTTTACTTTTCCAAAAAACTAAAATTCAGTCGTTAATAGTAATTTCGGTATTTAAATCGAAGAAACGAAAATATACGTTTCTAATGTGGTCTACCTAGATCTTTCCGGTAACGTAAACTAAAATTCGATCAAAAGGCGTTTTTACCTCGAAAAAAATTAAAAACCGTCCATTTTTACCCCGAAATATCAACTTGTTCAGTATTTTCAAATTTTTCCCATTTTCTAATAACTTTAGGTATAGATAGATGTATTGATTGCAGCTAGTTTTTGAGATGGGAAATCTTAAATTTTAAACCGCGTGACCCTCGGACGCACCCAGTTCGAGCTATTAGGTACCAAAAATGACCCTTTTTTGTCAAATTTCGACTTTCAAAAATTCTTTTAAATTACTTCTAATCGTCCTACGTTACCCAGTTTCAATAGGGTTCTGTAGCGACCGGTCCACTCCACACTCCGAAAATTTAAATCGAAAAAATTGAGTTTTGCGACTTGAAATGTGTCCCAACGGGAATCGCCGAAAAGTCGACTTTGACGCTTAATAACTTCGAAACGGTTCACCCTGTATATTTTAAAATTTGAGACAACACGCGCGCACTATCCAAAATTAAAACCAGAAAGTTTCGTCGTTTCGACTCTGATAGTTTTCTCGCAAAAAATTCGCAACCTCAAAAATGTCAAAAGATACGACGACGACGACGACAACGGACGAACTCAAGGTCACACGTAAGCCGTAATACATAGCATCCGAAGGGTGCTATGTAACTAGGGGGGCATAGCCCCCCTAGGCGCTCCGCGCGGGGCTCCGCGGACCCTCTGTATGCGACAGATTCGCCTATATGTGTTTTGTTATTACCTAGATTTGTCAACCGATTTGCGTGGATGCATCGAGAAGTTTGGATGCAGCTTGATGCTTTAATTGGTTGGCCACACTCCTGCGGACTGTGATGGGGGTACATAGCACCCCAATTCGTTAATTATAACATATGTGACCGTTTCACATTTTAAGGTACCAGCTATAACCGATTGCGAACAATCCGTTCACTATTTTACGTATCGAATAGAAAAAAAATATGTCAAAAATGACAGCTGTCAAAAATAAACAAAATTTTCGGATTCCTTGCATTCGAATTACATAAAAACGATACCAAACTTGCGAAATTCCGTTGACCTTGTACATACTACTGACTTAGGAAACGTCAATTTGACAGCTGTCAAAAAATAGATAAAAATTTCGGATTCCTCATACTCAAATTATATCGAATCGACACCAAACTTTTGAAATTCTGTTAACCTTGCACTTATTCTTTACTAAGGAATCCTAAATTTGACAGCTGTCAAAAAATCTATAAAATTTTCGAATTAGGTATTCCCCAAATTATATTAATTCCCAAGTATTTTCATTTTTAATTTTTTTAATTTCTAAATAATCATGATATGCCTTAAAAATTTGAAGAAATCGATATATTTCGATTTTATTCGAAAAGTATTATCTCTACGGTAAAATTGTATATATCGTAAAGATGCACTTTGATAAGGTCTACAAGAAAGTAGTCTATAAAATTTTCTGTATCTACTATAGTTGTTGAGTTATTGAGCAAATCATGATTTCTATATTCTTGCAAATATCTCAAAAACGATTACATTTGAGAAAAAAAGTTTCGAACAAACAAAATATACTATTAAATTCTCTATCAGAAAGGAAATATACAAATTTTTCCTATTGGTTTAGATTACGGAGATATTTAAGAAAAACTGAAAAATATCAAGAAATTTTGAAATTCTTAAAAATTCAAAAAAAAAATTATTAAATATTCTTACATTTTATATAATATTTGATGTATACTGATAGAATAAATATATTATGTTTAAAAGGAAACCATTAATGAGTTACAAAATGCGACAGATTCTCACTAGGCGCTAAACGCGCAAGGGCCTCCGGCATCCACCTACATGCGTTTTTGTTATTAACTAGCCGCTTCGCGGCAGGGCTCCGCCGTTCACCTGTATGCGACAGATTCGCCTACGTGTGTTTTTGTTATTATTATATAGAATTGACCACCGATTTGGGTGGATGCACCGAGAAGCTTGAATGTAGGTTGATGCATTAATTCGTTGACCACACTCCTGCGGACTGTGATGGGGGTACATAGCACCCAAATTTGTTATTTATAACCGTAATGTGACCGTTTCACATTTTAAGGTACCAGCTATAACCGTTTGCGAACAATCCGTTCACTATTTTACGTATCGAATAGAAAAAAATATGTCAAGAATGACAGCTGTCAAAAAATAAATAACATTTTCGGATTCCTTGTATTCGAATTACATAAAAACGATACCAAACTTGCGAAATTCCGTTGACCTTGTACCTATTACTGACTTAAGAAACGTCAATTTGACAGCTGTGAAAAAATAGATAAAAATTTCGGATTCCTCATACTCAAATTATATAGAAACGATACCAAACTTGTTAAAACATGTCAACAAAAAAATGTCAAAAATGACAGCTGTCAAAAAATAAATACATGTTTCGGATAACTTATACTCAAATTATATAGAATCGATACAAAATTTTTGAAATTTTGTTAACCTTGCACTTATTCTTTATTAAAGAATCACCAATTTGACAGCTGTCAAAAAATAAATTTAATTTTCGGACTCCTTGCATTTGAATTACATAGAGACGATACTAAACTTGCGATATTTTGTTCACCTTGCACATATTACTAACCTAAGAACGTCAATTTGACAGCTGTCAAAAAATGTATAAAATTTTCGAATTCCTCATACTCAAATTATATAGAAGCGATACCAAACTCGTGAATTTTTGTTAACATTGCAACTATTACCAACGTAATATACGTCAATTTGACAGCTGTCAAAATATTAATAAAATTTTCGGATTGCCTGTACTCGAATTATACGAAATCGACACCAACTTTGCGAAATTATGTTACCATTACGCCTATGATCGACAATTAACCGAAATCAAAGAATTGTTTAAAATGACAGCTGTCAAAATATGAATTAAATTTTCGGATTCCTTGCCCTCGAATTATACGAAAACGACACCAACTTTGTGAAATTCTATTAATCTTGCACTTTTTACTAACCAAGGAAACGTCAATTTGACAGGTGTCAAAAAATTTAAAATATTTTTTAAATCCTTTTACCAATATTAACATAACGTACTAGTTGAATTTTCTTCAAATTGCCAAATTATCAAATTAAGCCTATTTTTCCAGACGGTGTGCATGATTTATTCAAATCTGATGAATTTAAACACTTGCCCTCGTCTAATTTTCACTAAATAGTGTAAAAGCCACGCCTTTCATACATTTCGAGCGAAAGTTAGAAATTTTGCTGTCGCCGTTACGAATTTTCTAATTTTTCTCCAAGTTCGAACATCTTTATGATAACTTTATATACATCAAAATGTTCGGAAAAGATGAGGGAATCAGATAAACCTAGAAAGAAATCTCTAAACGAAAAGTTATAGAAGATATAGCAGAGTAAACTGAACTTTTGAAAAAAAAAATTTTGAGAAAATTTATAAAATATTTTTTTTATCCGCCAAAGGATAACTTTGGGTCACGCAGTCGATGTGGAACGTAAAGGTAATTTATTCCTTTAAACGATAGGCTAAAGAACGATTGAAAAAGTTACATACACTAGCGTACAGCCGGCTTTCAGTAAGAGGATGTCAAAATTTGTCATTATTGCTTAATTGATTGTAGTTATTTTTGTATAAGAAATTAAGAAACTAAATTATGGTTTATAATCGTGTTCTGATGTGCTCTTTCCGATGACATATATAACATTTCGATGAAATATTATTTTACCCCATAAAAAGGAAAAAAAAATTTTGACGAAATCATCAAGTTCAGTTTTTCGCAAATTTCTCCATTTTATAGGTCTTTTAGCATGATATGATGTATTGTGAAATATTAGTATTTGAGATGACCTATCCACCGGTTCAAACCCGGTGCCAATCTATAAGACAGAAATCGAATAATTCATTATCGAAAATGACCCTGCATTTTAATGCTTCCCAACTTTAAAAAAATCAAAAAATTGACTTCCCGACATTTTATTGAAAAAATCTCGCGACGACTTTTTCTAAATAAGTTTCTTGATAACATACTAGAATATAAACTGAATCGCTTAAGTTTTACGAGACCGGCAAGTCGTAGAAAAAAATATTTAATTTTTTGCACATTTTCTGCTTATTTCGTTTAATAACTTACGAACGGAACACCCTGTATAATGACGTACATCGGCTAAGGATACGCCATATATACCAAAGTATACCCCAAAAGTTTCATTGCTCCAACGTGAGCCGTTTAGAAGAAATCGAATAACTGGTTTCAAGATGCACCCTGTTTCGGCTCTCCCATAAGAGCAATGTAAATATGTCGTTGCAGACCGTTTTGGAAATCGGGAAAATGGTAGGAAATTTTCCATTTTGGGCAACGATAGGGGTCATTATCGAAAGCCGAAATCCCATAGAATCTTTTCCATACCATTTCCATCCTCAAATCGGTCAATTAACTTCAGGATCTCGCTAAGAAAAAGGCTATTTTGGCCCATTTCGGCCGAATTTTGACAGTCAACAAATTGGGTTAATTTTATTCCAAGGCATGCTGATTAAAATCGACGAAGTGTGCAGATTTGCAAAAATTGGCCGTCCCAGCTCGGAAAAACGTCGTTTTTCTCCCGATTGGAAGGAAATTTCGAAAATTTTGAACAATAATAATGTTGAGAGAAAAGATGGACGGAAAGAATACGCTTATAGAGAACTCTCCGAAATGATATTTGTAGGAGTTATTCGTGACTAAACACGACTTTTAGTGAAAAATGGGTGAAAATGGTTATATTTAATTTCGTTTAACCCTTTAGATCGTCATTCGAAACGCGCTCTTGGTATGAATCTTAAAGTACCATCATTCCGCTTGACGAAAAAGCAATAAAATATGGAAAATGTTAAATACGAGAGCGTATAGAAGAATTTAAGTGTGGTGGTGACAAAAACACAATATCAAAATTTTTAAAATTCAATCGTTAATAGTATTTTCGGTATTTAAATCGAAGAAACGAAATTATACGTATCGGATGTGATTTACCTCGAACTTTCCGGTAAAGTAAACTAAATTTCGATCAAAAGCCGTTTTTACCTCGAAAAAAATCAAAAACCGTCCATTTTTACCCCGAAATATCAACTTGTTCAGTATTTTCAAATTTTTCCCATCTTCCACTAACTTTAGGTATAGATAGATGTATTGATTGCAGCTAGTTTTTGAGATGGGAAATCGAAAATTTTAAGCCGCGTGTCGCTAGGACCCACCCAGTTCGAGCTATTAGGTACCAAAAATGACCCTGTTTTGTCAAATTTCGACTTTCAAAAATTCTTTTAAATTACTTCTAATCGTCGTACGTTACCCAGTTTCAATAGGGTTCTGTAGCGACCGGTCCACTCCACGCTCCGAAAATTTAAATCTAAAAAATTGAGTTTTGCGACTTGAAATGTGTTTCAACGGGAATCGCCGAAAAGTCGACTTTGACGCTTAATAACTTCGAAACTGTTCACCCTGTATATTTTAAATTTTGAGACAATACGCGCGCACTATCCAAAATTAAAACCAGAAAGTTTCGTCGTTTCGACTCTGATAGTTTTCTCGCAAAAAATTCGCAACCGGAAAAATGTCAAAAGATACGACGACGACAACGGACGAACTCAAGGTCACACGTAAGCCGTAATACATAGCGTCCGAAGGGCGCTATGTAACTAGGGGGGCATAGCCCCCCTAGGCGCTCCGCGCGGGGCTCCGCGGACCCTCTGTATGCGACAGATTCGCCTATATGTGTTTTGTTATTACCTAGATTTATCAACCGATTTGCGTGGATGCATCGATAAGCTTGAATGCAGATTGATGCTTTAATTGGTTGGCCACACTCCTGCGGACTGTGATGGGGGTACATAGCACCCAAATTCGTTCATTATAACATATGTTACCGCTTCACATTTTAAGGGACCAGCTATAACCGATTGCGAACAATCCGTTCACTATATTACGTATCGAATAGAAAAAAATATGTCAAAAATGACAGCTGTCAAAAAATAAACAACATTTTCGGATTCCTTGCATTCGAATTACACAGAAACGATACCAAACTTACAAAATTCCGTTAACCTTATACCTATTATTGACCTAAGAAACGTCAATTTGACAGCTGTCAAAAAATAGATAAAAATTTCGTATACCTCATTCTCAAATTATATCGAATCGATAGCAAACTTTTGAAATTCTGTTAACCTTGCACTTATTCTTTACTAAGGAATCCTCAATGTGACAGCTGTCAAAAAATATATAAAATTTTCGAATTACTTATTCCCCAAATTATATTAATCCCCAAGTATTTTCATTTTTAATTTTTTTTTTATTTCTAAATAATTCAATGCAAATGCCTTAAAAATTTGAAGAAATCGATATATTTCGATTTTATTCGAAAAGTATTATCTCTACGGTAAAATTGTATATATCGTAAAGATGCACTTTGATAAGGTCTACAAGAAAGTAGTCTATAAAATTTTCTGTATCTACTATAGTTGTTGAGTTATTGAGCAAATCATGATTTCTATATTCTTGCAAATATCTCAAAAACGATTACATTTGAGAAAAAAAGTTTCGAACAAACAAAATATACTATCAAATTCTCTATCAGAAAGGAAATATACAAATTTTTCCTATTGGTTTAGATTACGGAGATATTTAAGAAAAACTGAAAAATATCAAGAAATTTTGAAATTCTTAAAAATTCAAAAAAAATTATTAAATATTCTTACATTTTATATAATATTTGATGTATACTGATAGAATAAATATATTATGTTTAGAAGGAAACCATTAATGAGTTACAAAATGCGACAGATTCTCACTAGGCGCTAAACGCGCAGGGGCCTCCGGCATCCACCTACATGCGTTTTTGTTATTAACTAGCCGCTCCGCAGCAGGGCTCCGCCGTTCACCTGTATGCGACAGATTCGCCTACGTGTGTTTTTGTTATTATTACATAGAATTGACCACCGATTTGGGTGGATGCACCGAGAAGCTTGAATGCAGGTTGATGCTTTAATTGGTTTGCCACACTCCTGCGGACTGTGATGGGGGTACATAGCACCCAAATTTGTTAATTATAACATATGTGACCGTTTCACATTTTAAGGTACCAGCTATAACCGATTGCGAACAATCCGTTCACTATTTTACGTATCGAATAGAAAAAAATATGTAAAAAATGACAGCTGTCAAAAAATAAATAACATTTTCGGATTCCTTGCATTCGAATTACATAAAAACGATACCAAATTTGCGAAATTCCGTTGACCTTGTACCTATTACTGACTTAAGAAACGTCAATTTGACAGCTGTCAAAAAATAGATAAAAATTTCGGATTCCTCATACTCAAATTATATAGAAACGATACCAAACTTGTTAAAACATGTCAACAAAAAAATGTTAAAAATGACAGCTGTCAAAAAATAAATACATTTTTCGGATAACTTATACTCAAATTATATAGAATCGATACAAAATTTTTGAAATTTTGTTAACCTTGCACTTATTCTTTACTAAAGAATCACCAATTTGACAGCTGTAAAAAAATGTATTTAATTTTCGGACTCCTTGCATTTGAATTACATAGAAACGATACTAAACTTGCGATATTTTGTTCACCTTGCACATATTACTAACCTAAGAAACGTCAATTTGACAGCTGTCAAAAAATATATAAAATTTTCGAATTCCTCATACTCAAATTATATAGAAGCGATACCAAACTCGTGAATTTTTGTTAACATTGCAACTATTACCAACGTAATATACGTCAATTTGACAGCTGTCCAAATTTTTTAAAAATTTTCGGATTGCCTGCATTCGAGTTATACGAAATCGACACCAACTTTGCGAAATTATGTTACCATTACGCCTATGATCGACAGTTAACAGAAATCAAAGAATTGTTAAAAATGACAGCTGTCAAAATATGAATTAAATTTTCGGATTCCTTGCCCTCGAATTATACGAAAATGACACCAAATTTGTGAAATTCTATTAATCTTGCACTTTTTACTAACCAAGGAAACGTCAATTTGACAGGTGTCAAAAAATAAATAAAATTTTTAAAATTCCTTTAATATTACTAACATAATGTGCTACTTGATTTTTCTTCAAATTGACAATTTACTAAATTATTCCTATTTTTCCACAAAATGCGAAACGACCCTATTAAAAATTTGCTAAACATCCCATGTATTTTCACGAATTACGGTAAAAGCCACGCCTTTCATACATTTCGAGCGAAAGTTAGAAATTTTGCTGTCACCGTTACGAATTTTCTTAATTTTCTCCAAGTTCGAACATCTTTATGATAACTTTATAAACATCAAAATGTTCGGAAAAGATGAGGGAATCAGATAAACCTAGAAAGAAATCTCTAAACGAAAAGTTATAGAAGATATAGCAGAGTAAACTGAACTTTTGAAAAAAAAAATTTCGAAAAAATTTATAAAATATTTTTTTTATCCGCCAAAGGATATTTTTGGATCACGCAGTCGATGTTGAACGTAAAGGTAATTTATTCCTTTAAATGATAGGCTAAAGAACGATTGAAAAAGTTACATACACTAGCGTACAGATGGGTTTTAGTAAGAGGATGTCAAAATTAGTGCTTATTGCTTAATCGATTGTAGTTATTTTTGTATAAGAAATTAAGAAACTAAATTATGGTTTACAATCGTGTTTTGATGTGCTCTTTCTGATGACATATATAACATTTCGATCAAATATTATTTTACCCCATAAAAAGCAAAAAAAAAATTTGACGAAATCATCAAGTTCAGTTTTTCGCAAATTTCTCCATTTTATAGGCCTTTTAGCATGATATGATGTATTGTGAAATATTAGTATTTGAGATGACCTATCCACCGGTTCGAACCCGGTGCCAATCTATAAGACAGAAATCGAATAATTCATTATCGAAAATGACCCTGCATTTTCATGTTTTCCAACTTTAAAAAAATCAAAAAATTGACTTCCCGACATTTTATTAAAAAAATCTCGCGACGAGTTTTTCTAAATAAGTTTCTTGATAACATACTAAAATATAAACTGAATCGTTTAAGTTTTACGAGACCGGCAAGTCGTAGAAAGAAATATTTAATTTTTTGCACATTTTCTGACTATTTCGTTTAATAACTTATTAACGGGACACCCTGTATAATGTCGTACATCGGCTAAGTATACGCCATATATACCAAAGTGTACCCCAAAAGTTTCATTGCTCCAACGTGAGCCGTTTAGAAGAAATCGAATAACTGGTTTCAAGATGCACCCTGTTTCGGCGCTCCCATAAGAGCAATGTAAATATGTCGTTGCAGACCATTTTGGAAATCGGGAAAATGGTAGGAAATTTTCGATTTTGGGCAACGATAGGGGTCATTATCGAAAGTCGAAATCCCATAGAATCTTTTCCATACCATTTCCATTCTCAAATCGGTCAATTAACTTCAGGATCTCGCTAAGAAAATGGCTATTTTGGCCCATTTCGGCCGAATTTTGACAGTCAACAAATTGGGTTAATTTTATTCCAAGGCATGCTGATTAAAATCGACGAAGTGTGCAGATTTGCAAAAATTGGCCGTCCCAGCTCGGAAAAACGTCATTTTTCTCCCGATTGAAAGGAAATTTCAAAAATTTTGAAAAATAATAATGTTTAGAGAAAAGATGGACGAAAAGAATACGCATATAAAGAACTCTCCGAAATGATATTTGTAGTAGTTATTCGTGACTAAACAGAACTTTTAGTAAAAAATGGTTGAAAATGGTTATATTTAATTTTTTTTAACCCTTTAGATCGTAATTCGAAACGCGCTCTTGGTATGAATCTTAAAGTGCCATCATTCCGCTTGACGAAAAAGTAATAAAATATTGAAAATGTTAAATAGGAAAGCGTATAGACGAAATTAAGTGTAGCGGTGACAAATTTTTGCATTTCCAAAAAACTAAAATTCATTCTTTAATAGTAATTTCGGTATTTAAATCGAAGAAACGAAAATATACGTATCGAATGTGATTTACCTAGATCTTTCCGGTAACGTAAACTAAAATTCGATCAAAAGCCGTTTTGACCTCGAAAAAAATCAAAAACCGTCCATTTTTACCCCGAAATATCAACTTGTTCAGTTTTTTCAAATTTTTCCCATCTTCTAATAACTTTAGGTATAGATAGATGTATTGATTGCAGCTAGTTTTTGAGATGGGAACGCTAAAATTTTAAACCGCGTGACCCTCGGACTCACCCAGTTCGAGCTATTAGGTACCAAAAATGACCCTTTTTTGTCAAATTTCGACTTTCAAAAATTCTTTTAAATTACTTCTAATCGTCGTACGTTACCCAGTTTCAATAGGGTTCTGTAGCGTCCGGTCCACTCCACACTCCGAAAATTTAAATCGAAAAAATTGAGTTTTGCGACTTGAAATGTGTCCCAACGGGAATCGCCGAAAAGTCGACTTTGACGCTTAATAACTTTGAAACTGTTCACCCTGTATATTTTAAATTTTGAGACAACACGCGCGAACTATCCGAAATTAAAACCAAAAAGTTTGATGGTTTCAACGCTGATAGTTTTCTCGCAAAAAATTCGCAACCTCAAAAATGTCAAAAGATACGACGACGACGACGACGACGACGACGACAACGGACGAACTCAAGGTCACCCACTGGCCGTAATACATAGCATCCGAAGGGTGCTATGTAACTAGGGGGCATAGCCCCCTAGGCGCTCCGCGCGGGGCTCCGCGGACCCTCTTTTTGCGACAGATTCGCCTATATGTGTTTTGTTATTACCTAGATTTATCAACCGATTTGCGTGGATACACCGAGAAGTTTGAATGCAGGTTGATGCTTTAATTGGTTGGCCACACTCCTGCGGACTGTGTTGGGGGTACATAGCACCCAAATTCGTTCATTATAACATATGTTACCGTTTCACATTTTAAGGGACCAGCTATAACCGATTGCGAACAATCCGTTCACTATTTTACGTATCGAATAGAAAAAAATATTTAAAAAATGACAGCTGTCAAAAATAAACAAAATTTTCGGATTCCTTGCATTCGAATTACATAAAAACGATACCAAACTTGCGAAATTCCGTTGACCTTGTACATACTACTGACTTAGGAAACGTCAATTTGACAGCTGTCAAAAAATAGATAAAAATTTCGGATTCCTCATACTCAAATTATATCGAATCGACACCAAACTTTTGAAATTCTGTTAACCTTGCACTTATTCTTTACTAAGGAATCCTCAATTTGACAGCTGTCAAAAAATCTATAAAATTTTCGAATTAGGTATTCCCCAAATTATATTAATTCCCAAGTATTTTCATTTTTAATTTTTTTTTAATTTCTAAATAATTCATGCAAATGCCTTAAAAATTTGAAGAAATCGATATATTTCGATTTTATTCGAAAAGTATTATCTCTACGGTAAAATTGTATATATCCTAAAGATGCACTTTGATAAGGTCTACAAGAAAGTAGTCTATAAAATTTTCTGTATCTACTATAGTTGTTGAGTTATTGAGCAAATCATGATTTCTATATTCTTCCAAATATCTCAAAAACGATTACATTTGAGAAAAAAAGTTTCGAACAAACAAAATATACTATTAAATTCTCTATCAGAAAGGAAATATACAAATTTTTCCTATTGGTTTAGATTACGGAGATATTTAAGAAAAACTGAAAAATATCAAGAAATTTTGAAATTCTTAAAAATTCAAAAAAAAAATTATTAAATATTCTTACATTTTATATAATATTTGATGTATACTGATAGAATAAATATATTATGTTTAGAAGGAAACCATTAATGAGTTACAAAATGCGACAGATTCTCACTAGGCGCTAAACGCGCAGGGGCCTCCGGCATCCACCTACATGCGTTTTTGTTATTAACTAGCCGCTTCGCGGCAGGGCTCCGCCGTTCACCTGTATGCGACAGATTCGCCTACGTGTGTTTTTGTTATTATTACATAGAATTGACCACCGATTTGGGTGGATGCACCGAGAAGCTTGAATGTAGGTTGATGCATTAATTCGTTGGCCACACTCCTGCGGACTGTGATGGGGGTACATAGCACCCAAATTTGTTAATTATAACCGTAATGTGACCGCTTCACATTTTAAGGGACCAGCTATAACCGATTGCGAACAATCCGTTCACTATTTTACGTATCGAATAGAAAAAAATATGTCAAAAATTACAGCTGTCAAAAAATAAATAACATTTTCGGATTCCTTGCATTCGAATTACATAAAAACGATACCAAACTTGCGAAATTCCGTTGACGTTGTACCTATTACTGACTTAAGAAACGTCAATTTGATAGCTGTCAAAAAATAGATAAAAATTTCGGATTCCTCATACTCAAATTATATAGAAACGATACCAAACTTGTGAAAATATGTTAACAAAAAAATGTCAAAAATGACAGCTGTCAAAAAATAAATACATTTTTCGGATAATTTATACTCAAATTATATAGAATCGATACAAAATTTTTGAAATTTTGTTAACCTTGCACTTATTCTTTACTAAAGAATCACCAATTTGACAGCTGTCAAAAAATAAATTTAATTTTCGGACTCCTTGCATTTGAATTACATAGAGACGATACTAAACTTGCGATATTTTGTTCACCTTGCACATATTACTAACCTAAGAAACGTCAATTTGACAGCTGTCAAAAAATGTATAAAATTTTCGAATTCCTCATACTCAAATTATATAGAAGCGATACCAAACTCGTGAATTTTTGTTAACTTTGGAACTATTACCAACGTAATATACGTCAATTTGACAGCTGTCAAAAAATTAATAAAATTTTCGGATTGCCTGCATTCGAGTTATACGAAATCGACACCAACTTTACGAAATTATGTTATCATTACGCCTATGATCGACAGTTAACCGAAATCAAAGAATTGTTAAAATGACAGCTGTCAAAATATGAATTAAATTTTCGGATTCCTTGCCCTCGAATTATACGAAAACGACACCAACTTTGTGAAATTCTATTAATCTTGCAATTTTTACTAACAAAGAAAACGTCAATTTGACAGGTGTCAAAAAATAAATAAAATTTTTTAAATTCCTTTAATATTACTAACATAATGTGCTACTTGATTTTTCTTCAAATTGACAATTTACTAAATTATTCCTATTTTTCCACAAAATGCGAAACGACCCTATTAAAAATTTGCTAAACATCCCATGTATTTTCACGAATTACGGTAAAAGCCACGCCTTTCATACATTTCGAGCGAAAGTTAGAAATTTTGCTGTCACCGTTACGAATTTTCTTAATTTTCTCCAAGTTCGAACATCTTTATGATAACTTTATATACATCAAAATGTTCGGAAAAGATGAGGGAATCAGATAAACCTAGAAAGAAATCTCTAAACGAAAAGTTATAGAAGATATAGCAGAGTAAACTGAACTTTTGAAAAAAAAAATTTCGAAAAAATTTATAAAATAATTTTTTTATCCGCCAAAGGATATTTTTGGATCACACAGTCGATGTGGAACGTAAAGGTTATTTATTCCTTTAAACGATAGGCTAAAGAATCGTTGAAAAAGTTACATACACTAGCGTACAGCCGGCTTTCAGTAAGAGGATGTCAAAATTTGTCATTATTGCTTAATTGATTGTAGTTATTTTTGTATAAGAAATTAAGAAACTAAATTATGGTTTATAATCGTGTTCTGATGTGCTCTTTCCGATGACATATATAACATTTCGATGAAATATTATTTTACCCCATAAAAAGGAAAAAAAAATTTTGACGAAATCATCAAGTTCAGTTTTTCGCAAATTTCTCCATTTTATAGGTCTTTTAGCTTGATATGATGTATTGTGAAATATTAGTATTTGAGATGACCTATCCACCGGTTCAAACCCGGTGCCAATCTATAAGACAGAAATCGAATAATTCATTATCGAAAATGACCCTGCATTTTAATGCTTCCCAACTTTAAAAAAATCAAAAAATTGACTTCCCGACATTTTATTGAAAAAATCTCGCGACGAGTTTTTCTAAATAAGTTTCTTGATAACATACTAGAATATAAACTGAATCGCTTAAGTTTTACGAGACCGGCAAGTCGTAGAAAAAAATATTTAATTTTTTGCACATTTTCTGCTTATTTCGTTTAATAACTTACGAACGGAACACCCTGTATAATGACGTACATCGGCTAAGGATACGCCATATATACCAAAGTATACCCCGAAAGTTTCGTTGCTCCAACGTGAGCCGTTTAGAAGAAATCGAATAACTGGTTTCAAGATGCACCCGGTTTCGGCTCTCCCATAAGAGCAATGTAAATATGTCGTTGCAGACCATTTTGGAAATCGGGAAAATGGTAGGAAATTTTCCATTTTGGGCAACGATAGGGGTCATTATCGAAAGCCGAAATCCCATAGAATCTTTTCCATACCATTTCCATCCTCAAATCGGTCAATTAACTTCAGGATCTCGCTAAGAAAAAGGCTATTTTGGCCCATTTCGGCCGAATTTTGACAGTCAACAAATTGGGTTAATTTTATTCCAAGGCATGCTGAATAAAATCGACGAAGTGTGCAGATTTGCAAAAATTGGCCGTCCGAGCTCGGTAAATTGTCGTTTTTCTCCCGATTGAAAGGAAATTTCGAAAATTTTGAAAAATAATAATGTGGTGAGAAATGATGGACGATGCAAATGCGCATATAGAGAACTCTCCGAAATAATATTTGTAGGAGTTATTCGTGACTAAACACGACTTTTAGTGAAAAATGGTTGAAAATGGATATACTTAATTTTTTTTAACCCTTTAGATCGTAATTCGAAACGCGCTCTTGGTATGAATCTGAAAGTTCCATCATTCCGCTTGACGAAAAAGCAATAAAATTTGGAAAATGTTAAATAGGAAAGCGTATAGACGAAATTAAGTGTAGCGGTGACAAAAGTAAAATTTCCAAATTTTTAAAATTGAATCGTTAATAGTATTTTCGGTTTTTAAATCGAAGAAACGAAATTATACGTATCGAATGTGATTTACCTCGAACTTTCCGGTAAAGTAAACTAAATTTCGATCAAAAGCCGTTTTTACCTCGAAAAAAATCAAAAACCGTCCATTTTTACCCCGAAATATCAACTTGTTCAGTATTTTCAAATTTTTTCCATCTTCTAATAACTTTAGGTATAGATAGATGTATTGATGGTACCTAGTTTTTGAGATGGGAAATCGAAAATTTAAAACTGCGTGTCGCTAGGACCCACCCAGTTCGAGCTATTCGGTACCCTAAATGACCCTTTTTTGCCAAATTTCGACTTTCAAAAATTCTTTTAAATTACTTCTAATCGTCGTACGATACCCAAAAACAATAGGGTTCTGTAGCGCCCGGTCATTGTCACACTCTGAAAATTTAAATCGAAAAAATTGCGATTTGCGACCTGAAACGTAGCACAACTGAAATCGTCGAAAAGTCGACTTTGACGCTTAATAACTTCGAAACGGCACACCCTGTATACTCGAAAATTTGAGACAACACGCGCGCACTATCCAAAAGTAAAACCAAAAAGTTTCGTCGCTTCGACTCTGATAGTTTTTTCTCCAGAAATTCGCAAGCTCTAAAATGTCGAAAAGGACAACGGACGAACTCAAGGTCACGTACTGGCCGTAATACATAGCGTCCGAAGGGCGCTATGTAACTAGGGGGGCATAGCCCCCCTAGGCGCTCCGCGCGGGGCTCCGCGGACCCTCTTTTTGCGACAGATTCGCCTATATGTGTTTTGTTATTATCTAGATTTGTCAACCGATTTGTGTGGATGCATCGAGCCGTTTGAATGCAGGTTGATGCTTTAATTGGTCGGCCACACTCCTGCGGACTGTGTTGGGGGTACATAGCACCCAAATTCGTTCATTATAACATATGTTACCGTTTCACATTTTAAGGGACCAGCTATAACCGATTGCGAACAATCCGTTCACTATTTTACGTATCGAATAGAAAAAAATATTTAAAAAATGACAGCTGTCAAAAATAAACAAAATTTTCGGATTCCTTGCATTCGAATTACATAGAAACGATACCAAACTTGCGAAATTCCGTTGACCTTGTACATACTACTGACTTAGGAAACGTCAATTTGACAGCTGTCAAAAAATAGATAAAAATTTCGGATTCCTCATACTCAAATTATATCGAATCGACACCAAACTTTTGAATTTCTGTTAACCTTGCACTTATTCTTTACTAAGGAATCCTCAATTTGACAGCTGTCAAAAAATCTATAAAATTTTCGAATTAGGTATTCCCCAAATTATATTAATTCCCAAGTATTTTCATTTTTAATTTTTTTTTAATTTCTAAATAATTCATGCAAATGCCTTAAAAATTTGAAGAAATCGATATATTTCGATTTTATTCGAAAAGTATTATCTCTACGGTAAAATTGTATATATCCTAAAGATGCACTTTGATAAGGTCTACAAGAAAGTAGTCTATAAAATTTTCTGTATCTACTATAGTTGTTGAGTTATTGAGCAAATCATGATTTCTATATTCTTGCAAATATCTCAAAAACGATTACATTTGAGAAAAAAAGTTTCGAACAAACAAAATATACTATTAAATTCTCTATCAGAAAGGAAATATACAAATTTTTCCTATTGGTTCAGATTACGGAGATATTTAAGAAAAACTGAAAAATATCAAGAAATTTTGAAATTCTTAAAAATTCAAAAAAAAATTATTAAATATTCTTACATTTTATATAATATTTGATGTATACTGATAGAATAAATATATTATGTTTAGAAGGAAACCATTAATGAGTTACAAAATGCGACAGATTCTCACTAGGCGCTAAACGCGCAGGGGCCTCCGGCATCCACCTACATGCGTTTTTGTTATTAACTAGCCGCTCCGCGGCAGGGCTCCGCCGTTCACCTGTATGCGACAGATTCGCCTACGTGTGTTTTTGTTATTATTACATAGAATTGACCACCGATTTGGGTGGATGCATCGAGAAGTTTGAATGCAGGTTGATGCATTAATTCGTTGGCCACACTCCTGCGGACTGTGATGGGGGTACATAGCACCCAAATTTGTTAATTATAACCGTAATGTGACCGTTTCACATTTTAAGGTACCAGCTACAATCGATTGCGAACAATCCGTTCACTATTTTACGTATCGAATAGAAAAAAATATGTCAAAAATTACAGCTGTCAAAAAATAAATAACATTTTCGGATTCCTTGCATTCGAATTACATAAAAACGATACCAAACTTGCGAAATTCCGTTGACGTTGTACCTATTACTGACTTAAGAAACGTCAATTTGACAGCTGTCAAAAAATAGATAAAAATTTCGGATTCCTCATACTCAAATTATATAGAAACGATACCAAACTTGTGAAAATATGTTAACAAAAAAATGTCAAAAATGACAGCTGTCAAAAAATAAATACATTTTTCGGATAATTTATACTCAAATTATATAGAATCGATACAAAATTTTTGAAATTTTGTTAACCTTGCACTTATTCTTTACTAAAGAATCACCAATTTGACAGCTGTCAAAAAATAAATTTAATTTTCGGACTCCTTGCATTTGAATTACATAGAGACGATACTAAACTTGCGATATTTTGTTCACCTTGCACATATTACTAACCTAAGAAACGTCAATTTGACAGCTGTCAAAAAATGTATAAAATTTTCGAATTCCTCATACTCAAATTATATAGAAGCGATACCAAACTCGTGAATTTTTGTTAACTTTGGAACTATTACCAACGTAATATACGTCAATTTGACAGCTGTCAAAAAATTAATAAAATTTTCGGATTGCCTGCATTCGAGTTATACGAAATCGACACCAACTTTACGAAATTATGTTATCATTACGCCTATGATCGACAGTTAACCGAAATCAAAGAATTGTTAAAATGACAGCTGTCAAAATATGAATTAAATTTTCGGATTCCTTGCCCTCGAATTATACGAAAACGACACCAACTTTGTGAAATTCTATTAATCTTGCAATTTTTACTAACAAAGAAAACGTCAATTTGACAGGTGTCAAAAAATAAATAAAATTTTTTAAATTCCTTTAATATTACTAACATAATGTGCTACTTGATATTTCTTCAAATTGACAATTTACTAAATTATTCCTATTTTTCCACAAAATGCGAAACGACCCTATTAAAAATTTGCTAAACATCCCATGTATTTTCACGAATTACGGTAAAAGCCACGCCATTCATGCATTTCGAGCGAAAGTTGGAAATTTTGCTGTCACCGTTACGAATTTTCTTAATTTTCTCCAAGTTCGAACATCTTTATGATAACTTTATATACATCAAAATGTTCGGAAAAGATGAGGGAATCAGATAACCCTAGAAAGAAATCTCTAAACGAAAAGTTATAGAAGATATAGCAGAATAAACTTGACTTTTAATAAAAAAAATTTCGAAAAAATTTATAAAATATTTTTTTTATCCGCCAAAGGATATTTTTGGATCACGCGGTCGATGTGGAACGTAAAGGTTATTTATTCCTTTAAACGATAGGCTAAAGAACGATTGAAAAAGTTACATACACTAGCGTACAGATGGGTTTTAGTAAGAGGATGTCATAATTAGTGATTATTGCTTAATTGATTGTAGTTATTTTTGTATAAGAAATTAAGAAACTAACTTATGGTTTATAATCGTGTTCTGATGTGCTCTTTCCGATGACATATATAACATTTCGATGAAATATTATTTTACCCCATAAAAAGGGAAAAAAATTTTTGACGAAATCATCAAGTTCAGTTTTTCGCAAATTCCTCCATTTTATAGGTCTTTTAGCATGATATGATGTATTGTGAAATATTAGTATTTGAGATGACCTATCCACCGGTTCAAACCCGGTGCCAATCTATAAGACAGAAATCGAATAATTCATTATCGAAAATGACCCTGCATTTTAATGCTTCCCAACTTTAAAAAAATCAAAAAATTGACTTCCCGACATTTTATTGAAAAAATCTCGCGACGAGTTTTTCTAAATAAGTTTCTTGATAACATACTAAAATATAAACTGAATCGTTTAAGTTTTACGAGACCGGCAAGTCGTAGAAAAAAATATTTAATTTTTTGCACATTTTCTGCTTATTTCGTTTAATAACTTATGAACGGAACACCCTGTATAATGACGTACATCGGCTAAGGATACGCCATATATACCAAAGTATACCCCAAAAGTTTCATTGCTCCAACGTGAGCCGTTTAGAAGAAATCGAATAACTGGTTTCAAGATGCACCCGGTTTCGGCTCTCCCATAAGAGCAATGTAAATATGTCGTTGCAGACCATTTTGGAAATCGGGAAAATGGTAGGAAATTTTCGATTTTGGGCAACGATAGGGGTCATTATCGAAAGCCGAAATCCCATAGAATCTTTTCCATACCATTTCCATCCTCAAATCGGTCAATTAACTTCAAGATCTCGCTAAGAAAAAGGCTATTTTGGCCCATTTCGGCCGAATTTTGACAGTCAACAAATTGGGTTAATTTTATTCCAAGGCATGCTGATTAAAATCGACGAAGTGTGCAGATTTGCAAAAATTGGCCGTCCCAGCTCGGAAAAACATCGTTTTTCTCCCGATTGGAAGGAAATTTCGAAAATTTTGAAAAATAATAATGTTGAGAGAAAAGATGGACGGAAAGAATACGCTTATAGAGAACTCTCCGAAATGATATTTGTAGGAGTTATTCGTGACTAAACACGACTTTTAGTGAAAAATGGGTGAAAATGATTATATTTAATTTCGTTTAACCCTTTAGATCGTAATTCGAAACGCGCTCTTGGTATGAATCTTAAAGTGCCATCATTCCGCTTGACGAAAAAGCAAAAAAATATGGAAAATGTTAAATAGGAAAGCGTATAGACGAAATTAAGTGTAGCGGTGACAAATTTTTACTTTTCCAAAAAACTAAAATTCAGTCGTTAATAGTAATTTCGGTATTTAAATCGAAGAAACGAAAATATACGTATCGAATGTGATTTACCTCGAACTTTCTGGTAACGTAAACTAAAATTCGATCAAAAGCCGTTTTTACCTTGAAAAAAATGAAAAACCGTCCATTTTTACCCCGAAATAACAACTTGTTCAGTATTTTCAAATTTTTCCCATTTTCTAATAACTTTAGGTATAGATAGATGTATTGATGGCACCTAGTTTTTGAGATGGGAAATCGAAAATTTTAAGCCGCGTGTCGCTAGGACGCACCCAGTTCGAGCTATTAGGTACCAAAAATGACCCTTTTTTGTCAAATTTCGACTTTCAAAAATTCTTTTAAATTACTTCTAATCGTCGTACGTTACCCAGTTTCAATAGGGTTCTGTAGCGACCGGTCCACTCCACGCTCCGAAAATTTAAATCTAAAAAATTGAGTTTTGCGACTTGAAATGTGTTTCAACGGGAATCGCCGAAAAGTCGACTTTGACGCTTAATAACTTCGAAACTGTTCACCCTGTATATTTTAAATTTTGAGACAATACGCGCGCACTATCCAAAATTAAAACCAGAAAGTTTCGTCGTTTCGACTCTGATAGTTTTCTCGCAAAAAATTCGCAACCGGAAAAATGTCAAAAGATACGACGACGACGACGACAACGGACGAACTCAAGGTCACCCACTGGCCGTAATACATAGCGTCCGAAGGGCGCTATGTAACTAGGGGGCATAGCCCCCTAGGCGCTCCGCGCGGGGCTCCGCGGACCCTCTTTTTGCGACAGATTCGCCTATATGTGTTTTGTTATTACCTAGATTTATCAACCGATTTGCGTGGATACACCGAGAAGTTTGAATGCAGGTTGATGCTTTAATTGGTTGGCCACACTCCTGCGGACTGTGTTGGGGGTACATAGCACCCAAATTCGTTCATTATAACATATGTTACCGTTTCACATTTTAAGGGACCAGCTATAACCGATTGCGAACAATCCGTTCACTATTTTACGTATCGAATAGAAAAAAATATTTAAAAAATGACAACTGTCAAAAATAAACAAAATTTTCGGATTCCTTGCATTCGAATTACATAAAAACGATACCAAACTTGCGAAATTCCGTTGACCTTGTACATACTACTGACTTAGGAAACGTCAATTTCACAGCTGTCAAAAAATAGATAAAAATTTCGGATTCCTCATACTCAAATTATATCGAATCGACACCAAACTTTTGAAATTCTGTTAACCTTGCACTTATTCTTTACTAAGGAATCCTCAATTTGACAGCTGTCAAAAAATCTATAAAATTTTCGAATTAGGTATTCCCCAAATTATATTAATTCCCAAGTATTTTCATTTTTAATTTTTTTTTAATTTCTAAATAATTCATGCAATAAATGCCTTAAAAATTTGAAGAAATCGATATATTTCGATTTTATTCGAAAAGTATTATCTCTACGGTAAAATTGTATATATCGTAAAGATGCACTTTGATAAGGTCTACAAGAAAGTAGTCTATAAAATTTTCTGTATCTACTATAGTTGTTGAGTTATTGAGCAAATCATGATTTCTATATTCTTGCAAATATCTCAAAAACGATTACATTTGAGAAAAAAAGTTTCGAACAAACAAAATATACTATTAAATTCTCTATCAGAAAGGAAATATACAAATTTTTCCTATTGGTTTAGATTACGGAGATATTTAAGAAAAACTGAAAAATATCAAGAAATTTTGAAATTCTTAAAAATTCAAAAAAAAAATTATTAAATATTCTTACATTTTATATAATATTTGATGTATACTGATAGAATAAATATATTATGTTTAGAAGGAAACCATTAATGAGTTACAAAATGCGACAGATTCTCACTAGGCGCTAAACGCGCAGGGGCCTCCGGCATCCACCTACATGCGTTTTTGTTATTAACTAGCCGCTCCGCGGCAGGGCTCCGCCGTTCACCTGTATGCGACAGATTCGCCTACGTGTGTTTTTGTTATTATTACATAGAATTGACCACCGATTTGGGTGGATGCACCGAGAAGCTTGAATGTAGGTTGATGCATTAATTCGTTGGCCACACTCCTGCGGACTGTGATGGGGGTACATAGCACCCAAATTTGTTAATTATAACCGTAATGTGACCGTTTCACATTTTAAGGTACCAGCTATAACCGTTCACTATTTTACGTATCGAATAGAAAAAAATATGTCAAAAATTACAGCTGTCAAAAAATAAATAACATTTTCGGATTCCTTGCATTCGAATTACATAAAAACGATACCAAACTTGCGAAATTCCGTTGACGTTGTACCTATTACTGACTTAAGAAACGTCAATTTGATAGCTGTCAAAAAATAGATAAAAATTTCGGATTCCTCATACTCAAATTATATAGAAACGATACCAAACTTGTGAAAATATGTTAACAAAAAAAATGTCAAAAATGACAGCTGTCAAAAAATAAATACATTTTTCGGATAATTTATACTCAAATTATATAGAATCGATACAAAATTTTTGAAATTTTGTTAACCTTGCACTTATTCTTTACTAAAGAATCACCAA
Organism: Barypeithes pellucidus; assembly: GCA_963991005.1. Classification (NCBI taxonomy): domain Eukaryota; kingdom Metazoa; phylum Arthropoda; class Insecta; order Coleoptera; family Curculionidae; genus Barypeithes; species Barypeithes pellucidus. The sequence continues at coordinate 94,478,055 of OZ022556.1, forward strand.
TTTGACAGCTGTCAAAAAATAAATTTAATTTTCGGACTCCTTGCATTTGAATTACATAGAGACGATACTAAACTTGCGATATTTTGTTCACCTTGCACATATTACTAACCTAAGAAACGTCAATTTGACAGCTGTCAAAAAATGTATAAAATTTTCGAATTCCTCATACTCAAATTATATAGAAGCGATACCAAACTCGTGAATTTTTGTTAACTTTGGAACTATTACCAACGTAATATACGTCAATTTGACAGCTGTCAAAAAATTAATAAAATTTTCGGATTGCCTGCATTCGAGTTATACGAAATCGACACCAACTTTACGAAATTATGTTATCATTACGCCTATGATCGACAGTTAACCGAAATCAAAGAATTGTTAAAATGACAGCTGTCAAAATATGAATTAAATTTTCGGATTCCTTGCCCTCGAATTATACGAAAACGACACCAACTTTGTGAAATTCTATTAATCTTGCAATTTTTACTAACAAAGAAAACGTCAATTTGACAGGTGTCAAAAAATAAATAAAATTTTTTAAATTCCTTTAATATTACTAACATAATGTGCTACTTGATTTTTCTTCAAATTGACAATTTACTAAATTATTCCTATTTTTCCACAAAATGCGAAACGACCCTATTAAAAATTTGCTAAACATCCCATGTATTTTCACGAATTACGGTAAAAGCCACGCCTTTCATACATTTCGAGCGAAAGTTAGAAATTTTGCTGTCACCGTTACGAATTTTCTTAATTTTCTCCAAGTTCGAACATCTTTATGATAACTTTATATACATCAAAATGTTCGGAAAAGATGAGGGAATCAGATAAACCTAGAAAGAAATCTCTAAACGAAAAGTTATAGAAGATATAGCAGAGTAAACTGAACTTTTGAAAAAAAAAATTTCGAAAAAATTTATAAAATATTTTTTTTATCCGCCAAAGGATATTTTTGGATCACACAGTCGATGTGGAACGTAAAGGTTATTTATTCCTTTAAACGATAGGCTAAAGAATCGTTGAAAAAGTTACATACACTAGCGTACAGCCGGCTTTCAGTAAGAGGATGTCAAAATTTGTCATTATTGCTTAATTGATTGTAGTTATTTTTGTATAAGAAATTAAGAAACTAAATTATGGTTTATAATCGTGTTCTGATGTGCTCTTTCCGATGACATATATAACATTTCGATGAAATATTATTTTACCCCATAAAAAGGAAAAAAAAATTTGACGAAATCATCAAGTTCAGTTTTTCGCAAATTTCTCCATTTTATAGGCCTTTTAGCATGATATGATGTATTATGAAATATTAGTATTTGAGATGACCTATCCACCGGTTCAAACCCGGAGCAAATCTATGTGACCCAAGTCGAATAATTAATTATCGAAAATGACCCTGCATTTCCATGCTTTCCAACTTTAAAAAAATCAAAAAATTGACTTCCCGACATTTTATTGAAAAAATCTCGCGACGAGTTTTTCTAAATAAGTTTCTTGATAACATACTAGAATATAAACTGAATCGCTTAAGTTTTACGAGACCGGCAAGTCGTAGAAAAAAATATTTAATTTTTTGCACATTTTCTGAGTATTTCGTTTAATAACTTATGAACGGAACACCCTGTATAATGACGTACATCGGCTAAGGATACGCCATATATACCAAAGTATACCCCAAAAGTTTCATTGCTCCAACGTGAGCCGTTTAGAAGAAATCGAATAACTGGTTTCAAGATGCACCCTGTTTCGGCTCTCCCATAAGAGCAATGTAAATTGGTCGTTGCAGACCATTTTGGAAATCGGGAAAATGGTAGGAAATTTTCCATTTTGGGCAACGATAGGGGTCATTATCGAAAGCCGAAATCCCATAGAATCTTTTCCATACCATTTCCATCCTCAAATCGGTCAATTAACGTCAGCATCTCGCTAAGAAAATGGCTATTTTTGGCCTATTTCGACCGAATTTTGACAGCCAAAATATTTAGTAAAATTTCGTCCGTCCGTCCGTTGAAATCCGAGTAAAGTTCAAGTCCAGTCGGCAGATTTGCAAAAATTGGCCGTCCGAGCTCGGTAAATTGTCGTTTTTCTCCCGATTGAAAGGAAATTTCGAAAATTTTGAAAAATAATAATGTGGTGAGAAATGATGGACGATGCAACTGCGCATATAGAGAACTCTCCGAAATGATATTTGTAGGAGTTATTCGTGACTAAACAGAACTTTTAGTGAAAAATGGTTGAAAATGGATATACTTAATTTTTTTTAACCCTTTAGATCGTAATTCGAAACGCGCTCTTGGTATGAATCTGAAAGTGCCATCATTCCGCTTGACGAAAAAGCAAAAAAATATGGAAAATGTTAAATAGGAAAGCGTATAGACGAAATTAAGTGTAGCGGTGACAAAAAAATAATTTCCAAATTTCTAAATTTCAATCGTTAATAGTATTTTCGGTTTTTAAATCGAAGAAACGAAATTATACGTATCGGATGTGATTTACCTCGAACTTTCCGGTAAAGGAAACTAAATTTCGATCAAAAGCCGTTTTTACCTTGAAAAAAATCAAAAACCGTCCATTTTTACCCCGAAATATCAACTTGTTCAGTATTTTCAATTTTTTTCCATCTTCTAATAACTTTAGGTATAGATAGATGTATTGATGGCATCTAGTTTTTGAGATGGGAAATCGAATATTTAAAACCGCGTGACCCTCGGACCCACCCAGTTCGAGCTATTCGGTACCCGAAATGACCCTTTTTTGTCAAATTTCGACTTTCAAAAATTCTTTTAAATTACTTCTAATCGTCGTACGATATCCAATTTCAATAGGGTTCTGAAGCGACCGGTCATTGTCACACTCCAAAAATTTAAATCGAAAAAATTGCGATTTGCGACCTGAAATCCGGATCAACGGGAATCGTCGAAAAGTCGACTTTGACGCTTAATAACTTCGAAACGGCACACCCTGTATACTCGAAAATTTGAGACAACACGCGCGCACTATCCAAAAGTAAAACCAAAAAGTTTCGTCGCTTCGACTCTGATAGTTTTTTCTCCAGAAATTCGCAAGCTCTAAAATGTCGAAAAGGACAACATACGCACTCAAGGTCACGTACTGGCCGTAATACATAGCGTCCGAAGGGCGCTATGTAACTAGGGGGGCATAGCCCCCCTAGGCGCTCCGCGCGGGGCTCCGCGGACCCTCTGTATGCGACAGATTCGCCTATATGTGTTTTGTTAGTACCTAGATATGACCACCGATTTGGGTGGATACACCGAGAAGCTTCAATGCAGGTTGATGCTTTAATTGGTTGGCCACACTCCTGCGGACTGTGATGGGGGTACATAGCACCCAAATTTGTTAATTATAACATATGTGACCGTTTCGCATTTTAAGGAACCAGCTATTACCGATTGCGAAAAATCCGTTCACTATATTACGTATCGAATAGAGAAAAATATGTCAAGAATGACAGCTCTCAAAAAATAAACAACATTTTCGGATTCCTTGCATTCGAATTACATAAAAACGATACCAAACTTGTGAAATTCCGTTGACCTTGTACCTATTACTGACTTAAGAAACGTCAATTTGACTGCTGTCAAAAAATAGATAAAAATTTCGGGTTCCTCATACTCAAATTATATAGAAACGATACCAAACTTGTTAAAACATGTCAACAAAAAAATGTCAAAAATGACAGCTGTCAAAAAATAAATACATTTTTCGGATAACTTATACTCAAATTATATAGAATTGATACAAAATTTTTGAAATTTTGTTAATCTTGCACTTATTTTTTACTAAAGAATCATCAATTTGACAGCTGTCAAAAAATAAATTTAATTTTCGGACTCCTTGCATTTGAATTACATAGAGACGATACTAAACTTGCGTTATTTTGTTCACCTTGCACATATTACTAACCTAAGAAACGTCCATTTGACAGCTGTCAAAAAATATATAAAATTTTCGAATTCCTCATACTCAAATTATATAGAGGCGATACCAAACTCGTGAATTTTTGTTAACATTGCAACTATTACCAACGTAATATACGTCAATTTGACAGCTGTCAAAAAATTAATAAATTTTTTGGATTGCCTGCATTCGAGTTATACGAAATCGACACCAACTTTGCGAAATTCTGTTACGATTACGCCTATGATCGACAGTTAACCGAAATCAATGAATTGTTAAAAATGACAGCTGTCAAAATATGAATTAAATTTTCGGATTCCTTGCCCTCGAATTATACGAAAACGACACCAACTTTGTGAAATTCTATTAATCTTGCACTTTATACTAACCAAGGAAACGTCAATTTGACAGGTGTCAAAAAATTTAAAATATTTTTTAAATCCCTTTAGCAATATTAACATAACGTACTAGTTGAATTTTCTTCAAATTGCCAATTTATCAAATTAAGCCTATTTTTCCAGACGGTGTGCATGATTTATTCAAATCTGATGAATTTAAACACTTGCCCTTGTCTAATTTTCACTAAATACTGTAAAAGCCACGCCTTTCATGCATTTCGAGCGAAAGTTGGAAATTTTGCTGTCACCGTTACGAATTTTCTTAATTTTCTCCAAGTTCGAACATCTTTATGATAACTTTATATATATCAAAATGTTCGGAAAAGATGAGGGAATCAGATAAGCCTAGAAAGAAATCTCCAAAAGGAAAGTTATAGAAGATATAGCAGAATAAACTTGACTTTTAATAAAAAAAATTTCGAAAAAATTTATAAAATATTTTTTTTATCCGCCAAAGGATATTTTGGGGTCACGCAGTCGATGTGGAACGTAAAGGTAATTTATTCCTTTAAGCGATAGGCTAAAGAACGATTGAAAAAGTTACATACACTAGCGTACAGATGGGTTTTAGTAAGAGGATGTCATAATTAGTGATTATTGCTTAATCGATTGTAGTTATTTTTGTATAAGAAATTAAGAAACTAAATTATGGTTTATAATCGTGCTCTGATGTGCTCTTTCTGATGGCATATATAACATTTCGATGAAATATTATTTTACCCCTTAAAAAGGAAAAAGAAATTTTTACGAAATCATCAAGTTCAGTCTCTCGCAAATTTCTCCATTTTATAGGTCTTTTAGCATGATATGATGTATTGTGAAATATTAGTATTTGAGATGACCTATCCACCGGTTCGAACCCGGTGCCAATCTATAAGACAGAAATCGAATAATTCATTATCGAAAATGACCCTGCATTTTCATGTTTTCCAACTTTAAAAAAATCAAAAAATTGACTTCCCGACATTTTATTGAAAAAATCTCGCGACGAGTTTTTCTAAATAAGTTTCTTGATAACATACTAAAATATAAACTGAATCGTTTAAGTTTTACGAGACCGGCAAGTCGTAGAAAGAAATATTTAATTTTTTGCACATTTTCTGACTACTTCGTTTAATAACTTATGAATGGAACACCCTGTATAATGAAGTACATCGGCTAAAGATACGCCATATATACCAAAGTATACCCCAAAAGTTTCATTGCTCCAACGTGAGCCGTTTAGAAGAAATCGAAAAACTGGTTTCAAGATGCACCCTGTTTCGGCGCTCCCATAAGAGCAATGTAAATATGTCGTTGCAGACCATTTTGGAAATCGGGAAAATGGTAGGAAATTTTCGATTTTGGGCAACGATAGGGGTCATTATCGAAAGCCGAAATCCCATAGAATCTTTTCCATACCATTTCCATACTCAAATCGGTCAATTAACTTCAGGATCTCGCTAAGAAAAAGGCTATTTTGGCCCATTTCGGCCGAATTTTGACAGTCAACAAATTGGGTTAATTTTATTCCAAGGCATGCTGATTAAAATCGACGAAGTGTGCAGATTTGCAAAAATTGGCCGTCCCAGCTCGGAAAAACGTCGTTTTCCTCCCGATTGGAAGGAAATTTCGAAAATTTTGAAAAATAATAATGTGGTGAGAAAAGATGGACGGAAAGAATACACCTATAGAGAACTCTCCGAAATGATATTTGTAGGAGTTATTCGTGACTAAACAAAACTTTTAGTGAAAAATGGGTGAAAATGGATATACTTAATTTTTTTTAACCCTTTAGATCGTAATTCGAAACGCGCTCTTGGTATGAATCTTAAAGTGCCATCATTCCGCTTGACGAAAAAGCAAAAAAATATGGAAAATGTTAAATAGGAAAGCGTATAGACGAAATTAAGTGTAGCGGTGACAAATTTTTACTTTTCCAAAAAACTAAAATTCAGTCGTTAATAGTAATTTCGGTATTTAAATCGAAGAAACGAAAATATACGTTTCTAATGTGGTCTACCTAGATCTTTCCGGTAACGTAAACTAAAATTCGATCAAAAGGCGTTTTTACCTCGAAAAAAATTAAAAACCGTCCATTTTTACCCCGAAATATCAACTTGTTCAGTATTTTCAAATTTTTCCCATTTTCTAATAACTTTAGGTATAGATAGATGTATTGATTGCAGCTAGTTTTTGAGATGGGAAATCTTAAATTTTAAACCGCGTGACCCTCGGACGCACCCAGTTCGAGCTATTAGGTACCAAAAATGACCCTTTTTTGTCAAATTTCGACTTTCAAAAATTCTTTTAAATTACTTCTAATCGTCCTACGTTACCCAGTTTCAATAGGGTTCTGTAGCGACCGGTCCACTCCACACTCCGAAAATTTAAATCGAAAAAATTGAGTTTTGCGACTTGAAATGTGTCCCAACGGGAATCGCCGAAAAGTCGACTTTGACGCTTAATAACTTCGAAACGGTTCACCCTGTATATTTTAAAATTTGAGACAACACGCGCGCACTATCCAAAATTAAAACCAGAAAGTTTCGTCGTTTCGACTCTGATAGTTTTCTCGCAAAAAATTCGCAACCTCAAAAATGTCAAAAGATACGACGACGACGACGACAACGGACGAACTCAAGGTCACACGTAAGCCGTAATACATAGCATCCGAAGGGTGCTATGTAACTAGGGGGCATAGCCCCCTAGGCGCTCCGCGCGGGGCTCCGCGGACCCTCTATATGCGACAGATTCGCCTATATGTGTTTTGTTAGTACCTAGATATGACCACCGATTTGGGTAGATACACCGAGAAGCTTGAATGCAGATTGATGCTTTAATTGGTTGGCCACACTCCTGCGGACTGTGATGGGGGTACATAGCACCCAAATTTGTTAATTATAACATATGTGACCGTTTCACATTTTAAGGGACCAGCTATAACCGATTGCGAACAATCCGTTCACTATTTTACGTATCGAATAGAAAAAAATATGTCAAAAAGACAGCTGTCAAAAAATGAACAACATTTTCGGATTCCTTGCATTCGAATTACATAGAAACGATACCAAACTTACAAAATTCCGATAACCTTATACCTATTATTGACCTAAGAAACGTCAATTTGACAGCTGTCAAAAAATAGATAAAAATTTCGGATACCTCATTCTCAAATTATATCGAATCGACACCAAACTTTTGAAATTCTGTTAACCTTGCACTTATTCTGTACTAAGGAATCCTCAATTTGACAGCTGTCAAAAAATATATAAAATTTTCGAATTACTTATTCCACAAATTATATTAATCCCCAAGTATTTTCATTTTTAATTTTTTTTTTAATTTCTAAATAATTTAATGCAAATGCCTTAAAAATTTGAAGAAATCGATATATTTCGATTTTATTCGAAAAGTATTATCTCTACGGTAAAATTGTATATATCGTAAAGATGCACTTTGATAAGGTCTACAAGAAAGTAGTCTATAAAATTTTCTGTATCTACTATAGTTGTTGAGTTATTGAGCAAATCATGATTTCTATATTCTTGCAAATATCTCAAAAACGATTACATTTGAGAAAAAAAGTTTCGAACAAACAAAATATACTATTAAATTCTCTATCAGAAAGGAGATATACAAATTTTTCCTATTGGTTTAGATTACGGAGATATTTAAGAAAAACTGAAAAATATCAAGAAATTTTGAAATTCTTAAAAATTCAAAAAAAAAATTATTAAATATTCTTACATTTTATATAATATTTGATGTATACTGATAGAATAAATATATTATGTTTAGAAGGAAACCATTAATGAGTTACAAAATGCGACAGATTCTCACTAGGCGCTAAACGCGCAGGGGCCTCCGGCATCCACCTACATGCGTTTTTGTTATTAACTAGCCGCTCCGCGGCAGGGCTCCGCCGTTCACCTGTATGCGACAGATTCGCCTACGTGTGTTTTTGTTATTATTACATAGAATTGACCACCGATTTGGGTGGATGCACCGAGAAGCTTGAATGTAGGTTGATGCATTAATTCGTTGGCCACACTCCTGCGGACTGTGATGGGGGTACATAGCACCCAAATTTGTTAATTATAACATATTACATAAAAACGATACCAAACTTGCGAACTTCCGTTGACCTTGTACCTATTACTGACTTAAGAAACGTCAATTTGACAGCTGTCAAAAAATAGATAAAAATTTCGGATTCCTCATACTCAAATTATATAGAAACGATACCAAACTTGTTAAAACATGTCAACAAAAAAATGTCAAAAATGACAGCTGTCAAAAAATAAATACATTTTTCGGATAACTTATACTCAAATTATATAGAATCGATACAAAATTTTTGAAATTTTGTTAACCTTGCACTTATTCTTTACTAAACAATCACCAATTTGACAGCTGTCAAAAAATTAATTTAATTTTCGGACTCCTTGCATTTGAATTACATAGAGTCGATACTAAACTTGCGATATTTTGTTCACCTTGCACATATTACTAACCTAAGAAACGTCAATTTGACAGCTGTCAAAAAATATATAAAATTTTCGAATTCCTCATACTCAAATTATATAGAAGCGATACCAAACTCGTGAATTTTTGTTAACATTGCAACTATTACCAACGTAATATACGTCAATTTGACAGCTGTCAAAAAATTTAAAAAATTTTCGGATTGCCTGCATTCGAGTTATACGAAATCGACACCAACTTTGCGAAATTATATTACCATTAAGCCTATGATCGACAGTTAACCGAAATCAAAGAATTGTTAAAAATTACAGCTGTCAAAATATGAATTAAATTTTCGGATTCCTTGCCCTCGAATTATACGAAAACGACACCAACTTTGTGAAATTCTATTAATCTTGCACTTTTTACTAACCAAGGAAACGTCAATTTGACAGGTGTCAAAAAATAAATAAAATTTTTTAAATTCCTTTAATATTACTAACATAATGTGCTACTTGATTTTTCTTCAAATTGACAATTTACTAAATTATTCCTATTTTTCCACAAAATGCGAAACGACCCTATTAAAAATTTGCGAAACATCCCATGTATTTTCACCAATTACGGTAAAAGCCACGCCTTTCATGCATTTCCAGCGAAATTTAGAAATTTTGCTGTCACCGTTACGAATTTTATTAATTTTCTCCAAGATCGAACATCTTTATGGTAACTTTATATATATCAAAATGTTCGGAAAAGATGACGGAATCAGATAAACCTAGAAAGAAATCTCCAAAAGGAAAGCTATGGAAGATATAGCAGAGTAAACTGAACTTTTGAAAAAAAATTTTTTGACAAAATTTATAAAATATTTTTTTTATCCGCCAAAGGATATTTTTGGATCACGCAGTCGATGTTGAACGTAAAGGTAATTTATTCCTTTAAATGATAGGCTAAAGAACGATTGAAAAAGTTACATACACTAGCGTACAGATGGGTTTTAGTAAGAGGATGTCAAAATTAGTGCTTATTGCTTAATCGATTGTAGTTATTTTTGTATAAGAAATTAAGAAACTAAATTATGGTTTATAATCCTGCTTTGATGTGCTCTTTCTGATGACATATATAACATTTCGATCAAATATTATTTTACCCCATAAAAAGCAAAAAAAATTTTTGACGAAATCATCAAGTTCAGTTTTTCGCAAATTTCTCCATTTTATAGGCCTTTTAGCATGATATGATGTATTGTGAAATATTAGTATTTGAGATGACCTATCCACCGGTTCGAACCCGGAGCAAATCTATGCGACCCAAGTCGAATAATTAATTATCGAAAATGACCCTGCATTTCCATGCTTTCCAACTTTAAAAAAATCAAAAAATTGACTTCCCGACATTTTATTGAAAAAATCTCGCGACGACTTTTTCTAAATAAGTTTCTTGATAACATACTAGAATATAAACTGAATCGCTTAAGTTTTACGAGACCGGCAAGTCGTAGAAAAAAATATTTAATTTTTTGCACATTTTCTGCTTATTTCGTTTAATAACTTATGAACGGAACACCCTGTATAATGTCGTACATCGGCTAAGGATATGCCATATATACCAAAGTATACCCCAAAAGTTTCATTGCTCCAACGTGAGCCGTTTAGAAGAAATCGAATAACTGGTTTCAAGATGCACCCGGTTTCGGCTCTCCCATAAGAGCAATGTAAATATGTCGTTGCAGACCGTTTTGGAAATCGGGAAAATGGTAGGAAATTTTCCATTTTGGGCAACGATAGGGGTCATTATCGAAAGCCGAAATCCCATAGAATCTTTTCCATACCATTTCCATCCTCAAATCGGTCAATTAACGTCAGCATCTCGCTAAGAAAATGGCTATTTTTGGACTATTTCGACCGAATTTTGACAGCCAAAATATTTAGTAAAATTTCGTCCGTCCGTCCATTAAAATTCGAGTAAAGTTCAAGTCCAGTCGGCAGATTTGCAAAAATTGGCCGTCCGAGCTCGGTAAATTGTCGTTTTTCTCCCGATTGGAAGGAAATTTCGAAAATTTTGAAAAATAATAATGTGGTGAGAAATGATGGACGATGAAAATACGCTTATAGAGAACTCTCCGAAATAATATTTGTAGGAGTTATTCGTGACTAAACAAAACTTTTAGTGAAAAATGGGTGAAAATGGATATACTTAATTTCTTTTAACCCTTTAGATCGTCATTCGAAACGCGCTCTTGGTATGAATCTTCAAGTACGATCATTCCGCGTGACGAAAAAGCAATAAAATATGGAATATGTTAAATAGGAAAGCGTATAGACGAAATTCAGTGTAGCGGTGACAAAAAAAACATTTCCAAATTTTTAAAATTCAATCGTTAATAGTAATTTCGGTATTTAAATCGAAGAAACGAAAATATACGTATCGGATGTGATTTACCTCGAACTTTCCGGTAAAGGAAACTACATTTCGATCAAAAGCCGTTTTTACCTCGAAAAAAATCAAAAACCGTCCATTTTTACCCCGAAATATCAACTTGTTCAGTATTTTCAATTTTTTTCCATCTTCTAATAACTTTAGGTATAGATAGATGTATTGATGGCACCTAGTTTTTGAGATGGGAAATCGAAAATTTTAAGCCGCGTGTCGCTAGGACGCACCCAGTTCGAGCTATTAGGTACCAAAAATGACCATTTTTTGCCAAATTTCGACTTTCAAAAATTCTTTTAAATTACTTCTAATCATCGTACGTTACCCAGTTTCAATAGGGTTCTGTAGCGACCGGTCCACTCCACGTTCCGAAAATTTAAATCGAAAAAATTGAGTTTTGCGACTTGAAATGTGTTTCAACGGGAATCGCCGAAAAGTCGACTTTGACGCTTAATAACTTCGAAATGGTTCACCCTGTATATTTTAAATTTTGAGACAACACGCGCGCACTATCCAAAATTAAAACCAAAAAGTTTCGTCGTTTCAACGCTGACAGTTTCTTCGCAAAAAATTCGCAACCTCAAAAATGTCAAAAGATACGACGACGACGACGACGACGACGACGACAACGGACGAACTCAAGGTCACACGTAAGGCGTAATACATAGCGTCCGAAGGGCGCTATGTAACTAGGGGGGCATAGCCCCCCTAGGCGCTCCGCGCGGGGCTCCGCGGACCCTCTGTATGCGACAGATTCGCCTATATGTGTTTTGTTATTACCTAGATTTGTCAACCGATTTGCGTGGATGCATCGAGAAGTTTGGATGCAGCTTGATGCTTTAATTGGTTGGCCACACTCCTGCGGACTGTGATGGGGGTACATAGCACCCCAATTCGTTAATTATAACATATGTGACCGTTTCACATTTTAAGGTACCAGCTATAACCGATTGCGAACAATCCGTTCACTATTTTACGTATCGAATAGAAAAAAAATATGTCAAAAATGACAGCTGTCAAAAATAAACAAAATTTTCGGATTCCTTGCATTCGAATTACATAAAAACGATACCAAACTTGCGAAATTCCGTTGACCTTGTACATACTACTGACTTAGGAAACGTCAATTTGACAGCTGTCAAAAAATAGATAAAAATTTCGGATTCCTCATACTCAAATTATATCGAATCGACACCAAACTTTTGAAATTCTGTTAACCTTGCACTTATTCTTTACTAAGGAATCCTAAATTTGACAGCTGTCAAAAAATCTATAAAATTTTCGAATTAGGTATTCCCCAAATTATATTAATTCCCAAGTATTTTCATTTTTAATTTTTTTAATTTCTAAATAATCATGATATGCCTTAAAAATTTGAAGAAATCGATATATTTCGATTTTATTCGAAAAGTATTATCTCTACGGTAAAATTGTATATATCGTAAAGATGCACTTTGATAAGGTCTACAAGAAAGTAGTCTATAAAATTTTCTGTATCTACTATAGTTGTTGAGTTATTGAGCAAATCATGATTTCTATATTCTTGCAAATATCTCAAAAACGATTACATTTGAGAAAAAAAGTTTCGAACAAACAAAATATACTATTAAATTCTCTATCAGAAAGGAAATATACAAATTTTTCCTATTGGTTTAGATTACGGAGATATTTAAGAAAAACTGAAAAATATCAAGAAATTTTGAAATTCTTAAAAATTCAAAAAAAAAATTATTAAATATTCTTACATTTTATATAATATTTGATGTATACTGATAGAATAAATATATTATGTTTAAAAGGAAACCATTAATGAGTTACAAAATGCGACAGATTCTCACTAGGCGCTAAACGCGCAGGGGCCTCCGGCATCCACCTACATGCGTTTTTGTTATTAACTAGCCGCTTCGCGGCAGGGCTCCGCCGTTCACCTGTATGCGACAGATTCGCCTACGTGTGTTTTTGTTATTATTATATAGAATTGACCACCGATTTGGGTGGATGCACCGAGAAGCTTGAATGTAGGTTGATGCATTAATTCGTTGACCACACTCCTGCGGACTGTGATGGGGGTACATAGCACCCAAATTTGTTATTTATAACCGTAATGTGACCGTTTCACATTTTAAGGTACCAGCTATAACCGTTTGCGAACAATCCGTTCACTATTTTACGTATCGAATAGAAAAAAATATGTCAAGAATGACAGCTGTCAAAAAATAAATAACATTTTCGGATTCCTTGTATTCGAATTACATAAAAACGATACCAAACTTGCGAAATTCCGTTGACCTTGTACCTATTACTGACTTAAGAAACGTCAATTTGACAGCTGTGAAAAAATAGATAAAAATTTCGGATTCCTCATACTCAAATTATATAGAAACGATACCAAACTTGTTAAAACATGTCAACAAAAAAATGTCAAAAATGACAGCTGTCAAAAAATAAATACATGTTTCGGATAACTTATACTCAAATTATATAGAATCGATACAAAATTTTTGAAATTTTGTTAACCTTGCACTTATTCTTTATTAAAGAATCACCAATTTGACAGCTGTCAAAAAATAAATTTAATTTTCGGACTCCTTGCATTTGAATTACATAGAGACGATACTAAACTTGCGATATTTTGTTCACCTTGCACATATTACTAACCTAAGAACGTCAATTTGACAGCTGTCAAAAAATGTATAAAATTTTCGAATTCCTCATACTCAAATTATATAGAAGCGATACCAAACTCGTGAATTTTTGTTAACATTGCAACTATTACCAACGTAATATACGTCAATTTGACAGCTGTCAAAATATTAATAAAATTTTCGGATTGCCTGTACTCGAATTATACGAAATCGACACCAACTTTGCGAAATTATGTTACCATTACGCCTATGATCGACAATTAACCGAAATCAAAGAATTGTTTAAAATGACAGCTGTCAAAATATGAATTAAATTTTCGGATTCCTTGCCCTCGAATTATACGAAAACGACACCAACTTTGTGAAATTCTATTAATCTTGCACTTTTTACTAACCAAGGAAACGTCAATTTGACAGGTGTCAAAAAATTTAAAATATTTTTTAAATCCTTTTACCAATATTAACATAACGTACTAGTTGAATTTTCTTCAAATTGCCAAATTATCAAATTAAGCCTATTTTTCCAGACGGTGTGCATGATTTATTCAAATCTGATGAATTTAAACACTTGCCCTCGTCTAATTTTCACTAAATAGTGTAAAAGCCACGCCTTTCATACATTTCGAGCGAAAGTTAGAAATTTTGCTGTCGCCGTTACGAATTTTCTAATTTTTCTCCAAGTTCGAACATCTTTATGATAACTTTATATACATCAAAATGTTCGGAAAAGATGAGGGAATCAGATAAACCTAGAAAGAAATCTCTAAACGAAAAGTTATAGAAGATATAGCAGAGTAAACTGAACTTTTGAAAAAAAAAATTTTGAGAAAATTTATAAAATATTTTTTTTATCCGCCAAAGGATAACTTTGGGTCACGCAGTCGATGTGGAACGTAAAGGTAATTTATTCCTTTAAACGATAGGCTAAAGAACGATTGAAAAAGTTACATACACTAGCGTACAGCCGGCTTTCAGTAAGAGGATGTCAAAATTTGTCATTATTGCTTAATTGATTGTAGTTATTTTTGTATAAGAAATTAAGAAACTAAATTATGGTTTATAATCGTGTTCTGATGTGCTCTTTCCGATGACATATATAACATTTCGATGAAATATTATTTTACCCCATAAAAAGGAAAAAAAAATTTTGACGAAATCATCAAGTTCAGTTTTTCGCAAATTTCTCCATTTTATAGGTCTTTTAGCATGATATGATGTATTGTGAAATATTAGTATTTGAGATGACCTATCCACCGGTTCAAACCCGGTGCCAATCTATAAGACAGAAATCGAATAATTCATTATCGAAAATGACCCTGCATTTTAATGCTTCCCAACTTTAAAAAAATCAAAAAATTGACTTCCCGACATTTTATTGAAAAAATCTCGCGACGACTTTTTCTAAATAAGTTTCTTGATAACATACTAGAATATAAACTGAATCGCTTAAGTTTTACGAGACCGGCAAGTCGTAGAAAAAAATATTTAATTTTTTGCACATTTTCTGCTTATTTCGTTTAATAACTTACGAACGGAACACCCTGTATAATGACGTACATCGGCTAAGGATACGCCATATATACCAAAGTATACCCCAAAAGTTTCATTGCTCCAACGTGAGCCGTTTAGAAGAAATCGAATAACTGGTTTCAAGATGCACCCTGTTTCGGCTCTCCCATAAGAGCAATGTAAATATGTCGTTGCAGACCGTTTTGGAAATCGGGAAAATGGTAGGAAATTTTCCATTTTGGGCAACGATAGGGGTCATTATCGAAAGCCGAAATCCCATAGAATCTTTTCCATACCATTTCCATCCTCAAATCGGTCAATTAACTTCAGGATCTCGCTAAGAAAAAGGCTATTTTGGCCCATTTCGGCCGAATTTTGACAGTCAACAAATTGGGTTAATTTTATTCCAAGGCATGCTGATTAAAATCGACGAAGTGTGCAGATTTGCAAAAATTGGCCGTCCCAGCTCGGAAAAACGTCGTTTTTCTCCCGATTGGAAGGAAATTTCGAAAATTTTGAACAATAATAATGTTGAGAGAAAAGATGGACGGAAAGAATACGCTTATAGAGAACTCTCCGAAATGATATTTGTAGGAGTTATTCGTGACTAAACACGACTTTTAGTGAAAAATGGGTGAAAATGGTTATATTTAATTTCGTTTAACCCTTTAGATCGTCATTCGAAACGCGCTCTTGGTATGAATCTTAAAGTACCATCATTCCGCTTGACGAAAAAGCAATAAAATATGGAAAATGTTAAATACGAGAGCGTATAGAAGAATTTAAGTGTGGTGGTGACAAAAACACAATATCAAAATTTTTAAAATTCAATCGTTAATAGTATTTTCGGTATTTAAATCGAAGAAACGAAATTATACGTATCGGATGTGATTTACCTCGAACTTTCCGGTAAAGTAAACTAAATTTCGATCAAAAGCCGTTTTTACCTCGAAAAAAATCAAAAACCGTCCATTTTTACCCCGAAATATCAACTTGTTCAGTATTTTCAAATTTTTCCCATCTTCCACTAACTTTAGGTATAGATAGATGTATTGATTGCAGCTAGTTTTTGAGATGGGAAATCGAAAATTTTAAGCCGCGTGTCGCTAGGACCCACCCAGTTCGAGCTATTAGGTACCAAAAATGACCCTGTTTTGTCAAATTTCGACTTTCAAAAATTCTTTTAAATTACTTCTAATCGTCGTACGTTACCCAGTTTCAATAGGGTTCTGTAGCGACCGGTCCACTCCACGCTCCGAAAATTTAAATCTAAAAAATTGAGTTTTGCGACTTGAAATGTGTTTCAACGGGAATCGCCGAAAAGTCGACTTTGACGCTTAATAACTTCGAAACTGTTCACCCTGTATATTTTAAATTTTGAGACAATACGCGCGCACTATCCAAAATTAAAACCAGAAAGTTTCGTCGTTTCGACTCTGATAGTTTTCTCGCAAAAAATTCGCAACCGGAAAAATGTCAAAAGATACGACGACGACAACGGACGAACTCAAGGTCACACGTAAGCCGTAATACATAGCGTCCGAAGGGCGCTATGTAACTAGGGGGGCATAGCCCCCCTAGGCGCTCCGCGCGGGGCTCCGCGGACCCTCTGTATGCGACAGATTCGCCTATATGTGTTTTGTTATTACCTAGATTTATCAACCGATTTGCGTGGATGCATCGATAAGCTTGAATGCAGATTGATGCTTTAATTGGTTGGCCACACTCCTGCGGACTGTGATGGGGGTACATAGCACCCAAATTCGTTCATTATAACATATGTTACCGCTTCACATTTTAAGGGACCAGCTATAACCGATTGCGAACAATCCGTTCACTATATTACGTATCGAATAGAAAAAAATATGTCAAAAATGACAGCTGTCAAAAAATAAACAACATTTTCGGATTCCTTGCATTCGAATTACACAGAAACGATACCAAACTTACAAAATTCCGTTAACCTTATACCTATTATTGACCTAAGAAACGTCAATTTGACAGCTGTCAAAAAATAGATAAAAATTTCGTATACCTCATTCTCAAATTATATCGAATCGATAGCAAACTTTTGAAATTCTGTTAACCTTGCACTTATTCTTTACTAAGGAATCCTCAATGTGACAGCTGTCAAAAAATATATAAAATTTTCGAATTACTTATTCCCCAAATTATATTAATCCCCAAGTATTTTCATTTTTAATTTTTTTTTTATTTCTAAATAATTCAATGCAAATGCCTTAAAAATTTGAAGAAATCGATATATTTCGATTTTATTCGAAAAGTATTATCTCTACGGTAAAATTGTATATATCGTAAAGATGCACTTTGATAAGGTCTACAAGAAAGTAGTCTATAAAATTTTCTGTATCTACTATAGTTGTTGAGTTATTGAGCAAATCATGATTTCTATATTCTTGCAAATATCTCAAAAACGATTACATTTGAGAAAAAAAGTTTCGAACAAACAAAATATACTATCAAATTCTCTATCAGAAAGGAAATATACAAATTTTTCCTATTGGTTTAGATTACGGAGATATTTAAGAAAAACTGAAAAATATCAAGAAATTTTGAAATTCTTAAAAATTCAAAAAAAATTATTAAATATTCTTACATTTTATATAATATTTGATGTATACTGATAGAATAAATATATTATGTTTAGAAGGAAACCATTAATGAGTTACAAAATGCGACAGATTCTCACTAGGCGCTAAACGCGCAGGGGCCTCCGGCATCCACCTACATGCGTTTTTGTTATTAACTAGCCGCTCCGCAGCAGGGCTCCGCCGTTCACCTGTATGCGACAGATTCGCCTACGTGTGTTTTTGTTATTATTACATAGAATTGACCACCGATTTGGGTGGATGCACCGAGAAGCTTGAATGCAGGTTGATGCTTTAATTGGTTTGCCACACTCCTGCGGACTGTGATGGGGGTACATAGCACCCAAATTTGTTAATTATAACATATGTGACCGTTTCACATTTTAAGGTACCAGCTATAACCGATTGCGAACAATCCGTTCACTATTTTACGTATCGAATAGAAAAAAATATGTAAAAAATGACAGCTGTCAAAAAATAAATAACATTTTCGGATTCCTTGCATTCGAATTACATAAAAACGATACCAAATTTGCGAAATTCCGTTGACCTTGTACCTATTACTGACTTAAGAAACGTCAATTTGACAGCTGTCAAAAAATAGATAAAAATTTCGGATTCCTCATACTCAAATTATATAGAAACGATACCAAACTTGTTAAAACATGTCAACAAAAAAATGTTAAAAATGACAGCTGTCAAAAAATAAATACATTTTTCGGATAACTTATACTCAAATTATATAGAATCGATACAAAATTTTTGAAATTTTGTTAACCTTGCACTTATTCTTTACTAAAGAATCACCAATTTGACAGCTGTAAAAAAATGTATTTAATTTTCGGACTCCTTGCATTTGAATTACATAGAAACGATACTAAACTTGCGATATTTTGTTCACCTTGCACATATTACTAACCTAAGAAACGTCAATTTGACAGCTGTCAAAAAATATATAAAATTTTCGAATTCCTCATACTCAAATTATATAGAAGCGATACCAAACTCGTGAATTTTTGTTAACATTGCAACTATTACCAACGTAATATACGTCAATTTGACAGCTGTCCAAATTTTTTAAAAATTTTCGGATTGCCTGCATTCGAGTTATACGAAATCGACACCAACTTTGCGAAATTATGTTACCATTACGCCTATGATCGACAGTTAACAGAAATCAAAGAATTGTTAAAAATGACAGCTGTCAAAATATGAATTAAATTTTCGGATTCCTTGCCCTCGAATTATACGAAAATGACACCAAATTTGTGAAATTCTATTAATCTTGCACTTTTTACTAACCAAGGAAACGTCAATTTGACAGGTGTCAAAAAATAAATAAAATTTTTAAAATTCCTTTAATATTACTAACATAATGTGCTACTTGATTTTTCTTCAAATTGACAATTTACTAAATTATTCCTATTTTTCCACAAAATGCGAAACGACCCTATTAAAAATTTGCTAAACATCCCATGTATTTTCACGAATTACGGTAAAAGCCACGCCTTTCATACATTTCGAGCGAAAGTTAGAAATTTTGCTGTCACCGTTACGAATTTTCTTAATTTTCTCCAAGTTCGAACATCTTTATGATAACTTTATAAACATCAAAATGTTCGGAAAAGATGAGGGAATCAGATAAACCTAGAAAGAAATCTCTAAACGAAAAGTTATAGAAGATATAGCAGAGTAAACTGAACTTTTGAAAAAAAAAATTTCGAAAAAATTTATAAAATATTTTTTTTATCCGCCAAAGGATATTTTTGGATCACGCAGTCGATGTTGAACGTAAAGGTAATTTATTCCTTTAAATGATAGGCTAAAGAACGATTGAAAAAGTTACATACACTAGCGTACAGATGGGTTTTAGTAAGAGGATGTCAAAATTAGTGCTTATTGCTTAATCGATTGTAGTTATTTTTGTATAAGAAATTAAGAAACTAAATTATGGTTTACAATCGTGTTTTGATGTGCTCTTTCTGATGACATATATAACATTTCGATCAAATATTATTTTACCCCATAAAAAGCAAAAAAAAAATTTGACGAAATCATCAAGTTCAGTTTTTCGCAAATTTCTCCATTTTATAGGCCTTTTAGCATGATATGATGTATTGTGAAATATTAGTATTTGAGATGACCTATCCACCGGTTCGAACCCGGTGCCAATCTATAAGACAGAAATCGAATAATTCATTATCGAAAATGACCCTGCATTTTCATGTTTTCCAACTTTAAAAAAATCAAAAAATTGACTTCCCGACATTTTATTAAAAAAATCTCGCGACGAGTTTTTCTAAATAAGTTTCTTGATAACATACTAAAATATAAACTGAATCGTTTAAGTTTTACGAGACCGGCAAGTCGTAGAAAGAAATATTTAATTTTTTGCACATTTTCTGACTATTTCGTTTAATAACTTATTAACGGGACACCCTGTATAATGTCGTACATCGGCTAAGTATACGCCATATATACCAAAGTGTACCCCAAAAGTTTCATTGCTCCAACGTGAGCCGTTTAGAAGAAATCGAATAACTGGTTTCAAGATGCACCCTGTTTCGGCGCTCCCATAAGAGCAATGTAAATATGTCGTTGCAGACCATTTTGGAAATCGGGAAAATGGTAGGAAATTTTCGATTTTGGGCAACGATAGGGGTCATTATCGAAAGTCGAAATCCCATAGAATCTTTTCCATACCATTTCCATTCTCAAATCGGTCAATTAACTTCAGGATCTCGCTAAGAAAATGGCTATTTTGGCCCATTTCGGCCGAATTTTGACAGTCAACAAATTGGGTTAATTTTATTCCAAGGCATGCTGATTAAAATCGACGAAGTGTGCAGATTTGCAAAAATTGGCCGTCCCAGCTCGGAAAAACGTCATTTTTCTCCCGATTGAAAGGAAATTTCAAAAATTTTGAAAAATAATAATGTTTAGAGAAAAGATGGACGAAAAGAATACGCATATAAAGAACTCTCCGAAATGATATTTGTAGTAGTTATTCGTGACTAAACAGAACTTTTAGTAAAAAATGGTTGAAAATGGTTATATTTAATTTTTTTTAACCCTTTAGATCGTAATTCGAAACGCGCTCTTGGTATGAATCTTAAAGTGCCATCATTCCGCTTGACGAAAAAGTAATAAAATATTGAAAATGTTAAATAGGAAAGCGTATAGACGAAATTAAGTGTAGCGGTGACAAATTTTTGCATTTCCAAAAAACTAAAATTCATTCTTTAATAGTAATTTCGGTATTTAAATCGAAGAAACGAAAATATACGTATCGAATGTGATTTACCTAGATCTTTCCGGTAACGTAAACTAAAATTCGATCAAAAGCCGTTTTGACCTCGAAAAAAATCAAAAACCGTCCATTTTTACCCCGAAATATCAACTTGTTCAGTTTTTTCAAATTTTTCCCATCTTCTAATAACTTTAGGTATAGATAGATGTATTGATTGCAGCTAGTTTTTGAGATGGGAACGCTAAAATTTTAAACCGCGTGACCCTCGGACTCACCCAGTTCGAGCTATTAGGTACCAAAAATGACCCTTTTTTGTCAAATTTCGACTTTCAAAAATTCTTTTAAATTACTTCTAATCGTCGTACGTTACCCAGTTTCAATAGGGTTCTGTAGCGTCCGGTCCACTCCACACTCCGAAAATTTAAATCGAAAAAATTGAGTTTTGCGACTTGAAATGTGTCCCAACGGGAATCGCCGAAAAGTCGACTTTGACGCTTAATAACTTTGAAACTGTTCACCCTGTATATTTTAAATTTTGAGACAACACGCGCGAACTATCCGAAATTAAAACCAAAAAGTTTGATGGTTTCAACGCTGATAGTTTTCTCGCAAAAAATTCGCAACCTCAAAAATGTCAAAAGATACGACGACGACGACGACGACGACGACGACAACGGACGAACTCAAGGTCACCCACTGGCCGTAATACATAGCATCCGAAGGGTGCTATGTAACTAGGGGGGCATAGCCCCCCTAGGCGCTCCGCGCGGGGCTCCGCGGACCCTCTGTATGCGACAGATTCGCCTATATGTGTTTTGTTAGTACCTAGATATGACCACCGATTTGGGTGGATACACCGAGAAGCTTCAATGCAGGTTGATGCTTTAATTGGTTGGCCACACTCCTGCGGACTGTGATGGGGGTACATAGCACCCAAATTTGTTAATTATAACATATGTGACCGTTTCGCATTTTAAGGAACCAGCTATTACCGATTGCGAAAAATCCGTTCACTATATTACGTATCGAATAGAGAAAAATATGTCAAGAATGACAGCTCTCAAAAAATAAACAACATTTTCGGATTCCTTGCATTCGAATTACATAAAAACGATACCAAACTTGTGAAATTCCGTTGACCTTGTACCTATTACTGACTTAAGAAACGTCAATTTGACTGCTGTCAAAAAATAGATAAAAATTTCGGGTTCCTCATACTCAAATTATATAGAAACGATACCAAACTTGTTAAAACATGTCAACAAAAAAATGTCAAAAATGACAGCTGTCAAAAAATAAATACATTTTTCGGATAACTTATACTCAAATTATATAGAATTGATACAAAATTTTTGAAATTTTGTTAATCTTGCACTTATTTTTTACTAAAGAATCATCAATTTGACAGCTGTCAAAAAATAAATTTAATTTTCGGACTCCTTGCATTTGAATTACATAGAGACGATACTAAACTTGCGTTATTTTGTTCACCTTGCACATATTACTAACCTAAGAAACGTCCATTTGACAGCTGTCAAAAAATATATAAAATTTTCGAATTCCTCATACTCAAATTATATAGAGGCGATACCAAACTCGTGAATTTTTGTTAACATTGCAACTATTACCAACGTAATATACGTCAATTTGACAGCTGTCAAAAAATTAATAAATTTTTTGGATTGCCTGCATTCGAGTTATACGAAATCGACACCAACTTTGCGAAATTCTGTTACGATTACGCCTATGATCGACAGTTAACCGAAATCAATGAATTGTTAAAAATGACAGCTGTCAAAATATGAATTAAATTTTCGGATTCCTTGCCCTCGAATTATACGAAAACGACACCAACTTTGTGAAATTCTATTAATCTTGCACTTTATACTAACCAAGGAAACGTCAATTTGACAGGTGTCAAAAAATTTAAAATATTTTTTAAATCCCTTTAGCAATATTAACATAACGTACTAGTTGAATTTTCTTCAAATTGCCAATTTATCAAATTAAGCCTATTTTTCCAGACGGTGTGCATGATTTATTCAAATCTGATGAATTTAAACACTTGCCCTTGTCTAATTTTCACTAAATACTGTAAAAGCCACGCCTTTCATGCATTTCGAGCGAAAGTTGGAAATTTTGCTGTCACCGTTACGAATTTTCTTAATTTTCTCCAAGTTCGAACATCTTTATGATAACTTTATATATATCAAAATGTTCGGAAAAGATGAGGGAATCAGATAAGCCTAGAAAGAAATCTCCAAAAGGAAAGTTATAGAAGATATAGCAGAATAAACTTGACTTTTAATAAAAAAAATTTCGAAAAAATTTATAAAATATTTTTTTTATCCGCCAAAGGATATTTTGGGGTCACGCAGTCGATGTGGAACGTAAAGGTAATTTATTCCTTTAAGCGATAGGCTAAAGAACGATTGAAAAAGTTACATACACTAGCGTACAGATGGGTTTTAGTAAGAGGATGTCATAATTAGTGATTATTGCTTAATCGATTGTAGTTATTTTTGTATAAGAAATTAAGAAACTAAATTATGGTTTATAATCGTGCTCTGATGTGCTCTTTCTGATGGCATATATAACATTTCGATGAAATATTATTTTACCCCTTAAAAAGGAAAAAGAAATTTTTACGAAATCATCAAGTTCAGTCTCTCGCAAATTTCTCCATTTTATAGGTCTTTTAGCATGATATGATGTATTGTGAAATATTAGTATTTGAGATGACCTATCCACCGGTTCGAACCCGGTGCCAATCTATAAGACAGAAATCGAATAATTCATTATCGAAAATGACCCTGCATTTTCATGTTTTCCAACTTTAAAAAAATCAAAAAATTGACTTCCCGACATTTTATTGAAAAAATCTCGCGACGAGTTTTTCTAAATAAGTTTCTTGATAACATACTAAAATATAAACTGAATCGTTTAAGTTTTACGAGACCGGCAAGTCGTAGAAAGAAATATTTAATTTTTTGCACATTTTCTGACTACTTCGTTTAATAACTTATGAATGGAACACCCTGTATAATGAAGTACATCGGCTAAAGATACGCCATATATACCAAAGTATACCCCAAAAGTTTCATTGCTCCAACGTGAGCCGTTTAGAAGAAATCGAAAAACTGGTTTCAAGATGCACCCTGTTTCGGCGCTCCCATAAGAGCAATGTAAATATGTCGTTGCAGACCATTTTGGAAATCGGGAAAATGGTAGGAAATTTTCGATTTTGGGCAACGATAGGGGTCATTATCGAAAGCCGAAATCCCATAGAATCTTTTCCATACCATTTCCATACTCAAATCGGTCAATTAACTTCAGGATCTCGCTAAGAAAAAGGCTATTTTGGCCCATTTCGGCCGAATTTTGACAGTCAACAAATTGGGTTAATTTTATTCCAAGGCATGCTGATTAAAATCGACGAAGTGTGCAGATTTGCAAAAATTGGCCGTCCCAGCTCGGAAAAACGTCGTTTTCCTCCCGATTGGAAGGAAATTTCGAAAATTTTGAAAAATAATAATGTGGTGAGAAAAGATGGACGGAAAGAATACACCTATAGAGAACTCTCCGAAATGATATTTGTAGGAGTTATTCGTGACTAAACAAAACTTTTAGTGAAAAATGGGTGAAAATGGATATACTTAATTTTTTTTAACCCTTTAGATCGTAATTCGAAACGCGCTCTTGGTATGAATCTTAAAGTGCCATCATTCCGCTTGACGAAAAAGCAAAAAAATATGGAAAATGTTAAATAGGAAAGCGTATAGACGAAATTAAGTGTAGCGGTGACAAATTTTTACTTTTCCAAAAAACTAAAATTCAGTCGTTAATAGTAATTTCGGTATTTAAATCGAAGAAACGAAAATATACGTTTCTAATGTGGTCTACCTAGATCTTTCCGGTAACGTAAACTAAAATTCGATCAAAAGGCGTTTTTACCTCGAAAAAAATTAAAAACCGTCCATTTTTACCCCGAAATATCAACTTGTTCAGTATTTTCAAATTTTTCCCATTTTCTAATAACTTTAGGTATAGATAGATGTATTGATTGCAGCTAGTTTTTGAGATGGGAAATCTTAAATTTTAAACCGCGTGACCCTCGGACGCACCCAGTTCGAGCTATTAGGTACCAAAAATGACCCTTTTTTGTCAAATTTCGACTTTCAAAAATTCTTTTAAATTACTTCTAATCGTCCTACGTTACCCAGTTTCAATAGGGTTCTGTAGCGACCGGTCCACTCCACACTCCGAAAATTTAAATCGAAAAAATTGAGTTTTGCGACTTGAAATGTGTCCCAACGGGAATCGCCGAAAAGTCGACTTTGACGCTTAATAACTTCGAAACGGTTCACCCTGTATATTTTAAAATTTGAGACAACACGCGCGCACTATCCAAAATTAAAACCAGAAAGTTTCGTCGTTTCGACTCTGATAGTTTTCTCGCAAAAAATTCGCAACCTCAAAAATGTCAAAAGATACGACGACGACGACGACAACGGACGAACTCAAGGTCACACGTAAGCCGTAATACATAGCATCCGAAGGGTGCTATGTAACTAGGGGGCATAGCCCCCTAGGCGCTCCGCGCGGGGCTCCGCGGACCCTCTTTTTGCGACAGATTCGCCTATATGTGTTTTGTTAGTACCTAGATATGACCACCGATTTGGGTGGATACACCGAGAAGCTTGAATGCCGGTTGATGCTTTAATTGGTTGGCCACACTCCTGCGGACTGTGATGGGGGTACATAGCACCCAAATTTGTTAATTATAACATATGTGACCGTTTCACATTTTAAGGTACCAGCTATAACCGATTGGGAACAATCCGTTCACTATATTACGTATCGAATAGAGAAAAATATGTCAAGAATGACAGCTCTCAAAAAATAAACAACATTTTCGGATTCCTTGCATTCGAATTACATAAAAACGATACCAAACTTGCGAAATTCCGTTGACCTTGTACCTATCACTGACTTAAGAAACGTCAATTTGACAGCTGTCAAAAAATAGATAAAAATTTCGGATTCCTCATACTCAAATTATATAGAAACGATACCAAACTTGTTAAAACATGTCAACAAAAAAATGTCAAAAATGACAGCTGTCAAAAAATAAATACATTTTTCTGATAACTTATACTCAAATTATATAGAATCGACACAAAATTTCTGAAATTTTGTTAACCTTGCACATATTATTTACTAAAGAATCACCAATTTGACAGCTGTCAAAAAATAAATTTAATTTTCGGACTCCTTGCATTTGAATTACATAGAGACGATACTAAACTTGCGTTATTTTGTTCACCTTGCACATATTACTAACCTAAGAAACGTCAATTTGATAGCTGTCAAAAAATATATAAAATTTTCGAATTCCTCATACTCAAATTATATAGAAGCGATACCAAACTCGTTAATTTTTGTTAACATTGCAACTATTACCAACGTAATATACGTCAATTTGACAGCTGTCAAAAAATTTAAAAAATTTTCGGATTGCCTGCATTCGAGTTATACGAAATCGACACCAACTTTGCGAAATTATGTTACGATTACGCCTATGATCGACAGTTAACCGAAATCAAAGAATTGTTAAAAATGACAGCTGTCAAAATATGAATTAAATTTTCGGATTCCTTGCCCTCGAATTATACGAAAACGACACCAACTTTGTGAAATTCTATTAATCTTGCACTTTATACTAACCAAGGAAACGTCAATTTGACAGGTGTCAAAAAATTTAAAATATTTTTTAAATCCTTTTAGCAATATTAACATAACTTACTAGTTGAATTTTCTTCAAATTGCCAATTTATCAAATTAAGCCTATTTTTCCAGACGGTGTGCATGATTTATTCAAATCTGATGAATTTAAACACTTGCCCTTGTCTAATTTTCACTAAATACTGTAAAAGCCACGCCATTCATGCATTTCGAGCGAAAGTTGGAAATTTTGCTGTCACCGTTACGAATTTTCTTAATTTTCTCCAAGTTCGAACATCTTTATGATAACTTTATATATATCAAAATGTTCGGAAAAGATGAGGGAATCAGATAAACCTAGAAATAAATCTCCAACAGGAAAGTTATAGAAGATATAGCAGAATAAACTTGACTTTTAATAAAAAAAATTTCGAAAAAATTTATAAAATATTTTTTTTATCCGCCAAAGGATATTTTTGGATCACGCGGTCGATGTGGAACGTAAAGGTTATTTATTCCTTTAAACGATAGGCTAAAGAACGATTGAAAAAGTTACATACACTAGCGTACAGATGGGTTTTAGTAAGAGGATGTCATAATTAGTGATTATTGCTTAATTGATTGTAGTTATTTTTGTATAAGAAATTAAGAAACTAAATTATGGTTTATAATCGTGTTCTGATGTGCTCTTTCCGATGACATATATAACATTTCGATGAAATATTATTTTACCCCATAAAAAGGAAAAAAAAATTTTGACGAAATCATCAAGTTCAGTTTTTCGCAAATTCCTCCATTTTATAGGTCTTTTAGCATGATATGATGTATTGTGAAATATTAGTATTTGAGATGACCTATCCACCGGTTCAAACCCGGTGCCAATCTATAAGACAGAAATCGAATAATTCATTATCGAAAATGACCCTGCATTTTAATGCTTCCCAACTTTAAAAAAATCAAAAAATTGACTTCCCGACATTTTATTGAAAAAATCTCGCGACGAGTTTTTCTAAATAAGTTTCTTGATAACATACTAAAATATAAACTGAATCGTTTAAGTTTTACGAGACCGGCAAGTCGTAGAAAGAAATATTTAATTTTTTGCACATTTTCTGACTATTTCGTTTAATAACTTATTAACGGGACACCCTGTATAATGTCGTACATCGGCTAAGTATACGCCATATATACCAAAGTATACCCCAAAAGTTTCATTGCTCCAACGTGAGCCGTTTAGAAGAAATCGAATAACTGGTTTCAAGATGCACCCTGTTTCGGCGCTCCCATAAGAGCAATGTAAATATGTCGTTGCAGACCATTTTGGAAATCGGGAAAATGGTAGGAAATTTTCGATTTTGGGCAACGATAGGGGTCATTATCGAAAGTCGAAATCCCATAGAATCTTTTCCATACCATTTCCATTCTCAAATCTTTCAATTAACTTCAGGATCTCGCTAAGAAAATGGTTATTTTGGGCCATTTCGGCCAAATTTTGACAGTCAACAAATTGGGTTAATTTTATTCCAAGGCATGCTGGTTAAAATCGACCAAGTGTGCAGATTTGCAAAAATTGGCCGTCCCAGCTCGGAAAAACGTCGTTTTTCTCCCGATTGAAAGGAAATTTCAAAAATTTTGAAAGATAATAATGTTGAGAGAAAAGATGGACGGAAAGAATACGCCTATAAAGAACTCTCCGAGATGATATTTGTAGGAGTTATTCGTGACTAAACAGAACTTTTAGTAAAAAATGGTTGAAAATGGTTATATTTAATTTTTTTTAACCCTTTAGATCGTAATTCGAAACGCGCTCTTGATATGAATCTTAAAGTACCATCATTCCGCTTGACGAAAAAGCAAAAAAATATGGAAAATGTTAATTAGGAAAGCGTACAGACGAAATTTAGTGTAGCGGTGACAAAAAAACCTTTTCCAAATTTTTAAAATTCAATCGTTAACAGTAATTTCGGTATTTAAATCGAAGAAACGAAAATATACGTATCGAATGTGATTTACCTCGAACTTTCCGGTAAAGTAAACTAAATTTCAATCAAAAGCCGTTTTTACCTCGAAAAAAATGAAAAACCGTCCATTTTTACCCCGAAATATCAACTTGTTCAGTATTTTCAAATTTTTCCCATTTTCTAATAACTTTAGGTATAGATAGATGTATTGATTGCAGCTAGTTTTTGAGATGGGAAATCTTAAATTTTAAACCGCGTGACCCTCGGACTCACCCAGTTCGAGCTATTAGGTACCAAAAATGACCCTTTTTTGTCAAATTTCGACTTTCAAAAATTCTTTTAAATTACTTCTAATCGTCGTACGTTACCCAGTTTCAATAGGGTTCTGTAGCGACCGGTCCACTCTACGCTCCGAAAATTTAAATCGAAAAAATTGAGTTTTGCGACTTGAAATGGATTCCAACGGGAATCGCCGAAAAGTCGACTTTGACGCTTAATAACTTCGAAACGGTTCACCCTGTATATTTTAAAATTTGAGACAACACGCGTGCACTATCCGAAATTAAAACCAAAAAGTTTCGTCGTTTCGACTCTGATAGTTTCTTCGCAAATAATTCGCAACTGCAAAAATGTCAAAAGATACGACGACGACAACGGACGTTCAAGGTCACCCACTGGCCGTAATACATAGCATCCGAAGGGTGCTATGTAACTAGGGGGGCATAGCCCCCCTAGGCGCTCCGCGCGGGGCTCCGCGGACCCTCTATATGCGACAGATTCGCCTATATGTGTTTTGTTATTACCTAGATTTATCAACCGATTTGCGTGGATGCATCGAGAAGTTTGAATGCAGGTTGATGCTTTAATTGATTGGCCACACTCCTGCGGACTGTGATGGGGGTACATAGCACCCAAATTCGTTCATTATAACATATGTGACCGTTTCACATTTTAAGGTACCAGCTATACCCGATTGTGAACAATCCATTCACTGTATTACGTATCGAATAGAAAAAAATATGTCAAAAATGACAGCTGTCAAAAAATAAACAAAATTTTCGGATTCCTTGCATTCGAATTACATAGAAACGATACCAAACTTACAAAATTCCGTTAACCTTATACCTATTATTGACCTAAGAAACGTTAATTTGACAGCTGTCAAAAAGTAGATAAAAATTTCGGATACCTCATTCTCAAATTATATCGAATCGATAGCAAACTTTTGAAATTCTGTTAACCTTGCATTTATTCTTTACTAAGGAATCCTCAATTTGACAGCTGTAAAAAAATATATAAAATTTTGGAATTAGGTATTCCCCAAATTATATTAATTCCCAAGTATTTTCATTTTTAATTTTTTTTTAATTTCTAAATAATTCATGCAAATATGCCTTAAAAATTTGAAGAAATCGATATATTTCGATTTTATTCGAAAAGTATTATCTCTACGGTAAAATTGTATATATCGTAAAGATTCACTTTGATAAGGTCTACAAGAAAGTAGTCTATAAAATTTTCTGTATCTACTATAGTTGTTGAGTTATTGAGCAAATCATGATTTCTATATTCTTGCAAATATCTCAAAAACGATTACATTTGAGAAAAAAAGTTTCGAACAAACAAAATATACTATTAAATTCTCTATCAGAAAGGAAATATACAAATTTTTCCTAATGGTTTAGATTACGGAGATATTTAAGAAAAACTGAAAAATATCAAGAAATTTTGAAATTCTTAAAAATTCAAAAAAAAAATTATTAAATATTCTTACATTTTATATAATATTTGATGTATACTGATAGAATAAATATATTATGTTTAGAAGGAAACCATTAAAGAGTTACAAAATGCTACAGATTCTCACTAGGCGCTAAACACGCAGGGGCCTCCGGCATCCACCTACATGCGTTTTTGTTATTAACTAGCCGCTCCGCGGCAGGGCTCCGCCGTTCACCTGTATGCGACAGATTCGCCTACGTGTGTTTTTGTTATTATTACATAGAATTGACCACCGATTTGGGTGGATGCACCGAGAAGCTTGAATGTAGGTTGATGCATTAATTCGTTGGCCACACTCCTGCGGACTGTGATGGGGGTACATAGCACCCAAATTTGTTAATTATAACATATTACATAAAAACGATACCAAACTTGCGAACTTCCGTTGACCTTGTACCTATTACTGACTTAAGAAACGTCAATTTGACAGCTGTCAAAAAATAGATAAAAATTTCGGATTCCTCATACTCAAATTATATAGAAACGATACCAAACTTGTGAAAATATGTTAACCAAAAAATGTCAAAAATGACAGCTGTCAAAAAGTAAATAAATTTTTCGGATAACTTATACTCAAATTATATTGAATCGATACAAAATTTTTGAAATTTTGTTAACCTTGCACTTATTTTTTACTAAAGAATCATCAATTTGACAGCTGTCAATAAATAAATTCAATTTTCTGATTCCTTGCATTTCAATTACATAGAGACGATACTAAACCTGTGATATTTTGTTAACCTTGCACATATTACTAACCTAAGAAATGTCGATTTGACAGCTGTCAAAAAATATATAAAATTTTCGAATTCCTCATACTGAAATTATATAGAAGCGATACCAAACTCGTGAATTTTTGTTAACTTTGTAACTATTACCAACGTAATATACGTCAATTTGACAGCTGTCAAAAAATTTAAAAAATTTTCGAATCGCCTGCATTCGAGTTATACGAAATCGACACCAACTTTGCTAAATTATGTTACCATTACGCCTATGATCGACAGTTAACCGAAATCAAAGAATTGTTAAAAATGACAGCTGTCAAAATATGAATTAAATTTTCGGATTCCTTGCCCTCGAATTACACGAAAACGACACCAACTTTGTGAAATTCTATTAATCTTGCACTTTTTACTAACCAAGAAAACGTCAATTTGACAG
This sequence comes from Barypeithes pellucidus, assembly GCA_963991005.1. Taxonomy (NCBI): domain Eukaryota; kingdom Metazoa; phylum Arthropoda; class Insecta; order Coleoptera; family Curculionidae; genus Barypeithes; species Barypeithes pellucidus. The sequence goes on from OZ022556.1 coordinate 94,509,903, forward strand.
GTGTCAAAAAATTTAAGATATTTTTTAAATCCTTTTACCAATATTAACATAACGTACTAGTTGAATTTTCTTCAAATTGCCAAATTATCAAATTAAGCCTATTTTTCCAGACGGTGTGCATGATTTATTCAAATCTGATGAATTTAAACATTTGCCCTTGTCTAATTTTCACTAAATACGGTAAATGCCACGCCTTTCATGCATATCGAGCCGAATTTAGAAATTTTGCTGTCACCGTTACGAATTTTATTAATTTTCTCCAAGATCGAATAATCTTTATGAATACTTTATATATATCAAAATGTTCGGAAAAGATGAAGGAATCAGATAAACCTAGAAAGAAATCTCCAAAAGAAAAGTTGTCGAAGATATAGCAGAGTAAACTTGACTTTTAATAAAAAAAATTTCGAAAAAATTTATAAAATATTTTTTTTATCCGCCAAAGGATATTTTTGGATCAGACAGTCCATGTGGAACTTTAAGGTAATTTATTCCTTTAAACGATAGGCTAAAGAACGATTGAAAAAGTTACATACACTGGCGTACAGATGGGTTTTAGTAAGAGGATGTCAAAATTAGTGCTTATTGCTTAAGTGATTATAGTTATATTTGTATAAGAAATGAAGAAACTAAACTATGGTCCATAATCGTGTTCTGATGTGCTCTTTCTGATGACATATATAACATTTCGATGAAATATTATTTTACCCCATAAAAAGGGAAAAAAAATTTTGACTTAATCATCAAGTTCAGTTTTTCACAAATTTCTCCATTTTATAGGTCTTTTAGCATGATATGATGTATTGTGAAATATTAGTATTTGAGATGACCTATGCACCGGTTCAAACCCGGAGCAAATCTATGCGACCCAAGTCGAATAATTCATTATCGAAAATGACCCTGCATTTTCATGCTTTCCAACTTTAAAAAAATCAAAAAATTGACTTCCCGACATTTTATTAAAAAAATCTCGCGACGACTTTTTCTAAATAAGTTTCTTGATAACATACTAGAATATAAACTGAATCGCTTAAGTTTTACGAGACCGGCAAGCCGTAGAAAAAAATATTTAATTTTTTGCACATTTTCTGCTTATTTCGTTTAATAACTTATGAACGGAACACCCTGTATAATGACGTACATCGGCTAAAGATACGCCATATATACCAAAGTATACCCCAAAAGTTTCATTGCTCCAACGTGGACGGTTTAGAAGAAATTAAATAAATTGTGTCAAGATGCACCATTTTTGCATGCTCCCATAAGCCCAATGTAAATAGGTCGTTGCAGACCATTTTGGAAATCGGGAAAATGGTAGGAAATTTTCCATTTTGGGCAACGATAGGGGTCATTATCGAAAGCCGAAATCCCATAGAATCTTTTCCATACCATTTCCATCCTCAAATCGTTCAATTAACTTCAGGATCTCGCTAAGAAAAAGGCTATTTTGGCCCATTTCGGCCGAATTTTGACAGTCAACAAATTGGGTTAATTTTATTCCAAGGCATGCTGATTAAAATCGACGAAGTGTGCAGATTTGCAAAAATTGGCCGTCCCAGCTCGGAAAAACTTCATTTTTCTCCTGATTGAAAGGAAATTTCAAAAATTTTGAAAAATAATAATGTTTAGATAAAAGATGGACGAAAAGAATACGCATATAAAGAACTCTCCGAAATGATATTTGTAGGAGTTATTCGTGACTAAACAGAACTTTTAGTGAAAAATGGGTGAAAATGGATATACTTAATTTTTTTTAACCCTTTAGATCGTAATTCGAAACGCGCTCTTGGTATGAATCTTAAAGTGCCATCATTCCGCTTGACGAAAAAGCAAAAAAATATGGAAAGTGTTAAATAGGAAAGCGTATAGACGAAATTAAGTGTAGCGGTGACAAAAAAAACCAGTTCCAAATTTCTAAAATTCATTCGTTAATAGTAATTTCGGTATTTAACTCGAAGAAATCAAATTATACGTTTCCAATGTGGTCTACCTAGATCTTTCAGGTAACGTAAACTAAAATTCGATCAAAAGCCGTTTTTACCTTGAAAAAAATCAAAAACCGTCCATTTTTACCCCGAAATATCAACTTGTTCAGTATTTTCAAATTTTTCCCATCTTCTAATAACTTTAGGTATAGATAGATGTATTGATGGCACCTAGTTTTTGAGATGGGAAATCGAAAATTTAAAACCGCGTGACCCTCGGACCCACCCAGTTCGAGCTATTCGGTACCCAAAATGACCCTTTTTTGTCAAATTTCGACTTTCAAAAATTCTTTTAAATTATTTCTAATCGTCGTACGTTACCCAGTTTCAATAGGGTTCTGTAGCGACCGGTCCACTCCACACTCTGAAAATTTAAATCGAAAAAATTGAGTTTTGCGACTTGAAATGTGTTTCAACGGGAATCGCCGAAAAGTCGACTTTGACGCCTAATAACTTCGAAACTGTTCACCCTGTATATTTTAAATTTTGAGACAACACGCGCGCACTATCCAAAATTAAAACCAAAAAGTTTCGTCGTTTCAACGCTGACAGTTTCTTCGCAAAAAATTCGCAACTGCAAAAATGTCAAAAGATACGACGACGACGACGACAACGGACGAACTCAAGGTCACCCACTGGCCGTAATACATAGCGTCCGAAGGGCGCTATGTAACTAGGGGGGCATAGCCCCCCTAGGCGCTACCCGCGCAGGGGCCTCCGGCATCCACCTACATGTTTTTTTTGTTATTAGCTAGCCGCTCCGCGGCGGGGCTCCGCCGTTCACCTGCATACGACAGATTCCCACTAGGCGCTACCTGCGCAGGGGCCTCCGGCATCCACCTATATGCGTTTTTATTATTACCTAGCCGCTCCGCGGCAGGGCTCCGCCATTCACTTGTATGCGACAGATTCGGCTACATGTGTTTTTGTTATTATTACCTAGATTTGTCAACCGATTTGTGTGGATGCATCGAGCCGTTTGAATGCAGGTTGATGCTTTAATTGGTCGGCCACACTCCTACGGACTGTGATGGGGGTACATAGCACCCGAATTCGTACATTATAACATATGTGACCGTTTCGCATTTTAAGGAACCAGCTATAACCGATTGCGAAAAATCCGTTCACTATATTACGTATCGAATAGAGAAAAATATGTCAATAATGACAGCTCTCAAAAAATAAACAACATTTTCGGATTCCTTGCATTCGAATTACATAAAAACGATACCAAACTTGTGAAATTCCGTTGACCTTGTACCTATTACTGACTTAAGAAACGTCAATTTGACAGCTGTCAAAAAATTGATAAAAATTTCTGATTCCTCATACTCAAATTATATAGACACGATACCAAACTTATTAAAACATGTCAACAAAAAAATGTCAAAAATGACAGCTGTCAAAAAATAAATATATTTTTCGGATAACTTATACTCAAATTATATAGAATCGATACAAAATTTTTGAAATTTTGTTAACCTTGCACTTATTCTTTACTAAAGAATCACCAATTTGACAGCTGTCAAAAAATAAATTTAATTTTCGGACTCCTTGCATTTGAATTACATAGAGACGATACTAAACTTGCGTTATTTTGTTCACCTTGCACATATTACTAACCTAAGAAACGTCAATTTGACAGCTGTCAATAATTATATAACATTTTCGAATTCCTCATACTCAAATTATATAGAGGCGATACCAAACTCGTGAATTTTTGTTAACATTGCAACTATTACCAACGTAATATACGTCAATTTGACAGCTGTCAAAAAATTAATAAATTTTTTGGATTGCCTGCATTCGAGTTATACGAAATCGACACCAACTTTGCGAAATTCTGTTACGATTACGCCTATGATCGACAGTTAACCGAAATCAAAGAATTGTTAAAAATGACAGCTGTCAAAATATGAATTAAATTTTCGGATTCCTTGCCCTCGAATTATACGAAAACGACACCAACTTTGTGAAATTCTATTAATCTTGCACTTTTTACTAACCAAGGAGACGTCAATTTGACAGGTGTCAAAAAATTTAAAATATTTTTTAAATCCTTTTAGCAATATTAACATAACGTACTAGTTGAATTTTCTTCAAATTGCCAAATTATCAAATTAAGCCTTTTTTTCCAGACGGCGTGCATGATTTATTCAAATCTGATGAATTTAAACACTTGCCCTTGTCTAATTTTTACTAAATACGGCAAATGCCACGCCTTTGATGCATTTCGAGCGAAAGTTGGAAATTTTGCTGTCACCGTTACGAATTTTCTTAATTTTCTCCAAGATCGAACCTGTTTCTGCTAACTTTATATATATCAAAATGTTCGGAAAAGATGAGGGAATCAGATAAACCTAGAAAGAAATCTCCAAAAGGAAAGTTATAGAAGATATAGCAGAATAAACTTGACTTTTAATAAAAAAAATTTCGAAAAAATTTATAAAATATTTTTTTTATCCGCCAAAGGATATTTTTGGGTAACGCAGTCGATGTGGAACGTAAAGGTAATTTATTCCTTTAAACGATAGGCTAAAGAACGATCGAAAAAGTTACATACACTAGCGTACAGATGGGTTTTAGTAAGAGGATGTCATAATTAGTGATTATTGCTTAATCGATTGTAGTTATTTTTGTATAAGAAATTAAGAAACTAAATTATGGTTTATAATCGTGCTCTGATGTGCTCTTTCTGATGACATATATAACATTTCGATGAAATATTATTTTACCCCTTAAAAAGGAAAAAGAAATTTTTACGAAATCATCAAGTTCAGTCTCTCGCAAATTTCTCCATTTTATAGGTCTTTTAGCATGATATGATGTATTGTGAAATATTAGTATTTGAGATGACCTATCCACCGGTTCGAATCCGGTGCCAATCTATAAGACAGAAATCGAATAATTCATTTTCGAAAATGACCCTGCATTTTAATGTTTTCCAACTTTAAAAAAATCAAAAAATTGACTTCCCGACATTTTATTGAAAAAATCTCGCGACGAGTTTTTCTAAATAAGTTTCTTGATAACATACTAAAATATAAACTGAATCGTTTAAGTTTTACGAGACCAGCAAGTCGTAGAAAGAAATATTTAATTTTTTGCACATTTTCTGACTATTTCGTTTAATAACTTATTAACGGGACACCCTGTATAATGTCGTACATCGGCTAACTATACGCCATATATACCAAAGTATACCCCAAAAGTTTCATTGCTCCAACGTGAGCCGTTTAGAAGAAATCGAAAAACTGGTTTCAAGATGCACCCTGTTTCGGCGCTCCCATAAGAGCAATGTAAATATGTCGTTGCAGACCATTTTGGAAATCGGGAAAATGGTAGGAAATTTTCGATTTTGGGCAACGATAGGGGTCATTATCGAAAGCCGAAATCCCATAGAATCTTTTCCATACCATTTCCATTCTCAAATCGGTCAATTAACTTCAGGATCTCGCTAAGAAAATGGCTATTTTTGGCCCATTTCGGCCGAATTTTGACAGTCAACAAATTGGGTTAATTTTATTCCAAGGCATGCTGATTAAAATCGACGAAGTGTGCAGATTTGCAAGAATTGGCCGTCCCAGCTCGGAAAAACGTCGTTTTTCTCCCGATTGAAAGGAAATTTCAAAAATTTTGAAAAATAATAATGTTGAGAGAAAAGATGGACGGAAAAAATACGCCTATAAAGAACTCTCCGAGATGATATTTGTAGGAGTTATTCGTGACTAAACAGAACTTTTAGTGAAAAATGGTTGAAAATGGATATACTCAATTTTTTTTAACCCTTTAGATCGTAATTCGAAACGCGCTCTTGGTATGAATCTTAAAGTACCATCATTCCGCTTGACGAAAAAGCAAAAAAATATGGAAAATGTTAAATAGGAAAGCGTATAGACGAAATTAAGTGTAGCGGTGACAAAAAAAACCAGTTCCAAATTTCTAAAATTCAATCGTTAATAGTAATTTCGGTATTTAAATCGAAGAAACGAAAATATACGTTTCTAATGTGGTCTACCTAGATCTTTCAGGTAACGTAAACTAAAATTCGATCAAAGGCCGTTTTTACCTTGAAAAAAATGAAAAACCGTCCATTTTTACCCCGAAATATCAACTATTTTCGTATTTTCAAATTTTTCCCATCTTCTAATAACTTTAGGTATAGATAGATGTATTGATGGCACCTAGTTTTTGAGATGGGAAATCGAGAATTTAAAACCGCGAGACGCTCGGACCCACCCAGTTCGAGCTATTAGGTACCAAAAATGACCCTTTTTTGTCAAATTTCGACTTTCAAAAATTCTTTTAAATTACTTCTAATCGTCGTACGATACCCAATTTCAATAGGGTTCTGTAGCGACCGGTCCACTCCACACTCCGAAAATTTAAATCGAAAAAATTGAGTTTTGCGACTTGAAATGTGTCCCAACGGGAATCGCCGAAAAGTCGACTTTGACGCTTAATAACTTCGAAACGGTTCACCCTGTATATTTAAAAAATTGAGACAACACGCGCGCACTATCCAAAATTAAAACCAAAAAGTTTCATCGTTTCAACTCTGATAGTTTTCTCGCAAAAAAATCACAACCTCAAAAATGTCAAAAGATACGACGACGACGACGACAACGGACGAACTCAAGGTCACACGTAAGCCGTAATACATAGCATCCGAAGGGTGCTATGTAACTAGGGGGCATAGCCCCCTAGGCGCTCCGCGCGGGGCTCCGCGGACCCTCTTTTTGCGACAGATTCGCCTATATGTGTTTTGTTATTACCTAGATTTATCAACCGATTTGCGTGGATACACCGAGAAGTTTGAATGCAGGTTGATGCTTTAATTGGTTGGCCACACTCCTGCGGACTGTGTTGGGGGTACATAGCACCCAAATTCGTTCATTATAACATATGTTACCGTTTCACATTTTAAGGGACCAGCTATAACCGATTGCGAACAATCCGTTCACTATTTTACGTATCGAATAGAAAAAAATATTTAAAAAATGACAACTGTCAAAAATAAACAAAATTTTCGGATTCCTTGCATTCGAATTACATAAAAACGATACCAAACTTGCGAAATTCCGTTGACCTTGTACATACTACTGACTTAGGAAACGTCAATTTCACAGCTGTCAAAAAATAGATAAAAATTTCGGATTCCTCATACTCAAATTATATCGAATCGACACCAAACTTTTGAAATTCTGTTAACCTTGCACTTATTCTTTACTAAGGAATCCTCAATTTGACAGCTGTCAAAAAATCTATAAAATTTTCGAATTAGGTATTCCCCAAATTATATTAATTCCCAAGTATTTTCATTTTTAATTTTTTTTTAATTTCTAAATAATTCATGCAATAAATGCCTTAAAAATTTGAAGAAATCGATATATTTCGATTTTATTCGAAAAGTATTATCTCTACGGTAAAATTGTATATATCGTAAAGATGCACTTTGATAAGGTCTACAAGAAAGTAGTCTATAAAATTTTCTGTATCTACTATAGTTGTTGAGTTATTGAGCAAATCATGATTTCTATATTCTTGCAAATATCTCAAAAACGATTACATTTGAGAAAAAAAGTTTCGAACAAACAAAATATACTATTAAATTCTCTATCAGAAAGGAAATATACAAATTTTTCCTATTGGTTTAGATTACGGAGATATTTAAGAAAAACTGAAAAATATCAAGAAATTTTGAAATTCTTAAAAATTCAAAAAAAAAATTATTAAATATTCTTACATTTTATATAATATTTGATGTATACTGATAGAATAAATATATTATGTTTAGAAGGAAACCATTAATGAGTTACAAAATGCGACAGATTCTCACTAGGCGCTAAACGCGCAGGGGCCTCCGGCATCCACCTACATGCGTTTTTGTTATTAACTAGCCGCTCCGCGGCAGGGCTCCGCCGTTCACCTGTATGCGACAGATTCGCCTACGTGTGTTTTTGTTATTATTACATAGAATTGACCACCGATTTGGGTGGATGCACCGAGAAGCTTGAATGTAGGTTGATGCATTAATTCGTTGGCCACACTCCTGCGGACTGTGATGGGGGTACATAGCACCCAAATTTGTTAATTATAACCGTAATGTGACCGTTTCACATTTTAAGGTACCAGCTATAACCGTTCACTATTTTACGTATCGAATAGAAAAAAATATGTCAAAAATTACAGCTGTCAAAAAATAAATAACATTTTCGGATTCCTTGCATTCGAATTACATAAAAACGATACCAAACTTGCGAAATTCCGTTGACGTTGTACCTATTACTGACTTAAGAAACGTCAATTTGATAGCTGTCAAAAAATAGATAAAAATTTCGGATTCCTCATACTCAAATTATATAGAAACGATACCAAACTTGTGAAAATATGTTAACAAAAAAAATGTCAAAAATGACAGCTGTCAAAAAATAAATACATTTTTCGGATAATTTATACTCAAATTATATAGAATCGATACAAAATTTTTGAAATTTTGTTAACCTTGCACTTATTCTTTACTAAAGAATCACCAATTTGACAGCTGTCAAAAAATAAATTTAATTTTCGGACTCCTTGCATTTGAATTACATAGAGACGATACTAAACTTGCGATATTTTGTTCACCTTGCACATATTACTAACCTAAGAAACGTCAATTTGACAGCTGTCAAAAAATGTATAAAATTTTCGAATTCCTCATACTCAAATTATATAGAAGCGATACCAAACTCGTGAATTTTTGTTAACTTTGGAACTATTACCAACGTAATATACGTCAATTTGACAGCTGTCAAAAAATTAATAAAATTTTCGGATTGCCTGCATTCGAGTTATACGAAATCGACACCAACTTTACGAAATTATGTTATCATTACGCCTATGATCGACAGTTAACCGAAATCAAAGAATTGTTAAAATGACAGCTGTCAAAATATGAATTAAATTTTCGGATTCCTTGCCCTCGAATTATACGAAAACGACACCAACTTTGTGAAATTCTATTAATCTTGCAATTTTTACTAACAAAGAAAACGTCAATTTGACAGGTGTCAAAAAATAAATAAAATTTTTTAAATTCCTTTAATATTACTAACATAATGTGCTACTTGATTTTTCTTCAAATTGACAATTTACTAAATTATTCCTATTTTTCCACAAAATGCGAAACGACCCTATTAAAAATTTGCTAAACATCCCATGTATTTTCACGAATTACGGTAAAAGCCACGCCTTTCATACATTTCGAGCGAAAGTTAGAAATTTTGCTGTCACCGTTACGAATTTTCTTAATTTTCTCCAAGTTCGAACATCTTTATGATAACTTTATATACATCAAAATGTTCGGAAAAGATGAGGGAATCAGATAAACCTAGAAAGAAATCTCTAAACGAAAAGTTATAGAAGATATAGCAGAGTAAACTGAACTTTTGAAAAAAAAAATTTCGAAAAAATTTATAAAATATTTTTTTTATCCGCCAAAGGATATTTTTGGATCACACAGTCGATGTGGAACGTAAAGGTTATTTATTCCTTTAAACGATAGGCTAAAGAATCGTTGAAAAAGTTACATACACTAGCGTACAGCCGGCTTTCAGTAAGAGGATGTCAAAATTTGTCATTATTGCTTAATTGATTGTAGTTATTTTTGTATAAGAAATTAAGAAACTAAATTATGGTTTATAATCGTGTTCTGATGTGCTCTTTCCGATGACATATATAACATTTCGATGAAATATTATTTTACCCCATAAAAAGGAAAAAAAAATTTGACGAAATCATCAAGTTCAGTTTTTCGCAAATTTCTCCATTTTATAGGCCTTTTAGCATGATATGATGTATTATGAAATATTAGTATTTGAGATGACCTATCCACCGGTTCAAACCCGGAGCAAATCTATGTGACCCAAGTCGAATAATTAATTATCGAAAATGACCCTGCATTTCCATGCTTTCCAACTTTAAAAAAATCAAAAAATTGACTTCCCGACATTTTATTGAAAAAATCTCGCGACGAGTTTTTCTAAATAAGTTTCTTGATAACATACTAGAATATAAACTGAATCGCTTAAGTTTTACGAGACCGGCAAGTCGTAGAAAAAAATATTTAATTTTTTGCACATTTTCTGAGTATTTCGTTTAATAACTTATGAACGGAACACCCTGTATAATGACGTACATCGGCTAAGGATACGCCATATATACCAAAGTATACCCCAAAAGTTTCATTGCTCCAACGTGAGCCGTTTAGAAGAAATCGAATAACTGGTTTCAAGATGCACCCTGTTTCGGCTCTCCCATAAGAGCAATGTAAATTGGTCGTTGCAGACCATTTTGGAAATCGGGAAAATGGTAGGAAATTTTCCATTTTGGGCAACGATAGGGGTCATTATCGAAAGCCGAAATCCCATAGAATCTTTTCCATACCATTTCCATCCTCAAATCGGTCAATTAACGTCAGCATCTCGCTAAGAAAATGGCTATTTTTGGCCTATTTCGACCGAATTTTGACAGCCAAAATATTTAGTAAAATTTCGTCCGTCCGTCCGTTGAAATCCGAGTAAAGTTCAAGTCCAGTCGGCAGATTTGCAAAAATTGGCCGTCCGAGCTCGGTAAATTGTCGTTTTTCTCCCGATTGAAAGGAAATTTCGAAAATTTTGAAAAATAATAATGTGGTGAGAAATGATGGACGATGCAACTGCGCATATAGAGAACTCTCCGAAATGATATTTGTAGGAGTTATTCGTGACTAAACAGAACTTTTAGTGAAAAATGGTTGAAAATGGATATACTTAATTTTTTTTAACCCTTTAGATCGTAATTCGAAACGCGCTCTTGGTATGAATCTGAAAGTGCCATCATTCCGCTTGACGAAAAAGCAAAAAAATATGGAAAATGTTAAATAGGAAAGCGTATAGACGAAATTAAGTGTAGCGGTGACAAAAAAATAATTTCCAAATTTCTAAATTTCAATCGTTAATAGTATTTTCGGTTTTTAAATCGAAGAAACGAAATTATACGTATCGGATGTGATTTACCTCGAACTTTCCGGTAAAGGAAACTAAATTTCGATCAAAAGCCGTTTTTACCTTGAAAAAAATCAAAAACCGTCCATTTTTACCCCGAAATATCAACTTGTTCAGTATTTTCAATTTTTTTCCATCTTCTAATAACTTTAGGTATAGATAGATGTATTGATGGCATCTAGTTTTTGAGATGGGAAATCGAATATTTAAAACCGCGTGACCCTCGGACCCACCCAGTTCGAGCTATTCGGTACCCGAAATGACCCTTTTTTGTCAAATTTCGACTTTCAAAAATTCTTTTAAATTACTTCTAATCGTCGTACGATATCCAATTTCAATAGGGTTCTGAAGCGACCGGTCATTGTCACACTCCAAAAATTTAAATCGAAAAAATTGCGATTTGCGACCTGAAATCCGGATCAACGGGAATCGTCGAAAAGTCGACTTTGACGCTTAATAACTTCGAAACGGCACACCCTGTATACTCGAAAATTTGAGACAACACGCGCGCACTATCCAAAAGTAAAACCAAAAAGTTTCGTCGCTTCGCAAGCTCTAAAATGTCGAAAAGGACAACATACGCACTCAAGGTCACGTACTGGCCGTAATACATAGCGTCCGAAGGGCGCTATGTAACTAGGGGGGCATAGCCCCCCTAGGCGCTCCGCGCGGGGCTCCGCGGACCCTCTTTTTGCGACAGATTCGCCTATATGTGTTTTGTTATTACCTAGATATGACCACCGATTTGGGTGGATGCATCGATAAGCTTGAATGCAGATTGATGCTTTAATTGGTTGGCCACACTCCTGCGGACTGTGATGGGGGTACATAGCACCCAAATTCGTTCATTACAACATATGTTACCGTTTCACATTTTAAGGAACCAGCTATAACCGATTGCGAACAATCCGTTCACTATATTACGTATCGAATAGAGAAAAATATGTCAAGAATGACAGCTCTCAAAAAATAAACAACATTTTCGGATTCCTTGCATTCGAATTACATAAAAACGATACCAAACTTGTGAAATTCCGTTGACCTTGTACCTATTACTGACTTAAGAAACGTCAATTTGACAGCTGTCAAAAAATTGATAAAAATTTCGGATTCCTCATACTCAAATTATATCGACACGATACCAAACTTATTAAAACATGTCTACAAAAAAATGTCAAAAATGACAGCTGTCAAAAAATAAATATATTTTTCGGATAACTTATACTCAAATTATATAGAATCGATACAAAATTTTTGAAATTTTGTTAACCTTGCACTTATTCTTTACTAAAGAATCATCAATTTGACAGCTGTCAAAAAATAAATTTAATTTTCGGACTCCTTGCATTTGAATTACATAGTGACGATACTAAACTTGCGTTATTTTGTTCACCTTGCACATATTACTAACCTAAGAAACGTCCATTTGACAGCTGTCAAAAAATATATAAAATTTTCGAATTCCTCATACTCAAATTATATAGAGGCGATACCAAACTCGTGAATTTTTGTTAACATTGCAACTATTACCAACGTAATATACGTCAATTTGACAGCTGTCAAAAAATTAATAAATTTTTTGGATTGCCTGCATTCGAGTTATACGAAATCGACACCAACTTTGCGAAATTCTGTTACGATTACGACTATGATCGACAGTTAACCGAAATCAAAGAATTGTTAAAAATGACAGCTGTCAAAATATGAATTAAATTTTCGGATTCCTTGCCCTCGAATTATACGAAAACGACACCAACTTTGTGAAATTCTATTAATCTTGCACTTTATACTAACCAAGGAAACGTCAATTTGACAGGTGTCAAAAAATTTAAAATATTTTTTAAATCCTTTTAGCAATATAAACATAACGTACTAGTTGAATTTTCTTCAAATTGCCAATTTATCAAATTAAGCCTATTTTTCCAGACGGTGTGCATGATTTATTCAAATCTGATGAATTTAAACACTTGCCCTTGTCTAATTTTCACTAAATACTGTAAAAGCCACGCCTTTCATGCATTTCGAGCGAAAGTTGGAAATTTTGCTGTCACCGTTACGAATTTTCTTAATTTTCTCCAAGTTCGAACATCTTTATGATAACTTTATATACATCAAAATGTTCGGAAAAGATGAGGGAATCAGATAAACCTAGAAAGAAATCTCCAACAGGAAAGTTATAGAAGATATAGCAGAATAAACTTGACTTTTAATAAAAAAAATTTCGAAAAAATTTATAAAATATTTTTTTTATCCGCCAAAGGATATTTTGGGGTCACGCAGTCGATGTGGAACGTAAAGGTAATTTATTCCTTTAAACGATAGGCTAAATAACGATTGAAAAAGTTACATACACTAGCGTACAGATGGGTTTTAGTAAGAGGATGTCATAATTAGTGATTATTGCTTAATCGATTGTAGTTATTTTTGTATAAGAAATTAAGAAACTAAATTATGGTTTATAATCGTGCTCTGATGTGCTCTTTCTGATGGCATATATAACATTTCGATGAAATATTATTTTACCCCTTAAAAAGGAAAAAGAAATTTTTACGAAATCATCAAGTTCAGTCTCTCGCAAATTTCTCCATTTTATAGGTCTTTTAGCATGATATGATGTATTGTGAAATATTAGTATTTGAGATGACCTATCCACCGGTTCGAACCCGGTGCCAATCTATAAGACAGAAATCGAATAATTCATTATCGAAAATGACCCTGCATTTTCATGTTTTCCAACTTTAAAAAAATCAAAAAATTGACTTCCCGACATTTTATTGAAAAAATCTCGCGACGAGTTTTTCTAAATAAGTTTCTTGATAACATACTAAAATATAAACTGAATCGTTTAAGTTTTACGAGACCGGCAAGTCGTAGAAAGAAATATTTAATTTTTTGCACATTTTCTGACTATTTCGTTTAATAACTTATGAACGGAACACCCTGTATAATGACGTACATCGGCTAAGGATACGCCATATATACTAAAATATACCCAAAAAGTTTCATTGCTCCAACGTGGACGGTTTAGAAGAAATGAAATAAATTGTGTCAAGATGCACCGTTTTTGGACGCTCCCATAAGCCCAATGTAAATATGTCGTTGCAGACCATTTTGGAAATCGGGAAAATGGTAGGAAATTTTCCATTTTGGGCAACGATAGGGGTCATTATCGAAAGCCGAAATCCCATAGAATCTTTTCCATACCATTTCCATCCTCAAATCGTTCAATTAACTTCAGGATCTCGCTAAGAAAAAGGTTATTTTGGCCCATTTCGGCCGAATTTTGACAGTCAACAAATTGGGTTAATTTTATTCCAAGGCATGCTGATTAAAATCGACGAAGTGTGCAGATTTGCAAAAATTGACCGTCCCAGCTCGGAAAAACGTCATTTTTCTCCTGATTGAAAGGAAATTTCAAAAATTTTGAAAAATAATAATGTTTAGATAAAAGATGGACGAAAAGAATACGCATATAAAGAACCCTCCGAAATGATATTTGTAGGAGTTATTCGTGACTAAACAGAACTTTTAGTGAAAAATAGGTGAAAATGGATATACTTAATTTTTTTTAACCCTTTAGATCGTAATTCGAAACGCGCTCTTGGTATGAATCTTAAAGTGCCATCATTCCGCTTGACGAAAAAGCAAAAAAATATGGAAAATGTTAAATAGGAAAGCGTATAGACGAAATTAAGTGTAGCGGTGACAAAAAAAACCAGTTCCAAATTTCTAAAATTCAGTCGTTAATAGTAATTTCGGTATTTAAATCGAAGAAACGAAAATATACGTTTCTAATGTGGTCTACCTAGATCTTTCAGGTAACGTAAACTAAAATTCGATCAAAAGCCGTTTTTACCTTGAAAAAAATGAAAAACCGTCCATTTTTACCCCGAAATATCAACTTGTTCAGTATTTTCAAATTTTTCCCATCTTCTAATAACTTTAGGTATAGATAGATGTATTGATGGCACCTAGTTTTTGAGATGGGAAATCTTAAATTTTAAACCGCGTGACCCTCGGACGCACCCAGTTCGAGCTATTAGGTACCAAAAATTACCCTTTTTTGTCAAATTTCGACTTTCAAAAATTCTTTTAAATTACTTCTAATCGTCGTACGTTACCCAGTTTCAATAGGGTTCTGTAGCGACCGGTCCACTCCACGCTCCGAAAATTTAAATCTAAAAAATTGAGTTTTGCGACTTGAAATGTGTTTCAACGGGAATCGCCGAAAAGTCGACTTTGACGCTTAATAACTTCGAAATGGTTCACCCTGTATATTTTAAATTTTGAGACAACACGCGCGAACTATCCGAAATTAAAACCAAAAAGTTTCGTCGTTTCGACTCTGATAGTTTCGTCGCAAAAAATTCGCAACTGCAAAAATGTCAAAAGATACGACGACGACAACGGACGAACTCAAGGTCACTGGAAGGCCGTAATACATAGCGTCCGAAGGGCGCTATGTAACTAGGGGGGCATAGCCCCCCTAGGCGCTCCGCGCGGGGCTCCGCGGACCCTCTATATGCGACAGATTCGCCTATATGTGTTTTTTATTACCCAGAGTTCTCAACCGATTTGCGTGGATGCATCGAGAAGTTTGAATGCAGGTTGATGCTTTAATTGGTTGGCCACACTCCTGCGGACTGTGATGGGGGTACATAGCACCCAAATTCGTTAATTATAACATATGTGACCGTTTCACATTTTAAGGTACCAGCTATAACCGATTGCGAACAATCCGTTCACTATTTTACGTATCGAATAGAAAAAAATATGTAAAAAATTACAGCTGTCAAAAAATAAATAACATTTTCGGATTCCTTGCATTCGAATTACATAAAAACGATACCAAATTTGCGAAATTCCGTTGACCTTGTACCTATTACTGACTTAAGAAATGTCAATTTGACAGCTGTCAAAAAATAGATAAAAATTTCGGATTCCTCATACTCAAATTATATAGAAACGATACCAAACTTGTTAAAACATGTCAACAAAAAAATGTGAAAAATGACAGCTGTCAAAAAATAAGTTCATTTTTCGGATAACTTATACTCAAATTATATAGAATCGATACAAAATTTTTGAAATTTTGTTAATCTTGCACTTATTCTTTACTAAAGAATCACCAATTTGACAGCTGTCAAAAAATAAATTTAATTTTCGGACTCCTTGCATTTGAATTACATAGAGACGATACTAAACTTGCGATATTTTGTTCACCTTGCACATATTACTAACTTAAGAAACGTCAATTTGACAGCTGTCAAAAAATATATAAAATTTTCGAATTCCTCATACTCAAATTATATAGAGGCGATACCAAACTCGTGAATTTTTGTTAACATTGCTACTATTACCAACGTAATATACGTCAATTTGACAGCTGTCAAAAAATTTAAAAAATTTTCGGATTGCCTGCATTCGAGTTATACGAAATCGACACCAACTTTACGAAATTATGTTACCATTACGCCTATGATCGACAGTTAACCGAAATCAAATAATTGTTAAAAATGACAGCTGTCAAAATATGAATTAAATTTTCGGATTCCTTGCCCTCGAATTATACGAAAACGACACCAACTTTGTGAAATTCTATTAATCTTGCACTTTTTACTAACCAAGGAAACGTCAATTTGACAGGTGTCAAAAAATTTAAGATATTTTTTAAATCCTTTTACCAATATTAACATAACTTACTAGTTGAATTTTCTTCAAATTGCCAATTTATCAAATTAAGCCTATTTTTCCAGACGGTGTGCATGATTTATTCAAATCTGATGAATTTAAACACTTGCCCTTGTCTAATTTTCACTAAATACTGTAAAAGCCACGCCATTCATGCATTTCGAGCGAAAGTTGGAAATTTTGCTGTCACCGTTACGAATTTTCTTAATTTTCTCCAAGTTCGAACATCTTTATGATAACTTTATATATATCAAAATGTTCGGAAAAGATGAGGGAATCAGATAAACCTAGAAAGAAATCTCCAACAGGAAAGTTATAGAAGATATAGCAGAATAAACTTGACTTTTAATAAAAAAAATTTCGAAAAAATTTATAAAATATTTTTTTTATCCGCCAAAGGATATTTTGGGGTCACGCAGTCGATGTGGAACGTAAAGGTAATTTATTCCTTTAAACGATAGGCTAAAGAACGATTGAAAAAGTTACATACACTAGCGTACAGATGGATTTTA